>CM042687.1:336256840-337484233 GCA_023614405.1 Avena insularis
CGTTCCAACCTATCATCCCACTACCACCAACTGTCCAAATGGCTAAGTTATTGCAACCTATGTGATCCAGGCAGAGCCCATATTGCCAAGTGGCTGCACTAGAAGCTTCTTAACATTTGTCCTCTCAAATCCCTTTGATCCTGGGTGGCTTTCCACAAGTGAGATACACAAGGTAAACCATAGAAATGGGCCTTGTGTAACCACTCAACATAAACCATTCCTTCCATTCCACCCAGGTGTTTCATTCACTTAGTTGTTTTATTAAGCAAAACACAAGTCCAAAGACTTTGAAATATTTTAACATAGCATGAATATTTCACCACCCTTGGTTGCTACTAGCTAGGCTAAGCATGGCATATCTTAACTTAGAAATTTCTAGCAATTCTACAACTACTAGGATTTCCCAAGCATTGCATATAAAGACCAAAATTTAACCATGCAAGTCTAGCAAAATACTTCTAATGCATAATTGAAAAACATAGGTATAAAATCATGAAGCACCACTTGCCTTGGTAGTTTGGAGAGTAGCTACAATCCTCACAATCACAATCACTATTTGCACCAAAATCTACACATAAAATGATAGCACCAAATCACATACAAAATAAATACAAGCAAAAATATATGGATGCATGCAATATGATATGTGATGATTTCCTATACTCAACAAGACAAGTGCACAGTACTAGCTCATAAACAAGTTCAAAACTTGCCAAACAATCTTTATTTGAATATTAAAACATTTCTCAAATAATTAATATACACAAAATAGGCCTACACATGTTTCTGTAAAAATAACCATTTTAACAGAAACAAAACATTAAACACATTGCATTAATGGAAAGGGCTTTCTCTCCTGATTCTATTGATATAAAATTTGTCAAATTTGGACGTGGGAATCAAAAGTTATGATTAAAACAAGTTTAAACATCTAATAGATTCAAATTCTGATTTTAAATCTAAACCCTAGCCACGTGGCGTGTTCTAATTGGTCGATACCGCTTCGCACGGATCGGTCGATGCAGGCCGTTGGATTAAAGTGACTGCGCACGGTCCAGATCTAAACATACCGTTTCGTTAAGTGATTCTGTCTCACGCGTTAGATCTAGATCTAACGGCTCTCGATCAAACGACCAAAGTCTAGCGGCGCGCGGCGACGGCGAGCGGGGCGCGCTAGGTCTACGGTGTCGTGGTGGCTACAGAGGGGGATGGGGACAGTGGAGGTGCTTACCAGACTCGCGGCGGTGTACTGAAGCTCAACATGGCGGTGGCTTGACAAGGGGCGCGCTGCAGTGGCCGTGGGAGCTCGTCGGAGTAGAGGACAGCGTCGGGCTCGGGTGGACGACGATGTTGGCGACGTTCTGATTCGCCCTAACACAAACGGAGGGTATCAGCGGGTGCACATCGATCAGGCAAACAGGTTAGTGTCAAAGGGAAGGCACGGGGCGGTCGGCTTTTACCTTAATCGCTCGCCGGAGTTGGAGACGGCGTCAGGAACTTGCGGTGCTCGTTGAGTCGACACGAGGCAATCTGAGGCGAACTAAAGGTGTCGATGGGGCGCAAGGAGGTTGAGAAGTAGTTCGCATGAATTAGAGAGGAAGGCGCGCACGGAGCTCACCAGGATTGGTCACCGGAGTGGGTTCTGTCTCCGGCGAGGCAATGGCAATTACTGGCAGCCTGGAGGCGCTTCGGGCTGGCTTTGTTGGGGGAAATGGCCGCGAGGGGGAGAGGTTTAAGTAGCCAGGAGGGCCTAGGAAATCACACTGAAGATCAATGCCAATTAAGCGCGAAATCAACGCGGCCTTTCTGGAGAAACAGGTGGCGGCAGAATCTGCGTCTTGGGGTGGAGAAAGAAGACCGTTGCGTGGGCCGCGTTGTCAGCGAGAGAAACATAGGGGAGGTGGGGTCAGGCAGTCAGTCACTCGGTGGGTTCGTTTGCGAGTAAAGAAAAACGGTTCGCGGGAGGGTTTCTTTGGGCTGGTAGGTCAAGTTGGGCTGGGTTGGGCGGAATGGCTGGCTGCTTATTTTTTTGTCTTTATTCCTTTTCTTTTTCTGTTTGATTTTCTAAAATGATTTTCAAACTCCTTTTCAAATCAGTTTGATTCCAAACCTTCTTTGGAATTTTGCAAAGTGAATGTTGTAATTAAATAATTGTAAAACCTTTATGTATACAAACACAAACTTGGGTCATTTGAAAAAAAAACCAAGCCATTAAGAGATATATTAATTGACATAAACTTGGTTTTATTTCATACTTTGTTTGGAAACTTTATTCAAGCTTTTGAAATCACTTATGTTTGAACTTAAAACACTACTAAATGAATATTTGTACCTTACTCATTAGCAAGTAGCCCAAAGGCTAGAGTATTCATACATAAAATAATGAGCAATATATGCTCCTGTTTTTTAAATGATTTTGAATTGAAACCCTAAATGATCATGGATGCATGGATGATATGCCTGAGTTTTAAAACATGATTTTAGGGATGTTACAGATGAAGCGGCCCGGACAAACTTTACATGTCCTCGCACATGAGACCTGTTCCATGTTTGACATGCAACTAGTTTTGCATAAGTGGCTAGCGGGTGTCTGCCTCTCCTACTATAGTCAATATCTAATTTGCAACGAGTTGTCAACAATTTGGTTATCCTCGTTGTGGTTCCTGTTTGTAGGTATGAACGGTTCTATCTTCGAAAGCCCTAAGCCACGTAAAACTTGCAATGGATAAATTAGAGGCGTCTAGTTTAGATTGTTGATGGGCTAGTGTTATGATATCGTGATGTTGTAAGTAGAAGTATGAGATGATACTCTTACAACACACATAATGTGTAAGTTCCATAGACCTTGGCCTTACACATAGAGGTATGATAGTGATCATACCAAGGAGCACATGATGGAGATCATATGCGGGAACCTTATCATTTCACTTACAAACAACCCCAAGCTTAAATCCTGCTCGTCCTCGAGTAAATAAGTGATAAAAGAATAATTTTTGTGGTGACATGCACCATCAAAACCAAGATAAAACCATTTGCAAGCATTAAAAGCTGGGATCAAAGAACTCTAAACATGAGCATGAAAGATGGAGTTCTAACAGTAAGACAAAGTAACTATGCATGCAACATTGTAACATCACAAAAATCATGATTTCAAAGTTTGCATATCATTCATGCATTCATAATCATTTTAGGATCATTTCGTCAAAAACAGGAACTTTGTGATCTATTATTTTATGCAAGCAAGGCAATAGCCTTAATGCTACTCTCTAATATGAGAATATTTGTTTTGACTAGAAAAGAATTGATCATATGATTGTTTGATATTTTCCAAAGATTGGACAAAGATTTTCAAGAAAATATGAATTTAAAACCATTCATATGTCTTTATTAAATAAGTGATAAATGCATTGTTTATTTTAAATTCCAATGGGCCAAAGTAAAATGAGTGAGCAACTTTGTTCTGTAGCCAAAAAGGTGCAAGCTTTACTTTACAAAAATTTAGAACAAGTTTGAATTCAAACCCATGTGAAAAACATTTGAAAACATTCCTGAAAATCAAATTAGAAAAAGAAAAAGGAAAAGGAAAAAATAAAAACAGGCGCTACCATTTGAGCCCAGCACCAGAACCGGTCCAGTAAGCCCACCCGGGCCATTCCCCCTCTACCCCCTCTCTCACCCACGTGAACCTTACCCCGCAGGCACTGACGCTGGGCCCTTCTCCACGTCATCGTCGTCTCCCCCAAATCATCGCGCGCAGACGCCGCTCCGCCGTTACCTCCCTGCAGTGACACCACGAATAAACCCGGTTTAATTCCCATTGATTCGCCGCATGAATGTCACCCCTGCTCCGGCTACAAAACCCCCTCCCCACCCCGCACATTTCCCCACACTCCACTCGCTCACTCGCCGCTAACTGTGCGACTCCGACGAGGTATTCCGGTAAACATCGAGCTCGCGCCCACTCCTTAATTACTCTGGGATGATCCCCTGCTTCATGCGCACCTCCTGATATCCTTTGTTCATCTGATTGTGGCCCAGAATGTCGACTTCGACAAGCGTTGTGAGCACCCGACACCGTCTCCGACTCTGACGAAGAATTTCGGTGAGGTTCGACCGCCCCACGCCTTCCCATTGACCCTATCGAGTTTGCCTGAACATTGTGCACACACTGATGCCTTCTCTTTGTGTTAAGGCGGATCAGAACGTCGCCAACGTCGCCGTCCGCTTAAGCCCGACGCTGTCCCCGACTTCGACGAGGTCTCACGGCCACCACAGCATGCCCCCGCCCACGCCAGCGACACCTTGAGCACTGTCGTGTTCACGCGAGTCTGGTAAGCCACTACCCATCCCCTAGCCCCCTCTAGAATCACCGGAGCATCGCCGGCAGAAGCGCCGCCGCCAGCACCCATTAGCACCGCCAGTTTTTGGTCGCATGTGTCATAGCCGTTGGATCTAGATCTGATGTGAAAGAATAGATCACTTAATCGAAACGGTACGTGTAGATCTGGCCATGCGCTGCCACTTAAATCCAACAGCCCACGTAGATCGATCCAGCCGAACCGGTACGGGCCAATCAGACATGCCCACGTGTCTAGGGTTTAGATTTAAAATCTGAAATTAGATCTATTAGATGTTCAAACTTGCAAAATTTATAACTTTTGATCCACACGTTCAAATCTTGTAAATTTTATATCATTGGAATCAGGAGAAAGAATTCTATCCAACCATACACTTTGTTTAATAAATTGCATCTGTAAAATTGGTTGTTTTTGCAGAGACATTTGTAAGCTTATTTTGTGTATAAAAATTAATTGAAAAATGTTTTAAAAGCTAAATAAAGTTTATTTAGTGTATAATTGTATTGTTTTTGATTTAGTACTGTTCCAATTGTCTTGTTTGATTTAGAAAAATCATCACATGGCATTTTCATGCATTCATATATTTTTGCTTGTTTATTTTGATATGTGAATTTGGTGCTATCATTTTATGTGTAGATTTTGGTACTAGTGGTGATTGTGATTGTGAGGATTGTTGCTACTCTCCCAACTACCAAGGCAAGTGGTGCTTCATATTTTTGTCCTAATATTTTGACTATGCATTAGAAATATTTTGTATAGGGCTTGCATGTATATTTTGTATAGGGCTTGCATGTATCTTGGTGAAAATCAATTCTTGTGGGGAAAGTGCACCACCTCTGTAGATGGAAGAAACTAAGTACTTAGTCGTGTCCCCGGTAATGGACAATTTGAGCATCAAGACATGGAAGATATCAAGAATCTCCTCATCCCAATTTCTAAGTTAAAACTTGTGGTTGAACAAGGGTGAAGTTTCACCAATTTTTATTGGTGGTTACTTGGAAGTTTTTGCCAAACAAAAACTTAGTGTTTTCAACTGATAGGTAAAAACCTATTTTGAGCAAAGCAAGCCTAAGCTACACTTAGCCAAATTCATGTAGTAACTAGATGCTAATATTCTATTAAGGTATCACTTGCCAATACTATTCCAATGTATTGACCCACTGTGGCTGTAACTTGTGATGTTGCAGGTTACTCTCATGATGATTAGGGGTTATGAGTCTACACTCAACATGTTTGCCTGTGGCACATGAAGATGAAGACTTTTATTTTTATTGCTAAGTTAAACTCTTGTACTAGCCTATGGCTATGTAGTTGTAAAATACTATGTTACATCTGGAATGACGATGTAATAATGACCTTTGTTTTTGTGTACTTCATCTTAAACTGTGGATGCTAGCAATTGATCCAGGGACTAGAATTGCAATCACTGGGATCTTTACCTTTATAAAGGTGGGATCTTACAGATGGTATCAAAGCACTGTGTTGCCTGTAGGATTATGACCCTAGGATTGGATTAGAAACCACTAAGGAAAAAATTTCAACAGTTTCCACACTTGTCTTTTTCTTCTCGTAAACTTTTGTAATATTCTTTCTCATCTCCATTTGTAGATGAACTCCATAAACGAAGCTGTGAGGAAGGGACCACTCATGACCATGACTTTAGAGTGTGAGACTGAATTTCCCAAGGACCTCAAGAACCTTATGGTTACCATGGGGATACATGGTGCAGCTGTGTACAAAGGATTCCCCGTGATGGATGAAGGAGAAGAGTACTGGTGGGTGCAACTTCACTTGTACAAAAACAAGGAAGACAACCACAAGGAGTCAGGATTCTGTATGGTCACCAACTCAGAAATGCACACAACATTCTTTGACTCCGCAAGAAATGCAGCATGGAATGCTATCAAGGAGCTTGGTGATAGACTCAAGTGCAGAATGCTCAACACCCAAATGACCTTAGGGAAGAAAAGAAGCATACCCAAGAGTTAGAGGCTACTAACCAACGATTAAGAGAAGACATCATAGACTTAGCAATGGAGTCATGTGATCAAGATCGACAGATTGCCTCTAGGGATGCCCTGATAGCCAACTTGGAAAGTGAGTGGGAATTGTAACGTACTTCGTTAGTTGGACCACCACACTTGTCGTTTTTATTTCCAAAAATTTGTCTAAGTTATGCTGAACCTTTGATGCATGTAATGGATTTATGTATGACATGACTTGTGTGTTTGTTGCAAAAGATATGCTTGTGATATTTTGTCTTATGATTTTTCTCTATTTGATGTTGATTCTAACTTTTATCTATCTTATAAAAATAGATGCCTAATGTTATTATCAACACGGCCGAGGAGTTCAAGGGAACTCGTTTTGGTACTCGTCTCATTGAGCTCACTAGTGTGATCAACCTTCCACTTCCTAGCATCATGACACTTCCACTCACCAAGTTTGAGAGGAAGGACCTTTGGGGCTTCAGAGTCACTCAGCCCGGACACCAGACAGAGCCAACCACGGAGACCATCACTTTCAAGCTGATGCATGACGACAAGGAGAAAGGCCTAGATGTAGTCATGCGGGAGTTACTTGGGCGCCTGGTAGGGAGACACTCCAGAGAGCTTAGAGGTCTTTACTTTCACCCCTTCGGGAGACGCAACAAGGAGGGTGAGTCTATTGAGTATGAGGATGCTGCTAGAGAGACAATGGAACCGATTCGTCTGTACCTCCAGGACCTAGAGGGTCTTATTAGGCACCTAGATACGGATAGGACCAACGTCATGCTTAGCAATGACGAGCTCTAGGTTTAGCTCCGAGAGAAGGATAAGCTCTTCGCGGAGCAAGACGAGATAGTCAAGGAAATGGAGGCCAAGTTTGAAAGACAGGACAAGAAATTCAAGAGCCAGGAGAAGAGAGTCCAAGACAGGAACAAGAAGATCCAGGAGATGAAGGAAAAGCTAGAGGCCAAGGACTTCGAGCTTGAGCATCAGCAGGGAGTGATCGAGAGGCTTCGCTCACAGAAGAGGGCTCTTAGGGCCAAGATAGAGGCCTTGACTACTAATGTTGAGGAGTACAAGACCGCTATGGAGAATGCAGGTCTTACCCTTGTTGATGTGGAGATTGATGCGGAGGAGTAGTGTTGGCTACTCATTTATCTTTCATCTATCGTACTTTTGATTATTGAGTCGCAATGACCATCCAACATGTGGGTGGCTTGCTATGGTGTGTTTTGCATTTCCAAACTTGTTGTTTATGTCGTTCAAACTCTTTGATATTTTGATGTTTGGTTATTGTGATTGTCTATGTGATGTATTGTGCATGATAAGAATCTATGGGTATCTCATTCTTATCCTTATGAAAACCACAGATGCCTCCTCGACGTGCCAACCCAAACCCAAAAAACAACAATGTCACCCCGAGATGCAGCGATTGATGATAGACGAGGCACAATCGATGCAGATGATGACCACCTTTATGCAGAACCAGAATCAGAATAATAACAACAACAACAACCCGAACAATCCACCAGGATTTGACATGCTCACCAGATTCCTAAGACTGAGGCCTGCAAAGTTCTCAGGAACCACTGATCCAATGGTGGCCAATGATTGGCTATGTTGTGAACAAGGATTTGGTAGCTTAATTTGCACCGACGAGGAGAAGGTCAGGTTTGCGGCACATCTTTGGAAGGACCAACAACAACTTGGTGGGATAACTTTGATCACCACTCCCATTGAGGATGTAACTTGGCTATCTTTGAGGATGGTTTCCGCACAGCTCACATCTCATCCGGGGTGATGAATTTGAAAAAGAAGGAGTTCCATAATCTGAAGCAGCGTCACTGCAGTGTGGCTGAATATATTGAGGAATTTAACAATCTAGTGCGTTATGCATCGGATGAAATTGATACTGATGCCAAGAGGAAGGAGAAATTCCTCGAAGGACTGAATGATGAACTGAATCTGCAGCTATCTGTTGCCTATGTCCCAACCTACCAATCACTTTGTGACAAGGCTACCATCTTGGCGAACAAGATGAAACGGGTTGAAAGCAGAAAGAGGAAGCGCAGCTCTGACAAGCACATCTCAGGATTGTCTCACAAGCGTTCCCATCATGATGATAGTGGGAGTTCTGGATCCCACAAACATGGAAAGTACAATAACCACCACAGCCACAACCACCATCATGACAACAAGCATCACCGTGGTCATGATAATGACAAGTATAAGAACCACAAGAGTGGATACAAGAGCCACCACAATGGAAGTGGATGTGGTAGTGGAAGTCAACCTGTCAAGAAAGATCTCAGTCAGGTTGAATGCTTCAAGTGTAATAAGATGGGGCACTATGCTAATGAGGGCCCAGGAAAGAAATTTGAAGGTGCCAACAAGCTCAACCCTTTCCAGAAGGGACAGGTGAACCACATCAATGTGGAAGAAATTTATGAGGAACCTGATGCTATAGCTGGTAAGTTCAAACTCAATTCTGTTCCAGCACTTGTTCTTTTTGATACTGGCCCATCGCATTCATTCATATCAAGAGCATTTGTTGATAGAAATGAAATTCCAGTTGAAACTATTGGGTGTCCTATAAAAGTAAGTTCTCCTGGTGGAGAAATGATAGTAAACTCAGGATGTCACGACCTAGTCATAGAATTTGGGAAGTATAAGTTTCCCGTTAATTTGATAATCCTAAATTCCCAAGGATTGGATGTCATTTTGGGAATGGACTGGATGACTAAGTACAAGGGAGTGCTAGATTGTGCTAATCATACCGTCACACTCACAACCCCGGATAATAAAAGGATTAGATTCAAGACTAACTTTGAATCAAAAAGGAGTAAGCTAAATTCTCTTAAGGGGGTTAGCATAGACAGTGTGGTAATTGTGAGAGAATATCCAGATGTGTTTCCGAAAGAATTACCGGGAATGCCACCAGATAGAGATGTGGAGTTCCTGATTGACTTGCTGCCAGGATCAGGACCAATAGCAAAGAGACCTTACAAGATGGCACTTGATGAGTTGAAAGAACTCAAGAAACAACTTGGAGAATAGTTGCAGAAAGGATTTATTCAACCAAGTTCTTCATCTTGGGGAGCACCAGTTTTGTTTGTGGAAAAGAAGGATAGAAGTCAAAGGTTATGCATTGACTATCGTTCACTCAATGAGGTGACTATCAAGAACAAATACCTTTTGCCCAGAATCAATGATTTGTTTGATCAGCTACAAGGAGCCCGTGTGTTCTCAAAGATTGATCTTCGGTCAGGTTATTTTTATCTTAAGATAAGGGAACAAGACATAGCTAAGACAGCTTTCACCACTAGGTATGGATTGTATGAGTATACCGTGATGCCATTTGGTTTGACCAATGCACCAGCCTACTTCATGAATATGATGAACAAACTGTTCATGGAGTTCCTTGACAAGTTTGTTGTCGTTTTCATCAATGACATTTTGATCTACTCCAAGAGCAAAGAAGAGCATGAGGGACATTTGTGTTTTATACTTGAGAAGCTTAGAGAGCATAAGTTGTATGCCAAATTTAGCAAGTGTGAATTCTGGTTGAATGAAGTTGGATTTCTTGGACACATTGTGTCAGGAGATGGTGTAGAAGTTGATCCCGCAAAAGTGTCAGCTGTAACTAAATGGGAATCTCCTAAGTCAGTGAAAGAAGTTCGTAGTTTCCTTGGCTTGGCAGGATACTATAGAAGATTCATTGAGAATTTCTCCAAGGTAGCTAAGCCAATGACGGAGTTACTAAAGAAAGACAAGAAATTTGCTTGGACTGAAGGATGTGAACTCAGTTTTCAACAATTAAAGAAGAGACTAGTGACAGCACCAGTCTTATGTCTGCCAGATTTGGAGAAGGATTTCCAAGTTTATTGTGATGCATCTCATCAAGGTTTGGGTGCAGTTCTGATGCAAGAAGGGAAAGTTGTGGCTTATGCCTCGAGACAACTCAAAACTCATGAAGTGAACTATCCTACTCATGATTGAGAGTTAGCCTCTGTTGTCCATGCACTCAAAACATGGAGACACTATCTTTTGGGAAAGTGATGTGAAGTGTTCACAGATCACAAAAGTTTGAAGTATATTTTCACTCAGAAAGAAATCAACATGAGATAAAGAAGATGGCTAGAACTCATCAAGGACTATGACTTGAGTTTGCAATACCACCCCGGTAAAGCAAATGTTGTAGCGGATGCATTAAGCCGTAAGGTTTATGTGAATGGCCTTACTAAAGGAGAGTTGCCAGATGATCTGTGTGCCCAATTTAAAGATCTCAGATTAGAGATTGTGCCTGAAGGACATCTCATGTCATTGGATGTTCAACCCACCTTCTTGGACAAAATCAAGGAAGCCGAAAAGATGGACAAGGAAATTGAAGAGATTAAGGAAAAGATTGGTAAAGGAAAAGCCAAAGGATTCCATGAAGACGAACAAGGTACTTTATGGTATGGAAAATGCATCTACATTCCGCAAGATCCGGAGCTTCGGAAACTGATTTTACAAGAAGCACACAACTCACCGTATTCCATTCATCCAGGTAACACCAAAATGTACATGGATATGAAGGGAACGTTTTGGTGGAATAACCTCAAGAAGGACATCGCCGGACATATTGCTTTGTGTGATGTATGTAGTAGAGTGAAAGCGGAGCATCAGAAACCAGCAGGATTGTTACAACCACTACCTATTCCTGATTGGAAGTGGGACAAGATTGGCATGGATTTCATCACCGGATTGCCAAGGACCCGGTCAGAATATGATTCTATTTGGGTAGTAGTGGATCGTCTAACTAAAGTGGCTCATTTTATACCCGTAAAGACAAACTATACAAGTGCTAAGTTGGCCAAGATCTATATGAATAGGATTGTGTGTCTACATGGAGTACCCAAGAGTATTGTGTCTGATAGGGGAACTCAATTCACTTATCATTTTTGGAGGCAACTACATGAGTCATTGGGAACGAGATTAGAATTCAGTACTGCTTTTCATCCCCAGACAAATGGACATATAGAAAGGACCAACTAGATTCTAGAGGATATGTTGAGGGCATGTGCCCTAGACTATGGAGCTAGTTGGGATGAAAGTCTGCCTTACGCATAATTCTCTTATAACAACAGCTATCAAGCCAGTATTGAGATGGCACCGTTTGAGTTTCTCTATGGGAGAAAGTGTACTACCCCATTGCTATGGAATGGTGTGGGAGAAAGAAACTTGTTCGGGCCAGAACTAATCAAAGAGGCTTAAGAGAAGGTCAAGTTAGTAAAGGACATATTGAAGATAGCATAGTCCCGATAGAAGAGCTACACAGATCCTAAGCGTAGAGAAGTCACCTATGAGGTGGGTGATAGAGCTTATCTTAGAGTGTCACCACTTCGTGGAGTGAAGAGATTTGGAGTCAAAGGAAAATTGGCCCCAACATATGTTGGACCATTCAAGATTCTGAGTCGTAAAGGAGAAGTGGCATATGAGATTGAATTGCCTGAATCATTGTCTGCCACTCACAATGTATTTCATGTGAGTCAGTTAAAGAAATGCCATCCTGAGATGGAGGAGACTTCTTTTAAGGATACTATACCTTTGGAGGAGGTCCAATTGGAAAGTGATCTCACTTATGAGGAAAAACCTATCAAGATTCTTGAGACTACAGAAAGAGTTTCTCGGACAAAGACTATCAAATTCTGCAAAGTTCAGTGGAACCATCATTCCGAAGAACAAGCAACATGGGAAAGAGAAGATGACCTTCGGAAAGACCACCCTCACCTATTTGCTAGCCAATCTGAATCTAGAGGGTGAGATTCACCTTAAGGGGGTTAGATTTGTAACATCCCAAAAATCATGATTTCAAAGTTTGCATATCATTCATGCATTCATAATCATTTTAGGATCATTTCTTCAAAAACAGAAACTTTGTGATCTATTATTTTATGCAAGCAAGGCAATAGCCTTAATGCTACTCTCTAATATGAGAATATTTGTTTTGACCAAAAAAGAATTGATCATATGATTGTTTGATATTTTCCAAAGATTGGACAAAGATTTTCAAAACAAAATATGAATTTAAAACCACTCATATGTCTTTATTAAATAAGTGATAAAGGCATTGTTTATTTTAAATTCCAATAGGCCAAAGTAATTTAAGTGAGAAACTTTGTTCTATAGCCAAAAAGGTGCAAGCTTTACT
The DNA here is from genome assembly GCA_023614405.1 of Avena insularis. Lineage (NCBI taxonomy): Eukaryota > Viridiplantae > Streptophyta > Magnoliopsida > Poales > Poaceae > Avena > Avena insularis. Next base: position 336,269,380 of record CM042687.1, read on the forward strand.
TTACAAAAATTCAGAACAAGTTTGAATTCAAACCCATGTGAAAAACATTTTAAAAACATTCCTAAAAATCAAATTAGAAAAATAAAAAGGAAAAGGAAAAAATAAAAATAGGCGCTACCATTTGAGCCCAGCACCAGAACGGCCTAGTAAGCCCACCCGGGACATTACCCCTCTACCCCCTCTCTCACCCGTGCAAACCTTACCCCGTATCCATTGACGTTGGGCCCTTCTCCACATCATCGTCGTCTCCCCCAAATCATCGTGCGCAGACGTCGCTCCGCCGTTACCTCACTGTAGTGACGTCGCGAATAAACCCGGCTTAATTCCCATTGATTTGCCGCATGAATGTCGCCCCTGATACGGCTACAAAAACCCCTCCCCACCCCGCACATTTCCACTCACTCCACTCGCTCGCTCCGCCACCAGGCTGCCTCTATTTAGCTAAACACCGCCACTGACTGAGCAACTCCGGCGAGGTATTCCGGTAAACATCGTGCTCGCGCCCACTCCTCAATCACTCTAGGATGATCCCCTGCTTCATGCGCACCTCCTGATATCCTTTGTTCATCTGATTATGGCCCAGAACGTCGACTTCAATGAGCGCTGTGAGCACCCGACGTCGTCTCCGACTCCGACGAAGAATTTCGGTGAGGTTCGACTGCCCCGCGCCTTCCCCTTGACCCTATCGAGTTCGCCTGAACATTGTGCACACACTGATGCCTTCTGTTTGTGTTAAGCCGGATCATAACATCGCCAACGCCAGCGTCGCCGTCACCCTAAGCTCGACCATCCCGACCACGAGGTCTCATGGCCACCACAGCACGCCCCCGCCCACGCCAGCGACACCTTGAGCACCGTCATGTTCACGCGAGTCTGGTAAGCCACTACCCAGCCCCTAGCCCCCTCTGGAATCACCGGAGCATCGCCGGCAGAAGCGTCGCCGCCGCCAGCACCCATTAGCACCGCCAGTTTTTGGTCGCATGCGTCGTAGCCATTGGATCTAGATCTGATGCGCAAGAATAGATCACTTAATCGAAGCGGTACGTGCAGATATGGCTGTGTGCTGCCACTTAAATCCAACAGCCCACGTAGATCGATCCGGCCGAACTGGTACGGGCCAATCAGACACGCCCACGTGTCTAGGGTTTAGATTTAAAATCTGAAATTAGATCTATTAGATGTTCAAACTTGCAAAATTTATAACTTTTGATCCACACGTTCCAATTTTGTAAATTTTATATCATTAAAATCAGGAGAAAGAATTCTATCCAACCATACACTTTGTTTAATAAATTGCATCTGTAAAATTGGTTGTTTTTGCAGAGACATTTGTAAGCTTATTTTGTGTATAAAAATTAAATAAAAAATGTTTTAAAAGCTAAATAAAGTTTATTTAGTGTATAATTGTATTGTTTTTGATTCAGTACTGTTCCACTTGTCTTGTTTGATTTAGAAAAATCATCACATGGCATTTGCAATCATTCTTATATTTTTGCTTGTTTATTTTGATATGTGAATTTGGTGCTATCATTTTATGTGTAGATTTTGGTACTAGTGGTGATTGTGATTGTGAGGATTGTTGCTACTCTCCCAACTACCAAGGCAAGTGGTGCTTCATATTTTTGTCCTAATATTTTGACTATGCATTAGAAATATTTTGTATAGGGCTTGCATGTATATTTTTGTTAAGTATCTAAATGCTATGCTTGGGAAATCCTAGTAGTTGTAGAATTGTTAGAATTTTCTCTAAGTTAAGATACTTGCTATTGCCATGCTTAGCCTAGCTAATAGCAACCAAGGGTGGAATATATACATGCTATGAAAAAATATTGGTAAGTCTTTGAATTATGTTTTTGCTTAATAAAATAACTAAGTGAATCAAACACAGGTGGAATGGTGGATTGGTTTGTGTTGAGTGGTTACACAAGGCCCATTTCTATGGTTTACCTTGTGTATCTCACTTGTGGAATGCCACCCAGGAACAAAGGGATTTGAGATGCCATATGTTAAGAAGCTTCTAGTGCAGCCACATGGCATTATGGGCTCTACCTAGATCATATAGGTTACAATAACTTAGCCATTTGGACAGTTGGTGGTAGTGGGTGATAGGTTGGAGCAACGTCCATTTGGTCTAAGGAAGGCTTACGAAAGGTCATGTCTTGGTGAAAATCAATTCTTGTGGGAAAGTGCACCACCTCTGTAGATGGAAGAAACTAAGTACTTAGTCGTGTCCCGGTAATGGAAAATTTGAGCATCAAGACATGGAAGCTATCAAGAATCTCCTCATCCCAATTTCTAAGTTAAAACTTGTGGTTGAACAAGGGTGAATGTTCACCAATTTCTATTGGTAGTTCCTTGGAAGTTTTGCCAAACAAAAACTTAGTGTTTTCAACTGATAGGTAAAACCTATTTTGAGCAAAGCAAGCCTAAGCTACACTTAGCCAAATTCATGTTGTAACTAGATGCTAATATTCTACTAAGGTATCACTTGCCAATACTATTCCAATGTATTGACCCACTATGGCTGTAACTTGTGATGTTGCAGGTTACTCTCATGATGATTAGGGGTTATGAGTCTACACTCAACATGCTTGCCTGTGGCACATGAAGATGAAGACTTTTATTTTTATTGCTAAGTTAAACTCTTGTACTAGCCTATGGCTATGGAGTTGTAAAAGACTATGTTATCTCTGGAATGACGATGTAATAATGACCTTTGTTTTTGTGAACTTCATCTTAAACTATGGATGCTACCAATTGATCCAGGGACTAGCATTGCAATCACAGGGATCTTTACCTTTATAAAGGTGGGATCTTACAAACATGAAAGGCTATAAACAAAGATCATGAATAACAATGCATTGAAAGACGTTTGTTTGTTTCACATATAGAAAACATAGCATAGTGGCATTCAGCTTGTCCCTCATAGAGTAGCAAATAGATGCATAGGACACCTTCAAGTTCACAAGGGTGACTAGAAACAAGTAGCACAAGAACAAGTAATATCACAATATGCATCAAACCTCTGCACTTGGAGGCCCAACAACTGTCTAAAAGAATAGAAGTCGGTAGACATCAAGCTATTTTCTTGCGCCGTTGCCAGGGAGATAAGGTAAAAGGTACTCACATCCTCCGATGTGAGTGCTCAAAGTTATTTCCTTTAGATTCTGCAATTTTCTCTTTTTGTTTCTTGTTTTCACTTGTTAGGCTTAATGGAAAACAACAACAAAATTAGAGAGCTTTATAGTATCTATCTTGAGTTAGGACATGAAATGTTTGAAGAGAAAATTAAAAAACCTATGGAGCTTTATTTGCATGCTAATAGCAATGTTATTAGTATGAATTCTTTGAGCACCATTATTGCTAATGCTATGGAAATGATCTTTTTAATTCCCCAGCTTTGGAAGATACCTATTCTATTGCTTATGATGATACCAAACCTCCAATATATGATGATTAAAATGACGAGTATGATATTTTCAGTCCGCCTACTATTGAGGAGAAAATTAATTGTGATTACAATATGCCTCCTATATTTGATGATTATGGTGATGAGAATATTAATGATAGCTATTTTGTTGAATTTTCTCCCACTACAATTAATAAGAATGACTATGCTTATGTGGAGAGTAATTATTTTATGCATGTGGCTCATGATAAGAATGTTTTATCCAATAGTTATATTGTTAATTTTATTCATGATGCTACTGAAATTTATTATGAGAGAGGGAAACATGGTCTCATGTATCTCAACAATATTAAGTTTCCCCTCTTTATGTTGAAAATTTTGAAGTTGCACTTGTTTTGCTTTCCTATGCTTATTGCTTTGTGCTTTCATGAATTGTTTCTTTACAAGATTCCTATGCATAGGAAGTGGGTTAGACTCAAATGTGTTTTGAATTTGCTTCTTTATTCTCTCTTTTATTTCAACTCATATTTCCTATGTGAGCATCTTCTCAAACTATCATGCCTAACTTAAAGGCGTTAAAGAAAAGTACTTGTTGGGAGATAACCCAAGAGTTTTCTTGAGTCTTGGAAGTTATTACTTTGGTATTGACCTCTCCTTATCCTTTTTGCTTGCTTTTTGTGCGAAGAATGACCTCTAATTAGAGGGAAGTAAGATTTGGGGAGTTGCTGTCCCGAAATAGATTTATGTCCTTCACCATAAATATTCGTGAGGAGTCTCTGTAAGTCAGATTGAGCTGAACATTTACGAATAAATCCCCCAGTATGTTAGCTAACTTTTGTTAGTTCAACACTTTTTGATTTGAGCAACAGAAGGTCTTCGAAAAAATCGGTTTCTACCTGCTGGTCTGTTTTGACAAATTTCTGCCATTATTTGCATTTGCTTCTTATTGATTCCTTTTTGGGTTCTTTTTGGGAAATTGTTCTTTTTGAAGGAGTTGCTATAGTATCTTGTGTCTTTAGTGAAAGTTTTTCTTTTTTGAAACTGAACCCAAAGGTATATTATCTTTTGAATACACACTACTAGGAAAAGGCCTATTAGTGGCGCACCATTTTGGGACTTATGTGGCGCATATGGGATACGCCACTGTTATCTCGCCACTGAATTGCAGTTCTGTGGCGCAAATTGAAATGCGCTTACAGTCTGAAAAACTTTTGTGGCGCATATTGCCAAAATCGCCATGAAGTCCCGAACCAGATCTCAAACTTCTGTGGCGCATTTGGCCAATATGCGCCACAGAAGTTTTTTTAAAATTTCAAAAAAAATGGCCACATCTGGCCGGAGGTGGTTCTCGCAAGAGGTGGTGCTCGCCGGAGGTGGGGGTCGCTGATGGAGGAGAGAAGGAGGTCGCTGGTGGAGGAGGTGGAGGTCGCTGGTGGAGGAGAGGAGGAGGCCACCGGAGGAGGAGGAGGCCGCCAGAGGAGGAGGAGGAGAACGTCGCCGGAGGAGGAGCTCGCCGGGGTGGAGGAAGAGGGAGGTGGGAGGAGGAGGAGCTCACCGGGGTGGAGGAGAAGGGAGGTGGGAGGAGGAGGAGCTCGCCAGGGTGGAGGAGGAGGGAGGAGGAAGAGGAGCTCACCGGGGTGGAGGAGGGAAGAGCTCATCAGAGTGGAGGAGGGAGGAGCTCACCGGGGTGGTGGTGGAGGAGGAGGAGGACGAGGAGAAGCTCACCGGGGTGGAGGAGGAGGAGGAGATGGTGAGGAGAATGAGAGAAGAAGGTGAGGAGGGGAAGGAGGGAGGCTTGGAAGAGTAGAAGAGAGGGAGAAGGGGCGGGATTCAAATATCGAATTTTGGTCAAGACTTCTGTGGCGCATATGGAAGAAATGCACCACCGAAGTTTGTCCTCCTTTTTTACTTTTTTGTAGGAAAAAACGATATTTTGGCCATCATTTTTTACTCTTTTCGAATTTTGAAAATTTAAGTCGTTGCGAGCGGATGTGAAATCTCGTTTTCGTCATTTTGGTATATTATACTTATTTTCCTGACATCGTATGCAAAAGTTACGGTCGTTTTACCGTGGCATAAACTTTTTTTGCATAAAAAGTCGAAATGCATGTTTGTTAATTTTCCTACAAACTAGACCATATTACCTATCACTATGTGAAAGGATTTTATTTTTTGAAGTGTTTTTCAGTTTCTATTATTTTTGAACTTCTATAGGCATATGGTCATATGCGCATGTAATATTGGTCGACAGTCAATGAGATTTCGTGGTAGGGTCCACGAGCTTTCTTTGGTAGCATATGTCCATATCGCCACAGAAGTTGGAACTTGTGGCGCATGTGGACATATAATACCAGGTTCCAACCACGTGGTGCATTTTTCCTATATGCCACAAAAGTGTGAACTTATGTGGCGCATTTGCTGAAATGCGCCCTTTGGTTCTTTTGTGGCATGGTGGGAACCATCATACGGAAAGGTATGTCTATCTATAGCTAGTTTCCTAGTAGTGACACTAATGTTGCTAATGAAGATTGTGTGAAGTTTTGTATGAAGGAAAATTTTCAGGTGTAGAGAAAGAATGGTGTAATGAGATGCAGAATGGACAAAAGCTCAAGCTTGGGGATGTCACCCCGTGTCACCCCAAGAAATATTCAAGAGGTACAAGCGTCAAAGCTTGGGTATGCCCAAGGCATCCCCTTCTTCATCAATAAAAAGCTCAGGTCTGTATAGACACTTCGTTTTATTGTTTCATGCACAAGTTGTGTTGTTCTTGGGCGTCTTAGTTTTCATTTTTGGTTTTCGTTTGTAGCTTGCTTGAGTAAGTTGGTTGGTTACACCACACTTCTTTTGAGAGAGGCACACTCTGTTTCCATTGCCTAGAACACTCTAGTTTTCATTCTTATTGTTTTGTGAGTGTTCACTTTTGCTAGGATTGCGTTCAACCTTAGTTTCCTTGTGCTTTCAGCTTAGAACTTTTTAGTTCTTCTTTGTGGATTTGTGAGACAAGCTCACTGATCTTTATTGATTATTATCTTTGTGAGTTGTTTCAAATAAGTTGTTTGGTGTTGGAAAAGAGTAAATGACTTCATGCTTTAGTGGTACAAAAGGGAGCTGGTTTTGACTATGACTTAGACTTTATCATGTCATGCTAGATGTTGTTTTGACCTTATGCTTAGTGATTATTGTGGTAGCATGACTTGTTCCAAACAATTAGGATTGCTTAATGTGCCATGAAGGAATCATGCGTTGTTTTAGCATACAAAAGCATAGTATTGTGGTATTCTCCTTTGATGCTTTATTTGGGTTGACTTGGCACATGCTCACACCATGTGATGACTATGAACAAGTCACCATAGCCTCTATGATCATTTAGTCCTTGACTTGTAGTACCACTCTATGCTTTGATTAGTAATGTTTTGTTGCTCTGCACGATTATGGACATTATAGCTCTCTTAGTTGGTTGCTCCCAGTCTTTTGCTAGCCTCCACTTGTATGAGTAATCTCTACTCATGCTTACAACTCCCAAGAAAGCAATGTCACATCCCAAAATTTTCCAAATTTTGAAATGTGAAAAATAAATAATTGTTGAAATTTAGGGTGAAAAGAATTTTTTTGTTTCAAAATAGGAACATCAAAACCCAACTTGAACAAATTTGAATCCAAAAAATTTCAATCAAGTGAAATGCATTCATCATAAATGCATCTTGAAATTTAAACACTTGGAAAAGTTAAATAAAAACCCTAAAACCCTAATGGAAGAAAATCATTCCAAGATTACCCTAAGACTATGGATTTGATCCATATAAAAATTTGTCAACAAACATTTTTGAAATGATCAAGAATGATAAATAAAAAAATATTATAAAACCGTAGAAATTAATTTCATTCAATTTGGAACCATGGATAAAAACTTATGAATTTAATAAGTTAAAAGGAAATAATTTCCAAAGCTAATAAAGCTCCTATCTAAAATCCATACCAAATTGTGAACAAAATAATCCTAAAGAGATTTAAAAAGATAAACAAATATTAAATAAAATTATACAAATTGGAATCATCAATTTTGAATCTTTAAATAAAAAGATATGGATTTTATAAGGCAAAGGAAGAAATAAATAAATAAATAAGGAATATTCAAATAAAATAATATGGCATTAACCAAATTCTATTCTATTTGAATAAAGACAAAATCCCTAATAGAAATGATTAATTAAATCATGGGAAGATAATAAATGGAATTTACCAAAGTGGACTAAAAGTTATCTAATTAACTTAAAAGAATTATTTCAATAAAAATTATATGGGATTAAAACCATATTTGATTTTATTTGAATAAAGACAAATGCCCAATTTAAATGATTAATAAACCATTGTAAAATATTCTAAATAATTCAAAATGAATTATTTCACATACTAATGAATAAATAAAACCTACTACAAAAGGTTTGGTAAAAATTAAGATTCAAATAAGAGTTTGAAAATATAAATAAAAACTTATTTGAATAAAAGACAAGTGCCCATTTAAAATAAAATATAAACCATAAAGAATAAAAGAATTATTCCTAAAATGGTATTTAAAATACATGTTTAAAGAGCATTAAAACTTACTAAAAGTTTGGCAAAGATCTGAAATCAAATAGTGTTTGAATTATTTGAACAAAATTCAAAACAGAAAAAGAAAACAGAAAAATAAAAAGGTTTCAGGAATAAAAAGGAAAAAAAACCAGCCCAACCTGGCCCGGCTCAAAGCCCACTAGTCCTCTCACTCTTCCCGAACCATTTTATTCCACTCAGAGATGCACCCGCTCACTCGACGTGACCAAGGACCCTACCAAACCCTCTCTATTTCATTGACCACGGGCCCCACCGCCCCATCATCACCTTGAACCTCGCGATGACCATGCCCTCCCCGACAGCCATCGCCTTGATTCGCCGACATGAATACGCATCAATGCCGCGTTGATTCAGCCCCTGATCACGCACTCTTACTCGCCTCACTCTCCTCTACCTTTCCCCCTAGACACCATTTCCTATCCGCCTCCAGGCCGCCTTGAATTTGCCTCGAACCCTCTCTGTCTCCGGCGAACCTTTCTTCCGATTCTGGCCAGACCTCGCCTCCCCTTGCTCCCTGGCCTCCACGAGGACACTCCCCAGCCTCTTACGCATCTCCCAATGCCGCTCGCTCGGCCGCGCGAGCACCACAACCTCGGCAACAACGACAATCGAGAGCCCTAGCCGTCTGCCTCCACTCCAGTGACCATTCCCCGTAAGCCACGTCCTCCCCTCTCTCTCTCTCTGAATGACACTCCTACACTCTGCTCTTTCTCTCGCACAACTAACGAACCCTCTGCCTCGCTTTTACGTGCACCGTAGCGTCACCACTGTCTTCAATAGTGAGCACCCGACGCCGACATCAACTACGACGAGCAATTGACAACACGTCCGAGCGCCCCCTGCCTTCCCGCGAGTACGTTGAGCATCAGCAGTGCACGGCGAGTATGGTAAGCCATCCCACTCATCCTCTCGCTTCCTGGTTTCACCGTTACGCCACCGTCTGAGCGCGCTGCCGCCAGCCACCGCTGCAGCGCCGCCCACCTATGGTCAAATCGATTCGGGCCGTTAGATCTAGATCGAATGTGTGAGATTAGAATTAAACCGAAGAGGTATCATGTGCTCTAAGCCGCACGATTTGCTTTAGATCTAATGCTCTGTAACAGCCGATCCGCACTAACCGTTTTTAGCCAATAAGAACATGACGCGTGGCATGTGTTTTGATTTAAAAACAGAAACTATCCTATTAGATGTTTGAATTTGTAAATTCCATAACTTTGATCCATACGTCCAAATTTTGCAAATTTTATATCAATGGAATCAGCAAGAAGAAAATTTTCCAACCATGCCCTTTGTTTAATGTTTTCCTTCTGTAAAATTAGTTGTTTTTGTAGAAACTTGTTTAGGCCTAATTTGAGTATAAAAAATATTCTAGAAATATTTTTGGGGTAAAATCTTTTTAAAATGGATTATTTTGAACCTACTGACAATAGAAACCAACTTGTAGATTTAAAAGTGTATTTTGTGAAGCTAAAGAATAAATCTTTGAAAAAAAGCATTTCTAGTTAAATAAAAATATTGTTTATGTTTTAAAAATGCTTTTTGAGTAAAACCTTTTGAAATGGTTTGAATTAAACTCTATGACCCTAAAAACCAAGTTTTTGGATTTAAAATTATATTTGGTGAACCCTAGAAAATTATTACTTTGTTTAAAAGCATTTCCAACAAAATAAAATATTGCTTTGATTTAAAAATGGTTTTTAGATGAAACCTTTAGCAAATGGTTTAATATTAAACACTTGATCTTAAAACACTAACATTTAAACAATATATTTGTCAAACACTAGAAATTACTACTTTGATTTAAATCATTTCTAGCAAAACAAAAAAAAGATTTAAAGTGGCCATTTTCACTAACTTGTTTTCAAATGGTTTTGCCACCTTTATAAATGACCAATAGATGTTTTAAAAATGTTTATAACCTATTATAAACCACTTTTCCAAATAAACAATTTTTGGCATGCTTGCATGCATTGCTTTGTTTTTATTCTATGTGATGAATTGCTTGAATGGTAGATTGAATTTGTGCCTTGATTGAATTGTAGTGAAATTTGAAGAGTGACTATTGCAAGATCAAGGAGTGAACTTATATTTTCTACAAAAAAGGCAAGTTGTGCTTCATACTTTTGTCCCATTATTTTCACTATGCATTAGTGATATTTCTAAGTAGGACTTGCATGGAATTTTACTAAGTATGCTATGCCTTGGGAAATCCTAGTAGATGATTCCTTAGTAGAATTTTCATGCTTAGCTTAGCTAGTAGAAAACAAGGGTGGATTATGTTCATGCTATGAAATATTTCTAAGTCGAGGACTTGTGTTTATGCTTAATAAAACTACTAAGTGAATGAATCACACAGGTGGAATGGTAATTGCTTGGATGGATTTTTGTTGAGTGGTTACAGGACCCATATTTATGGCTTACCCTAGTGTATCTCACTTGTGGAATTCCACCCAGGAACAAAGAGATTTGAGATGTCAAATGTTGAGAAGCTTCAAGTGAAGCCACTTGGCATTATGGGCTCTGCCTGGATCATATAGGTTGCAATAACTTATCCAAATGGATAGTTGGTGGTAGGGGTGATAGGTTTGGAGCGCGTCCATTCTGGTCTAAGGGAAGGCTTCTGAAAGGTCTTGTCTCGATGCTGTCAAGGTCTTGTGGGGAAAGTGCACCACCTCTCGAGAGAGTAAAATCTAAGTACTTAGCCGTGTCCCCGGCAATGGACAATTTGAGCATCAAGACATGGAAGCTATCAAGGATCTCCTCATCCCAATTTGTAAGTTAAAAACTTGTTGTTGAACAAGGGTAAGGTTCCCCAATGTCTATTGGTGGTTCCTTGGGAGTTTTTGCCAAAAAAAAACTTAGTGTTTTCAAATGATAAGGAAAATCTATTTTGAGCAAAGCAAGCCTAAGCTCCACTTAACCAAATGCATATAGATGATAGACTCCACTATACTACCATAGTATCACTTGCCAATACAATTCAAATGTATTGACCCTTGTGGTTGTAACTTAGTATGTTGCAGGTTTGTTTGAAGTTAGTGAAGTGTGTTGATTAGGATTACAAGTCTACAACCAACATGTTTGTTGTGGCACTTTGAAGATGAAGGACTCCATGCTATATAGTTATTTCTGCTGCATTGTAATGAGATAGCCACATGAGCTATGTAAGATGTAATGAAATATTTTATTCCTGGTTATAAAGTTGTACTATGACCTTTGTTTCTTGATATTACATCTTAACTGTGGATGCTAGCTATTGATCCAGGGACTAGCATTGTAAACACAGGGATCTCTACCTTATTAAAGATTGGGACCTCTACAGGAAGTTATTCCAAAGTGTCCACTATAAATTCCTATGCATGGTGTGTTACACCATTCCAAGTATATTCTTGTTTTCAGTGATCTTCCAATTAAAAAGTATTTTGTTATGTGAAAACTTAGTGATTAAAGCTCTCACAAACTTGATGGCACACTTTATATTCTTTGCCCCTAATAAACTTGAACCATTGTGTCATCTATGTTGTATATGCTTGCACTTATACGTTGGAATTAGCAGAACCGTGCTATCACGGGGAACGTTTTCAACATTGCACTTGTACTTTGTACTCAGTTGATATCATGCTCTTTTGTCTATGGATGTGACCAATGTGAAATAAAGAGGGAACTTGTAAGTCCATGGAGTATGTATTTTGTGTTAGAGAAATGCATGGGCCGCTAGCCTAAGCCATGCCTAATCATGGTGGAAACTTGCAGCATCACCATAGTGAGCTATCTATGAAGCATCCTCAATAAAAATCTATGCATATAGTAAATAAGAAGATCACTGAGATGCTCATTGTCTGCTTGCCTTACCATTTTGGTTATGGGATAGCTCTTGTACAATGTGCAAGGGGTACCCCGTTGGCAGTTCTCTATGATACGCATGTACTTACAATGACAAGAACTTACAGGTGACTGAAGTTGAGTAGCATGATGTGTGGCCCTCGTATTCAAGGGACATGAGATTGCCAACTTATACTTTGTCAAGCATATACTCCATCTTTGTTCACTTTAACCTTAATCACTTCAAGATGCTTATGATAGGGGCAATGAGGGATGAAAGCTAACAAGTACCATAATTTTTGGAAGCTCTTTTTGAAACTTGAAATCCCTGCTTCCCTTTATGAAGGGCCTTTCTTCCACTATTATTTGAGTCTCCACTTTTTACCTTAGGAACCATTAAGAGAGCATAGTTGTCATTCTGTGTGCAGTGTTCCAAAACTTATTGATTGATGCATATTGTGATATTACTTGTTCTTGTGCTACTTGTTTCTAGTCACCCTTGTGAACTTTGAAGGTGTCCTATGCATCTATTTGCTACTCTATGAGGGACAAGCTGAATGCCACTATGCTATGTTTTCTGTATATGAAACAAACAAATGTTTTTCAATGCATGTTATTCATGATATTTGTTTGTATCCTTTCATGTTCTTGACATAGTTACTTTGTCCTATTGTTAGAACTTCATCTTTCATGCTCATGTTTAGAGTACTTTGATCCTAGCTTTCAATGCTTGCAAATGGTTTGATCTTGGTTTTGATGGTGCATGTCACCTCAAAAATTATTATTTTTATCACTTACCTACTCGAGGGGCGGCGGGAGTTAAGCTTGGGGATGCTTGATCATTAAAGCGTATCTATAATTTTTGATGCTCCATGATTGTTTTATATCATTTGTCTTATGTTTTGTCTACACTTTGATGTATTTTTATACAATTTCTGGTACTAACCTATTAACAAGATGCCACAGTGCGATTGCTTTTCTTACATTTTGGTTCGAAAAAGCGTAAAATCAATATTCTCGAATTGACGGGACAAAAGCCAAAGTCATTATTTTTCTGGAGCAACACGGAACCACGGGCAGAGGGAGGGGCGCCAGGTGGCCACCCCCCAGGCGTGGCCTAGGTGAGCCAGCGCATGCAAGGGGTGTGGGCACCGGCCTCCATCGACCTTGCCTCCTGTGCCTATAATAAGCCCCCGGGGAGAAACCCTAAATAATCCATCATACTTCCAGAAAAACCTCCGTAGCGTCGCCGCCACCGAAAGGGAGATTCGGGGGACAGAAAGTCTCTGTTCCGGCACCCTGTTGGGATGGGGAAGTGCCCCCGAAGCCATATCCATCGATCTCCATCACCATCTTCATCACCATTGTCGATTCCCATGATAAGGAGGTGTAGTTCTTCCTCAAGGCTAAGGGCTCTACCGGTAGTTATGTGTTCATCTCCCTCTCTATGCATGGTCATATTGTGATCATGTGCTTTGCAATCAAGTAAATCTACATTGCTACTCAAGTGATTTAATAGATCTCTGATCTCCCCATGTGTGTGAAAGTGACATCGTGCACGCCATGGTGGCACTTAGGTTTTAGTCTACATAAATACTCTTTGTGCTTTAATAGATCTATGCTTTTCCCCACGTGTGTGAAAGTGACAGCGTGCATACCATGTGTGGCACTTTGGCTAGATTGAATATTTGTTATGAGTTATATTTGGAGTTGGATGTCTTTATGACATTGTGGTGTTTGTTGGAACCATCTAGCGCTCAAGGTGACAGTGTGGGGTTATCTAGATTAGGGAAGGCAGGCTTTGAGGAGTGCTGTTATAGCCCTACCATGGATTAGAGTGTCCAACCGGAGAGTAGTTAAGAGTATTATCATAAAGAGAAGATATTTATATGAGAGAGTGTTCACTAGTGAAAGTATGATCCCTAGGCCTTGTTTCTAAGCATCGAAACACCATTTGCATCTAGATCTGTTGCATGTTTGCTTGCTTTAGTATTTACCTCACCGTCAAGCTCTTTTCTGGCACTCACACACGTTACCCCACATGAACAACAAGTCAAACGCTATTTTCTGGCACCGTTTCCACTTGTATTTCACTATCTCTTCGTCGAACTAGTGCACCTATACACCTTACAAGTGTATTGGGTGTGTTGGGGACACAAGAGACTTCTTGTATCTTGATTGCAGGATTGCTTGAGAGGGAATACCTTTGAACACTTCCTCCCTGAGTTCGATAAACCTTGGGTGATCCACTTAAGGGAAACTTGTTGCTGTTCTACAAACCTCTGCACTTGGAGGCCCAACAACTGTCTACAAGAATAGAAGTGAGTAGACATTAGCAAGCAGACAATGAGCATCTCAGCAATCTTCTTATTTACCATGGGAATATGGTGCTTTTTTCTCTCTTTCCTCTTTTCAATGTGTCTCTTTTTTATAAGAAGAAATCTTCATAGATGTCATTATGGTGATGCTGCAAGTTTCCACCATGATTAGGCATGGCTTAGGCTAGCGGCCCAGGCGTTTATCTAACACACATACATAACTCCATTGACTTACAAGCTCCTCTTTTATTTCACACCGACGACATCCGCAAACAAAAGAGCATGATATCAACTGGGGACAATGTACAAGTGCAATGTTGAAAGCGTTCCCGTCAAGACAGTTCGCTAATTCCAGCGTATAAGTGCAAGCATATACAACATAGATGACACAATGGTTCAAGTTTATTAGGGGCAAGAAAAATAAGGTGTGCCGTCAAGTTTGTGAGAGCTTTAATCACTAATTTTTTGTAACATCCCAAAAATCATGATTTGAAAAGGTTTGCATATCATTCATGCATTCATAAACAATTGGTCATTTCAAACAAGATTTCAAAATAAGAAACCATATAATGCCTATTATTTTATGCAAGAAAGGCATGGTTTTATTTTATTTTTCAATGGGCCAAAGTGCTTTGGAGTAAACAGTAGTGTTTTATACACAATTATGTGCTTGGTTCACACTACAAAAATCCAGAGAAAAATTGAAATCAAACTCATTTGAATTTAATTGAATTTGATTCCTGAAAATCCAAACAAAAAAAGGAAAAGCAAAAAGAAAAAAAGAAAAACTGTCGCGCCCTATATGGCCCAACCCCAGAACTGGCCCAACAAGCCCACCTGGGGCAGCCCCTTCCCTCTCCTACTTCCACGCGTGCAGATCTACCCCGCTGTCGCTGCCACTGGGCCCAAGCCAACTCAACATCTTCTTCCCCACCATGCGTAGAACCCCGTCGCCGCTTTCTTCGAAGCGATTGATTTTCGTTTAAATTCCATTGATTCCTCGTGATTTTTTCCCTTGCTCTGGCTACTTAAACCACACAGCACCGCGACTATTTCCTCCAAACCAATTTCACCCAAACACCGCCAGGATGCTCGCTTTTCATCTCACACCGCCGCTGCCCGAGCAACTCGACAGGTATTCGGTAGCGTCGTGCTCGCACCCACCCTCATTCATTGAGGATGATCCTCTGCTCCTTGCGCACCCCCTCACACCCTTGGTTTGTCTGGTTGTGACCCAAAACATCGGCTTCGACGAGCACCGTGAGCATCCGACGTCGTCTCCAACTCCGATGAGAAATTTCGGTGAGATTCGACCGCCCCTCGCCTCTGGTTCATACTAGCATCGCAAATTCTTTGTGCACTCGCTAATGCCCTTGGCTTGTGCTAGGGTGGCCGAAGCCGTCTCGTGATCGCCGCCCGCAGTAGGCATCACATCGCGAGCAAAAGTCCAGCGAGGTCCTCCGCACAAAGATGCATGCCCTCGCCCACGTCAAGCACACCTTGAGCTTCAGCACGACCTCGCGAGACTGGTAAGCAACTCCGCAGCCCCCAGCCCCTTCGAGATTCGCCGGTACGTCATCGTTAGAGCGTCGCCGCCGCCCAGTCGCCGCCAGCGCCGCCCAGTTTTGGTCGAGTGAGCCACCGCCGTTAGATCCAGATCGTAGGGCATAGATTAGATTTGGTCAAATCATTCTCATTGGATCTGATGCGTTGGATCTGATTAGATCAAACGATGCATAAGCGTGATCAGCAGTACCTGACCAATCAAAAGCCGCTGTGCGGATTTTTCTTTTAAAATCCAGATTTGATTTAATTAGATGATTTAACTTGTAAAATTCATAAATTTTGTTCTTTTTATCCAAAAAATTCAAATAATATATCAATAGATTCAAAAAATTAAATCCTACACATATATGGGCTTAGTTTTGTATTTTGCTTATGTTAAAATGGAATTTTATGCAGAGACATTTGTAGGCTTATTTTGTGTATAAAAATTATTTAGAAAATGTTTTTAAAGCCAAATTAAGTTTATTTAGTCTCTAAATTTTTATTTTTAGTGTTCAGTAATGTTTACTTGTCTTGTTTAGTTTAAGAAAAATCATCACATGTCATTTTCATGCATTCATATATTTTTTCTTGATTGTTTCGAATATAAATTTGGTGCTATCATTTTATGTGTAGATTTTGGTGCTAGTGGTGATTGTGATTGTGAGGATTGTTGCTACTCCCCCAACTACCAAGGCAAGTGGTGCTTCATGTCTTTGTCCCAATATTTTTACTATGCACTAGTGATATTTTGTATAGGGCTTGCATGATATTTTTGCTAAGTATCTATATGCTATGCTATGGGAAATCCTAGTAGTTGTAGAATTGGTAGAAATATTCTCTAAGTTAAGATACTTGTTATATTATCATGCTTAGCCTAGCTAGTAGCAAACAAGGTTGGTATATACATATACATGCTATGGAAAATTTTACTAAGTCTTGTGACTTATGTTTTTGCTTAATAAAACAACTAAGTGAATGAAACACCTGGGTGGAATGGTAATTGCATGGATGGATTTTTGTTGAGTGGTTACCAGGGCCGCATTTTCATGGCCTACCCTGTGTATCTCATTTGTGGAATGCCACCTGGGAACAAAGGGATTTGAGATGCCAAATGTTAAGAAGCTTCTAGTGCAGCCACATGGCAATATGGGCTCTGCCTGGATCATATAGGCTGCAATAACTTAGCCAAATGGACAGTTGGTGGTAGGGGTGATAGGTTTGGGCGCTTCCATTTTGTTCTAAGGAAGGCTTACGAAGATCTTGTCTCGATGTATGTCGAGTCTTGTGGGGAAAGTGCACCACATCTCGAGAAGGAAGAATCTAAGTACTTAGCTGTGTCCTGGAAATGGACAATTTGAGCATCAAGACATGGAAGCTATCAAGGATCTCCTCATCCCAATTTCTAAGTTAAAAACTTGTGGTTGAACTAGGGTAAAGGTTAACTAATGTCTATTGGTGGTTCCTTGGGTGTTTTTGTCAACCAAAAACTTAGTGTTTTCAATTGATAGGAAAAACCTATTTTGAGCAAAGCAAGCCTCAGCTACACTTAGCCAAATTCATATAGAAGTTTAGAAGCTATTATTATACTAAGGTATCACTTGCCAATACTATTCCAATGTATTGACCTTGTGGTTGTAACTTGTGATGTTGCAGGTTACTCGATGAGGATTAGGGTTATGAGTCTACACTCAACATGTTTGCCTGTGGCACATGAAGATGAAGACTTTACTTTATTTTGTTAAATTGAACTCATGTACTAGCCTATGGCCATGGAGTTGTAAAAGACTATGTTATATCTGGAATGACGATGTAATAATGACCTTTGTATCTGTGTACTTCATCTTAAACTAGGGATGCTAGCAATTGATCCAGGGACTAGCATTGCAATCACAGGGACCTTTACCTTTATAAAGGTGGGTTCTTACATTTTCACATAACAAGTTTAATTTGGAAGATAGATAAAACAAGAATATACTTGGAATAGTGTAACACACCATGCATAGTAATTTATAGTGGAGACTTTGGAATAACTTGGTTTCTTGGGAGTTGGATGCATGAGTAGAGCTTACTCAATACAAGTGGAGGCTAGCAAAATACTTGGAGTGACCAACTAAGAGAGCAATAATGGACATAATCATGCAGAGCAACAAAACATTACTAATCAAAGCATAAAGTGGTAGTACAAGTCAAGGACTAAGTGATCATAGAGGCTATGGTGACTTGTTCATAGTCATAACATGGTGTGATCATGTGCCAAGTCAACCCAAACAAAGCATCAAAGGAGAATACAACAATATTATGCTTTTGTATGCTAAAACAACGCATGATTCTTTTAAGGCACATTAAGCAATCTCAATTGTTTGGAACAAGTCATGCTACAGCAATAATCACTAAGCATAAGGTCAAAACAACATATAGCATGACATGATAAAGTCTAAGTCACAGTCAAAGCAAGCTCCCTTTTGTACCACATAAGCATGATGCTCCCTACCCTTTTCCAACACCAATCGACTTATTTGAAACAACTCACAAAGATAATAATCAATAAATACCAGTGAGCTTTTCTAACAAATATTCAAAGAAGAACAAAAAAGTTCTAAGAAAAAATCACAAGAAAACTAAGGTTAAACACAGTGCTAGCAAAAGAGAACACTCACAAGACAATAAGAATGAAAACTAGAGTGTTCTAGGCAATGAAAACATAGCATGTCTCTCTCCAAAAGAAGTGTGTTGTAATAAACCAATTTTATTAAAGCAAACTAAGCAAACAAAACAAAAAACGAAAACTAAGACTCTCCAAGAACAACACAATAGTGCATGAAACAATAAAAACGAAGTGTCTAGAAAGACCTGAGATTTTTATTGATGAAGAAGGGGATGACTTGGGCATCCCCAAGATTTGACTCTTGTACCTCTTGAATATTTCTTGCGGTGACACGGGGTGGCATCCCCAAGCTTGAGCTTTTGTCGATTATTCATCTCATTACATCATTCTTTCACTACACCTAAAAATTTTCCTTCATACAAAACTTCACACAATCTTCATTAGCAACATTAGTGTATTCAAAAGATAGTAGACCTTTGGGTTTAGCTTTAGAACAGTAAAACTTTCACTAAAAACACAAGATACTTTAGCAATTCCCTCAAAAAGTTCAATTTCCCAAAAAGAATCCAAAAAGGAATCAATAAGAAGCAAATGCAAATAATGGCAGAAATCTGTCAAAACATACCAGCAGGTAGAAACAGATTTTTTCGAAGACCTTCTGTTGCTCAAATCAAAAAAATTTAAACTAACGAAAGTTATCTAACATACTGGGGGATTTATTTGTAAATATTTAGCTCAATCTGACTTACAGAGACTCCTCACAAATTTTTATGGTGGAGGACAGAAATCTGTTTCGAGACAGCAACTCCCCAAATCTTACTCCCCTCTCATTAGAGGTCATTCTTGGCACAAAAAGCAAACAAAAAGGATAAGGAGAGGTCATTACAGAAGTAATAACTTCCAAGACTCAAGAAAACTCTTGGGTTATCTCCCAACAAGTACTTTTCTTTAACGCCTTTAAGTTAGGCATGATAGTTTTAGAAGATGCTCACATAAGAAATATGAGTTGAAATAAAAAGAGAGCATCAAGAAGCAAATTAAAAACACATTTAAGTCTAACCCACTTCCTATGCATAGGAATCTTGTAAAGAAACAAGTCATGAAAGCACAAATCACCAAGTATAGGAAAGCAAAACAAGTGCAACTTCAAGACTTTCAACATAAAGAGGGGAAACTTAATATTGTTGAGATACATAGAACCATGTTTCCCTCTCTCATAATAACTTTCAGTAGCAACATGAATAAAATTAACAATATAACTATCACATAAAACATTCTTATCATGAGCCACATGCATAAAATGATTATTATTCTCCACATAAGCATAGTGGGAGAAAATTCAACAAAATAGCTATCATTATTATTCTTATCACCATAATCATCAAATATAGGAGGCATATTGTAATCATAATTATTTTCCTCCTCAATAGTAGGTGGACTGAAAATATCATATTCATCATTGTAATCATCATATATGGGAGGTTTGGTATCATCATAAGCAATAGAATAGCTATCTTCCAAAGTTGGGGAACTAAAAAGATCATTTTCATAAAAACTATCTTCCCCAAGCTTAGACTTTTCCATAGCATTAGCAATAATGGTGTTCAAAGAGTTCATACTAATAACATTGCTATTAGCATGCAAATAAAGTTCCATTGGTTTTTTAATTTTCTCTTCAAAAAACTTCATGTCCTAACTCAAGATAAATACTATAAAGATCTCTAGTTTTTTGTTGTTTTCCATTAAGCCTAACTTGTGAAAACAAGAAACAAACAGACACAATTGCTGAATCTAAAGGAAATAACTTCGAGCACTCGCACCGGAGGATGTGAGTACCTTTTACCTTACCTTCCCAGCAACGGCGCCAGAAAATAGCTTGATGTCTACGCACTTCTATTCTTGTAGACAGTTGTTCGGCCTCCAAGTGCATAGGTTTGTAGAATAGCAGCAAGTTTCCCTTAAGTGGATCACCCAAGGTTTATCAAACTCAGGGAGGAAGTGGTCAAAGGTATTCCCTCTCAAGCAACCCTGCAATCAAGATACAAGAAGTATCTTGTGTCCCCAACACACCCAATACACTTGTCAGGTGTATAGGTGCACTAGTTCGGCAAAGAGATAGTGAAATACAAGTGGTAACGATGCCAGAAAATAGCTTGACGGTGAGGTAAAGACTAAAGCAAGCAAACATGCAATAGATCTAGATGCAAACGGTGTTCAATGTTTAGAAACGAGGCCTAGGGATCATACTTTCACTAGTGAACACTCTCTCATATAAATATCCTCTCTTCATAATACTACTCTTAACTACTCTCCGGTTGGACACTCTAATCATCGGTAGGGCTATAACAGCACTCCTCATAGTCCGCCTTCCCCAATCTAGATAACCCCACACTATCACCTTGAGCGCTAGATGGTTCAAACAAACACCACAATTTTATAGAGACATCCAACTCCAAATATAACTCATAAAAAATATATATGTAGTCTAGCTTATGTGCCACACACGGCGTGCATGCTATCACTTTCACACATGCGGGGAAAAGCATAGATCTATTAAAGCACGATGAGTATTTATGTAGACTCTAGCCTAAGTGCCACCATGGCGTGCACGATGTCACTTTCACACACATGGGGAGAGCAGAGATCTATTGAAGCACTTGAGTAGCAAGGTAGATCTACTTGATTACAAAGCTCATGATCACAATAAGATCATGCATAGAAAGAGATATGAACACATAGCTACCGGTAGAGCCCTTAGCCTCGAGGAAGAACTACTCCCTCCTCATCATGGGAATCAGCAATGGTGATGAAGATGGTGGTGGAGATCGATGGAGATGGCTCCGGGGCACTCTCCCGTCGGAGGTGCCGAACAGAGACTTTCTGCCCCCGAATCTCCCCTTCGGTGGCGGCGGTGCTGCGGAACTTTTCGTGGCTTTCTGGTCGATGATTTAGGGTTTCTGAGTCGGGGGCTTCTTAGAGGCGAAGGAGGCAAGGTCCATGGAGGGCCAGGGGGACCACACCCCTTGTGGGCGCGGCCTAGGTGGGACCTCTCCCAACTAGGGTGTGGCCACCCTGGTGTCCTCCTACGTCTCGTCTTCGATTTTCCGTATCGCTCAGGGAAAAATATGAACTTTGGCTTTTGTCCCATCCAATTCCGAGAATATTCATTTTTTAGCTTTCTGAAACTAAAAACAGCAAAAAACAGGCAACTGGCATGGTGGCATCTTGTCAATAGGTTAGTTCCATAAAGTGTATAAAAATACCTCAAAGTATAGAAAAAACATAGCAAAGTTGATACAAAACAAGCATGGAGCATCAAAAATTATAGATACGTTTCCGACGTATCAGTAGTTTGATGTTCAAGATAACATCAGCCACTCCAAGGTCCTTCATCTCAAAATTCTGAGATAGAAATGACTTAACCTCCTCAATGACTTTGAGGTTGGTCCTGAATATCAGTATGTCATCAACATACAAGAACAATATAACTCCTTCGCCCCCACCATGGTGATAGTATACACATTTGTCAGCTTCATTAACGACAAAGACAATATATGTTAGAGTTGTATTGAACTTCTCATGCCATTATTTAGGTGCTTGTTTCAGGCCAAATAAGGATTTCGGTAACTTACACACTTTTCCTTCCTGACCATCTATCATAAATCCATCTTATTGTTGCATGTAGATTTCCTCATCCAGCTCTCCATTTAGAAAACTCGTTTGAAGGGCATGTATGCCCCCATGTGTGGTTTTGGTAATTAATGACAATCTCTATGGACTAATGTGTAAATTGAGTTTCACTTGTAGGTTTCTCCATTGGCATCGCTTGAGCCATGTGTTGGTCTCAAGGTTGAAATTTAAAGAAATGTCCAAGGGCTTTGTGCCATTGGAAACATGAAGAAAGAAGGAGCTTGAAGGTTGATCAAGATAGGTGCAAAGAGTTGCATCAAGATGGATCAACCTCAAGAAGGGATGAAGAAGGGCAAGCTCAAGATGCGCCATATCTAGAAGATCTCATGCTTGATGCTTGCCATCCTCATGATCATGGAGTGATGAAGAAAAGTTCAAAGAAGAGGTTTCCCCATGGATTATGGGGGAGCAATTTGCAAGTCTTCATCTTCATCAAGCAAGAGCAAACAAGAAAGGTGTTCCCACTATAGAAGAACAAGTCGGTCTACATCAAGTTCAAGTGGGATGATCAAGGAAAAGGTATGTTCTTGATAGGGATTCTCTTTTGTCGGTCTCGTGTTGTTAGTTGGGAGACTGGGTTTAGGATAGATAGCCCTACTATCAAGAGGGGTTCTCAAGCGGGTGTCTCGATCGCATCTTCGGAGAGAGCTCAAACCTTGCATGCATAGCATAATCTTTCTTGGTTGTTATTTGGTTCTTGTCCATGAGAGGATCTAGACCTTGTGTTCATCTTCATAACAAGCTCTAGTTCATTAAATAAGGATTTCACTTGCATATCTTATTGCGGTTTTTGATCGTATGGGTTTTTCCGGCTCCACACCTTAGGAGATATCTCACATACATATAATTGATATTGTCTCCCTTGGTGGTATCCAATATTTCACCTTTTGTTGGATTCTACTTGGTTGTATCTTTCCAACAAAATTGGTTTCATCCCAATCGGAGTTTCCAAGCTCAACTTCTTATGTTTTGGTTTTTGGGGGTTTTACCGGTCCATCGCTTCTTGAGAGGTCTTACCTTTATCCATTTGGTTTTATCCTTCCATGCTTTACTATTATGTTTCTTTGCATAATCTTTTAGAGCTTTTAGTTCTCTTCAAAACGATCCCAAGATCATCAAAAACGGAGTCCGGGATCAAAAGTTATTGAAGTTTCTGTGCAATGTTGTCCAGCATTTTTGCTTCAGCGGAAGTTCCAGTCCAAATTCCGACCCAAGTTCCGGTGACGTATTGTATTCATCTATTTTTGTGTTCCTATTTGCCGGAAGTTTCGGTGGGGGTCCGGAAGTTTCAGTGGTACGTGAATCAGGCCCAAACGGTCAGTTTTTCCTTGTCCTATTTAAGGGGGGCTTCTTCCCCAATGGTTCCCCATCTTTTGAGCTTGTTTTTGCCCACCATTGTTAACCTATTTGATCTTTCTTACTCCCTCTCCCTCTCATGATTCTTACATATTTTTGAGGGAAAAGTGAGAGGAGATCTAGATCTACAATCCCCCCAAGTCAAATCCCTTCTGTGTGAAGAAATCATTGGGATCTAGATCTTGAAGAGTTTTGTGTTCTCCTCTTGTGTTCTTCCTCTCTTATTCCTCAATAGCTTTTGTAGCTTTGTTGGAATTTGGGAGAGAAGGACTTGCCCTTGCATTTGGTGCATAGGTTTGAGTTCTCCTTGGAGATTCGGTAAGTTCAAGCTTGTGGGCTTGTTTCTCTTAGGTTCTTGGAAGCCTAGACGGTTGTGTGGTTGGATTGTTGACCTTTTGTGGTTTTGTTGGCCTTTTGTGGCATTGTATTTGTGGCTTTGTTGTTGGGAGCCTCCAATTGAGTTGTGGAGTTAGCCCCAATATTGTACGGGTTCGGTGACCGCCCTCAAGCGTCCCATATAGTGGAGCGAGTGCCCGCCTTTTGTGGTGCGCACTCGGGAGAATAGGGTGAGCCTTTTGTGGTATCAGTGCTTCCGCATCCGGGGTAAGGCCTTGTGTGGCGTTGGGTGAGCATAGAGCCACCACACTTCAAGGTGATCCATTTGTGGCGTTCGGAGAGCATTGCGCCATCGCACCTCTCCAACGGAGACGTAGCTTCTTTGGAAGTGAACTTCGGGAAACAAATCTTCGTCTCCGCGTCCATCGGTTATCTCTCAATCGAGCCCTTTACTTATGCACTTTACATTGTGATATCCATCGTTCTTGAAGTATTTATATCTTGCTATCACCTTGCTTGTATTGCTTAGCATAGGTTGTTGGTGCACTTAGGTGAACTTAGTGGCTAGGTTTTGTGCTCAATAAATTAAACGTTAGTTTTATTCCGCATTTACTTGAGCCTAAACCGTAATATTTTTAAAAGCCTATTCACCCCCCTCTAGGCGACTTCCTTTGTACTTTCAACTGGTATCAGAGCGAGGTATCTCTCTTTTAGGCTTCACCGCGTCGAGAGTAAATATGTCTCCTAGGGGTTTAGTGCACTCTCACACATTTACATTTGTTGGCACTCATTATGATGTTTGGCATACTTGCATGCTTAGTCATTTCCGGGCCATTGACCCAAATATTGAGCGAATTCTAGATATGGGTTTGTCTCCTCCTAAGGATCCCCAAAATCTATCTTTGGAGGAGGAGACAAACTCTTATCTCGAAGCTCAAGCATCTAAGTTGCTTGTTAATGTTGTGAGCTTTGTAGTTCTTTCCTCAATCATGCCTTTCTGGAACACTCATGATATATGGACCAAGCTTCAAGCAAAATATGATGTGTCCAAGATTAGTGAGGATGATTGTGTTCCCTCCACCTCCTGTCGCGATGAGTTCCCATCTTCTTCCACTACACCAACATATGAGTTGTCACAAGGTAATGATATGGTGAGTGGTGATAGAACTTGCAATGTAGATAGTGATGTTTCCATTCATGATCCTTTGTCTCTATCTCATTGCAATGTTGTATCTTTGGGCATGAACACGTGTAGGACCATATGTGATTTACATCCTAGTGTTGATAGCCCTTGCATATCATGTATAAATGCCTTGAATATGTCTCATGATGATATGCTTCCTTTGCCTTGTTGCCATGATAAATGTGATTCTATTTCCTCTAGTACTTGTGTTGCTAACCATGTAGAGGAAATTGAAGAATGTGTGGTCCAAGGCAAGGTTTCTATTGGAGCTTCATGTGTTCCCCCATCATCACCTTCTCCCAATGTTCACTTGTGCCTCATGGCTAAGGGTTCAAAGGTAACCTCTCCTTTGGATCCCAATATATCTCATGATGATGTGAATGTTGATCATATAGAAGTATATGATGATGTTGCTTCTTTAAAACAGAAGGGGGATAGTCCTTCGTGCTCTCCATCCTAATAAAAATGCTTGCGCTACTTTCATTGAAATATTGACCTATGCTATTGAAAGTAAGCAACTAATTTATGAGCATGAGGACACAATAGATAAAATAAGTAGTCTTGAGCGTGAGTATGCTAATGAAATTGCAAATCTAAATGAAGCTCTTGAAGAGGAACAAACCACTAAGGAATCTCATGAGGAGACATTTGCTCTAGATCTATCTAGAGTAAAGAAATCTCATGATAGAGAGTTTGAGGTGGAAAGTGCCCTTCAAATTAAAAATGATGAACTTGAAGTTTCTTATGCTAAACTCCTTGAGGATTTTGAGCACCTCAACAATGGCTCTAGGGTCATCAAGGGTGAGCTCATCAAACTCACCGAGTCACATGAGCAACTTAAAGCTTCATATTCTAAAGAGCTTTCCAAGTTGCCCTCACCTCTTGCATTAAATGATGATGCTTGTGCTACTAACTCTATTTCTTGTGAAGCATATATCTTGAAGGAGAATGTTGAGCTAAAGGCTCAACTTGCTTTGCTAACGAGCAACTATGGGAAATTATAAGAAAGTCATGCCAAGCTCTCAAGCTCGCATGAGGATCTTCTAGTCTCCCATGGTAGGCTAAGGTTAGCTCATGAGGCCATTATGTCAAATGTAACATCTAGTGGGCCTCATGTGGAAATTAGCACTATATCTACTCCAAATGTTATATTGCCATGTGCTAGTCCTTGTAATTCATCCTCTCCCAACCATGATATATCTTGTGATGAATTGCATTCCTTGCCTTGTTTATCTAACAATGAAGCTTCTACTTCCTCTAGTATTGTTGTTGATACTAACCATGTAGAGGAAGTCAAAGAGCTCAAGGCTCAAGTCACTTCTTTGAAGAATGACTTGAAAAGGTTTCATGAAGGGAAGACCACACTCAAGAAGATGTTGAGTGTGCGACGACCCCCAAGTGACAAGAGTGGGCTTGGATTCAACTCCAACACCAAGGGCAAACCCACTAACTCGTTGAAGCACAAGGGCAACAAGAAGAAGGGCCAAGTTCAAGTGAAGAATTCGGCCAACATTGTGTGCTTCAAGTGCTAGGAAGAAGGGCATCATGTAAGCCTCTTAGTGAGAAGCAACAAGGGAAGCAGCGTCAAGCTCCTCCACAAGCTCAAGATGGGCCACTTCCCAAGAAGCCTCAAGATCTTCTTCATGGTGCAGGTCCTCCCAAGAAGAAAGATGGCAATAGAATAACTTGCTACATTTGTCATGAGAAGGGGCACCTTTCTTCAGCATGCACCATGGGTAACTCCTAATCCCATCCTATCTTGATTGATGATGCTTATTCACTTCGTAAGGATGAGGGTGGCAATGTGTTTGCCAAATTTGTTGGTGCCAAAAGTGGTGTCAAGAAAAGAACCATTTGGGTGGCCAAGCCTATTGTGACTAACTTATTAAGATCCAACTTGGTTGGGGACCAACAAGCTAAAACTTGATCAATAGTTGTTTTTGGAGGGCATTGGTGCAGCGCCCCGGGTAAAACCACTACTAGAAAATCGCATGTCTTTATATGTGCATCATCATGCATATTATTTTACAAAGTCTATTTTTGTTTTCCTAGATACCCCGTATTATTTCAAATCAAACCCATGGAACTTTCTGGATATTTTGTTTGCCTAAATCTTATATAAAAATGAAACAATAAAACTATTTTACCTGGGGAGACCGCCACCGGCTAGGCCCAAAGGCCCAGCTGGCAGCAGCCTACTACCCCATATACAAATCTAAACCCTAATCCTAGATCCTGCCTATCCCCAAACCCTAGCCCCTCACCCCACTCCCTCTCCCCGCCGCCACCTCTTCCTGGGCCAAACACAACACCCCGCACGCGACGCACCCAGAGCACACACACGCCACACCCCACCACTCCATCCCCGCGGTCAAACCCCTAGCCCCACCAAACATGCACATGAGCGCATGCCTCCACCCACTGACGCGTTCACGTCCTTCCCGCTCCCCTCGGTTCCCTCACAGGCCCACCCCACCTACCGCATCTTGTCGCCTCTCCCTAACTTGCGTTCCCCACCCTGTCTCTCCTTGACCCTCCCCTGCTTCGCAGGAAACCGCCACCGCCACCTTGTCGTGGCCTCCCTTTCGGCATGCCATCATCGCCCCTTCTCCCTGCCTTCCTCCATCCGCAGCGCCGTCACCACCTCTGCCTGATCCTCGCGTCGGCCAGCACCCCCTGCAGTGCCGTCACCTCCCTGCTTGTTGCACCTCCTCCCCCGAGCAGAGCCGCCTGCCTCCGTCGGCCTCCTCCCATCTCTGTCCACACCCACCGCCGTCTGTGCTTCCACCGCCAAGGCCGACCATCCCCTCGCGCCCGAACCTGGGCCCCGCATCGCGTTGCCGCCACGGGTCCATCATCTTCCCCTCTTTCGACCGCGTGGCTCCTCCGGCCTCCCTACCCAATGCCTCGCCACCATCTCCCCCTCCTCTAATCGTCTTCAGACTCAAGCCACCACCGACGCCGCCGACCTGCGCGACCTCCTTCCTGCGTCGGCCGCCTTGCACGCTTCCTCCGGGTTCAACAGTGCCCGTGTCTCGCCCCTGCTACTCCTTTGTCCAACACGGCCCCAGTGTCCTCTGATGCATGATTCTCTGTGTTGGTGCCATGTTGGGGATTCGGTGCTGCAGGTTCCCAATTGCCGCTTCGCAACTTGTTGTCGAGCTTCCCAATCGTGTCGTTGCCGTGTTGCCTAATGACTAGGGGTGTGGATGCTGGGTGATTTGGAGTTGTGACGGTGGTGACCATGTAAAGATGGTGATGTGCCGACAAGGTGTGTTGACGGTGTGGTGCTACAACAAGGACTTCCTCTGACTTGAGTCGACAAGATCGACAATTGATGATGAGACCCGAAGTATCCCGACAAGATCCTCCCCATGGATGCCAAGTTCTCCGACCCTGGACCTGATGTCTGAGACTCCGAAGGCTGATACGAAGACCGATCCCTGTGAGACCGAACCCCGAACCAAGACCTTCACCCCTATGCGTGACCCTCTTTTCCGTGACCCATATTTTATAAATGATATTACTTGTTGCATTTAAATTGTTCATGTCACATACATATTGTGTGGTTTGTGGGCCTTATGCCGATTCACCTCAAAATTAAATATGGAGTCCATATGCGGGCAAATCTAGGCTTATATTGGCCCCATTTAAATCTGTGTAGGGAATCGGTGCCACTATTTGACTTGTTAATACAACATTTAAATTGCGGGGTATCTAAACAATATGAACCTATTGATTAATTGTCGGGACCCCGGTTCCGCTTAATATTGCCTAATTGCATCGCATCTTTGCCATGTCATACATCATACATGCATCATGCCCGATCTTCTGTCGTAGTATTAAATAGTGCATCCGGTGTTTCTTCTAGATACCCCGTCTTAATTCAAATCAAACCCCCGGACCTTTCTGGATATTTTGTTTGCCTAAATATTTTATAAAAATAAAACAATAAAACTATTTTACCGGGGGAGACCGCCACCGGCTAGGCCCAAAGGCCTAGCTAGCAGCAGCCTACTGAAGGGAATATGCCCGAGAGGCAATAATAAAGTGGTTATTATCGTATTCCTTATTTATGATAAATGTTTATTTTACATGCTATAATTGTATTAATATGGAAATGTTAATACATGTGTGTTTAATAAACAAAAAGGAAGTTCCTAGTTATGCCTCTCTTATAAACTAGCTCGTTGATTAACAAGATGATCAAAGTTTTCCTGATCATGGACATTGGATGTTGTTAATAACGAGGTCACAACATTAGTGTAATGGTGTGATGAACATTCATCCGAAGTATAGCATTACGATCAAGGTCATTGTGTTTATATTGCTATAACATCATACTAAGTAATCGTAGTCCTTAGACCATGAGATCATGTCAATCACTAACACCGGAAGAGTTTCTCGATGACATCAAACGTCACACCGTTACTGGGTGATTATAAAGATGGCTTCGGAACTACTAAAGTGTTATGTTGAGGTTCATGGATCAAGAGTGGAATTTGTTCATCCCGATGACGTATAGATATGCTCTGGGCCCTCTCGGTGATATCACATTGATTAGCTTGCAAGCAAGTGATTTGATCACTAGAATGTTATATCGCGGAAACAAGAAAAGTGTGCATGTCGGTAACGAGATCAAACTAGGTATGGAGATACCGATGATCGAATCTCGGACATGTAATATATCATGAAACAAAGGGATTAAGATACTAGCATAAAAGGTTCACACGATCACAGAAGTCATCGTTGAATGTGTGGGAGTCAGTACGGATCTCCAGGTCCCGCTGCTGATTATTGATCGGAGAGGGGTCTCGATCATGTTTGCATTATTCGCGAACCGTAGGGTGACACACTTAAGGGATACCGACACCATTCAGAGCAAATGATATGTCAAAAGAAGAAAAGGAAAGCGCAAGAATTTATTTCACTAGACACCGGAACTATTTCGGTTGAAATTGCTGAAACTGGTTCTGCATGTGAAATGAAATACTAGCAAGGGTTTTATGTGAATGTTTGTTAATTAAACTAATTAACAAAATTCTGAATAAATAAATAAAAGAGTTTTATTAAATGAGAGATTGCATTAAATTTGGTGGAAATTTAATGCATGTGAGTGGATTTTTGAGTGGAGGCTCTTTTATGGGAGTGGAGGCTTTTCATTTTGAGTGGGAGCTCCACCCACATGAATGTGGAAGAGGTGGGGGCGGCCACCATGGCTGGCGCCATGCCCCTTGGGGTCCCCCCCCCCTCTCCCTATAAAAGGCCCCCCTCTCATCCTCTCAAAACACACCTCCTCGCGAAGGATCTCTCTCCCCCGTTTAGAATTTCCCCATGGTCTCGGATCAACGAGATACATGTTCCTGGTGGCTTCTTCTGGAAGGATTTGTTGCTTTCGCTGCCTCGCTGAAGCGAGGGCACGGAGGTTGTCGGGGTACCCGTATGTGTGTGCGATCACGGATGCACCACTGCTTTGCGGTGCTGGACCGGCTGGACCAGATGGACTTCATCACGATCTTGAGATCGGCAAGCGTTCGTCTACATCATCCACGAGTACAACCTCGTTAACGCTATTTGGTCTTTGAGGGTATGTATTCTATGGATTTATATCAACCCGTTGCTTGTATCTAGTAGATAGATCTTGGTACTTAGATGTTCCCATCGTAGGAAAAATTTTGTTTTCTATGCTGCGGACCCTACAGTGGTATCAGAGCCGGATCTATGCGTAGATGCTTTGCACGGGTAGTACACATATGAGTATATGGGCGATGATGATCATTTTATTGCTTCTTAGTTGTACTTTGGATATTGGTGGCATAGTGGGATGAAGCGGCCCGAACAAACTTTACATGTCCTCGCACATGAGACCTGTTCCACGCTTGACATGCAACTAGTTTTGCATAAGTGGCTAGCGGGTGTCTGTCTCTCCTACTATAGTCAATATCTAATTTGCAACGAGTTGTCAACAATTTGGTTATCCTCGTTGTGGTTCATGTTCGTAGGTAAGAACGGTTCTATCTTCGAAAGCCCTAAGCCACGTAAAACATGCAATGGATAAATTAGAGGCTTCTAGTTTAGATTGTTGCTGGGCTAGTGTTATGATATGGTGATGTTGTAAGTAGAAGTATGAGATGATACTCTTACAACACACATAGCGTGTAAGTTCCATAGACCTTGGCCTTACACATAAAGGTATGTAGAGTTCCCAACCTTTAATAAGGTAGAGATCCCTGTGTTTACAATGCTAGTCCCTGGATCAATAGCTAGCATCCACAGTTAAGATGTAATATCAAGAAACAAAGGTCATAATACAACTTTATAACCAGGAATAAAATGGTTTATTACATCTTACATAGCTCATTTGGCTATCTCATTATAATGCAGCAGAATATAACAATAGCATGGGGTCCTTCATATTCAAAGTGCCACAGGAAGTCATGTTGGTTGTAGACTTATAATCCTAAGCAATAAACTTTCACTAACATCAAACAAACCTGCAACATAATAAGTTACAGCCACAAGGGTCAATACGTTTGAATTGTATTCGCAAGTGATACTATGGTAATATAGTGGAGTCTATCATCTATATGCACTTGGCTAGGTGGAGCTTAGGCTCGCTTTGCTCGAAATAGATTTTTCCTTATCATTTGAAAACACTAAGTTTTTGTTTGACAAAATCACCCAAGGCATCTCCCAATAGAAATTGGTGATCCTTCATCCCTTGTTCAACCACAAAGTTTTAACTTAGAAATTTGGATGAGGAGATTCTTGATAGCTTCCATGTCTTGATGCTCAAATTGTCCTTTACCAGGGACATGGCTAAGTACTTAGATTTTTCACTCTGCAGAGGTGGTGCACTTTCCCCACAAGACTTGGTTTCACCAAGACAAGATCTTCAGCCTTCCCTTAGACCAGAATGGAATGGCGCTCCAACCTATCAATCCCCTACCACCAACTGTCCATTTGGCTAAGTTATTGCAATCTATATGATCCAGGCAGAGCCCATAATGCCAAGTGGCTGCACTTGAAGCTTCTCAACATTTGACATCTCAAATCTCTTTGTTCCTGGGTGGCCATCCACAAGTGAGATACACAAGGTAAGCCATATAAATGGGCCTTGTGTAACCACTCAACACATACCATTCCTTCCATTCCACCGGTGATTCATTCACTTAGTTGTTTTATTAAACAAAACACAAGTCCTTGACTTAGAAATATTCCATAGCATGAATATAATCCACCCTTGTTTTCTACTAGCTAAGCTAAGCATGATGGTAGTAGGAATATTAACTTAGGAAATTTCTACTAAGGTTTCATCTACTAGGATTTCCCATGGCATAGTTTATACTTAGCAAAAATTCCATGCAAGTCCTACTTAGAAATATCACTAATGCATAGTGAAAATAATGGGACAGAAGTATGAAGCATCACTTGCCTTTTTGGTAGAGAATATAAGTTCACTCCTTGATCTTGCAATATTCACACTCTTCCAATCACTACAATTCAATCAAGCAAGGTACAATTTCAATCTACCATTCAAGCAAACATCACATAAAATAATAGAAACAAAACAATGCATGCAAGCATGCTAAAGATTGTTTTATTTGGAAAAGTGGTTTCTAGCATATTATAAACATTCTAAAACACCTATTGGTCATTTTATATAAGCGGCAAAATCATTTGCAAAAGATTTTACTTATAAATCATTTTTAAACCAAATCAATATTTTATGTGGTTGAAAATGCCTTTAGCAAAGCAATAATATTTATAGGGTTCACCAAATACATTTTTAATTCTAAAACTTGGTGTTTGGGGTCAGAGAGTTTAAATCAAAACATTTCCCAAAGATTTTCTTCAAAAAGTAGTTCTAACATAAAAACAATATTTTTATTTGACTAGAAATGTTCTAAAGCAAAGATTTATTCTTTTGCTTCACAAAATACATTTTCAAATCCATGAGTTGGTTTATAAGGTCAGTAGGTTCAAAATAATCCATTTGCAAAAGATTTTATCACAAAAATAATTTTAGAATGAATTTTATACTCAATTTATGCCTACACAAGTTTCTGCAAAAACAACTAATTTAACATAAGCAATTTACTAAACAAAGTGCATGGTTGGATAGGGTTTGTCTTGCTGATTCCATTTATATAAAATTTGCAAAATTTGGACGTGTGGATCAAAAGTTATGCAATTTACAAGTTCAAACTTCTAATAGATACAATTTCTATTTTAAAGGATCAGGCAGGCCACGTGGCTGTTTCTGATTGGACGATAACGGTTCAGTTGGATCGACAGAGGAGAGCCGTTAGATCTAATGCGCATCGCACAGTACAGAACAAAACTTACCCCTTCGATTATGAATCTATCGCATCCACTGGATCATCATCCAACGGTTCACAGCAAGCCAACCATAGATTGGCGGCGCTGGAGTCTGACGCGCGGCGGCGGCGGCCTGGCAGTGGCGTCGCCGGCGATGCAGGAAGCGAGGAAGAGAGAGAGGGGGCTCACCGAGTTCGCCTTGATGTGCTGATGCTCAACTTGTGTTCGCGAGGAGGAAGTAGGCGCACGAGGACGAACGTAATTGCTCGCCGGAGTTGCCCTCTGGCTCGGGCTCGCACGGTTGTCAACGGGGGCGAGGCTACAGGTCACCCGAAGGCGAGAGAAAGGTGCCGTTAGACGCGGGCGAGAGCGTGGATTACAGGAGCAACAACAGGGGAAACAGGGGCGGACGAAGGATACCTGGGGAGCTCATCGGAGTTCAAGTCGGAGACGGCGGCGAGTGGCGTTGAGGTTGCCGACGCTAGAAAGTTTGCGTGGTTGAGCTAGGAGTACTGGGAGATGCGCCAGAGTCTGTGGAACATGCTCGTGTGGTCGAGGGGTCGAGGCGCGGCGAGGTGTGGCCGGAATTGGAGCAGAGGCTCGTCGGAACAGAACGTGGTTTCGGGCAAAATTTGCGCAGCCCGGTGGCGGAGGGGGAATGGGGTATGAGGGTAAAAGGTGGAGGAGGAGCAGGTGGTTTAGTATGCATGGTCGCGGCGAGGATTAATGGAGCGATTAACGCAGATTGATGGTGCCTTCATTGGCCAGAAACGGCGACGGAGGAATTGGGGGCGGGGTGTCGCGCGGGTGAGGAAGAAAGCTGGGAGGTGGTGCCTGCTTGACAACGAGAGAGAGAGAGAGAGAGAGAGAGAGAGAGAGAGAGAGAGAGAGAGAGGGAGAGTGGGTCCAAGCCGTCAGCGACGCTGTGGGTTCCTCCTGCGGTGAGAAAATGCTTTGGAGAGAGAGAGGAGAGGTGGGCTGATGCTGGGCTTAGTGGGCTACCTGGGTTGGGCTGCTCTGTTTATATTTTTTTTCTTCTTTTATTTTTCTTTTTCCAAATCTTTTATTTTGTTTTGATTTTGTTTAATCAATTTCAAACATTCATTTGAAATCAAACTTTTGCCAAACTTTGTGAATAATTAAACACTGTTTATTAACACATTCTGAAGCCAAATTTAGAATAATAATTTATTCTTTTTAGGGTCTTTTAATTATTAAAATAGGCTCTTGTATTAATTCAAATAAGATTTAATAATGTTTTAAAACTCCATTTGAAATTTAAATCTTTCCAAATCTTTTTAGTAGGTTTTATTTATTTATTAGGTTGTCAAATAATTTACTTTGAATTATTTGGAATATTTTTAATATGATTTGTTAATCATTTAAAATTGGGTATTTGTCTTTATTCCAATGAAATTAAATATAGTTTTAATTCCATAAATTTTATTTGGAAGATTTCTTTGATCTTATTTAAGTTGAATTAAACAACTTTTATTCCACTTGGGTAAATTCCAAATTTTATTTTCCTATGATTTAATTAATCATTTCTAATAGGGATTTTGTCTTTATTCAAATGGAAATGGAATTTGATTAATGCCATTTTATTTAATTTGAAAAATCCTTATACTTTTATTTTATTTGGATTTGGATTATATTTATTCCATTTGCTTATGGATTAGGTCAAGATTTAATTTGGCCTTTAAATATTCCTCATTTAATATTTCTATCTTTATCTTATAAAATCCATATCTTTTTATTTAAGGATCCAAACTTGGTGATTCCAATAGGTAAAATCTTGTTTAATATTTCTTTATTCTTTTAAAACTCTTTAGGATTATTTTCTCACCATTTGGTATGGATTTTTAGATAGGTGCTTTATTAGCTTTGGAAATTCAATTTCCTGATCTTATTAAATTCATAAGATTTTATCTATGGCTCCAAATTGAATGAAATCAATTTCTATGGTTTTATAATATTTCTATTTGTCAATATTGATTATTTATAAATGTTTGTTGACAAATTTTTATTTGGATCAAATCCATGGTCTTAGAGATAACTTAGAAAAGTTTTTCTTCCAATAGGGTTTTAGGGTTTTGGTTTATTTTCCAAGTGTTTAAATTTCAAGATGCATTTATGAAGAAAGCATTTCACTTGTTTTGAATTTAGTTTGGATTCAAACTTTACTCAAGTTGTTCAAGTTGGGATTTTTAAGTTTCCATTTAGAAACAAAAGTTTCTTTTCACCCTAATTTTCAACAATTATTTATTTTGTTTATTTATTTTTCATATTACAAGATTTGGAAAATCTTGGGATGTGACAAGGTATGATAGTGATCATACCAGTGCACATGATGGAGATCATATGCGGAAACCATATCATTTCACTTATAAACATGTGATGTTTAATTGCATCTTATATTGCTTTTTTAGCGTTTTATTATCATAATAAGATGATCCCTCATTTAG
This sequence comes from Avena insularis, assembly GCA_023614405.1. Taxonomy (NCBI): domain Eukaryota; kingdom Viridiplantae; phylum Streptophyta; class Magnoliopsida; order Poales; family Poaceae; genus Avena; species Avena insularis. Next base: position 336,305,045 of record CM042687.1, read on the forward strand.
ATATCAAGATAAAAATGTGTTCTTCCTTAAGTATGCACCGACAATGATTCGTCGCTTCAAGACATCACGTGATGATCGGGTGTACTTGAATCCACGAGCATATCTCGGGTGTAAGACAGTTACACACGCGAATACTAAGGTTCTTACCTGACAAGCCTAGCATGTATAGACATGGCCTCGAAACACGGACCAAAAGGTTAAGCATGAGTCATATGTTTTGATATGATGACCATATGGATGCTCGCCTTTGAAGCTACACCGACTCACGTGATGATCGGACTTGGTGTAGTGGATTTGGTTCATGTAATCACCAAAAAGTCACGAGGGATGTTGTTTTTGAGTGGGAGTTTATTTCTAATTTGGATTAGAAGAACTCAATTTATCATAAATTAAATCAAAGTGAATTTGCATAATTTTTTGTAGTCATTGGCATTCGTTCACCACTTTATGCTTAGTTGTAATTGAGATAATAGACTATAGAATTGTGGATATATACTTTACGAACTGGTATCATATTGTGTTGAGTGTCAATCTAAAGTTTAAAGTCATATTGCAAACTTTTAGCAAACTCTGTTTACTCCGTGAAATTTAATAATTGGTATTAAATCGAGAGTAACAATTCCAGTGTTAGTATCTTAAGTATCATGTTTGCCTCCATGATTCTTGAAATTTTCAATATCAAGTTTATCTAGGAGCTGAAAGATTGTTTTAGAAACCATCATGTGTGACAGATATAACGATATCTGAAACAATGTTTTGGTTGCAATATGATAGAGTATAATGCATGTTCTCATATTGGATGAGAATTTACAAAGGTTGGAGATGCTAGACAAAGGTTGGAAAGTAACATTATACTCAAGATTCGTCCTTATAAGCTACATTAGCTCAATCATGAAAGTCGTCATGATAAGGATGAATAGAAGATGTATGTAAAGTGTTTACTACACTAAAAGATTACTAAAGAATGGATTTTGAAAGAATGCCGATCATTTTGATGATGGTGATCTACTTCAGAGTGCAGGTTCAAAGGTATTATTATTTGAATATACACGCTTTGGACTATGTGTCATGTATATGGCGCCACTATTGATGTTGATAGATTCTTTTAAAAAGTAAAAGGAAATGCTGAAAGAGAATCTATAAAAATATATTTGGCAGAAAATAAAAGATTGGAAATATCCAATTTAGGTATATGGATGATATACATGTTATGGTTGTATTCTTTGCTTGTTAAACAATGTGGTTCTTGGGTATTGGATACCGAATTGGTTGGTATGAAATTTCATACAGAACAACGCAATTCATGAACCACAATGGACTAAGTAACTAGCAAGAGAATATGTGATGATGTTCATCGAAAACAAACAAACCGTTGTTTGTATTTCTCGTTGACATCAAAGCTTGACTTCAAGATTTGTTTTAATAATAGTTATTCAAATTAGGTATTATGAGAACAAAGGTTGTTCAAATAATTACCGTATTCCATATAAGATGGATGATTTACAAATCTAATGGAGAAATCACATCCATAAAGCTAATGCTAAAATGTCATAAGACAAATGATTGGAAGATCACTTATGAAGTTACATCGCCGTTTAAATTATATTGGAAAGAAAACATGAAGAAACTCCATTTTCATGGATTTTGGAGTCTTTGATTTGATCAAGTGACGCTTGTGAGACTTTCCTCGGATAATTAAAACTTTGTTCAAAGGCCAAGAAGAGCGAAACGACTAAAATATTGGAATTTATACATATCGATGTATGTAGTCCATTATGTATAGTCGTAAGCGATGGACTTCAACTTCATATGCTTTCTCCGAAAATATGAGTGAATATTCACTTAATGAGAAAGAAGTATGAAATATTTGAAAATGTTTCAAAGACTTTCAAGATGAAGTGAAAAATCATTGTAACAAGAAAATAAAATGGTTTATGATTTTATCATAAGGGATTTATTTGATTTACAAGTGTAACAAGAAAAATAAATGAATTATGATTTATCATCAAGGGATTTATTTGAGTTGCAAGTTTAGCAAAACACCTAGATTTACAACTCTCGAAACACCATATGAGTATGGAGTGTTTGAGATTTGTAATAAAACCTTATTTGACATGGTTGGATCAAAGGTGTTATTTATAAAACTGCCATTATGTTTTAAAAGATTAAAGCTTTAGAGACTACCGCTTTTACACTGAAAAGAGCTCCATCTTGATCCGTTGAAATGACACCATGGAAGTTATGGTTTGGGGTAAAACCCAAGTTGTCATTTCTTAAAATTTTGGTATGTTAAACATAAGTAAGATATTTACAACCGAAGTCGGATGAGCATGTCTTTGTAGGTTATTTCAAATAACAATTGGTTATTCCTCCATAACACCAAGGACAAAAGGGTTTGTTGCTTGAAACGTGAAATGTTAAGTGGGAGGACAATAGAACTTTGATAAGGTTAACGAACCTTAGCTATATGTCTTTGAGTTGCGGCGCCGAAAAATACTCAGGAGGACGGAATGCTCATGGCTCACGTGCCTCAAAGGTTGTGATCACGGAGGTCTAAGTTCCTATTGAACCAAGTAGGTCGGATAAACAATCAAATACTAAGATTTGAGAGTAAATCATTATTGTTTGACAATGATGAACCAACTACATGCAAAGAAGCGATGATGGGCCCTGACTCCATCAAATGGCTTGAAGCCATAAAATCCGTGATAGTTCCATAAACGAGAAATCAAGTTTTGAACTTGGAAGACCCTCCGGAAAGGTGTAAAAACCTATTGGTCGTATTTGGATCTATAAAGAAACAGACATGGATGTTTCACATCTATGAAATAGTCAACATGTCGGTAAAGTATTATACGACAATGTTCAAGGAGTTGACTATGACAAGATTTGATCTTTCATAGCGATATTTAGTCTAGACGGCTTAAAGTAGCAGCCACTACATATAATTTCGTATATGGTAGATGAATAAACAAAACAAAATTGTTCTAATAGAATGGTTACTAGGACGTGTATAATACACGGTCCAAAAGGTTTTGTTAAATTCAAAGGATGCTAAAGGGCATGCAAACTTTAATGGTTGAAGTAAGCATCGCGGAGTTGGAATATTCACCGTGATGAAAAAGGAATTTTTATCAGGAGACGATGAAGATGCTTGCATTTGCAAGAAATTAAGTGGGAGCGCTGAGACATATTTCTAATACATTATGTGGAGGACATCTTGTTGATTAGAAATGATGTATCTTTTATTGACAATGGTTAAGAATTTCATTTCGATGAAAGACTTAGGCAAAACCCGAATATTTAGCATGAATGTCTATAGTGGATAGACTATGACGCTAATATGGTTGTGCCAAAGGTACATATATGAGATATTAAAGGAGTTCAATATAGAAACGACAAGAAAAGGTTCTTGTTGCATGGAAAGGAATTGAATCAAAATTCAAGTGTATCGACACTTGATAAGTGAAACAAGATTCAAGTGTTTTGACACTTGATGAGTGAAATCACAAAGATGTTTTGACCAATCATACCATGATATGTACACATCCAGATATGTCCTATGCTCTAAGTGTTATGAGCATATACCAGAATGAATCACAAAATGATCATTGGACGATAGTAAGGAAATTCTTATGATCTTTTGGAAGAACTAAGAATATATTTGTGTAGAAGTGACAAACAATTACAAATAGTTCATTGTAAAGTGTTACATTGATACTAGTTTTGTCAGAAGATACAAATTAAGTTTATCTCAATTTATACTATGGGTGGCACAATGAAATGGAAAGAAAGTTTCCATGATGGATTTGGATGAATTCCAAAGTTAATACATTGTGACGGATACTACAACAAAAGGCTAAGTATATGACTGCTATAGTAGCAGCAAAGGAGGGAATTTGTGTCAAGTAGTTTGTTATCAAACTAAGGTGTGGTTCACAACGCGATAACACTAAAGATATATTGTATGACAATAGTATCGACATGATTTAACCCCAAGGAACTAAAGGTCTCACCAAAAGACCAAATTTATACAATAATGCCATCTCATTGGAGAATGAGTGATGCGTGAAGACGGACCTGAAAGTGTCAGATCCATAGATTATGTTAACCACTTGCGATCACATATATGGAACACCGAAAAGCCATAGGTGTTCAATACGCAAAGTTTTCAAACTAGATTATTGTCTCTAGTGCTAGTGGGAGAATGAAGGGAATATGCCCGAGAGGCAATAATAAAGTGGTTATTATCGTATTCCTTATTTATGATAAATGTTTATTTTACATGCTATAATTTTATTAATACGGAAACGTTAATACATGTGTGTTTAATAAACAAAAAGGAAGTTCCTAGTTATGCCTCTCTTATAAACTAGCTCGTTGATTAACAAGATGATCAAAGGTTTCCTGATCATGGACATTGGATGTTGTTAATGACTAGGTCACAACATTAGTGTAATGGTGTGATGAACATTCATCTGAAGTATAGCATTACGATCAAGGTCATTGTGTTTATATTGCTATAACATCATACGAAGTAATCTTAGTCCTTAGACCATGAGATCATGTCAATCACTAACACCGGAAGAGTTTCTCGATGACATCAAACGTCACACCATAACTGGGTGATTATAAAGATGGCTTCAGAACTACTAAAGTGTTATGTTGAGGTTCATGGATCAAGACTGGAATTTTTTCATCCCAATGACGGATAGATATGCTCTGGGCCCTCTCGGTGATATCACATTGATTAGCTTGCAAGCAAGTGATTTGATCACTAGAATGTTATATCACGGGAACAAGAAAAGAGTGCATGTCGGTAACGAGATCAAACTAGGTATGGAGATACCGATGATCGAATCTCGGACATGTAATATATCGTGAAACAAAGGGATTAAGATACTAGCATAAAAGGTTCACACGATCACAGAATTCATCGTTGAATGTGTGGGAGTCAGTACAGATCTCCAGGTACCGCTGCTGATTATTGATCGAAGAGGGGTCTCGTTCATGTATGCATTATTCGCGAACCGTAGGGTGACACACATAAGGGATACTAACACCATTCAGAGCAAATGATATGTCAGAAAAAGAAAAGAAAAGCGCAGGAATTTATTTCACTAGACACCGGAACTGTTTCGGTTGAAATTGCTAAAACTGGTTCTGCATGTGAAATGAAATACTAACAAGGGGTTTTATGTGAATGTTTGTTAATTAAAGTAATTAACAAAATTTTGAATAAATAAATAAAAGAGTTTTATTAAATGAGATCTTGCATTAAATTTGGTGGAAATTTAATGCATGTGAGTGGATTTTTGAGTGGAGGCTCTTTTATGGGAGTGGAGGCTTTTCATTTTGAGTGGGAGCTCCACCCACATGAATGTGGAAGAGGTGGGGGCGGCCACCATGGCTGGCGCCATTCCCCTTGGGGTCCCCCCCTCTCCCTATAAAAGGCCCCCCTCTCATCCTCTCAAAACACACCTCCTCGCGAAGGATCTCTCTCCCCCGTTTAGAATTTCCCCATGGTCTCGGATCAACGAGATACATGTTCCCGGTGGATTTTTCTAGAAGGATTTGTTGCTTTCGCTGCCTCGCTGGAGCGAGGGCACGGAGGTTGCCGGGGTACTCGTACGTGTGTGCGATCACGGATGCACCACTTCTTTGCGGTGCTGGACCGGCTGGACCAGATGGACTTCATCACGATCTTGAGATCGGCAAGCGTTCCTCTACATCATCCACGAGTTCAACCTCGTTAACGCTATTCGGTCTTTGAGGGTATGTATTCTATAGATGTATATCCACCCGTTGCTTGTATCTAGTAGATAGATCTTGGTACTTAGATGTTCCCATCGTAGGAAAATTTTTGTTTTCTATGGTGCGAACCCTACACCTACTACCCCATATACAAATCTAAACCCTAATCCTAGATCCTGCCTATCCCCAAACCCTAGCCCCTCACCCACTCCCTCTCCCCACCGCCACCTCTTCCTGGGCCAAACACAACACCCCGCACTCGACGCAGTGTCAACACCCGGGTTTTTCATCCCAGATGCCTGTTATGCCATACATCGCAATCCCAGGATTACCATTTTTGCGAGACATAACAGAATTGGATACCATAGTACATCATCCATTACAATCCATACATAAGTTCTTACACAAATAGGGATCTCATGATCCAGTTCTTAATACAACATCAAGCAGCGGAATACGTAATAATAACGGTAGCATAGGCGAAGCTCCATCTTCGGGTCAAGAGCAATCTTGACGATGAGAGATGATCCTAGTTGTCGTAACCTTCCTGGGGTCCATCCTCCAGGTACTCCTCTTCATAGTCTGGCCATGGGAATAGCCAGGGACAAAGCCATGAGTACTCTGTAAGTACTCGCAAACTAATACTAACAAATGAAAGGGGTTTTTGATAGTAGGACACTAGGCTCTAGGGTTATTTTGCAAAAGCCAGATTTATCTCTACTAAGTTTTAGGGGCAACGAATGCTAGTTGAAGTTTATAACATCTAAGTGGGAACTTGTATTTCATATCACAACCCTCTTGTGGTCAAGTCAAAGTCTCACTTCATTTCACAAGTCATTTTGAAAAGTATGACGGGGGAACAGTATGGCCACTCCAACTGTCCATAACCACGGACACGGATATTCGAATAGTTTGACACTCTGCAGAGATTGTACACTTTCACCACAACATTCGATACATCCGTCAGGAACAAATCCTGAATTCACCATACTCAGTATGCGGATAATCAATCCTAACCTTTCAATTACACGACCTAGTATAATCACCTCTCCTGTGAGTTTGGCCTCCCAACCATGACCAACTATCATCTTGGGTACTGCACAGGTGGACAATCTTCACAAGGTAGCCTCAGCTCAGACCTTGGCCGTGAGGAAACTAATACTAAGGTATATAAGTTTCCAGTCAAGCCCTACCCAATCTTCGGGTATTGTGGTTGTACGATAAAATTGGAATGGTATCGCATCCAGACAACCATCAGTTTTATAAAGGGCTAAGGCTCATGCCTCAACATTTTCATCACCAGAATCATCAGGTATTTCGGAAACACATGTCCAAAACATTTCAATAGAATGATCCATCATTCCAAGGTTTTCATAACCATTTTTCCACCAAGTATTCCCATCTAAAGTTGATCAAGTTTTATGATTAGCACTAGCATCTACAGGTGGGGGTAAGCACTAATGAGGGGTGGTAAACTAGTGGAGTTTTAACTAAGTTCAATCTCATGCCTTAGGATGACATCAAGATTATCTAGCTTAGGCCAAATTTTATGCTCTTTATGCAACCTTCACATATCTTTCTAGTATCTACCATTCACTTAGGTAAAATCTAGGTAAGAGCTTTGATAAAGAAATAAAGTAAGAATCTTACAAGTAAAACTAGGATTGGGTTATCAAGTGGATATGATCATAGATGCTTAAGGCATATAGTGGTCATAGTATCAAGTAGGGGTTTGTTTGCATCAGTAGAGTATCTTGCAAGTGTTAGCTTGCACATTCAACCGGTAGTATTAGTCTTGCATTAGTGTCAATATAAGCTTGCAAGTATTGGCTTGCATAGGTATAGTATCAGCTTGCCTTGTGCAGAGCAGTGGTTGAAGTTCTCCTCGGCTTCTTCTTCATAGAATCCTCCTTCCTCCTCGTATCCTTGGTCGGTACTAGCGTATATAAATAAATACGAGGTACACAATCACCAAACAATACTTAACTACTTGCAATCATCACACACAAGGGTCCTATAGATGATCTAACATCATCTCTAACATTACAAGATTAAGGCTTGGTTTAATTCCTTTTATTTTTAGAAAATTAATTTCTACTCATTGAAAAACTACTTAAGATTTAATATTCTCCAAACCAAACATGGGATCATGTTGACACATGTCATCACCACATATTTTAGTACATGGGAATATGATTTAAAGTGGTGTCACAATTTAATAAGGTTTTACCCTTTTATTTTAATTAAATAAAGTGACTAGAAATGCCTATGTAGCATTCTTTTATTACTTGAACATTATTTCTGCAAGTAAACATATATATTTTTATATATTCTGAAAGGTATGGTTAAATGTGATTTTTGAGAGTTGGAATCAACTCAAAAGCTATTATGGTTTAAATTTGAAAAATGTTTGAATGCAGAAAAGCTTCTGCCTTGTTATTTTTACCATCGGTGATCTATAGATCCAAATGACTTGAATCCAACGGGCTTGGATTCAGCATTCCCAGACCTTTCTAACAAAATTAGTTTCATTCAATTTGGTGCACTGAATCGACCTGGGTTGATTTTTGAAACTGGGTACAGAAGTGTGTTTGAAATTAAATGGAAAAGGTTTAATTCAAATAACTGGGCTGCGCGGGAAAGGTTAACGGGCCGGCCTGCTAAGCGTAGCGCTTCCACGGGCTGTTTAAGTGGTTGTCCCCACTCGTCAGTGAGACAGGGGGTGCGAAGCAGTATGGTGCGATGTGGGTCGTTCGATCTTGTTCTAATCCAACGGCTGAGAGTCATCATCGACGTTGGGCAACGCCAGCGAGACAGAAACCTAGCGCGGCCAGTGGGGGTTGCTGGGGGCTCACCGGGGTGCAGGCGAGGGTCGGCGAGGCGGGCGAACGACAAAGTCGACGACGGCGAATCTCCTGGTACCGGTGGCTCCTCCTGGGGCGGCTCCAATTGCTGGCTCTCTTCTTCTCCAGAGGCGGCGGGCTCCGGTGAAATTCCGACGAGGTGTTGCTCACCTTGCTCTGGAAACGGTGTGGCACGATCAGTGAGGAGAGGGGAGTAGAATGGTGTGCTCAATTCGGCTGGGGGTGGCCTCTATTTATAGTCGAGCGAGGGGACCGATGGGGCGCACGGTGAGCTCGTCGGGGGCGATGGTACAGACCGCTATTGGCATGGGCGAAGGTAGGGGACGGCATGGTGTTCCCTGGCGATGCTCAACGATACGGTGGCGAGACGTGGGGCGGTGCGGTTTGGTCTGGAACACGCGACGCTCTGCGCGGCAGAGGCGGCGTCTTCGACGGCGAGCGGTGGCTGTGCGGCATGGGGCGGCAAACGGGGATGTCTGGCGGTCTCCTGGGTCGGTGGTGATCGTGTATGCACGCGGCGAGGGAGGCGCACGGTCTGTGGGCTTCGGTCGAGGGTGGCGCTCTGGCGCATGCTAAACGGTTTGCGGAAGAGAAACGCGGCGTTCCTGGGTGCTCTGGTCGATGTCTTCGAGGCAGGGCTGGTCGAGAGGGGGCGGTGAGGCATGGGTGATCTCCCAGACAAGGTTGGCATGGCTAGTTTCCTTCCTAGCTTGCTATCTACACTGGGGTGGCAAGGATGCACTCGGCTGTTCACCATTGATGATATTGGCAAGCTCACAGTGGTGCTAGTGCTTGGTTAATCTTGCTAGATGATCTACTGAGATGGTTGTGAGCTAGATAGGGAACCAGTTAGGCTCAAAACACTACACACTATAGTGTTTTGATTTTGTTTGATTTGTGTCTGCCAAGTGTTTGATGAAATGGCCGCATGAATTCAAGTTTTGAATTTTGAAAAGATTTTTGGTAGGTGTGCTAGATTGGTGCTGGTGAGTCTACAGATGCTTGGGTTTTGAAAGTTGAGCTTGTTTGAGTGGTTTTTGAAAAAGTGGGATCTTCCCATATGATAAAGATTCAATTTTGAATTGTCATTTAAATTATGCATTTGAAAGTTTCTGGATGATCACAAAGTGGGCCTTGATACTTTGTTATGAGTACAATCAAGGGGTGCAAAGATCCAGAAAAGCTTCTGTTAGTTTCTGAAAGTTTGAGGCAGCCAAAGTAGGCATGGGAGTTAAATTGGTCAAAATGACCATTCCTTTATTTTATTTGTTTTGCTTTATTTGTCTTTGGGAAAAGTGTGGGAAATGTTTTAGATGATGTTTATTTCACCTAAGAAACATTTTACAAGCAAGGAAACACACAAACAAGGTGGTTCAAAAGAATTTCAAATTCAATGCATACTCATATGCATGCTTTCATAATTTTATTTAGAAAAGTTTTTTTAACCCTAATTTTGATGATTAGAGTCTGATGATCCAAGTTCGATATTTTTGGGATGTTACACGCACCCAGAGCACACACACGCCAGACCCCACCATTCCATCCCCGTGGTCAAACCCCTAGCCCCACCAAACGCACACAGGAACGCATTCCTCCACCCACCGACGCGTTCACGTCCTCCCCGCTCCCCTCGGTTCCCTCACAGGCCCACCCCACCTACCGCATCTCGTCACCTCTCCCCAACTCGTGTTCCCTACCCCGTCTCTCCTTGACCCTCCTATGCTTCGCAGGAAACCGCCTCCGCCACCTCTTTGCGGCCTCCCTTTCGGCCTGCCATCGCCGCCCCTTCTCCTCGCCTTACTTCGTCCGTAGCGCCGTCGCCACCTCTTCCTGATACTCGTGCCAGCCAGCACCCCGTGCAGAGCCGTCACCTCCCTGCTCGCTATGCCTCCTCCCCCGGGCAGGGCCGCCAGCCTCCATCGGCCTCCTCCCATCTCCGGTCGCACCCACCGTCGTCTATGCTTCCACCGCCAAGGTCGGCCGTCCCCTCGCGCCCAAACCTGGGCCTGGCAATCTTGTTGCCGCCACGGGTCCATCGTCTTCCCCTCTGTCGGCCACACGGAGCCTCCGGTCTCCCTTCCCCATGCCTCGCCACCATCTCCCCTCCTCTGCTCGTCTTCGGCCTCAAGCCACCGTCGATGCCGCCGGCCTGCACGACCTCCCTCCTGCGTCGGCCGCCTTGCACGCTTCCTCCGGGTTCAGCAGTGCCCGCGTCTCGCCCCTGCTACCCCTTCTTCATGGATTAGGCCGATGAGTTGATGCGAGTGACGACCCGATCTTAGATGAATCTTCGTCTATGTTTTCAGGTGAGCATTGTCGCCCTTTCTACCTATTTTACATTTCTAGTCTTTACTTCCTCCTGTTGATCTATTGCAATCTGTGTTTCAATGCTATAGATTCTGTACCCCTTTATACTTTCCTGCAGCCCATATATTGCCATGGACACATCCTATTACTTGTTGTTTGGTAGATAGTCGTCCTTGCGAGTCGTAGTTGCTTGCGCAGGTGAGGTGTGGTGTCGTCGATGTTCCACAGTTGTTGGAGAAATGCCTTATGCTTAATATTGAAGATGATCATGGTTTTCCTTACTGTTTAATAACTAAAATTGAAAGTAGGTAAATAATGCAGAGGCACATGTGGGCAATAGATGTTATTTGGTTTTTAACTGTCCACTTGTGTCACGTAGGACCCCGAGTACTTGATACCTGTTCCTTGAATATTCGCACTATCCGTATGTGGGACCATGAATCCCCTTAGCATGAGCTTGAGTCATATCTTATTTCTTGGGGCCACAAAGTAGTTTGGGGCTTTATTACTATCCTGTACTTATACCATGCTTTACTGCTTTATTAACTATTCTGTGTGGAGCGCATGTTCTGTTTAGGTAAGTGGAATGTTTTTGCGGTATCGACAAACCCAGTCACACTTTCGGGTTCCCAGTCGTTTATAGCCATTGGCACAAACCTCTGGGTCTGTTTCAGAGCCGGCCAACTTCGTCGCGGGTAGCTTGGTGGGGTGGCCCCTTGAAATATTATATGAATCTTGCGATTTCTTTGTCGTGAGGCCTCGTTGGGTTTTCATTTGGTTTTTCCAAGGTTGATCGTGCGTGTGTTTCTATTTGTGCCCCCTTGCGGGGTTAAACTTTCTGAAAGCCGTGTCTGCGGTTATGGACCACTTGGAGCACAGTATCTCGATCATAGACATGTATAACTAAAGTACTGTTATAAATTTGACTTTTTAATGACTAGTAATCAGATTCACTATAATGGAATGAGTAAATAAAAGTGCTGACAACTGCTGGTTTTGGGATCTCTCATGCTATATGTATCTAACTAGTAAGTATTGCAACTACGACGGAATGGTTAACTAAAAGTGCCCACTGCTTATTATATCAGGATGACTCATGATATCTCTATCTAACTAGTAATTGCCGCAACTATAACGGAATGAATAAAACTGCCAACTGTGTGAGTTCCTCGGTTGACTTCCTCGCTTGGTTTAGAGGGGGAAATACCAGGACGGGTATGCTTGGTGTTAGTATTAGGTTGGATCCGAATAGGTCTGTCGTATCCCTCTCTGATAGCCGATAGTTGTATTGAGTCTCTATAGGTTGTTTAGTGTGTGATGCGCTGCCGCTTCAGTCCACCATACCTATGTAGGCGAGGACCGCCGAATTCTAAGACTTGCTGTGTACTGGCCTTAGTACTGACCGCTCTCTTTTTCCTTTGCCCTTTATCGGCACCCTTTTTGTTTAAGCAGGTTTTGAGATTGACGTCATTAGCAGGGTTACCCTTCCGGCTTGGCCTGGGCAGGGTTATGGACGCCATTGGTTATTCTTCAGCGCTCTTAGCCCCATTTGCATCTTGTCCGTAGTCGGATGTTGTATTGTTTTCAAGGTGATTTGGATATTTGTATTGTATATCTGTATTCTTGACTCATGGAATCGTTGTTGTATATATCTGTTTTGTGGGTTCCATCATGGACTATTGTGTAATAATATTACTTCGTTTTCCACCCGCACGCAAGTGCCTGGTGGGCACCTCTGAATCGTTTCTATGCGGGTTTGGCGGGAATCGCTAAAACTTGCATAGGGCCGATCTGAGGGTGTTACAATTGGTGACTTGGCTACATTATGAAGAATTGAGGGATCTTCATCATTTTCTTGTTATCAAAGTCAAGTCATTGTTTATCATGCTTCTATCCCTTATCCAATGTTCCTCCTTCCGGTAACTTGTGCTAAACTTCTTTACATTATAGTTACTTGCTCCCTTGTTCATGTGTTGGTTTTGTTCCTTGCATGTGTTTGTACATGTTGTGCTTCCCACTTACTTATATTGACCTATGATGTATATTTGTGTATGTTGGTTGGCACACCATGTATTTGTGTTTCTTGGTTTGGAGCCTTTTTTGTTTCTAGTAGGTATCTTATTTGGCTCTTATGAGGGATTAATGGACTATTCCGTTTTGGGAGAGTGTCATGCTTGGGCATTCCACAATCCTAAAATGTGTCTACATGAGGAAAACCACTTAGTAGTTTTATTGCATGATTATCTAGTCTCTATGTGGTATGTCTCTCTCATGAGAAACTCAAGTTCCATAATGTCCATTAATACCTCTATTTTGATATTGCCTCTTGTTGAGATTTCTTGGTTTATCACATTATGGGGGAGTTGTATGCTTTGTGCATATTACAAACCTACAAGATGTGGAGATTTGAGGTGGTGCCACTTAGAATTGATATTGAGAATTATCAAGCTCATATGTGGCACATTTGCTCATACAAGTTCCAATTTGCTTGGATGTTTTATTGCTCTTCTCTTGGATCTTGTGTGTGAGAGTGATTCTTGGTATGTGTTTCCTCATATTTTGATCTATATATCCTCATGGGAACCACTTTCTTCTATTTAATCTAATCACTAGTGATTGTGTGACTATTTGAAGCAATCAAGAATCTCTCTCGAAGCATCAAGCTCATTTCTCATGCTTTGTTATATGCTTCTTAGTGTGAATATGATCGTGATATCCTTGCAAACTACCTCGGAAAAAATCCCTTATATTTATTGTATTTGGACAATTTTACTCCATATATGGTAGATTTTATTGATCATATTCACTTTGGCCTTTGCCTATTTGCCTTATCTTTGGCCAAGAAAATGTTTTTCTTTTTGATCCCAAGCTTTCTTTGCATATTGTTGATATTTTTTGGTATCCCCTTGTGTTTTATTTAGTGTAGGTAGTAGTGATGATCTCATTTGTGGGCATTTTGAATTCAAAGGCAAAATTATATATAATGCTCTACTTATGGGGGATCTCTCCTATATTATCTAGAACATTGTTTCATGCCACTTGATTTGATCCATTTTTGCTTGGAAGCTCGATCCTTTTTGTGTTGGTACTTTGTGTGCCATCATGAAAAGTGTGAAGAGATTGTTTGGGTTGTTGTTTCCTTGCTCTTGTTAGGAGTTGGTTTTATCTCATTCCTTGTCACTTGTTTTGTTCCTTTAGGATGAGATAAATCCTTGAGCCTTGGTATTTTTATTATCCTTTTTCTTTGGCTCTTTCTAGCTCATTTGTTGAACTTGTGTTCTTTCATGTGTTGATTTGGCTCTTTGATACAATTTGGACACCTTTTGTCGAGTCACACTTTTGTGTGTGTCTTATTGGTTTACTTAGTGTTTTTGTTCAAATTGTATCTCCTTTTGGTTCTTGAAAGTCTATGCATGCATATTTACTTCTTGTATATATTATGGCATACTTGCTTTCTTTGATCCAATATATAAGGTAAACTCCACCAAATCCTAATGGGCTAAGATGTGCATAAAATTCAATTTCATATCAATATCCACATATTTGTGTGGAGGTTCTCCTATGTATTGTAGTTGCACTAACTACTTTAGACCCAATTTGTTTGGGGACCATAGTGTACTTATTTGTGTTTTAGGTACATTGGATATATATATTGGGTGCTTGTATCTTGAACAAGGAAGAAGTGGAGTCTACATGTCAATTGGATGCAAGCTAGGATGATCAATAAATTCACATCTTCTTCATCCTACCAATTATATCTCGGTAACAAGTATCTCTCTCTCATGCATACTTATCTTGTTCCCAACCTTTTGTAGGTTGCTTGTTGACATGAATTTGTGAACTTGGCATGGTTGGTTTCTTGCTTTGGCTTTGAAGAGTTGTCTCTATTGCAAATGTGTGTATGTTGCGATGAGTGCATATAATGGGGACTATACTAAATCATGTTCATGATTCACCAATCCCAAATATGTCAATTTAGCAATGTTGTTGCATATCGTTTCCTCAATATCTCTCATGTGCAATAGTGAGTATTTTTGCCAAGTTGATTTCTATCTTGTGATACTTGTTTCCTTTCTCCATATATTCCTTCTATCCCCTTCTTACCTTGGTAATAGTTGTTATGTATGGAGTATGTTGGTGTCTTGAGCTCATCGATGAACAATAGGATATATTTGAGCCCTTGGGAATGCTTTCAAGCAAAACATCTTATTGGTATATTATATGACTTCCGTTTTGCCTTTCATATGCTTTCATGTGTATCTATTTTGTTTGTGCATATTTCTTTGTGGACATTTGTCTTTGTGATATTTCCCACCTAGAAATTTACACACACAAGAGAATATCTTTCTTTGGTTGTTTTTTGCATTTCTTGGAAACCACCTCCTATTTATTTGTGATTCTTTGGTGGCTTCCAAATTTATTGACCTTCCATGGTTGTGCATGTTGCTTCCAAATACAATTACTATAATTGGTGCGCAATCTTTGGGGAGCTTCTCTAATTAATTTAATAGTGCACATTTTCCTTCTTTCTCATTTCTTGTGGTTTAAATGCTTATGGGGGAGCGAGGATTCCATATTTGTGCATATTGTATTCAAATACAAGTATTATAATCTTTACACAAAGTTTGGGGAGCTTCTCTATTTTTCATTTAAACATTCTTTTTGTTGTTATTTCCTTTTGATATCATTTGTTGGTTTTTCAATTGGTCCTTTTGGATCTTTTGGTTGCTCGCTTCATTTGTTGAAGCTTATTTCCTTTTATTGTCTTTTTGCAATGTTTGGGTCCTCAATATGGTTTTACTTCCTCCCAAGTACATATCATTTGATTTGTGCATATGCACACCTTTGGAGGAATTCTTACTATATTGGTCGTCTAGAACTTTTCACCCATTTTGGCAATCGATGCCAATGGGGGAGAAATTTTGGAGGGTTTAAGGGAAGTTGGCCTTTGCTTTGAGTGTGTTCTTAAGCATTTGCCTCTCATGCTCTTGCATCTTTGTGGTTGCTTTGCATGTCGAATATATAGAGGAAACTCAACCAACGGTAATGGTTGGCAATCTATGTAATGAAATTCAAGTTCATCACACATGCATAGATTATGGGGGAGTTTTCTCTATATATTGTGGTTGTACCAACACCACATACTTGTGTAGTATTTGATGTTGGAGCAACCGCTTTGGTCATTAATTGTCATGTTTAAACCCTTGCTAAGGGATTGTCATCAATTACCAAAATGGGGGAGATTGAAAGGGCATGTATGCCCCCATGTGTGGTTTTGGTAATTAATGACAATCTCTATGGACTAATGTGTAAATTGAGTTTCACTTGTAGGTTTGTCCATTGGCATCGCTTGAGCCACGTGTTGGTCTCAAGGTTGAAAGTTTAAGAAATGTCCAAGGGCTTTATGCCATTGGAAACATGAAGAAAGAAGGAGCTTGAAGGTTGATCAAGACAAGTGCAAAGAGTTGCATCAAGATCGATCAACCTCAATAAGGGATGAAGAAGGGAAAGCTCAAGATGTGCCATCTCTAGAAGATCTCATGCTTGAAGCTTGTCATCCTCATGATCATGGAGTGATGAAGACAAGTTCAAAGAAGAGGTTTCCCCATGGAGTATGGGGGAGCAATTTGCAAGTCTTCATCTTCATCAAGGAAGAGCAAACAAGAAAGGTGTTCCCACTATAGAAGAACAAGACGGTCTACATCAAGTTCAAGTGGGATGCTCAAGGCAAAGGTATGTTCTTGATAGGGCTTCTCTTTTGTCGGTCTCGTGTTGTTAGTTGGGAGACCGGGTTTAGGATAGATAGCCCTACTATCAAAAGGGGTTATCAAGCGGGTGTCTCGATCGCATCTTTCGGAGAGATCTCAAACCTTTGCATGCATAGCATCATATTTCTTGGTTGTTATTTGATTCTTGTCCATGAGAGGATCTAGATCTTGTTTTCATCTTCATAACAAGCTCTAGTTTATCAAATAAGGATTTCACTTGCATATCTTATTGCGGTTTTTGATTGTACGGGTTTTTCTGGCTCCACACCTTAGGCGATATCTCACATACATATAATTGATATTGTCTCCCTTGGTGGTATCCAATATTTCACCTTTTGTTGGATTCTACTTGGTTTTATCTTTCCAACAAAATTGGTTTCATCCCAATCGGAGTTTCCAAGCTCAACTTCTTATGTTTTGGGTTTTGGGGGTTTTACCGGTCCATCGCTTCTAGAGAGGTCTTACCTTTCTCCATTTGGTTTTATCCTTCCATGCTAGACTATTATGTTTCTTTGCATAATCTTGTAGATCTTTTCATTCTCTTCAAAACGAGCCCAAGATCATCAAAAACGGAGTCCGGGATCAAAAGTTATTGAAGTTTCCGTGCAATGTTGTCCAACATTTTTGCTTGAGCGGAAGTTCCGATCCAAATTCTGATCCAAGTTCAGGTGACGTACTGTATTCATCTATTTTTGTGTTCCTATTTTCCGGAAGTTCCAGTGGGGCCGGAAGTTCCGGTGGTGCGTGAATCTGGCCCAAACGGTCAGTTTTTCCTTGTCCTATTTAAGGGGGGCTTCTTCCCCAATGGTTCCCCATCTTTTGAGCTCGTTTTTGCCCACCATTGTTGACCTATTTAAGCTTTCTTACTCCCTCTCCCTCCCATGATTCTTACATATTTTTTAGGGAAAGGTGAGGGGAGATCTAGATCTACATTCCCCCCAAGTCAAATCCCTTCTGTGTGAAGGAATCATTGGGATCTAGATCTTGGAGAGTTTTGTGTTCTCCTCTTGTGTTCTTCCTCCCTTATTCCCCCAATAGCTTTTGTAGCTTTGTTGGAATTTGGGAGAGAAGGACTTGCCCTTGCATTTGGTGCATAGGTTTGAGTTCTCCTCGGAGATTCAGTGAGTTCAAGCTTGTGGGCTTGTTTCTCTTGGGTTCTTGGAACCCTAGACGGTTGTGTGGTTGGATTATTGACCTTTTGTGGTCTTGTTGACCTTTTGTGGTTTTGTTGGCCTTTTTGGCATTGTAGACTTTTGTGGCTTTGTTGTTGGGAGTCTCCAATTGAGTTGTGGAGTTAGCCCCAATCTTGTACGGGTTCGGTGACCGCCCTCAAGCGTCCCATAGTGGAGCAAGTGCCCGCCTTTTATGGTGCGCACTCAAGAGAATAGGGTGAGCCTTTTGTGGCATCGGTGAGTTGCGTGCTGCCGCTTCCAGGGTGAGGCCTTGTGTGGCATTGGGTGAGCATCGAGCCACCACACCTCGAGGTGAGACATTTGTGGCGTTCGGAGAGCATTGCGCCATCGCGCCTCTCCAACAGAGACGTAGCTTCTTTGGAAGTGAACTTCGGGAAACAAATCTTCGTCTCCGTGTCCATCGGTTATCTCTCAACTGAGCCCTTTACTTATGCACTTTACATTGTGATAGCCATCATTCTTTGAAGTGTTTATATCTTGCTATCACCTTGTTGCTTGTATTCCTTAGCATAGGTTGTTGGTGCACTTAGGTTAACTTAGTGGCTAGGTTTTGTGCTCAATAAATTAAACGTTAGTTTTATTACGCATTTACTAGAGCCTAAACCGTAATATTTTTAAAAGCCTATTCACCCCCCCCTCTAGGCGACTTCCTTTGTACTTTCAGTCGTCTTAACATCCATCTGGTGGACGAGAATACCATGTGAGGCTTCCAACGAGAGTAATACTCGAATAGTGGTCAGTCTGGCCACAGGTGAATAAGTATCAAAGAAATCTTCCTCTTATTTCTGGGAATAACCTTTGGCCACAAGCCTAGCCTTGTACTTTTCAATTGTACCATTGGTCCTAAGCTTCTTTTTACACATCCACTTACATCCCAATAGCTTACAGCCATAGGGACATTGTAACACCCTCAGATCGGCCCTATGTAATTCTTAGCGATCCCTGCCAAACCCGCATAGAAATGATTCAAAGCTGCCCACCAGGAACTTTCGTGCGGGTGGAAAACAAAGTACTCCCTCCGGCCCATACTAATTGACTTCGATTTGTCAAATTTTGGATGAACCTATATACTAAATAGTGTCTAGATTCATCCAAATTTTGATAAATCCAAGTCAACTAATATGGGTCAGAGGGAGTAATATCATTACACAATAGTCCATGATGGAACCCACAGAAATAGATATATACAACAACGACTCAAAGAGTCAAGAATACAGATATATGGTACAAAGATTCAAAACACCTTGAAACGATACACATCCGAGTACGGATAAGATGCAAATTGAGCAAAGAACCCTGAAGAATAACCAATGGCGTCCATAATCCTGCCCAGACCAGGCCGAAAGGGTAATCCCGCTAACAACGTTGATCTCAAACCTGCTTAAACAAAAGGGGTGCCGACAAAGGGAAAGGAAAAAGAGAGCGGTCAGTACTGAGGCCAGTACACGGCGAGTCTTAGAATTCGGCAGTTCTCGCCTACATAGGTATGGTGGACTGAAGCGGCAACGCAACAGGCACTAAACAACCTATAGAGACTCAATACAACTGTCGTCTATTAGAGAGGGATAAGAAAGACCTATTCGGATCCAACCTGATACTACCACCAAACATACCCATCCTGGTATTTACCCCTCGAGACCAAACGAGGTCCACCGAGGAACTCACACAGTTGACAGTTGTATTCATTTTGTTATAGTTGCAACAATTACTAGTCATATATAGATAGCATGAGTCATTCCGATAACATAAGCAGTGGGCAGTTTTATTTAACCATTCCATTGTAGTTGCAATACTTACTAATCAGATATAGACGTAGCATGTGACATCCCAAATCTAGCAGCTGTTAGCACTTTTATTTGCATTCCATTATAGTGAAGCTGATTACTATTCATCACAAAGTCAAATTTATAACACTACTTTAGTTATAGTTCTCTATGATCGAGATAGTGTGCTCCAGGTCGTCCATAACCGCGGACACAACTTCCAGAAATTTTTACCCTACAGGGGGGCACAAATAGCAACATACGCACGATCAACCTCGGAAAAAACCAAATGAAAACCCAACAAGGCATCACGACAAAGAAATCACAAGATTCATATAATATTTCAGGGGGCACCCCACTAAACTACCCGCGACGAAGTTGGCCGGCTCCGAGAAGGACCCAGAGGTTTGGGTCGATGGCTATAAACGACTAGGAACCCGAAAGTGTGACTGGGCTTGTCGATATCGCAAAAACGTATCACAATTCCTAAACAGTAGGGTAGTTAACGCTCTCCATGAGAAAAAGTAGTAAATAAAGCAGTAAACATGGCATACACATGGCATAAGTACATGATAGTAATAAAAGCCCAAACTAGTTTGTGGCCCAAAGAAATAAGATATGACTCAAGCTCTCGCTAAGGGGATTCATGGTCCCACCTGTGGATAGTGCGATAGTCAAGGAACATGTATCAAGTACTCGGGGTCCTACGGCACACCAGTGAGCGGTTAAAAACCAAATAACATCTATTGCCCACCAGTGCCTCTTTATTAGTTATAACTATTTTTAGCAATTTATATAAAGTTGTAACTTAAGTCATGATCATCTCCAATATAAAGCATATGGCAACTTTCCAACAATTGTGGAACATCGACGGCATGAAGCAACACCTGCGCAAGCAACTACGACTCTCAAGGCCGTCTATCTACCAACCAATAGGTAATAGGATGTGTCCATGGCAATATAGGCTGCAAGGGATATAAAGTGGTACATAATCTAATGCATCGCAACACAGATACCAATAGATCAATAGGAGGAAGTAAAGACTAGAAATGTAAAATAAGTAGAAGAGGGAGAATGCTCATCTGAAAAACATTGCAGGAGGTTCATCCAAAGATCGGGTCGTCACTCGCATCAACTTATCGTCCTAATCCGTAAAGAAGCAATGCACTAAAAGAAACACTGGATGCACTATTTAATACTACGGAAGAAGATCGGGCATGATGCATATATGATGCATGATATGGCAAAGGTGCGATGCAATTAGGCAATATTAAGCGGAACCGAGGTCCCGACAATTAATTAGATGGTTCATGTTGTTTAGATACCCCGCAATTTAAATATTGTATTAACAAGGCAAAACATGGCATCGGTTTGCTACACAAATTTAAATGGAGCAAATATAAGACTAGAAAAGCCCGCATATGGTCTCCATATTTAATTATGACGTTAATCGGCCTAATACCCCCAAACCACATGATGTATGAAACTTTATCAGTTTATATGCAAGAGAGAGATATTGTATATGATAAAAATATTGGTCTCGGAAAAGGGGTCACACATGGGTTCGACGATCTTGGTTAGGAGGGTTCGGGTTTGGTCTCGAACTCCAGGATCGGGGCTTCGGATCCATGTTGCTGCACACAGGGGTCTCGGCGTCTTCGGGTTCCGTGAAGCCGGATCCATGAAGGAGATCTTAGCACAGTGCCAGATTCATATCAGTCTTCAGATTAGGGCTTCGGGGTTTCTGGCTCCAGAAAGGCGATCTTGGCGTTCCACGAAGGTCTTATGTTCCGGTCCGATGACGACCTCTGGGTATCGCGGGTTCTCGGTGTCTTTGGATTTCGATTCTAGTGGTATTGAGGCTCCCTGACGAAGATCTTGTGGTGCTTCAGGGCGGTTTCAACCGTCGGTACAGAACTTCACTTGGAAACCGTCTGGACATAAGACAGACGAAACAAGGCAGCAGAGACTCAGACAGCAACACTGGAAGCAACAAGGTCACTCGAGAAAGGCCTACAAACCCACATATGCCAAATAGAGACATACATAGTTCACCAGAGATGCACAAGCAACATGACGAGGCGAGGAAGGGCACTGGAGATCAACGTGGGCATGACGAGACTCGCAACACTCACGGAAGCAGAGGAACATGGCGTCCAGGAGAACGACGGGGATGCCGGAGGCTCGGGGCAACAGAGGCGAGGTGGACCCGACGGTAACACGGGGGATGGCGGCAGAAGAAGCAGGGGAGTCGGGGGTGCTAGGCGACCTGAGCGGGAGGAGGGGACCGCTGGCCCAACGGACGAAGGAGAGCACGGAGGGCAGCGGCAGCTCGGGAGGCGGGGACGGAGGGGACACGACGAGGTGACAGCAGAACGGCGGCTGGCTCGGGCTCGACGAGAGGCGCACGGGTGGCGGATCAGCGGCGCAACACCACGCGGAGGAGGGGTGGGCAGAGATGGTGGGTCAGCGGCGGGTCGGCCAGCGCGTTGATGGAGGCGCGACATAAGCGAGAGGGGCTTGGGGAGGAGCTCTAGCGGCGGGGCCAGGCTCGGGCGCGAGGGGGCAAGGTCGAGCGGATGGAGGCGGGGGTCACGCCGGGGAGAGGAAGATGGCGGCGGGGTAAGCGAGAGGGAGGAAGGGCTTGCGGGAGGAGTGATGCGAGGGAGTGGTTCGAGGCGGCCGCGTCGAGTCGGGGTGGTGGGGACGAGGGAGCGATGGGATTTCCTGGGTGCGTGCAGGGAATCGTGACAAGGAAAAGGACCAGGTTTGCGGGATGTGTGCGTTTGTGGTGTACCGGGGTGGTTGAGGAGTGCATGTAGCTGTGCTGCTGTCGTCGTTGTGTGTGTGTGCAATGGTTAGGTGAGGTGCGTGGTGATGGCGTGAGTGTGTGGGGGTGTAGGGATACGTAGGATTAGGGTTTTGGGAATACTAGGGTTTGGGGTGGTAGGCTGCTACCAGCTGGGCCTTTGGGCCTGGCCGGTGGTGGCCTCCCCCGGAGTTTTAAAATAGTTTCATATTTATCATTTTCTTTATTTTAAAACAAAACATTTGTAAAAAGGTTTTAGATAAATAAAATATCCAGATGGATCTAGGGTTTCAATTTAAACAATGAGAGGAATATCTAGAAAACAAAATAGGCTTTTAGAAAATAGTTTTAGGCGAACAAATGCATGAAGACATGATGATGCATAAAACAAAAACACAACGATTTTCTAGTAGTGGTTTTACCCGGGTGCTACAGACGTTCAGTGATTTCCCATGTCCCGTTAGCTATGATGGAATCCATCTCGCTACAGACCGCTTCTTTCCAGTAATCAGCATCCGGGGATGCATAAACTTCTGAAAAATAAGTGGGAGTGTCATCCATGAGGTGATGCAGCCCGACCTACGGTCGTTACCACATCATGGTCTCCAACTTACGCCAAGTCGTCATGGACTCCAAAGGTGAATCCGTTCCTCTATGCGAGCCCACTTCCTACCCTATTGAATGGTATGCTACTTCATACTCCGTCACATATGCATGATAGGTTCACACAGACAAGTACGGAGGCAAGGGAGGAAGCCCGGAACATCAAGCCCGACAAGACGGAGGCTTGGAAGAGGAGGCGGAAGAAGCCATGGCTGAACCACCGGAGTCTCCGGTCCTGCTACACCGGAGTCTCCGGTCCTGCGCACCGGAGTCTCCGGACCGACCTCCGGACCAACCCCAGCAACCCGGGGGATCCAAGACGCCACTCCGGAGACGACACCGGAGTCTCCGGCCTACACCGGAGTCTCTGGACCCTACACCGGAGTCTCCGGCCTACACGATGGGCCTGCGCGCCGCCAGCTGGGCCTTCGTCCCATGTACCCCTCTAGCTCTTCCAAACCCTAGTTTTATCCCTAAATTACCCCTTTTTATGTGGCTGGCCTATAAATAGAGCCCCCACCCCTTCATGTATCCCTCAGGCATAGATGATAGACTAAAGACAACCCCCATTGTGGAATCTCTAGTTTTGCCTCATCCCCTTTACCAAGGGGACCGACTATCGTCACCAACCTCGATTGGACTTTGCATCACGCATCCATCGTTGAACAAGGCCTTGGAGTTCGGTGTCTCGTCTCCAAGTTGTCAAGACCCTCCCCAAGGTGTTCTTCCCTCTCCGATGTGGATTTGAGGGAGCACGTTGACCGATCTTTCCTTGCGAGGATTCTATCGGACCGGTGGCCGCCGTTAGGGAGCAATCGGCCTTGTATAGTGTGAGTTTTGCGTGTGTTCATCGTGTTCTTCGCGAGGTGTGTGTTCGCTTCCACTACCTTCTCCCTTTCCCCTCGCTTTCCATTGATTTGACCACGAGATCCGTGAAGATCGGGCCACCCAAGAGGATAACCCCTCCATCATCTGGTATCAGCAGCTTTTGGTTGCCACGGATTTCTCATCGATTTGGTCTTTTCCCCATAAATTCGAAAATTCCACCAAAAACAGCCCTAATTCATGTTTTGGATCGATCTATGATTTGAATAAGTTTTGGTAGGTTTTGATCCATGGATTACTTGCTAAACTTGTTGACCTAACTTCCCATGCGTTCACATGGCCTAATTCCTTGATTTCCCACATCAATCTGAGGTTTTGGTTCGAGTTTTTCCGCCCAAAACGCGTCCCATTCGAGTTCTGGACGTCCTGGAATCTCACGGACCGGAGTCTCCGGCCTAGACCGGAGTCTCCGGACTTTTTGAGCTCCAGACCGGAGTCTCCGCCCCTCCCTGCAGACAGAAAAACTGCAGCACGGTTTTGAGCATAACTTTTGCATTTCAACTCGGATTTTGGTGTTCTTTAGCTCGTTTCGAAGAGGAGAAGGAGAACTACATCATCATCCACGTTGTTAATGCTATATACTCCATCCAAATTACGTGAACAAGGAGGGATCCATCAATAAAGGGTGAAGCTCGTCGACGAAAGGTATAACATTCCGTGACTTTTCCCCACTTGCATTCCTTTGTGAACCCCACTATCTTTGCGAGCAACAAACACCTATTGAGACTAGTTCCTCTTATGATTGCTTGGGCTATGCACATTTGATACCTTGTAGAATTCCGAGCAAACGTGTGAGCGCTATCTCATATATTTATCTTGTATAGTTGTTGGCACAAGGAAGAGGCAAGTGAAAAAGAAAGAGAAAAAAAAGAGAAGAAAATAGAAAAAAGGAAAAAGGAAAAAGAAAAGAGAAACAAACAAACAAGTGCCTCATAGAATAGGAAGCGCAAGCTCGATGAACATCATATAGGTGGTACTTATTGTGCATATCTTGTAGCCCACCAATCTTATGCAATCGAACTAGCGTCTCTCCTTGTACTTGTGTGACACGAGCTTATAGTCTTCTCTAGGTAATCATTTGGTTCTTAGCTCACTTTCTCCGTCGCACAAGTGCCATTTATCCCACCGTGTGTGTTTCCTTGTACATATTTCCTATCTTGTGGATAGACTTGTTTGCTTTGTGATCATTGTGTTTGAAAGGATACGGATGACGCCTAGAGGGGGGGTGAATAGGCGATTAAAACTTTTCCTAGAGTGGCTCAACAAAGGCGGAATAAAACTAGTGTTTACTTTGTTAAGAACAACCTAGAAACAACTAAGGTTCACCTATGTGCACCAACAACTTATGCTAAGAAATACAAGCAACAAGGTGATAGCAAAATATAGATTACTTCAAGCACGAAGGCTATCACAATATAAAGTGCATAAGTAAAAGCTCGGGTATAGAGATAACCGAGGCACGCGGGGACGACGATATTTTACCGAGTTCCTCCCAACATGGAGTACGTCTTGTTTGGAGAGGGGGTGGTATCAAACCACCAACGCCACAAAAGGCCTCCCTTATTCTCCGGTGAATCTCACCCCAACGGGATCGATTCACGCTTCCACTATCGATGCACTTGTCGGTGGCAACTGGAACCTCTCACAAGGTTGGGGCACTTCTCCACAACTTAATTGGAGGCTCCCAACAAACGCCACAAAAGGCCTCAACAAATGCCACCAAGGCTACAATGCCACCAAGGCATAAATAAACCGAAAAGCCGCATAAATAAAAATCGCAACAAGATATATATGGGAGATCCGATTTTGATGAACAAGAGCTTGTTATGGAGATTACCACAAGCTCTATATCCTCACATGGATAAGACCAAATAACAACCAAATATGATGATGCAAGTATGCAAAGGTTTGAGCTCTCTCCGAACGATGTGACCGAATTACTCATACGAGAGCCCCTCTTGATAGTACGGTTATCTATCCTAAACCCGGTCTCACACATACAACGTGAGACCGGCAAAAGGGAAAACCTATCAATATTATACCTTTGCCTTGAGCATTCCACTTGAGCTCGATGTAGACGATCTTGCCCTTCTCAAGATGGAACGCCTCCTTAATTCCTCATCATCGACCTCGCATATTGAGCTTGCCCAACAAATCTTCTTTGCATTTCATTGACCTTGAAGCCAACACATGCTCCAAGCGATGCCAATGGACAAATCCTACAAGTATAACTTAATACACACATTAGTCCATAAAGATTGTCATTAATTACCAAAACCACACATGGGGGCCCAACATGTTCTTTCAATCTCCCCCATTTTGGTAATTGATGACAATCCCTTTAAGAGGGTTTATATAAGGAATTTTAATGAATAAAATGATAATAACAATATCAAATACTACAAAAGTATGTGATATTGGTACCACCATCATATATAGAGCAAACTCCCCCACAATCTATGCATGTGTGATGAACTTGAATTTCATTGCATATATTGCCAATCATTATCATTGGTGGAGTTTCCTCTATATATACCACATGCTAAGAAACAACAAAGATGCAAGAGCATGAGAAGTAAATGCACAAGAACAAACTCAATGCATAAACCAATTTCCCTTAAACCCTCTAAAACTTCTCCCCCATTGGCATCGATTGCCGAAATGGGTGACAAGTTCTAGAAGGCAAATATAGTAATAATTCCTCCAAAGGTGTGCCTTCGCACATATCCAATGATGAATACTTGGGAGGGAGTAGAACTATATCGAGGACCCGAAGATTGCAAAAATAAAGTCAAATGATGCAAGCAACTACAAGGTCCGACAATCCAATTGAAAACAAACAATGAGTTCAAATGGAACCTACAAGATATTATGATATGAGCAAGAGAGTGCTTTAAATAACAAATAGAGAAGCTCCCCAAGATTTGTGCACTATTCAACATAAATGCATTAGAATACATATTGCATAAATATGGAATCCTCGCTCCCCCATAAGTATTTAAAACACAACAAATGAGAAAGAAGACAAATGTGCATTATTAGATGAATTAGATGAGCTCCCCAAAGATAATGCACCAATTATGATAATTGTATTTGGGATAAAGGTGCATAATCATGGAATCCTCACTCATCCAAGTTCATTTAACAATACAAGGCATGAGAGAATAAATATGAGTGCTCAAAGATGCAAACAAGAGGAACAAGCACTCATAGGCAATTAAATTTGGAAGCCAACAAAGAATCAAAAGGAATAGAAAGGTGGTCTCCAATGATTTAAAAGCAACTAAAATTATCTTCTCATATGTGTATATGTCTCTAAGTGGATGACATCACAAAGACATATGCCCATAAAGAAACAAGCACATACAAGGAAGATATACAATAAAGCACATGGAAGCAAAAATGAAGTCACAACATATACTAATAAGATTTTTGCTTCAAAGCATGACCAAAGGCTCACATATATCTTATTGTACATTAATGAGATTCAAAAACCAACACACTACATATATTACAACTATCACCAAGGGAAAAGGAGAAAGTTGGAATATATGGAGAAATGTAACACCCCCGGCCACTTCGAATCGACGGCTGTCACTTCTGGCAGCTCAATAGGATCTCTAGACTAACCCCACAGACCAACACTAGTCTTTTCTGTGCACTTTGTCCTCACTCATGCACACCCGGTACCCACTTCCTGGTCGGTCACCCATCCTAGAATTGCTCTAGGCCAAGCACGCTTAACCTTAGAATTCTTTTCGAATGAGCTTCCGGATAAGAAGTTGCAACTTGTTGGTATGGGTTTCCTATCAATCCTATTGAGCCATGTGTCAGGGTCTCACATACACCCACCCTTAGAAGATAGACGTCCTCGTCGATCAACCACAAGTCAGGAACGTCCCCTCTTGGCACACGTCTGTGCGTCCAGTGCCGGCACATGTGACATGCCGTGTCCACTCCGGGCCACACGCGCCATGCGCCACATGTCCGCCTTGACCGACACGCCGCTTAACCGCGAGGGTCGGCTCTGATACCAATTTGTAACACCCCCGGCCACTTCGGATCGACGGCTGTCACTTCTGGCAGCTCAATAGGACCTCTAGACTAACCCCACAAACCAACAGGCCCAGCAAACCAGCCCAGCTTCCCTCCCCGAAGAAAATGTTTCGCACTCGTTTCTGACCCGTACAGAGTATGACTGGTGGACCCTTCCCTCACTCCATTTTCCACTGACCAACCGACCCCACTTTTCCAGCTCTTCTTCCTCCTCGCGCTGACGACGCCCTGCCGTTGCTGCCATTGAAAGCCGCGTTCAATTCACCTTAATGTCGCGCCTTAAACCTCGCTGCGACCATGCACGATAAATCGCCAGCGTCTTCTCCTCCCTTCCCCTCTGTCGCCACTCCCTCTTTGCCCCGAGGCTGCCACAATTTGGCTTAGCACTCCCTCTGTTCCGACGACACTCCAGTGCCAATTCCGGCGACCCAACGCTGCCCCATGTCTCATTGACCACGCACCCAGACTCCCCACTCCCAGACACATCTCCCTGTGCTCTTCGTTCAACCGCGGGCGCCCCAGAACACCGTCCTCGACAAGCTCCGAGCGCCACCGCGTCTGTCTCCTACTCCGGCGAGTTCCCCAGGTGAAATCCGACCGCCCTCTGCTTCTCGATCATGCGAGCATCTTCGCCTTGGTCTTATGCACCTAACCATGCCCTGTCTTGCTTTAGGGCGATCTGCAACGTCGCCTTCGACCGCGGACAGAACCACCCGACGCCGACGACGTCTCCGACGAGCAATCGCCACCGTTCCCGTGCGCCCCCTACCTCGTTGACCACACGTTGAGCTTCCACAGCCTCCTACGATCTCGGTGAGCACCCCCTCTGTCTTCCGTGCTTCCTAGAACAGCCGCTAGCCCGCTGCCTGACCGTCGCCGCCGTCCACTGTCGCGCAGCGCCGCCAGGAAATGGCCTGTTGTTTAGGTCCATTAGATCCAGATCGTAGGGCCAAGATAGAAAGTAAGCGAAGAGGTATCGTATGCCTCTGCGCCGCTCGATCTAAATTAAATCCTACGGTCTACAGCACGCGATCCAACCGAAGCGGTACCAGCGAATAGCGAAGCGCCGCGTGTCACGAGTTCAGTTTAAAAACAGATTTGAAATCAGAATAGAATGTGAATTTCAAACCTTGGTAACTTTTGATCCACACATCCAAAAATTACAAATTTGATATCATTGGAATCAGTGGAACAAGACCTAGCCAACCATGCCCTTGGTTTAGCAAATAGTATCCATTAGAGTGTTTGTTTTTGTAGAAAACTTTTGTGTGCTTGTTTAGAGTAGAAAAATGATTCAAAAATGTTTTTAGGATTAAAACCTTTGCAAAATGGGTTGTTGTAAACTTACTGACCCAAGGAACCAACCCATGGATTTAAAATGGTTTTTGTGAAAGTTTGGGAATAAAAACTTGATTTGGTCATTTCTAGCCAATAAAAATAATGGTTTTATTATGGAAATGGTTTTGGAGTAAAAACTTAGGGAAAATGTTTTGGACCAAACCTACTGACCATAAACACCAAGTTTTGGGAAACAACAACTTATTTGGTGAAACCACTTAAGGTTGTGGCATTGAGAAAAATGTTTTTCACCACATAAATGATGAAAGGTTGTAAAAATAGTTTTTGGATAAAACCCTTTTTCAAATGACTTTGCTATTTTGGTAAATGACCACTTTGAACCTTAAAAAGTTTAGAAGCCTAGTGGAGACCATCTTCAGCAAATAGAACCCTCCCTTGCATGCTTACATGCATGACTTAGATCCCATTGTTTTATGTGTGTGAAATTATTTGATTTGACTTTGGTTTGGAATGCTAGTTGATATTGTGTTTGCTTGATTGATTGTAGTAAAGATAGAAAAGTGTGAGACTAGCAAGATCAAGGAGTGAACCAACATTCCCTACCAAAAAGGCAAGTTACACTATCATCTAAAGTCCTACTATTTTCATTATACTTAGTGGATTTTGAAACATGCATGAAAACAATTTTATACTTATGCTATGCTAAATCCTAATAGGATACCCTATACATTCCTTAGTGAAAACAATGTAGTTGTTACATGCTTAGCCATGCTATATTTTGAAAAGAGATACATGTTGAGATTTTATGAAGTTGAGAAAAGGACTTGTGTTTTATATAATAAAACAAGGACTCAATGAACCACCTGGGTGGCCAAGGATACTTTGAGTTTTGGAGAAGGTGGCAACAAAAGGGACCATGTCTATGGTAACCTCTTTGAGTTGTGCTCCAAAGGAATCCATCCAGGAAACTTAGAGATTGAACATGTTTCTCCAATTGTGGCTTTCGTGTGCAACCACATGCTATTATGGCTCTGGCTTAGTCAACTACATTGGGAAGACCCATGCATTGTCTTCAGTTAACTGGACATGGGGACCTGGAATCCTACATGGGTGCTGAAGGCAAGCTAGCAATGGTGTATGGGAGGACCCTTTGGAAAGACTTCGTCACATTCTCAATCTGCCAGTACTCCATCTTGGTGAGCACTAATCCAATGGCCACTGGTGGCAAAAGGATGGGATTGTGACATGTGGGTAAAGTGTACTCCTTCTGCAGAAGATAATAAAATCTAAGTACTTAGCCGTGTCCCCGGTTATGGACAATACTGAGCAACTAAAGTTTGAACTATGGGAGATCTCGACATTCCAATTTCTAAAATAAAAACTTGATGCACTTGGGGGTACCAAGGAATTCAAAGAGATTTTGTTAAAACTTGATACACTTGGGGTTACCAAGGTGCTCAAGAGTTTTCTGCTTAAAAGCTTGATGCACTTGGGGTTACCAAGGAGCTCAAGGGATTTTGACAAGGACTTGAATACTTGAGTTTCTACCAAGTAGTTCAAGGAGATTTTTGATAACAACTTAAAACCCTTGGTATTTACCAAGAAGTTTTCAAAGATTTGTCAAAGGACCAAAACCATTTTGAAAAGTCAGGAGAAAATATTGCTTTATGCAAATAAGCCTAAAACTCTACTTAGCCAAATATGCATGTAATAATAGGATCCACTTATATTCAACATAGTAGTGAGACTTGCCAATACAATTCAAATGTATTGACCCTTGTGGCTGTAACTTGTAATGTTGCAGGTTTGATTGATTTTTAGTGAAGATTGATTGATTAGGATTACAAGTCTACAACCAGCATGTGCCTGTGGCACTTTGAAGATGAAGGACCCCCATGCTTATAGTTATTCCGCTGCAATGTAATGTAATAGCCAAATGAGCTATGTAAAGATGTAATAAAATTATGTTATTCCTGGTTATAAAGTTGTATTATGACCCTTGTTTCTTGATATTACATCTAAACTGTGGATGCTAGCTATTGATCCAGGGACTAGCATTGTAAACACAGGGGACACCACCTTATGTTAATAAAGGTTGGGACACTCCCTCTACAAGAAAGGCAACAAGTATCACTAAAACTAGCAAAATATCACTATTGCACATGAGAGAATTTGAGGAAAGGATGGGCAATAAAATTGATAGATTGACATATTTGGGATTGGTGTATCATATGCATGATTTTGTATAGTCCCAAATAAATGCACTCATCTCAACTTATACACATTTACAATAGAGAGTTCTCTTAAAATCAAGGCTAGAACCACACAAATACAACTACAACAATTCATACCAAGATGCAACCTACAAAAGGTTGGAAGCAAGATAAATATGCATGAGAAAGAGATACTTGTTACCGAGATATAATTGATAGGATGTAGAGGATATGAATTCATTCATGATCCTATAGCTTGCCTCCAATTTTCATTAATGCACCACTTCTTCAAGATTTGAGAGACAAGCATCCAATATATCTCCAATGTACCTAAACACATTTAAGTACAAAATGGTCCCCAACCTTATTGGGTCCAAAGTAGTTAGTGCAACTACAATACATAGGAGAGACTCCACATAAATATGTGCATATTAATATGAAATTGAATTTCATGCACAACTTAGCCGATGGGATTTGGTGGAGTTTCCCCTATATATTGGATCAAAGAAAGCAAGCATGCCATAATATAAACATATAGTAAATATGCATGCATAAAGCTTTCAAGAACCAAAAAGGAGATACAATTTGAACAAAAACACCAAGTAAATCGAGATTGCACACACAAGAGTGGGACATGACAAACGATGTCCAAATTGTATCAAAGAACCAATTCAACACATGAAAGATCACAAGTTCAACAAATGAACTATGCAAAAGCCAAGGAGCAAAAGATATATAAAAATACAAATGCTCAAGGATTTATCTCATTATAAAATGGTAAAAATGTGAAACAAGGAATGAGACAAAACCAACTCCCACAAAGAGTAAGGTTCCAACAAGTAAACCAACCTCTCCAAACTTTTCATGATGGAACAAAATACCAAAACAAAAAGATTAACTTCCAAGCACATAAAACCCGATATGGACCAAACAAAGAAGCATAAATATGAGTGTTCTAAATAATATAGGAGAGCTCCCTCATAGATAGTGCATTATGTAGGATTTTCCTTTTTAATGCAAAATGCACACAAATGTGATCATCACTACTACCTACATTAAATAAAGCACAAGAGGATACCAATAAAAATAAAAAGATCCACAAGAAGCAAGGAAGGCTTGGGAGACAACACAAAACATTTTCTTGGCCAAAGATATAATAAAAATAAGCAAGGCCAAAGTGAATATGATCAATAAATTCTACCTTAAATTGAGTACTCATTGTCCAAGGACAAGAAATATTGGGAATAATTTGCCCTAGGTAGTTCATACGGATATCCAAGATCATATACACACAACAAGAAGCATATAACTAAATATAGGAATTGAGCATGATACTTCAAACAAGACTCTTGGTAGCTTCCAATAGTCACACAATCACTAGTGATTAGAGTAACTTGAAGCAAATGG
Organism: Avena insularis; assembly: GCA_023614405.1. Lineage (NCBI taxonomy): Eukaryota > Viridiplantae > Streptophyta > Magnoliopsida > Poales > Poaceae > Avena > Avena insularis. Next base: position 336,337,966 of record CM042687.1, read on the forward strand.
GTTCCATGCGAATATAAATATCTAAATATGAGGAAACACATACCAAGAACCACTCTCATATACAAGATCCAAAATAAGATCAATAAAGCCATTTAATCAAATTGGAACTTGTATGAGCAAATGTGTCACATAGGTGCTAGATAATTATCAATATCAATTCTAAGTGACACAACCTCGAATATTCACATTTTCTAGGATTGTAATATGCACTAAGCATATGACTCCCCCATAATGTGATACTACCATAAAACCAACACGAGGCAAAATGATACAAATAGAGATAATTAATGGACATTATAAAATTAAATTTCTCATGAGAATTATACCACATAGAGACTAGACAATAATCCAATATAAATATTATGTGGTATTCCTCATGTACACACATTTTTAGGATTGTGGAATGCCCAAGCATAATACTCCCCCAAAATGGGATAATCCATTAATTTCTCACAAGAGCCAAATAAGATACCAAATATAACCAAGCAAGGCTCAAACATAATAAACACACATACATGGTGTGCCACCTAATCATACACAAATATGCTTGATACCTCAAGATAATTAAGTGGATAGCACAACATGTACAAAAGCATGGAAGATACAAAACCAACACATGCACAAGGGGGCAAGTAACTTTCAATGTAAAGAGTTTATCATATGTTACCGCAAGGAGGAACATTGGAAATATAATATAATCATGACAATCCAAATGGCTTGGCTTGACAAAAATAATTGATGAAGATCCCTCAATTCTTCATAATGTAGCCAAGACTCCAATGCCCTCCAACAATACCTATTGATCAAGTTTTGGCTTGTTGGTCCCCAACCAAGTTGGGTCCTAAGAGGTTAGTCACAATAGGCTTGGCAACCCAAATGGTTCTTTTCTTGACACCACATTGAGCACCAACAAATTTGGCAAACACATTGCCAACCTCATCCTTACAAATAGAATAAGCATCATCAATCAAGATAGGATGGGATGAGGAGATACCAATAGTGCATGAGGAAGAAATGTGCCCCTTCTCGCGGCATATGTAGCAAGTTCTACTCTTGCCATCTTTCTTTTTGGATGAAGAAACAACTTGAGGAAGAGCTTGAGTCTTCTTGGGAGGAGGCCCATCTCTAACAAGATGTAGAGCTTGAGGCCGCTTCCCTTGTTGCTTCTTGCCAAGGGACTTCTTCTTTAATGGGCAATGTTTGACATGATGCCCTTCTTCCTTGCACTTGAAGCAAACAATGTTGGCCGGATTCTTGACTTGATCTTGGCCATTCTTCTTGTTATCCTTGTGCTTCAACATGATAGTGGACTTGTTCTTGACATTGGAGTTGAATCCAAGCCCACTCTTGTCATTGGGGGATTTTTGGACACTCAAGATTTTGTTGAGTGTGGCCTTCCCTTGATGACCCTTTTTCAAGTCATTCTTCAAAGAAGTGACTTGAGCCTTGAGCTCTTTTATTTCCTCTACATGGTTATTTTCAACAAAAACACTAGAGGAAGTAGATGCTACATTGTTAGAGCAACAAGGCACGAAATGTAATTCATCACGAGATATAGCATGGTTGTGAGAGGATGAACTACAAGGACTAGCACATGGCAATATAACATTTGGAGTAGATGTAGTGCTAATGTCCACATGAGGCCCACTAGATGTTACCTTTGACACGATGGCCTCATGAGCTAACTTTAGCCTACCATGAGATACTAGAAGATCCTCATGCGAGCTCGAGAGCTTAACATGACTTTCTTCTAATTTCCCGTAGTTGCTAGTTAGCAAAGCAAGTTGAGCCTTTAGCTCAACATTCTCCTTCAAAATATATGCTTCACAAGAAATAGAGTTAGTAGCACAAGCATCATCACTATTTGCAAGAGGTGAGGGCAACTTGGCAAGCTCTTTTGAATATGAGGCTTTAAGTTGCTCATGTGACTCAGTGAGTTTGATGAGCTCACCCTTTATGACCCTAGAGCCATTTTTGAGGTGCTCAAAATCCTCAAGGAGTTTAGCATAAGCAGCTTGAGCCTCATCATTTTTACTTTTGAGATCACTTGCCACCTCAAGATCTCTATCATGAGATTCCTTTACTCTAGATAGCTCTAAAGCAAAGGTCTCCTCAAGAGATTCCTTGGTGGTTTGTTCCTCTTCAAGAGCTTTATTTAGGTTTGCAATTATATTAGCATACTCACGCTCAAGACTACACATTTTGTCAACGTTGTTATCATGCACCTCAATTTGTGTTTCTAACTTATCAATATGTTCTTTGCTCTTAATAGCAAAGTCCAAGACTTCAACAAAGTTAGAGCAAGCAATATCCTTTTTAACAAGGGCACGATAAACAATCTCACCCTTCTCATATAAATCATCAATATTAAGCTCTTCTTCCACATTATCCTCATCACAAGAGGTAATGGGTTCCAAAGTAGGAGTTACCTTAGAATCCCTAGCCATAAGGCATAGGTGGGTACCGCAAGAAGGTGAAGATGAGATTGCATATGTGGCTTCATTCAAAACCATGTCTTGGCCCATAGAATCTTCGGTTTCCTCTACATGGTTAGCAACACAAGCACTAGAGGAAATGGAAGCATTTTTATCATGGCAACAAGACAACACAAGCATATCATCATGAGATTTATTCAAATCATTTCTACATGATATGCAAGGACTATTAACACAAGCATGTAAGGAGTTAGTAGTGCTAGAAGTGTTAAAGTCCAAAGATAGATCATTGCAACTAGATAGAGATGAGGGATTACAAATAGTAAGCACACTATCCAAATTGCAATTTCTATCACCACTCACCATATCATTACCTTGTGAAAAGTCACATGTTGGTGAAGTGGTAGAGGATGAGAACTCATCTCAACCGGAAGTGGAAGCAACACAATCATCCTCAATAATGTTGGACACAACATATTTATCTTGAAGTTTTGTCCATAACTCATGAGCGCTCCAAAAAGGAATGATTGAAGATGTAACTACATAGCTCAAAGCATTAACAAGCACATTAGAAGCTTGAGCATCGAGATATAAGTTTTTCTCATCCTCACAAGATAGATTTTTGAAATCCATAGGAGGAGAAAAACCCATATCTACAATACGCTCAAAATTTGGGTCCATGTCCCAAAAATGAATGAGCATATGATCTTTCCATATATCATAACTTGTGCCATCGAATGTGAACATGTCATTGTGCACTAATCCTCTAGCCGGCATCTTTACTCTCAAGGCGGTGAAGCCTAAAATGATAGACCGGGCTCTGATACCAATTGAAAGGATACGGATGTCGCCTAGAGGGGGGTGAATAGGCGATTAAAACTTTTCCTAGAGTGGCTCAACAAAGGCGGAATAAAACTAGTGTTTACTTTGTTAAGCACAACCTAGAAACAACTAAGGTTCACCTATGTGCACCAACAACTTATGCTAAGAAATACAAGCAACAAGGTGATAGCAAGATATAGATTACTTCAAGCACGAAGGCTATCACAATGTAAAGTGCATAAGTAAAAGCTCGGGTATAGAGATAACCGAGGCACACGGGGACGACGATATTTTACCGAGTTCCTCCCAACATGGAGTACGTCTCGTTTGGAGAGGGGGTGGTATCAAACCACCAACGCCACAAAAGGCCTCCCTTATTTTCCGGTGAATCTCACCCCAACGGGATCGATTCACGCTTCCACTATCGGTGCACTTGTCGGTGGCAACCGGAACCTCTCACAAGGTTGGGGCACTTCTCCACAACTTAATTGGAGGCTCCCAACAAACGCCACAAAAGGCCTCAACAAATGCCACCAAGGCTACAATGCCACCAAGGCCACAAAACCGTCTAGGGTTCCAAGAACCCAAGAGGGACAAGCTCCAATGAGCAATTCAAACCAAATCCTTCAAAGAGAACTCAAACCGATGCAACAAATGCAAATGGCAAGAACACCACAAAGATGCTCAAATCCCTCACTCTCAAGTTCCAACAAAGCTACCAAAGCTATTGGGGGAACAAGAGAGGAGAAATCAAAGAGAGACACAAAATCCCCCAAAATCTAGATCCCCAAAGATGCACTCACAAAGAAATGAATCGGTTTGGTCAAAACGTGGGGCTAGATCTCCTCTCTCTTCCACTCAAATATGGGCAAGAATCATCGGGGGGAAAAGATTAGGCAAGCTTCAAGATCTAGAGCAAGTGTGGACAAAGTTTAGCCTAATAGATAATAGAGGAGTTGTCTAAACTGAAAAAGGGCAAAGCCTTAAATAGAGGCTCAGAAAAACTAGTCGTTTGGGGCGTTTTTCGGTCAGGACCGGTAGTACCGGTTTTAAGCGGTACTACCGCTCGCAACCATTGCAAAAGGGAAAATCAAAACAGCAGACAACTCACCAGATCGAACTCACGCGGGCGAAGGAAAAAATCGGGCTATTGAAGCCTGCGGCGCAGAACCTAGGCAAAAGGGCCAACTCTGGCGGCAAGCAAGAAGAAGACGCGGCAACAAGCAGCGCTTATGCATGCAAATGGGAAGTAGCCTGCCACAGAGGCCTGAGGCCAGCTATGCGATGACGCGAGGCAGAAGAGCAGCCAAGCGGCCCATGGCAAAGCAGCGGCGGTCGCGCATCATGATGAAGCGCATGAGAGCGGCAGCACGGCCCAGCGCGCGAGGCCAGCCGAGCGTGGACGCAGCACGCGACAGAGAGACAGGCAAATCTGGGCTAGATCTAGGCGTCGGACACGCGACAAAATATTCTGGCCGACCGGTAGTACCCGGCCCACTGCAGACAGAAATGGACAGAAATGGCCAGGCTCGAGAGAGGTAATGGGCTGCGGTACCGCCGCCCATTTTTTTTTTTTCTTTTCCATTTAAAACGACAAATATTCAAACAGTCATAACTTTTAAACGGTAGCTCCGATTGACCCGATTCCAATTGCGTTGGATAGAGGACAAGAAGGTCTTCTCAATAAAAAATGGAAATATTGATTATCACCAAGTGAGAAAGTATCAAGTAGAATAATGTGAGATATCTTACTTGGCGAGAAACCGAAAAGCCGCATAAATAAAAATCGCAACAAGATATATATGGGAGATCCGATTTTGATGAACAAGAGCTTGTTATGGAGATTACCACAAGCTCTACATCCTCACATGGATAAGACCAAATAACAACCAAATATGATGATGCAAGTATGCAAAGGTTTGAGCTCTCTCCGAACGATGTGACCGAATTACTCATACGAGAGCCCCTCTTGATAGTACGGTTATCTATCCTAAACCCGGTCTCACACACACAACGTGAGACCGGCAAAAGGGAAAACCTATCAATATTATACCTTTGCCTTGAGCATTCCACTTGAGCTCGATGTAGACGATCTTGCCCTTCTCAAGATGGAACGCCATCCTTAATTCCTCATCATCGACCTTGCATATTGAGCTTGCCCAACAAATCTTCTTTGCATTTCATTGACCTTGAAGCCAACACATGCTCCAAGCGATGCCAATGGACAAATCCTACAAGTATAACTTAATACACACATTAGTCCATAAAGATTGTCATTAATTACCAAAACCACACATGGGGGCCCAACATGTTCTTTCAGTGGTTCTTTACTTGCCATTACAACATCTTGATTTCGGATTGGTTCTTGACATTCCACTTTTCATACCTATCCACCATAGGCCTTGTGTGTGTGTTTTTTGGTTAGTAGTTGGTTTTGGTATTCCAGGTGAACTTTACTTTGCTTGGTTTAATGCTCTCAAGTGTGGCCACTTGTACGATACGATCTTCCAAGGTAAAGTAAGGTTTGACGTTGTATCCCTAACACCCTCTACCACTTCCATATACAACACGTGGTCTTGTGAAGCATGTCTAGGGACTCGAGGACCGAGAATGATTTCCATGAAGAATCCATGATGAGCCACCATGCATATGTCTCCACAAGCACGGATAACATGTTGGAGCACTACACCAACAATGGCTCCACATGCTTGGGTGATATGGAGTACTACAACAACAATGACTCCCCAAGCATGGACGACTTCAAGAACGTCAACGCGAAGCTCCTCACGTCGCACCGACCAAGACGGAGCCTCCAAATCGAGTGCGCCAAGGTTCACCATCAAATGGACAAGTTCAAGGGCGACCTCCACAACTTCAAGAAGGACATGGACAATGACTTCGACAAAAACATGAGCATGGTCGCCAAGATTAATGATGCTTTGTGCTCATTAGAAGAACTTATAAGGAAGCGTGCCAAAGGCAAGGGCCATCGTCGTGAGTGTCATATGGATGACCAAGTGCGCCACCTATATCAACCATCGGCAAGGCACGCCAATGACCTCCATCGACACCATCACAAGGCACCTTCAACTTCTAGTGCCACCACCAAAATGGCACCAAGAGCAAGCCTTCGTCCACGCCATCAAGCTTCAACGACTACGCTTGCATTTGAAGACCTCATGAACGAGGAAAATGAATACCTCTACTTCGCCAAGTTGGATAGCATGATCCTACCTCCACCACTACTACAAGATGGCCACAAGACGGTCGAGCATGGGATTTTCCCTTCGACCATGGAGGAGAGTGATGATGCCCATCTTATGGCATCCAACTTTGGAGGCAACAAGGTCAAGAATGGTGAGCATGGGATTTTCCCTTCACCAAAGGAGGCGCATGGAGTTGAGGAAGCCGAGCCTACCCCTGTATGCTTGAGTGATGATGTGGTACCAATCCCATGTGAGTATGAGAGCCACTTAGCCCACTTGACTGAGAACAAGAGTGAGATGAGTGACTCCACCTTATGTGAGATTGAGTGCTTCCACTTGGAGGGCATGAGCGATACTCCTAGTGAGTTGAGAGTGGTAGTTGATAGGTCAAGTGAGACCATTTCGATTTCTAACAACTTACCCTCTACCTCTAGTGTGTTCTCTTGTGTTGTGCTAGGTTCCATGGATGAAGAAGCGCCAAGCCATGAAGCAATGATGCCTCAATTAGAGAAGATTTACATGGTGCACGAAGATGATGCTACGCCATGGCTACATTAAGAAAACGAAGTCGTCCACAAGGAGTCCACTACTACCACAACACCCACTTCATATGAGAGGTATGACAAAGGTAACAATAAGAGTGTTGATGATGCCATGATCCCACTAGTGGACATGATGAATTGTGAGGATATGCATGTTATGGATGATACTTGTGACATTACACATGCTTCACTCATATTCCCATGTGATGCTTTACCTTTGTATAATATTGATCATGTGGAATTGTTTGATTGCGATATCATTTCCATAAACATTGCTTTGGACTTGCCTTGTCATGCTAGTCATTCAATTTCTCCCGTTGCTTGTGATAAGATGAATACATGCTATTTCACTTGTTTTGCTTGCAACAATATTGATCATTTGCATTATAATGAGATGGCCCCCATAGCTTTCTCAATTTTTGGAGATTTTGATGATTGCCATGATAAGCATGTTCCCCACTTGCATACTCACCATGCATCTATTTCATACTTGATTGACATTAATGGTGATGTGCACAAGAAGAGATACGTCATGATGGATGACGTGTATCTCTACCATGCACACACATTCTTCCTTTTGTGTATGATGTGTGTAGGTACCCGAACTATCATGTCAACCTCGGTTGAGCACGAGTTGACAAAAAGAGCTCTTGAGAGCATCCCACAAGTGAGTTCAAGATTGAACCCAGCTCTGATACCTTTTGCATGCTTTGCATCTTTCATGTTGGCAAATTGCTCTTTCCTATGGTTTGATTGCAAGCATGTTGATGGTATTATCTCACCTTGTGACATTCATGTTTCTTAGCTTTTGGATAATGATGCTTTGTGTGTTGCAACAAAAATGTTGAACATTTTCTCTTTCCGATGTTTTGTGTGCAACCACAATTCCATTAAGAGCATGTATTGTCATGAGAGCTTCCAAGAATCTCGTCTTGTTGTTGCAACAAACATAAGGACCACTTGCTCTTTCATTTGGTTTGTTTGCAAACATGCCGTTTTTGCTTCCACTTGGGATACCCATACTCCCATGAAATTTGCTTTTTATGATTTGTGTGTGACATCCAACATGTTGAACAATTTCTCTTTCCAATGGGGTTTGCACACATAATGATGTTTCTTTGGACATTCTTCCTTGTGTGTTTTTGCCAAATTCTCCTATTCTTGCATCAAAGATGTTGTTTGAAATTTGGATCCAATGCTTTGAGTGCCCCACTACTACAATATATGGAGTTTTTGAGTTTCCACATTTGGATGATGTTCAAACAATTTCCATGCACTTTGACCTTGCATATGCATTCCATTTGCTATCCTTGTATTGTGCTAAAAGTGTTGTGAACAAGAATGGACATGCCACATTTGACATGCTCCTCTATCACGCACAAAAATATTTTGCTTGGTCTTTTTTATGTGAAGGCACAAATGCATACACGTCAACCTCTATGGACTATATGTTGACAAGAAGAACCGAAGAGAGTTACATATGGCTACCCTTCATCAAGCTATCTCTACAAGCTAAGGTGACTTCCTTCTACTTGAGGACTCATGCTATAATGTTCATGAATTGGCTACACTTTGAGTGTTGCTTCGCTTTTGTCGTGATCTTGTAGGCTTCATGGAGGGTGAAGGAACATTGAAGTGTTGTCAAGTCAATCTTCCCGAGGACGACTATATGGTGAACCCCAGGATCAAGGATGTCCTTCGACCTCTTCTACTTCGTGATGAACATGGAGAGTTGAGGACGACTCTTTTTGAAGGGGGGATATGATGCAGCCCGACCTACGGTCGTTACCACATCATGGTCTCCAACTTACGCCAAGTCGTCATGGACTCCAAAGGTGAATCGGTTCCTCTATCGAGCCCACTTCCTACCCTATTGAATGGTATGCTACTTCATACTCCGTCACATATGCATGATAGGTTCACACCGACAAGTACGGAGGCAAGGGAGGAAGCCCGGAACATCAAGCCTGACAAGACAGAGGCTTGGAAGAGGAGGCGGAAGAAGCCACGGCTGAACCACCGGAGTCTCCGGCCTACACCGGAGTCTCCGGTCCTGCTACACCGGAGTCTCCGGTCCTGCGCACCGGAGTCTCCAGACCGACCTCCGGACCGACCCCAGCAACCGACCCGGGGACAGTCAGTACGCCACTCCGGAGACGACACCGGAGTCTCCGGCCTACACCAGAGTCTCCGGCCTACACGATGGGCCTATGCGCCGCCAGCTGGGCCTTCGGCCCATGTACCCCTCTAGCTCTTCCAAACCCTAGTTTTATCCCTAAACTACCCCTTTTTATGTGGCTGGCCTATAAATAGAGCCCCCACCCCTTCATGTATCCCTCAGGCATAGATGATAGACTAAAGACAACCCCCATTGTGGAATCTCTAGTTTTGCCTCATCCCCTTTACCAAGGGGACCGACTATCGTCACCAACCTCGATTGGACTTTGCATCACGCATCCATCGTTGAACAAGGCCTTGGAGTTCGGTGTCTCGTCTCCAAGTTGTCAAGACCCTCCCCAAGGTGTTCTTCCCTCTCCGATGTGGATTTGAGGGAGCACGTTGACCGATATTTCCTTGCGAGGATTCTATCGGACCGGTGGCCGCCGTTCGGGAGCAATCGGCCTTGTATCGTGTGAGTTTTGCGTGTGTTCATCGTGTTCTTTGCGAGGTGTGTGTTCGCTTCCGCTACCTTCTCCCTTTCCCCTCGCTTTCCCATCGATTTGACCACGAGATCCGTGAAGATCGGGCCACCCAAGAGGATAAAACCCCTCCATCATGAGGTACACAAGGAAATCATCACGAAAGGACTTTACAATCCTCTGTCTCTTTCCCCTACTAAGGGTTTCCTCGTCATCCTCCTTAGGATTATCATCATGTGTTTGTTCATAATACTCCGTAGGAATGGCAGGCTCAAGAGTCTCCTCATATTCCTGTCTAGAAGTGCTTTGCATATCTCTCATAGGAAAAGTATCCTCAAAGAATTTAGCATCTTTAGACTCCAAAATTGTACCGACCTTAACATCAGGTACCTCAGATTTTACTACTAGAAATCTATAGCCGACGCTATTCTTAGCGTACCCCAAATTAACGCAGTCCACGGTCTTTGGTACAAGCTTATGCTTTTTGGGGATCCACACATTGACTTTCGCCAAACAGCCCCATGTATGTAAGTATGAGAGTGTTGTTCTTCTCTTATCCCATTGCTCATAGGGAGTAATCTCATTATCTTTTGTCGAAACGTTATTCAGGACATGACATGATGTCAATATAGCCTCCCCCACCATGCCTTGGATAAATCCGATGTATCTAACATGGCGTTAACCAAATATGTTAGAGTACGTTTTTTCTGTTCGGCAACCCCATTTGACTGAGGTGAATAGGTAAGTGTCCTCTCATGAATAATACTATGCTCCGTACAAAAGGACTCAAACTCATTAGAGAAATACTCCCCACCATGATATGACCGGATTCGTTTAATTTTATTTTCAAGTTGATTCTCAACTTCTGCTTTATAGATCTTAAAGTAGTGCAGAGCCTCATCTTTAGTGTTTAAAAGATATACATAACAATATAGTGGAATCATCAATCAAAGTCATGAAGTATCTTTTTCCACCTTTAGTCAACACACCATTCATCTTACAAAGATCAGAATGTATGAGTTCTAAGGGTGCCAAGTGTCTCTGCTCTGTAGCTTTATGGGGCATGTGAGGTTGCTTTGCTTGTACACGCGAATGGCACTTAGAACCTTTGGCTAAAGTGAAACTCGGAATTAAATTAAATTTTGCTAGCCGTGATACAACCGAAACCAATGTGACAAAGACGTGAATGTCAAACTTATATCTGATTAACACTCGAATGAATATTGTTCACAACTTTATTACGAAAATCCGTGAGGGAAAGGCGGAAAAAACCTCCGCATTCATAACCTTTTCCAACAAACAGTACATATTTCGTAGCAACTACTATATTAGACTCAGAAAACCAACTTGAACCCTTCTCTAGAGAGAAGAGAGCCACTAACGAGATTCTTCTTGATGGCGGGGACATGCTGCACGTTCTTGAGATGCACGATCCTTCCCGAAGTAAACTTCAGATCGACCGTTCCAACACCACGAACAGAAGCACTCGCGCCATTCCCCATCAATATGGACCTGTTCCCTATTGCCTAATAAGAAGAAAACACTGAGATGTCAGCACACACATGAATATTTGCACCTGTGTCAATCCACCAATCGGTAGTCTGACAAACTAAAAATACAGTAAACAAATTACCATATCTAGATGCCCCATTCTCATTGTTTCTCACAATCATGTTGACAGTTTTGGAGTCCTGTCCTGCTTTCTTGAACTTGTTCGGGCACTTGTTAGCCCAATGTTCCTCTGAACCACAAGTGAAACAACTATATTTCTTGAAGTTCTTATTACCCTTCTTATTGAAGTCGATATTCTGTTGGACACTATTCTTCCCCTTGGGCTTGTGGGAGTTAAAGTTCTTCTGTACCACATTGGCAATAGAAGTCCCTTCGGTCCGTTTTTGTGTGAGTCCTTTGCTCTCGAATTCTGCTCGACACTCAGATGGCCGATGACATCCTCTACTGAGAATTCATGCCTCTGGTGTTTCAGAGTGGTAGCAAAGTTCCTCCAAGAATTAGGGAGCTTAGCGATTATGCATCCCGCGACAAATTTGCCAGGTAAATCACACTTAAGAAACTCAAGCTCCTTAGCGATGCACTATATCTCATGAGCCCGTTCCAATACAAAACAGTTTTCAACCATTTTGTAATCATGAAACTGCTCAATAGTATACCTCTCGCTTCTAGCATCAGTTGCGCCGAATTTGGATTCGAGCACCTCCCATAAGTCCTTGGCAACCTGCATATGTAAATATGAATCAACCAAATTATCTTCGATCACACTCAGGACGGCTCCAACAAAGACGACGTTGGCCTCCCTAAACGCCTTCCATTGAGAGTAACACCGGAGACCTAGAACACGTTCATCGTCGTGGGTCATAAGATGGTTTTGGTCGGCCAACGCTTAAAGTACGTTCCCATAAAAGAGGACAGTTTCAGTGCAGCGGCAAAACCTTGGATCGAAAATTGCCTATACAAATTAGGTTGAGAATTTAGGCAATATTTAGATTATATTAATCCACAAATAAATTATGAGCCAGACATGCACATACTTCTATTTGGTAATGAAAACATGTAGTACTAGACAAATCATAGAATCATCTACTGAAATTACTAGTACTCTGCACACAGAGATAAATAGGAGAGGGATTAGCATATTGTACCCTCCGGTAGGCCAATTGGCCGTAGCAGCAGCGGAGGCAGCGGCAGCGACCGCCTCGTCGGCCGCCCTCTTGGAAGCAGCAGCTTGTTCGGCTTCAATGGCAATGGTGATGACGGAGGCATAGAAGTAGTAGATGCAGTTGATCGAAAGCAATTAGTCGCGTAGAAGACGCTCCCCAAAAACCTAATTTCCCCTCTCCCGTACAGGATCTCAAGGGGCGGGATTTTGGAGGCATGCTCTTCCGTCAGCCGTGTATGCGGTGGTCGGAATGGGATCACCTGTGGCAGCAGTAGTAGAGGAAACGACAGTAGAAATCGTGCGTGGATGCAGTGGTTATGTTATTTCGCTTGGAGAGGAGTGATCTCTCCAATATATAGGCATAGACATAAGGAAACGCCTGTAATGAATTACTGAAAACACACGTACATAATATCACTTAAGACACAATGTTTTATCTCGTATTCATTCTCATTATTGTTTCAGTTGCAACCATTCGTATCCCATTTCTGCGTGATAAAAAGAACACATCAGCTCAGCGAGATTCCCGCATCCCGAGGTGAGGCAAGGCGGGTGACAGAGGAGGAGGAGCACACGTGTAGAACACTTCTCCTCACTTCACACCAAGTCATACTAGTGGGATAAAAGCTCATCTTATATGTTGGTGAAAATCTCTCCCAACTAGCTATATGGGACTAAACTTCCACCACTCCTATTGCCATGAATGGGCTCTTAAGAATTTTCCTAAAATTGTTAGATGGGCTTAAAGCCCATCATATATTTCAACAGATTTTTCAAATGCCATTTTGATCACAATTTGAGATTGTGTATTAATCTGATCATTTTATGTTGTTGCATTACAACTATACAGATTAGTGCCACCGCGGAAATGTATTTCTACCACCGAGTTGAAATTATATCAATACATTTTTAGGGAAAATAAATGGATACTAAGAGCATATCCACTCTTTCGATGTTCCCAGGCCTGAGGGATGGATGGAACTTTTGGCTTGAGAACGGCCAAATTCCCACTCACATTTCCACGCGTAGTTCCCAGGCAGGCATTTTTTGGCCAAATTTGGCAACAGTTCTCCCGAATTTGGCTCAAATTCACACAGTTCGACATAAATAGGAATACAGAGCAATGTTCGGCATAAAATTAAGCACAACAAAGTTCAGCATAGTTCGCCATAGAATAAAACACAACATAGTTTGGGACTATTCGACATAGTTCGGCCAGATCATGTTTGGCTAGATGTTATGTGTTTCCCTTGCGTATCCATAAGTGCTTGACCAGATCATCATGCAGATGTTAATGCACTGTCGGGTCTCGGAACTCCTGACATGGCGATGAAGGTATCCCATGATGCCGGCACCTGGTGATCAGTCTCTCCAAGAGGCCATTGTCTATAGTATGGCTCCTTCTGCTCGAGCAAATTCACTGGATGCTTGCGCTCGTCCTCAATGATCATGTTGTCAAAGTTCACACAACCGTTTATCACTTTCCATATCTGATCTTTTGACTAGGTCATAGCAGAGAACCAGACAACTGCAAATACCGGTTGGAGCACACCAAATGCCTGCTCAACGTCCTACCCGCAAATTTCCTATTTCATATAAAAATTGTGTTTATTATTCAACAAGACTTGACAACAATGTGAAGCCTTCATAGTAAGGACACAATTTTTATACACATAGCTAATGTAAAATGGAGTTTTGTATGCAACCTGTAGACAATAAATATTTTTCTCTTCAAAAGTACATGACACTTGCATGTAGAGCAAGCACAAATTTAAATAGAATAGTAAAAATTCACGACGTTTCATAAAATGTAAAGGATGGCACACATGAGGGAGCAAACAGATTGAGAGAACAAAATGATGCGGAATTTTTCTCTATAAAGTTAAACATATATACACAGAAACAAATAACAAAAGAAAATATTATGCACCTAAAGTTTCCCACGAACCAAAAAATATGATTATTTGTGATCTCTTCAACATTTATACCCAACATCCCAACACAAGAACACAATCTTGCTTGCTCAAGGCTCAAGATAAATCAGAGAATTGATAATTCAGAGTAGTGGCATTTTCACCCTTTATAACCAAAAAACAATATGTAATCATTTGACCTTGCTGGACTTTGGAAGCATCAGTTTAATTAGAAAAATACAACCCACACGGTCATGCATATTGGCAGCTTAACTTCCTGCATCTATTGGCTATAACAACCCATTCTTGTAAAGCCAAAACCACAAAGTTGTCATTCCACAAAGACATACCCACCTCACCGTTAGAAGCACCTCCAGAAGCGCCATGGGCACCGCTCTATTCAGGTTTGCTACTGTCACCGACCGTGATGCTGCTGTCAACAATAGCCCATATTTCATAGGCGACTCTGTTTTGCATATCACCAACAAGGACAAGGGCATCAACCATAGATCTACTGTGTTTACCCATGATGTATGGTGCATGCTATTGAATTACCCTCAGCAGCTTTGGGACCCAGAATTTGTGATGAAAACTTTCGTACCCTTCAGTAGATTTATGGTTTGGAACAAGGATCTGTCCAACAGATCTCGTATCCTAGTAAAATTCCGTGCACACAATATTGATACTCTACCGCTCAGTGTCATAGTTGGAAGGAATCTTACGGATGATGGCAATGGTGACACATGGAGCTGCCCTATGATCCTCCTTGCACGTAACATGCTGGGTGGTGTTGCTGGTGACGAGGACCCCCTTCCTCCTGACGGTGCCAACCCCCACCCTATGCCTGCCATCCATCAGGGATTTTGGCATGATGGACCTAAGGATCATGATCATAACATGGATGAACAAGTTCATGTTGCACCTTTCATTCCCCATGTTGCACCTGCTGGACATGCTGCACCTGCAGCAGGAATTGACATTGTGGCCCCCGACACACCTATCTTACACCATGATGAACAGGTGGCACATGAGCATGTCCCAGACACCATGGAGAACCTAACCAACCTTCTTGTAAACCTGATGGGACATGATGAGGAAGTGCTGAACAAATTCAATGGTTTCAGTATCTTGGGTGCCTCATGCAACGTTGAAGAATCTGTTGAAAATGGCATGAAAACCATCAAATGTACTCTACAAATCAACACCGTCTCTGAACTCCAGATTTATGCTCAGGAGGGCACATCTGGCACTGCTTTTCTCAACAACACTGTGCAGCAGCAGACTGTGGAGGGAGATCACTCTAAATCAGAGAGCCTGATGGAAATCCCTGAACCCACTAATTTCCCCAAGTCCAAGCACAAGAAGCAGACTCCCAGAAACGTCAGTGTGGTTAGGAGGAGCAAACGCATAGCTGATCTTGCTGGAGGATACAAAGACAAAGGCTCTGCTGAAGAAGCTAGTGACAATGGCATTAACCTGGACCTGAATAAGGAATTTGATGCTATCGTCGTGGACAACAATGCTGCACCTCCACCTGATCTTCCCATTGCCACTGTACAAGCCATTGGCACCCGTTTCTGCCAAATGCCTTCTGGGGAGGTGTCTACTGCTGCCCTCATGAGCAACAGCCCCAATGATAATGTGTAAACATTGTCACTGCATGTCTAGGGGTAGAGACTACTGCTACCTCATTATCCTAGATCGTTTTTATTACTTATCCATCATGTTTTCATCCCCAATTAGCACATATCTGCTAAACAGACTCTATATGTGTAAGCAGACTATGTCAGTTTGTGTGATCAACATGTGTGATCAATATCTGTTTATTTCTATCTGTTTCCAATGGCTCTTTCCTATGTGCTGGCATATATGCACTCCTTTTCTTCTTCTAGTTACCTGGTCCAACGATCTACTTTCCCTGCAATTTTGTTATCCCCCTGGATGTTTTTGATAAACTTGTTGACATAGGATCAGTACCTGATCTTATCACTACTATAATCACAATGTTGTACAATGAGTAGATATTGGAGTGTGATAGATTGGAATATAAGGGGGATTAATTCCCAGGACAGATGTGATGATTTGAGCAACAAAATATCTGAAAGCAACTATAATATTGTCTGCCTCCAAGAAACAAAAAGAGTGCCATTTGACCATAATTTCATCAGAAAATTCTGCCCTAGAAGGTTAAACCAGTATGCTTATCAACCATCAATTGGAAATTCAGGGGGCCTAATAATTATTTGGAATGGCAATACTTTCACTGGCACTGTTATCAGTCAATCTCATTTCCAAATCATTGTTGAGCTCAAATGCAACCTCACAAACCTGATATGGCACATAACCAATGTTTATGTCCCATGTACACCTGAAGGAAGGAATCTATTTGTTGACTGGCTTATGCAACTGGACTCCTCAAATTATGATTATTGGATGATCCTTGGTGATTTCAACATGGTTAGAAGTACTGCTGACAGGAACAGACCAGGGGCAGCATCAATAACATGCTCCTATTTAACTCTATCATACAACATCATGACCTTGAAGAAATCCCACTTAAAGGAAGGGCTTACACTTGGAGCAACATGCAAGATATTCCACTCTTAGAAAAAGCTAGACTGGATATTTACATCACATAGCTGGACTACCCAATTTCCCAACACCCTTGCCACCCCTATGGCAAGATTAGGTTTTGATCATGTCCCCATTCTTATTCAAATTGGTACTAATATACCTAAATCACAAATATTCAGATTTGAGGAATATTGGCTAGAATTTGATGGATTTAAGAATGTGGTGGAGCAATCTTGGCATAACCCAGGTGCATACAGTAATGATGCTCAGGATATCACTGCTAGATTCAAAAACATGAGAAACAACATCAAGAAATGGAGTAAGAATTTATCAAAACTCTCTATGATCATTGATAATTGCAGCTTTGTCTTGAGCATGTTAGATGGACTGGAAGAACAGAGGCCATTATCTGGGATTGAAAAAAACTTTAGACTGGCTGTCAAATCTCACCAAACCAAGCTCCTTAAAGCTAAAAGATTATATTGGAGGAAAAGAGCAAACATTAGATGGGCCAAACTTGGGGATGAAAATACTAAAATTTTCCACTCCATTGCTACCAGAAATTTCAGGCACAACCACATTGCATGCCTTATGACAGAGGATGATAGAGAAGTGACTAGCCATGAAGAAAAAGTTGCAGTATTATGGAATTCCTTCAAAAACAGACTTGAACAATCTGTCAACACTCATATGAGATTTGATCTTAGCTCCCTAATGATACCACATGATCTGAGTTCAGTGGAGGATCCATTTTCCAATGATGAAAATGATGAAGTGATAAAATGTATGCCTATTGACAAATCACCTGGACCTGATGGTTTTAATGGGCTCTTCATTAAGAAATTCTGGTACAAGATAAAGCATCATTTCTATAACCTATGTAATAGTTTTTATGAAGGGAGCTTAGATCTACACAGTATCAATATTGCATATATCACATTAATACCCAAGGTGACTAGCCCTACATCTCCATCTGACTATAGGCGTATCTCCCTGGTTAGCATGGCTCTGAAAATCATCACCAAACTTATTGCCAATAGAGTCCAAAAAGAGATTATTCCCCTCCTTCATAAAAACCAATATGGTTTTATCAAGACAAGAACCATACAAGACTATCTTGCCTAGGCCTTTGAGTACCTACACATATCCCACAGATCCAAAAAAGAAATTATTATTATCAAATTAGACTTTGAAAAGGCATTTGATATGGTTGAATATGATGCCATTACTACTATGCTTCAACACATGGGATTTGGGCAAAGGTTCATTGGATGGATTAAAAGGATACTGACATCTTCTACCACCTTTGTCATACTCAATGGATTACCTAGTAAAACTATCCAATGCAGAAGGGGAGTGAGACAGGGAGACCCTTTGTCCCCCCTTTTATTTGTATCTACTGTTGAACTTCTTCAAATTGCTGTCAATTATGCTTGGCACAATAACTTGATTACTCTACCAATTGATGAATCATATGGACAGAGTTATCCTATTCTGTAGTATGCTGATGACACCCTTCTGATCATGTCAGCTGATGAGATCCAGATAACAAACCTTAAGGAAATTCTTAGAAAAATCACTAATAGTACTGGTATGAGGATTAATTATCAAAAATGATCAATGGTGCCAATTAATATATCAAATGACAGATGCAATTTCCTTGCTAATGTTTATGGTTGCAGAACTGAGTCACTACCTTTTACCTACCTGGGCCTACCTTTGGGCACCACTAAACCCAGATTAGATGACCTTATGCCCATGATCTATAAGCTAGACAAAAGGCTATCTGGTATTGGCAACCTCTTATAACACTGATCGAGATTAGAAGTGATACGCTCTGTTATCTCTGCTATGCCCAGCTATGTCATGTCTGCTATGAAAGTCCACTTTACTCACACTGACCATGTTGAAAAATCGATGAGAAAATTCCTCTGGCATGGCAAAGAGATAGACAAGTCTGGAAAGTGCCTAGTACAATGGGAGAAAGTATGCCTACCAAAGGATGCTGGAGGACTTGGAGTACTAAACCTTAGAGAACACAAAAAAACACTATTGATGAAAAATCTATACAAATTCTACAATTCCCATGACTTACCTTGGGTGGATCTACTCTGGTCAGCCTATTACCAGAATGGTGTTGTGCCTTCTACACATAATCCCAGAGGCTCTTTCTGGTGGAGAAACTTCCTATCTTTCTTATCTAAATTTAAAGGTATGACTTGTGTTAATGCCACGAGAGGCAACACTACCCTTCTGTGGCAGGATAAGTGGCAAGACAACATCCTCAGAATGACATATCCTGAACTCCACTCATATGCCAAGAATAAATGGATCACAGTTGAGCAGGTCAGGATATTAGAGGAAGAACCATTTTACAACCTTTTCTAGCTACCACTGTCCAACAATGATTATGATCAGAGTCTGCAACTTAAAAGCTTGCTGGAAGGAATCACTGACACTTTTGAACATGATACTTGGTATTTCCCTTGGAATGGTACAAAATTTTGTACAAAGAGAGTTTACCTCTCAATCATCAATGCACCACCTGCACCAGCTCCTTTCAAATGGATCTGGAAATCCCCATGCTTACCCAAACACAAGTTTTTCTCATGGCTAATGTTTCAGGACAGGATTAATACCAAAGACCTGATGAAAAGGAAGAACTTTCATGTGGAGTCATATGAATGTGTTCTCTGTGATGACCATAATGAAGAAACTATGTTCCATTTATTCTTCCAATGTGATTTCAGTCAATCATTCTGGTGGAAGCTCAATGAGGAATGGAATACTAACCTACCCTTCATCGATATGCTACTGGAGGCCAAGAACAGGTAACAAAACCCTTTCTTCAAGGTTGCCCTTATTGCTGGATGCTGGAGTATATAGAATCACAGAAATAAGATCATATTTGACAACTTGGCCAAAGATCTTGACACCTACTATCAATTCTTTATAACATCTGTATAATTGATTGGGCATAGGGTAAAACCGAGTCTGAAAGAGGGGATGCAGGATTGGCTTGATCACTTGTAATCCCTCCACACCCCCATACTAACTCCCCTGAACTTTATCATCTGTAATTATTCCGGCTGATTGAATGAAAAATGGAAAATGACACAGTGGGGATTTCCCCCATTGTCACACGTGTCAAAAAGAAAGGCCGTTCATGGGAACCTCACATGTTAAGATAGTAAAGGGTATATTCAGATACATGAGACACTATACCAACAATATTGAAATTATTTTCCTTAGAAACAATCAATATATCCACAAACCAACAAATTATTAAGAATGAATCATGGGATACACTGTAGCTCTATTTAGGCAGTACTGTTAATATCCTCATAAAGCTCACATACCTTGGATACGAACGTTTCTTTTGTTAACTTGTACTATCTGCATGGTCATTTGTAAAAACACGTTTGCCAGACCAGAATATATACATTTTAGACCAATCAGAGGTCTTAGTGTATAGAGCTTAGAGTTTCCTATACATATGAGATGCTAATAGTTCAAATGAAATAAATATGTATTGTATTGCAAGCTCTTGCATGGAAATAAATATGATATATTAGTATTGGCTAATGAAGCTGAGGAAATTCCACTGTCATGCAAAACCGACAAGAGGCTTCCAAATTGCGCAAGAGTGAAGTATCCTCTTAATTTAAGAGAGATATCTGAAACTTGAGATGTGCTTGGCCAGATCCGTTTCTTCTCTCTTCTGAATTAGTAAAAATCCATATTTGCTCTTCTTCTTTTTATTAATATGAGCAGTCTTTTCCCTCTGCCATGTTCACTTCGGTCTAGAACTCTATGTAGGTGATAGTTCATATCATACCTCATGGGAGTTTAATGGGAACTACAGCTGGTCCTTGAAATTTAGACAAATTTGAGCAACTAATATAGGTAGGAAGGAGTATTTGTTTATCATGGCCGCTATGATGTCTTGACACAACATTCTTGTTCAAAAAGACAACTTCCTTTCCAAGAACTCCAAGCTAGAGATAATGATCACGTTCTTGTGATCCGAATATGCTTCAACGAGTCCAAGTAATCTATGCTGCCACCAAACACCGAAACGGGACCAACATGGTACATGTTTGTAGCTTCATGGGAATTGTCTCGGGAGGTTTGAGCAGCAGCCTGCGTTTAGAGTGCCTGAACTGGATCGCGCAATGTAGATGTAGCACGTTGAAAGCAGGGTTCAGTGCACGGTCGGGGTCGGGGATGACCGGCAGATCGATCTGGAACGCTGGCCACACAGATCGAACGGCTGAGAACGCCAAATAGCTGTGAGGGTTACGTTCTCCCGCCCAGATCGAACCATGAGCAAAGAGTACAAAACCCTAACCCGAACCCTTCAGTTTATACATCCCTAAATTCCCAGTCTCCCGCCGCCGCCGCCAGCGATGTCTTCCCCCGCCCTTGCCCCCGCCGCGCCCAACCCCCGCCTCGACCGCGAGGCCGTTGTCCGCGCGGTGGAGGCGCTCCTGCGGTGGCTCAAGCACCGCCCCTCACCGGCGCCAGAGGCCATTTACCTCCTCGTCGCTCTGAAGAGCGCCCCCATCCGCCGGTTCGAGCACCACCTCCGCCTCCCGCACTATCCGTTCCCCTCCACCTTCCTCGTCGCCGACCGCCTCCCCGACGACCTGCCCGACGACATCGAGGTGATCCCCTCCTCCTTGCTCCGCTCCCTCACTCCTGTTGCGCGCCGCGGCCTGGTCCTCGTCGACAGCCGGCTCAAGATCCCAACTAGCGGCAAGGCTATCAAGGGCCGCAGCAGGATCGTGCCCGTCTACCTCACCGACCCGGCGTGGGCGACGTCCGCGAGGGAGGCGGCGTGCTGTGGTGAGCTGCGCGTGGAGGCCGGCACATGTCGCGCCGTGCGGGTGGGGCACGCGGCCATGGCTCCGGCCGAGGCGCTGGAGAACGTGGTAGCCGCCGTGGAGGCGGCCGCTGCGTGCGTGCCGAGGAAGTGGAAGAACGTGCGGGCTCTGCACCTGAAGTCGCCCGAGTCGGTTGCGCTGCCTCTCTACTCCGCGCCAAGCGCTGAAGGCAGCAATGGTGCGAAAGACACGAGGGAGCCTGCGGTGACGCTGGAGCAGGGGAGGCTAAAGAGGAGAAAGAAATAGTGGCTTGCCGTTGTGTACGTTGGTGTCTGTAATCGCATCATGATAAACTTCTAAATTTTTGATGAGTAAACAGATCCGTATTAAACATTATTAGCATCAAGAGAGTGAGGGTTTCTGAAGTTGGATCATCTAAATTTTTTTTTACCTTGACATAATCAAATATTGTGAGCGGAATGGTGAGCAAGGGCGAGCTATGAAATCATGGACCCTGCTTGCCAGCCCCTGTTCTTTAGATGATGCAAGTAATTCTTTTGATGTAGTCTTTCTTTGGTCCCTGCTAGAGGAAAGGGACTGCAAAAATTGGAATATACAAGGTTTTTATGCTGAGCCATGGAGGTCATCCTCAACTGTTTTTCACTCTGTTGAATCATGTGAAAGATTGTTTTCACAATTTCACACAAATCTATGATGTCATCTCCAATCTATATTGAGGAGAGGCTGGAGATGGCCACAATATTTTGTCGAGACCATGATGCAAGCTTCTTCATTTGTTAAATTTGCTTTGAATAATGTTGAATGACTGAAAGCATGGTTGTATTTCGTATGGATTTTCTTCTGCCTGCATGATGGGTGATGATTTGTTGTGCATGTTATTTGCAGAAACGGGCTGTTATTTGGGACAAGGTGGGTTGCCGAAATGTAACCAGAGATAGAATGACACCCAAACACTTCTTGGCGTCATCAGTATGGCACACAAAGTCAGAATAAGCATTGGCATGCTACAATGTAGCTCCAAAAATGGAAATCAAGTGCAGTAGTGCTTGTTCTTGCTTTAGTAGTCCAAAAATTAATAACATAGGCTCTCCAACCAACCAGCCAATTACACACAAAATCTAGACATTTTACCTGTAGACTCCACTAAACCCCACTACTACAAAAATTATTTGCATGGCTTCGGTGGAGAGATAAAACTCCTAAAATTTCCGCCAGCATGTACATATCCTGGCCATTGCTGACAGGAAAAACATGGGTTTCCAAATCGAAAATAAAAACTGTACCATGTCCTGGGAATCCATTCTCAATGCATGCACGTTAGGCGATCTGATCCTCATCACCAATCACCAAAATGACCAGAAAAGAAGAGGTAGAAAGATTGTATGATTATACCTTGCATTGTACAGGAGGTGGAGGGGACTGAGAAGAGTAAGTAGATGCGGGTGGTAATTCAGCACTTCTATCGTTTCCTGCGGAGGCAAAGCTGGATCTGACGTACATATGAAATGTTTCAGGCGCTGGGCTCGGTGAAGCACTGGCTCATTTTGGGGCGTAGGACACGAGAAGTTCATTATCTCCAACCAACCAGCCAATTACACACAAAATCTAGACATTTTACCTGTAGACTCCACTAAACCCCACTACTACAAAAATTATTTGCATGGCTTCGTGGAGATAAAACTCCTAAAATTTCCGCCAGCATGTACATATCCTGGCCATTGCTGACAGGAAAAACATGGGTTTCCAAATCGAAAATAAAAACTGTACCATGTCCTGGGAATCCATTCTCAATGCATGCACGTTAGGCGATCTGATCCTCATCACCAATCACCAAAATGACCAGAAAAGAAGAGGTAGAAAGATTGTATGATTATACCTTGCATTGTACAGGAGGTGGAGGGGACTGAGAAGAGTAAGTAGATGCGGGTGGTAATTCAGCACTTCTATCGTTTCCTGCGGAGGCAAAGCTGGATCTGACGTACATATGAAATGTTTCAGGCGCTGGGCTCGGTGAAGCACTGGCTCATTTTGGGCGTAGGACACGAGAAGTTCATTATCTCCAACCAACCAGCCAATTACACACAAAATCTAGACATTTTACCTGTAGACTCCACTAAACCCCACTACTACAAAAATTATTTGCATGGCTTCGGTGGAGAGATAAAACTCCTAAAATTTCCGCCAGCATGTACATATCCTGGCCATTGCTGACAGGAAAAACATGGGTTTCCAAATCGAAAATAAAAACTGTACCATGTCCTGGGAATCCATTCTCAATGCATGCACGTTAGGCGATCTGATCCTCATCACCAATCACCAAAATGACCAGAAAAGAAGAGGTAGAAAGATTGTATGATTATACCTTGCATTGTACAGGAGGTGGAGGGACTGAAGAGTAAGTAGATGCGGGTGGTAATTCAGCACTTCTATCGTTTCCTGCGGAGGCAAAGCTGGATCTGACGTACATATGAAATGTTTCAGGCGCTGGGCTCGGTGAAGCACTGGCTCATTTTGGGGCGTAGGACACGAGAAGTTCATTATCTCCAACCAACCAGCCAATTACACACAAAATCTAGACATTTTACCTGTAGACTCCACTAAACCCCACTACTACAAAAATTATTTGCATGGCTTCGGTGGAGAGATAAAACTCCTAAAATTTCCGCCAGCATGTACATATCCTGGCCATTGCTGACAGGAAAAACATGGGTTTCCAAATCGAAAATAAAAACTGTACCATGTCCTGGGAATCCATTCTCAATGCATGCACGTTAGGCGATCTGATCCTCATCACCAATCACCAAAATGACCAGAAAAGAAGAGGTAGAAAGATTGTATGATTATACCTTGCATTGTACAGGAGGTGGAGGGGACTGAGAAGAGTAAGTAGATGCGGGTGGTAATTCAGCACTTCTATCGTTTCCTGCGGAGGCAAAGCTGGATCTGACGTACATATGAAATGTTTCAGGCGCTGGGCTCGGTGAAGCACTGGCTCATTTTGGGGCGTAGGACACGAGAAGTTCATTAGCTCGCTCGACAGGCAGCAGAAGTTTTGGGCAACATCGACTAATGGAGTTTCTTCTGGATCCAGTTGACAGGTAAGCTGGCTTTTGAAGATCTCCTTTTCTGGCTTTTGAAAGGCCCATTTGTTGGCCGATCGAGCTAGAATCGATGGTAGGATGGTATTTCGTGTGTATGTTTCTAAGAAGGGCTTTGAGCACAATTTGGTTAGTTTCTCACAAGTTCGGTTTTGAGTGTCTATGGCAGTGCCGTATTATATGGTGTATAATTGTGCATTTCTCTCTGTCTAATACATGAACATTTTATTGTGCTCACAGGCCTGATGACGAAATCTGGGTGCTCAATTTGTGGTGTTGTGATCGAGAAGTTCAACAGAAAACAATGGGCAGATCTGATATGAGTTGTTTGAAGTTGATTTCTGTAATAGTTGGGGATGGATTCAGTGAGCGGGGCTACATATATCATTTGAAGGTGTGGGTGGGTTTGACTTTTGAGCTCATCGATAGTGATGCAGAAGTAGATGCAGTGATCAAGCAGTATGGACATGTTAAGATTATTGGCCTCACAATCATGAGGAGATTCAATGGAACCACAAGCTTAATGGGACCAGATTTCGGAGACGTACCAACAACTCAAGGAAGTGTCAAGGGAAAATGCATTGTTGTTGAGGATGATGTGCCTACACATGGGAGGACGAGAGCTAGAAGGCAACCAATTACCATAGTGGTTGCAACTCAAGAAAGTGTGTGTAAAGCTAATGCAGCCTTAGAGCATTTGTCAGATGGTGATTTCTATGAGGAAGAACTGGAAAATCTGAAACAGTGAGGAAAGATGGCAACTTGGAGTGTGAGAGTGATGTTGAGGAATTATTTCCAATGCTGGATACTAATGCATCCTTCTCTGTTGAATTGCCAACTGTTGGATCTAGCAATAGAACTGTGAAGAAAGGTCATATGAGCAAGAAAAAGAAGAACATTTCCCAAGCCACAAGTGAGGAATGCAGGAGAGAAATTTGAGCAATGTGATCCTGGTAGTGAATACATCGGAGGAGATCTTATATCTAGTGATGATGATGGATTTGAGCCACCAATATCTGTGACATTGAAGATGAAGAAGAGTAGAGCCAAACCTCTTGCTCCGGGAGTTTGGTTTGATGAGGATAGGCTTCTTGCAGGTGATCAATATATATTAAAGATGTGCTTTCTTGACATATATCAATTCAAAAGGGCATCGAAGAACTACCATATAAAATAAAGTAGAGACTATGAGTACATGTCACAAATGACAAAGACAGTTAATGTGTGTTGTGCTAACTGCTAAGAGCCATTGCAATTTCTTCATGTCCGCCTCAAAAATAAAAGGGGAACAGACAGTTTGTTTAAGGAAGATGGTGTTGGCTCACACTTATGGAACTACTCAAGTACGCGCTAGGTGGTGAAGCAGGACCACATGGAAAGTTTACATTCATGTCAGACAGGCAGAAGGTGACCTCCTAATCTCGTGTCCTCTCTCAAATTAGGATTGTTATCCTACATACAACGGAAAGAATCCTGCCAAACCAAGACAAAGTACGGTCTTCTTTATCTATAATTATTTTTCATGTGTTCTCGCTCAAATTACTTATCTTTAATTATCTGTCATGTATTCTCTCTCTCAAATTACTTATCTTCAATTGGTTGTCATGCTCTCTCTCAAATAGGGCCTCCTGAATGTGGTGTCTAGAGTTTTCCCCTACAGTGAGCAAAGTATTTGCTTAAGACACCTACATGAAAATTTTCAATCTGTTGGCCATAAGAGCATCTCCACTAGCCTACCCACGACGTCGGTCCGGACGCCGAATTTCGGTCCGGACGCCGAAAATCGGCCCAGTCGCGTACCCAGGGACCTGTTTTCGTCCGGATTTTGGCATGTTTTGGTCCGGCCTACCCAGGCCGAACCCAGGTTCCACGGTATGCCCTGGGGACGCCGGACGCCGCAAAAAAGGGCGTGGGCCAGCTCTGTCGGCGAGACATTCCAATTCCCACCCACTCCACTCGCCCAGATTGCCGCGAAGAGCTCTGTCGCCATGACTTCGCCGGCGGAGCTCCCCCGCACCGAGACATGTCCACGCCTCTAGCTACGCTCGCCGTAGTTGACGCCCACCTCCACGCCTTCTCCGCCGCCGCTTTCGCCGACCTAGCCTCGCCGTAGCTCTGCTTCGCTCTGCGCTCCTACCACCACGCCCGCCAAGTGTTCGACATTTGGCCGGATTCGACCATGGACTCCGACGGCGACGAGATACTGTCCACTGACTCTGACGAGGACGAGATACTCGCCATGGATTCCGACGACGAGGAGTTGCTCGCCGTACTCCTGGAGAAGGAGAGCACCGAGGTCACCGAAGGTGAAGAGCACTTGCAGATCCTCGCATCGCTCGCCCAGCTGTAAATGCAGATGGCGAAGCCGAAGCGCGGTGGTTCGGCGCCAGGTCGCATGAAGTGCAAGGCGAGAAAGAGGGTAGAGGGCTATTGCATGTTGTACACCGACTACTTCGCCGACCAGCCACTCCATGGAGAGGACGTGTTTCGCCGCCGTTTCAGGATGAGCCGGAAGCTCTTCCTCAAGATCGTGCATGCCATCCGGGAGTTCGACCCATATTTCCTTTGCAAGAAGGACTGCACCGGCTTGGTTGGGTTTTCCTCGCTTCAGAAGTGCACCTTGAGGTTGCTTGCATATGGAGCGCCGGCCGATGATGGCGACTATCTCCGCATCGCCGAGTCCACCGCCTTGATTGCTTGTAGGTTCTGCAGGCGATGATTGCGATGTTCGGGAAGAGTACTTGAGTTCACCCATGCTGAAGACACCGCTTCGGATCCTCATGATCAATGAAAGTAGAGGACTTCCTGGTATGCTTGGAAGCATAGATTGCATGCATTGGGAGTGGAAGAACCGTCCATTTGAATGGCAAGGAATGTACAAAGGCCACAATGGAGGATGCACTGTGATACTTGAGGCAGCTGCTACACATGATCTTTGGATCTGGAACTCCTTCTTTGGCATGGCAGGATCGAACAACGACATCAACGTCCTCAACTCCTCAACTGTCTTTTCCAAACTTGTTGAGGGTCATGCTCCCCCTGTGGAATTTGAGATCTGTGGACACCACTACAACAAAGGATACTATCTAGCAGATGGCATCTATCCAAGATGGCCAACATTTGTGAAGACTATCTCAAGCCCAATGCTCCCCAAGCATTCTCACTTTGCCAAGGAACAGGAAGCTTGCAGGAAGGACGTGGAGCGGGCATTTGGTGTGCTCCAGCAGAGGTTTGTAGTTGTCCGGTTCCCTGCTATGACCTGGTCGAAAGATTAGATGTGGAAAGTGATGAACTGTTGTGTGACCTTGCACAACATGATTGAAAGGACATGTATGCCCCCATGTGTGGTTTTGGTAATTAATGACAATCTCTATGGACTAATGTGTAAATTGAGTTTCACTTGTAGGTTTGTCCATTGGCATCGCTTGGGCCATGTGTTGGTCTCAAGATTGGAAGATGAAGAAATGTCCAAGGGCTTTGTGCCCATTGGAATCATGAAGAAAGAAGGAGCTTGAAGGTCGATCAAGGCATGTGCAAAGAGTTGCATCAAGATGGATCAACCTCAAGTAGGGATGAAGAAGGACAAGCTCAAGATGCGCCATCTCTAGAAGATCTCATGCTTGAATCTTGCCATCCTCGTGCTCATGGAATGATGAAGACAAGTTCAAAGAAGAGGTTTCCCCATGGAGTATGGGGGAGCAATTTGCAAGTCTTCGTCTTCATCAAGCAAGAGCATCCAAGAAAGGTGTTCCCACTATAGAAGAACAAGACGGTCTACATCAAGTTCAAGTGGGATGCTCAAGGCAAAGGTATGTTCTTGATAGGGCTTTTCTTTTGCCGGTCTCGTATTGTTAGTTGAGAGACCGGGTTTAGAATAGATAGCCGTGCTATCAAGAGGGGCTCTCAAGCGGGTGTCTCATCTGCATCGTTCGGAGAGAGCTCAAACCTTTGCATTCATAGCATCATCTTTCTTGGTTGTTAGTTGGTTCTTGTCCATGAGAGGATCTAGAGCTTGTGGTCACCATGATAACAAGCTCTAGTTAGTTTGTTTTTTGGTTTCTGGATTTTCCCTGACCGGAAGTTCCTGCTTCCCACCGGAAGTTCCGCTAGGGCATCTTTGCCGCCGAAAGTTTCGGTGGAAGTTCCGGGTCTTCTTCCGCTCACCTTCAGTAACCTTCTGTTTTGGATGTTCTATTTGACGGAACTTCAGTCGGAATTTCAACCGGAAGTTTTGCTCCCACCGGAAGTTCCGCTCAGGCCTAGTTGCCGCCAAAAGTTCCGGTTGAACTTCCGGCTCTTGTTCCGCTCATGTTCAGTAACCTTCTGTTTTGAATATGTCTATTTGACGGAACTTCTGTCGGAACTTCCACCGGAAGTTTCACTCCCACCGGAAGTTCCGGTGAACCGGCGGAAGTTCCGACCAGGATTCGCTTTTTTCAGTTTCTCGCTCTGCAGTTTTTGACTATTGGCTGTGTGCCACCGGAACTTCCGGCCTCCCAGCGGAAGTTCCGCCGGAAGTTCCGGCCAGGAGTCGCGAATGCCCATAACGGGAAGATATGGGAGCCCTTTAAAAGGGGCTCCTCTTCCCCTTCGTGGGTACAAGCTTTTCTTCTTGGTTCTTGGCTTTCTCTCTCTCCTCCATTGTCAACCTTGAAGAAACTTTCCATCTCCCTTTCCCCTCCTATGATTCTTGCATCTTTTTGAGGGATTTGAGAGAGGAGATCTAGATCTACAATCCCCCCAAGCCAAATCCCTTCTTTGTGAAGGAATCATTGGGATCTAGATCTTGGAGAGTTGTGTTTTCTCCTCTTGTGTTCTTCCTCCCTTATTCCCCCAATAGCTTTTGTAGCTTTGTTGGAATTTGGGAGAGAAGGACTTGCCCTTGCATTTGGTGCATAGGTTTGAGTTCTCCTCGGAGATTCGGCGAGTTCAAGCTTGTGAGCTTGTATCTCTTGGGTTCCTTGTAACCCTAGACGGTTGTGTGGTTGGATTGTTGACCTTTTGTGGTCTTGTAGCCTTTTGTGGTGTTGTTGGCCTTTTGTGGCATTGTTGGCCTTTTGTGGCTTTGTTGTTGGGAGCCTCCAATTGAGTTGTGGAGTTAGCCCCAATCTTGTACGGGTTCGGTGACCGCCCTCAAGCGTCCCATAGTGGAGCAAGTGCCCGCCTTTTGTGGTGCGCACTTGGGAGAATAGGGTGAGCCTTTTGTGGCATCGGTAAGTTGCGTGCTTCCGCATCCGGGGTGAGGCCTTGTGTGGCGTTGGGTGAGCATCGAGCCACCACACCTCGAGGTGAGCCATTTGTGGCGTTCGGAGAGCATTGCGCCATCACACCTCTCCAACGGAGACGTATCTTCTTTGGAAGTGAACTTCGGGAAACAAATCTTCGTCTCCGCGTCCATCGGTTATCTCTCAACCGAACCCTTTACTTATGCATTTTACATTGTGATAGCCATCGTGCTTGAAGTATCTATACCTTGCTATCACCTTGTTGCTTGTATTGCTTAGCATAGGTTGTTGGTGCACCTAGGTGAACTTAGTGGCTAGGTTTTGTGCTCAATAAATTAAACGTTAGTTTTATTCCGCATTTACTTGAGCCTAAACCGTAATAATTTTAAAAGCCTATTCACCCCCCCTCTAGGCAACTTCCTTTGTACTTTCAATTCGTATCAGAGCAAGGTCTCTCGCTTTTAGGCTTCACCACCTCGAGAGTAAAGATGTCTCCTAGGGGTTTAGTGCACTCTCACACATTTATATTTGATGGCACACATTATGATGTTTGGCGTACTACATGTAGTCATTTAGGCCATTGACCCAAACTTTGAGCGAATTCTAGATATGGGCTTGTCTCCTCCTAAGGATCCCAAAAATCTATCTTTGGAGGAGAAGACAAACTCTTATCTCGAAGCTCAAGCATTTAATGTGCTTGTTAATGTTGTGAGCTTTGTAGTTCTTTCCTCAATCATGCCTTTCCGGAATGCTCATGATATTTGGACCAAGCTTCAAGCAAAATATGATGTGTCCAAGCTTAATGAGGATGATTGCGTTCCTTCCACCTCCGGCCGCGATGAGTTCTCATCTTCTTCCACTACACCAACATGTGAATTGTCACAAGGTAATGATATGGTGAGTGGTGATAGAACTTGCAATGTAGATAGTGAGATTTCCATTCATGATCATTTGTCCCTATCTCATTGCAATGTTGTATCTTTGGGCATGAACACTTGTAGGACCATATGCGATTTACATCCTAGTGTTGATTGCCCTTGCATATCATGTAGAAATGTATTGAATATATCACATGATGATATGCTTGCTTTGCCTTGTTGCCATGATAAATGTGCTTCCATTTCCTCTAGTACTTGTGTTGCTAACCATATAGAGGAAATCGGAGAATGTGTGGGCCAAGGCAAGGTTGCGATTGGAGCTTCATGTGTTCCCCCATCATCATCTTCTCCCAATGTTCACTTGTGCCTCATGGCTAAGGGTTCAAAGGTAACCTCTCCTTTGGATCCCAATATATCTCATGATGATGTGAATGTTGTTCATGATGAAGTAGATGATGATGTTGCTTCTTTAAAAGATAAGGGGGGCTAGTCCTTCGTGCTCTTCATCCTAATAAAAATGCTTGCTCTACTTTCATTGAGATATTAACTTTTGCTATAGAAAGTAGGCAACTTATTGATGAGCACGAGGATACTATTGACAAAATGGGTTGTCTTGAGCGTGAGTATGCTAATGACATTGCAAACCTAAATGAAGCTCTTGAAGAGGAACAAACCACTAAGGAATCTCTTGAGGAGACCTTTGCTCTAGAGCTATCTAGAGTGAAGAAATCTCATGATAGAGATCTCGAGGTGGCACGTTCCCTTCAAATTAAAAATGATGAACTTAAGTTGCTTATGCTAAACTCCTTGAGGATTTTGAGCACCTCAACAATGTCTCTAGGGTCATCAAGGGTGAGCTCATCAAACTCACCGAGTCACATGAGCAACTTAAAGCTTCTTATTCTAAAGAGCTCTCCAAGTTGACCTCACCTATTGCCTTAAATGATGATGCTTGTGCTACTAACTCTATTTCTTGTGAAGCATCTATCTTGAAGGAGAATGTTGAGATAAAGGCTCAACTTGCTTTGCTAACAAGCAACTATGGGAGATTAGAAGAAAGTCATGCCAATCTCTCAAGCTTGCATGAGGATCTTCTACTCTCCCATGGTAGGCTAGAGTTAGGTCATGAGGCCATTGTGTCAAAGGTAACATCTAGTGGGCCTCATGTGGACGTTAGCACTATATCTACTCCCAATGTTATATTGCCATGTGCTAGTCCTTGTGGTTCATCCACTCATAACCATGTTATATCTTGTGATGAATTGCATTCCTTGCCTTGTTTCTCTAACAAAGCTTCTACTTCCTCTAGTGTTTTTATTGATACTAACCATGTAGAGGAAGTCAAAGAGCTCAAGGCTCAAGTCACTTCTTTGAAGAATGACTTGAAAAGGTGTCATGAAGGGAAGACCACACTCAAGAAGATGTTGAGTGTGCGACGTCCTCCAAGTGACAAGAGTGGGCTTGGATTCAACTCCAACACCAAGAGCAAGCCCACTAACTCGTTGAAGCACAAGGGCAACAAGAAGAAGGGCCAAGGACAAGTGAAGAATCCGGCCAACATTGTGTGCTTCAAGTGCAAGGAAGAAGGGCATCATGTGAGGGATTGCCCATTGAAGAAGAAGCCTCTTAGTGAGAAGCAACGAGGGAAGCGGCCTCAAGCTCCTCCACAAGCTCAAGATGAGCCACTTCCCAAGAAGCCTCAAGCTCTTCTTCATGGTGCAGCTCCTCCCAAGAAGAAAGATGGCAAGAGAAGAACTTGCTACATATGCCGTGAGAAGGGGCATGTTAGATCCCTCCTTTGTAAAGGAAAAGGATCCCTGTGATTGCAATGCTAGTCCCTGGATCAATGCTAGCATCCACAGTTTAAGATGAAGTACACAGATACAAAGGTCGTTTATTACATTCATTCCAGAGATAAAACATAGTCTTTTACAACTCAGGGCCATAGGCCTAATACAAGAGTTTTAAGGAATAAGTAAATAAACATAAGTCTTCATCTTCATGTGCCACAGGCAAGCATGTTGAGTGTAGACTCATGACTCCTACTCATCATCGGAGTAACCTGCAACATCACAAGTTACTGACCACAGGGTCAATACTTTGGAATAGTATTGGCAAGTGATACCTTAGTTTATTTTAAGTGGACTATACTACTATATGCATTTTGGCTAAGTGTAGCTTGGCTTGCTTTGCTCAAAATAGGTTTTTCCTATTAGTTGAAATCACTAAGTTTTTCTTTGTCAAAAACTTCCCCAAGGAACCACCAATAGACATTGGGGTCCTTCACCCTTGTTCACCCACAAGTTTTACTTAGAAGTTGGAGTGATGAGATTCTTGTAGCTTCCATGTCTTGATGCTCAAGTTGTCCATTGCCATGGACTTGGCTAAGTACTTAGGTTTTCCATCTGCAGAGGTTGTGCACTTTCCCCACCAGACTTGGTTTCCCAAGACAGGACCTTTCAGAAGCCTTTCCTTAGTCAAATGGACGCGCTCCAACCTATCATTCCCACTACCACCTTCTGTCCAAGTGACTAAGTTCTAGCATCCTATATGATCATGGCAGAGCCCATATTGCCAAGTGGTTGCACTGTAAGATTTCTCAACACTTGGCCTCCAAATCCCTTTGTGCCTGGGTGGCATACCACAAGTGAGATACACAAGCCAAATCCATGGCCTTGTGTAACCACTCAACATAAACCAATCTTTCCATTCCACCCAGGAGGTTTATTGACTTAGTGGTTTTATTAAGAAAACATAAGTCTCATGACTTAGAAATATAGTCAATATAGCATGAATAGATTATACCAACCCTTGTTTGCTAATAGCTAGGCTAAGCATGGCATGGTAACTTAACTTAGGAAAGATTTCCTAGCAATTCTACCATTCTACTCTACATAGGATTTCCCAACATATCATTTGACAAAAATAGCATGCATGACTTAGCAAAATATCTAATGCTAGTACAAAATATAGGAATGAAATATTCATGAAATATCACTTGCCTTGGTAATGGGGAGAGTAGCACTCTTCACAATCACAGTCACTAGCAAAATCTACACAAAATTTGTAGCACACAATTACACACAATTATATACAATCAAAAATATGAATGCATGCATGCAAGAATTACTAAGTGATGAATTTGAAAACCCTATCAAGCAATTGCATGATACAGAAACATAACAAGACACAAGGTTTGCCAATCAAACTTATTTGGCACTAATACAAATTACTAAACTAAATCTATACTCAAAATAGCCTTAAACATGTTTCTATATAAAAAGTCATTTTAACAGGTACTATTTGTTAAACACATTGGATATTCAGAAAGGTCTTGACTCACTGAATCCAACGGTATAAAGTTTGCAAAATTCCAACGTGGGAATCAAAAGTTAGAGCCAATTGAAAATTTGATCCAAATCTGATTTCGAAATCTGTTTTTGAACTAACCCTAGACACGTGTCGTTAAACTACTGGCGCGTACCGATTCGGTCGGATCGACAGGCACGGACCGCAGGATCTGACTTAGATCTAGCGGCGCAGAGGCATGCGATACCCCTTCGTTTACAATCTATCCTAGCCCTACGATGCAGATCCAACGGACACAAACAGCAAGCCACTAACTGGCGGCGCTTAACGACTGCGCGCGGCGGCGACGGTCAGACGGTGGCGGCACCGTCGATACAAGAAGCTAGAAGGGTAGGGAAGGTACTCACCGTGATCGCAAGGACGTGGGGATGCTCAACGTGTGGTCATCTCGGCAAGGGGCGCTCAGGGTTGCGGTGGATTGCTCGCCGGAGTAGGGTCTGGCGACGGATGGCTCTGTTCGAGGTCGAAGGCGACGATGTCGGTCACGAGAAGGCAAAAAGAGGATGTGGTCAGATGCAGGAGTTCATGGAGAAGGCGCGTGCGTGAAGGAGAAGGCTTGGGGCGGTCTGGTCTTACCGGAGGAGCTCGACGGAGTTGAAGCCGAAGACGGTGGCGCTCAGTCGTTTGCGTTGCCGACGTTCTAGGTCACGCGCGGGCAAACCAGGGGTACTAGGAGATGCGTGAGGCCAAGCGGAGTCTTCTCGTGTGAAGCTGAAGCAGAGGAGTGGTCGGAGTTGGCCGGAATCGTGGCTGCAGCTCGTCGGAGACGGCGGGGTTGCAGGGAGCAATTCACGCAGCCTGGTGGCACTCTGAGCTCGGGGTTTGGGGGAGAAGGGAGAGGGGGCAGAGGGGGTTTTTGTAGCCAGGATACGAGCGAGATTTACTCGTGCATTTACGCGAATTGAAGCCACGAAATCAAACAGGAAACTCCCGGCGTCAATTGGGGAAGAACCAGTCGCGGGGTGGAGACGATGACTCCCGTGTGGGCCGCGCTTGTCAGCGAGAGAGGGGAGGGGGAGTGGGTCCTTCCTATCAGCGAGCGGATGGGTGCGGGAGCGGGTGAAGAAAACGTTTCGCGGGGGTGGGAGCTGCTGGGCTAGTTGGGCCGAATTGGGCTGGGTCAGCCAGATTAGCTGGTTGTCTTAAATTTTTTTCATCTTTGCTCTTTTCTTTTTCTGATTGAATTTCTAGGAATGGTTTTCAAACACTAAATCAAATAATTTTGAATTCAAACCTTCTCTAGCTTTTTGTACAGTGTTCCTTGCATCCAAATAAGTGTTAAACACCACTGTTCACTTAGATTTACTTGGGTCATTTGAAAATAACAAAATAAAACCAAGCCTTTTAGGAGATATAATAATAGGCATAAATTTGGTTTTATTTTTATACTTTGTTTTGAAACTTTGCCCAAGCTTTTGAAATCATTTAAGTTTAAACTCAAAACATTCTGAATGGATAATAGCTCCTTTCTCAACAGTAAGTAGCAAAGGCTAGGGTTTTCATACATAAAATGATGAGCAACATATGCTCCTGTTTTTGAAATGATTTTGAGATGAAACCCTAAATGATGATGGATGCATGGATGGTATGCATGAGTTTTGAACATGATTTTTAGGGATGTTACAAATCTAACCCCCTTAAGATGAATCTCGCCCTCGAGATTCGGATTGGCTAGCAAATAGGTGAGGGTGGTCTTTCCGAAGATCATCTTCTCTTTCCCATGTTGCTTCTTCTTCGGAATGATGATTCCATTGTACTTTGCAAAACTTGATAGTTTTTGTCCTTGTGACTCTTTCTGCGGTCTCAAGAATCTTGACAGGTTTTTCTTCATAGGTGAGGTCACTTTCTAGTTGAACTTCTTCCAAAGGTATGGTATCCTTCAAAGAAGACTCTTCCATTTTTGGGTGACATTTCTTAAGTTGACTCACATGAAACACATTATGGACTGCTGATAGAGATTCTGGTAATTCGACTTCATATGCCACTTCTCCCTTGCGACTTAGAATTTTGAATGGCCCAACATATCTTGGTGCCAACTTTTCTTTGACTCCAAATCTTTTCACTCCACGAAGTGGTGATACTCTAAGATAAGCCCTATCACCAACTTCGTAGGTGACTTCTCTACGCTTAGGATCTGCGTAGCTTTTCTGTCGGGACTGTGCTATCTTCAACCTGTCCCTAATCAATTTGACTTTCTCTTCGGCGTCTTTGATAAGATCAGGTCCAAATAAACTTCTTTCTCCCACACCATTCCATAGCAATGGGGTGGTACACTTCCTTCCGTAGAGAAACTCAAATGGTGCCATCCCTATACTAGATTGATAACTGTTATTGTAAGAGAACTCTGCGTAAGGCAGACTTTCATCCCAACTTGCTCCATAGTCTAGGGCACATGCCCTCAACATGTCTTCAAGAATTTGATTAGTCCTTTCCGTTTGTCCATCAGTTTGAGGATGAAAGGCAGTGCTGAATTCCAACCTCGTTCCTAAGGATTCATGTAGCTGTCTCCAAAAATGGGAAGTGAATTGGGTTCCCCTATCGGACACAATACTCTTAGGCACACCGTGAAGGCATACAATTCTACTCATGTAGATCTTGGCTAACTTGGCACTTGTATAAGTTGTCTTCACGGGTATGAAATGGGCCACTTTAGTTAAGCGATCCACTACTACCCATATGGAATCATATCCTGATATGGTCCTTGGTAATCCGGTGATGAAATCCATACCAATTTTGTCCCATTTCCAATCAGGAATAGGTAGTGGTTGAAGTAAACCGGCTGGTTTTTGATGCTCCGCTTTTACTCTACTACACACATCACACAAAGCAATATGCTCGGCGATGTCTCTCTTGAGATTGTTCCACCAAAATCTTTCTTTCATGTCCATGTACATTTTGGTGTTTCCCGGGTGAATAGAATACGGAGAGTTGTGGGCTTCTTGCAGAATCAGTTTCCGCATCTCCGGATCTTGCGGAACACAAATACGTTTCCCATGCCATAAAGCACCTTGTTCGTCTACATGGAAACTTTTAGCTTTCCCTTGGTCAATATTTTTCTTAATCTCCTCAATCTCCTTATCAGTCCTTTGAGCTTCTCGAATTTTGTCCAACAAAGTGGGTTGAACATCTAATGACATGAGATGTCCTTCAGGTACAATCTCCAATCTGAGTTCTTTGAATTGCTTACACAAATCATCTGGCAATTCTCCTTTGGTAAGGCCATTCACAAATACTTTACGATTTAGAGCATCCGCTACAACGTTTGCTTTACCGGGGTGGTATTGCAAACTTAAGTCGTAATCTTTGATAAGCTCTAACCATCTTCTTTGTCTCATATTGATTTCCTTCTGGGTGAAGATATACTTCAAACTCTTGTGATCGGTGAACACTTCACAACGCTTTCCCAAAAGGTAATGTCTCCATGTTTTGAGTGCATGGACGACAGAGGCTAACTCCAAATCATGAGTAGGATAGTTTACTTCATGAGTTTTGAGTTGTCTCGAGGTATAGGACACAACTTTACCGTCTTGCATAAGTACGGCACCTAATCCTTGATGCGAAGC
This sequence comes from Avena insularis, assembly GCA_023614405.1. Lineage (NCBI taxonomy): Eukaryota > Viridiplantae > Streptophyta > Magnoliopsida > Poales > Poaceae > Avena > Avena insularis. The sequence goes on from CM042687.1 coordinate 336,375,751, forward strand.
ATCACAATATACTTGGAAATTCTTCTCCAAATCTGGCAGGCACAGAATTGGTGCTGTCACAAGTCTCTTCTTCAATTCTTGAAAGCTGAGTTCACAACCTTCAGACCAAGCAAACTTCTTGTCTTTCTTTAACAATTCTGTCATTGGCTTAGCAACCTTTGAGAAATTTTCAATAAATCTTCTGTAGTAACCTGCTAAGCCAAGGAAACTGCGAACTTCTTTCACATTCTTGGGAGATTCCCATTCTGTTACAGCTGAAACTTTAGCAGGATCAACTGCTACGCCATCCTTTGTCATAACATGACCAAGAAAACCAACTTCCTCTAACCAGAACTCACACTTGCTGAATTTGGCATAAAGTTTATGTTCTCTCAACTTCTCAAGTATCAAACGCAAGTGTCCTTCATGTTCTTCCTTGCTCTTGGAGTAGACTAAGATGTCATCGATGAAAACGACAACAAACTTGTCAAGAAATTCCATGAACACCTTGTTCATCATATTCATGAAGTATGCCGGAGCGTTGGTTAAACCAAAAGGCATCACAGTGTACTCATACAATCCATACCTTGTGGTGAATGCTGTTTTAGGTATGTCTTGCTCTCTTATCTTGAGTTGAAAATAACCTGACCGGAGATCAATTTTTGAGAACACACATGCTCCTTCTAGCTGATCAAACAAGTCGTTGATTCTGGGCAAAGGATATTTGTTCTTGATAGTTACCTCGTTGAGTGAACGGTAATCAATGCATAATCTTTGTGTTCTATCCTTCTTTTCCACGAATAAAACTGGAGCTCCCCAAGATGAAGAACTTGGCTGGATGAATCCTTTCTGCAATTGTTCTCCAAGTTGTTTCTTGAGTTCCTTTAGTTCGTCCACTGACATTTTATAAGGTCTCTTTGCTCTTGGTCCAGAACCTGGTACCAAATCTATTATAAACTCCACATCCCTATCTGGTGGCATTCCCGGTAACTCTTCCGGAAACACATCCGGATACTCACACACAATTGGCACAGTGTCCATGCTAACCCCCTTAAGAGAATTTAGCTTACTTCCTTTAGATTCAAAGTTGGATTTGAATTTTATCCTCTTTCCTTCAGGGGTTGTGAGTGTAACTGTACGATTTGCACAATCTAGTACCCCTTCATACTTAGCCATCCAATCCATTCCCAAAATCACATCCAATCCTTGGGAATTCAGGATTATCAGGTTCACTGGAAACTTATGTTTTCCAAACTCTATGACTAGATCCCGGCATCCAAGACTTACTATCATATCTCCTCCCGGAGAACTAACTCTTATCGGACACCCAATGTTTTCAGATGCAAACCCATTTCTATCAACAAATGCTTTTGATATGAATGAATGAGATGCACCGGTATCAAAGAGTACAAATGCTGGAATTGAATTGAGTCTGAACTTACCAAAGACATCAGGTGCTCCTCATAGACCTCCTCCACATTGATGTGGTTAACCTGTACTTTCTGAAAGGGATTGGGCTTGTTAGGTCCTTCAACTTTCTTCTCAGGGCACTCATTAGCATAATGCCCCAGCTTCTTGCATTTGAAGCATTCAGCTTGACTGATGTCCTTTTTAGGCTGGTTTCCACTTCCACTTCCACTATGGTGGCTCTTATGTCCACTCTTGTGGTTCTTGTACTTATCATTGTCATGACTGCGATGATGCTTGTTGTCATGACGGTTGTGGTTGTGGTGCTTGTTGAATTTCCCATGCTTATGGGATCCCGAGCTGCCACTGTCATCATAGTGAGATCGTTTGTGAGACGATCCCGAGCTGTGCTTGTCGGAGTGTTTCCTCTTCCTACTCTCGACTTGCTTCATTTTACTCTCCAAAATAGCAGCCTTGTCACACAGAGACTGATAAGTTGGAACATATGCCACAGACAACTATAAGTTTAGCTCATCATTCAAACCCTCCAGAAACTTTTCCTTTATTTTCGCATCTGTGTCAACCTCATCCGGTGCATAGCGCGCCAGATTGTTGAACTCTTCAATATATTCAGCCACGCTGCGGTGGCGCTGCTTCAGGTTGTGAAACTCCTTCTTTTTCAGGCTCATCATCCCTGATGAGATATGAGCAGTGCGAAAGCCATCTTCAAAGATAGCCCAAGTCACCTCATCTAAAGGAGTGGTGATTTGGAAGTTGTCCCACCATGTGGCGGCTGGCCCTTCCAACAGATGCGCTGCAAATCTGACTTTTTCAGCGTGCAAATACCCAGGTTACTAAGTCCTTGTTCACAGAACGTAGCCAGTCATTGGCCACCATGGGATCAGTTGTCCCCGAGAACTTAGCTGGCCTCAAACGCAGAAATCTGGTGAGCATATCAAAACCCGGAGGGTTGTTGTTGTTGTTATTGGGGTTGTTGTTGTTATTCTGGTTTTGGATGAACGTTGTCATCATCTGCATAAGCTGTGTTTGCGCATTCATCATTTGTTGCATTTCCGGGGTGATGTTGTTGGGGTTGGGGTTTGCGCGACGGGGAGGCATCTGTGGTTTGTTCAAATAGAGATAAGAATGAGATACCCATACATGATTCATGCACAATACATCACATAAACAAACACATAGCATGCAACACAAGGATAAGAGCTCAACAACAAAATAACGAAGTCTCAAAGTAAACACACAAGTGGCAAGCCATCCACATGTCGGATGGTCCAATAATAAGTTCACAAATAACAAGTACGATCATAAAAGATAACCGAGCAGTCAAGTCTACTCATCAGCATCAATCTCCTCATCGACAAAAGTAAGACCTGCGTTCTCCATCGTGGTCTTGTTCTCCTCAATAGTAGTGGTCAAGGACTCGATCTTGGTCTTGAGAGCCCTCTTCTAGGAGCGAAGCCTCTCAATAACCATCTGCTGCTGCTCTAGCTCGAAATCCTTGGACTTCAGTTCCTCGGTCATGTCCCGGATCCTCTTGTTCCTATCCTGGACGCGTGTCTCCTGACTCTTGAACTTGCGGTCCTGGGTCTCGAACTTCGCCTCCATTTCCTTGACTATCTCGTCCTGCTGTGCGAAAAGCTTGTCCTTCCCGCGAAGCTGCACCTGGAGCTCGTCATTGTTGAGCATGACGTTGGTCCTGTCCGTGTCCACGTGCCTAATAAGAGACTCTAAGTCCTGGAGATAGAGACGTATCGGCTCTGATGCGTCCCTCGAGTCGTCCTCAAAGTCGATGGACTCTCCATCATCATCACGTCTTCCGAAGACGTGGAAGTGGGTGCCCCTAACCTGTCGGGAGTGATGGCCTAACATACGTCCTATCAGGTCCTGCATGACGACCTCCATGCCTCTCTCCCTGTCATCGTGCATAAGCTTGAAGACGATGGCCTCCGTAGTGGGCTCTGTCTGGCGTCCTGGCTGGTTCACCTTGAAGCCCCAGAGGTCCTTCCTCTCGAACTTGGTGAGTGGGTGCACCATGATAGTGGGAAGAGGGAGATCGAGCAAAGTGGTAAGCTCAACGATACGCGGACCAAAACGTGTACCCTGGAACTCCTCAACGGTGCTGATGGTAATAGTCATCTATTTATAAGATAGAAAAGTTAGGACAACACAATTTAAAATAGGACAAATATCTCATACACATCCATGGATCACAAAATCACACAAGTCATGCAAACATAATTCCATTACATCAATCAAGGTCCAAACTTATTTAAGGTATTATTTTGGAAAATAAGGTGATAGATGGTGGTCCAACTAACGAAGTGTGCTCACAATCCTATCTCACTGGATCTGGTGGCTAACACAATGTTCCTAGAGGCAATCCACCTATCTTGTTCACATGATTCCATCACTAAGTCTATAATATCTCCCCTTAATTCTTGGTTGGTGGCTTCCAACTCTTGGGTAAGTTCCTTCTCTTTCTCTAAGTCTTTTTGGAGGTTGAGCATTCTGCACTTGACTCTAGCACTAAGTTCTTTGATAGTCCTCCAAGCTGCTTCTCTGGCTGACTCAAAGAATGTGGTGTGCATCACAGTGTTGGTGTACATGCAGAAGCCTCTTTCTTTGTGGTTGTCTTCCCTGTTTTTGTACAAGTGAAGTTGCACCCACCAATACTCCACTCCTTCATCCATCACTGGATAACCCTTGTACACAGCTGCACCATGTGCTTCCATTGCCACCATGAGGTCCTTGAGAATTTTGGGAAACCTGGCCACACTCCAAGGTCATGGTCATGAGTGGTCCTTTCTTCACGGCTTCGTTGATGGAGTTCATCTACAAATAGAGATGAGAATGAGAAGATTACAAAAGTTTACGAGGAGAATAGACAAGTGTAGAAGTAGTTAAAAAAATTCCTTAATGGTTTCCAATCCTAGGGTCATAATCCTACAGGCAACACAGTGCTCTGATACCATCTGTTAGATCCCTCCTTTGTAAAGGAAAAGGATCCCTGTGAGTGCAATGCTAGTCCCTGGATCAATGCTAGCATCCACAGTTTAAGATGAAGTACACAGATACAAAGGTCGTTTATTACATTCATTCCAGAGATAAAACATAGTCTTTTACAACTCAGGGCCATAGGCCTAATACAAGAGTTTTAAGGAATAAGTAAATAAACATAAGTCTTCATCTTCATGTGCCACAGGCAAGCATGTTGAGTGTAGACTCATGACTCCTACTCATCATCGGAGTAACCTGCAACATCACAAGTTACAGCCACAGAGGGTCAATACTTTGGAATAGTATTGGCAAGTGATACCTTAGTTTATTTTAAGTGGACTATACTACTATATGCATTTTGGCTAAGTGTAGCTTGGCTTGCTTTGCTCAAAATAGGTTTTTCCTATTAGTTGAAATCACTAAGTTTTTCTTTGTCAAAAACTTCCCCAAGGAACCACCAATAGACATTGGGGTCCTTCACCCTTGTTCACCCACAAGTTTTACTTAGAAGTTGGAGTGATGAGATTCTTGTAGCTTCCATGTCTTGATGCTCAAGTTGTCCATTGCCATGGACTTGGCTAAGTACTTAGGTTTTCCATCTGCAGAGGTTGTGCACTTTCCCCACCAGACTTGGTTTCCCAAGACAGGACCTTTCAGAAGCCTTTCCTTAGTCAAATGGACGCGCTCCAACCTATCATTCCCACTACCACCTTCTGTCCAAGTGACTAAGTTCTAGCATCCTATATGATCATGGCAGAGCCCATATTGCCAAGTGGTTGCACTGTAAGCTTTCTCAACACTTGGCCTCCAAATCCCTTTGTGCCTGGGTGGCATACCACAAGTGAGATACACAAGCCAAATCCATGGCCTTGTGTAACCACTCAACATAAACCAATCTTTCCATTCCACCCAGGAGGTTTATTGACTTAGTGGTTTTATTAAGAAAACATAAGTCTCATGACTTAGAAATATAGTCAATATAGCATGAATAGATTATACCAACCCTTGTTTGCTAATAGCTAGGCTAAGCATGGCATGGTAACTTAACTTAGGAAAGATTTCCTAGCAATTCTACCATTCTACTCTACATAGGATTTCCCAACATATCATTTGACAAAAATAGCATGCATGACTTAGCAAAATATCTAATGCTAGTACAAAATATAGGAATGAAATATTCATGAAATATCACTTGCCTTGGTAATGGGGAGAGTAGCACTCTTCACAATCACAGTCACTAGCAAAATCTACACAAAATTTGTAGCACACAATTACACACAATTATATACAATCAAAAATATGAATGCATGCATGCAAGAATTACTAAGTGATGAATTTGAAAACCCTATCAAGCAATTGCATGATACAGAAACATAACAAGACACAAGGTTTGCCAATCAAACTTATTTGGCACTAATACAAATTACTAAACTAAATCTATACTCAAAATAGCCTTAAACATGTTTCTATATAAAAAGTCATTTTAACAGGTACTATTTGTTAAACACATTGGATATTCAGAAAGGTCTTGACTCACTGAATCCAACGGTATAAAGTTTGCAAAATTCCAACGTGGGAATCAAAAGTTAGAGCCAATTGAAAATTTGATCCAAATCTGATTTCGAAATCTGTTTTTGAACTAACCCTAGACACGTGTCGTTAAACTACTGGCGCGTACCGATTCGGTCGGATCGACAGGCGCGGACCGCAGGATCTGACTTAGATCTAGCGGCGCAGAGGCATGCGATACCCTTCGCTATAATCTATCCTAGCCCTACGATGCGAGATCCAACGGACACAACAAAGAAGCCACTAATGGCGGCGCTTAACGATCGGCTGGCAGCGGTGGCCAGACGGTGGCACCGTCGATACAAGAAGCTAGAAGGGTAGGGAAGGTACTCACCGTGATCGCAAGGACGTGGGGATGCTCAACGTGTGGTCATCTCGGCAAGGCGCTGTGGTTGCGTGGATTGCTCGCCGGAGTAGGGTCTGGCGACGGATGGCTCTGTTCGAGGTCGAAGGCGACGATGTCGGTCACGAGAAGGCAAAAAGAGGATGTGGTCAGATGCAGGAGTTCATGGAGAAGGCGCGTGCGTGAAGGAGAAGGCTTGGGGCGGTCTGGTCTTACCGGAGGAGCTCGACGGAGTTGAAGCCGAAGACGGTGGCGCTCAGTCGTTTGCGTTGCCGACGTTCTGGGTCACGCGCGGGCGAACCAGGGGTACTAGGAGATGCGTGAGGCCAAGCGGAGTATGCTCGTGAAGTGAAGAAGGGAGTGGTTTGAGTTGGCCGGAATCGTGGCTGCAGCTCGTCGGAGACGGCGGGGTTGCAGGGAGCAATTCACGCAGCCTGGTGGCACTCTGAGCTCGGGGTTTGGGGGAGAAGGGAGAGGGGGCAGAGGGGGTTTTTGTAGCCAGGATACGAGCGAGATTTACTCGTGCATTTACGCGAATTGAAGCCATGAAATCAACAGAAACTCCCGTCCAATTGGGAAGAACCAACAAGGGTGGAGACGATGACTCTGTAGGGCAAGGCTTGTCGAGAGAGGAGGGAGTGGGTCCTTCCTGTCAGCGAGCTGATGGGTGCGGGAGCGGGTGAAGAAAACGTTTCGCGGGGGTGGGAGCTGCTGGGCTAGTTGGGCCGAATTGGGCTGGGTCAGCCAGATTAGCTGGTTGTCTTATTTTTTTTCATCTTTGCTCTTTTCTTTTTCTGATTGAATTTCTAGGAATGGTTTTCAAACACTAAATCAAATAATTTTGAATTCAAACCTTCTCTAGCTTTTTGTACAGTGTTCCTTGCATCCAAATAAGTGTTAAACACCACTATTCACTCAGATTTACTTGGGTCATTTGAAAATAACAAAATAAAACCAAGCCTTTTAGGAGATATAATAATAGGCATAAATTTGGTTTTATTTTTATACTTTGTTTTGAAACTTTGCCCAAGCTTTTGAAATCATTTATGTTTAAACTCAAAACATTCTGAATGGATAATAGCTCCTTTCTCAACAGTAAGTAGCAAAGGCTAGGGTTTTCATACATAAAATGATGAGCAACATATGCTCCTATTTTTGAAATGATTTTGAGATGAAACCCTAAATGATGATGGATGCATGGATGGTATGCATGAGTTTTGAACATGATTTTTAGGGATGTTACAGGGCATATTTCTTCCTCATGCACCATGGGTATCTCCTCATCTCATCCTATCTTGATTGATGATGCTTATTTTCTTTGTAAGGATGAGATGGGAAATGTGTTTGCCAAATTTGTTGGTGCCCAAAGTGGTGTAAAGAGAAGAACCATTTGGGTGGCCAAACCTATTGTGACTAACTTCTTAGGACCTAACTTGGTTGGGGACCAACAAGCTAAAACTTGATCAATAGGTGTTTTAGGAGGACATTGGAGACTTCGCTATCTTATGAAGAGTTGAGGGATCTTCATTATATTCTTGTTGTCAAAGTCAAGTAATTAGTTATCATGCTTCTATTCCTTATCCAATGTTCCTCCTTCCGATAACTTGTGCTAAACTCCTTTACATTTATAGTTACTTGCTCCCTTGTGTATGTGTTGGTTTTGTACCTTGCATGTGTTTGTACATGTTGTGCTTCCCACTTACTTATATTGATATATGATGTATATTTGTGTATGTTGGTTAGCACACCATGTATTTGCGTTTTGGTTTGGAGCCTTTATTGTTTCTAGTAGGTATCTTATTTGGCTCTTATGAGGGATTAATGGACTATTCCGTTTTGGGGGAGTGTCATGCTTGGGCATTCCACAATCCTAAAATGAGTGTACATGAGGAAAACCACTTAGTAGTTTTATTGCATGTTTATCTAGTCTCTATGTGGTATGTCTCTCTCATGAGAAACTAATATTCCAATGTCCATTAATACCTCTATTTTGATTTTCTTGCCTCTTGTTGAGATTTATTGGTTTATCACATCATGGGGGAGTCATATGCTTTGTGCATATTACAAACCTAGAAAATGTGGACATTTGAGGTAGTGCCACTTAGATTTGATATTGAGAATTATCTAGTTCCTATGTGGCACATTTGCTCATACAAGTTCCAATTTACTTAAATGTTTTTATTGCTCATCTTTTGGATCTTGTTTGTGAGAGTGATTCTTGGTACGTGTTTCCTCATATTTGGATCTACATATCCTCATGGGAACCACTTGCTTCTATTTAATCCAATCACTAGTGATTGTGTGACTATTTGAAGCAATCAAGAATCTCTTTCGAAGCATCAAGCTTAATTCCTATCTTGTTATATGCTTCTTTGTGTGAATATGATCTTGGATATACTTTCAAACTACCTCGGGAAAATTATCCCTATTACTTCTTGTCCTTGGACAATTAGTATTTAATATATGGTAGGATTCTTTGATCATATTCGTTTTGGCCTTTTCTTATTTATCTTATCTTTGGCCAATAAAATGTTTGTCTAGTTGCTCCCAAGCTTTCCGTGCCTCTTGTGTATCTTCTTATTCTATTTATTTCCCCTTGTGTTTTACTTAGTGTAGGTAGTAGTGATGATCTCATTTGTGGGCATTTTGCATTCAAAGGCAAAATTATATATAATGCACTACTTATGGGGGAGCTCTCCTATATTATCTAGAACATTGTTTTATGCTTCTTGATTTGATCTGTTTTTGCTTGGAAGCTCATCTTTTTTGTGTTGGTACTTTGTGTGCCATCATGAAAAGTGTGAAGAGTTTGTTTTGGTTATTGTTTCCTTGCTCTCGTTGGGAGTTGGCTTTATCTCATTCCGTTTCTCTTGTTTTGTTCTTTTAGGATGAGATAAATCCTTAAGCCTTGGTATTTTTCTTATCCTTTTTCTTTGGCTCTTTCGAGTTCATTTGTTGAACTTGTGTTCTTTCATGTGTTTATTTGGCTCTTCGATACAATTTGGACACCTTTTGTCGAGTCACACTTTTGTGTGTGTCTTATTGGTTTACTTGGTGTTTTTGTTCAAATTGTATCTCCTTTTGGTTCTTGAAAGCCTATGCATGCATATTTACTTCTTGTATATATTATGGCATGCTTGCTTTCTTTGATCCAATATATAGGGGAAACTCCACCAAATCCTAATGGGCTAAGATGTGCATGAAATTCAATTTCATATCAATATGCACATATTTGTGTGGGGGCTCTCCTATGTACTGTAGTTTCACTAACTACTTTGGACCCAATTTGTTTGGGGACAATAGTGTACTTAATTGAGTTTTAGGTACATTGGAGATATATATTGGGTGCTTGTATCTTGAACAAGGAAGAAGTGGCGTCTACATGTTAGTTGGATGCAAGCTAGGATGATCAACGAATTCATATCTTCTTCATCCTACCAATTATATCTTGGTAACAAGTATCTCTCTCTCATGCATACATATCTTGTTCCCAACCTTGTGTAGGTTGCTTGTTGGCATGAATTTGTGTTCTTCCATATGTAGGATTTCTTGCTTTGGCTTTGAAGAGTTCTCTCTATTGCAAATGTGTGTATGTTGAGATGAGTGAATATAATGGGGACTATACTAAATCATGCTCATGATTCACTAATCCCAAATATGTCAATCTAGCAATTTTGTTGCATATCATTTCCTCAATATCTCTCATGTCCAATAGTGAGTATTTTTGCCAAGTTGATTTCTATCTTGTGATACTTGTTGCCTTTCTCCATATATTCCTTCTATCCTCTTCTTCCCTTGAGAATAGTTGTGTTGTATGGGGTATGTTGGTGTTTGAAGCTCATTGATGTACAATAAGATTTATTTGAGCCCTTGGGCATGCTTTCAAGCAAAACATCTTATTGGTATATTCTATGACTTCTTTTTGGGTCTTCATGTTCTTTCTTGAGTATCTATTTTGTGTGTGCATGTTTCTTTGTGGTTATATGTCTTTGTGATATTTTCCACCTAAAAATTTATACACACAAGATAAGATCAATATTTGGTTGTTTTTGCATTTCTTGGAAATCACCTCTTACTTCATTTTGATTCTTCGGTGGTTTCCAAATTATTGTATTTTGTGTGCATTGCTAAATGGTTTTGAAGGAGTGAGGATTCCATGGTTGTGCATGTTGTTTCCAAATATAATTACTATAATTGGTGCACAATCTTTGGGGAGCTTCTATAATTCATTTAATGATGCACATGTTCCTTCGTTCTCGTTTCTTGTGGTTTAAATGCTTATGGGGGAGCAAGGATGCCATATTTGTGCATATTGTATTCCATACAAATATTCTAATCTTTGCACAAAGTTTGGGGAGCTTCTCTATTTTTATTTAAACACTCTTTTGGTTGTTGTTTCCTTTTGACATCATTTGATGGTGTTTCAATTGTTTCTTTTGGATCTTTTGATTGCTCGCTTCATTTGTTGAAGCCCTTTTCTTTTCTTTCTTTTATTTTTGCTTTCTTTGGGTCCTCAATATAGTTTTACTTCCTCCCTAGTTCTCATCATTTGACTTGTGCATATGCACACCTTTGGAGGAATTCTCACTATGTTGGTCGTCTAGAACTTTTCACCCATTTTGGCAATCGATGCCAATGGGGGAGAAGTTTTGGAGGGTTTAAGGGAAGTTGGCCTTTGCTTTGAGTGTGTTCTTAAGCATTTGCCTCTCATGCTCTTGCATCTTTGTGTTTGCTTTGCATGTTGAATATATAGAGGAAACTCAACCAACAGTAACGGTTGGCAATTTATGCAATGAAATTCAAGTTCATCACACATGCATAGATTGTGGGGGGAGTTTGCTCTATATAGTATGGTTGTATCAACATCACATACTTGTGTAGTATTTGATGTTGGGGCAACCGCTTTGGTCGTTAATTGTCATATTTAAACCCTCGCTAAGGGATTGTCATCAATTACCAAAATGGGAGAGATTGAAAGGGCATGTATGCCCCCATGTGTGGTTTTGGTAATTAATGACAATCTCTATGGACTAATGTGTAAATTGAGTTTCACTTGTAGGTTTGTCCATTGGCATCGCTTGGGCCATGTGTTGGTCTCAAGATTGGAAGATGAAGAAATGTCCAAGGGCTTTGTGCCCATTGGAATCATGAAGAAAGAAGGAGCTTGAAGGTCGATCAAGGCATGTGCAAAGGGTTGCATCAAGATGGATCAACCTCAAGTAGGGATGAAGAAGGACAAGCTCAAGATGCGCCATCTCTAGAAGATCTCATGCTTGAAGCTTGCCATCCTCGTGCTCATGGAATGATGAAGACAAGTTCAAAGAAGAGGTTTCCCCATGGAGTATGGGGGAGCAATTTGCAAGTCTTCATCTTCATCAAGCAAGAGCATCCAAGAAAGGTGTTCCCACTATAGAAGAACAAGACGGTCTACATCAAGTTCAAGTGGGATGCTCAAGGCAAAGGTATGTTCTTGATAGGGCTTTTCTTTTGCCGGTCTCGTATTGTTAGTTGGGAGACCGGGTTTAGGATAGATAGTCGTGCTATCAAGAGGGGCTCTCAAGCGGGTGTCTCATCTGCATCGTTCGGAGAGAGCTCAAACCTTTGCATTCATAGCATCATCTTTCTTGGTTGTTAGTTGGTTCTTGTCCATGAGAGGATCTAGAGCTTGTGGTCACCATCATAACAAGCTCTAGTTTTTTTTTTGGTTTCTGGATTTTCCTTGACCGGAAGTTCCGGCTTCCCACCGAAAGTTCCGCTAGGGCATCTTTGCCGCCGAAAGTTCTGGTGGAAGTTCCGGGTCTTCTTCCGCTCTCCTTCAGTAACCTTCTGTTTTGGATGTGCTATTTGACGGAACTTCAGTCGGAATTTCAACCAGAAGTTTCGCTCCCACCGGAAGTTCCGGCCAGGGACCGGAAGTTCCGCTCAGGCCTAGTTGCCGCCAAAAGTTCCGGTTGAACTTCCGGCTCTTGTTCCGCTCATGTTCAGTAACCTTCTGTTTTGAATATGTCTATTTGACGGAACTTCTGTTGGAACTTCCACCGGAAGTTTCACTCCCACCGGAAGTTCCGATGAACCGGCGGAAGTTCCGACCAGGATTCGCTTTTTTTAGTTTCTCGCTCCGCAGTTTTTGACCGTTGGCTGTGTGCCACCGGAACTTCCGACCTCCCACCAGAAGTTCCGGCCAGGAGCCGTGAATGCCCATAACAGGCAGATCTGGGAGCCCTTTAAAAGGGGCTCATCTTCCCCTTCGTGGGTACAAGCTTTTCTTCTTCGTTCTTGGCTTTCTCTCTCTCCTCCATTGTCAACCTTGAAGAAGCTTTCCCTCTCCCTTTCCCCTCCTATGATTCTTGCATCTTTTTGAGGGATTTGAGAGAGGAGATCTAGATCTACAATCCCCCCAAGCCAAATCCCTTCTTTATGAAGGAATCATTGGGATCTAGATCTTGGAGAGTTGTGTTTTCTCCTCTTGTGTTCTTCCTCCCTTATTCCCCCAATAGCTTTTGTAGCTTTGTTGGAATTTGAGAGAGAAGGACTTGCCCTTGCATTTGGTGTATAGGTTTGAGTTCTCCTCGGAGATTCGGCGAGTTCAAGCTTGTGAGCTTGTATCTCTTGGGTTCCTTGGAACCCTAGCGGTTGTGTGGTTGGATTGTTGACCTTTTGTGGTCTTGTTGACCTTTTGTGGTCTTGTAGCCTTTTGTGGCGTTGTTGGCCTTTTGTGGCATTGTTGGCCTTTTGTGGCTTTGCTGTTGGGAGCCTCCAATTGAGTTGTGGAGTTAGCCCCAATCTTGTACGGGTTCGGTGACCGCCCTCAAGTGTCCCATAGTGGAGCAAGTGCCCGCCTTTTGTGGTGCGCACTTGGGAGAACAGGGTGAGCCTTTTGTGGCGTCGGTGAGTTGCATGCTTCCGCATCCGGGGTGAGGCCTTGTGTGGCGTTGGGTGAGCATCGAGCCACCACACCTCGAGGTGAGCCATTTGTGGCGTTCGGAGAGCATTACGCCATCGCACCTCTCTAACGGAGACGAAGCTTTTTTGGAAGTGAACTTCGGGAAACAAATCTTCGTCTCCGCGTCCATCGGTTATCTCTCAACCGAACCCTTTACTTATGCACTTTACATTGTGATAGCCATCGTGCTTGAAGTATCTATACCTTGCTATCACCTTGTTGCTTGTATTGCTTAGCATAGGTTGTTGGTGCACCTAGGTGAACTTAGTGGCTAGGTTTTGTGCTCAATAAATTAAACGTTAGTTTTATTCCGCATTTACTTGAGCCTAAACCGTAATAATTTTAAAAGCCTATTCACCCCCCCCCCTCTAGGCGACTTCCTTTGTACTTTCAATGATCATTGAGGATGAGAGGAAGGATCCAATGAGTTTGCTCGAGGAGGACGAGCCATACTACAGACAGGGTCCTCTTGCCGAGCCTGATCATTAGGTGCCTCCAACATGGGCTGCATTCATCGCAATGCGTCAGGAGATCCGAGATCCGGCGATGCATCAACAGCTGCAGGATGATCTTGTAGAGCACCTATGGATACGTAGGGGCAACACGACGTAGATGTTAAGCATGAACTAGCCGAACTTGGCCGAAATATTGTGTACTTTTATTGCAGGCCGAACTATGTTTACATTTACGCCGAACTCTGCTTAAAATTTCACCGAACTTTGGTCTTAAAGTGTTCTGTATTCATCGTATGACGAACTATGCCGAAATTTGGACGAACTTGAGCCGAATTTGAGCGGAAACGGGCGACCCGGAACTCGTCCTGGGTACGCGAGTGGGAAACTGGGTCTACCCAGGCCGAAAACTTGCGCCGTCCGGCCAAAGTTTGGTCCGGATTTCGGCCTGGGTTCGGCCAACGAGTGGAGATGCTCTAAGGTTGGTGACTTAAAAGAAACTCATGGATAGGGCTAGCAATTCACTTAACAGAACTTTCTTTGATGAAGCCATGGATGCATTTTAAACCTGAGAGTGAGAATGCATGGGATAATGGGCTTGGTTGTCCAACATACCACCAAAACATTGGTCTAGGCATGCCATGGACACTGATTGTAATACTTATTTTGTTGTTAGCGATCTGAGAGATTATATCCTAGATGTCACAGACAAGCCAGCTGTTACCATGATAGATAGCATTAGAACAAAGCTTATGGTTAAGTATGACATAAACAGAACTGGTGCTGAAACTGCTTTTTGGGAGATCACCGCAACTTATGCTGAGAAGCTTGAGATGGAGAAGACTAGAGCATAACCCCTGTGCAAGACAATTCGTGCAGGGATGGGCCTATGGAAAGTGGGATTAGAGGTAGAACATACAGTGTCAATGTCATCGCAAAGACATGTATTTGCATAAAGTGGGATCATCTCATTGGAATTCACTGTTCATATACAAGATGAGAGAGCACCCCAAAAACTATGCAGTGATTTCTTCAATAAACCCTTGCTTACAACAACATGATCTTTCCTGTGCCGAGCAAGCATGAATGGACAAGGACAGAAAAACCGGACATTGATCCACCTATTTTCACATGACATACTGGCAGGCCTAAGAATAGGAGGAAGGGGATCCGTGAGGTGCCACAACTAAGTAGCAACAGTAGGAGGACAACCACAGCATGCTCAAACTGTACATTACAAGGTCATAAGTATCCACAATGTGGCCAGCTATTGAGGCCAGAACTGGAGAGGATGGGTGGACATGGACCTGGGAGGCCAGAGGTGCATTCACTTCAAAATAGGTATCTTGGACGCCTCTGCGTTGTAAGATAGCGATCTGGTTGTTCATTAGAGAAAGAGTCTGGACAGCAAACCGGTTAGCAAAACGCGGCCTCCCACATAATGAAAGATGTGTATTCTGCAATTCAGCTGAAGAGAGTCCTCAACACCTGTTCCTTGGTTGTGCGGTGATCAACATCATATGGAATTCGGCATTGAGTTGGGCAGGTCTTGTGTCAGTAGTCCCGGTCAGCAACCAAAACCTTAAGACTTGGTGGCAACAAGCTTTGAGAAATCTTCAGGGAACAATCAGAAAGAAACTGAACACTGGTCATTCTTATCTCTTGGCTGATTTGGCGGGAAAGAAATAATCGAGTGTTCGAAAACACCTACAAGCCAACATCACAGATCGTGGATCCAAATAAAATCAGAAGCTAGGTTGTGGTCGTTAGCTAGCAGGATTTGCTTCATCTTGTAAGGAAGAGGTTTTTGGTGTCGTCTTGGTCTGTTTGAGTCTAGTTTTCGAGCGATAGCTCTCTGCGTCAGGTCGTGCTTGTAATCTGAATTTCTGTACTTTCTCACTCTGTATGGGTTTTTTCCCTCTTCTTAATATATATACATGCAGTCCTCCTGCATGGTTCGAAAAAAAAACTATTAATTCTAATGCTTGTTTACTTCTTTGCAACTGAACCAGAGCAATAGAAGATTCCCTGAGGACCAAGATGGAGAAGGAGCAGCTCATGTTGCTGGAGCAGGACTAGGAGGAGGAGAAGAAACAACAACAGCTCATGCAGCTGGACCAGAACTAGTAGGAGGAGGAAGAACACATGGACCAGCTAGAGGAGGACTAAGAGAAGGATCAGCAGCTCATGAACCTGCTCCACATGAAGTGAATGGTATGAAATATATCAAGGTGAGCAAGCATATGGAGATCATGAAGCTTTTGCACCTCCAGCACCAGCTGAAGATTCATATTTGGCAAGCTCTTCAAGGTCAGAAGGTAGAGGCAAGATGCTGCAGTTAGGAAAGGTAGAGGCAGCGCTTTGACACGCAGAACGTCGGGATATCTCCACCCGCCATCGTGTACACCGGACCACCGTCCGCTGCCGGCGGTGAGAAGCACGACGGCGGCTCAACTTTAGTCATTTGTGCTTACCTGAACCTCCTGTCCGTGGTCGCCTACCTACCTGTACAAGAAGGATGAGAAGCTGTTCGTGCGGGAACACATGCATGGCAGGCAGGGCAGCAGCCTGGCCTGACGAATCTGGACTGCGGATAGTGAAGGGGCGTGGCGCGCGGGCTGGCGGTCCTGCACGAGGAGAGGAGCTGCCGATGCTTACGGTGCCGCCGCGCGGCCACCTTAATTCCTCCACGACGTACGTGTTGGTAGCGCTGCAGCACGCGTCGCAGGTGATTATGGCGTACAAGTCGCCGGAGTGCGCATGGTCGGAGACTCGGAGGGCGAGCAAGAAGAGCGACGTGGTGCTCGATCGGCACCGGCTGGAAGGAGTCGGCGCCGTTGGGCACACGTATGCATGCTCTGGGCTTGCCACGCGGAGGCCGTCGTCCTCATGGACGTCGCTCGCGGGGGTCCTGCAGTCCTGCTCCTCACTGTGCGCCACGCTCACGCGCCACACCGCGCGCGCGGGACGCTTTTCTCGGCGCGTGGGCCAACTGCCGCGACGACGTACGACGACGTACGGGGCGCTAGCTGGTGTTGCGCGTGCTCCGGCTGTACCTTGAGCACATCGATCGATCGATGTGCCAGACACGCGACATCCGGTACGTGCCAGCGGTGAGCGCGCGCGCGCTCGAAGGCGGCGTCGAGGTCGAGGCCCGCGTGGGCGCGGTGGGTCACGGACGACAATGCGCATGTGGCGTCGGCGAGCTCCGCGGGATAGGCTTGTGCCAGAGCTCGTCGTGGTGGATGGACAGGACGGACGCTGCCAATTAATCGTGATGTCGTCAAACACCGTTCGTTCTCGCCAGCAGCAGCAGCAGCGCCGGCAGGTACAACCACGGCAGCGTCTCGTTGATCCTATGTGACCATGTCTCGGCGGAGTGCAGATGTCTCCCCGGGGTTTAATGACTTTAAAAGGCGACCACGGTGCGGCCGCAGACTTGGGCGACCTCGGCGCGTGCTTTGTGCTTCAACTCCGGCCTCCGGACGCCGGGCGCGTGGTGAGCAGCGTCATGTCATGGCCCAGCTAGCAATCTCTCCGCTTGCAGCCTCGCATGAACCCCACGTCTGCCGGGAAAAGAAAGAGGTAGTACTAAACAAAAAACAGTTGGAAAAAAAAGGACTTGGCAAGAAAAAACAAAATCTTAACGTCCACAGTGGCTAGCTTGTCACATTTTTCCCACTACTACTCCATGGCCGTTTTGCTGCAACTTGACCACTGTTCATCCTTTGCACCATCGTGTTTGAATTTCCTGCAAACAGATCTTTCTTATGATTGGTCGGTTACCGCCGAATAATAACATGAGTAAGAAACGTTGGTGTGGGGGTGGGGATTAGCTCTGGGATTGGGGATTTCTTCAATTACCGATCGATTGACAGTCAACAACGATTAAGATGATATTGTGTATAAGTATTTTTTTTTGTATGTAGTATTTGATATTGGGATAGGTTTTTCATATTTGGGGGGTCAATGGGATTCTAAGTCCAGTCAAATCCTTTGATCCCATAAGGCATTCTAAATGCATTCAATCCAGTCAATGGCGCTTGTTACTATGCTCTGTTGTTTCTGAAGTTTCTCCCATTTCAAAAGAACTCCGTTGATCAGATGTGGCATCTGTTTATAGGTCCATGGGAATTTCTGAGTGCCCATCCATTTGGTACAAGTCTGCTCTTAGGTCTGTGCCTCTGTTGTGCTGGTGTGTAAATTTTATTCTTTAGGGGCTGCAGCAATGGTATCGGCACTTGCACTTGTTACTCTAGGGCTTGTTCTGTGTTAATCAATAGAATTCGGTAAGATGGAAGTTTGGAACCTAAAAGATACCATCTATTTTAATCTAGTTCAAACAGATGAACTAGTTTTTTTAAAAAATGACGACATATGAAAATATAGTTTATTTTAAAGAGGGTAGAGGGTACCCTAAAGGTCACCCACTCCCATCCTTAGAATTAAGTGGCCTTTTGACCCAGTTTCGTAAAACTCAAGGATTATTGTGTCAGCTCAGATTCTTCTTGCATAACTTTGATAGGCTTAATTTTGGGGTATTAACATTCATACGTTCTATTCGCACAAGGTTTCTATGCAAATATCTATGGAAATTGAAAATCTCAATAAAGATTTTTTTTTCACGTGGTTACTAAGTAAAAAAGTTTTATTAACTAAAGACAATTTGGCAAAGAGAAACTAGAATAGGAGTAAGAAAAGTTGACACAGAGGAAACAGTTGAACATCTATTTTGCTTTTGTCATTTGGCAAGTTGATATGGATGATTGTTTATTCTACATAGAGTGAATTCCACTTTTTACCATCTACTTGTGCATTTGTGACACTAATTACCTTATGTAATAAAAATTCATCTAAATTACCATGTTTGGAAACTTTAAACCCTTATTTTCTGATGCATATCTATTGGGCAAGGTGTGAGATGACGATTGAACTTCAAAATTATCGAGATGGCAACAAAGAATAGAACATTTGGTGCAGAGAAGGGTGGATATGATCGACGACGACGTCCTCCGATCTTGACATATTTTGTGGCGGAAAATCGTCCTAACATGTCAGCCTTATCCAAGAACAAGTGTTGAATGCTAAAATGGGATAAAATCATGCTTAGAATTTTCTTAAATAGGACATTTGGGTACAACTTCTACTAAATTGGATAATTAGTCCCTCAAATGCACAAATAGAGGGTAAAAAGTGGAATTCACTACTACATATAACATACCGGCACCAACCACTATAACAAATTTGTTTGGAAATTGGTTGAATGAGATACTCAATCTAGGATTCGCATTGAGGTTTTAGCCCTAGTTTGGACGATATGAAATTGTAGAAATCGTGCCGCTTCTCTCTGAACCTAATCGTGCAGGAAGCCCCCAAGATTCCAATAAATCCTCCATCAGAGGTACGGTGTTGGTTCAGTGATGGCAGAAGCATCAGGTGGTGCAGTCTGCAGACCATGTCGTGCACGTCTGTCGGAAGTCCAGATCCGGTACTTCAACGCGCCCAACCAGGTGAAGATTTTGCAGTTTAATGGCGTCAGCTTCTCCAGCTACAGTTAGCAGCTGCCATCCTGATCGAGCATTAGCCATCATGTAAGTGGACTGAGCTGAATATTGGCCTGTAGATGAGCAGAGCCATCTGAGTTCGTCCGGTACACCAAGGTTTGTTTCTGAATATGGAACAGATCAGTGAGAAGAGATCGAGGCATTGCAGCAAGCCTCCGGTGGATAGGATATCACTCGCGTCCAACAACCAGGAGTGATGATTAAATAAAGCCAGAACATCTGCCTGCCTCCTGATGAGATCTGTGCACAAACTCCTCCGCGGCGACGACACCACTTGGACGCGCTGGGTTCGTCGCTGGTGCGGCATCGGCAGGGATCGCCGTCGGACACCCCGATTTGGCGCACCTTCAAGCGCATGTTCTCCCTCCGTCTACCGTGGCCTGGCGAATGTGAGGGTTGACAATGGTGATTCGGCCGGCGTTGTTCTGGTTCGACGGCTTGCACGATTGGGGTCCTCTGTTCGCCTGCATGCCTGCCCTGCTCTCACACTGCACCGCGCACTGTCTGTCGGTGGCAGATGCACGGCGCGCGGGCCGGTCCTCGCCACCCATGGTGCCTACGCTGACGCCGAGAAGGCCAGTTATTGTAGTCCAACAGCCACCTCCGGCGCCATGAACGCAGGCGGGCCGCAGGTTATCTTCCCGCCGGCGAAGTGCTTCCACGCGCACCCGAAGTCTATGAGCTTGGCGCGCCCGTCAGCACTGATCACGACGTTCCTCGCCTTGACATCCCCGCGCACCATGGACTCCTTGTGGAGGTACGCGAGCCCTGCCGCCACATCGGACGCATACAGGCGGACCGCGCGCTCGTCGAGTCGCCCGGCCAAGGTCACCTCGTCGGCGAGCGACCTGCCGAGCGCGAACTCGAGGAACAGCTGGTATGGCCCGTCGCTCGTCGCGGCCACCGACGCAGGAGAACGACGCGCGGGGAGCGCGGCGCAGACATAAACATGATCGGCTGCTCCCTCATGAGCGCCGCGGCGCTGGACGCGCACGGCGACTTGAACGGGAACAGCTCCGTGACGTGTCGTCTGCTGCCAAGAAAACCTCCGCCGCCTGACGCGCCGCGGCCCAGCGTCTGCACGGCGTCCATCTTTCACTGATGATTGCCATCTTCTTTCCTCTCCGTTCCCAACTGCGATGTGTTGGTGGTTTCTGCTGCATTGGTCCTCTGTTTGCCTCGAGCTTATATTCCGTAACTAACCGTCAGTACATGTACAGTACCATTGTTGGTCTGACTATGTACGTACTGATTTTCACCGACATACGTAGCGAAAGGACAAATGTGGGGGGCAAAAACCAAGTGTTATTTCTGCTTATTAGAGCCACAATTTTGATCTGCAAAACAATCTATGTATATCTCTGGAAGAATTTTTTTTTCTTTTGAATATCATTTTCGATTTTTAAAAATTCTTAGCTCGGAGGAGCCCGTGAGCCAAAACGCTGGCCAGCACCACCTAGCTAATACTTGTCGCGAACAAGAACCGGAGACAGCTGACCATCTCGCATTTGGGCCGTGTCATGGCGCGTCAGGTTTGTCACAATGTTCTTCAGCGTTGCAACCCGATTGCACTTGTGCCAAGCCACGATGACACCCTTGAAGATTGGTGGCCGTTAGCTCGGCGGCACGCACCGGCGGCCGCAAGGAAGGGTTTTGATTCCCTTGTGCTGCGCTTGTCACTTAGACTCTCTGGAAGGAGCGCCAACAGGAAGAGTCTTCGAGCCGGTCAGCTGACACACTGCGCACGGTGTGTAGGAAGATCGCCGATGAAGCACAGCTTTGGATTCTATCCGGCGCAGTAGGACTTGGTGAAATCTCATAACCCTATTTCACTATACAACATTAGCAAAGGGATATACACTATGGCGGATACAGCATTTAGAGGCACTCTAAAATACCTTCAATAGTCAAATTAGTGTCACAAATGAGTTTTTAAGGCACTAAAAATAACGCCGGGAACGTAAAAGTTATTTGAGGCAGTTTCAAAAAGTGCCTCTAAATCCTAGTCATTTGAGGCACTATAACTAATGCCTCTAAATCCTAGCTATTTGAGGCACTATGACTAGTGCCTCAAAAACCAACTTGAGGCACAAATTAAAGAGCCTCTAAATCCTAGCCATTTAAGGCATAAATTAGAGTGCCTCTAAATCCTAGCCATTTGAGGCACTATGACTAGTGCCTCTAAATCCTAGCCATTTGAGCCACTATGACTAGCGCCTCTAAATCCTAGCCATTTGAGGCACTAGTCTAAAAACCAACTTTTTGAGGCACTATGACTAGTGCCTCTAAATCCTAGCCAAAAGCAATTGTGTATTACAGTGACATATATTACAAAATGGCTCACATCAATCGAATTATATTAGGTAATGCACTCAAATCAAATCAATACAAACCACATTACGGTGACATATATTACAGTGACATTACAATTCGTCCACAACAATTGTAGATGTTCAAATTTAACTAAAAGTATTACAGTGACATATATTACATATGTTCACAGCCATATCTTTATTTAGACGATAATATTTTGCAATACAAACTTTAAATAGGCTGAGACCATGAAAAAATGCCATGAAGGTTTCTGTCCAAGCATATGGGTCAATAGAGTTCTGGCCAGAACTAGCAGCCTCAAAAACGCCATGAAGGTTTCTGTCGAAACAAGCACCTACATACAGAAAGTAGCTATTTGCATCATGAGCACAGTGTGACACTAAATAAGAACAAACTGAGGAAAACATCCACCAAATTAGGGGAGCAAAGTTTGGATTTAGCAAAGACTGCTATGTGCGTGCATAAATGCCTAGTGATGTGTACTAATTAAATCCTTGTATCATCACGGTTTAACTATGACACCGTCAGGAGAAGTCCAGAAGCTACGTTGCGGCATCAAGCAGAAAACTATGAAGGACCATCGATCTGAAACTTGATAGCAGATGTTTAGTCCTAACAATATCTAAGTGATACTGATCATCTCGATTAAATTGTACGAGTAGCTATAGACAAAACAAAGGCATTATTCTCCTAGCTAAGTCTCAGCAACAATAACTAAAGTGTGTGAGTCTGGCACTAGCTAGCTAGGTCAATCATTAGGTACAAGCAGTGGTGGACCCAGGATTTGGGTAAGACCAGGGCTAATTTCTCGAATGCTCTCCCAGTAACAATATATATCAACCGAAGCACATATTCTTCGGTCCGCCTAGGCGCACGACCCTGTGGCTGTCAGCACATATTCTTCGGTCCGCCTTGGCGCACGACCCTGTGGCTGTCAGCACATATTTCTATTTTCTATAACACTAATAAAAATAATTGAAAAAATAATATTTTGGGAGCTCTGCAACCTGTCATTCTTACCGGTAAACAACTGGTATAACTTACGTGCACATATTTTCAAAATATTCCCTAGACCAGAAAGGTTTGCATGACTGTTTTTTCACAGAAAGCTTAATCTTACATATGAAATAATAAATATTCCTACCCTTTTCACATGGATACTACAAGCTGCAAGACTAAGAATCATTAGGAAATCCAATTAAAATGGTCAACAGCAATAAAATTAAAGCTTTGGAGAATCAATATATACATTTTTCTAACTAAAAGCTAAGAGAAATCTACACTCATATATAAAAGCAAGGATTACAGTGTAACTTCATTATATATTATTAACACAAATTAGAAAGACAACTAACATTCTATTTTCTAAACAAAGCATTGCCACTGACCTTCACATCTGGCGAAGAATATGAATTCCATGTAAATAGCCACAAGAAGCCATAGAAGCCACCTGCAAAGCTTCTGCAAAATCATAAAAGAGTTGAAGATGTGTTCCTTTTTCTTCTGGAGAAATAAGAGAAATTTTTGGATACTGGTAGATGATGATCTAGTGCACATAGGGCTAATACAGTGTTGGTGTGTGGCTAGTACGTTGACTATATCGTGGCTGCACATTACCTGATCGACATACAAATTCCTGGACGTGCTCAGCACAAAGATCCACTTGGCATCCCTTGACCCACCAGATGTCTCGAGGATTGTCTACATATTTGTACCCTTGATTTTACATGTATGCACCAAACACTAGATGTCAATGCTCCAAGACCTAGGCAATATTAAGCATATTCCACCCTCTGATTCAGTGCAAACACAATTAGGCAAGAAATTAACACTACAAAGAACCGGCTGATTCCTAGGAAACTTGAGCACATGTTACCAATTTATAGGAACTGAAATATTACTTTTCGGTGGCATATCACACGGTAAATCAGAACACTTGCACATGTGGAAAGTACCAAGATTCCATACCTAATTATTGCTGAGTGAATTAAATTTTCTTCTCTGTTGGAGCAGATATGTGTTCATCCGCTGTCTCATCTTCCCCTTCCCATATTTTCTTCTTCCCCTTCCCATCTCCCTCACAACCAGCAGCGAATCACCCAAAAAACAACCGGATGCAGCAGGAACAAAAGCAAGAAAAAATACAATGAGGGGAGAGGGAGAGGGGACAGAGGTATGCAACCACAAATCGCCTTCCAACAATGAGAAAGAAAATGTCAGAAGTATAATCTGCTACTTCAGTTCAATGATAAAATTTCTGATAGAACAGAACACGGTGATTATGGATCAACTAAACGGAAGAGAAAACAATGTTCAAACCCAGAATTTTGATATGCAACATAGAATTAAATGTAGTACACCTGCAGGTATACAGTGTCTACACTCTTAATGTTTTACGAGTTACTAGAATGAGGCAAAATGGCCAATGGTAACTTCTTCTGAAAATTTGAACCACACATAATAGAATTTCAACCCTTCCAGACCCTAGACCAAGTGAGATACCTGGCCATTGTTGGATGGAGTTGCAGTTGAGATGAACAGAAGGTCGGCAACAACAGCGATGGCCCAATCTTGTGCTCAATCCTCGCATCAATCTCCCGTTTAGGACGAAGGGAGTACTTTTTATGAACTACTACACAAAAATAAAAACACAAAAATTACACACTATAATAGTGAGATAGACATGCGAGCATATAGCAAAAGAAAATGAATCTCATATATGCAACGGTAATAAAATCTTGCCTACATTAGATATAGTAGATGAAATAAACAAAGCTAGAGCCGCTAGAAGACTGAACGTGGATCCCAGCGACAGTTGACTTGCAGCCTTAGGTTAATGCAATGGGGGGACATACATCCATTCAACAGGTCTAAACCTAAGAACAAACATGTTAAACAGATGATAAGCAAGAATGAAGGATTGTACCTGTCCAAGGGTAGACAGAGCAGCAACAGGGAGGCAGGGACATAACCAAGCTCAACCAACACTACAGCATGAAGAAGCCATGTGTGAGGGTTGAAAGTGAGGACCGTCACTCCCTGTCGTGTTGCTGGCACAATTTTCATGAGAGGAACAAAGTCACTCAGGCAAAGGATAAGAGGAAGCACTCGAATCCATACCTCAGCTGTGCAGACGGCGACAGAGGCAAGTAACCTGCAAGTTTCGTATAAAATGAACAGTCAAAAAAGAGGTTATGGTATAGGGAAACCAGCCAAAAAAGGAGCAAAGAACATCATATAACCAGTTCCGCTTCAACAAAACTCTCTTCCCCGTAGTCAATCCAATTATGCTTAAACAAAACTCTGGGATCGAGCGACGCTGAGAGTTTTGTTTAAGCATAGCTGGATTGACTAAGCATAGTTGTTCCAGCTATGTAGGTTGTTGCATGTTGGGTCGTGCATACTCGTGTGTCCTGGTTCGGGTTGGGTCTGTGCGTGTGTTGAGTACAGAGCCCTGTTCTGGCCATATGCAACAACCTACATTAAAACAAACCACGGTTAGTACCTTGTGGATTGAATCTAGGATGCACGAGTATGCTCCAGTTTTACCATAAAATGTTCTGTGGTAACTCATCGGCTCAACGAATTCGGAGATATTGTTGCAGTGAAATATCGGCTGATTAAATTTCTCACCATGCACATACAACTGCGATTTAACCATAAACAGTTTGCCATGTCAGACAATTTACATTCTGCTCCTGAACTCATGACGTAATGGAATACACAGGGGGCGGGAAGAGACAACTTTCAGGACGCAATTACTCACCAGGGGCATATCAAAAGCAAAGAAGTTCCCAACAGCTTTGCAGCAACAAACACCATCCTGATGTTGGACAGGTAGATGGTGCCCTTTGTTTTTGCGTGACCGCCAGGCGCTCTGAGAACAGGCAAATGGTATTTGATTAGTTATGTTTTGCCCGGAGGAGCGAGCGTTTAGTAAGACAAAATCTCAAGATGAACATAACTAACAAAGCCTTCTAAGTGACTACAGCAGGAAAGCCGTCCTCATATAACACGGGTGCTCAACATGATAGGAAAATTGCACATGTTCGCGGTTACGAATTGCGCCGCAAAGTCACCGTAATTCGTTCCTAACCCATCCAATATTCAAAATTGGTTTCCTTCCTCTCGTCTGAGCTCTATATTGCGCAAAAAAAGCTAAACAGGGCAACTACACGCCACCAGCAATCTGGCCTGCGATCCTCCCATGTTTTACAAGGATGAACACGCGACAACACTAGCTCTACTGACAGGCAGAACAATCCCCTGCTAAATTTCGGTTGCCAGGGCAACCCGCCTGCAATTTCGGAATGAACTAATAATTTTTAACCCAAACCCCCCCCCCCCCCCCCCCCCACACACACACACACACACACACGCTTTGTCCCCGTCCAAACCTAACCTAATCCCTAGACAAAATCCTCATCCATATAGCGCAAAAATATCTCGCGAGAACGCGAACCCTGATCCGTCTCGGCGCAGCGGGCAGAAACGATCGCGGGGCGGGTAAATAAGGGGAGAGGGGGTTAGTGACGTATGAGGGGATCTTGTCGACGTAGAACTCGACGCTGTCGCGGGCGAGGACGAACATCTCGCCGTTGAAGGGCACGGGCATCCCGTTCCCGAACAGCTACGGGTTCTCCGCCATCTCCTCCGGGCCGGGCCGGGGTCCGCCTGGTCCTGGACTGCTCCGTCGCGTCTCCGAACGAGGGATCGGGGGAGGAGAGAGGAGAGCGAATGGGGGTGAAGAGGCGGTGATCAAACCCTAGAGTAGGGTTAGCTGGAGGCGAAGAGGCGGTGGCGACCGGAGCTTGCAGACGAGAAGGGGAGGCGACCGTGGCGGGCGACGGCGCGCATGGAGGCGAGCGGCGAGGGGTGCTCGCGGTAGACCAATCCTAGGGAGGCGGTGGCGTTCGCGGCGACGGCGAGCTCGGGAGGCGCGGAGCTCCTGGCGGCGGGGTTCGTGCAGGGCGGAGCCGCGCGGGCTGGGGGGAAGGACGGTGGTGGGGCCGGTTCGCGGAGAGCGGTGCCGAGCTGGCGAGGAGGTGGGTGGCGGCAGAAGGGGACGGGGCGGCCGGGGAGAAGTACGGCTGGCGGCGATGCATCTGGCGGCGGGGCGGGCGCTCGCGGATACAGAGGAGAAAAAACGTCGGGTGGGGAGAAGTACGGCGAACGCGAGGTGGGGACAGGAGAAAAAACGTCAGGGTGGGGCCGCGGGGGTTCACGTTCATATGCGGGGCATTGGTTCAGGTTTAAACAGGTGCTCCGAGAAATAAGCCCACGATCAAGTGTTGTACGCTACGTACGTCCATAAGTCAATTTCCTTAATAGCTCGTCCGTAAAAGTAGTTTGTTTTTGTAATAGTGACTTAAATGATCATTTATTTAAGGTATTTAAAATGCTTTGAATGACCAACTATTAGAGGCATTATCATATGTGTCTCAAAAAACTGTCAGCTTATTAGAGGCGTATTTTATTGCCTCTAAATGATAACCAATTGTGGCACATTTTAGTGCCTCTAAATTGTCAGCTTATTAGAGGCTTATTTATTGTCACAATTGGTCATTTATTAGAGGCATATTTTAGTGCCTCTAAATAATAATTAATTGTGGCACTTTTAATTGTGCCTTAATTGATATATTTTTAGTGGTATTTTTATAGAAAATGCCTCTAAAAGTTATGTCTTTTTGAGGCACAGTTCAAAGTGTCACTGATAGTTTAGCATGGAGGCATTAGACTGTGTCTCTATTTTTTAAAACATTAGAGGCACTATCAATAGTGCCTCAAAAAGATAAACTATTAGTGGCACTTTTAAAACTGCCACTAAAACTCATATTTTGACGCACTATTTTTCGAAGTGCCATAAATAGATACAACTAGAGGCAGTTTGAAAAAGTGCCTTTAAGAAAAGTGCCTCTGATTCGTGGACGTGCCATAGTAGGACTGAACTTATGCACGGACAGAATCCTAGCTAGCAAGCTACATCAACAAATTTGAGGGTTCTAAGGCCTTTCACAATAGGTGTTTCTTAGCGTAGTATCCTAGGTGCTTTGTCTATGTGGCATGTCATTTAATGGAGAAAGAGAGTGTTGTTGTATCTTAGCTAAGCTACATCCCTTGCACGGTATCATAGGCAAAAAAACTTGGCTAGACCAATCACACACATGCATGAGACTAGAATCATTAAATGCAACGCTTCTAAGAAACACTAACTAAGAAATACTCCATTGTCATAGTTGTTTCTTAAGTTTTAAATGCTCATATGAAAATGTGCTAAGAGACCCTCCATTATGAAAGGCCTAAAGAGAAACGGACCTCTCTTGTCGACAAATTTGAGGGATGGCTGACTCGACGATACCTACCGCCAGCGAACTGTCAAACTAAACAACTCGGGTACCAATCCTCTCACTCACGCACGCACACACACACAAATTAGAGAAACAATCTAGTAGATGAACAAGGATCACACGCAGAGACACAGATGATGAAGTATAGATGATGAAGTAGATGAACAAGGATCACACGCACGCGCGCAGCCTAATGTCGCACGGCCTTTGCCGTCACTCTTCTCCTTTTATTCTGATGATGATGAAGTATAGAAACTCAACAAACTCAGTTAATTAAAACGCTCCACACGGCCAGCTACCACCCGTGGCATCCCATGAATCCATTGCGCAGAGCGTGGACTACGCTATCCTAGCACTATCGTGTCCGATCCACTTTGCCATGCCATCCCATGATCGGTTCAAACAACCACCGTGTCAGGTGCTTCTACTCTAACTGAAACTCTGAAATAAATTCTAGCTGTTACCGACAATAAATAGGCTGAAGAAATACTGATGCACATGGTTTATTCAACACCAACGACGCGTTGTTGGCAGACCTGACGGAGCAATCTCCTGACGACGATGAGATGTAGGATATGCGCGCCGATGAAGTCCACCAAATGGATGAACTCCACAACGCCTTCCACGTCCAGGGCGGGCGCGTTCAACGTCCGGAGCATCCTCACCGACAACGTCCGCGCCGCCCCGCCGCACGCTGACGCCGCGCGCACACCATCTGCAGCACGCGCAGCCGTCGCTTCTCCCTCGGTTCCTCGCCGCTTAGCGACCGATCCAGTCGATCCACGTCGGATACCTTCATGCTCCGTTGATCTCGGTGGATCCAGCTATCCACAGAAGCAAACCAATCTCGATTCCGAGCTCGGAGTCAGTCGGAATCATCTCTCAAAGTTGGGCCGATTTCACTGCATCTCTGTCGATTCTCCGGTTCATGTCCGACAGTTAACGCGGGCCCATGACCCATGTTAGTGCTCTTTCCACGCGACCAGGACGGCTCCTCCCGTCTCTTGAGCTGGAAAACAAACAAAAAATCATGAAATTCATTACCACGGCAAGATTGATATTGGCCATCTTCGTCTTTTGGAGACAGACGAGCGAGGCCGCACAAACACAACCCAACTATACCGTGAACGCTATCTCACCTGGTTGTCATGAGGCTTTCAAAAGACCAGATTTATTGGTAGTACTGACATCGCTTACCTAAAAAAACGACCTACGGCAGCACACCGTGATGGTGACCCATGGGGAAGAGCTCTACATGGCTTGCTGTGACGACACGTGCAATGGTTTAGACACTAAGGCGTCAAGTGGGATATGTCAAAGCCCCACTACTTTTTGTTTGCTAATTTTTAGTTTAAAATTTTGCGCAAAATTTGAACTACAATTCGATAGAAATAAGGTTTTGGTGGGATCCCACTTATATTCCTATTAAACACCTGCTGTCTGCAATATTTGTCCATGTCAGTTATCGACGGCACTATAGACACCTCATACAATACATCGTTCTTTTAGTTGTCTGTAATTTGTACTCTCGCTGTTTTAAAATATAAAATGTTTTAGGTTTGTGAAGAAAATGTATCTAGACTTGTTACTCAAGAGTGAACCTACATACTAAAAGTAGTCTAGATACATTTTCTTCATAAACCTAAAACATCTTATATTTTAAAACGGAGGGAGTAAAATATAAGATGTTTTAGGTTTGTGAAGAAAATGTATCTAAACTTATTTTATTGTCTATTCACTTTAAACCTTAGTGAACCTACATACTAAAAATAGTCTAGATATATTTGTTTCACAAATCTAAAATATCTTATATTTTAAAATGAAGAGAGTAGAAGCTACGTGAATCTGCCTTCCGTCTTTTTTAGCTAACAATCCATGAGACGAAAGCGGACCCAATAAGGGAACTCAACTAAGAGCAAGTGAGGGGTTGCTTGAAGCCTTCCTCATAACGTCACATTAGGCTATCGAAAACCACCAAATTTGCTGGATCAGAATCCAACGGATTAGCAAGGCCCATGTTCTTGATGAGAACGCAGGTCGCCCACCGCCCCTGGCGGCGATGTGACTACTATGACGTGGTGTAACAATGTCGATCGTGATCTTGATTTCGTGCCTCTACACAATCAACCGATGGAGGAAAAACTTCTCGGCGATGTCACGGGCTTAGGAAGGCGTCCCTAGATATCATGGGCGAGGCAGTGGCCACTGCACGTGGATGAGGCTAAATAAAATTAAACGGTGTGCGTGAGAAGCGACATCAAGGGCGGGAGAGAAGGGATCTGCTTGGCTCTTTTCTCGTGTGGCTCTCGCACGTGGGACTTAGCCGTGGCCCTTAAATAGGGCGTAGGGCATTCTATCGGAGAACATATCCGTTCCACCCATGCTTCTTTTGCATCTGGTGATCGTAAACACTTATTGCGAGCTGACAAACAATCTAAAAACATATAAAATTTATTTTTCATGTCGAGAAATCTCAAATTAAAATTTGATACTTTTTTCGTGTAATTTCACCGATTTATTAATAACCTTCGATAGAAGTACAAAGGAGCCGAAATGTGATAAAAATAACAAATAGGTCATTGGACCACCTTGCGATGACTACATATACCTGTATTAGCCGAAGGCGCGCCGCCGTCCTAACCCCTCCGTCACCAGAGCCAGATAAAACTTGTCATAATTAAGCATAGTGTAGTAGACAGACATACATGACGTCATCGTTCTAAGGCCTAAAAAACCAGCGCACCAAACCATCAACCATCACTGAAGCTAACAACCGTAAATCAAAAAAGAATGACCTTAAACCAAACCAACAAATACAAAAACAACATGATCCAAAGTGAACCGTCGAACATATGACTCCACATATCACGGATGCACATGACGTGAGAAAAATAACAACAAATGGCCAAGTTCTAAACAAGTAAATTGTTTTTGAATTTCTTGACAAATTATAGAGCGTGTTTTGAACGGTTGGTAACTGTCGGTGCACTAGATTTGTCCTCCGGTTCAATCAATGGGGCACATAGGGCACATAGTACAGTACACGGGAGGCTTTGCTCTGTTGACCTGGTCCAGAAGGGCCACGGCGGACCACCGAGTGGGCGCACCCTGCACGTGGAAAGGAGCGCCGAGTGCCCGAGTGTGATCCTCCTCGGGATCATGATCCAAGCAGTAGACGGGGTCCATTCCAAAAGCGGCTTTGACTGAAGTTATGTGGCGAGATCTCTTGCGAAGCCGTGTTGCGCAAGAAGACGGCACAAGGAGAAGGTTGTCACAGGCCCCAGGGGATCCAATGTTGCCAAGTCCAAACGCGCGAGTAGGGCAGCGGAGGGACAACAGGGATGAGACGTGGCGCAACTACAGTCAAGCGTCTGAAGTTGGCGCGCTGGGAGTGGGCGTTGGCTGGCAACAGGCGCACGCGTTTTGGCATGAGCGGTAACCATGTCGTTTATTCTAGTCTCTGCAAACATTTTTTATATATGACTACACAAGTAAATTTTATACTAAAATTTTATACTTATTCATAATTGTTTTCAATAAACAATCACAATTAACTAAACAATAATGTCCCTAAAAACTGAGTGTGGTTTTTTGTTAGGCAGCCAAATGTCTATAATTTAGAAATACATTGAAATGTGTGTTAAATATAAATTGCATTTTATAACAATGGTTATGCTTCTTATGTTTATCTAGGATACATGGACTTCTGAAGATCTTTAAGCAACTCATTTAGATGGCAAGCAAAATGGAAAAGGGAAAAAATCACACGCGTTGCCGGGTTAATTTGTGCCACTTGTGTGAAGTATATAATATATATTTCTCTCTACATGCGTGTCTTTGTGTGCATATGTTATGTATAATTTGTATATATCATAAGTAGAGATCCCTAACACGTCTGTCAAAATGATATATTGCCTACGGTACCGGCGCATGATTCGGCATAAGAAACCACACAATTCTAGGGTGTATAAGAAGCACACGAGAAGCTTGCCACTAAATTACTGGCATGCTCCTTTATAGATCTCCGAGTGGTCAAATGGGTCGCTTGTGTTCTACTAGTTGGCACCAAACATATACTATAATAATTCTTTTTTGCTCGGGAACATATACTATAATATTAAATATAAATATATGTCTAGTGTTGTTCTACTTTTTTTCAAAAAAAAATTGAAACGGTGAAGTGCGGTTCTAATAACATTGATTTGAAATTCCAGAATATTGTTATTATGTATATATAACTGATCAAACTATTTAAGTCCGGACTTTGAGCAAACGTAATGCATGGAGTAATATGATATTACCGTTTTAGCTTGCAGCCCGCATGCATGCATGCACGCAAGGATAGATCGCTTACCATCATCAGAACTCAGAAGATGAGCATCTGAATCTAGTTCTGCATAGGTGCGCAAGTATAATGTGAAGGCTATAATAGAAAATAGGCAAGGAAATTCAAAACCCTCCCGTTACCATCGACCATTCTGACTACCTCTTGGCCAACAGTGGAAGCAAAGCAAAACGTTCTTGTTTCCGTCACAGAGTAAATGGCACTGGAAGTCACACAACTTGTCCCGCATGTATCACTAGTAGAAAAAGGGTCTTCGATTCGATCTAGAGTCTAACACTAGTCCCGATTTGTTCCGGGCCGGGACTAGTATGAGCACTAGTCCCGGTTCGTACCGTTTTCGGTGGCTAGGAGTCCGAGGAAACTCTAGTCCCGGGTCATTTCGGACCTTTAGTCTCGGGTCGTGATACGGCCCGGGACTAAAGGGGTTCGGGCATGGGCAACACCCTTTAGTTCCGGATCGTGATACGGCCCGGGACTAAAGGGGTGCGGGCCCCGGCAGGAAAACTTAAATTGGCTATAACTTTTGCGTACGATATCGGAAAAAAATGTACAACCTATCAAAATATGTGGAAAAAAATTGTGAGTTCGATTTGAACAGCCTTAGGCCGTTTTAGATTATTTTAGATTTTTAAAATTCGAAAAGGAAAAAAAAGTTATTTAAAAAATTATTTTTTTTTCAATTTTATTTATTCCATATTTGGATTCCTCATATTTTTATGATAATTATGGATATATTATTTGTCGAATTTCGATTTATAGATTTAAAGATATTATTTATGCCATATTAAATGAATAAATGGCAAAAAAGAATAAAATATTATTTTATTTGGTTTTTTACTTTCATTGGATTAAAATATTATTATTACTTATTTATTGTTGTTTACTAAAATAGTTATTTGTAATTTTAAAAAATAAAGATGTATGACATATTGATATGGGCTAATATGATAGATATAATAGTGTTGACAACAAGGTACAAATGGGATTCGCGCGAGGACATCCTGATGAAACAGAGAAGTTAAGCGTGCTTAGGGTGAAGTAGTGCTAGGATGGGTGACCGACTGGGAAGTTTACCGTAAGTATAATTTGACCTAAGATTAGATATACTTAGTACTAAAAATTTCTAAGTGAGAGGATTATGAGCCAAACAATTCAAAAGTTGAAAAAAAATTAATTTTTTTTGAAAAAAGATCTTTAGTCGACTAAAGGTCCTTCGTACCCCTGCTATAAAAACGGCCATGCGGTGACCTCTAGTCCGGGTTGAAACAAACCGGGACTAGAGATGGGGGCCTTTAGTCCCGATTTCACAGTCACGGGTGCAAAATCAGGACTAAAGGCCCTTACAAACCGGGACTATAGGCCCTTTTCTACTAGTGTATATTTAAGTTATAAACTTGTAAACTGAACAAACAAGTCATATAACCGGTGAACTCATGCACCCATGGTCATAAAACCGGTCAACTAGGTGGGTTTTGATCAAAATCGGTCAAGCTTATATATTTTTTATGTTGGCAAGTGTATAAGATACAGCTTAGAATTTCTTCTTTTGTAGGCCAAAACAAAACAAGTTTTTCACCGAAACTTGTCATAGTCATTCATAAATTTTGGATTTTTTGAAATGAAAAAGTATGGATTTTTTTTTTCAAATACCGAGCTCAAATCCTCTGTCG
The DNA here is from genome assembly GCA_023614405.1 of Avena insularis. Lineage (NCBI taxonomy): Eukaryota > Viridiplantae > Streptophyta > Magnoliopsida > Poales > Poaceae > Avena > Avena insularis. The sequence continues at coordinate 336,409,719 of CM042687.1, forward strand.
TGCTCACGATGCATACATAGTATTCGATATTAAAATACGTTTATTCTGGGCTATACAAATTTACAAACATGTGATATATTATAGATGCACACATTTGTTACCTATGCGTCATGTGTGCCAACATTTGTTACTGAAATTTATAGTTGTATATATATATATATATATATATACTTCATTATTTAATCATGGTTATAATACTTTTATATCGAGTTGAATAACCTGAAGATAGACCAAGTCTATAGAAAAACATGCTAACTCCTCTGGCGGCGGCGTGCAGGACCAGTGCTTCAGTGTCTCGAACCAGACCTGCTTTGCAAGACACATTCGGTCAAAAGATGGGAATGTGAGCAGTCAGCTTGATCGCAGAGTGGGCAGTCAGCTTGATCGCAGACGGCGCTCACTCGACGATACCGCCAGCGAACTGTCAGCCTAAACACCTCGGGTACCAATCCTCTGAGTCGCACACACACATAAATTGGAGAAACAAATCGAGATGAACAAGGATCACACGCAGAGACAGAGGTTTCTGTCATTCTTCTCCTTTTATTCTGAAGTACAGGGGCTCAACAAACTGACTCTGCACATGATCAGCTACCACTCCTGCCATCTCACGAATCGATCGTGTAGACCGTGGACTACGCTATCCTAGCACATCGCGTGCGATACACTTTGACATCCCATACCATGACCGGTTCAAACAACGACCGTGTCAGGTGCTTCCACTCTAACTGAAACTCTGAAATAAATCTAGCTGTTACCGACAACAGGCTGACGGACAACATTAACATGACGAAACTGAATAACTGAAGAACTACTGATGCACATGGTTTATTCTGTTGGAATTTTTGTCTAAAATAGGCCCAGCCTATTTATTATATGCCAATAAATTTCTGAAATCCTAGAGGCTCATTTGGCCCATTCATGCAAGGCAAGAGCTGGGACAAATGTTTAGTCCCACATTGCTAGTTGAGTGAAAGTTGGACCAGCTTATAAGGTGAGCTCTCCTACCACTTGGTAAAAGGATGAGAAGGAGAAGGAGAGAGTTCCACACGCGTGCTCCTCCTCCTCGCCCGCCTCACCTCGCTTCGCCTCGACGCGCGCGCGGGTTGCGGGAATCTCGCCGAGCCGAGCTTTATTTTGCGACGCATGAATGATATATGAACAGATGTACAGAAGCTGAAACATTTGCTTTGAGTGGAATTTTAATACGAGTTAAATGAATACGAATTGAGTGGAGGTTATCCGACTTTTTTCCCGACATCAGCACCCTCTTCCTCGACGACATGACCAACGACGGTTCCACCGCCGGCGGTTCCTCTTCTGCTACTGCCGTGTATATCTTCTGTCTCAATCTTGTTCTGATCATATCCAAAGTTTTATGCCTTGCAGTTTGTTTGGTTATATGCTTTAATATGTATTCGCTATTTCACATGATTAATATATTTCCTATTATTCTAATCATGTTTTATCTAGCGTTTATTATGGATAATTCGCTTGGTAAATTGCTTTATTATTCAACAATCCAAAAACCTTATTTCAGGCAATTTGCCCCAAGTGGCTTTGTTACTTCTATGAAGCCACCTGTGTTTGAAGGTGTGAATCACAAACGATGGCGTGCGAGAGCAGTGCTCTGGTTTCAGACCATGAGCTACTATAACGCCATCTATGGCGCACCTGAGGGGGAACTTAACCCCGCTCAGGAAGAGGCGTTCCAAAAACTTGATACCACTTTTAAGGCTGCCTTGATCAGCATCCTTGGCGATAATATTGTCGATTCATATCTGTCATTTAGCAATGGCAAAGATATGTGGGATGCGCTCGAGAGAAAATTTAGAGTCTCCGATGCTGGCAGTGAACTATATGTCATGGAACAATTCTATGACTATAAGATGGTTGATGACCGTTCCATTGTGGAGCAGGCTCATGAGATACAGTCACTTTCCAGGGAGCTTGAGCACTTCACTTGTGTGTTACCGGACAAGTTTGTTGCCGGAGGCATCATTGCCAAACTTCCCCAGTCATGAGGAATTTTGCTACTTCTCTGAAGCACAAGAGACAAGAGTTCTCCGTGACGGATCTCATTGGGACTCTTGATGTGGAAGAGAAGGCGAGAGCAAAAGACACACGTGCTCGAGGTACCGAGGGAGGTTCTAATGCCAATCTGGTACAGAAAAGGAACTTCCAGCCTCACAAGTTCAAAAACAAAGGCAAGTTTGACGACAAAGGAAAGTTTGATGGAAAGAACAAGGCCTCTCAGTTCACCAGCTTCAAGAAGAAGACTGATAAGAGGAAAGGTGCTTGTCATGTGTGCGGTGATCCTAATCATTGGACTCCTGCTTGTCCCAACCGCTTTGACAAGCGCCAGCATGGGAAGGGCAGCAAGACTGCTAATGTTGTCATGGGCGACGTTGAGATGAAAGATGTTGGGTATGGTATATTACCTACTGTTCTTTTATTATGTCATTCTCCTGATTGGTGGATTGACACGGGCGCTAATGTTCATGTCTGTTCTGATATTTCCATGTTTTCTTCATATCAGGTCAGAAGGACTCAAACCGTGCTGATGGGGAACGGCTCGCATGCTTCTGTTCATGGTGTTGGTACGGTCGATCTAAAGTTCACTTCGGGAAAGACCGTGCGCATGAAGAATGTGCATCATGTTCTCTCAATAAATAAAAATCTTGTTAGCGAATCTCTTCTGTGTCGAGATAGTTACAAGATTGTATTCGAGTCCAATAAATTTGTAATTTCGAAGTATGGAACCTTTGTTGGTAAAGGCTATGAGTGTGGAGGCTTGTTCCGCTTATCTCTGTCAGACATTTGTAATAAAGTTGTTAATCATATTTACGTAATTTTGAATCAAATGTCGCACTCTTCTTGTCATATTAATTTTGGTTGTATGACGCGGCTAGCCAAAATGAATTTAATCCCTGATTTCTCAACTGTTAAGGGATCTAAGTGCCAAGTCTGCGTGCAAGCTAAACAACCTCGCAAGTCACATACGACTGCAGAAATGAGAAATTTAACACCACTAGAGCTCATACATTCTGATCTTTGTGAGATGAATGGTGTGTTGACAAAAGGTGGAAAGAAATATTTCATGACTTTGATCGATGACTCTACGAGATATTGTCATGTGTATCTTCTGAAATCAAAAGATGAGGCTTTGAGTTTCTTCAAAATCTATAAAGCTGAGGCAGAAAATCAACTTGATCGAAAGATTAAGAGGCTTAGGTCTGATCGTGGTGGAGAGTATTTTTCCAACGAGTTTGATTTCTTTTGTGCGAAACATGGCATAATTCATGAGAGGACGCCACCCTACTCACCTCAGTCAAATGGAGTAGCCGAAAGAAAGAACCATACTCTAACAGATTTGGTTAACGTCATGTTAGACACATCGGGTCTTTCTAAGGAATGGTGGGGGAGGCACTATTGACCGCGTGTCATGTCCTAAACCGAGTTCCCACAAAGAACAAAGAAATTACTCCATTCGAAGAATGGGAGAAGAAAAGATTAAAACTCTCTTACTTACGTACTTGGGGTTGTTTGGCAAAGGTTAATGTACCAATCCCCAAGAAGCGCAAGCTTGGACCAAAAATCATTGATTGTGTTTTTCTGGGCTATGCTTTTTATAGCATTGGTTATAGATTCTTGATAGTTAAATCTGAAGTACCTGGCATTCATGTCGGTACAATCATGGAGTCGACTGATGCGACTTTCTTTGAGGATATCTTTGCAATGAAGGATAAATATAACTCATCAAATCCGGAGATACCTAGTTCATCTAATCAGGAATTTGCTATATTCTCTGAACCTACCATTCCGATTGAACACTCTGAAAGTCCTAAGGAGGATGATAATGAAATTCCTAAAAGGAACAAGAGACAAAGGACTGCAAAGTCTTTTGGTAATGATTTCATTGTGTACCTTGTGGATGACACTCCCACTTCCATTTCAGAAGCTTATGCATCTCCTGATGCTGACTACTGGAAGGAAGCTATTCATAGTGAGATGAATTCCATCTTAGCTAATGAAACATGGGAGATCACTGATCGTCCTTATGGGTGCAAACCTGTAGGATGTAAATGGGTGTTCAAGAAGAAACTAAGGCCTGATGGTACTATTGAGAAGTACAAGGCAAGGCTTGTGGCCAAGGGTTATACCCAAAAGGAAGGTGAATACTTTTTTTGACACTTACTCACCTGTAGCAAGGTTGACCACCATTCGAGTACTACTTTCTCTGGCTGCCTCACACGGTCTTCTCGTTCATCAAATGGACGTTAAGACGGCTTTCCTAAATGGAGAGTTGGATGAGGAAATTTATATGGATCAACCAGATGGTTTTGTAGTAAATGGTCAAGAAAAAAAAGTGTGCAAGCTACTGAAGTCTTTGTATGGTCTTAAACAAGCACCTAAGCAGTGGCACGAAAATTTTGATAAAACCTTAACCGCTGCAGGCTTTGTTGTAAACGGTTGACAAGTGTATACGATCGCCATGGTGGGGGTGAGGGAGTCATCCTTTGTTTGTATGTTGATGACATACTGATTTTCGGAACCAACCTTAATGCAATTAAGGAGGTCAAAGATTTCTTATCTCATTCCTTTGAGATGAAGGATCTGGGAGTAGCTGATGTCATCCTGAACATCAAGCTATTGAGAGATGACAATGGTGGGATTACACTGCTTCAGTCCCACTATGTGGAAAAGATCTTGAGTCGTTTCGGGTATAGCGACGTCAATTTTTCTCCTACACCGTATGATCCTAGTGTGTTGCTTCGAAAGAATCGAGAAAATGCTAGAGACCAACTAAGATACTCTCAAATCATTGGCTCGCTTATGTATTTAGCTAGTGCCACGAGACCTGACATCGCCTTTGCTGTAAGCAAACTCAGTCGATTTGTCTCAAATCCAGGAGATGATCACTGGCATGCTCTTGAGAGAGTTATGCGATATCTAAAAGGCATCATGAGCTATGGCATACACTATACCGTATCCGAGGGTACTAGAGGGTTATAGTGATTCAAATTGGATATCTGATGCTGACGAGATAAAGGCCACGAGTGGATATGTTTTCACACTTGGTGGTGGCGCTGTTTCTTGGAAGTCTTGCAAGCAGACCATCTTAACGAGGTCAACTATGGAAGCAGAACTCACAGCACTAGACACGACCACTATTGAAGCAGAGTGGCTTCGTGAACTCTTGATGGACTTACCTGTGGTTGAAAAACCTATACCCGCAATTCCAATGAACTGTGATAATCAAACTGTGATTATTAAGGTGAACAGTTCTAAGGATAATATGAAGTCCTCAAGACATGTGAAGAGGAGACTGAAATCTGTCAGGGAAATGAGAAACTCCGGAGTTATTGCATTGGATTATATCCAAACATCTAAAAACTTGGCAGATCCCTTCACAAAGGGTCTATCACGCAACGTGATAGAAAATGCATCGAAGGAGATGGGTATGAGACCCATAATTTGAGCTTTCCACAGTGGTAAACCACTCTATGTGATTGGAGATCCCGTGAATTAGAATTGGGAGACGAGTTGTTGGTTAGTTGAGAGGAAAGTATCCCTACTTTAATAAACACCACTCCATAAAGATGCAATACTTTCCTATTATGCACGGCAGGTTGATTTATTATCTTAATTTGTTCTAAGTGGCTTATCCTAAGCAAAGATGTTGTCCTGCAGAACATCTTTTGAAGAACACACCTATATGAGTCTGACTGTCAAAACGTCGCAGTCTATGAGAGTAGGGTGCTCTCTAATAAACTTATGAAAGGTCATGGAGTATGACGTATAAGCTCCACCCGCGGGGAAGTCCCACGGTAGCCTAGTATCGGTCAAGACTTTTTGTGAAGCTAGGTCCGCAGCAAACTTGCAGTTTAAGGCATAGTCCACTGTACAAGTTGCGACCTAGTATAACATAAAGCTCTAAGTGGAAGTTCAACTTAACAGTCTCCACTACAGTACTGGTGTATAAACAATGTTTTGGAACCAAAGGCAAACTTCATGTGCCTCTGGGATCTGGTGGGGGATTGTTGGAATTTTTGCCTAAAATAGATCCAGCCCATTTATTATATGCCAATAAATTCCTGAAATCCTAGAGGCCCATTTGGCTCATTCATGCAAGGCAAGAGCTGGGACAAATGTTTAGTCCCACATTGCTAGTTGAGTGAAAGTTGGACCAACTTATAAGGTGAGCTCTCCTACCACTTGGTAAAGGGATGAGAAGGAGAAGGAGAGAGTTCCACACGCGCGCTCCTCCTCCTCGCTCGTCTCCTCGGACAAGGCCAAGGCCTGGTTATGGAATCTCCGAGCCGAGAGCTTTATTTTGCCACGCATGAATGGTATATGAACAGATGTACAGAAGCTGAAACGTTTGCTTTGAGTGGACTTTTAATACGAGTTAAATGAATATGAATTGAGTGGAAGCTGTCCGGTGGGCTGCCGCCTGTCTACCTTCCCCTCTGTGCCTATAAGAGAGAGAGGTCGCGCCTCCTCTCAGTTACACTGCCACACATCCTTTGTGCCTCCAGTTTCAGAGCACTGCGCTACCTAGATATTCCCCATTCCGTCTTGTGGCGTGCACCGCGAGCCGAAACAGTAGGCCTCCGAGACCCCGCTGCTTCGAGTCCTGTACGGGAGAAGGGCGATAAGGTTTTTGGGGAGCGCTATCAGCGCGACTACTGGCTTCGTCACTACCTAGATCTTCCACATCCCGTCTTGTGGCGTGCACCGCGAGCCGGGACAGTAGGCCTCCGAGACCCCGCTGCTTCGAGTCCTATACGGGAGAAGGGCGATAAGGTTTTTAGGGAGCGCTATCAGCGCGACTACTGGCTTCGTCACGGACTCCCTCACAGATAGCGACGTCTTTCCCGACGAGGACTTCTTTCCCGACATCAGCACCCTCTTCCTCGACGACATGACCAACGACGGTTCCAACGCCGGCGGTTCCTCTTCTGCTACTGCCGTGTATATCTTCTGTCTCAATCTTGTTCTGATCATATCCAAAGTTTTATGCCTTGCAGTTTGTTTGGTTATATGCTTTAAAATGTATTCGCTATTTCACATGATTAATATATTTCCTATTATTCTAATCATGTTTTATCTAGCGTTTATTATGGATAATTCGCTTGGTAAATTGCTCTATTATTCAACATATTCAACACCAACGACGCGATGTAGGCAGACCTGACGGATGAGCTGTAGGACATGTGCGCCGGTGAAGTCCATCAAATGGATGAACTCCACAACGCCTTGCACGTTCAGGGCGCCGACGATGTCGCTTATCCAGATTCCAGCCTTGCTCCCTGTGTTCCTCGCGAATTGTTCTTGTTTTCGCTGCCCTGTTTGTTGACCGCAGAAAATAGCACTGATGCCGAATCTGAGATGGCTTGCCCATCGATCCAACGGTCTGTCCAGAAGAGGGCAAACATGCCATCGCAGACAATGACCTGCGCTGCATGGACGACGGGTCCGTTTGGCGATTGATCTTGATCAGGAACCTGGTCAGAGTACACCGCGATGCAGCCGCAGATCCTCTCCTAATCCCGCACGCCTCGGACAAGGCCCAGCCCCGAAGCATCCTCGCCGACAACGTCCGCGCCGCCCCGCCGCACGCTGACGCCGCGCGCATACCATCTGCAGCACGCGCAGCCGTCGCTTCTCCCTCTGTTCCTCGCCGCTTGTCGATCCACGTCGGATACCTTCATGCTCCGTCGATCTATGTGGATCCAGCTATCCACAGCAGCAAACCAATCTCGATTCCGAGCTCGGAGTCAGTCGGAATCATCTCTCAAAGTTGGGCCGATTTCACTGCATCTCTGTCGATTCTCCGGTTCATGTCCGACAGTTAACGCGGGCCCATGACCCATGTTAGTAGTGCTCTTCCACCCGACCAGGACGGCTCCTCCCGTTTCTTGAGCTGGAAAACAAACAAAAAAGAATCATGAAATTCATTACCGCAATATTTCCTTACCACTGCAAGATTGATATTGGCCATCTTCGTCTTTTGGCCAATTATACCGTGAACGCTATCTCACCTGGTTGTCACGAGGGTTCCAGATGATCAGATTTATTTGTACTCCATTTCACTCACAATTATCTAGATTTAGATGTATCTAGACAGGTTTGATACTAGATACTTCTGAATCTAGACAAAATCAAATCAACTACTCCCTCAGTTTTAAATATAAGATGTTTTAAATTTATAATAAAATATATCTAAACTTTTTTAATGTATAGATTCACTTTAAATCTAAGTGAAACTACATACTCCCTCCGTCCAAGAAAAGATGTCGCAACTCCTCTCCCTCTCAGTTCAAATTAGATTTTACAAAAACGTCCCTAATATAGTCAAATCGTTTTAAATTTGGCCGATTCAAAATTAGATCTTGTCGTCTTGCCCGCAGTCACCGCTCCCCCCGCGGTATCCGGTGCCATCGCTCCCCATGCACTCCGCCGCCGCTCCGGTCGCGTCGGAGGGATCCCGCGTCGGTCACCCCACCTGACCCTGCTCACCATCGGAGGGCTCCCGCGGACGCCGCCCTTAATCACGGGGGGTCGAGCTCGGGCGTGACAGCGGCGCCTCCCTCGTCGCCCTGAAGCACCTATGTCGTCGAGGTCGGGCATGGCGAAGCCTCCTTTTTTCTATTCCGCGCGCTCGCCTCGCTCGCTGCCGGCCGGCCGGCTCGCTGAAAACGCATCCAGAGCTGCTCCGTGCGCATCCAGCTCCTGTTGCACTTCCCACCTTTTGTGCTGATCGCATCATCAAGCTACAGTAGTACTTCCTGCCGGTGCTCTGATCCCCGGCCTCCTCCTCGATCGCCAGCAGAGGAGAAACTCCACCCTCACAGCCCCGCCCATGCTAGCAGCAGCGGAATCTCGCCGCTTCTCCGACAGCAAGGCTGAACTCGCCATTGTGGTCCGCTTCTTGCCGCTGCAGGAACTCGCCACCCTACCTCCTCCGGTGACCAAAAACCGGCGGTGCCGCCACCCAAGTGTTGCCCACGCCGCCGCCGGTGGAGCTCGCTGCTGCTCCCCTGGTGATCGAGGTTCAAAGTTTCTGAAGAAGAACACAGTCAATATTGATACAGGTATGATGTGTACTACACACGCACACAAGAGACTACTCATGTAGCATGTATAAGTGGTTGAATAGAAATCAGTTTCTCATCTTACTGAGAATATACGTGTAACATTTCGTCATATGACTTTAGCAAGATAACCATCTGCGGAGTAAATTCTCAGATTTTTATAGCGTTGTGTGTGTGTAATTGTTGGGTTTCGTTGTGCCACATCTCTTGTCCCGAAGAATGCCATGTTTGTGTTAGGTTGACCTCTCCACGTATGAACCCAACGGTTCATACGGACCTTCGATTCGCGCCCTGATCGGGGGCGCCCAACCAAGTCAAGGTTGGTGGGCCCTATGGCAGCAAGAATATAAAGAGAGGTGGGGACCGGGGCACTGACTACGAGGTTCGTCGCGCCGCCACTCTCCCTACCACAACCCCTTCCGATCTAGGGATTGCGCTTAGCCACGGGAAGCACCCCACCGCCGCCGCTTAGCCGAGCCCCAGCTAGCCGTCGCCGTCGAACACCATGGCCACATCGAACCCCTCCTCTAGCCAAGGAGAAGGTATGTTCCATCTCTCGATCCCTCTATCTCTCAATCCATAGTCAACACAAACACGAATTAAAAGGTATAGACAGATAGTACCGAATCGATCTAGCCTAGATGATCCTAAGGTAGTTTCAACATTGGTATCGAGCTCGCTAGTTCTAGATCTTTCGTAGAAAAATCAAAGTGAAACCCTAGTTCTATCCCAAATCGAAATGCATGTAAAGATCCCAAGAAAGCAACCCCAAATCCCATAGTTCTATCCCCAAAAGGAAAAGTCAACAAAAAAAGGGGCGCTAGAGGCTCCACCGCCACCCTCTCGACGGTGGCGCGCTCACTGGGTGGACGCACCCCCGGCAAGGAGAGCGGGGGGGCCATGGCACACCCGAGCAAGCGAAGAGGAGGGCTCACGAGAGGCGGCCGCCTCGGCGGGCGGGCGACGGGACAAGAGTCGGCCTCCTCGCCGGAGCTCGGGCGCACCGCCACAAAGTGGAGAGTGGGAGGCGCGACGCGCCGCCGCCGCCTCGGCCCTGGGCTTGCGCCCAGACCGAGCGGAGCAGAGGGAGGGCACGCCGAGGGCCGCTCACCGCCTGCTCGATGGGGCGCCAGGCTGGCTCACCGAGGAGGGCGCGCCGGAGGGCGGCGCCGCCGGCTGAAGGGCCAGCGCCACGAGCGAGGGAGGGCTCGCCAGAGGTCACCACCTCGCCCAGAGCGGCTGCCGCCGAGAGAGAGCTAAGGAGGAAGGGCCATCGGTCGCTCGCCTTCCTACACGGCCGCTGAACGGACGCTGGCCGACGCTGGGCAGCTGGGGACGCGCGCCGCAGACGGGACGCGGGTGGACGCGGAATGGGGCTAGGGTTTGAGTGGGGGCGCGTGAGGCTTTAACCTCCGAACGGGCGCCCACCGTCCGATGAAGGCGACGCCGATGGATTTGCCAGGATCCAGTTGGCGTCATGGCGCGGACGTGCCGGGTCAGGCAGGCCGCCCATGATCGCTAAGGTGGCGGTGGCAAGCGGCGTAAGCTGGCAGGCGAAGCCGGCTGCAGGCCGGCAGTTTAGCCAGGGATGGGTGGCGGTTTAGCGGCCCGTAGTTGTTTTTTTTTTTTTTTTTTTTCTGTTTTTTATTTTACAGAGTTGTTTTTAATAGTTTTTTGCTTAGTTTTAAGCAATTTCTCAACATAGTTTTCTCTAGTCATTTTATTTTCATGTATTTTTTGACTAGAGAACGTTATAAAGGCAGAATTTTTTCTATAAAGTATGAGTTTTATGAAAGTCATTATAAATGTTTCCGCTGCAAATAGTAAAAGGCAATTGCTTAAATGCAATAAAGTGATAATTAAATTTTCAAAAGATGTGATAAGGTGATATTAAAATGTGATTATGATTGTGTTATTATATAACCAACGTTATTAATAGCATGATCATGTTTTTTCATTTTATGTTAAAAGGTGCATTTATCTATGCAAATAGTTAAAAGTGTTAATTAAAGTTTTAAAGTGAATTAAATTTCAAAAAAGTATGTTAAAGTGATTATTGAAACAATTATGGTTCTGTTATTTTATGACCAACGTTATTAATAACATGATCATGTTTTGTTGCAATAATATATGCATTTATCTCTATTATCTGCCCAACGGTGATATAGATTTAATTGCATAAACAGTTGTATGTTTTAATTTATACCAACGTTGGATTAATGCATGCAATTGTTGTTATGGTTACACATCATTGTGTTTTAAAGAAGAAAAGATGATGACGTTGCATGGCAGGAAAAGAAAAGAGACCATGCACTATTGGAGATGGCATATACTTTAGAGAACCAAAAGATGTTTAATACCAACAAAAGTTACATTATTTTTTAAGAACACAATTGAGAACGCTAATGCGGCTCAATTGCAAAAGTAAGCTTGCATGGGAGTTTTATAGAAAAGATAAAGAGCTAGTTCACTGGTTCTTCAAAAGGCATATGCCCCACTGCTGAAAGAGCCGTGATGTAAAGATACAATGGAGGTGCACATGGCATAAGAGACTGGATGAGCAACATGGCGCCTAAGCTTATACCCATGGATGCTGATTTGGAGCTAAAAGCTGCACTCCTTGTTCACTTGGTGATGGCTTCACTGCCTCAACAGTTTGACACCTCTGTTGTCAATTATAGCATGTTCCCAGAAACATGGGACATAGAAAAGACTAAAAGCCTTCATTACACGGAAATTTGATATGTGTATCCCATGTGGACAAAGATAACTATGAGTGTGGTGTGGCAAGTATGCCATATGGTTTTAAATATATTTGTGTGGGTGTTGCTACCCTACATGACAAGCTTTATTTATTTATTATCTTTGCATGAGAAAGTTTTTCGTGTGTGATGTGAATGAAAAGTTTCCTTGTCGAACAAAGAACAAAAGAAAAGAAAACGAACTTGACTCATCGAAACTATGGCAATCAAGACTAGGCCATATTTCGAGGGAAGAATAGAAAACCTCGTTAAAATGACATTCTTCCTCCGTTAGAGTTCTCCGACAGAACAATGCATAGATTGCATTAAAGGGAAGTATGTCAAACAAATTAAAAAGGGTGCAAACCGAAGCATAGCTACACTCGAAATAATCCACACGGATATTTGTGGACCGTTTCCGTGAAAAGTGTGGATGGCTATGATTCATTCATAACATTCACGGATGACCACTCCCGGTATGGTTATATTTATCCAATTAAAGAAAGATCGGAAGCATTGGATAAATTTAAAATTTTCAAAGCTGAGGTAGAAAATCAGCATGATAAAAGAATCAAAATAGTTCGGTCCGATCGTGGGGGGGAGTACTACGGTCGGCATACTCCATATGGTCAAGTACCAGGACCCTTTGCACGGTTCTGCAAGAAAATGGAATAGTCGCCAGATTCTATGCCGGGCGAACCTCAAAGAAAACGGAGTGAAAGGCGCAACTGCATTCTTATGGATATGGTGCGAACATGATGAGCTATTCCACCCTCCCATTGGGATTGTGGATGGGCGCTTAAAACCGCCATTCATATTCTCAGAGTACCAAGTAAGTCGGTGCCCAAAACACCATATGAATTGTGGACAGTAGTCCCTCTCGCACCACTTGAGGGTCTGGGGAGCCCAATGAGGCAAAAGTTTTCAATCCAAACATCGCAGTTAGACCCCAAAACAGTATCTTGCCATTTTATTGGCTATCCAGATAAGTCCAAAGGCTATCGCTTCTACCGTCCGACAGATACACAAAGTTTGTAGAAACGAGACATGCGATCTTCTTGGAGGACGAATTGATGAGGGGAGCACGGTAGCTAGGAAAATTGATCTTGAGGAGAAGAGGGTGTATGCACCTAATCCGATGACTCAGAGCCATTTTTCTCGCACTGTTAGCACCATCTACAACCCCGAGGTTGTGGTGCTGCACTGCTAGACTCCACACGTGACAACAATGGGCGAAAGTTCGGAACCTGTCCATCAGGAGCCACCTGAACCCACTGTTGAGCACGAAAGGGAGCCAGAACAGCCACCTACTATAAATGTGCCTGAACCCGAGGCAAGAAATGAGCAAGAGTCTGATGAACTCAGACGGTCTAAAAGAGAACGAAGACCAACTATTTCCAAAGAAATCTACAAAGTTTACAATGTAGTTCATATGGAGGGCGATCCTACCACATATGAAGAAGCCATGAGTAGCCCTCACTCAGCCAAGTGGGTGGAGGCAATGGAAGATGAAATGATATCGATGAGTTCCAACAATGTTTGGGACTTAGAGGAAATTCCCAAAGGAGCCAAAACAGTAGGATGCAAGTGGGTCTACAAAACAAAGTATGACTCCAACGGGAATGTAGAAAAGTACAAAGCGAGACTCGTGGCAAAAGGCTTCACGCAAAGAGAAGGCGTAGATTACAATGAGACTTTTCTCCGATCTCATGTAAGGACTCCTTGAATCATCATGGCACTAGTTGCACATTTTGATTTAGAGTTACATCAAATGGATGTTAAGACGGCATTTCTAAATGGAGATTTAGAAGAAAATGTTTACATGAAACAACCCAAGGGTTTTTTCATGGAGGGGAAGGAACATATGGGATGCCGCCTAAAGAAATCCATTTATGGGTTAAAGCAAGCCTCTAGGCAGTGGTATTTAAAGTTTAATGATACCATCAAAAGATTTGGATTCAAAGAAAATGTTGAGGACAACTGCATTTATGCAAAGTTCAAAAGTGGGAAATATATTTTCCTCATTCTATATGTGGATGACATTCTGCTTGCTAGCAGTGATGTTAGTCTACTACTAGAAACAAAGAAGTTCTTGTCATCAAACTTCGACATGAAAGACCTTGGTGAAGCATCTTATGTTTTGGGCATAGAAATTCACCGAGACAGAAAGAATGGAGTGTTAGGACTATCGCAGAAAGCGTATTGTGAAAAGATTTTAAAGAAATACAATATGCATGCAGTAATTCAACACCTGCTCCCATAGTCAAGGGCGACAGTTTTGGGAAATCCCAATGTCCAAAGAATCAATATGAGATCGATCAAATGAAGTCAGTACCATATGCTTCGGCTGTTGGAAGCTTACAGTATGCACAAGTGTGCACTCGTCCTGACTTAGCATTTATCGCCGGGGTACTCGGTAGATATCAAGAGAATCCAGGCATAGAGCACTGGAAGATGGTAAAGAAAGCTTTGCGCTATGTGCAAGGCACAAAAGGCCTCATGCTAACATATAGACGATCTGATTCCCTAGAGATAAAAGGGTATTCAGATGCAGATTTTGCGGGAGATAAAGACGACCGAAAGTCCACGACAGGGTATGTCTTTACTCTCGCAGGAGGTGCTATTTCGTGGAGAAGCGCCAAACAGTCAATAGTTGCATCATCTACGATGTATGCAGAAGTTATAGCATGTTATGAGGCCATGGGACAGGCGTTATGGTTAAAGAAATTCTTACCCGACTTGAAAGTGGTTGGTGCATCAAGAAGCCACTAAAGATGTACTGTGACAACGAGCCCGCAGTATTCTATGCTCACAACAACAAGTCGAGTAATGCTTCAAAGTCTATAGATATAAAGTATTATGTTGTGAAGGACAAAGTCCAGGATCAAACTATAAGTCTCGAGCATATAAGGACAAAGGATATGCTTGCGGATCCGCTAACGAAAGGCTTACCACCCAATGTGTTCAAATAACACATAGCCGGCATGGGTTTAACGGCAAACCTATGATTCCTGGACCATCGAGGCCCAAAAGTAACAGAATTTGTTTCAGAATAGAAGGGTATATAGTGGCTGTCTGATTCTATCGGCAATTGAGCTGAGACGATGAAACATGCTCTATGTATCGATCTGTGATGAAATAAGTAAAGTATAAAGTGAAAAGTAAAGTCGAGATCAAGGGGGAGAATGTTAGGTTGACCTCTCCACGTATGAACCCAACGGTTCATACGGACCCTCGATCAAGGCGCCCAACCAAGTCAAGGTTGGTGGGCCCCTGTGGCAGCGCAATATAAAGAGAGGTGGGGACCGGGGCACTGACTACGAGGTTCGTCGCGCCGCCACTCTCCCCACCACAACCCCTTCCGATCTAGGGATCGCGCTTAGCCACGGGAAGCACCCCACCGCCGCCGCTTAGCCGAGCCCCAGCTAGCCGTCGCCGTCGAACACCATGGCCACATCGAACCCCTCCTCTAGCCAAGGAGAAGGTATGTTCCATCTCTCTGATCCCTCTCTATCTCTCAATCCATAGTCAACACAAACACGAATTAAAAGGTATAGACAGTATAGTACCGAATCGATCTAGCCTAGATGATCCTAAGGTAGTTTCAACAGTCTGAGCTTAGGCCAACATCTTCTGGCCTCCTCCTATCTGCAGATAACACCTGCAGCAACTAAAATTGAGTCGATGTGGCAAGATGGCAACATTAAGCTCCATTTACACATAGTACCAGACTAGCATTCTAAACTAAGGTTTGCAGTGAAAAACATGCATTGTTTGTGAAATAAATCAGTAAGAATGTTCTTCATCTAGAAATGTTATTGGTATCCTACAACTCTAGGTTCTCAGTAAATCTCTTCATCAATCTAGCAAATGGCAGACTGAATATTCAGGTCAGTGCAGACTAAATATTTAGCAAATATTCAGGTCAGTGTACCTGAAGTTCTAACCCTTCATGCAGGTAAGCGAATCCTTCTGCAGCACCCAGGATTATCTGAAGCCTTCTATTCCACGAGAGAGGAGTATAGATTCGGCTGAACAAGTGATCTTCCAAGCACTTATTGGGCATACACTCGTAGACCAGTAATCTTTGGGCCCCGTTTTCACCATCAACAGCACAATATCCAAGAAGCTTTACAAGATTTGGGTGCTCAAGAACCCCAAGGAACTGTACTTCTGCTAACCATTGCTTATGTCCCTGCCACAACATTAAAAAAACTGAAATATTAGGAACATAAAGATTTGACTATAGAAAAACATGGAAAGCTGATTACTCATTTGATGTCAAGTCGCTAACATTTTCTAGTAGTCTTAGAACATCAAGTAATAAATCTAGAACACTAAGCACTTCTAATGTTTCAACTCTTCAAAATTTATTATGTTTTGAAGGAGAGCGATAGAAGAGGATCCTACTGTCATTGTTCAATATGTCAGTATGTATTCCCACTCTGTCTGGCTGCTTTCTTTTCTTGGGTAAAATACTGACACACTTATGTTCACATGGATATTATAATCACAGCAATCTGCTCTGAGGAGCGGAACTGTTCGTGAATATTAATACAAACTAAATTTAGCAAACCTTCATATTAATCTTCTCAAACCTTCAGTTATGCACGAGTGATCACAATTTCTGCCCTTGAAACAAAGATATTCAGAGAAAAAATATTCAAAGAAAGATACCTGAGGCAGCCAGCGACAACAAAGAAGAATCTTCAAGTATACTTCCACCTTGCCATCCAATTGCTTTCATAAGCACTTCAAGTATTTTCAGTCTGCTAGTTGATAAAACTGTAAACTGACACGAAAAAGGTAAAATGACAGTAAATGAAGTAAATTGACAGGGAAAATGTAAACCGAGAGGCTCGTGCTTCAGTCGATCCCGTCGATCCCCATCGGATCCCTTCCTTCTCCGTTGATCTTGGTGGATCCATCTATCCACAGAAGCAAACCAATCTCGATTCGGAGCTCGGAGTCAGTCGGAATCATCTCTCAAAGTTGGGCCGATTTCACTGTATCTCTGTCCATTCTCCAGTTCATGTCCGACAGTTAACGCGGGCCCATGACCCATGTTAGTGCTCTTTCCACGCGACCAAGGCGGCTCCTCCCGTTTCTTGAGATGGAAAATAAAAAAAATATCATAAAATTCATTATCGCAATATTTCATTACCACGGCAAGATTGATATTGGCCATCTTCGTCTTTTGGAGACAGACGAGCAAGGCCGCACACGATCAGCTACAACTCGTGGCATCCCAGGAATCCATCGTGCAGAGCGTGGACTACACTATCCTAGCGGCTAGCACATCCCGTCCAATCCACTTTGCCATGCCATCTCACGGCCGGTTCAAACAACGACCTTGTCAGGTGCTTCTACTCTAACTGAAACTCTGATGGAAAACTAGTTGTTGCCGACAACAGGCTGACGGACAATAGTAACCTGACGAAACTGAATAACTGAAGAACTTCTGATACACATGGTTTATTCAACACCAACGACGTGTTGTAGGCAGACCTGACGGAGTAATCCCCCGACGATGAGCTGTAGGACATGTGCGCCGATGAAGCCCACCAAATGGATGAACTCCACAACGCCTTGCACGTTCAGGGCGCCGACGATGTCGCGCTGACGCCGCACGCACAACATCTGCAGCGCAGCCGTCGCTTCTCCCTCTGTTCCTCGCCGCTTCGCGACCGATACCGTCGATCCCCATCGGATCCCTTCGTGCTCCGTTGATCTCGGTGGATCCAGCTATCCACAGAAGCAAACCAATCTCGATTCCGAGGTCGGAGTCAGTCGGAATCATCTCTCAAATTTGGGTCGATTTCACTGCATCTCTGTCGATTCTCCAGTTCATGTCCGACAGTTAACGCGGGCCCATGACCCATGTTAGTAGTGCTCTTCCACGCGACCAGGACGGCTCCTCCCGTTTCTTGAGCTGGAGAACAAACAAAAAATCATGAAATTCATTACCGCAATATTTCAATACCACGGCAAGGTTGCTATTGTTGTCCATCTTCGTCTTTTGGAGACAGACGAGCGAGGCCGCACACAACCCAACTATACCGTGAACGCTATCTCACCTGGTTGTCACGAGGGTTCCAAATGATCAGATTTATTTGTACTCTCTCCGATATAAATTATTTGACTCAAATTTATGAGGGCATGTACAATGCAGTGATGTCAGCCTTCTCTTATGGTTGTCATGTCGGATTTTCGCTTAGTTGGAGGAGAGAGAATAAAAAAAGAGAAGGTTGTCTTCTCTTAATTAAGGAATGATCCCTTAAAAATAAGAGAAGACTATTTTTTTCCATTGTACCTCATGTCTTCTCTTATCAACCCAATTTCTTACTATAATTAGTTAATTCACATTAATTTTTAGAGATGATAATAAGAGATGACCCATTGTACAACTTATTTTTATTACCTTCTCTAGATTACGTGAAGGGCTAAGAGAAGACCCGCCTTCTCTAGCATTGTACGTGCCCTCAGATTTAGATGTATCTAAATATATTTTGATACCAGATACTTCCGAATCTAGAAAAAATCAAATCAACTACTCCCTCTATTTTAAAATATAAGATGTTTTAGATTTATAAAGAAAATATATCTAATTTTTTTAATATGTAGATTCACTTCAAATCTAAGTAAAACTACATACTAAAAAAGCTAGATACATTTATTTTATAAAACTAAAATATTTTATATTTTAAAACGGAGTGATTAATTTAGATCAGAGGAGGTGGTATTAACATCACGTACTAAAAAAACGACATACCATTGGCAGCACGACGACCGCCACCGTGTTGGTGACCCATGGGGAAGAGCTCTGCATGGCTTGCTGTGACGACACGTGCAATGGTTTTAGACACTAAGGCGTCAAGTGGGATATGTCAAAGCCCCACTTTTTGTTCGCTAATTTTTAGTTCTAAATTTTGTGCAAAATTTAAACTACAATTCGACAGAAATAAGGCTTTGGTGGGATCCCACTTACATTCCTATTAGACACCAACTGTCTGCAATATTTGTCCATGTCAGTTACCAACGACACTATAAACACCTCATACAATACATCGTCTTTTTAGTTGTCTGTTATTTTTAGAAACTAAAAGCTACGTGAATCTGCCTTCCATCTTTTTTAGCTAACAATCCATGAGACGAAAGGGGGAATATCCGTGGTATGGACGTGCTCGATGGTACAACGGTTGAAAGGTGTCTGTAACGGGCGATTATTTGGGACTATAGTTCGTCTGTAATTTACCGATGATTGCTTCTCTCTCTCGCCTTTTTATCTCCTCCACTTCACGAGAAAATCAAACATGTCACTTCTTCTTATAGTACATACCCTTGGATGTCAGCGCGAGATGGTTTAACTCAACAAGGGAAACCAACTAAGGGCAAGCTCGAGGGGTTGCTTGAAGCCTTCCTCATAACGTCGTATTAGGCTATAAAAAACCACCAAATTTGCCGCCTCTGAATCCAACGGATTAGCGAGGCCCATGTTCTTGATGAGAACGTAGGTCGCCCACCGCCCTTGGCGGCGATGTGGCTATTATGACGCGGTGTAACATTGTCAATCGTGATCTTGATTTTGTGACTCTACACAATCAACCGATGGAGGAGAAACTTCTGGGCGGTGTCACGGGCTTAGGAAGGCGTCCCTCGATGTCAAGGGCAAGGCGGTGGCCACTGCACGCGGATGGGGCTAAATAATATCCAATTAATCGGTGTGCGCGAGAAGCGACATCAAGGGCGGGAGGGCAGGAAGTTGTGTTGGCTCTTTTCTCGTGCGGCTCTCGCATGTGGGACTCAGCCATGGCCCTTAAATAGGTCGTAGGGCATTCTATATGGGAGAACATATCCAGTGCACCCACGATTCTTTTGCATCTGGTGCACCGGTGGCCGGAAACATGTATAGCGAGCGGGCAAACAATCTAAAAATAATTCATAAATATGAATATATAATTTATGTACTATGTCGCAAAAGCTCAATTTCAAATTTGATAAGTACAAAGAAGCCCAAATATAGTAAGAAAAATTACAAATAGATCACTGGACCACCTAACGATGATTACATACACTAGCACTAGCCGAAGAAGTGTCAACGTCCTCACCCCTCCATCACCGGAGCCGAGCAAATCTTGCCAGTTGAGCTTGTTGTAATAGCCAGACATGATATCGTCATTGCTAAAGCCCAAAAGACCAGCCCAAAAGACCAGCCGTAGATGCAAGAGAGTGATCTCAAACAATACCAACGAATATAAAAAAACGACCGGATCCAAAGGGACGCATAACGTGAGAAAAATAACAATAAATGGCCAACTTCCAAACAAGTAAATTATTTTCGAATTTTTTGACAAATTTTAGAGTGGTGCGCATGTCGCATTAATACGTCCTCCGTCCAATTGATGGGGTACATGGTACAGTACAGAGGCTTTGTTCTGTCGGCACACCACCGAATAGGCGCACTGCACACGAAGAAAGGAGCACGGAGTGTGATCCTCCTCGGGATCGTGATCCAATCACTAGACCGGATTCAGTCCAAAAACAGCTTTGTCTGAGGTTACGTGGCAAAATCCTGCGCGAAGCCTTGTTGGGCAAGAAGCCGGCACGAGCCACGAGGAGAAGGCCACAGCGCCTAGAGGATCCTATGTTGGCAGGTCCAAACTCCCGGATGGGGCAGCAGGGGAGGCGACGTGGCGCAACTGCAGCCAAGCGTGAAGTTGGCTGGCAACAGGCGCCGCAGAGCTTTCCCAACAACTTTTGCAGAATACGACCGTCGACCGGGGTTGATGGTTGTCGCCATGCGCCGGCACAGTGGAGACCGGTGCGGTCTTGTGTGACGCCTTCTCTTTGAGAAGCTGCGACGACGGCACCATGGAGCACTGAACCCAATGCGTCGTGCGTTCAAGCCATCATCGGAAAATATTCTGATACTCAACAACATATTTCCGTTAAAACTTGTTTAGAACTTACATTTAATCGATGATGTAATGCCAGAATAAAAGGCATCAATTACCATTTGCGCCTTACGGTAGCTTGAAAGGGTGAAGATTCTCAACATATTCTAGGAAAAGCCAAAAAACATACTAGTTGTATCTAGATGTATTTCATATAGATTAACCTAAGTCACTTATTTTTAAACGGAGAGAGTAGTTAGCATAGATAAGATAAGATGAAATTAGATATTGGTATCACAATTGGGGCTAGGGTAGCTAGTTGGTGGCTATTTTTTTAAATAATACATTTTATTCAATTTCCAAAATAATACGAAAAATAGGAATTTATAGAGCTATCATGGCGTCGGCTCAGCATGGGCCGATAGGGGCATGTGGGCCCAGCGTGGCCAGATAGGGGCTTGTTAGCCCAACGTGAGCAGATAGCGCATTATCGGTCGCTGCGCAGGCCCGTGCGGTCGGCCTGTCTGCCATGCGTCGGCCGACAAGCCTCTATCGGCCAACACTGAGATGATACCGTTCTAGTTCTGTAAATTCTGATTTTTGCGTATTATTTCAAAATTAAATAAAAAGTGTATTATTTTAAAAATAGCTAGTTGGTGCCTATTTGGCAAAAACAGCTGATTAGTACTATTTTGGGGCGATGACCAATAGATATAGCAAATGCTCGTCTGATTGCATTTTGACAGTGAAACCGGTGTGGGAAGCCCCTTCCTATGCGCAAGTACCGTGTGCCGGTGCCCCCATAGTGTTGTGACGGTCGTGTTACCGGCGTCGTGTTACCGGCTACGATTTGGGGAGCACCGGTGGAGATGTCCACGTACTCTCATTGGTTCATTGTCAGTGCAAGGAATATAATTTTTATCCATGTAAATATCTCATCATTATAATCTATAACAAATATATTTGAGCATGAAACCGAAGAGACATGGATAACATTTTAGAATACAGGAGTGATCGGAAGGTTACACCACAATCCGACTATATAATTACACATCGGAGGCTTGGTTTCTACATGATCTCATCAAGATAATTAATGAACTAATGCACACTTAACTGAGGCTAATGTGCAATATTCAGTACACTATACTGTAAGAGAAGCACATTATGGAAGTCGGCTTACTTGGCATTTGAAGGTTCTAGTGGAATACCTGATAGTCATAGTCAATCTACGCACTTGTACTGTACATTTTTCTCTGCCAATTTGCGGTGAACATCTAATACATTCGATCTAGATGTTCCTGTAGTAAATCTAAAAGGTGGTCCTATGTGATAAGATGTGGATAACATGGTGATAATTTAGTTCGATCTACGTCCCAAGTATATGTTTGCTAGTGAAGTGGCGCTCCAAAATGTCATAACTTGAAGGTTTTCCCACTACTTACAAAGGGATATAGATCATAACATGTTACATTTTATTTGGTGACAACTGACCAAGTCGGTTTGTTTTTTGTTTTTGTTAGGCAGAAAGGAAATACACATCTCTTTTTTGACATACACATCATTTTCATGCGAAGTCTAATTTAACTGACAAATGTATGTCATTTTGTAAAAACCTTCGGTACTAGTGTAGGATGAAGAGGACAAGAGCAAGATATCAAAACACTACAATGTGCATATGGCCGGATTGCGATCACTCCGGATGGGAAGTGTCCGCACTCGAAATTGAACTCGAACTAGGGAACCATATGGTCATTTTGTTTCACAAGTATGAAGCTTTTTCTGATTTTATTTTTCATTTTATCTGATGTACCCTACTGATCCTAGTCCTACTGCGTGACAGCGGTTCGGGGTCTGCCTGTTTTCATAAGTTGGGACTATACGCCTATGTAAGGTTGGAGATGAGGGTGAAAACATGTAGAAGACAGAGAGTGGAAACTGACAGTCCCTAAATCGAACAAATAGTGCAAATTGACTTGGACATATTTCCAGATATTGCATTTCGACATCCAAGACAGATTGTGCTGATACATAACTGGAGGTAGCATAAATAACAGTAGTACTATTTCTCATCTCACGGGTAGAAGTAAATCATACGATCAAGATAGATAAATCATACGAGCATAGAAGATAGAACAGTGAAAACTCAAAGGATGGCGCAGGGAGGCTAGGTTGGCTGGTTGTTGCTGTGGTTGTCGCTGCCGTCGTCACCGTCACCATCATTGCTCTTCGGCTCCTCCTCTGGATGGATACCGGCGGTCTTCTTGGGCCTCTTGCTGTCCCTCTTCTCCCAATATTTATCCCTCTTTCTCATCTCGCGTGGTGTACGCTGCTTCTTCTCGGGCTCGACCTTCGCTTCCCTAGAGTAGCATTCCTTGGGCTCGCTGACGCTGAGGATGTCGGTGATCTTCTCCACGAAGAAATTCTTGAGGGTGGCGGCGAGCATGGCTGGCATCGGATTGCCCTTGCTTTTGTTGGGAACCCCCTGCCTCACGCCAGGACTGGATGAGCTTGCCGGCGAGCAGGCCGCCCATAGGGCGGGCAGGGCGCCAGGCCCCCATGATGTAGGGGCCCCGACCCAAGACTTTTTGTGTTCCTATATTAGTCTATTTTTGAGTCCTAATAGTGTAAAATTATCTTAAAAAATATAGGTGATTCAAATTCTAGCCTACCATGACTCTATTTTGACTCACATTTCCTAATAACTACTTCAACATTTCTTTAAATTTTTCTTGATACCACGATTTCTCTGGCCTCTCCAAGTGCGCAGAACAAAACCGACAGTCACATGTCTTTATAGGGTTGCGAATATATTCATTTCTAGATACTAACGATGCAATAACATAATTGTACCATTATGCAAGCATAAATATTATAAATATATATCTTTAAAGTGTTTTCTAGAGTAGGGGCAATTTTTTTAGCACAAATATTAAAGATATATATATATATATATATATATATATTTAAGAGGTTTTCTAGAGTATGTGAAAAATTGTTTAGCATAATAAATATTAATGATATATAGTCTTAAGGTGATTTCTAGAGTTGGGGGCCTTTGCCCCCCCCCCCCCTCCCGCACTCCAGAAAACCTCTGCCACTTTAAATAAGGGTCCCTTGGCGTCGTTTTGCCCTAGGGCCCCTGAAATCTGTGGACCGGTCCTGGGGCGAGACGTTGTCCTTTCCGTGGGGCTTCGACATCTGTCCAAGAACAGATACAGAGCATATATTAGGAAGCCAAAACAAAGAAGCACTCAGAAACTAAGAAGATTCGATCATGTATGGGAGGCATCGAGCCCACAATTCCTGCAATGGTGGGGGTAGGCAGGTGAGGGGAGAAGAAGACACGAGCACTCAAGCAGAGAAGTTCAGACATGTAAACCGTAAAATCGACCACATGCACAAAGATGCTGATGCTGCATTTAGTGTACTGAGCGTGCAACAACAGAAATTATGGCATCGGCAGGACGGAGATAAACCTCAGAAAAAGAGGGGAACTGAGAAGGAAAATGATACTACTTCCCCGGGGGATTGATCGAATTGATCCCCCAGGTCGGTCATAGCTCGCGTGCGCGCTTAAGGTTAGGCTGAAAAGAGAGAAAAAACCTTATCTTTAACATGAACCGTACAACCGGAAGGAATGCCCGTGTGGTCTTCCTGCTCCTCCCGTCGTGCCGTCACACCGCTGGAGCGCCGCCGTGCCGCGCGCCCCTTCTGCTAGCGCGCTGAAGCGTCGCCGCGCCCGCGGCGCGGGGATCCCCTGCTGTTCCTCCCTCCCGGAGCCGCCACTACTCCTCCCTCGCCGCTAATCCTTCCTAGAGCGCCGACACTCTCTCCACCTGCGACGCGCCGCCGCACTGCCTCTCCACGGCCTCTCTCCTCTGCCTCCCCCACCCTCTCCTCCCCTATCCCCTCCTCCTCCTAGCCGAATTTGTTCTATAGCCATGGAGAAGTGATGCCTGCGCCCGTGGCGGTGCTGCCCATACATGATGGTGGCACCACCCGCGTTGTGTACGAGGGGCGATTTTTGATACATATGGTAGGCGACGCTTCCCCCGAAGGCGTCCGATGTTGCTCCCTGCGGCGGCATCGTTTGCTACCTACAACTATAGTCGTTGCTATCTGCGGTATCCGGATTTGCTACATGCGACGAGCGGTACTGCTACCCGCGGCAAGCGGCACTGCTACACACGCCTTCTGGTGTTGCTATAAGTTTTGCTACATGCGTCCAGCGGTGGTGCTACTTTTTGACCGTGTGACGCTACTACAAATGGTCACGTGTTTTGCTACATGCGACGGGCGGTGTTGCTACAAACAGCCACATGTTTTGCTACAAGGTCTCTGGCGAGATCTTCAGGGAGGTGTCCGACGAGGTTGAATTTGCTAAATATGATATTTTTTTGCTATATATGTTTTGTGGTTTTGCTATAATGGCGTAAAAATTTTGCTACACAGTCTCCGGCGAGGTCTACCAGCGGAAGTCTTCGGCGAGTCTCCGGCAAAGTCGATTTTGCTACATTAGACAATTTTTTTGCTACATGGTCTCCGGCGAACTCTCCGGCGAGATCTAGTCTGTTTGTTATTTTTTGATCAAACCATTTTCTGCTACATGTAGCAAAAACGGAACTATTTATAGCAAAAACGACACTTGTTATAGCAAAAGCGGGTTTCGAGGCATAAAAGGATGAACACGTGGTTGCTGGGGACCCGGGATGAAAACCACCGATCCCCTGGGAGACACATAGTAGTGTCCAACTGAGAAGGCGACAGAAAAACTGCGTCTGATCTTTTTTATTAACCACATACCAATTAGGCAGAAACAATGCACTACCCTCAAGACTCTGTAAACACAAATCATGCCAGCTAAGCAATCGCAAAACTCCATCGGAATTTTTTTTGGAAAATGATACTATTCCCTCGGGGGATCACGCGCTCGCGTCCCCGGGTGCGGAGCCGTTGGATGAAAACGATTAAGACCTTTCACTAGCTCACTGCCTGGTAACACAAAACAACCTTATCTGTTTATCGTGTCTTCTCCACCGTTATTTTTCCCCATGGCAAGCTCCTCCGCGCGCCGCCTCGTCTCTTGCTCCTCCCCGGCGCCACCACACCTCTGCTCCTCCGCGTCGTCGCTCCTCCGCGCGGCCGCGCCGGGCCATGTCGTCGAGCCAAGCTGTGACCGATGTCGTCGAGCCAAGCTGTGACCGCGTTCTCGTCCAAGTTGGGGCTAGGCTTGTACTGGTCCGTGTGCTCCGCCAGGGCTTCCTCGTCCCGGTTGTTCAGGAAGAAGGGCCCGAGCACCCACACCGGCATAGCCAGCGTCGCTCCCAGGCACTCGGCGAACTGCCCCTTGATATCCAGGAACGATTTCACCACGACGCCGTCGACCTCTCGTTCCTCTCCTCCAGGAACGCCTCCCACGAAGGCGGGGAGAAGAAGGCCAATGGCCATGTGCCCCTGGTCAGCTCCACGCAGACGGCATGCCCGCACCACGAACTCACCCTCGTGCTTGTCTCAGCGTGGCACGCTCATGTCACGGAGCGAGTAGAAGCAGGACAACGCCAAGTTTGCTACATGCGCCGGTCTTGGTACATGTGGCGCAAGATTTTGCTACCGACCATGTATGGCCTTGCTACTGCGGTGCTGCTTTGCTACCACCATGGCCGGCCTTGCTACATGCGGCGATTCGCTACATGCGGCGGTGCCGCTTTGCTACAACGGGCCAGCAATGGTGCTACATGTGGCTGATGGTGATGCTACGTCTGGCTGATGACGGTGCCGACGGTGCGACGCCACGCCGCATCGCTTACCGCACGGCAAGTCGGGCGCTACGCTACGCGGCATCGGTGGTTGCTAAATGCGTTTGGCGACGCTGCTACAACAGGCGTCGAGGTTTGCTATGTGCAGATATCAGACTTGCTACATAGGCATGCCGGCCTCGCTACTAAGCAGCGGGGGAGAGGTATAGCGGAGCCGCTT
Organism: Avena insularis; assembly: GCA_023614405.1. Classification (NCBI taxonomy): domain Eukaryota; kingdom Viridiplantae; phylum Streptophyta; class Magnoliopsida; order Poales; family Poaceae; genus Avena; species Avena insularis. Next base: position 336,436,431 of record CM042687.1, read on the forward strand.
TTTGCTATAAGCGGCGTGAAGCTTTGCTACAAAGGCACGACGGCCTTGCTACAAAGGTATGTCAGCCTTGCTACAGATGTATGGCATCGTCTTCTTGGACGATGGCGTCAGCCTTGCTATAGAGGAACAACATCACCTTCTGATGGCGGCTTTTTTTTTTTACAACGGTGTGAAGCCCTGCTACAGGGGCATAACGTCCTTGCTATAGAGGCACGGCGGCGTCTTCTCCGGCAACATCTTTTCTTCTCCATCGACAAAGCGTTTTTGCTACATGCAGCCGACGGCAGTGCTACAAGGGTGCCTTGGATTTTCCGGCGAAATAGGAGTTTGCTACAATATAAGTTTTTTTTGCTACAACTGTTTTGTGATTTTGCTACAATAGCGCAACATTTTTGCTACACGGTCTCCGGTGAGGTCTAACGCTAAATTCTCCATGAGTCTCCGGCGAGGTCGGATATGGTACAATAGCACAACTTTTTTGCTACACGGTCGCCGACGAGGTCTCCGGCGAAATCTCCGGCGAGGTCCAGTCTGTTTTTATTTTCTAGACCGAACCGTTTTCTGCTACAATGTAGCAAAAGCGGGATTTTGAATTCAAAAAAGGACACGTGATTGGTTGGGGACCCGGGGGATGAAAACCACAAATCCCCCGAGGGACGCCTAGCACTGTCCAAAAGAAATCCGGAAACTGGAATCCCTATGAAACAGCCAAACGGAAGTGGGGCAGCGAAGGAAACAGAGTAGTTCCTCATGTTGGTGAATAACCCCCACGGTGCAGCCGTGTTCTAAGAATCGTAGACACCACAGGAGTTGTAGCCAAATCCTAGATACAAGGGGAGAATCAACTGAAGCAATTGAATCTATGTATGAAGGCATCGAGCAAACAAGCTAGAAGTAGAAACAATGGAAGGAGGGAACGAAACATGAACTGGAAATCGTTCTATCGTGTTCTACTTCTGAAACAACCAACCGATGACTGAGAAGGGAAGGAGAAAAAAAATCTCGCCAAGGACCTGAATCGACGCAAGCACGAGGTCTATGGCGAGACGACATGCTCCTCGTCGGAATTGTGGACAAATCAGCACGCAGGAAACGTTGAAGAAGAAGAACACGAGCAACAGGAACAAGAACACGGCCCGAGCCCGAGAACTCGCGGAACACACATAATAAATCTCATGGAACTAAAGGACCGACGGAAAGCAACCACGGGCTGGGCCATAACTGGGCCGGATCTAAGCCCGAACTAGGCATGGGAACGTTCAGATCTCAAAATAATAAATAAACAAAGATGCAGCAGCAACAGATGTTTCGGAAAAAAAGAAAAAATCAGGCATCGACGGGAGGGTGCATCATCGATTGTTCTTTCTCGAAAGATTTAGCGAGGAGTTTTTTTGCGCTCTATGTTTTTTCCCCAAATTCATTCACGAACAGAAACAAGCAACGATCCCACAAACAGTGCTCATCCATCAGCAAAAACGAAACTCACGAAAGAGAGTAGAAAAAAATTCGAACTGCGGTCAGGGCCGTTCCATGGATTTTAGGGGTCCTAGGGCAAAACAACGCCAATGGACCCTTATTTGAAGTGGCAAACCTTTCATGTCGTTCACCCGGGGGGGGGGAGCAAAGGCCCCCTACTCTAGAGAACACCTTAAAGCTATATATCTTTAATATGTCCCATACTCTAGAAAACACTTTAAAGATATATATCTTTAATATTTGTTCTAAAAAATTTGCTCCTACTTTAGAAAACACCTTAAAGATATATATATATATATAATATTTATGAATAAATTTTAAGATTAATCAAATATTATGCATGGTTAGCGTTCTTGGACCTCTCAACAATGCCAGTCAACTTTGTTGTTAACACACGAAAGACATAAAAAATATTTGTATTCCGAGAAATATTATTGTAATGCAATAGCAAATTAAATGACTATACATTTAATAGCTCAACTATCTTTAAAATCATGGTGAAACCAAAAACTACTTATTCCTATTGATCGAGCAAATTATATACCATGATACTTATTTCTACTCGTCGTTTTTGGTGTACATATGACTGTAATTGCGTTGCTATTCTATAGTAATGAATATATTTACAACCATGTAAAGGCATGTGATGTCGGTTTTGTTCTGCAAAATTAGAGAGGCCCGAGGAATCGTGGCATCAAGAAAAATATAAAGAAAATGTTGAGTTATTTTTGGGGAAAGATGAGTCAAAGTAGAGCCATGGTAAGCTATAGCTTGGATCACATATATTTTCTAAAATAATTATATAATAATAAAGCTCAAAATTAGACTAATATAGAATCACAAAAGGTACTGGATCAGGGCCCCTACATCATTGGGGTCTTGGGAAAGCGCCCCTCTGCCTCTCCCTATGGGCCGGCCCTGACTGCAGTGGAACAAAGAAAAATCGTGAGTAGAAGGCCAAGAACATGACAGCAAAATTCATGAGCAGAAACACAACAAGAACGGAAGGCATCACCAAGTTCTAGAGCAAGATCACGCGCAGCTCCTTGTATCCCAAACGGAACAAGAACATGAGCCCAGAAATATTCAGAATCGTGAGAGGGAGAAGGGGACAAACCTTCGTTGCTTTGCCTGCGGTCGCCTGCCTTGGAGATTGGAGAAGGCTGGCAGGCATAGTACACACGGGTGGCAGGCGGCTGGTTTGGCATGGGCGACTCTACGGAGCGACTGGCCCTCCTCCTCCGCTTTATAGACTGCCCCCCTTGGAAAGTGGGCAGCGAGGCCGAGCCCTCGTTCAATGCGCATTCGACGGTTGGGGAGAGAAACGAATGCCCTGCTGCGTCGATTCCCGCGCCAGTTGGTGCACGGTGTACAAGACAGGTCGAAAATTCATGACCTCCTCGTCCTGGGACGATCAGATCAGATACACACCGCTTTCCCATTCTTTCTCTCCCATGGGCCGTGTTCCCTCTCATAGTCCGTCGTCTAGTTCCATATAAACTACTACTGTCAACAAATACAGTATCTTCCCCGAAAAGCAAAATACATATCATCTCCGAACTCCCTCTTAAAGTTAAAGTCCTTGCAGATTTTTAGTTTACGTGCAAATATTTTTGTGACTTTCAAATCGAGCATCTGGTCTACTTGAAGCTGATGACTTTTCATGGCAGCGAGCTATTCCAATCGGTACATTTTTTTTCAACAAATAAATAGAAAAATAAGAATATCTTCTTGTGTTGTGGGAACAAAAGTAATCTACTATCAGGTCAAAAAATCTACTTTCTCCATTCCATTCCTAGATGTAAAATGTTTTGGCAAACCACTTACTAAAACATGCGCATCGAACGAGGGCTCAGCTAAGTCCGGCTAGAAAAAGAGGAGTCCGCCTACAACTAAGTCGGACTAGTACCGTCATCTCTCGTGTTGCCCCACTCAGGCCTTGTTTGGTACTAGAGTTTTTGTGGGGATTAGTAGGGATAATCTCCTAGAGTATTGGGTGAAACCTCTACCCTCACTCAATCCTCATAAAACCCCACCCACAATCCACTAGGTAGGGGTAGAGTATTGGGGATTGAGAAAAATACACTAAAATTTAGGGAAAAGTGGGGATTAAACTCGCCCAATACTCTAGTACCAAATGTATTTTTAGAAGTAAATGGGGATTTGGGGTTTGGTGGGGATTATCCCCACTAATCCCCATAAAAACTCTAGTACCAAACAAGGCCTCAGGCGGCACCGGAGTACTAAACGCTAGCCCCCGCATAGCACCTTGTGTCTCCCCTTTGTATGTGTTGGAAGATACATACGGAGAAGCTTGCGCCGCCACCGATGGAGGCGGGGTCTCGTTCTCCCGAAGCGCCTCGTTGTGAGGGTTGTTGTTGTCCTGGGCGGCTACGGTGGTCCATAACGGCTACGCTGCTTATTGGAGAGACCTGGTGGCGAGCACGAAGATCGCACGACACAGCGTGCTCGTGGTCTGGCTGCGCTGAGCTGCTAGGCAGGTAGGGCCGCTTAATGGTGAGGCCGCTGGGGCGGATCTCTAGAGACGTTGTGCCAGTTGATCCTCGATGGTTGCGGTGCAAGCTACGGAGGGTTACAGCGTCGCGCATGATGTGTTATCGCCCTCAGCAGTGGCATGTGGGGCATTGTTTTCTACGTGGATCGATGGTGGATCCAAATGGCGTCGTTCTTCGGGCTTGTCCCGGGCTAGGATTTGCGGGGAGGCCGAAATTCTAGCGATCTAGCCAGCGGTGGGGTCGAGGAGGCGCGGCTAACGGTAAAAATCATAACTTCGGTCATGACAGATGATGGCGACGTCTTGCGCGATGTTACCTTGCCGAAGGCATCGTCGCATATATCTCTACGTGCTTTAGGTTGTTCTAGGAAACCCAATATCTAGGTCTCCCATGTCGGGTATGGCGACTCTCGGCGACATTCTGGAGTAGGTGCTAGGTGGAGGGGTCAGGAGGTGGTGGGTGTGGCATCAACCGCGTCAACGACAACGAGTATCGATGGTGTGGAGTAACAGGGTCTCGGTGGCTTACGCGTGATGGTGGATGTGCGTAGGGTGGTGGCGCTTCTAGCCTGGCAGCATCGACGACAAGTATGGCGATGTTAATTCTTTGATCCATGTTTTGAAGATGTTTTTCCCTATATATAGGGATAAGGACTAGCACAGACCGCATCTAGTCTCCCTAGTCGATAGCCGCCACCTCTCTTTAGGATAGGTACGAGTAGGGACCGCATCTGATGGAACCTTGCCACGTTGGAATGCAGATGAACTCGCCGACCGTCGGCTTCTTCGCCGGGCGATGACGCCGGTCAAGCCGGCTCATCCTAGCCAGTTAGCTCTACCGTTCTCACTGTTGGGGGAAGATACACAATCCCCGCTACTTGTGGTGAACCCTGAGGGTAGCTTCAATCAACATATATGCACCGGAAATAAAACAACGAGCAAATGCACATGTGATACAAGGATTTACGTGGAAAAACCTCCTCAAGGCGAGGAGAAAAAAACCATGGGTGTGGGCCAACCGATCCACGCAAGCTTCACTATGAGCAACCTGGATATAGAGTGTTCTCTAGAACATCTAGAGATGTAAAACTCACTCAACACGTTGCTAACCGGCAACAACAACAACAACCACTTGAAAGAAATATTACAGCAAATCAGAATATCTCAGTTTCTGTCCTCTTTGGTAATCAGCAAAATTCTCTTAAACCACATATCCAATCAGCACTAAACTTGGTAGACAAGCTGACATACGAGTACCCAACATACATGCCAAATTCTATCCCAATCGGACACCGTTTGTCTGCCCAAACTGTTCGTCTATCAAAACTGCTCTGTGCTGAAACTGCAATAGTCCGAACTGACTAAACCAATTCCAAATGTGATGTTACACTAACCCAAATCTCAAACCAGCTAACCAGATCGAATTACTCAAATGAAGGAATAAGCTCCACAAATTTGGAGCCAATCCAATCACGTTTGAGCCTCCAAACACCAGGTTGAAGACAGACCGGTCATATCTCAGAAATCTGGACAGAAATAACCTCTCCTTCTTCCTATCTTCTCACTAGGTTGTAGTGTTCTTCTGTGTTCTCTCGCCCTCTCACACAACAACCACGATGGCTTGCTTTCTCATCTCACACTCTCTGATTGAGACCTAGCCACCAAGGGTGGCTAAGGATTTATTTTCTACTCATGTCCTAAGGAGCACCTTAGCCGTTGGATACGAACCTTGATCAATGGTTGAAATGTGTTGGACTTACATATGCTGATGTTGGGCTGCCAACAAACCTCCATGTGGAGGAGCATGGCCCAACAAACTCCCCCTCCCGACATCATGGCGGGTCTCATTTCCAACCGACAGTCATGCCGGCGAGCCGGCGGCATACATCCAGCTTTCCTCTTATCGCCACCTTGGTCAACATATCAACCCCATTGTCATCTATGTGCACCTTCTCAATTTGCATTTGCTTGGTATTCAGTACATCTTGAATCCAATGATAGCGAACATCAATATGCTTCGACCTCTAATAAAAATCTGTATTCTTACTCAGGTGAATGGCACTTTGGTTATCACAAAACAACACATACTTGTCTTGCTCAAAACCAAGCTCACAAGCCAATCGTTTCAGCCACAATAGCTCCTTCCTCGCCTCAGTTACTGCGATGAACTCAGCCTCACTTGTGTTCAACACCACACACTCTTGCAACCTGCTTTTCCATGCCACTGCGCCCCCTGAATGGGAAATCAAATAACCTAAAGTAGACTTTCTTCCATTGATATCTCCAACCAAGTCTAAATCTAAATATGCAATCAGTTTGGGCTCACTACCACCAAAACAAAGCTTCATATTAGTGTTGCCTCGGAGATACCTAAAAATCCACTTCACGGCTTCCCAATGTGGTCTTCCTGGATTGGACATGAATCTGCTCATAGTACTAACTGCTCAAAGCAAGGAACAAGCTCACCAAGTTTAGATCCAATCCAATCACATTTGAGCCTCCAAACAGCAGTTTGAAAACATACTGGTCAGATCTTAGAAATTTGGATAGAAATCACCTCTCCTTATTCTTCCTCTCTTCTCACTAGGTTATGGTGTTCTCGTGTGTTCTCGTGTGTTCTCTCGCCCTCTCACACAGCAGCCATGATGGCTTGCTTGCTCATCTCACACTCTCTGATTGAGACCCAGCCAGTGGCTGGCTAGGGTTTTATTTTCTACTCATCTCCCAAGGATCACCTCAGCCGTTGGATACGAACCTAGATCAATGGTTGAAACATGTTGGACTTACACAGGCTGATGTTGGGCTGCCAACACACATCCATTTGGAGGGACATGGCCAAACACTCACCTACCCGGAGGTATATATGTTCTTACCATGCATATTTAACTCGTATGTAGTACGGGTCTATCGTATAAGCATAGTTAGCAATGCCTGATCTATTAGAATATTGTCTTAGTTTCATGTGTTTGATTTTTATATTCATGAGCAAAGTTATCAAGGCCAAATTCATTAGAATATTGTATTTCGATCAGTGTGTATCTTATTGACGAGGGGTGACCTCGGAATTCTATTTTTCTAGACTTGGGTTTCAGGAAAAATGGGCGTGCTAGTGATTTTGTTGGCTTATCAGACAAACAAGGGAGACGATATTTATCCAGTTTAGGCCCTCGTAGAAGAAACCCTACTCTTTCTTATATGATATTTAATTCTTTATTGATGGGAAGTACAAAGTCACCAAATTGCTAGATATGATCTAGCTTATAGCGGATTGGTGTGAATCGAAGGTTAAGGTGCTAGATCTATTGTGTCTATCAAGTGTCTATTATGGCGTCTGTGGCTCTTCCTTCTCGTTGGACCATCCTAGCCATCATATGGGGAGGCTAGGTCTTCGGTTACAAGTTGGTATTTCTGTAGAGTCTAATATTGTACTTTCCTTATCTTGTGCGCTTGGAGTCGCTGTCCTTGTAGCCTTCATATTTTTTGAATCGTCATAGGATTCATGGATCTTGGTATATCTTCACATGGGCCTTCCGTCGGGCCACACCTTATATGCCAACAATGAGCACGAGAAGGATCATGCCCATGTCACTTATACATATTCTCAGGCATGATTTGATTGTTAGTTCTATATGATATGTTGTGTATATTTGGATTGAATTGTTAGATATATTGTGTATGACTATATTTTATTGTTAGATCTTATGTATGCAAGATCTATTATTTCCATTTTTATGGGCTTGGTTATGTTTCGAATGATCTATTTCTGCCACAATCTCATGTGGTTATTTATGTGTGCAATCATGATCTTATAATAGAGACGATACTTTGGTGGCACTGCATAGTAATTTGACTTCCTTGGCCTTGCAAAAGAACTTCCGAGAATACGCGTAAGTATCTATGCGTAGACACCAAAATTGATCTATTTTTCTTGAAGCGTGTCACCGATTCACTTTCCTATTTATATGTATATAAATAGTTGAGAAGCATTCCGGTCCACAGGCTATCGAGAATAACCGTCGCTGTTACGATCTTCTATAGCACTGCTTAGAACACTTTTTTCCACTAAAACTGTCCTATGCAGTGTTATCAGAGTATCATAAATGATAAGAAGATTACACTGAAAGGTCTGAACAAATAGGCCATTACCATATGTGGCGTGGAAGATCAGGTCAGCAGAACCTGTCATGGAGACAACGACGACGTAACCAAGAATTATTTCTAAAACACTCTGTTTAGTCATTTGTATAGCTATCAATTAAATCTATATCAAAATACTGGTATACATGGAGTGTATGAAAAAGTATAGTCAAATAAAATTCAGTATATATATATATCGACGCGGATTTGCTACTCACAGGCGTAGCTGCGCATAGACAAAGTACCGTTGGATTTAGGGATCAAATGCATGCACCCTCTAGATGGAAGTGGGGTGGAACATGGCTGAGATAACTGTGTTAGTTTTGTGCATGCATGCAAGAATCTAGAGTTTGGCATGGGTTCCAATTTAGCACACTGTATTGGCTACAAAAGTTTTAGCATCTAAAATGAGAAGGGATTGAGAACAAAAGTATATTAGGGTTTGCCTCACCTAAATGAAATTTGATAAGCTTTGTTTTGCTAGGGCTTCATGCATGTAGTATATTAGGGTTTACCATGTAGTACATTAGGGTTAGGGTTTACCGCATGTTGTATATTAGGGTTTGTCTCACCTAAATGAAATTTGATAAGCTTTGTTTTGCTAGGGCTTCATGCATGTAGTATATTAGGGTTTACCGTATAGTATATTAGGGTTAGGATTTACCGCATGTTGTATATTAGGGTTTGCCTCATCTAAATGAAATTTGATAAGCTTTGTTTTGCTAGGGCTTCACGCATGTAGTATACTAGGGTTTACCGTGTAGTATATTAGGGTTAAGGTTTACCGCATGCTGTATATTAGGGTTTGCCTCACCTAAATGAAATTTGATAAGCTTTGTTTTGCTAGGGCTTCATGCATGCATCAAAGGAACACTAACGGTGTTACTATTGAGCCAACATCCTGGGTCTGGATACAGGTGCTTTCTATATCAAAAGGGAAGAGAATCAACGGTGGATAGGCTATGCGCAGCTATGCATGTGTTTAGCTGGCTATTTCCCATATATATATATATATAACACGGATTTGCTATCTAGGATGCTACCAATGCACGCAAGTGTTGACGTTGGATACAGATGAGAGAGAGCCAAAATCTTGCATGCAGTTAACGGTGTTATTTGCCGTTTGTAGAATGGCAAGACCAGACTGTATTGTAGCATACCAACCAGTCTATATTGTTGCAAAAAAAATTATAAACTGCACGCGGTTGCTAGTTGTACCTGTATGCACTAGGCCTGACTAGCTGTACTAGTTGATGGGGATGTGTACATGTTAGCATAAAAACATATAAGAATTTCTGCAATAAAACCAACTGTGGGAGTAGATCAACATATCAAGCAAGTTATCATGCGTTCTAGGTTGCACGAATTTCGGCCAATATTTTCGCGCGTGGCTTTCATTTTAGCGCGAGAGTGCTTCCCGCATCCGTTCCCGCCAGATTTTTTCGGTACAAAAGCAAAACCAATTCCTTTATATGTAGATGGGATTCCAGATCATTCTCCTTTATATTGGTCTACTCAATGGTCTATATGTAGTGCTAATTTACATGTTCGAAAAATGGTTTGTTCAATGGTCTATATGTAGTGCTAGAATGCGTGCTGAAATTTTGGCCGGTTCAATAGTCTGAATGTATTGCTAGAATGCGTGCTAAAATTTTAGCCAGTTCAGTGGTCTACTAGTATTGCTAGCTCGCATGCATGCGTGAGCTGTTGCTAGTTTGCATGCATGTGTACTTGCATGTTCTAGCAATGCATGCAAAAAAATGCTCTTTATATAACGGGGGTGATGTTTTCTGTTAGATATTTTGTGCTTCTGATGGTTAACTTCATGCTCTCTATAGAATATCTAATGGTTGAATTAATATACACATGTAGCATCCTAGATAGCCCACTATTTCCCATATATATATATATATATATATATATATATATATATATATATATATCAATAAAAAATCTGCAATCCCCCTCCTTCGACTTACATGAGTTAGACGCCCCCTTCTCGGCTGATGAAAATTGGGCTGCTGTTAAAAGATTTGCCTCTAGAAAAGGAACCTGGGTCCGCCGAATTTTGTGAGAGATTTTATCAATTTGCTTGATCTGTTATAAAGGATGACATCGTGTGTGCAATCTAATATCTCCACTCTCTGCGCTCCAATAGCATGGCAAGTCTTAATCAATCAATGATCGTGCTGCTACCAAAAAAGGAAGGCTCCATAGAGGTGAAGGACTTCAGGCCAATCAGCCTAAATCATAGCTTTGGCAAGCTCTTCTCCAAGATTCTTGATGGCAGGCTCGCACCTTGCTTGACGGAGATGATGGCTGCGAACCAATCTGCTTTTGTGCAAGGGCGGTCAATACATGATGACTTCAAGATGGTCCAACTTACTATCCGCGCGCTACACCTCAACCACACCCCATCCATGCTACTCAAGATAGACATCTCCAAATCTTTGGATTCGGTCTCGTGACCCTTTCTCGTTAGAGTTTTGCGACACCTAGGATTTGGGCGTCACTTCATTGAGTGGATATGCATCTCTCTCTATCCACGAAAACCTCCAAGATTGTCCTCAGTGGAGTGCCTGGCCGTTCTATTTCCCATCAACAAGGGCTGCGCCAAGAAGATTCGTTTGTTAGATAATCACGTGTCCTGCATCGACACGTATTGGAATTGCAGTCCGTAGGATTATGCCTTAGTGTTCTAGTCAGATAGCATCACACGTGATAGCCTAGCATACATATACATGTATACACCCCTTATAATCCACCATCGTGAGTTGAGAAATACAAGAGAAAAAGCACGACAAGAGCCTTTGGCGAAAAAGTTGTTTTGCGTGTGCTATCGTGAGTGTACTAGTTGGATCAAAAGAATCGACCAGCTAGCAGTACGTGCATCTCGGCGAAAGTTATCGGGTACGTGCGTGTCGTCTCGTCAGAACTTCGTCGTCGGTGTCATCGGAAAGTAGTCGGCGGCAGGGGTTGTACTAACAATTGGTATCAAAGCCTCGTGGAGGATCTCCTAGTAATGGGAGGTCATATCGACGATGGACGTGGGAGAGTATTCCGGTGCGGCTGCGGGTGCACCGGTGTCGATGCAGTATCCACGGTACAGCCGCGACAACTACACGGTCTGGGCGGTCCAGATGGAGTGGGTGTTAGAAGGCGCCAGACTCTGGGAGGCTGTCGATCCAGGGGGCGATGAGTTCAAGAAAGGCGCGTCGAAGTACCGCCTGGACTGACTAGCACTCACGACCATTTGCTCAGTGGTGCCAACGGATCTGATGCAACACCTGATCTCGAAGAAATATGCAAAGGAGGTGTGGGATACGCTCAAGACGCTAAATCTTGGACATGAGCGCGTCCGTGAGGCAACCCTACAAACCTTGCAGAAGAAGTATGAGAATCTGGAGATGGGAGAAGATAAGACGCTAGACATTTTTGCTTCAAGGGTCGCTACACTTGTCAATGTGATTCGCGGACTCGGCAAGAAGCTGGAGGAGATCTCTATCGTGAGGCGTTTCCTCCGCATGGCGCCACCGCGTTACTCACCCATTGTCTCGGCGATCGAGCAATTCGTTGATCTCAAGACTCTCACGATGGATGATTTAGTTGGGCGGTTAAAGGCGCATGAAGAGCGGATGAAGATCACCTATGGCAATGCGAAAGTGGATGAACATCTCATGCTTATGGCTCGAGCGTTGTTTGTCAAGGATAAGAAGGTCGATAAAGCATCCGACAGCAGGAGTGATAGAGAAGATTCTCGCCTAGCAAAAAAGTATATCGCATGGGAGGACGAGGAAGAGGCTCCGCCGCAGAGGAAGTTTGACATAAAGAAATTAAGATGTCATAAGTGCGACGAGCTCGGTCACTTCAAGAAGGATTGCAAGAAATCGTCGAAGGAGAGGGCTCTCATCGCCCAGGAAGGAGATGATGGACCGATGATGCTGATGCTCGAAGTAACTGAGCTGAAGGATGAGGAGGATCATTGATGCATCTCAGATCACTGTAGAGCTTCGTTGGAAATCCTAAGAGGAAGGTATGATGAGCACGATAGTAAGTTTTCCCTTAGTAATAAATCAAGGTTATTGAACCAGTTGAAGGAAGGAAACGACCCCAACGTGTTGCTAACAACTTGGAACCTGCACAACACAAACTCAAGAGTTTGCCCCAACAAACAGTGAGGTTGTAAATCTCACCGGTTTGCTGAAAACAAAGGATTAAACATATGGTATGGAAGGTAATGGTAGCTTGCAGAAAGTAAACATTAACAGTGGAAGATGTATCAATGGTAAAGATTAGACCGGGGTCCACAGTTCACTAGAGGTGTTCTCCTTAAGATAAACAACATAACATGCTGGGTAAACAAATTACAACAGAGCAATTGACAGGACAGAGCAAGCATAACAATGCAATACTAGACATTCATGATCCTATGAGATTTGATTGGGAAATACAACAATATACATAAACCTCCATCCAACTGCATCTATGACTAGTAATCCACCTTCAGATTATCATCCGAACTCCCTCCAGTATTAAGTTGCAAGCAACGGATAACTGATTTAAGCAATGTGTGTAAAGTAAACAATACAATTGTTCCATGAACAAGAGATTGTTGTTTTCTCCCTAGTAGCAACATCACATCTACAACCTTAGAAATTTCTGTCACTTTCCCAGATTCAATAGAGGCATGAACCCACTATTGAGCATAAATACTCCCTCTTCGGGTCACTAGCATCTACTTGGCCAAGATAGCTACTAGAAACGTAGAGCATGCAAGATCTCGAACAACATAGACATGATAGAATCAACAAGATAGAATCATTAATCAATTTGACATAGTAATCTCAATATCCACCGGATCCCCGCAAACACAACATGCATGATTACAAATAGATGATCTTGATCATGAACGAAGCTCACAAGATCTAAACATGGTAGCACACAGGAGGAGAAACAACCATCTAGCTACTGTATGGACACATAGTCCAAGGTGGAACTACTCACACATCATATCGGAGGCTGGAATGGTGATGAAGAAGGCCTCCGGGATGATCTCTCCCCTCCAGCAGGGTGTCGGGAAGAGCTTCAGATCCCCCCGATCTAGGACGATGGTGGCTGCGGCTACAGACTGTTTCGTTGAAGATTGATCGGGTGTTGGCTGGCGTGTGGTTTACGTGGGAGTTTCTTCTTCTTCGTTCCCCGGCAACGATGCCAGAAAACTTGTTGATGGTTCAGTTGATGTGGAGCCTATTGGGAACCCCAAGAGCAAGGTGTGAAGCAGCACAACAACAAGTCTTCCTTCAGTTGAGACCAAGGTTATCAAACCAGTAGGAGGAAGGAAACTTCACACGAGTGTTACAAGCAACGCGGAGACCTGCACAACACAAACTCAAGACTTTGCCCCAACTAACAGTGAGGTTGTCAATCTCACCGGTTGCTGTAACAAAGGATTAAACGTATGGTGTGGAAGGTAATGGTTTGCAGCAAGTAAACAAGTAACAGTGGAAGATGTATCAATGGTAAAGATTGGACCGGGGTCCATAGTTCACTAGAGGTGCTCTCCTTAGATAAACAACATGGCATTAAGGGTAAACAAATTACAGCAGGGCAATTAACAGGAACTGAGAAATGCATAACAATGCAATTACTAGTCAGAAAGATCCTATGAGATTTGATTGGGCAATACAACAAGATACAGAAACCGCCATCCAACTGCATCTATGACTAGAAGTCCACCTTCAGGTTATCATCCGAACCCCCTCTAGTATTAAGTTCCAAGCAACAGACAACTGCTTTAAGCAAAGTGTGTAAGGTAAACAGTCCACATGTTCCATGAACAAGATACCGTTGTTTTCCCCCTAGTGGCAACAACATATCTACAACCGAAGATATTTCTGTCACTTCCCTTAGAAACTAGAGGCATGAACCCACTATCGAGCATAAATACTCCCTCTTGGAGTCACTAGCAACTACTTGGCCAAGATAGCCACTAACAACGGAGAGCATGCAAGATCACAAACAACACAGACATGATAGAATCATAAAGACAAAACCATTAATCAATCCAACATAATAATCTCAATATCCATCGGATCCCCACAAACACAACATGCATGATTACAAATAGATTAGATCTTGATCATGAACGGAGCTCACAAGATCTATACATGAAAGCACAAGGAAGGAGATACAACCATCAAGCTACTACATGGACCCATAGTCCAAGGTGGAACTACTCACGCATCATACCGGAGAAGAAGGCCTCCGGGATGATCTCCCCTCCGGCAGGGTGCCGGGAATAACTTTAGATCCCCCTGATCTAGGGACGATGGTGGCGGTGGCTATAGACGGTTTCATGGAAATTTGATCCGGTGCTTAGGGTTTAGGCATCGGGGGCTTCTTATAGGCGAAGGGGGAGGCCGAGGAGGTGACCAGGGGGGCCACACCCTGCCTAGGCACGGGCCCACCCATGAACGCGCCTAGGAGGGTGTGGCCACCCTAGCCCGCTTCTCCGTCTCCCCTCTGGACTTCGTGTTCCCCACGGAAAGTTATTGACTACGGCGTTTGTCTCGTCCAATTCCGAGAATATTTCCTTACTAGATTTTATGGAACCAAAAACAGCAGAAAACAGGCAACTGGCACTATGGCAACTTGTTAATAGTTTAATACCAGAAAACATATGAAAAGCACCTCAAAGTGTGGACAAAGCAAAGCAAAGTAGATACTAAACAAGCATGGAACATAAAAAATTATAGATATGTTTCCGGCGTATCAAGCATCCCCAAGCTTAACTCCTGCTCGTCCTCGAGTAGGTAAGTGATAAAAATAATAATTTTTGAGGTGACATGCATCCTCACAATAAAGATCTAACCATTTGCAAGCATTGAAAGCTGAGATCAAAGAGCTCTAAACATGAACATGAAAGAATGGAGTTCTAACAGTAAGACAAAGCAACTATTGTTGCAACATGGCAAGATACAAACAAAGATCATGAATAGCATGCATTGAAAAACGTTTGTTTGTTTCACATACAGAAATCATAGCATAGTGGCAATCAACTTATCCCTCATAGAGTAGAAAATAGATGCATAGGGCTCCTTCAAAGTTCACAAGGGTGACTAGAAACAAGTAGCACAAGAACAAGTAATAACACAATATGCATCAATCAATAAGCTTTGGGACACTGCACATAGAACTAAGAATGGAAACTATGCTCTCTTAAAGGTGCCTAAAGGTAGAAGGTGGAGACTCAATAGTGGTGGAAGAAAGGTCTTTTATAAAGGAAGCAGGGATTTCAAGTTTCAAAAAGAGCTTCCAAAAATTATGGTACTTGTTAGCTTTCAGCCCTCATTGCCCCTGTCATAAGAATCTTGAAGTGATTAAGGTTAAAGTGAACAAACTATGGAGTATATGCTTGACGAATTATAAGTTGGCAATCTCAACTCCCTTGAATATGAGGGACACACCTCATGCTACTCAACTTTAGGCCCAGGTAAGTTCTTGTCATTGTAAGTATTTGCATATCATTGAGAACCGCCAAAGGGATACCCCTTGCACATGGTACAGGAGCTTTCCCATAACCAAAATGACAAGGCAAGTAGACAATGAGCATCTCAGCAATCTTTTTATTTACTATATGCATAGTTTTTTATTGAGGATGCTTCATAGATAGCTCACTATGGTGATGTTGCAAGTTTCCACCATGATTAGGCATGGCTTAGACTAGCGGCCGAGGCATTTCTCTAACACAGAATACAAACTCCATGGACTTACAAGTTCCCTTTTTATTTCACACCACTGACATCCACAGACAAAACAACATGATATCAAGAGTACAAGTGCAATGTTGAAAATGTTCCCCATGACAGCATGGTTCTGCTAATTCCAACGTATAAGTGCAAGCATATACAACATAGAGACACAATGGTTCAAGTTTATTAGGGGAAAAGAATATAAAGTGTGCCATCAAGTTTGTGATGGCTTTAATCACTAAGTTTTCACATAACAAAATAGTTTTTAATTGGAAGATAGTTGAAAACAAGAATATACTTGGAATGGTGTAACACACCATGAATAGGAGTTTATAGTGGACACTTTGGAATAACTTGGTTTCTTGGGAGTTGGAAGCATGAGTAGAGCTTACTCATACAAGTGGAGGCTAGCAAAAGACCGGGAGCAACCAAATAAGAGAGCAATAGCGGACATAATCATGCAGAGCGACAAATTAAAGCATTACTAATCAAAACATAGAGTGGTACTACAAGTCAAGGACTAAATGATCATAGAGGCTAATGCTGACTTGTGAGAGTCATAACATGGTGTGAGCATGTGCCTAGTCAACCCAAACAAACCTCAAAGGAGAATACCACAATATTATGCCTTTGCATGCTAAAACAACGCATAATTTCTTCAAGGCACACTAAGCAATCCCAATGACTTGGAGCAAGCCATGCTACAACAATAACTACTAAGCATAAGGTCAAAACAACACCTAGCATGGCATGATAAAGTCTAAGTCATAGTCAATGCAAGCTCCTCTTGCACTTTCAAGCAAGAACTATCTACTCCTTTCCAACACCAAGCAACTCATTTACAACAACACAACGAAAGCGGGGGTCCAAACTACTCAAGAAAACTAAACAAACTAAGCAAAGCAAACGAAAACTAGACGCTCCAAGAACAACACAATTGTGCATGAAACAATAAAAATTGAAGTGTCTAGAGAGACCTGAGCTTTTTATTGATGAAGAAGGGGATGCCTTGGGCATCCCCAAGCTTTGACGCTTGTACCTATTGGATATTTCTTGGGGTGACACCATGGTGGCATCCCCAATCTTGAGCTTTTGTCCATTCTTCATCTCATTGCATCATTCTCTCTCTACACCTGAAATTTTTCCTTCATACAAAACTTCACACAATCTTCATTAGCAACATTAGTTTATTCAAAAGATATTAGACCTCTGGCAAAGCATTGCAACAGCAAATTTTTTCACTAAAAACACAATCTATTGTAGTAACTCCTTCAAAAAGCTCAATTCCCCAAAAGAGAACTCAAAAAGGAATCAATAAGAAGCAAATGCAAATAATGGCAGAAATCTGTCAAAACAGACCAGCAGGCAGAAACCGATTTTTTCGAAAATCTTATGTTGCTCAAATCAAAATGTGTTGAACTAACGAAAGTTAGCTAACATACTGGGGATTTACTCGTACAATATCAGCTCAATCCGAGTTATAGAGACTCCTCACGAATTTTTATGGTGGAGGACAGAAATCTGTTTCGGGACAGCAACTCCCCAAATCTTACTTCCCTCTCATTAGAGGTCATTCTTGGCACAAAAAGCAAACAAAAAGGATAAGGATAGGTCATTACTGAAGTAATAACTTCCAAGACTCAAGGAAACTCAGGGGTTATCTCCCAACAAGTACTTTTATTTAACGCCTTTAAGTTAGGCACAAAAAGTTTGAGAAGATGCTCTCATAAGAATTATGAATTGAAGTCAAAGAGAGCATCAAGAAGCAAATTCAAAACACATTTAAGTGTAACCCTCTTCCTATGCATAGGAATCTTGTAAAGAAACAAGTTATGAAAGCACAAAGCAAGAAGCATAGGAAAGCAAAACAGGTGCAACTTCAAAATTTTCAACATAAAGAGAGGGAACTTAATATTATTGAGATGCATAAAACCATGTTTCCCTCTGGCCTTCTTGGGCACTGGTCATAACCCCTTGGGCAAGTTTTTGGACTTCTGGCCTTCTTGGGCACTGGTCATAACCCTTTTGGGCAAGTTTTTGGACTTCTGGCCTTCTTGGGCACTGGTCATAACTCTTTTGGGCAAGTCATAATCGGAGTTATCTGTTTCCAAATCCGAGTTATTTTACTCAAAATTGACTTATGTCTTAAGTCTGAGTCATCTGACTCAAATTCGAGGTATATGACTCAAATCCGAGTCATCTGTCTCCAAATCCGAGTTACTTTACTCAAAATTGACTTATGTTTTAAGTCTGAGTCATCTGACTCAAATCCGAGGTATATGACTCAAATCTGAGTCATCTGTTTCCAAATCCGAGTTACTTTACTCAAAATTGACTTATGTCTTAAGTCTGAGTTATCTGGCTCAAAATCCGAGTTATATGACTCAGATCTGAGTCATCTGATTCCAAATCCGAATCATCTGTGTTTACATCCGAGTTATATTACTCAAATAGGACTTATGTCTCGAATCTGAGTTATCTAGCTCAAAATCCGAGTTATATGACTCAAATCCGAGTCATCTGATTCCAAATCCGAATCATCTGTGTTTACATCCGAGTTATATTACTCAAATATGACTTATGTCTCGAATATGAGTTATCTGGATCAAAATCCAAGTTATATGACTCAAATTCGAGTCATCTGATTCCAAATCCGAATCATCTGTGTTTACATCCGAGTTATATTACTCAAATATGACTTATGTCTCGAATCTGAGTTATCTGGCTCAAAATCCGAGTTATATGACTCAAATCTGAGTCATCTGATTCCAAATCCAAATCATCTGTGTTTACATCCAAGTTATATTACTCAAATATGACTTATGTCTCGAATCTGAGTTATCTGGCTCAAAATCCGAGTTATATGACTCAAATCCTAGGTATATGTTTTCCAATCGGAGGTATATGACTCAAATCCGAGTCATCTATTTGCCAAGATATAACTTGATCCGATGAGATGATGTAAATTTGCCTTTGATATGGATCCGAGATTAAGTTTTGGGATATGATAATAGGGCTAATCGTTGAGAGTTCTGATTCGAGATGTTGATATGAGATATAGATTCGAGATATGATAAGCTGACAAATAGTCATCCGAGATACGACATTACCTGGCAAGATAGTGAAATGTCAATCTGAGTCATAGCATAACCTGGCAATCTGGCGAGCTGAATCAAACTCTAGTCCGAATTAGAGATAAGCTAGTACGCCGAGTCCGAATACAAATCCGAATTATGATATACCCTGGCAAGCTGAATCAAATGTTAGTCTGAATCAGAGATAAGCTACTAAGTTGAGTTAAAGGTTAATCCGAAGCATAAATAAACTGACTCAAATTATATCTGAATCATCAATAAGCTGGCTAGTGAGCTGAGTTAAAGGTTAACCCAAAGCATAAACAAATTGACTCAAATTCTATCCGAATCATAAATAAGCCTGTTAGCTGAGTTAAAGTTTAATCCAAAGCACAAATAAACTGACTCAAATTCTATCCGAATCATCAATAAGCTGGCTGGTGAGCTGAGTTAAATTTTAATCCAAAGCACAATAAACTGACTCAAATTCTATCCGAATCATCAATAAGCTGGCTGGCGAGCTGAGTTAAAGGTTAAACCAAAGCATAAATATACTGACTCAAATTCTATCCGAATCATCAATAAGCTGGCTGGCGATCTGAGTTAAAGGTTAAACCAAAGCATAAATAAACTGACTCAAATTATATCTGAATCATTAATAAGCTAGTCAAATATATACCCAAATCAACATAAGTTTTTCTCCATCTAGGGGTGATTCTACGGATACATTGGCTAGTCCCCGGGTTGAGTTATATTCTCCCCGGGGTGAAGAATCAAATGTTGGTGGCTGAGTTATTTGGTACTTGCAGTATGCTTGGAGAAGAGTTTGAGTCATTCTTGCTGAGTATTACCTACTTTGCTGAGTCATACTTGGAGACCCCTCTGCTTACCTCTGTGTTCTCTGTTCGCTTGAATGAGCTGCAGGACCTCTATGAAGAAGAGGTTGATGAAGATGCTCCTGTCCGGATGGAAACCCAACCAACACCACTAAAAGGCCCCACGGTGGGCGCCAAATGTCGTGGTGGTATCACGGCATATGCCATGGGTAGGCTAAAGTTGGGGCCGATGGACGTGGAGGAATCCGGGGAGGGATGATGCAGTGAAGACCGCACTCGTATGAACAAAGAGAAGTACAATGTATCTAGGATTGAGGCTCTCATGTGGAGATAACACCTCTATCTCTACATCTAATCTCTTATAATCTTGCCATACTTGTGGCTACAATCATGCTCCTTGAGTTGTATCTCCTATGCCTCTATCTAAATCTCTCTGTGAGAGTGGAGGAGGAAGAAGAAGGAGAACTCCTATTGAGCAGAGAGGGGAGGAGCCCTTCGGGGCCTCTCTGGGAACAATCCCCCTGGTGCTCCTTATAAAGGGGAGCCCATGGGACAAGACTTGTTCTATACGTTTGGCATCTAGATGGCATATTCTGGGTGTCTTCTAGAGATGCTCAGCATATGCCTTGGCATCTTTGGAGATGCCAGGCATATTCCCTAACATCTTGTTTGATGCCAAGAGCATATCCCTAGCATCTTGTTAGATGCCATGGGCATATTCCATACGTCATGTGCTAGTCTGAGCTGGTGGGCTCCCAAGACTGGCACGATACTTGTTGGTCTTGTCTTAATCCGATGGCGTGTTCTTGTGGAGACCGTGGAGGCACCTGGAGATGTATAACGAGGTGTCTAGGTCATTATAACTCGGCCCAAGTGCTTAGGGCGAGGTGGGGATTCGGCCTGGGACGTGGCTGATTCGGCCTGGTCCTGATAGGCCCAGCCGAACTATGTTTAGAGGCCCAGCCGGATTACATCTCATTCGGCCTGGGTGTGAAAGAAAACAAGAGTGGCCCAGCCGGGTCACTGGGAGCCCAGCCGTGGTCCCTTCAAGCCGGCCCGTAGCTGGGGGCGTCGATCTGGTCAAGTAAACCCGTGGTGGGCTGAGGTCTGGTTGATTCGGCCCACCCGGGTGAGCCTTGCGGGGTGCGGTGGCGAGGCTTAGTAGCGATACTGCCCGTGGTGGGCCGGATCTGTCATTACTCGGCCCACCCGGGGTGGTTTGGCGGGGCGTTGGTTTTTACTCGGCAGGAGCTTTGGCTGTCGGAGTCGAGGCGCGTTGGCGGGTGCTGAGGGAGCGCACGTTGACCTGGCGATGGGAGCTTGGCGAGAGACGACTCAGCGGGAAGGAGAGGAGGCCCGCGGTGGGCCGGATGCGGCTTAAGCCGGCCCACCCGGGAGCAGACTGCGCCGAGGTTAGCTGACCGGCCGGGTAATCTGGCCCAGCGGGATCTGCTTATTCGGCCTGCTGAGTCATTATTCGGGCCTGAATGACCTGATTCGGCCTGGGAAGCTCTGATGCAGGTCGGTTTTGTATTAATTTGGCCTGGGGAAACCTAACCTAGGCCGAGTTAGTATTCAGTCGGCCCACATTCGTTTTTCCTTCTCCTTTTACTTATTCTGTTTATATTTCATGTCTCTTAATTGATTAAGTTAGCACTCTATCGAATAACTCGATACACCAACTCTGGGGTACCTGGGGGTACACCCCCGAGATAATCTTAGCAGGAGGATAGTACTTTACAATAAAAGCATCTTTGCACTTAGTCCAAGAATCAATACTATTTCTAGGCAAGGATAGCAACCATTCTTTAGCTTTTCCTCTCAATGAGAAAGGAAACAGTTTGAGCTTAATAATATCTCCTTCTACATCATTATACTTTTGCATCTCACAAAGTTCAACAAAGTTATTGAGATGGGTAGCAGCATCATCAGAACTAGCACCAGAAAATTGCTCTCTCATCACAAGATTCAACAAAGCAGACTTAATTTCATAAAAGGTAGCATCAGGAGCAGGTGGAGCAATAGGAGTGTTAAGGAACTCATTGTTGTTTGTGCTAGTGAAGTCACTTATCTTGGTGTTCTCAGCAGAGTTCATTTTGGCAAAAGTGGAGCAAGCCAAAAACAGCAGTAGCAGTAGACCAGGAACTAATTTTTTTGTGTTTTTGATAAGACAAAGCAAACCAAACTAAACTATTTTTTTTTGAATTTTTTGAAAAGAGGCAAACAAAATCAAGAAAAATAAACTAAGCAAACTAAAAACAAAGTAAAGAGAAAGGAAGTGGAGGACTCCCCTTGTGAAGACGTCCTTAGCCTCCCCGGCAACGGCGCAAGAAAATCTTGATGCAGTGCTAAATTGATGTAGGAGCACTTCGTTGGGAACCCCAAGAGCAAGGTGTGAAGCAGCACAGCAGCAAGTTTTCCATCAGTAAGAAACCAAGGTTATCGAACCAGTAGGAGGAAGGAAACGTCACACAGGTGTTGCAAGCAACATGGAAACCTGCACAACACAAACTCAAGACTTTGTCCCAACAAAACAGTGAGGTTGTCAAGCTCACCGGTTTGCTGTAACACAGGATTAAACGTATGGTGTGGAAGGTAATAGTTTGCAGCAAGTAAACAAGTAACAGTGGAGGATGTATCAATGGTAAAGATTGGACCGGGGTCCATAGTTCACTAGAGGCGCTCTCATTAGATAAACAACATGGCATGAAGGGTAAACAAATTGCAGCAGGGCAATTGACAGGAACTGTGCAAGGCATAACAATGCAATTACTAGTCAGAAAGATCCTATGAGATTCGATTGGGCAATACAACAATATTCATAGACCACCATCCAACTACATCTATGACTAGAAGTCCACCTTCAGGTTATCATCCGAACCCCCTCTAGTATTAAGTTCCAAGCAACAGACAACTGCTTTAAGCAAAGTGTGTAAGGTAAGAAATCCACTTGTTCTATGAACAAGAGATCGTTGTTTTCTCCCTAGTGGTAACAACACATCTACAAACGAAGAGATTTCTATCACTTCCCTTGGGAACTAGAGGCATGAACCCACTATCGAGCATAAATACCCCCTCTTGGAGTCACTAGCAACTACTTGGCCAAGATAGCTACTAACAATGGAGAGCATGCAAGAGCACAAACAACATAAACATGATAGTATCAAATAGACAAAACCATTAATCAATCTGACATAGTAATCTCAATATCCATCGGATCCCCGCAAACACAACATGCATGATTACAAATAGATTAGATCTTGATCATGAACGGAGCTTACAAGATCTATACATGAAAGCACAGGGAGGAGATACAACCATCTAGCTACTACATGGACCCGTAGATCAAGGAGGAACTACTTACGCTTCATACCAGATAAGAAGGCCTCCGGGATGATATCCCCTCCGGCAGGGTGCTGGGAAGAACTTAAGATCCCCCCGATCTAGGGACGATGGTGGCGGCGGCTACAGAAGGTTTCGTGGAGGTTTGATCGGGTGCCTAGGGTTCCTGCATCGGGGGCTTCTTATAGCGCGGTGGGCCCACCCATGCTTAGGGGGTGTGGCGCCTCTGCCTCGCCTCTCCCTCTCTCCTCTGGACTTCGTGTCGCCCATGCTAAAATATTGACTTTGGCTTTTGTCCCATCCAATTCCGAGAATATTGATTTTCTGCCTTTTTGGAACCAAAAACAGAAGAAAATAGGCAACTGGCACTGTGGCAACTTGTTAATAGGTTAGTTCCAGAAAATATATAAAAACACCTCAAACTGAAGACAAAGCAAAGCAAAGTAGATACTAAACAAGCATGGAGCATCAAAAATTATAGATACGTTTCCGACGTATCAGGTACTAGCGTCTATAAATAAATACGAAGTACACAATCACCAAACAATACTTAACTACTTCTATTTGGCACACAAGGATTTACACTAGATGATCTAGCATCATCACAAACATCACAAGAATTAAGGCAATAGTTTTATTTATTTTATTTTAGAAAAGTAATTTCTACTCATTGAAAAACTACTTAAGATTTAATATTCTCCAATTAAAATATGGGATCATGTTGACGCATGTCATCACCACATATTTTAATACTTGGGAATGTGATTTAAAGTGGTGTCACAATTTAATAAGGTTTAACCTTTTTATTTTAATTAATTAAAGTGACTAGAAATGCCTATGAGGCATTCTTTTGTTAGTTGTTCATTATTACTGTAAGTAAACCTTGATATTTTTACATATTCAGAAAGGCCTTATCAAATGTGATTTTTGAGAGTTGGAATCAACTCAAAAGCATTTATGGTTGAATTTTGAAAAATGTTTGAATGCAGAAAAGTATATGCCTTGTTATTTTTACTATAGGTGAACTATGATTCCAAATGGTTTGAATCCAATGGGCTTGCATTAAGAATTTCCATATCTTTCTAATAAAATTGGTTTCATGCTATTTGGTTCAGTAAAACTCTCTGAATTGATTTTTGAATCAACAGATAGAACTAGGGTTTGAAACTAAATGGAAAAATTCTAATTTGAACTAACTGGGTCGTGCGGGAAATCTAACTGGGTCGGCCCACTGCGCACAGCGCACACGGGCTGGTTAAGGGTGTGCCCAAACGTCAGTGAGACAGAGGGTGGCGAAGGGGTACAGGATGATTACGACCGTAGGATTAGACTAAGGATCAACGACTCATGGCCGTCGTCCTCGTTGGAACAGAACACGGCGGGCACGAACCCTAGCACGGCCAGTGGGGGTCTAGGGCAGCTCATTGGGGCTCAGGCGAAGGTCGGCGATGGGGGCGAATGACTATGTCGACGTCGGCGGTTCTCTTGGTACTGGCGGCTTCTCTTGGGGTGGCTCTAATCGACGGCGCCCTTCTCCTCCAGCAGTGGCAGGCTCTGGCCAAATTCCAGCGAGGGAGAGATCGCCTTGCTCTAGGAAGAAGTGGGAAGGATCAGTGAGAGGTGGGGAGTGGAATGGTGTGAAGAAATGGTGCGGGGGAGGCCTCCTTTTATACGCGAGCGAGAGGTGCAGCACGACGTGGGCATAGCTTGTCGGAGCTGGTGCCACAGCGAGCTAACGGCATGGCTGAGGCTAGGGGACGATGTGCGGTCTCCTGCCGATGCTCAACGACTTTATGGCGAGGCAAGGGGCGGTGTGGTTAAGTCGGAACGCGCTAGTGCTCTGATTGACACCGATGATGTTTTTGACGATGCAAAGGTGCTCCTGGTCGCGCGGCGGCGAACAGGCATGTCTGGTGGTCTCTTGGACAATGGTGATCACATGCATGGGTGACCCAGCATACCACTGCATGTGTAGTACACAATAGTCGTTGACATGACATCCATAGAATACCGTTCCGTAAATATCATATCCCTGAGAGTGGTACAACAGAAACATTGCAGGTCCACATTACAAACATACACACATTATTATTATTACAATACCAGAAGTTCAAGACTTCAAAAGATTCAACTTACAAACCAAAATATAAAGTGTTTCAGTGGAAGTTAATAGTAGCAACTCCAACTAAGAGTTGAGCTCAGCAACTTATTATACAAAGTTCATGCTGCTCGGCTCCGTTGGTTACTAATAACTAGGGCAACTAAGCTGACTCGTTGCCATCTACTCCATATCAAATCTCGTTATCCACTCCTTCAACACCACCTGACAGGTCAGGCTCCTCGTAGAAGACATCTTATTGGCATTCTGCTGCATACGTTGGAGTGTCTTCGGGATCCTTAGAGTCTAAGCAGGGGATCAAAGGGAAAGGTGAGTAACAGCGTTACCTAGCAAGTTCATTATATGCAAGGTGGGAAGTTTGATGCTCTATCTACCACCTCGGACTATAAGTCCTTGGCACTATACATTTTTCGTAAGTCTTTCTTCAAAGATTTATTTTATTATTAAAAAATATGCCCATCAGCCTTCATAGGTTTACCAGAACTTTCATGGAGTTCCTTTCCTGCTGCGTTCGTAGCTCCTTCCCGGAAAAGAGAGTAATAAGTTACAGTTTTTACACTCTGCAGAGGTGTGTTACTTCACCCATGATAGATCAATTCCTTGTTGCACAACTGGGCATACTTTCCTGTCCACAATTCTATGATGTGGGGCCCAGTAGGTGATCCAAGCCAATCACTGCCCCCTTCGTGACCTTGCATGCCTCCTTGGTTTACACCATGCCCACCCATTGAATTACGGCAATGGTTTGTACAGACTATTAGATGCCAGAACTATCGTGGGACGATGAGGGTGCCCACCCATATGATGCATATCCTCTATGAATTACCAATTAATATGCACGCTATGAGTGATAACAGCCACGACCTGCACATCTGGCTACATGCAAGAGGAAGAAGATATAGCTGACTTCTCCGTCCCATTCCAAATCCCATGGTTAACACGTGATATACGACGCTAGAATCACTGATGTCATGGGTTGTTAAGTTCCTAGTTGATCATCATTGTTGCAAATAGAAACCTAAGTTCTATTGCTTCACTATATCATCACTTAGGATGATATCAACATTTCATTTACTTGAGAAAATAATATTTTCTTTCCTTGAAACATAGATGATAACACATAATTTGCAAATACTTTGATAAAGACTCTTCAACAGACATGAGCAAGTGATGAACTTGCCTTGTGATTGCAAGGTAGTGAAGTTGGATGCTTGCACTGGACCTTGAGCTTCTAGGTCTACAAAACATCATTATTGCCCGGTAAGGACAATATTTAAAGAAGCAAAATGAATATGCATAGTAATGTAATGCATTATTTAGCATTTATTTTCTTTGTGTGTTTTACCCATTATTTTAGTTTCAAGAATTCCTTTGAGTAATAAAGGATTTCATTTAAAAATAATCTTTACTATTTATTGAATATTTTATTTGCCATTTTATGAGGTAATAATTTATTTTTTTAGAATTAAAACTTAATATCAATTCCTATATTTATTCATTTAATAATTCTTTTAAGAATTAATATTTAAATAACATAATTTCTTTTATAACTTTAAATATTTATTTAGCATTTTTCTGAAATACTACAATAATAATATATAATAAACGTGATTTTTTATTTATTTCTATCCTCTTCCTATAATTTTATAAAATTCCATAAGGAATATATATATGACAGAATTCTTGTCTAAAAATTATATTCATAAAAATTATTTCTTAATTTATTTAAATAGGTTGGGCTATTATGAATCCAAAAATATATATTTTTTGTAATTTTTAGACTTCTATTTTATTTTCTAGAACTTTATTAAACTCTAGGGTATTTTGGGCATTTATTAACTATTAAAATTTTTCTTTTAAGTTTTGGGCTAGCCCTATTGGGCTTATTGGGTCAATTTGGCCCAAGTGACCTGACCAAAAGGGCACCCCGAAGGGCTCTTCCCTACTGTCCCATTCCCTCTGCCTCACTTTCTCACTTGACCTCACTTCCTCTCCTCCTCGACCCCATGGTTGCTGGTGCCGCCGCCGTCCTCTGCTCTCCATCATAGTCCTCCCTAGCCGCTATCGTGGTGCAGGGTGAGGTTGTCGACGATGCTTCTTCATCTAATCTGCCTCGATTTGATCCTGGGGCCTTCCTATGGCCAGACTAGCCCCTTCCCAAACCCTAGGGTCTAGGGATGGTGCTGCTAGCGTCGCTACAGTCCTCTCGTGGTGGTGTGCAGTGCTCGTGCGCTGTTGTGGCCGTCGTCGTGGCCGGTGCTGGTTGCAGTGCCCCCTGGGGTGCTCCCCGTGCCACCACGAGCGTCACTACAGTCCTCTCGTGGTTGCAGCGCCCCCTGGGGTGCTCCGGTGAGTAATGTCTCTATGATTACTCGTGCCTCTGGCTACCTCTAGTACCTCTATGTATATCTAGTGGCCAATCTATATTTAGGTTTTGCACTGATTCTAGGGCTCATCCCTGGTTCTAGGTTCATTCATGTGTGCTTGTGAATTGATGTTGTGTTAATATGATGCTAGTGTTGATCTGATGTTAGTGGCTCATTGTGTTGCCTCTGATTAGTAACATGGTTGTTTAGTGTGTTTATCTTCTGTCAATATCTTGATACTAACAGTAATACTGTCAGTGATGATTCACTGCATCAATGATTGTTGGCTTGTATGTTTATCCATAGACTAAATTTATTCAATATAGTCTGATGATTCTTTGAAGATGAATGGATATATTGAATGATCTCTGAGTATGGTCTCAGGGAAATGATATATATTGGTCTGCTAGTTTATTTATGAAAGCTAGACTATCTTGTTGGCTTAGTTGTAGGATCATTTCTTGTGAAACTATCTTAGAATGGTACACAAGTTGATCTTGTTACTGGTTTTACTTATGGTCAGTACTTGAGACTTGATAGATTTTTAATGATAAGTTGAAAAGTTCACTTAATGTGGATGCCTATGATGCTGGTCTAAGGCTCTAGGAACTAAGTTCCTATGTTGCTGTCACTTTCAAAATTGGCTAAGGCATCATAGTTGCTTGCTGGATCTTGGATCCTAGTTGGTTAAGTTAATTGATTGGTTTTTAGCTTATAAGATCTAAGGTGCTACTCTTTTTGGAGATGTGCCTAGATCTTATAAGAACAAATGATAGAACATATAAGTTTCCTTTTTTGTGTCACCAAATATATGAGGCTGGTCTGAGATTTTGGTGTGTTTGTTAGAGTTTGGTTTTGGTCTTTATATTTGAAATCCTCTAGGATAAGTTCACCCCACTTGGGTGATCACTGAGAGGTTGTCTTATGAAACAACACATATTTTCTGTTTGGCTAAAATAAATAGATCATGTGGAGATTTATGACACTGGCCACAAAAATGGATGATTTTGGTGGCTTGATGTGTTGGTGGTGTTGCTGGCCTGTTCCAATCCTTCACCTCCTGATGTTGTTCTTGTTTCCCCTGGTTCTTGTGCTTGGCCTTGATCTACCCTGCTCCTCCTAGCTCCTGTGAGCTTGGCCTTGCTATCCACCTAATCCTCCCCCTCCTTATGTCACCATCTAGTGATGTTTGGTTTGATCTGGTGTAAGGTTTTGTTGGCTGGTTGGCTTGGCTTTGGCTAAACTGCTTGTTCTTGTGTGGTGTGAGCAATGGAGAGGTGCACTAGTGCTTGCCCATGGCTGTGCTTGTACCTTTTAGTTGTTGAAGCAGTTGTGGCTGTGTCGACAGTGAGTGAGCTACTTGTGTGTCTGTTCCATGGTTGTGGATATGCTCAATGAGGTGTTCTACCCTTTTATCTTGTTACTATTAATCTACCTGGTAAAACTTGCCCCTTTTACTTGTTGTGATCATTTGACTTGTAGCTCATTTGTTATGAAAGATTGAATTCTTTCATATTGGTGAAACTTGCCCCTAAAAGATTTACTCAATGATGTAAAGTTGAGCAGTGCAACTCACTACTCTCTACTGAGAGTAAAAATTAATAACTTAGCCTTCAATTTTCCTTTTTGTTTATTCTTTATTTTGCAGGTACAAGATTTGAATATTCAAGATTAGAATAGGTTCACTTTTAGACAGATATACTCATTTGTAATTTTATTTCATTCCTTTGTAAGGAATTTGTAATAGTTTATTAATATGTAAATATTTCTATTTTTGTAAAGATTATTCATTGACTTAATGAGTTATATTTTGTAACTTATTCATGGAATAAATATATGGAATAAATATTTCTTTGTTTGATTGTATTTATTATTTAGAGTTTCTGTTACTATATATTATTTCTTGATTAAATAATATTACTAAATCATAACTCTAATCTTTTAAAATATCAACTCAAATCTCAAGTTTGAATTCAAATTCCTTCCCCCAAAACACCCTAATTCATAAAGATCATGTCAAAATTTATAATGATCACTCCCTAAAGCTATTGCTAAACTTAGAGAGTGAAAGAAACTTTGATCACTTTAAGTTTTTATTTGGCGAAAAAATTACCCACATTTTGCATATGAATGCATGCATATGCACAATTTCCTAAATCTACCCTTCGTTTGTTCCTAAATGCTAGGATGTTACAGACTTCCCCCTTAAATTAAACTTTGTCCCGAAGTTTGCTGAAGTGTACCTGAATAGTTCTGGATAGGCTTTTCTTAAGTCATCTTCTTTCTCCCATGTTGCTTATCTCTCGGGATGATGTTCCCACTATACCTTACAGTACTTGATTGCCCTATTTCTCAACCTTTTCCAGTTTTCTTCCAGAATTTTACAGGGTTGCTCAACATAAGTCAGGTCTGCTTGTAATTCTATCTCTTGATGTGTGATTGCATCATCAGGAACTTTAAGACATTTCTGGAGTTGTGACACATGGAAAACATTATGAACTTGAGCCAATCTTGAGGGTAGATCGAAAGCATAAGCTATTGTCCTGTTGTGACTCAGTACTTTGAATGGTCCTATATATCTTGGACTTAATTTTCCTTTAACTCCGAACCTCTTAACTCCTTTCATTGGGCTTACTTTTAGATATACCATGTCTCCTACTTCAGGATGCCATGATCTTCGACTTAGATCAGCGTAACTTTTCTCTCTACTTTGGGCTATCTTCAATCTATCCTTGATGATATCTTGCATTTCCTTGGTATAGTCGGGCGCAAATTCTTTGCTACTCCTAGGCTCATACCAACATATTGGTGATCTACATTTCCTTCCATAAAGTACTTGATATGGATCTGCCTTCAGACTACTCTGATAGTTGTTATTGTAGGAAAATTCTGCCAACGGTAGATGAGCTTCCCACGAACCTCCAAAATCTAATGCACACGCCCTAAGCATGTCTTATAGTATTTGATTGGTTCTTTCAGTTTGATCCCCAGTTTCTGGATGATAGGCTGTGCTGAAATCCAATTTTGAACCAAGTGCTTCATGTAATTGCTTCCAAAATGCCGAAGTAAACACTGATCCTCTATTAGTTATAATCTTTTTGGGTACTCCGTTCTTACTTACTATCTCCTTGATGTATACTTATACTAACTTCTCGGCATTATCCTTCTGATTCACTGGAATAAATGTGCACTTTTAGTGAGTCTATCAATAATCACCCATATCATATCCTTTTGTTTAGGTGTCATGGGAAATCCTGTGATGAAGTCCATACCAATTTCCTCCCATTTCCACTCGGGAATTTCCAAAGGTTGTAATGGTCCTGCTAGACTTTGATGTTCATCTTTTACCCTTTGGCAAGTATGGCATTCTGACATATATTTGGCAATGTCTCTCTTCATGTTATTCCACCAGAATAATTCTTTCAAATCCATGTACATCTTAGTACTTCCAGGATGAATGGAATATGGTGTCTCATGTGCCTCTCGAAGTATCACTTCACGAATCTCTGGCACATATGGAACACAAAGACGATCTTGGAATCATAAAGACTCATAATCTCCTAAGCGAAAAACTAATGTTTGTCCTTGAGATATCCTCCGAATTTCCTCAGCAATAAAAGGATCTTCTGCTTGATGTCTAAAAATTTCGTGCTTAAGATCACTATTATGTTCTGCAACTACCTGCATAGTAGCTAGTCCTTAAAGAGTTTATGTTCTTATGAATTTAAGCTCTAATCTTTCCAAATCCATCTGTAACTCTTTCGGTAACTCTTGATTGCTAGGCTGAATATCTGCACTTTTACGACTTAAAGCATCTGCTACAACATTTACTTTTCCAGGGGTATAGTTGATTGTTAAATCATAATCTTTGATTAGCTCTAACCAACGCTTCTGTCTCATATTCAATTCCATTTGAGTAAAGAAATATTTGAGACTTTTATGGTCAGTGTATAACTCACATCTGGCTCCATAAAGAAAATGCCTCCATCCTTTCAGAGCAAAGACTACTGCTGCTAACTCCAAATCATGAGTTGGATAATTAAATTCATGTGGTTTTAGTTGTCTTGATCCATAAGCAATTACTTTCCGATCTTACATTAACACACAACCCAAACCTTCTTTTGATGCATCACAATATACTGTAAAGTCCTTCCCTGTTTCAGGAACTGCTAAGATTGGAGCGATAGTTAATCTGGTCTTTAACTCCTGAAAACTGGCTTCACACTTCTCATCCTAGATGAATGGTGTATTCTTCCTTAATAATTTGGTCATTGGTCCAGCTATTTTAGATAAACCTTCAGTGAACCTCCGATATTAACCAGCCATTCCCAAGAAACCTCGGATTTGTTTCACATTGGTTGGTGCAGTCCATTCTAATACTGATTGGACTTTGGATGAATTTACAACAATCCCATCTTTACTGATCACATGACCAAGGAATTCTACCTCATCTAGCCAGAACTCACACTTGCTGAACTTAACATAGAGCTTATGTTCTCTTAGGATCTGCAATGCTATTCTCAAATGATCAGCATGCTCTTCCCTATCCTTGGAATATATCAGAATATCATCAATAAACACTATGACAAACTTTTCCAAGTACGGCATGAAGATTTTGTTCATTAGATTCATGAATATTGCTGGTGCATTGGTCAAACCAAACAGTACGACAAGATATTCATGATGTCCATACCTTGAGATAAATGTTGTCTTCGGAACATCTTCTGGTTTGATTTTTATTTGGTGGTATCCGGATCTTAGATCAATCTTAGAAAATACCCCAGCTCATTTAACTTTATCAAACAGATCTTGAATTCTTGGCAATGGGTACTTATTCTTTATGGTAACATTGTTCAGATTTCTGTAGTCCCCACACATCCTTCTTCCTCCATCTCTTTTATCCACAAAGATCACCGGTGTTCCCCATGGGGATACACTTTCTTGGATGAATCCTTTTCTGGCTAACTCATCAATTTGCTCTTTGAGTTCTTTTAATTCTTTTGGTCCCATTTTGTATGGTGCTTGACCTATTGGTGTTGTACCCGGAATCAGATCAATGGTGAAATCTATTTCCCGATCTGGTGGCATTCCTGGTAATTCTGCTGGAAAAACATCTAGAAACTCATTTACTACAGGAATATCTTCCAACTTGACCTCCTTCATTGAGTTCAACTGAAGATCCACCATAATATGACTGTGCTTATCTGCTTGATAAACTATCCTTGCTCCACTCGGAGTTTTGATTGTGTCAGTTTTGTTCTCACAATTAATCTGGACCCCATGTTCAGTCATCCAATCCATACCCAACACTACTGCAATTACATTCAAAGGAATCAAATAAAGGTCCGCAAAGTAGGTACAACCATAGATCGAGATAACCTGATCTTGTTTAATGTGGCGTACAACTACATTTCCCCCTGCCATCACCATGGTCATAGGGTTTTCTAACGTTGCCCTTCTAATCCCGAATTTATCATAGAATTCTTCAGAAATGAATGAAGTAGTTGCACCAGTATAAAATAGAACTTTTCCGGGATTGGTAAGGATATTGAGCATACCTATTATGGCATGCTCGGAGTTATCCACCTCCAAGGTTGCACAATTCAGCTTTCCTGTGGGTCTGTTTCTCTTGACATTGTTGTTCTTAACATTATTTCCTCCTCGATTGGGCTGTCCATTACCTCCACTGGCTTGTCCTCCACCCTTGGTAGGCCAACCACCCGGTGGTTTACTCAGACAGTCAGGCTTGATATGGCCCTTCTGGCCACAATCGTAACAAATAACTACAGGCTTTTTGCATTCTCTCTGGAAATGCCCTAGAAGTCCACAATTGTTGCAGATTACATTTCTCCGGGGATTGGACTGATTTCCACCATTGCCCTTGTTATTGTTATTGTTGCTGTAAGTTTTGTTCCTAGGCTTGAACTCCATATTGGGTTTAGGTTTACTTGCCTAAATCCTATTAGTTTCCTTCTTGGCTCTCTTCCTCCTATCCTCCTGGACATTCTTGTAGTCATCTTCAAAAGTGATGGCTGCATCCAGTAACTGCTGATAGGTTTGTTTATTGGCCAACCTCAACTGCATCCTCACAAATGGATTTAACCCTCGCAAGAAACACTTCTTTCTCTTCTCTTTAGTGCTCACTTCATCCTCGGCATAATGAGATAGTTGGATAAACTCCCGGATGTACTTCATGACACTAGTATAACCTTGCTAAAGCTCCTCAAATTCTCTCCGCTTCAACTCCATAACACTCTCCGGAACATGATACTCACGGAACCTCTTCTTGAACTCCTCCCAAGTATACTCTCTTCCTGGCTGTTGCATGGCTAACTAATTTTCCCACCATGATGCTGCAGGTCCTGTTAGAAGATGAGTCGCATACCTTAGCTTTTCCTCATCATTACAACCTACAGTCTTCAGCTTTCTCTCTATATCTGCTAGCCAATATTCTGCATCCATTGGTTCAAGAGTTGATGCAAAAGTTAACGTCCTTGCATTCTGAAAGTCAGAAAGACTCACTCCTCCACCTTTAGGTGCTCTCTAGCTTCCATATCGTCCCAACAACTCTTCCATGAACTTGTTTTGGTTTTCTTGCATCATTTGCATATATTGCATAAAATTCTGCTCCATTAACGGCCTCATTGGTGGTGATGGTAATGTTCCCTGATTTTCGGCATCTATATCGGCCTTCTCCTTGGCCTCACGTTCCATGCGCTGCTGCTCAGATTCAGTTTCTACACCCATGTCCATGACCCCTAGTCTTCAGAAACATGATCAACATCATCACCCTCTTGCCACTCCTGAGCTTCATTTCTTGAGTTGTCAACAGAATACGCAGATTCTGTTGCTCTCCAGGTGCTTTGTTGGGCAAGATAGTTAAACACCTGTAGAGGTCCCAACCTGATAAGGTAGAGATCCCTGTGTTTACAATGCTAGTCCCTGGATCAATAGCTAGCATCCACAGTTTAAGATGTAATATCAAGAAACAAAGGTCATAATACAACTTTATAACCAGGAATAAAATAATTCATTACAACTTACATAGCTCATTTGGCTATCTCATTACAATGCAGCAGAAATAACTATATAGCATGGAGTCCTTCATCTTCAAAGTGCCACAGGCAATCATGTTGGTTGTAGACTTGTCATCCTATTCAACATGCTTCACTAACATCAAACAAACCTGCAACATAATAAGTTATAGACACAAGGGTCAATACATTTGAATTGTATTGGCAAGTGATACTATGGTAGTATAGTGGAGTCTATCATCTATATGCATTTGGCTAAGTGGAGCTTTGGCTTGCTTTGCTCAAAATAAGGTTTTCCTTATAAGTTGAAAACACTAAGTTTTTGTTTGTCAAAATCACCCAAGGCATCTAAGTACTAAGTGATCCTTTACCCTTGTTCAACCACAAGCTTTTAACTTTAGAAATTGGGATGAGGAGATCCTTGATACCTTCCATGTCTTGATGCTCAAATTGTCCATTGAAGGGGACACGGCTAAGTACTTAGATTTTACTCTCTTGAGAGGTGGTGCACTTTCCCCACAAGACTCGACATGCATCGAGACAAGATCTTTCAGAAGCCTTCCCTTAGACCAAAATGGACGCGCTCCAAACCTATCACCCCTACCACCAACTGTCCATCTGGCTAAGTTATTGCAACCTATATGATCCAGGCAGAGCCCATAATGCCATGTGGCTGCACTTGAAGCTTCTCAACATTTGACATCTCAAATCTCTTTGTTCCTAGGTGTCTTTCCACAAGTGAGATACACAAGTATTCGCCAGTTTACTGGCCCTATGTAACCACTCAACATAAATCCATTCACACCATTCCACCCAGGTGATTCATTCACATAATTGTTTTATTAAACAAAACTCAAGTCATAGACTTAGAAATATTTCATAGCATGAATATAATCCACCCTTGTTTTCTACTAGCTAAGCTAAGCATCATAGTAGTAGGGATCTTAACTTAGGAAAATTCTACTCAGGCATCATCTACTAGGATTTCCCATGGAATATCATACTTAGTAAAAATTCCATGCAAGTCCTACTCAAAATATCACTAATGCATAGTGAAAATAATAGGACAAAATGTATGAAGCACCACTTGCCTTTTAGTAGAGAATATAGATACACTCCTTGATCTTGAAATGGTCACACTCTTCAAAGTTCACTACAATTCAATCAAGCAAGGCACAAATCAATCTAGCATTCAAATAATTCATCACATAAAATAATAAAAAACAAAACAATGCATGCAAGCATGCAAAAGATTGTTTTATTTGGAAAGGTGGTTTCTAATAGGTTATAAACATTTTAAAACACCTATTGGTCATTTATAAAGGTGGCATAACCATTTAAAATCAAGTTAAATGGCCATTTAAATCATTTTTCTTTTACTAGGATGATTTGAATCAAAGCAATAATTTCTAGTGTTTACGAAATATGTTTTTTAAACACAAATATTAATGATTAGGGTCAAAGTGTTTTAAAACAAATCCATTTTCAAAAGGTTTCACTCAAAACCATTTTTAAATCAAAGCAATAATTTTATTTTACTAGAAATGCCTTTATTCAAAGGAATAATTTTCTATGGTTAATCAAATATTTTTTTTTAAATCTAAAACTTAGTGGTTTAGGGTCATAGAGTTTAAATCAAACCATTTGCAAAAGGTTTTACTCAAAAATTATTTTTAAAACATAATCAACAATTTTTGTTTTACTCAAAAATGCTTTTATTCAAGGAATAATTCCTTAGTGTCACAAAATATATTTTTAAATCCAAAAGTTGTTTTTTATGGTCACTAGGTTCAAAACATATCATTTTCAAAATATTTTACCTTAAAATCATTTTTAGAATAAATTTTATACACAAAATATGCCTAAACATGTTTCTGCAAAACATCTACTTTTATAGAAGCAAAACACTAAACAAAGGGCAGGGTTGCAAAGTATTCTTTTTCCTGATTCCAATGATATAAAATTTGTAAACTTTGGACGTGTATATTAAAAGTTATGAATTTTTCAAATCTAAACATCTAATAGAACTTTTTCTGTTTTTAAAACAAAGTCTGGGCCATGTGTCTGCATCCTATTGGCTGAAAAAGTTTTGTTTGGATTGACTAACACATGCCGCGGGATTTAAAGTGCATCACACGGTCCATATTTGGCATACCGATTCGTTTTAAGTGATCTATCTGAACCACGCGATTACGATCCAACGGCCTAATCTAATTGACCACGAACTAGCGGTGTTATGACGGTGGACGGCGGCGGCGTGCTCGGGCAGGAGTGTTCCGGTGAAAACAGGAAGCAAGGGAGAGGGGGAAGTTGCTCACTGGGTTCGCCGTGACGTGCTGAAGCTCGAGGTGTTCGTCGTAGTCCAAGGGGCACACAAGAGCGAAGGGGATTGCTCGCCGGAGATGTTGCTGACGACGGTGGGCTCGAGATGTCATTGTTGGCGATGTTACGAACTGCGCTAATACAAGAAAAAGGTTGCGTTAGATGCACACGGGGTCGATGATCACGCGCGTATCAATGAGAGGAAGAGGGGAGGTCAGAAAATACCAGGGGCGTCGCCGGAGTTGTTGCAGGAGGCGGTGGCGCTCTGTCGTTGAAGTTGTCAGGCCTCTGGGGCATGCGCGGCCAAGTGTGAGCTACTGGCGGATGCGCAAGATGATGGGGATCACGCTCGTGGAGGCTAGGGCAGTGGGGGTGACGGTGTTGGCCGGAATTCGCACTGAGGCTCACCGGAGCAGAGAAGGTTGCGAGTAGAAATCACAGCAGCCTGGTGGCTCCGGTGGGATGGAATCTAGGGGGGAAAGAGAGAGGGGAGGGAGGTGTTTTATCATGCATGGTCGCGGCGAGGATTTAGCGCGGAATTGATGCGTATTCACGCCGGCATTCAACGGCAGAAAAATGGCAAGAGGGAAATCAGGGCGTGGTCTCCGCGGGGACGACGATGAGGTGGCGATGGTGGGGTTTGGGCGTCAGCGGCTGTGCGGGTGCGGGTGTGAGTAGAAAAACGATTTGCATGGAGAGGAGGGAGTGGGCTACGCTGGGCCTGTTGGGCTAGCTGGGTTGGGCTGCTTCTTTTTCATTTTTTTCCTCTTATGTTTTCCTTTTCTTTTTCTATTTCTAATTTCTGTTTTGGTTTTATTCAAATGATTTCAAACCCTCATTTGATTTCAAACTTTTCCCAACTTTTAGTATGTTTTAATACTGTTTATTAATGTATTTTAAAGTCCATTTTAGAATAATTATTTTATTCATTTATGGTTTATTATTTATTTGAAATGGGCACTTGAATTTATAAATTTTAAATATTTTTTTTCAAACTTCTATTTGAATTCTTATTTTTACCAAAACTTTTTCAGTAGGTTTTATTTATTCATTAGTGTGTTAACTAATTCACTTTGAATTATTCAAAATATTTTAATATGATTTACTATTTATTTAAATTGGGAATTTGTCTTTATTCAAATAGAATTGAATTTGGTTAATGCCAAATAATTTCATTTGAATATTCTTTACCCTTTTATTTTGTTTGGATTATATTTATTCCATTTGCTTATGGATTTAATTCAAGATTTAAATTGTCTTCTAAATAATTTTCTTGTGATTTATTATTTATTTAGTTTTAAGCAATTTGTCTTTATTTAAATAGAATTGAATTTGGTTCAATTCATATAATTTTATTTAAATAATATTTTAATCCTTTTTATTATTCAATATCTTCCATTTGTTTAAGGATTTGGCCAAGATTTAATTTGGCTTTTTAAATATTCCTTATTTATTTATTTATTTATTTCTTCCATTTCTTTATAAAATCCAAATATTTTTATTTATAGATCCAAAATTGGTGATTCCAATTTGTATATTTTATTTAATATTTGTTTATCCTTTTAAATCCTTTTAGGATTATTTTTCTCACAATTTGTTATGGATTTTAGCTAGGAGCTTTATTAGCCTTGGAAATTATTTCCTTTTATCTTATTAAATTCATAAGTTTTTATCCATGGCTCCAAATTAAATGAAACTAATTTCTATGGTTTTATAATATTTTTATTTATCATTCTTGATCATTTATAAATGTTTGTTGATAGATTTTTATATGGATCAAATCCATAGTCTTAGAGAGATCTTCGAAATGATTTCTTTCATTAAGATTTTAGGGTTCTGGTTTAACTTTTCCAAGTGTTTAAATTTCAAGATACATTCATTGATGAATGCATTTCACTTGATTGAAATTTTGTTGGATTCCCTTTTATTCAAATTTTGTTCAAGAAGGGTTTTGATGTTTCCAATTAGAAGCAAAAAAATATCTTTTCACCCTAAATTTCAACCATTATTTACTTTGTTTATTTATTTTTCACATTTCAAAATTTGGAAAACTTTGGGATGTGACAACACCGGATAATGTATATTCCCTTGGTTTTGAGAAAATGTTGATGATTCAAACACTCTCTCCTCAGGATCTTCTTCCTCATCCTGATCTTCAACGAATATGGTATTTCTACTACTATTGCTAGGATTGGTTCTTGCACCCATCCAACTAGATTGTCCAACATTTCTGTCAGACCCATCTATGGACATCTGATTTCCTTGGGATCCTTCAAATGATCCCATTCTCCAACCATCATAATTCTCGATAGGAAGTTCTGAATCAGACCCTTCCTCTGAACCATAGGGTACAACATACCTCATATCTAATGTTGGATCATAGGTAGGTTTAGGTCTGGGTGAATAAGGATATGGTGTAAAAGATTCGGGATCTATGGGTATATCCTTAAAGATTGGTTTCGTACTACTGCTTGCTTCTTTCTCCAACTAGAATGCTAACTGCTTCCTTCTTTCTGGATCAGTTAGATCCTCTAACATGTCATTTTTATCTTCAACAATAACTTGATGTGTCTTATAGAAAGACGCAACAAGTGTTCGGTATCGATCCAGGTATCGATCCATAAACTTGTAAGCTAACTTAGGATGCTTCTTAACCAAAGTAAGATGATCCGATACTGGCTCCGAGTCTATATAATCATGAGGAATCACAAAAAATGTGCTCCCTTCTAACTCCTTGGCTTTATGCTCCCGAATATTAGCTATCGCCTCCACAACAGCAACATGATATGTTGCTAAATGACTCCTACCTTCACCTATAGGTAGATCGTGATATAATCCAAGCTCCTCTGGAGTTGGATACTCACACGATACTTGGATAACATCCGACCATCATAGTAGGTTATGGTATTCACCGTAATTTTAGTTGGACAACTAAAAATCTTTAAGAGTTGAAGAAGCTGATCCGTGAATGATCCTTGGTAATCATCAAGAGTCTCCTCTTTCCTTACCAAAGTTTGTTTTGGAAACTTTGGTGCCATAACTCTGTATATTCAAAAATATTTTGATTAGTAATGAATAGTATATCGCATCATAACAAAGAATTATCGCACTAAAAAAACAGAATATTCTCATTTGAATACCCATTATACCCTTTTTAGAGAATTCTTTATCGTTTCTATACACTCCTACAGGTAATACCCTTAACTAGGTTTCCAACCTAAGGTCAAAGCAATTTGCTCTGATACCAACAACGGTGACCCAGCATACCACTGCATGTGTAGTACACTATAGTCGTTGACATGACATCCATAGAACACTGTTCCGTAAATATCATATCCCTCAGAGTGGTACAGCAGAAACATCGCGTGTCCATATTACAAACATAAACACATTATTATTATTACAATACCAGAAGTTCAAGACTTCAAAAGATTCAACTTACAAACCAAAATATAAAGTATTTCAGTGGAAGTTAAAAGTAACAACTCCAACTAAGAGTTGAGCTCAGCAGCTTATTATATAAAGTTCATGCTGCTCGGCTCCGTTGGTTACTAATAACTAGGGCAACTAAGCTGACTCGTTGCCATCTACTCCATATCGAATCTCGTAAGCCACTCCGTCAACACCACCTGACAGGTTAGGCTCCTCGTAGAAGACATCTTCTTGGCATTCTGTTGCATACATTGGAGTGTCTTCGAGATCCTCAGAGTCTAAGCAAGGGATCAAAGGAAAAGGCGAGTAACAGCCTTACCCATCAAGTTCATTATATGCAAGGTGGGAAGTTTTGTCATGGTGGTATCACGGCATATGCCATGGGCATGCTAAAGTTGGGGCCGATGGACGTGGAGGAATCCGGGGAGGGATGATGTAGTGAAGACCGCACTCGTACGAACAAAGAGAAATACAATGTATCTAGGATTGAGGCTCTCATGTGGAGATAACACCTCTTTCTCTACATCTAATCTCTTATAATCTTGCCATACTTCTGGCTACAATCATGCTCCTTTAGTTGTATTTCCTATGCCTCTATCTAGATCTCTCAATGAGAGTGGAGGAGGAAGAAGAAGGAGAGCTCCTAGTGAGCAGAGAGGAGAAGAGCCCTTCAGGGCCTCTCTGAGAACGATCCCCCTGGTGATCCTTATAAAGGGGAGCCCAGGTGACAAGACTTGTTCCCCGCGTTTGACATCTGTGTAGCATATTCCTGGCATCTTCTTAGATGCTCAGCATATGCCTTGGCATCTTTGGAGATGCCAAGGCATATTCCTTAGCATATTCTTGGATGCCATAGGCATATTCCTTATTGCATGTGTCAGTCTGAGCCATGGGCGTCTCAAGACTGACATGATACTTGTGGAGCTCGTCCTGACTCAATGGAATGTAGCTGTGGAGGTTAGGAATACATCTGGAGATAAATAAGAGGGCGTATGGGGTGAAATAACTCGGCCCAGACGGCCCGGAAGGGGTGGTAATTCGGCCAGCTGCCTGGATGATTCGGCCTGGTCCAAACAGCAAATAAAATGGCCCAGCTGGGTCAGATCTTATTTGGCCCATGCGGGGTCTGGACCAGCCTAGCCGGGTCACTCGAAAGGCCCAACCGGATTACAGCCTACCCGACCCAATTGGCAAGTGGCCAAAGGGAGCTGCTGGAGCGCTGTTGTCCAGGGTGGGACGCTTCTCCCCTATGTCGGCCCAGCCGGGACATGGAGGTGGTGGATCTGGCGATGGCATGAGGCCCCGCGGTGGGCCGAACTATTTATGTCAGCCCACCCGGTGAAAGAGATTGCGGGGAGGACAGAGTGTCGAGGTGGACCGAATTGTTTCCCTGCCGGCCCACCCGGGCGACATGGAGGAGGCGCATTGTGTCGAGGTTGGCGGGGAAGTCTCTGGCGCCGGATCGGGAGGACGCTGGCAGGAACGAGAACGTTGGGGGAGACGTTTGGCGGGAGTGGGTGGATTGCCTGGGGCTGGCGACGCAGGCGATGTGGTGGGTCGGCCCGTGGTGGGCCAAATGAAGTCGGGCCGGCCCACCTGAAACTGGTTCTTGTCGCGCTCCTTAATTCGCACTGGCAGAATCAGGCAATCTCTTTTGTTATTTAATAATCCGGCTTAAGGGAACCTAAACTGGGCCAAGTTAGTCTTCATTCGTTTTTCCTTCTTTTACTCATTCTATTTATACTTTTCATCTCTGATTGAATAATTCAATGCTCTATTGATTTTCTTGATACACTAACTCTGTGGTACCTGGGGGTATACCCCCGACATTAGTCCCCGAGGCTATGTGGGACTCACGGATTTGCTCATAGGATTTATACCAAATATTCCCAGAGTTATTATCCAATACATGTTTTTCTCGTCATATATCTCTTAGGCATATAACCTATTTGAGTAAGTTCACGACTTCCTGCCATTTTTGGCACTGGTCTCTTAATTCTTTTGGGTAAGTTATGAGTTCTGGCAATTTTTGGCACTGCTCTTTTAACCCTTTTGGGTAAGTTATGAGTTCTGGCCTTCTTGGGCACTGCTCTCTTAACCCTTTTTGGTATGTTGGTATGTTATGAGTTCTCGCCATTTTTGGCACTACTTTTTTAACCCTTTTGGGTAAGTTATGAGTTCTGGCCTTCTTGGGCACTTCCCTCTTACCCTTTTGACTAAGTTAAGAGTTCTGGCCTTCTTGGGCACTGCTCTCTTAACCCTTTTGGGTAAGTTATGAGTTCTGGCCTTCTTGGGCACTGCTCTATTAACCCTTTTGGGTAAGTTATGAGTTATGGCCATTTTTGGCACTGCTCCTTTAACCGTTTTGAGTAAGTTATGAGTTCTGGCCTTCTTGGGCACTGCTCTCTTAACCCTTTTGGTTAAGTTATGAGTTCTGGCCTTCTTGGATAATGCTCTCTTAACCCTTTTGGGTAAGTTATGTATCCAAGTCATCTCATCTGATTTGTATGACCCAGTCATGACTTATGTCCCAAATCCGAGTTAATTGAATCTTCATCCGAGTTATATGACCCAAATCCGAATTATATTACTTATGTTTCAAATCCT
Organism: Avena insularis; assembly: GCA_023614405.1. Lineage (NCBI taxonomy): Eukaryota > Viridiplantae > Streptophyta > Magnoliopsida > Poales > Poaceae > Avena > Avena insularis. Next base: position 336,479,442 of record CM042687.1, read on the forward strand.
AGTTATCTGACTCAAAGTCCGAGCTGTATGACTCAAATCTGAGTCATCTGATTCCAAATTCGTGTTACCTACTATAAATCCGAGTTATACTACTCAAATCTGACTGATGTCTCAAATCTGAGTCATCCGACTCAAAATCCGAGTTATATGACTCTAATCCAAGTCATCTGATTCCAAATCTGAGTTATATGAGTCAAATCCGAGTCATCGGTTTCTGAATCCAAGTTATTTTACTCAAGTTTGACTTATGTCTCAAATCTGAGTCATCTGACTCAAATCCGAGTCATTTGTTTCCAAATCCAAGTTATTTTTACTCAAATTTGACTTACATCTCAAATCTGAGTCATCTGACTCAAATTCGAGGTATATGACTCAAATCCGAGTCATCTGTTTCCAAATCCGAGTTATTTTTACTCAAATTTGACTTATGTCTCAAATCTGAGTCATCTGACTCAAATCCGAGGTATATGACTCAAATTCGAGTCATCTGTTTCCAAATCCGAGTTATTTTTACTCAAATTTGAATTATGTCTCAAATCTAAGTCATCTGACTCAAATCCGAGGTATATGACTCAAATCTGAGTCATCTGATTCCAAATCCGAGTCATTTTTACTCAAATTTGACTTATGTCTCAAATCTGAGTCATCTGACTCAAATCCGAGGTTTATGACTCAAATATGAGTCATTTGTTTCCAAATCCAAGTTATTTTACTCAAGTTTGACTTATGTCTCAAATCTGAGTCACCTGACTCAAATCTGAGGTATATGACTCAAATCCGAGTCATCTGTTTCCAAATCCGAGTTATTTTACTCAAATTTGACTTATGTCTCAAATCCGAGGTATATGACTCAAATCCGAGTCATCTGTTTCCAAATCCGAGTTATTTTTACTCAAATTTGACTTATGTCTCAAATCTGAGTTATCTGACTCAAATTCGAGGTATATGACTCAAATCCGAGTCATCTGATTCCAAATCCGAGTTATTGTTTACTGAGATATAACTTGATCTGATGAGTAGATGGCAACTTGCCTTTGATATGGATCCGAGATAAAGTTTTGGGATATGATAATAGGGCTAATCGCTGAGAGATGTAATTCTAGATGTAGATCTGAGATATAGATTCGAGATATGATATGTTGGCAAATAGTCATCCGAGATATGAGATAACCTGGCAAGGTAGTTAAATATCAATCCGAGTCATAACATAACCTGGCAATCTGGCGAGCTGAATCAAACTTTAGTCTGAATCAGAGATAAGATAGTAAGCTGAGTCAGAATACAAATCTGAGTTATAATATACCCTGGCCAGTTGAATCAAATGTTAGTCCGAATCATAAATAAACTAACTCAAATTCCAATCTAAATCATAAATAAACTGACTCACGTTCTATCTGAATCATAAATAAGCTGGTAAGATGAGTTAAAGGTTAATCTGAATCATAAATAAATCGACGTGGTAAGCTGAGCTAATGGTTAATCTGAATCATAAATAAACTGACTCAAATTCTATTCGAATCATAAATAAGCTGGTAAGCTGAGCTAATGGTTAATCCGAATCATAAACAAACTGACTCAAATTCTATCCGAATCATAAATAAGCTGGTAAGCTGAGCTAATGGTTAATCCGAATCATAAATAAACTGACTCAAATTCTATCTGAATCATAACTAAGATATTAAAATACTGATCTGTATCAACATAATGTTCTCTCAATCTAAAGGTGACTCTACGGATATGTTGGCTAGTCCCCGGGTTGAGTTAATTTCTCCCCGGGGTGAAGGATCGAGTGTTGGTGGCTGAGTTATCTGGTACTTACAGTATGCTTGGAGAAGGGTTTGAGTCATTCTTGCTGAGTCTTACCTGCCTTGCCGAGTCAGACTTGGACACCCCTGTGCTTAACTCTTTGTTCTCTGTTCGCTTGGAGGAGCTGAAGGAGCTCTATGAAGAAGAGGTTGATGAAGATGCTCCTGTCCGGATGGAAATCCAACCAACACCACTAAAAGGACCCAAGGTGGGCGCCAAATGTCGTGGTGGTATCACGGCATATGCCATGGGTAGGCTAAAGTTGGGGCCGATGGACGTGAAGGAATCCGGGAAGGGATGATGCAATGAAGACCACACTCGTATGAACAAAGAGAAATACAATGTATCTAGGATTAAGGCTCTCATGTGGAGATATCACCTCTTTCTCTACATCTAATATCTTATAATCTTGCCATACTTGTGGCTACAATCATGCTCCTTGAGTTGTATTTCCTATGCCTCTATCTAGATCTCTCTGTGAGAGTGGACGAGGAAGAAGAAGGAGAGCCCCTAGTGAGCAGAGAGGAGAAGAGCCCTTCGGGGCCTCCCTGAGAACGATCCCCCTGGCGCTCCTTATAAAGGGGAGCCCAGGGGACAAGACTTGTTCCCCATGTTTGGCATCTGTGTAGCATATTCCTGGCATCTTCTTAGATGCTTAGCATATGCCTTGGCATCTTTGGAGATGCCAAGGCATATTCCTTAGCATATTCTTGGATGCCATAGGCATATTCCTTATTGCATGTGTCATTCTGAGCCATGGGCATCTCATGACTGACATGATACTTGCGGAGCTCGTCCTGACTCGATGGAGTGTAGCTGTGGAGGTTAGGAATACATCTGGAGATAAATAAGAGGGCGTATGGGGTGAAATAAATCGGCCCAGATGGCCCGGAAGGGGTGGTAATTCGGCCAGCTGCCTGGATGATTCGGCATGGTCCAAACAGCGAATAAAATGGCCCAGTCGGGTCAGAACTTATTCTTCCCAGGCGGGGTCCGGACCAGCCTAGCCGGGTCACTAGAAAGGCCTAGCCGGATTACTGCCTACCCGGCCCAAGTGGCAAGTGGCCAAAGGGAGCTGCTCGAGCGCTGCTGTCCGGGGTGGGCCGCTTCTCCCCTACGTCGGCCTAGCCAGGACATGGAGGTGGTGGACCATGCGATGACGTGCGGCCCCACGGTGGGCCGAACTGTTTACGTCGGCCCACCCGGGGGAAGAGCTTGCAGGGAGGACAGAGTGCCGGGGTGGGCCGAATTGTTTCCCTGCCTGCCCACCCGGGCGACATGGAGGAGGCGCGCTGTGTCGAGGTTGGCGGGGAAGTATCTGGCGCAGGATCGGGAAGACGCTGGCGGGAACGGGAACGTCGGGGGCGATGTTTGGAGGGAGTGGGTGGAGTGCCTAGGGCTGGCGATGCAGGCGATGTGGTGGGTCGGCCCGTGGTGGGCCGAATGAAGTCAGTTCGGACCACCCGAGAAACTGGTTTGCTATGCGCTGCTTAATTCGGTACCTGGGTCGAATCTATGGGCAATCTCTTCTGTTATTTAATAATTAGGCCTAAGGGAACCTAAACTAGGTCGAGTTAGTATTCATTCGTTTTTCCTTCTTATTTTACTCATTCTATTTATACTTTTCATCTCTGATTGAATAATTCAATGCTCTAAAAATTCAATGCTCTATTGATTTTCTTGATACACTAACTCTAGGGTACCTGGGGGTATACCCCCGACAAGTTTGATGATCTATCTACCACCTCGGACTATAAGTCCTTGGCACTATGAAGTTTTCGTAAGTCTTTCTTCAAAGATTTATTTTATTATTAAAAAAATATGCCCATCAGCCTTCGCAGGTTTACCAGAACTTTCATGGAGTTCCTTTCCTATTGCGTTCGTAGCTCCTTCCTGGAACAGGGAGTAACAAGTTACAGTTCTTACACTCTATAGAGGTGCGTTACTTGACCCATGAGAGATCAACTCCTTGTTGCATAACAGGGCGTACTTTCCTGTCCACAATTCCATGATGTGGGGCCCAGTAGGTGATCCAAGCCAATCACTTCCCCCTTCGCGACCTCGCATGCCTCCTTGGTGTACACCATGCCCACCCATTGAATTACGACAATGGTTTGTACATACCGTTAGATGCCAGAACTATCGTGGGACGATGAGGGTTCCCACCCATATGATGCATATCCTCTACAAATTACCAATTAATATGCATGCTACGAGTGATAACAACCACGACCTGCACATCCGGCTACATGCGAGAGGAAGAACATACAGCTGACTTCTCCATCCCATGCCAAATCTCATGGTTAACGCGTGATATACGACGCTAGAATCACTGATGTCATGGGTTGTTAAGTTCCTAGTTGATCATCATTGTTGCAAATAGAAACCTAAGTTCTATTGCTTCATTATATCATCACTTAGGATGATATCAACAATTCATTTACTTGAGAAAATAATATTTTCTTTCCTTGAAACATAGATGATAACACACAATTTGCAAATACTTTGATAAAGACTCTTCAAAGGACATGGGCAAGTGATGAACTTGCCTTGTGATTGCAAGGTAGTGAAGTCGGATGCTTGCACTGGACCTTGAGCTTCTATGTCTACAAAACATCATTATTGCCCGGTAAGGACAATATTTAAAGAAGCAAAATGAATATGCATTATTTAGCATTTATTTTTCTTTGTGTGTTTTACCCATTATTTTAGTTTCAAGAATTCCTTTAAGTAATAAAGGATTTCATTTAAAAATAATCTTTAATATTTATTAATATTATATTTGCCATTTTATAAGGTAATAATTTATTTTTTTAGAACTAAAATTTAATATCAATTCCTATATTTATTCATTTAATAATTCTTTTAAGAATTAACATTTGAATAACAGAATTTCTTTTTATAACTTCAAATATTTATTTAACATTTTTCTAAAATACTACAATAATAATATATAATAAAAGTGATTTTTATTTATTTCTATCCTCTTTCTATAATTTTATAAAATTCCATAAGGAATATATATATCACAGAATTCTTGTCTAAAAATTATATTCATAAAAATTCTTTCTTAATTTATTTAAATAGGTTGGGCTATTATGAATCCAAAAGTATATTTTTTGTAAGCTTTAGACTTCTATTTTATTTTATAAACTCTAGGGTATTTTGGGTATTTTATTAAGCTCTAGGGTATTTTGGGCATTTATTAATTATTAAAACTTTTCTTTTAAGTTTTGGGCTAGCCCTATTGGGCTTATTGGGTCAATTTGGCCCAAGTGACCTGATCAAAAGGGCATCCCGAAGGGCTCTGGCCCTATTGGCACATTCCCTCTGCCTCACTTTCTCTCTCGACCTCCCTTCCTCTCCTCCTCGACCCCGTGGTCGCTAGCGCCGCCGCCGTGCTCAGCTTGCCGTCGTGGTCCTCCATAGCTGTTGTTGTGGTGTAGGGCAAGGTTGTCGACCATGCTTCTTCATCTGCTCCACCTTGATTTGATCCTATGTCTAGACTAGCTCCTTCCCGTGCTCCCGTGGTATTGTGCGGTGCTCATGCGCTGTTGTGGCCGCCTCCATGGCTGGTGCGGGTTGCAGCGCCTCCCGTAATTTTGAATAGAATATTGTTTTGCTCATTTTGTGAATCCATAAAAGCTTTAAGAGTTTCTTGGAGACTGGTATTACTTGATGCCATATTATAATTAGGGTTACCTGTTGGACTAGAGTAATGTTTTTGGAAATTAGTATTATAATTCTTCTTTCAAGAAGGGTTATAATCATTACGAGCTATGAAGTCTACTTCTTCAATAGTTGGTTCAGGAGTAGCTCTTATCGGGGTTTCCTTACCTTTAACGGCTAATATGAGCTCATCCAACTTAGCATTGAGTTCTTCATTCTCTTGAGGTGTGACAGAATTCACCTTCTTTGTGTTTGACCTTTCCATATGCCATTGGGCGTGGTTGTCTTGCATATTGTCTAGCAGCTGCTTTGCTTCGGCAATTTGCTTACCCATAAATGTTCCTCCAGCTGCAGTATCTAGCATAGACTTAGAAATAGGATTAAGAGCATTGTAAAATAAATGGAGAATTAACCAATCTTCCATCTCATGGCTGGGATAGTTTCTCATGCATTCTTTCATTCTCTCCCATGGAAGAGCTAGTGGCTCACGCTCTTCTTGTATAAAACCAGTAATATTATATATGAGTTGCATAGTCTTTGCAGGTGGAAAGAATTTAGTCATAAATAAATAAGTACATTCCACCCATGATGCAATAGTATTTCTAGGCAAAGATAGCAACCATTCTTTTGCTCTTACTCTAAGAGAGAAAGGAAATAAGCGCAACTTGACCGCATCAGGGTGAACATCTTTAATGCACATCATATCACATATTTCAGTGAAAGTTTTTAAGTGCATACCAGCATCTTCTACAGCAGAGCCTCCAAATTGATTCTGTTAAACCAAACTTAAATAATGGGGCTTAATTTTATAATCTTCAGCAGCGATTGCTGGCTGAGTAATTGGAGTATGCAAATAATCATTGTTAGGAGTTGCAAACTCCCCAAGTTTCTTTTCAGCCATACTTCCTATGTTTTTGTATTTTATTAAACAAGTACTAATGATGATAAAACAAGAATTAGAAGACTAACTAATATTTTTGGTTTTTCAAATAAAAATTGAAAGCAAACTAACAAAATTAAAAACGAGAATTAAAACTAGCAAGCTTCCTACTAACCTCACCAGGGTAGCTATTGCTTCCCCGGCAACGGCGCCAGAAAAATGATTGATACCTTCGATCCGAATTATGGATGTAGTATAGCTCTTTTTTTCCTAGTAGACCTAGGTTTATCGAATCCTCGGGAAGCAGAAAGAAAAGTGAGATTACATAAAGGGATCATCGAGAGTTTTATAATGCCTATTGCGTTTTCACCTGACCAAGAGTTTGCATCTTGTTGTTGTTGATGATGGAGAGAGAGAGGGCCTAGGGTCTTAGGTTTTCACCAGTAGCTGTGCAAAACATCTGATGGGAATAATATATAATAATAAATTACTCATGTAATTGTTAGATCAATATAATTATATGTGGGCAGTGCATCCATAATTGTTATCGCCTTCGCAATCGCTTATGGAAATAACCTACTAGTCTTATCCATAGAAGAAAGAGAACTAATGATATACATAGTGATGTCACCTTAATCCCAAGTAAGTTCCTCACATACAATCGTACTAACCTTTTTGTCACTGGGGTTCCTATCCTGCAGATCAGTCGTTACTCACACTCCCTTTACCTGGATCAATCCTCGGGATCTTGGGTACCTGACAAGTCCTTAGATTGACGCAAGAGAGGGTACTACAATCACCATGTTATACAAAATAAAACATGATACCATCTATGATAAATAACATGCACAAAAGCTACATGGCTAGGCCTAAGCCCTTAGCCCAAGGAGAATTACTCACACATAGAGATGAAATCGACAATCATAAACATTATAATAGAGATCATAGAGTTGATAGCAAATAGTCTTACAATGTCGCCAATTGGAGATGAGGTGTACTATAACAAGTGGTGGAAGATGGCTATGGTGGATAATGGTTTAGAGGTTTAGATTTAGATCTATTCCTCCGGCGTGGCGACAGGGAGAGTTTAGGGTGAAAGAAGCGAGATTGTGGAGTCGGGGGCTTGTTTCTCGTCGCCTGAAGCCTCTTTATATAGGGGTCCCTTCACGGAAGTTATTCTGTTTGACCTAATGAAGTTGGTGCAAACTATATAGCGGAAACTATACGGTAGTGGCCCGTAGAGTTGGTCGTTAAGTATTCTGGATCCACTTTACGGCTCCTGGATTATTTGATGTGTTGGAAATCTCGTATCTTTGGTATTTATGTAGTGATTCCCATCATCATACGTCATTATATACGCATAGAAAAATAGCAAGAAAGGATTGCATACCCCTTTGATCATTAGACATTAGTGGCAGGTTTTTGAGAGATATTTCATCAAATATATGAATAATATCTAGTTTAAATGCAGACGTGAATGGCTATATTTCACAGCCATCAGTGGCCATGATGCTTTGGCGAGTGGTGGCGGCGGTGGTCATGTTGATGATCCGGCAAGCCAAGGCTCAGTTTGATATTCACACCGACAAGCATCGTGTGTCTCCGTTTGGCTTGATGAATACAATAGAAGATGTTATTTATGTGTGATTTCATACTTTGACGATCAGCCCGGCTGCTAAAACTGTTTTCTATTGTCGCATATTGGTCGTGTTTTATGAAACTTTGCAAAACCCTGTGTTGCGGTTCGTATTTGAGGATTCGCTAGATTTCGTGCATATCTGATATGCTGTTACGTCATTTCTCTTTGTGGGGTCTAGTCTACACTGTGTGTTTTCAACCCGCAAAACGCGTTTGATTTTTTTTGAGCAACACGATGGTCTTTATTGATTAATCAAAAGAGGGATACAAAGTCCTGCCGGGGGCTGGAGTAGCCAAACCTGCCGGCCAGTACTAACAAAAACTGCACTATGAGCCACCCTATGAGCCTATGAATTTGAGGCTATATTCTCATGCTTAAAAACTACACTAGTGAAATCTTTCCTCTAGCCTTTGATCTCACTGGTAATCAAGTTGTGGCTCCCCACATAGTCCTCTTGGAGGTTATTTACTATAGTAGAGCAGTTCGATGCCACAACGAACTTCTGCAGCTGCAGATCAGTGGCAAGCGCCATCGCCTCCTGGCAAGCCATTGCTTTCAAGGTCCCGGGGTCAGAGATTCCCACCATGGCCACTGCTGAAGCCCCAATGGAAACCCCGTCAGAATCTCGGCAAACAACTCCTAGGGATCCCTTCTTATCCACTTTGGATACGGTCGCGTCCATGTTTATTTTCATAAACCCTGAGCTTGGAGGGATCCACTTTGGGTGAATCACTTTGCCGCTTCCAGCCACCGGCTTCCTTGGAAGAGCTATGGTGAGGTCTTTCAGGTAGTTCTGAGCAAACACATGTGTCGATAGCAGGCTTTGGAATTCTCCATCAAATATGATTTTCCTCCTCACATACTAGATGGCCCAAAGGGTCACTACCATGGCCACAAACTCATTATGAGCTAGAGTCTTCATTATCTTGAACAACCACTGTTTTGCAGATGGTTCCAACGAAACACTCATGTGTTCTACCATCTCCTCGCTGGCAAGATCCCACACGCATCGGGCAACAGTGCACTCAAGAAGAGAATGCTGCCAAGAGTCCTGTTCCCCACATATTGAACACGAACTCGATGTAGCCATTTGTCTATGTGTCTCATGTCTCCAGTGGGGAGGGAATGTTGCGCCAGCCACCACAAGAAAATACGCATCTTGGAGGGGACTTTGACGCTCCAAAAACGCTGCCACAGCTTCCCCTCCGACCTGGCGTTCGATCCTTTGGCCTGTCCTTCAAGCTAGGCCTCCATTTGCTTCTTTGTGTACATGAGAAGTCTATAGATAAATCGAAGCATAATTATACCTTTTGGTCGCAATGTCAGGCCCAGGTGTCAGCAAACCGCCTGGAGCTCAACGGGATCGAGCGGATGATCTCGCATCCATTGGAAGGAAACATTCCTCTAGTAGGCTGTTATTCCATGTGCATGTTGTGTTGTCTATAAAGGAGGAGAACATGATAGGAGGATCTTCCTTGCGACAAACTAGTGGGCGGAGCATAAAATCTCGGGGTAGCCAATTCTGGTTCCAGGAATGAGTTTCTTCCCCTTTCCCAATTCGCCTAATGAGGCCTTGCTTCATTACATTCCGTCCATCAATAATAGCTCTCCAGATCTGAGATGGACGAACCTCGGGCCGCATCCAAGAACTCAGAATTAGGATAGTATACCGCCTTCAAAATTCCGGCACTTAAGGAGTTTTGATTCTAAAGAATTTGCCAAGCTTGGCGATCCAACATAGCCAGAATAAAGTGCTCCATATCGTGAAACCCGAGCCCGTCGCATACTTCGGGGTGCACATAGTTTCCCACGATACCCATGCGGTCTTGCGTTTACCCTCTTTACTCCCCCACCAAAATTTCCGGAGCATAGAGTTGATTATTTGACATAGGCCTCGCGGCAGTCAGAAGCATGACATGGAGAAAGTAGGAATCATCACTTGAGCCATAGACTTTATCAAAACTTCCTTCCCCCACAGCAAGCAATTGCTCGAGCTAGCCCTGAATCTTCATCCATATATAGTTTTTAAGATATTTGAACACCCAATTCTTGGATCTTCCCACATCAGTTGGCATACCAAGATATTTTTCATTCAAGGTCTCCGTAAACACATTCAGAGCTACCTTGACAAGGTTTCTTCTCTCCTCCGGGCAGCCCTTGCTGAAATATACAGAGGACTTGTCCAGATTAATTCGTTGACCTGATGCATTGTAGTATTTCTCCAACAGGTCATTAACTTCTGCAGCTCCCTCTACTGTAGCTTTTACGAACAACGAGCTATCATCAACAAAGAGGAGGTGATTCACAATAGGAGCTGTGGGAGCCACCTTGATCCCTTGTAGGTGTGATGATCGACGACTCGGTTTGAGGATACCTGAAAGGCCCTCTGCTGCAAGTAAACAAAGGTAGGGGGATATTGCGTCACCTTGACGGAGACCCCGTGATGGATGAAATTCCTCCAAAGGAGTGCCATTGAACAAAATTGACAAAGTGACTGAGGTAACAAGGCTCATAATCCGATCTTCCCGACGAATGTGAAAACCCATCCGCATCATGATGGCTCAAAGATAGTTCCACTCAACTCTGTCATACGCCTTTCCGCATATCCAACTTTAGAGAACAATGCTGATGTTTCTTGTCACTATTATTCTTCATGAAGTGCAAGCATTCATATGCTGCAATGATATTTTCCATGATCAAATGACTAGGAACAAAGGCGGACTGCTCCTCCGAGATTATCTGCAGGATAACCTTTAACCGATTGGCGAGGACCTTGGAAGCAATTTTATAGATCACATTACATGAGCTTAGGTCTGAAATGGTCATCTCCTTTGGGTTTTCCACTTTTGGAATAAGAACCACAAAAGTTTTGCTAATACCCGTCGGGCTATCTTCACCCCTTAAAATCTGAACCACTGACTTTGTCACCTCCTGACCACACAAATTCCAATGTTTCTAAAAGAAATGTGGTGGGTAACCATCTAGTACTGGCGCCTTCAGGGGGTACATCTGAAACAACGCCATCTTGACTTCTGCCTCCGTAAAGGGAGCAACTAACTTCTCGTTCATATCATGAGTCACCAAAACCGAGACAAAATTTAGCACCTCTTCCATGCCTGTCGTTCTCTCCGTAGAGTACAGATTGAGGTAGAGTTCTCTTTCCATACTACTCATCTCCTTCCCGTCCTCTATGAGCGAAACTTCGGGATGTTTTAACCTGTTGATGTGGTTCTGTTTCTTCCTCTTGATTGCCATAAGGTGAAAGAAGCGAGTATTACGATCACCCTCGGCAAGCCACTGTATGTGCGACCTCTGCCGCCACATAACCTCTTCCCGATGATTTAGTTCCATCAGTCGTTCCACAATTTTTATTTCTTCATAGGACAGTCCCAAGCGATCAGGTTGAGGTCGGAGCCATTCTAACTCAGATTTGAGCTTCTTAATCTCCCGATGAACATTGCCGAAAGTAGCCCTGCCCCATGTAGATAGTGAGCCCGGGAGGCCCTTCAGCTTCCCCTCTATCTCTTGCATGGAAGTGCATACACTCGCTCTCCATGATTGTTCTATCAGTGGCTAGAAGTATTTGTGATCCTCCCACATGGCCTTACACCTGAACACACGCTGAGTCGTGGTCTGAAATACCCGCTCAAAGCGGAGAAAGATCGGTGAGGGTTGGAGGCCACTCTCGTGGGGTGATGCAGTACTGCGAGTGGGAACCGAGAAGACCAACTTGTTGTCGCCAAGGTTCTGTCAAGACGAACCCTACAAAAGGAGCCTCCTTTAACCCGTTTTTCTAACATCCATGGGTTGCCTTCAAAGCCAAGGTCCAAAAGTTCACATATATCAACCGTGTCTCTGAATGCCCGGATCTGAGTATTGCTCTGATCATTGACACCCATATGCTCCTCCCAAAGGAGTACTTCATTGAAATCGCCAATGCAAAGCCATGGGAGTGGGGAGGATGCCTTGATAAACTTCATGATGTCCCACGTCTTGTGACGTTCATTGACTTTACCCTCTCCATACACACACGTGAGCCACCATTGTTCTGTGTCCGAAGGTATCACAACGACATCAATGTGATATTGATAGTAAGTAAAAACTCCATCTTTATTTCATTATTCCTAAAGATGCATAAACCACGACTACAACCCGAGATACTGACCGAAAAGGCATTATCATACCCCAAAGTACGTGCTAAACTCTCCACCCTACTTCTATGAATTTGTGTTTCCACTACATATAAAATGGATGGGACAAACTCTCATGCCAAATCATGGAGTTCTCGAACTGTCGTGTCGTTGCCAAGTCCGTGGCAGTTTCAGAATAATGTACTCATTGCTCCCAGCGGTCCTCCACCGAGGAGGCCGCCGATTTAGAATCTGATGTCCTCTTATCCTTCTTAGGAGTTGTGCTCTTCTTCGAGCGCTTCTGCTCTCTAGCTGAGGGAGGCGGTGGAGGGGTGCCTGAGCGTGGCAAATACGATTTTGGAACCTCCCCGCTACCCATATCAAGTTTCTTATTTGCTTTCTCTGTTGGATCTGTCGCTACTACAGTAGGCTCTATCACCCCTGACTCCTTCCAAGTAAGCAGAGGGAGGGCTTGGCCCTTTGCCGGACCCTCCTCGGTTAGTTGGACCTCTGCCGATGTCCGCTTCCGGTTCTCAACCTCCTGGTTGGCCATGCCTCTGCCTCGCCCACCACGACCTCCTCCCCGGCCACCCCTTCCTCTCCCACGCATAGGGACATATAGGCTTTCGTCTCGGTGAGGTCGGGCGCCAGGCCTCGTGTCGCCTACAGCAGTTGAGAGCGGTTCCAAACCGTGTCAGCTAGCATCCACTTGCCAAACTTTTCTGCACCCGGTGGGTGTTCACCAGTACCACATTCCTCCTTAGAATGCCCCGTGAATCCACAAATGGCGCAGTACCCCGGAACTTTTTCATATTTCACCTGCATGATCACAATCCTCTCCCCTTCTGGTTTGATAGTAACAAACGTAGTAAGAGCCTTCCCAACATCCAGCCACACCCGGGCTCGAACAAAATTACCTCCATCCTTCCTTGAGTTGTTCATATCCACCGAGATCACCTCGCCAATACTGGTATTCAGCTCCATCATGTAATGCTTCTTCCGGTAAAGCTCTGGCACATCATGGATTTGTACCCACGCATGGATTCTGTTCAGCTCCACCTCTGAAGCTTTGCAGCTCCCATCATACTTTTCTACCAGAAGGCCATAATCCCTGAAGATCTAGGGTCCCTGCTTTGTTATCCGGAGCCATTCGCCCAAACAACTAGCTTGTACAATGAACTTGTTCTACTCCAGATCTCGGAACCTCACCTCTTTCGCCGGTGCCCATGCGAATCTCATCATCTTCTTCAGATACGTAGGGCTAAACGGCCACGGTGAGAACAGCCGGATCACCACCATCCACTTTGTCCCCTCCTTGAGGGCTTCAACATCGTCTTTCGCGACGAACAAACCATCAATGTCACCCTCCTTGATGTTGGGGCTTTCCAATAGATCCTCTAGTGAAGGCTCATAAGTCACCTCCTGCTCCGGGCCGCTAGCCTCACCTTCCTTCGCCGTTGCCATACCAAATCCGATCCGATCCCTAAACCCTACCGCTCCCAAGGCCGGGAAGTTGGGCAAGCCAACCCCTTGGTCAGCCTGAAGAGACAGCAGTGAAAAGGGGATCAGCCGGATCAGATCGCGGGGATATGAGAAACTCTCGCCGGAGATCGCCGATCGCCAGAAGAGTAGCGAAACCCTAGTCGCCTATGTATGTCTGCCCAGGAAGCTCCTTTTTAATTTCCAAATCCAAAACGCGTTTGATGTATCCTGCATTCGCGTGAGAGTTGCTCTAAGACAGCCCGCCGGTCCTTTCCCCAGCTACCCAGCTATCAAAACCAAACGGGCGTACGGACAAGTCAGCGCTCAGCAACGCGTCGCCACGGCCCAACGTGTCCGGCCCCGTGTTCTGGAATTCCTTTTTTTTTCCTGCACACGTATATTCATTTTCGTATGCACCGGCAGCTAACAAGTCCTGCCATACCGATTCGGGGTCTTGGTCGAACCGGAACCAATCCTCCTAACGATCAGAGTTGGACTCCAACTACACGCGGCCCACTGCTCACGCCGTCGTCATCTTTATATACTCTGTATGTATGTATTATGTATACTTGAAGATCAGAAAGAAGGGCTTAATCAATTCTGCATCGATTAGCCGGCTGTTGCATATATATGGAGACGAAGACTGCTACCGACGACGGCGGCAGGTAATTAAGTACTTATTACGTGCACGTACGAGGACTGTCTATTATTTCTTCTTCTATTCTCTTTCCGGAGCTGCAGTATGTGTGTATATTATGCTTGTACACACCTACCTCGTACTTGCATATGTATACTCTAGTCCAACACTAATAAGCAGTACTCCCTCCGTCTAAAAATATAAAATATTTTAGTTTTGTAAAATGAATGTATCTAGACAAGACATCTAGATATATACATTCGTTTTATAAAGTTAAAATATCTTATATTTTTGAACGGAGGAAGTAGTAAATACTTACATCTTTCTCGAGACATCATGGTGTGTTAACTTTTAGGTTGCTCTTGTCCTATACCCAGGATCAAACGCCAACGGAAGAATCCGATGAAGACGTTCTTTTTTATCTTCAAACACAAGGTTGGATCTATCAGGAAAACCAAGCAGGTTATCAGACCGAAAAAGAAGTTCAGACTATGCGCTCGTGACGAGTTTGGCACAGGGACGGTGGATAAGCCTAAACTTGTACTTACATCAACGGCGCTACGTCATGAAATAGAGCTTCGTACGGCAAGGTGGAGGCTTGCACGGATATATGGCTTCCGCCGTGGCTTCGTACATCCCTTGTGGACCGACGATACGGGAACCATTGCAAGGTTGTCTAGCACCATAAAACAACGCACTTCGAAAGTACAGAGAGCGTCGCTTTGAAGCCGGATTGTTTTATCTGGACGGCCACCTAGAAACTACGACATATACAGTTAGGAGTCATCTGTACGGTGATTGTGAGTTCCTGTGGAATCTGTGGAGAAACAAAAAATTGGAACAGGCTATGAGAAAGAACAACCAGGAATTATGCAATACTTCTGCAAGGGTTCATGAATTCCACATATCCCAAGTCGTCGGGACATTCAGACTGTGTGGCATGAGACATGTAGTATTTTACTTGTTGCTTGTGATGTCATTAGCTTGGGCGATTGTACATCTATGAAAGATTATTCTATTTGGTTAACTTTGTTATATATTGATTCAAATTCTACAAAGTATAGGTCAACTTCTGACGAGTGGAGCGAGGCATTCGTCGAAGACCTAGGTTTTCACCGATATATAAACCCCTTGTAAGCCGCCGGTTGGGATGAGTTGCATCTGTGAAATTCCCGGCGTTTGTAATCACTCCTCGATATAGTGAAGTTTCGCTGGCTGTCGTCCGTGGTTTTTTCCTCTCTTTGTTGGCGATGTTTTCCACGTTAAATCCGTGTCCCCTTGCTGTGTTTTTCGTTTTCGTTCTTCGTTATCTTCTTGTCGCTATTGTAACAAACTTGCTACTAAGTACTCCCATCCGTCCAGAAATAACTGATTTTTATTGACTAAATTTATGGTTAAACTATTTTCTCGAAATACGTATTTGTCTTATAAACAGGAATGGAGGTAGTATGAGAGTTGTTTATTAGTTGTGCTTCTGTAACATTTTATATTCCCTCTGCCTCAGATTTTAATTGATTCAATTTTTTGATAGACACTTATATATGTGTGTCTATAACATGTATGTCTAGACAAAGTTAAATTAATTACTTTAGAACGGAGAAAGTATGTCTTTTTTGAGAAATCTTGGGGCGTTAACTTAGGTTGATCTTTTCATATACCCAGAATCAAACGCCAACGTAAGAATCCGATGAAGACGTTCTTTTTTATCTTCAGACAGAAGGTTGGGTCTACAGTTCTCAGGAAAACCAAGCAGGTTACCAGACCCAAAAAGATGTTCAGACTGTGTGTTCATGACGAGTTTGGCAACAGTACAGTGGAGAAACCAACACGTGTACTTAAATCAACGGCGCTACGTCATGAAATAGAGCTTCGTCAGGGAAGGTGGAGGGTTTCATACCAGAATATCACGAACAAAGTCTATTCATGGTGGACTGATGACAGCACCGGAACCATCGAAAGTACAGAGAGCGCCGGAGCCCGCGGCGGAGGAAGTCCTCCGGGGGGATAACCTTCTGCCTCCCTCCAGTTGCTTGTGGCTTGGTGTGCTCGGACCGTGGCGTCCGGTCGGTTACCATCTCTGGCGGTGGAGGTTGCCCTCCCACGTGGTGATGGTTCCGCTACCCCGTTCCTTCGGTTGCCTCCTTCCGGTCCATCCGACCCCATAGGAAGTGTCGTGGTGAGACGGCGATGATGTTGTCAAGACCGTGGTGGCGCATGTTGGTGGGCGGCGTGGTTGGTGGTGTGTTCCAGCTTGCCCGGGGGTGTGGTTGTTGGGATTGGGCGAAATCCTTGTCGGCCCCGACGCGGTGACGCCTGCGGGTGCCACCATCCTTCCCGAAGGGCGTTGGGTGTTTCTTCTACCTACTTCCATAGCGTACTGGGGAAAACCCTAGGATTAGTCCGGGCAGCAGCGTCGACATCGTCGCTTCCCTTCTTGGAGGTGTTGCTTGGTACGGGGCGTGTCGGAGTACGAGGAGTGTGGTGGTCATCCTCCGGTGGGCGCAGCGGTTGCACGATATCGTCGTTTTCGTCGAGCCGTCGTTTTCGGCATTGTTTTCTTTTCTTCTTTCTCTTGTTTTTTCCTTTTAGGCTTTGTTGTGCTGTCTGCCCCAGCGTTGATCTCGTGGTTGTCCTTTAGTCGTTGTGCTATCTGGCCCAGCAGCGGTCTCACATGTGTGCTTTAATTATAAAGCGGGGCAAAAGCCTGTTTCGAGAGAGTGTATGAAAGATCATTGTAGTTTGGTTAACTAGCTACTACCTTTGTCATATGGTGTGGATAGTGTTTTCTCATCATGAATTTGTGAACAAATGCTCGGTTGTCGTTGTGTATTCATGTACATCACCCTTGTATTTGAGGGTTACATGAAAATCATCCGACCCCTATGTCGCTCCTTCTCGAGCAACCTCGGGAAACCCTAGCCGCCGCCGGGTACCCAGGCTCCTTCGTCCCCCCTCGTTGCCAAATGTACTGAGGGGGAGGTTCGTTAGGGGGCGCACAAATATATGTTGCGTGGTAGCCAGCATCAATGCATGCACGGCGACGCACACGCGCTCTCTCGCGGTCATGTGTGTGCTGGATAACATGCATTGGCCATGGAGCGGAGGGGTTGGGGACAGTGGCACGGCGGGACGGGTGAGATCAGTTGGAACGGCTCCAGGAAGTACGGAGCCAGGGAGGCGCGGCGGTAGATCTAGTATGCGAGGGAAGATCGTTGAAGTCGCCATGTGGCGTGCTGATGGTATTCAGTGTTTTTTGGTTGGAAATGGACGCTTTATTACTTAAAAGGTTTAACCATTACACCCATCCTCTGTATAACCGAGATGCATGTTGCTGACAAAAATCCAATCATAGAAACAAAAAAAAGGAAAAGGCAAAAATACATGAAATCCACTGGCGGAGTAGCCAGATAATAGAGCCTAGGCAAAATGCAAAGACACCAAAGCTAGCTAGCCTATGCCCATGAAATCCATTGGGAAACCCATCAAGCTTTGCTACATGTTAGGTGTAATTTCTTGACTGAGCTGCCCGGGCTCGCCGGGAGGTGGCTCCGCCATTGATGAAATCATCTGATACTGCAAAGCACCTTGTCATCCATGTCGAGAAACAATATCCCTTGCAGTATCCTTCAAACGTGTACAACCTTCCATAAACATGTCTCAAAACTCCATATATTGTAGATACGACCATAAACTGAGCGTAGTGGTGCTTCAATACATAACCTGCATAAATCATTAAAAACCTTATCATTTATACATACCATAGCAACCAAATCACGACAAGCGCTCCCACCCTAAACAGTATTCTTAACCTATCATCAATCCCATGTAACCAATTATAAAATATATTGGCAACGGAGCGGAGGGGATAGTCGAGAAGCTACTTGGATGACTGGTCATATAGAACAAGCAAAATTTCATTAAAAGAATCAATGCTTAATTGTCTCATCATGATGAAAAAACAGATTGTTACTTTCATGCATATTCCATTTAACAAGCTTATCTTTTGTAAAAATTACCCCTCGATGTAAGTACATTGTGAATATTTTTGTCTTTAGTGGTACCTTCATCTTCCAAATTTGATGAATATTATTGACTGGGTATATCTAGTTGGACAAGTGCTCTATACATGGAATCTATTAAGAATTTATCATTCTCATATAAATTCCAATGGAACTCATCGAAGCCTACGGATAGTTGCACTGTGGTTAACCAATGTAAAAGAACGTTCCACAGTGCAAGTCTAGGTCCAATATGGTCTCTCATTAATGACACAATCGGAGGAGAAGTCTCCAGCACCGTGAAAATTGTATCCCCTTGATAACCCCCAAGTGCAGGGGATCACTGTAGCACCTCTCAATATGTAAGTAGGGGTATCGATCCGCAGGAGCAAGAAGGAAAATCAATCTCCAACTAGAGTGTCACAAGTCTAGTTATTTGTGCACTACACAAACTAAAGGATTAAGGGAGATTGATTTATAGCAAGGAATTAAAAATAAATAAAGAAAACAATAAAAATAGAAGTGTCCCAATCCTCTAAATGCAAGAGGACAACACAAAGGTTTAACTCTTATGGGAACAATGGACCTAGGTTCATGAATTCACTCGATACTCTCTCTCCGTCTATGCTGATGATCATGTTATCGATAAAAGTACACACAATTGTCATGTTTTAATGATAAATTTATAGCGGCTACATGTCCTAGAACACATAGTTGAAAGAAGTACATATGTGTCGTTGTGTTACCCCCATTAAGGTCAGTGTGTGGTCTGTCACTCCACCACGTCATACTTCCCCCTTTTACCCCCGGATAAAGGATGCTTTTCAACACCGCTATGAATCGATGCTTATGCCATCTATCACCCGTCCACCTATTACCCACATACATCATACTCTTAGATGAAAATATATCCTAAGAACTAGTGCAATGATTTATAAATATATGTGCATTCGCATATATCCCATCTACATATGTTTAGCATTGTCAAACACCTCATGACATGGGTAAATAAGACATTAAGCATAGATACATAATTACATTTAGCATAGATGTATTCCAAAGTATGACAAACCAAGTCTCAACACAACGATAAATGCTTAACAATTATCATCTCATACCACAATATCCACCATATAAATTACATAAATAGTTCCATAATCATGCAAGGCACATCATATGGACTTCAACCATGATCATACATAGAGAGATTGGATCAAGTTACCACCACAAACCCATAGTTCAGGGGGTGGATTATTCCCCTCTCATGGTGGATTGGATCAAGTTACCACCTCATTAAAAAGTTGAGTCACTTAATTTAGGTCGGAGAGGGTAGAAACATAGCACAAGATAACATTCGAAATTTCGTGGCCCTATCCAAACTTCATATTATGCAAGACCCCCGTGCGGATGAAACACAAAGCCCTTTTCAGAACCTCACTCCTCAATCATGACAATAGTGTGACCAAAGCTATTAGAGCACATATTTGATCCATAATGACAACTGGATATGCTAAGGAGTAACTAGAGGGATCGCGGATAGCTATAAGTTTGTAACAAATCAACACCATGCAACAAGAGTTGTAAGTGAAAAATCTAGGGAAGCAACAAGAATATCAAATCATCAACATTAACTTCTAAATTGAAAGAATCTACTCATAGATCGTCTCCAATAACACTTTTGGATTCTAGGCATGCAAAACAAAAAATCCCTACACGAACAGACAAGATCCAACTATGAAGATGCTAACAAGATTGGTCTAGAAACTCACCGATGTTGGTGCGGAAGATAATGTCGATGTAGAAATTGATTAAGAACACATCGATCCCTATAAATAGGTGTATCCATCCTAGATGCGAGGAGAATATCCACTCGGTGCTAGGATCAAATGGACGATCCCTCCGTAGGTTAGACGCGTACAGTTTGATGGTCTGTCAATGGTCCACCATCTATAACTTGGTGCCAACGGTGCTAGTCTCACAGCCTCCCGGAGTTGTGTGTCTTTGGGGGCTGCCCCATGGGGTATATATAGTAGGAGGGGGAGGCAAGGGGCATGCCCTAGGGTTTTCCCGGGGACGGCGGACATGGTGGGCACAGGGACGGAGCCCCCCTTAGGCATGTGCATCTCCACCTTGATGTGGAGATCACCTGATTCCTTCTTTTGGAGATTTTCCGTCGTTATAATCAAGTAATATCAACATATATAACTTAAATAGAGATATGATCAAATAATATCAACATATATAACTTAAATAGAGATTCCATCTTTCTATAAAATTATTCAAAGGCTTGATATGGTATGCTATGCTATCATCTACAGGTGAACCCGAGAACATTGAGGATGCACTTCAGGATACAAAATAGAGAGAATCCATGAATGAGGAGTATATAGCCTTGATGAAAAATAAAACATGGCATTTGGTTCCACAAGAGGAGGGTAAAATATTATAGATTGCAAGTGGGTCTATAAGATCAAGAAAAAGGTTGATTGATCCATATAACGGTACAAAGCAAGGTTGTGGATAGAAGTCTTCAAACAATGATACAGTATAGATTATGAAGACACTTTTAGTCCAATTTTTAAAGCATCTACTATTCTTTTTGCATTATCTATTGCTGTATACAAGGGTATAGTGTTTGACATCTAGACTTACAGAACATGTTTCTTCACCATGTTCTAGAAGAGGAATTACACATGAGATAATCACTAGGGTTTGAAAGAAAGAATACACTATTCCATGCATGGTTGCAAACTTAACAAAGGTTTTTATGGACTCAAGCAATCCCTGGAGTATGGTACTCTTGGTTGAGTTCAAAATTACAAGAACTAGGTTGCGTGCCTTCTAAAGTTGATACATCCTTGTTTATCTATCACAAGTGTGGAATTGCAATGTTTGTGCTCATACAAGTTCATCGGATGAAGCAGTTGCAACATTTTTAAAAGATCTAGTGCAAATTTCGCTCTCTAAGGGCTCAGGTGATCTACATTATTTTCTCATAATAGAGGTGAAGAAAACAAGGAACGATATATTCTTCGTTTAAGAAAAATATGCAACTGATTTCTTAACAAGAGTAGGAACACGTAAAGCTCCACCTACACCTCTCTCTAGTACTAAAAAATTATCTGCAACTGATGTTGACCCACTAGGAAAAGAAGACAACACAAGGTACAAGAAGTATGGTTGCTGCACTTCAGGACTTAACTCTCATTGGACCAGATATTTACTTTCTAGTTAACAAAGTATATCTGTTTATTCATGCACCAACTTCATTACCCTGAGGACTGCAGTTAATAGAATATAGATATGTCAAGGACGCTGCTAATTATGAGGTCGTCCTCCACCTTGGTTAGTACCTTATTTTCTCATATAGATTGGGCAGACTGTCTTTATGACAGGAGATATATAGGAGGATTTGCTATTTTTTTATCAAATTTGATATCATGGTGTGCAATAAAATAAGCAACCATTTCAAGATCTAATACAGAAGTTGAATATAAAACCCTGGCAAATGCAATGACAGAAATAATATGGGTCCAATCATTACTTGCAGAACTTAGGGTGAAATAGGACTAATCTCCTTGATAATTTGAGTGTCACTTATCTATCAGCTAATCCAAGTTTTTCATATAGAAATTGACTTTCACTTTTTTAGAAAGATGTTTGAAATAAGCAACTAAGTGTCATTTGTGCATTTAAATTATGTTGTAGGCTGTTTTACCAAGGCACTTCTAGTACAAAACCTAGAAAATTTAAAACGTAATCTCAATCTTACCAAGCTTTGATTAACAGAGGATGTTAGTGATATTGGAGTTTAACAATCGTGAGGATCTATCACTTCCTCTTCATCTCCTTTGCATTACTACTCGAAAATGTATAATTAATGTCTAGTGCTGATTGTAATTGCCTAATTGTAAACTCCACGGACCAGGCACTAGACACCGAGACAAAGGCGGTCGATTCATCTAAATTGATAGCACCACCCATGACCGAATAGCCCCTAATAGAACACGAGCACCACATAGCCCTTTATGTTTTTCTCAAACTTTGAAATTTTAAACTTCAAGTTTCAAAACATCCTACTCCCTCCGGCTCATATTAATTGACTCAAATTTGTTTAGATTTAAATGAATCTAGACACTATTTAATATATAAGTTCATCCAAATTTTGACAAATCAAAGTCAATGGATGTAGCTAACCATGTATTCTACTAGTTTGTAGTTTTTTAGCTCAAAAGACTACGTATTTTGGGCTCAGAAAAAAAATACAAAATAGCCCAATAAGATGAAATCTGCACTTCAGTGTACTGTTCATCAGCATCAAAAACTCAATTTGTCATTTTTTCTGAACCCTAAATACATGGTATTTTGGGATAAAAACTTATACGTTAATAGAACACATAATTTGCTACATCCATATATTTTTTCGATTTTTTTGAAACATTTGAATCCAAGTTTTTGAAGCTTCAAAAACCAGGCACCGTGGAGCCCGGGCCGGGACCCATGACGCCATGCTCCACAGCCCACCCACAAGGCCACAACGAGCTTTCACTGTCCAAGTCTGTCCTTGCCGTCCCGGAGCGTAAACAGCCGCGTTCGCGCCTTCTCGGCGTGCGAGCGTGGGTCCCAGCTAGCCGCACCGGCGAGAAGGTGATTGCGGCGCATTCGACCGGGCGTACGCCGTTGCCGTCGCAGAGCAGAGCCAGACCTTGAGCGCCGCACGTAGGAGACGGCAATCATCTCGACGAAGTTCTGGAGGTTGTCCGGCGAGCCGCCGAGCCAGAAGCCCAGGACTGCAGGCTGAGGATGTAGAGGCGCGCGTCCTGCGTCTTCTCATTGGGGAGGTACTTGAGCGCCTTGGGCTGCGTCCGTACCAGCCTGAGCATGCTGTCGTCGAATCCCCCGGAGTCCTTGTTGCGCTTGAAGACTGGCCGTGCTGCGCCATGCTGAAGAAGCCGAGCTTGTTGAGGGAGGCGCATGACCTCGGGCATGGACGGGAAGACGAGCACGGCGTCGGGCGTCCATCCGGTCCCCGTGCTTCTCGACGGCGTCCCTAACCTTGAACACCAGCTAGTCCATGAAGATGAGCGGGCGGACGAACACATTGGCGGAGGCGTACGTGTCCATGTCCCTGAGATCCTTGCCGGGGTACAGGTCACCGCCGTTGATGACGCGGTCGTGGTACGGCATGTCGTCCTTGGAAGACATGGCGAGGAAGTGCCCGTTGAAGTAGAGAAGGCCGGAGTTCTCCACGCCGATGCCGCGCGACGCAGGCGGCGCGCGCGTATGGTAGAGGATGGCGCGGAGGGTGTCGAGCGCGTGGTCCCAGCAGCGGAAGAGTCAGAGCGCGGAGATGAGGTGGTTTCAGAGACGGCGTCGTGGCAGCGAGGAGCGTGAGCGCCGTGGCTGGGTCGCGCATCAGCGCATCGTAGGTGGTGAGGAGCGCTTTGTTGGCAACGGCTGCTTCAGAAGGCGCCCTTGCATTGCTGCTGCAGGGTAGGCGTAGGGAACACGGTCAGAAACTGGCCGCCGGCGAGCTCGCCCAGGGCCACATTACTGGGAAAGCACGCACGGGACCCGAGCCGATCTCCGATTGCGCGCGGCAAGCAACGGCGGCGGACGGCCGTGGTTCCTGCGCCGGGGCCGGGACCGGAGCCGCGTTATGTTTCCCGCAAAAAAAAGCGCCGTAGTAATGTCGAAGTCAATCCTATGTGTACCTCACGTGTTTGAGTTTCAGTCAATTCAGAAACCGTTAAGATGAGCTTGCAGATTCGGAATCACATAAGTAACATAATCCTGTCCTATTTTGTGCTGGAAATTTGCGGAATTCAACTCAGAGCTTGAGAGTTGTTCCCACACCAAGTAACAAGTTGGCAGGCCGAACTATAATGTAACGCACCCATCTTGCGCAGTACATTCCTCGTGTTTGAATCCGTGAGCTGACATATTCGACGTCGCTGCATAGAGTTGCAAAGTTTGCGTTTGTGTGTACCGAGCCGAGTGCTTGCTCCCGTCAACTCTGAGTTTAGTTGGATCAAAAAACTCTCATAACTGATAGGATTTTACGCTTTTGGTCAGTAATGTTCATCACTTAAAAGAAAATGGCCTTTGAAGGTTTGGAACCTTGGCGTTATCATTAGTATCATTAGCAATGTGCACTAACCAAGCTATGTTGCCAAAACTAGGCATTAATATCAGAAACACCGAGAGCATTATATCAGCAGCACCCAAAACACATAATGTACTGGGCATTATGCTAGGGTGGCAAACGAAACGGGTTGCGGGTTAGACATTTTCACTAATTAATTAAGAGCTTAAGCGTGAAGAGCTGCGAGCGCTGTGAGGCCATCTGGGGCGCGCGCTTAGGCAATGTGCCGCTGGTTGTGGGACCATGAAATTCGGTGTCGGTCTTCGCGTGCACTCTAAAGCAATCCCTCGTCCACCGTCCTCCACTCTAATCCCGTCGCCCCACTCTGTTCTTTTCGCCTCTCTATCTCTCTCTCTCTCTCTCTCTCTCTCTCCGCTTCAGAGCACCACCACCGCATCCAATCACCGGCCAACACTATGGGCACTATGCATCTGTTCCCCAGGACCGGATCCATTCCCAGGTCGCACAGCAGCAAGATCGAGATCGCGGGAGACCGAGCAATTGGGCCTAGATCTAGCTAGGGCAGCCGAGCAAGATGCACGGTGAGCGGGTCAAGTGTGCGCTGTTGGCCGTGCGGTTGGGGGCCAGGAGCGCAGGTCACTATGGCATATTCGTGAGCTGACATATTCCATGTCGCTGGATAGAGTTGCAAAGTTTGCGTTTGTGGTTCAGCAGTGTACCGAGTCGAGTGCTTGCTCCCGTCAACTCTGAGTTTAGTTGGATAAAAAATCTCTCATAACTGATAGGATTTTTCGCTTTTGGCCAGTAATGTTCATCACTTAAAAGAAAATGGCCTTTGAAGGTTTGGAACCTTGGCGTTATCATTAACAACGTGCTCTAACCAAGCTATGTTGCCAAAACTGGGCATTAATATGAGGAACACCGAGAGCATTATATCAGCAGCACCCAAAACACATAATGTACTGGGCATTATGCTAGGGTGGCAAACGGAACAGGCTGCGGGTTAGACATTTTCACTAATTAATTAAGAGCTTAAGCGTGAAGAGCTGTGAGCGCTATGAGGCCATCTAGGGCACGCGCTTAGGCAATGTGCCGCTGGTTGTGGGACCATGGAATTCGGTGTCGGTCTTCGCGTGCACTCTAAAACAATCCCGTGTCCACCGCCCTCCACTCTAATCCCGTCGCCCCACTCTGTTCTTTTCGCCTCTCTCTCTCTCTCTCCGCTTCAGAGCACCACCACCGCATCCAATCACCGGCCAACACTATGGGCACTATGCCTCTGTTCCCCAGGACCGGATCCATTCCCAGGTCGCACAGCAGCAAGATCGAGATCGCGGGAGACCGAGCAATTGGGCCTAGATCTAGCTAGGGCAGCCGAGCAAGATGCACGGTGAGCGGGTCAAGTGTGCCGTCAGGCGGTTGGGGCGAGCGGCAGGTCACTATGGCATATTCGTGAGCTGACATATTCCATGTCGCTGGATAGAGTTGCAAAGTTTGCGTTTGTGGTTCAGCAGTGTACCGAACCGAGTGCTTGCTCCCGTCAACTCTGAGTTTAGTTGGTCAAAAAACTCTCATAACTGATAGGATTTTACGCTTTTGGCCAGTAATGTTCATCACTTTAAAGAAAATGGCCTTTGAAGGTTTGGAACCTTGGCGTTATCAATAGTATCATTAGCAATGTGCTCTAACCACGCTATGTTGCCAAAACTGGGCATTAATATCAGGAACACCGAGTGCATTATATCCGCAGCACCCAAAACACATAATGTAATGGGCATTATGCTTGGATGGCAAACGGAACGGGTTGCGGGTTAGACATTTTCACTAATTAATTCAGAGCTTAAGCGTGAAGAGCTGCGAGCGCTGTGAGGCCATCTGGGGCATGCGCTTAGGCAATGTGCCGCTGGTTGTGGGACCATGGAATTCGGTGTCGGTCTTCGCGTGCACTCTAAAGCAATCCCGTGTCCACCGCCCTCCACTCTAATCCCGTCGCCCCACTCTGTTCTTTTCGCCTCTCTCTCTCTCTCTCTCTCCGCTTCAGAGCACCACCACCGCATCCAATCACCGGCCAACACTATGGGCACTATGCCTCTGTTCCCCAGGACCGGATCCATTCCCAGGTCGCACAGCAGCAAGATCGAGATCACGGGAGACCGAGCAATTGGGCCTAGATCTAGCTAGGGCAGCCGAGCAAGATGCACAGTGAGCAGGCCAAGTGTGCGATGTCGGCCGTGCGGTTGGGGGCCAGGAGCGGCAGGTCACTATGGCATATTCGTGAGCTGACATATTCCATGTCGCTGGATAGAGTTGCAAAGTTTGCGTTTGTGGTTCAGCAGTGTACCGAGCCGAGTGCTTGCTCCCGTTAACTCTGAGTTTAGTTGGATCAAAAAACACTCATAACTGATAGGATTTTACGCTTTTGGCCAGTAATGTTCATCACTTAAAAGAAAATGGCCTTTGAAGGTTTGGAACCTTGGCGTTATCATTTGTATCATTAGCAACGTGCTCTAACCAAGCTATGTTGCCAAAACTGGGCATTAATATCAGGAACACCGAGAGCATTATATCAGCAGCACCCAAAACACATAATGTACTGGGCATTATGCTAGGGTGGCAAACGGAACGAGTTGCGGGTTAGACATTTTCACTAATTAATTAAGAGCTTAAGCGTGAAAAGCTGCGAGCGCTGTGAGGCCATCTGGGCACGCGCTTAGACAATGTGCCGCTGGTTGTGGGACCATGGAATTCGGTGTCGGTCTTCGCGTGCACTCTAAAGCAATCCCGTGTCCACCGCACTCCACTCTAATCTCGTCGCCCCACTCTGTTCTTTTCGCCTCTCTCTCTCCGCTTCAGAGCACCACCACCGCATCCAATCACCGGCCAACACTATGGGCACTATGCCTATGTTCCCCAGGACCGGATCCATTCCCAGGTCGCACAGCAGCAAGATCGAGCTCGCGGGAGACCAAGCAATTGGGCCTAGATCTAGCTAGGGCACCCGAGCAAGATGCACGGTGAACGGGTCAAGTGTGCGCTGTCGGCCGTGCGGTTGGGGGCCAGGAGCGGCAGGTCACTATGGCATATTCGTGAGCTGACATATTCCATGTCGCTGGATAGAGTTGCAAAGTTTGCGTTTATGGTTCAGCAGTGTACCGAGCCGAGTGCTTGCTCCCGTCAACTCTGAGTTTAGTTGGATCAAAAAACTCTCATAACTGATAGGATTTTACGCTTTTGGCAAGTAATGTTCATCACTTAAAATAAAATGGCCTTTGAAGGTTTGGAACCTTGGCGTTATCATTAGTATCATTAGCAACGTGCTCTAACCAAGCTATGTTGCCAAAACTGGGCATTAATATCAGGAACACCGAGAGCATTATATCAGGAGCACCCAAAACACATAATATACTGGGCATTATGCTAGGGTGGCAAACGGAACGGGTTGCGGGTTAGACATTTTCACTAATTAATTAAGAGCTTAAGCGTGAAGAGCTGCGAGCGCTGTGAGGCCATCTGGGGCACGCGCTTAGGCAATGTGCCGCTGGTTGTGGGACCATGAAATTCGGTGTCGGTCTTCGCGTGCACTCTAAAGCAATCCCGTGTCCACCGTCCTCCACTCTAATCCCGTCGCCCCACTCAGTTCTTTTCGCCTCTCTCTCTCTCTCTCCGCTTCAGAGCACCACCACCGCATCCAATCACCGGCCAACACTATGGGCACTATGCCTCTGTTCCCTAGGACCGGATCCATTCCCAGGTCGCACAGCAGCAAGATCGAGATCGCGGGAGACCGAGCAATTGGGCCTAGATCTAGCTAGGGCAGCCGAGCAAGATGCACAGTGAGCGGGTCAAGTGTCTTGTCGGCCGCTGCGTTGGGGGCAGAGCGCAGCAGGTCATTATGGCATATTCGTGAGCTGACATATTCCATGTCGCTGGATAGAGTTGCAAAGTTTGCGTTTGTGGTTCAGCAGTGTACCGAGCCGAGTGCTTGCTCCCGTCAACTCTGAGTTTAGTTGGATCAAAAAACTCTCATAACTGATAGGATTTTACGCTTTTGTCCAGTAATGTTTATCACTTAAAAGAAAATGGCCTTTGAAGGTTTGGAACCTTGGCGTTATCATTAGTATCATTAGCATCGTGCTCTAACCAAGCTATGTTGCCAAAACTGGGCATTAATATCAGGAACACCGAGAGCATTATATCAGCAGCACCCAAAACACATAATGTACTGGGCATTATGCTAGGGTGGCAAACGGAACGGGTTGCGGGTTAGACATTTTCACTAATTAATTAAGAGCTTAAGCGTGAAGAGCTGCGAGCGCTGTGAGGCCATCTAGGGCACACGCTTAGGCAATGTGCCGTTGGTTGTGGGACCATGGAATTCGGTGTCGGTCTTCGCGTGCACTCTAAAGCAATCCCGTGTCCACCGCCCTCCACTCTAATCCCGTCGCCCCACTCTGTTATTTTCGCCTCTCTCTCTCTCCCCGCTTCAGAGCACCACCACCGCATCCAATCACCGGCCAACACTATGGGCACTATGCCTCTGTTCCCCAGGACCGGATCCATTCCTGTGTCGCATGACAAAGAAGATCGAGATCACGGAGACCGAGCAATTGGGCCTAGATCTAGCTAGGGCAAGATGCAAGATGAAGCGAGCCAAGTGCGATGTCGGCCCGTCGCGGTTGAAAGCGAGGCAGTCACTATGGCATATTCGTGAGCTGACATATTCCATGTCGCTGGATAGAGTTGCAAAGTTTGCGTTTGTGGTTCAGCAGTGTACCGAGCCGAGTGCTTGCTCTCGTCAACTCTGAGTTTAGTTGGATCAAAAAACTCTCATAACTGATAGGATTTTACGCTTTTGACCAGTAATGTTCATCACTTAAAAGAAAATGGCCTTTGAAGGTTTGGAACCTTGGCGTTATCATTTGTATCATTAGCAACGTGCTCTAACCAAGCTATGTTGCCAAAACTGGGCATTAATATCAGGAACACCGAGAGCATTATATCAGCAGCACCCAAAACACATAATGTACTGGGCATTATGCTAGGGTGGCAATCGAAACGGGTTGCGGGTTAGACATTTTCACTAATTAATTAAGAGCTTAAGCGTGAAGAGCTGTGTGCGCTGTGAGGCCATCTAGGGCACGCGCTTAGGCAATGTGCCGCTGGTTGTGGGACCATGGAATTCGGTGTCGGTCTTCGCGTGCACTCTAAAGCAATCCCGTGTCCACCGCCCTCCACTCTAATCCCGTCGCCCCACTCTGTTCTTTTCGCCTCTCTCTCTCTCTCTCTCCCCGCTTCAGAGCACCACCACCGCATCCAATCACCGGTCAACACTATGGGCACTATGTCTCTGTTCCCCAGGACCGGATCCAGCAAGATCGAGATCGCATGAGACCGAGCAATTGGGCCTAGATCTAGCTAGGGCAGCCGAGCAAGATGCACAGTGAGCGGGCCAAGTGCCTTCTAGTGCCTCTAAAACCCAACCATTTGAGGCACTATGTCTAAGTGCCTCTAAATCCTAGCCATTTGAGGCTCTATGACTAATGCCTCTAAAACCCAACCATTTGAGGCACTATGACTAGTGCCTCTAAAAACTAACTTTTTGAGGCACTATGACTAGTGCCTCTAAATCCTAGCCCAAAGGCAACCATAGAGGTTTAATATAGAACTGTGTACATTTTCAAAATGGCTCACATCAATGGAATTACATTAGGTAATGCACTCAAATCAAATCAATACAAACCACATTACAGTGACATATATTACAGTGACATTACAATTTGTCCACAAAAATTGCAGAGGTTCAAATTTAACTAAAAGTATTACAGTGACATATATTACATATGTTCACGAGCGATCGCTCCCTGCTGCTTGCCGAAGCTCCTCCCTGCTGCTACTTTGCCTTCCTTCTCATGCTGCTGCTCGTTGGAGACCCTCCATGCTAACCGCCGGCCGCTGGAACTGCTCCATCGACCTCCTGCTCCTACAACAATAACATGAAGCCACAGTTGCAGGTAAGATTTGTCAAGTGATTGCATATAGTAACGAATGGGTAAAATCCCTATGACAGGTATAGCGATCCCCTTGCTCGACATGCTGTAGGAGTGGATATGCAAAATGAAAGGACAATACATATTTATATATCACCAGAATTAACCACACAAAATAAATTGATGCCGAGAGTACTCACCTCTAGTCATCATCGATATATGACAGTACGACATCACTTTGCCTGTCATTGTAGTACCAACTCGTTCAAATCCATAAACTATCGGAATATGAGAAGCTTAGAGTTATACTCGGAGCTGTACATGTGCAGCATGCTTTCTTGAAAAAAAGAAAAACAAATTGAACTTGCAATATATAACTGCATACTTCTATTATCGAGGAGCTAGTTCTCATCTTTCTCTACATATTTGCAACTACTAATTATACCCAGCTACAGACCATGTGTAACTTCAAAATCCTAGTCAGTATATGTCTGTCCTGGTATACAACAGAATGAAAAGGCTCAAAACGACAACGAACACAAGCAGACTTAAACGTGCTCGAAAGAGAGATCGAAAGTCATGGCGTTATGACGATGAGGATGAAATCAGAAGGTAAGGGCAGCCACAACGTTGGTTTGGCTAAATCTGACAAAACCAACAATTTGGCAACGGAGCAAAATTTGGCTAGTACTCCACAGCGTTGGCAATAGCTAAATTCTGTACCGTGGGTCCCAACACCACATAAAACAACCTAAAAAGGCATTCTATCTCCTCACCCCACGTCTTACGCGAGTTCGCCGCCCTGAAAAAATCCCCATTCCCTGTCCACTTTTCCTCCATAGATTGATCTTGCTCAACTTTTCTCTCTTGTTCTTTGGAGCTCAGATCCAACGAGGAGTAACCCAGTAGAGGTCACGGATGACTCGAGCGGCGGCTCTGCGGTGGCGGGTGTGTCTACCGGCGCCGAGCAACAGGAGCGGCCGCATGGCTGAGTTCGTCCTCCAGCGGCAGCCGGTGATGCGCTGCTGCCGACGGCGCGACCATGCGCAGGCATGG
The DNA here is from genome assembly GCA_023614405.1 of Avena insularis. Taxonomy (NCBI): domain Eukaryota; kingdom Viridiplantae; phylum Streptophyta; class Magnoliopsida; order Poales; family Poaceae; genus Avena; species Avena insularis. The sequence continues at coordinate 336,510,832 of CM042687.1, forward strand.
AGAACACGGCTGACGCACTTGCCTTGTAGGTCGAGGCGGCCGGCCTCCGGGCAAACCTGCAGCCAAGCCTTCGTTTGAACTCCCTGCAGCAGTACTCATCCAACTCCGGCAACGGCTTCGACGGAATCTTCCAAGCGGAGGCGCGAGAGGTTGAAGGCATAGTGAGAGAATGCTTTTTTTAATCCTGTTTATGGATTTGGCATCGGAGCAGGAGGTTGCGCCGGTTCCCTCTTTTCTCTAATTTGGAACTACCCCCACAACGTGAGGAACTAGTTCCAAAAGGCAAAAAGTCAATTTAGAACTACTTGTGGCTATACATTGTGGGTGCCCTAAATTGAACCAATCTGATAAACGAAAATGATGTAATAGACTTGCTAATCTTGCATGCAACACCTTAATATAGAACACGGTGCTTATTTTATAACTGCCATAATATATATAGACGTATCTCAAAGGACAACAAAGCAGAACTCATTTTTATAGTACTCCTAATGGGAATGAGAAAAGGTTGACATAAATGTATGATCTACTCATTTTTATTTATACTGTACATAGTACACGAAACTTTATTTTGCAAACATTCAGGGTGAATAAGAAATTGTCAAGTAATGATCCAGAAGTAAAAGGTTGTCCTATTTATTCCAATAGATGTTGGATTCTGCATTTAGCTGTATACAAGAGAATTTATCTGCATGTATGAGAAGTAAAAGGTTGACAATAAAAGGTTGTCATATTTATTATCAAGTAATGGAGTTGGAAGAGGGGTGTTGTAGGACATTAGTGTTGCTGGACAAATATGTCCAAGAGAAAGCAAATATAGCCGAACATCTATTTTTATAAATTCATTATACATAACATTAGTTAGCTCATCACACAGACACAAATCTATTCAGGTTCATGCAAGTGCATGAACAGATCATCCATCAATCTTTTAAATAAAAAGGCAAAGCTACCAGAACAAGTAATCAAATAAGAATCGGTGTTTATTTTTTAAAAATAAAACAAAGAATATAGCTCCAGTAAGTAAAGATTGGAGTATGGGTTGTGCTCCAATTTTGAAACAAGGGAGCCAAATTGTATCAAGTAAACATCAAGAACATTAATATTTGATTCTATAAAAACCTAGGAAACAGTTAGGAAGCTACTGGAATATAGGAAGTATATACCTAGCATTTTATTGGTCATATAACTGTCATGGAGTCATCAAGAATATCCACCATTCTAGGGCAGTAAGTAAAGGTGGAGGAAATTCAACTCGCAGTAATCTGAGTAGGTAAATGATCAAGTTATTGAAATAAGCATTATATATACAAGTAAGATTGAACCAACTGTGTACTTCTTAACAAAATCATTCAGAAATAAGAGGTAGATACCGAACCAGATTTATTCTAACACTAGGATGACTACACTATTGATGAACAAATAATATTGATGAAGTAACTACCTGGTACATAAGCAAAATGTATATGCCTCTTCTGATTCTTCATAGCTTTTTCAAGAGATGGAGGTGCTGCTTCAATGTTCTGTACTCGAGTCAGCACCTTACGTCCCCTAGAAGATGTGGTTATAACTTGCTCGTGTAGGTCGTGGAAAACATCCGCCGCAAATCTGGTATGACCAAAGTATGTCTCAGGCATAGACGCATAGTAAACAAAATGTTAAAAATTTAAGATGACAGGAGTTAAAATAAGCCAACGGAATTTGCGGCATTACCTGTGTTTCCCCTTTTTACCGTTGTATTGTTAACATTTTGACGGTTCTACAAAAACATGGCATAGCTACATGCCTAGATTACATCAACATCCCCTGGCAATTCAGCAAAGCATGGCCCTCAAAACCTAGCGAACGCGGCCAAAAACCAGCTAAATCATAGCAGTTCTATGTTAGCACTATCTCTGAAAATAAGCGCAAAGTCCGCCGCCGCCTAAAATGACATGTCCCATTCTTGCCAAGCACGCTGCACTCTATCGATAACCGGCACTGTGGGAAAGCCTGCCATAATTTGTAGAACCTGGCACTCTCTCTCGCGTAGTCGAATACAACCACCTCAACCCCAGATCCCACTACCTTCCAATCACCCCCAATCTAAGCACAGACACTTCAGCTTCATGAAGCAGCGCCCAAAGACGTCCCCAACCACAGCCGCCCGCCCAAAGACGTCCCCAACCACAGCTTCATGAAGAGCGTGGCCAACCAGCCGCGCAGAGTCGCGAGCAATGGAGCAGTGTGTGGCGGCAAAACATGCACAACAGCAACCAGCACCAGCAGACAACCTAAAACAAACAAGCTGGCCATTATTACAGAGATGGAAAGAATAAATATGAAATCAATGAACATTTAAGGCACTTAAAGAACACATGGATTACCAAGCAAACTCATGCTAGGAAATTATTAAAAAAAAATTACAGGTTATGGTATTGCATGATTGTGTCTTGCTTAATGATGAATGTTTTGTAAGCAGTTGAATTATACTATGTCAGTTTTGTATGAAAGTGCCTTTCTGCAAGAAGAAAAACAAGTAAATGAAAACTAACTAGCTGGCATAAAGATGTTGGCAAAAGTAGTAAAAAGAGCACAGATGATCATATCCCTTTATTCCCAACTGATAAGCCACATTAAGTGAGTAGAGCTTACTTCTTCTTTAGAATGATACGGTATAAGACACCAGTGCTAATAATATTTAGGTTCTTCAGGATCTGGTAAGCTGGTGCATCCACATAAGCAAAGATGTAATACTGACAGGGATAAAACACGTGTCAAGATTTTTTGTTGCAAATACTAAGTTAGTTTTCAGAAAAACATGAAGAGAAGAAAAACATGAGGGAGGGGAAATAGAAGAACTTTTGGGATGCGGGGATGGGTTTGAGGGTGCGGTCGTGTGAGCTCAGATAGTGAGAATTGTCCTTTTCATTTATGCATTAAGGTGGAATGCACTGATGGCAATGCTAGTTCATTTTCATTAGTTGCATACACAAATTGAAGAAACGACCAGAAAATTTAGAAGCTCATACAGAACGAAAAATCAAGAAAGATCAGAAACAAGAACCTGAGCAACACTATTTGCCATTGGATACTTTGCGGTCTGAGCATAAATACAATATATGACGATGAACAGGAATTGCATGATCTCTAACACCAAAAAGTAGGTGTAAAAAACATAGCAGAAAAACATACAGCAATGATTTATGCATGTTTATTGCTGAACAACTATTTCGCGGCAATTTGCACTTTCTCTAAGCAATTACACCAGAAATTACATATACTATGTACTGAACAAAAACTGTGTCAACTACTACAACAAACAAAAGGGAGAAAAAGGCTTCTCGATTTAGTCTACCAAGCTAGGAAATACTACAGAAGGAAAGGCTTCTCGATTTAGTCTACCAGAGAGACATGAAAAGCTAGCACAGGCACAAGCTAGCACAAACACAAGGACATATAGATATCAAGGGAGCAGGGTTTCTCACCGGGAAGCTCCCATCGATCAAGAGCGTGGAGGTCGACCTCAACACAGGGACATATAGATATCAGAATGAGTTAACGGTTTAGTTGGACTAGATGCCAGGACACCAAATACAAACATTTTTAGCAGCAAAACATCTGAACCTCTAAAGTACAACTTACCCGCTTGTTCAAGGCATCAATTGTTTATTCATTCAGATCATTGCTTGCTGTAATATTAGTTAATCCAAAGCCAACAGCCTCAAATTCTTTTTTCAATTGCATAGAAGAACTTACGTGTCACCATTGACACATACGCTAAATACCAGAACCTAACCTAATTCCACCTGCATAAAATGTCTAAGATAATAATAAAAATACGCAAATCAAGTTCCCAAAATTCTAAAGCAAGGGGCTGAGGGGGCATATGTTGGTGTTTGTGCTTATGACCAAGATGTGTGTTAAAAATGCGCTAGTGGTAAGGAAATGACTTACCAGTTGATCAGCTACAAACAATGATCAGCAGAGCAGCAGATCAGCTACAAACAATGACTTACCGCTGGGCACAACAGCCCTCTCGAATGTTCCATCAGAGCAGCACACGTCAACCTGGCAGCAAAAGAGTAAGGTTTACACTTAGCTATAGAAAAAAAATCAGCAGCTGGTTAATCCTGGAAAGATTAACAATTTACATATATGAAGCTAAAAGCAACAACTCTATTAACACATCTTAAGACCAAATACATGACACATAGTATCATGTCGACAAAATAGACCACGAGATAACAGAGATCGGGTCATAACAATCTGTCAAAAATAATGGTTACTGTAAAGATGATAAGGTCAGAGACGCGTTGCTAAAGGAAAGTTCAGAGCAGCGGATCAGCTACAAACAATGATCAGCAGAGCAGCAAATCAGCTACAAACTAGCCTCGCTAAGGCTAAAATTAAGAAGCTAATAGATCGTACGGCTGAAAGAGTAAACGCGTAGCTATGATATGATCTGATCTACTGATTTGCTCGTAAAATGGCTAATACCCTATCCGTAACCAGAATCACAGTCAAATCGGAGTAACCTGACAGAGATAAACAAATCAGAGCACAATCCACCAACCCGTGGACAAATCGGGGGCTACATATTTACGGATCGAAACCTCAAAGGCACCAGAAACAGTAGGTCGTATCTAACCCCAAGTCGCCTAGCTTAAAATCAGAGTTTACTGGCAGAATTAGGAAGGCAGATGGTGATTTTACCTTTGGAAAATACTCCCTGACCTTGTCCATGCACTTCTTTCTTGATTGCAGGTGTACCTTGCAGTAGCATACATGCAGTAGCAAGCATGAACATCACAAGTTAGGAACAGCAACAGTTCTAGTTGATTGTTGCACCTTACAGTAGCTATTTGTAATAATAAACTTGTACATTTGACTTGGAAATAAAGAGAAATACATAATAACTTACTTCTTGTGTCTCCATCTGTCCAAGTTGGTTCCCTTGATGATCCATGTTTCTTTGGAGCTAATTCACATTGCCGCCAGCTGGGACGATCTGAATTTCGTCAGCCATCTCAATTTGGCACCTGCAGTATACAACACAAGTACACAACAATCACAAACACAGCAGGCACCAGAACAAGCACAAGAATAAGCAGCAGCACAAGCACAAGAATAAGCCAGCAGCACAAGGCACAAGCACATCTCAACAATCAATCAGCACAAGCAAAAATAGCAGTAGCAGTACAGGCATATAAGCAGCAACACCAACAACATAAGCAAACCAACTAAGATTTAGAGAGAAAGTGAGGAAGGTAGCCGTACCTGCCCAACTAGGGTTTGTGCCGCGCGGAGGTGGAGGAGATGCCTGGCCGAGCTTGGAGGCAGAGGTGGAGGTGGCGTGTGGGCGAGCTGCCTTGGAGGGTGCAAGTCACCGGAGGTGGAGGAGAGCCTGGAGCAGCGGAATCGAAGGAGCGCGTGAGGCAGAGGAGGAGTCCCGTCGACCAGGAGGTCCAATCACCGTCGATTTGCAGGGGGGCGTCGCCGGCGAGGGGCTGCGGTGGTCCTAGGTCACGGCGATGAAGAGGTCGTGGTCGTCCTCGACGAGCAGCAGGCGGCGCGGAGGCGCTGGTGTCGCGCCGGCGACCCAAGCCGTGAGGGCTAGGGTTCACGGAGCCGAGCACGGGGAAGCAGAGCGGCAACGAGGCGCGGAGGGCGACGGAGGAGATCGATCCGTGGTCTCGAAGGCAGGCGGAGGGGACGGAGTTGGCCAGCGACCGGCCGGAGCAGCGGCACTAGCGGCGGCGCATCGAGCGCGTGCAGAGAGGAGAGCGTGCAGAGAGGACCTCTTGTATGCGTACAGAGAGAAAGAGAGATGAGGGAGGGTGAGAGAGAGGCCGGTCTGGGTAGCCTAGCCGGACCGGACAAAATGGGCAGGTTTGGTCCAGTTGGACACGGTGGGCTCAGCCCAGTTAGCTTGTTGTAAAAATATAGAAAAATCAAGATTACCAAATTCGAGAAGAATTTGTACTTCATCCGAGTGCAAGATTACCAAATTTTGTCCTAGAAATCAGAGAAAAAGAGAAAGTGAGAACTGAAGAGAAACAAAGTCTGAATAGACAGAACAACGCAGCTACAAGGAAATGATTTTTTGAGATTACAAGGAAATGGGTTAGGATTTAGGAAGGCATATGGATACACGTAATGAGTTGATCCAGAGACTTCAAATAATCTTAAAATCAACTAGTCTGAATGATAATGTAAATAATGGAAAAGACAAGTCATGTCGCTTGTTTGCATAAATGTACAAGTACAAAATAGTCCCTGCCCCAAAACACTCTATCACCCAAATAATCATTAACTAATTACAATTCAAAAATCAAGTATGGTTTGTCCACACCAAGCAAGAAGTATGCATCAATGACAGAAACGAAGATCTATATTTCTAGGTACTTATTAATCTATGCGATAAAAGATGAAATGACGAACATGGAGCATATATACTCATTTCTATGCACATAGATGAGATGCTCATCGGTAAACACATGCCTGTCAACTTTTCATACATGGCGTTGCTGCGAGGTGAACTGCATATGAACTACGCATATATATATGAATTGCATATGGTAAGGAAACAATGAAAAGGAAAAAACAATGAACCTATAAACTTGTATACACATCAGAAGCTCTTGGAAGTTGTTATCCTAAAAGAAATTGATGATAACGTTAAAAAGTTGCGGAAAGATGGCAGGAGATCGTCATCTTCTGCATGCAATGACAATGTTTGGCATTTGAATGTGTTTCTAAGCAAAAGTGTGCTAAGCAAAAGTTCAGAAGCATCAACATACTCTACTAGCCAACAAGGCAAGAAGAAGAGGGATACAATAATGATGTAATGAGAGAAAGGAAGATACAGTGCTTGATAATTATACGGGATGGGAAATATAGAAAGTACTGACTTGAAAATGCTTGCACATGTTGATTGTTTCAAGCATGATGAAGCATGCACTGGTTTTTCTCTAGAACCTGAGGTGAAAAATATACATGATTTCAGCCTTTTTAAAAGTGAGATAAGTGATAAAAATGAAGAAGCCATAACAAGAGATAAGTTTCATACGCAGGAAACTGACGCCAAATTGAATGTAATATCTAGTAACCACGAAACAGATCGTGAAGCAAAAGATACATCCTATCCCTTCTCACGTTACCCAAGCAGGTTATCTCCATTACACCTCTGAATGTACAGAGTTCAAACTGAAAAAGTACTGAACGATATGAAGATCAGTGAGCCAACGTCGGTACTAAATTTCCAATAAAATAGATGGACTAATCTCAATCTAACCAGTTGACTAAATCATGAATATTAGACATTATGCGATCTCCGCCAAATGGCGGACCGAGACTTACCACACTCTAATTGATCTGTCCAACAAAATAATAGCAAGCATATTGGAGAAGTAAGATCTGATTCTAGATAGGAGAAGAGAAACTGAGAATGCTAGAATCACCTAAACTGTTGCTAGCAAGGAAACCATCTAAAAAAAGGTGAGATTTAGGAGCAGTTACAGACTGATCTAGCGGACCATCTCTTTCCATGCATGTGTTATCTTTACATGTGCGACAAACAATATATATTATTACCTGTGGCAAATGCACGTGCATTTTACTAGTAGTAAGATAGAAAGACATGATGTACGTATACTATAAGCTACTGATATATATTTGGAACGTAGACATGACAGCTGCCACATGAACCGCTATCTACATATATCCACCTGCCTGCGATTGCTGTGCATGATCAATAAACTCCGGCGAGCATGCTCGGCTGGCTCGGCCCCTAAAATAAGCTGCTATGTACATGATCACATACACGAAGTCCAGATACAAGCGGAACGACATGGCCGTAGTGTGGCCGGTAGAAGAAGACGGGTGCTTGATGATTATACATGACGAGAAAGATAGAAAGTACTGACTTGAAAATGCGTGCACATGTTGATTGTTTCGAGAAAGGCTTTTCGAAACTGAGATAACTGATAGAATGAAGAAGCTAGAACAAGACTAAGAATGCAAACTGAAGAACTAAAGAAAGTTGGATAAAATGGAGATAAAAAGAATATGACCGAATGAAAGAAAGATCCAACAAATGAGCAAATTAAAATGAATATATGAAAAAAATAAATTGAGCAAATAACAACTAAAAAATAGATATAAACTAAGAAATTAAGCTACTACATGTAGCAAATTGACACCACACAAAAATGAGATACTAAGAAAATGAAGAAATACAAAGCAAAAACTGAGATAACTAAAAAATGAAAAACAATGAATGCACAAGCACAAAATTCTAAGAGACTACACGTTGAGAAGGAGAGACTATAACTGAAAAACTAAGGAATGACGAAGATTAACTGAAGAACTGAGGAAGAATGGATGACTGAAACACAGGACTAAAAGATCAAGGACAAATCGGCTAGCTCCAATGCTGCAGATATTGGTCTCCACTGGTCAGAGTGCTTTCATCAAGCGTCGCTGTATTCAGGACAATTTCCTGTATGTGAGAAACGTCATCAAGCAGGCTCATAAGAAGCCAATGGGGGCAAGTGCTTGGTCAGTTGGAGGACTATCTGCGCCCCATTAGATTTGGGGACCTTGGCATCAAGAACCTAGAGGCTTTCAGTAGGGCTCTGCGATTGCGATGGGAGTGGTTTCGCTGGGCCGAAAGAGAGAGGCCATGGAAGGGGATGGAGACGCCATGTGACAAGGCTGACAGGGACTTGTTCGCAGCTTGCACCTCCATATCCATTGGCAATGGAAAAATCGCTCTGTTCTGGTCTGATCAATGGTTAGATGGGGCGGCTCCTGCGCAAATTGCGCCTCTTTGCTTTCCCCTAGCGACGAGGAAGAAGCTGACGGTTAAAGAGGCTTTGACGGATGGAAAATGGATGAGAGGGCTTCTTCGAATCGCTACTGCTGAGCAAGTTGATCAGTTTGTTAAGCTTTGGCGTTTACTGCAGCCTGTTGTGCTAACAGATGGCCGGGACTCGATCAGATGGAACTTGACGATGGACGGACAATACTCTGCCAAATCTGCGTACGAGGTGCAGTTTCTGGGGCGAGTTTTGCAGCCTCATCTCGAACATGTATGGAGGATCAGAGCGGAGGGGAAGGTGAAGTTCTTCTTCTGGCTACTGTTAAGCAACAGAAATTGGACCGCTGAGCGGCTGTGCGCGAGAGGGCTGCCTCACGACAATAACGGTTGCCTCTGTGATCAACATTTTGAAACTGCGGCCCACCTGGCTCTCAACTGTACTTTTGCCAAAGAGGTCTGGGCTCAATTTCTGAACTTCCACCCAGATGCTGTCCGTTGTGCCGCTGCTTCCACAACTGTCAATGGATGGTGGACAAAGGCTCGCCGTGGCAAAATGACTGAGCAGAAAAAAGATGGCATCACCCTATCCATTTACATAATCTGGCACCTATGGAAGGAACGAGGAAGAAGAATTTTTCAAAATGTGAGCCTGGCTGCACCTGCCGTGGCTGCACTTATCAGAGCCGACCTCAGATTGATCGCGATGGCACGCAAACAAAACTGAGATGTGTAGAGCGTTTTGTAAAAAGCGGTGTTGTTTGGGTTGGCTAGGTGGCTTAGCGCTGGGCTATTTCTGCCTAAGTCAGGTTCTAGGACCTTCTTTCTTCTTTCTTTTTTCTCCTGTTTCCCTACACTCGGCTGTAAACTTTGTGGGGTGTTTCCCTCTCCTTTAATGCATAAGCAGAACGCCTGCTGTTCCCCGTAAAAAAAAAAGATACTAAAAGACTGTAAATACAAAATAAGAAACTGAAAAAAAATGTTGAACTGAAGAACAAGAATGAGAAAAGTGAGAAATGAAACAAAAATGAAGAAACTCGTGAGCTGAAGAACAAGAATGAGAAAAGTTAGAAATGAAACAAAAATGAAGCAAATCGTGAGAGTGCAAACTGAAAGACTTAAAAATGAATAGCTCAACTGAGTAAAGATGACTTTAAACTGAAATACTAAGGCTAATTGAACTGAACTAAAGACAAGTAAAGAAAACTGAAGAGTGAGGCAAACTGAATTTTACTGAACACATGGCTAATTAACTGAAGAAAACTGGACTGCATGACAAAACTGAAGAGTGAGGAAAATAAGTGAAATTCATGTGATAAATGAAGAGTATTTGAAGACTAAACTGTTGCCTGGAATAGAAATGGATAATAAGAAATGCAAAAGAAACAAACGGAGCTCGCAATTGTAAAACACTTTGAAGCAATCTAAACTAGAATTTCACGGGGGAATACAGCTCATGGACAAAATTTATAAAACAAAAAAGAAAGCTAAGAACAATCTCAAGTAACTCTCCCACATGTACTCCGTGACGTTTGGAATCTGCCGGATAAATTGTGTTTCAGATACACTGGCAATGACTGGCTTCAACTCCTACTTGGCCAAGGTAGACCAGGCCATGCGTGCAAGGATTCCAAACGTTAGAGAGCTTGTAATGCACGACTAGGGGTTGTACACTGTTATCCCCTTGAGATATAAAGCTCTCTTCCTACTTTTAAAAAGTAGAATCTCACAGGAGACTAAGAACTCATGCACAAATAAAAAAAGCCCGCAAAGCTCATCAGCCTACAACCAGGACAAGGTGATTTTCAGATAAAATGAACAATACATACAAAAACCTATCTAACTAGGACTGGATCCAACTAATCCAACACGACAACATCTGAACAAACCATCAGTATAACCTGAAAATCAAATAGAGCCTAATATACTCAACAAACCTGGAGCACCAGAACTGAACCTAAGCTAAGGGGAGGTCAAGCACAAGCATCGCGAGGAAAAAAACAAGATTGAGGACGAATTGCATAATGCCAAATTTGGGTATTCCAATTACATCAGTCGCGCCCACCTCTAAAATACAATATATTAACCCAACTACAGTAAATTCTCAGATCTCACACCAACAGAACACTACAGCCATGCCAACCCCAACCAAAAACAACATTCATACCAGCTAAATTTAGAACAGAATCGGAGAACAAAGCAGACAGAGGAAGAAGGCCTGGTGAATACCCCTCGCCAGCAGCGCACATGCCTTCCACGCTCCAAATCGCCAATATCTTCACCGGTGGATGATGAGGGGCACCGTACACGGGCTGACGGGCCACTGCTCTCTCCATTGCCGCTAGCATTGCCTGCAGAGTCACATCTCAGTCCATCAGCTGTCTCCCCGTCTCGCGAAGCACCGCCCCCTCGGAGACCGCAGCCCTCTCCGACATGATTTCGCCTCTTCTCCCAAGAATATGAGATGAACAGAGAGCGGTGGTTACAAAAGAGAAAGTGAAGTGAAATTAAAAAAACTGAAAAAAGTACCGGTTAACTCAGATATCGAGGGATAAAAAAAATAGACAGCCGTGCCAAGATTCACAAACAGATCGAACGATCCAAAAACTATCTATTTTTCAATTGTAAAACAGACGGCTGTTTAATAGGAAAAGTGTACTTTTAGTAGCATTTTTATAGAAGTGCCAAAGTGCCACTAATAGTTCAACGCAGAGGCACTAAATTATGTCTCTTTTTTAAAAATATTAGAGACACTGTTAATAGTGTCTCAAAAGGCTAAACTATTAGTGGCATTTTAGAAACTGCCTATACAATCTCATAATTTAAGGCACTATTATTTAAAGTGCCACAAATAATTATAATTAGAGGCGGTTATAAACAGTGCCTCTAAAAAAAATGTCACTGATTTTTGGACGTTCTATAGTGGGTGGCCGTGGGCGTCCGTCTATGTGGTGAGGTTTTTGTTTTTAGGATTTTTTGCGATGCGGTAGGCACCGAGGATGAGGACGCCAGCCTGTATAGAGCGGCTACAGGGGTTGCCATACGACGACAGAAGAAGGCTGCCGTTGGCGTCGATCGATGGAGGGCTGCCGTGATAAATCTTGGGTTCATGCCTCCACTTGCCACCAACCCACGTGTAAATATGATATGAATATGTGTTGGTAATCATGTGGTGCTCCATCTCTCTGAAATCAACTGCAATCTCCGCGTACATGTGCTAAACCACCGTACTTAGGATTGTACATCTTCAAACAATAGGCCAAAGGACTGCAGCTGCACAACCAGTGTAAGGTTAGGTTTCGTTCTTCAACTTACTTTTTTTAGCATATAGTAGTTATAATACACTAGCTGAATACCCGTGCGTTGCTACGGTTTATAATTTCGTTTATTGCATATGCATGTCAAAGTGACATCAAGCTATTAGACGGAGGTTATACACACCGAATAGATCCAGAAGTTATAAAAAATATAGGAAAGCTGGAGAAAAAAGATTTAGAAAAAGAATTAATGTTGTGTTTTGGCTAATTTCTATGCTTTTACAATTTTCTTACTAATTCTTATTGAGAATAAATTAGGTAATATTTTATAAAGATATTCTGCATGATGTGAATTTGTACAATTTAACTTAACCAAAATATATTTTCTCGTATTTCTTTAACTTGCTTACTTAAAAAATATTTTCAACGTGTTTGGTTGGGAATTTTGTAATGTAACCTGATTACTGTGTTAGATACCATTAAAATATGTTTGGTTCAGTTTATGCTTAAACAAGTTTTCTGTAATCAAATCCACCACTTCAGGAAATTGTTACTGATCACACCCCTTCGGTAACAGATCATACTATCGAGCCGTGTGAGCCAGGGCCACACACCCCTACATCTACTTCACCCCAACGACACCACGTCAGGGCACACAAGGAGAGGCGGCCGAACGGGAGGAGCTGCTGGCGCCATGGATCCCCTCGGCCATGGTTCCCCTCAAGCTTGAGGAATTGCTCTGTTCTGAACCCCCTTCTTCTCCTCTTTCCGGCTGTCTTCTTTTCCTATTTTTCTCATTCCGTTACCAGTCTGTTACCAAACGGATTTGGCTATTTCTCATTTCATTAGCATTACCACCAGTAAATCGATTCCGTTAACTGAACCAAACGCGTTCTCTGTGTGATAAAAAGTTGCATGTGAACTACATAGAGACGATTAGTTGGTGGCAATTTTGACGGCATATCTTGTCGAGCTTCACTCGCGCAACCGGACCTAGATCTAGCGGCTATAGCATTGGCACGACTATTCAAGGTGTGCCGTCGTGGACCTCGACTTGCAAGTTTCCCTCGACGTAGTGCGAGACAACATTTCTACAAAGCGGGCAGATACAATGAAAACATCAAAATATTGTGCCATGCCATGTCGGATAGGCGAATTCAGCTAATGACACGGTATATGTGCCTAGTACAGCGCGACAGTTGGCAAAGGCCCGAAATAGCAAGGCCACATCTTAGTATATGGGAGATGATCTTGTTCCCCCGCAACGTCTGGGCCTCCACACATAGCTAACAGCGGACCGCGTCGTGGTCAAAGGGTAGCGGGCCCACCCCTAACCTTATCTCCTTCCTCCTCGTCTCCTACCTATGTACGCCGTCACAACTGCTGTCTGCAACATTGCCGCCTTCGCGATGTCGGGCTGCTGCCGCCGCCGCGCCTGTTGTCATACGCACCGTCGTGCCACACCGCGCCTGCCGGCTTGTTGCGCCTCCACGCCGCTCGCAACCGCCGCCTACATCATCGCGTTCGGTCTTTGCTGCTGACATTGTCGCGCCACCACACACTGCCGGCTCGTTGCGCCTCTGCGCCGCCGGGCCGCCATGGTGCACAGTCGTGCACACAAGGTGTCGACACGCAGCTCGCATCAGATGTCTGCGATCGCGCTCTATCCTCTCTGAGGAGGACGTCTCCCCTTGCGCGCTCACCCGAGGTAAACGCTTCTGGCTCGCTGCAGCCATGGTGATGTTGTTGGCCAACTCCCTTGTTGTCAATGCTACGAGCGTTGTCCCGGGCGGCTATGAGAAGTGAATAAAGATGCTACCTAAGGCGTTTGATGATGCTATGCGGATGCTATAACCTCGTCGGCGGATTTTGCTATAGTGTTATAGGGCGATGCTACAATAGTAGCATTTTTTTGCTATTTTTCTTCTATATTTTTGCTACAATAGTGCAAAGTATGTGCTACATCAATTTTTGATGAAAGTCTGCGACAAGGTCGGTTTTACTACATAAGCTAATTTTTTTCTACAAAACCACCTACGATATCTCCAACGAAGTCGGTTTTTTGCTACAGTTGCTAACTATTTTTACTACCACCGTTTTAAAATTTTGCTACAATAGCATAAAGCTTTTGCTACACGGTCTTCGGTGAGGTCTACCTGTGGAAGTCTCCGACGAATCTCCGACAAGGTCGGATATGCTATATTAGTACAAATTTTTGCTACAAGTTCGCCGACGAGGTCTAGTCTGTCTGTTTTATTTTCTGAACTAAACCATTTTTTACAATATATAGCAAAAGGTGAATTTATTGTAGCAAAAGCTGGACTTTTTTGTTGAAAAACGGATAAACCGACGAGAAGGAATCTAACCGTCTAGACTCAGCTGGGACCCGGGGATGAAAATTTACATCCCGGGCACGCGTAAGAGTATCTCCACTCGCCTACCCAGGACGCCGATCCGGACGCCGAAATTCAGTCCGGACGTCGAAAATCGGCCCAGTCGCGTACCCAGAGACCTGTTTTCGTCCGGATTTCGGCGTGTTTTGGTCCGGCCTACCTAGACCGAACCCAGGTTCCCGGGTACGCCCTGGGGACGCCGGACGCCGCAAAAAAGGACGTGGGCCAGCTCTGTCGGCGAGACAGTCCCATTTCCACCCACTCCACTCGCCCAGACTGCCGCGAAGAGCTCTGTCGCCATGACTTCGCCGGCGGAGCTCCCCCGCGCCGAGACATGCCCACGCCCCTAGCTACGCTCGCCGTAGTTGCCGCCCACATCCACGCCTTCTCCGCCGCCGCTTTCGCTGACCTAGCCTCGCCGTAGCTCTGCTTCCCTCCGTGCTCCCACCACCACGTCCGCCAAGTGTTCGACCTTTGGCCGGATTCGGCCATGGACTCCGACGACGACAAGATACTATCCACTGACTCTGACGAGGGTCTTTGGTCAAACTTTGGTCTTAAAGTGTTATGTATTCACTGTATGCCGAAATTTAGACGAACTTGAGCCGAATTTGAGAGGAAACGGGCGACCCGGGAACTCGTCCTGGATACGCAAGTGGAAAACTGGACGTATTTAGGCCAAAAACTTGCGTCGTCCGGTCAAATTTTGGTCCGGATTTCGGCTGGGTTCGGCCAACGAGTGGAGATGCTCTAACACTGTCCTTAGTATATACTCTCGTTCGTGAGCAAGGTAGGCCTTAACGTATTCCTTTTTCTGAACATACTACTCTCGTTCGTGAGCAAGGTAAGATATGAACTTCACGTTGACCAGTCAAAATAAAAACCACCATCTCAAGATCTCAATCTCCATAGACAAAATTAGATCGCTAGAGACATGGAGCGCGCATCACGAGAAGTCAATTCTTGAGGCAACAATTCAGTGTAGTACCGCATCCACGGCAAGCCATCCCGTGGCGCCCGATGTGTCGACGACAAACAGTCCTAACGGAGTCCTGGATGCCCATGGCGGCGAAGTCCTTTCCCATCGCAAGCACCACCCAACGTGACCCCGAGCACAGCTCGATTACCTTCCCCCACCGCCA
This sequence comes from Avena insularis, assembly GCA_023614405.1. NCBI lineage: Eukaryota > Viridiplantae > Streptophyta > Magnoliopsida > Poales > Poaceae > Avena > Avena insularis. The sequence continues at coordinate 336,526,424 of CM042687.1, forward strand.
GGAGCACCGCTGGTTGGTTCTCTTCTCCTCGATCCTCAGCGTCGCCACAACGACCTCCCTGACGCAGCTGCGGGGCGCGTGGAGGAGCACCAAGGCGCCATGGAAGAAGTAAGGATCCCGCCTGGCGCCGCCGTCGGATGCAGGGGCGCGTGGCTGCGTGGTGTAGGAGAACCAGGGGAGTACAGCGAGTAGGTGAGGTGTGCTCTCCTGGGATTTGGATCGGGACTGGAGGTAGAAGATAGGCCCTCTAGGTCCCCTCCGGCCAAGAGAACCAAGACCGGGTCGGGCGGACCTTTTTTTTTTCTTTTTTTCGATTCGAATCCTTCACTCGGGGTGGCGTCGGTGGGAAAGCGTAACGTTGGCTGACGGAAACGTATCGAACCAACCTACCGCAAGAAAAATTAGTAGATAGATATGGAATTTTTGTGTATTTTAATAACAACGCACACTCCGATCTAAGTATTCAACTTGAGTCTGAAGTCATGTAAGTAGGACACTGATGTATCTCTACATACATAATTCACTCTTTTCAAGTTTAGAAATCATGATTTGTTTTCATAAGGGCATCGATGAACTTGGGTTTGATGTATAGTTAAATCTCTGTGAATGCACGTGCCCTTATATGTAAATATATCCACCAAAGTTTGATCTTTCAGTTTCCTGATCTCTTTATCACATAAAGCGTGATTAGGGTCATGTGAAAAGTGGAAATATGTAGACATGTGAATTACATTAAACACTGTAAACTAAAGATGAATCGTCTAATCATTGAGGATTTTTGGAGCAATGTTTCCTGCTGCTTGATGTGTTTTGCTACACAATGATCTCCTAAATAATTGAATCCGCAGACTATCGATATTCTTATTCGAGCTTTTATAGTACCACATCTCTCCTCTCAAACGGAGAAGACTAGGATGTTTTTAATATCGTCACAAATTTTTTATTTCTCTAGAATAGAAGTCCACTGTATTAGATTGCAAGGTTTAATGAGTTTATTATTTTATTTGCCCCTTTTTGATGCTTCAGTCTGCTTGCTTACATGGTGATAATATTTATTGGTTTTAGTTGTTGTCTCACTATCTTCACTTTAGTACAACAAATAGCTGGCCTTGCTGATGCATGGCTGTTTTCTTCAGAAGTAATAAGCTATAACTGACTGGATCCATGAAAATATGTTTCTTAACTATGGTTATGTGGTATCCATTGATTGTAGGAGAAGATTTGGATGTTAAATGCGCTTCACTCTTCTCGGCATTTGAAGTTTTGCAAGAATTATTAGCATGTATTTTACGGCGGTAAGGCGCCCTAAAGCGTTGGGGCACGCTCTACAAAATAAGCGCCACCTAAGCGCCTAAAGTGGTAAAAAATCTAAATCATTAGGGGCGCACTTAAAACCGTGATTATTAGCCTCTTGAGTCATATAGCATGGATAAAGTTAGATCAAACTTTTGCTTCAGTGTCCCCCCTTCTTTTCAACTTTGACAACAAAAACTCGATACTAAATCGTTTTACTGTTTCTTAATCTATATCTCTATCTCTACTACTAATAAAAGAGCAAACATGATCTTTTCTACATGCACCCCGTAACTTACACCCATAACATGGACGGACTGACCAAGGCCACATGATCAGGCCCACTAAAGACAATCTAACAACTAAAATTAGCCTAATCAAATCTCTGTGTGCCTTTAGCAATTTTCAGCGTCGGACGCACTTATCCCAGCCCGGGAGAATAAGAAACAGTCAAACAGATGCCCCGTGTCCTCAGCCCCTGCGACCGCTCAACACACGAAAAAGGAAACTGATCACGCCCCCTCCCCCCCCCCCCCCCGATCTCCTCACCCTGATCACCGGCCTCCCTGGACGGCGCCCTCTCCGTGCCCCTGACCTTGGATGACACCCTCGCCAAGTTCCCTCGCCGTGTTCATGTACAACGCCCTCGCCGCGACCTGGACCTTCGTCTACCGGCCGTCCATCGCCCGCTTCGTTGTCCTCACTGCCACAACATTTGTCGCCATCCTGTGCCACAACATTTGTCGCCATCCTGTAACAGATCCGAGACCAGTCAGTGCTGCAAATATTATTCCAATCTATAATCAATCTTTCAAGTATCAGTCTGCCTCTAGCAAAGTGCCCATGTATCAACATAATTTCTTCTATAATAATGACAATGGCAATTTTAATTGTTATGTCCACTTTTTTTTTGAATTCTGTTATGTCCATTATTCTTGAAGCGGTACACAACTATGAAATTATTGTTATATAATATACTAGATAGTACATGTCTTTCACATAATCCTTGATATGCGTGTCCCATGATAAGGAATACCAGATAATTTAGTGATATCCGCTCTTTCTTTGCAACTTTATCTTATAATCTGCACACTGTTAGAGCCCCAACAGAACCCTTCGGTATGATAAATTGTACTATATCTTTTCCATGTCCTGAAAAAGCTAGCAAATTGCGCCAGGAGTATTTCATATTGAACTATTTATTTAAAATAGAAAACAAAGGGTAATTGACTGCATGCATCAGACAACTTAAAATATTGTCACTACTTCAAGTAATTTGGTATTGTCGGCCGTGTTCATATTTATATGTCACACTATCCACTTGCTTTCACAAAAATTGGATTGCATTCAAATAAGTTTATTATTTCCAGGCTACAGGAAGATATGCAGCAAACTGACTGAATTTTTAAGTACCGGCCAGAGGAAGAAGCTATTGGTATGTCATCTCTCAACCGCATGGGGGCGCACACCCCATTTCAGGATATACGCAACACCATCTCCTTGGGTAACTATCAAAACAACCAGTGTCTACTGAGTGTTATTGTTTTTCAGGTATAATGAATATTATTGTTGTTGTAGCGCTAAATAACAGAATGTATTTGCGCATATCCTAAAGAATTGAAAAGGCAGAGGGACGGAGAATATTATGTATGACATAAAGATGATATTCAGTGATTAATGTGACACATGTTCATAAAGATCAACCTCATGATGGTACGTCATACGCTGCTACCAATGTGGAACATACCCCATTTCAGGACATCAGCATCACTCACTACTCAGGTATTATGTCATCAGTTGCAGCCTACTTCTCAGGTAATTGTTGCAAAACTAAATTGTTAATATATTTTATCATATATGTAGAACCTATGGAACTGAAGAGGCAACAGCCAATATTCACAAAATCAACCTGATGTAATGTATTGTATGAACAGAAAACTAGGAGCATACAGCAGTGACTGTGAAAAGATTAAAGAGATCACTTTTGCTTCAGTGCCCCCCTTCTTTTCAACTTTGACAACAAAAACTCGATACTAAATCGTTTTGAAGACCGTACGAATCCACCTGAGGCCAGCATGGTCCTCTTAGATGTATACTCACTGTACATGTATACTTACGTGCCTGCGGGAGGCGGAAATCGGGAGGTATATAGCAGTAGCAACAAAATTTTAAAATGTGGCATGCAAAAACGTAGATCTCACTAAGCCCTTTTTCTTGGTGTACTTGTGGCATAGGGCTGCAATTGGGATAAAGCAACTGTAAATCCTGGTTGTCTGGACAAACTATGAACTAAAGAAGTGATTTTAATTGGAACTGACTAGCAATATACATTTAATTATGTCCCGCACCAATGTCATTAGTATAGACTAGGTAGCCTAAACATATGATGGTTTTGATTCCGCTTCCAGTTTCTACTTGTGGCCTACAGGTATAGCTTCAGATTTTCCTATTCAGAGGATGTTCACTCAAAACCTGACTAAAAGGAAAATGTCCAAGAATATCATCAACACCAAAACAATAATAGCAAACATGATCTTTTGTACATGCACCCCGTAACTTACACCCATAACATGGACGGACTGACCAAGGCCACACGATCAGGCCCACTAAAGACAATCTAACAGCTAAAATTAGCCTAATCAAATCTTCGTGTGCCTTTAGCAATTTTCAGCGTCGGACGTGTTGGAGATATGCCCTAGAGGCAATAATAAATGTAGTTATTATTATATATTTGTGTTTATGATAAATATTTACATTCATGCTATAACAGTATTAGCCAGAAACATTAATACTTGTGTGATTTGTAAACTAAATTAGAGTCCCTAGTAAAGCCTCATTATAATACTAGCTTGTTGATTAATAGATGATCATGGTTTCTCGATCATGAACATTTGATATGTTGTTAATAACAAGGTCATATCATTAGGAGAATGATATGATGGACACACTCCTATAGATAAACGTAGCATAAAGATCAAGTCATTTTAATAGTTCAATTGCTATAAGCTTTTTGATACATAGTAACCTAATTCCTTCGACCATGAGATCATGCTTATCACCATCACCGGAAGGATGCTTTGATGACATCAAACACCACACCGTAACTGGGTGGCTATAAAGGTGGCATTGAGTGTTCGGAAAGTATGGGTTGATACACATGGATCAAGAGTGGGATTTGTCCATCCATATGACGGATAGATATACTCTGGGCCCTCTCGGTGGAATGTCATCCAATTGGCTTGCAAGAATGTGACTGGCTCACAAGGGATCACATACCACGGGAACGAGAAAAGAGTACTTATCGGTAACGAGGTTGAACTAGGTATGCAGAGATATCGACGATCAAACCCTCAGATAAGTAAACTATCGTGAGACAAAGGGAAATTGGTATCGTATGTAAGTGGTTCATTCGATCGCAAAGTAATCGTAGAAATATGTGGGAGCCATATGAATTTCCAGATTCCTCTATTGGTTATTGATCGGAGAAGTGTCTCGATCATGTCTGCATAATTCACGAACCGTAGGAAGACACACTTAAGGATTCGATGTTGTTGAGTAGTTATGGAATGATGAGAAAGATACCGAATGTTGTTCGGAGTATCGGATGGGATTCATGATATCACGAGGAGATCCGGAATAGTCCGGAGAATAAGATTTATATAAGGAAAGTCCTGTTTCGGAGTTGGGGAATGATTCCGGTGTTTTCATCGGAAATGTTCTAGAAGGGTCTGGAAGGTCCGGCACTCCAGAGGGGAAGGGCACATGGATGTGTCATGACAATGTGGAATGGTTGCATCATGTACTGGGTAACATGGCTGGGCAAAATAAAGGGAGAAATCAAATCCTAGTTTGAAAGTCAAACGCCAGTTTGAAAAGTCAAACGACAAGTTTGCTTGGTGGAGGGAGAGTAGGAAACCTACTTGGGGAGGAGTTCCTCTCCCTCCACCCACCGGCCAAGGAGGCCGACTTGGGGGAGGACTCCCTCCTCCCAAGCCGCGCCCTCCCACCTATATAAGGAGGGGCAGGGCTGCCCCTCTTTCCTACAACCAACACACCCAAAAACCTAGCCCTAGCCGCCGGCCTCCTCCAAGTCGCCACCGCCACCTAAGGTTCCTCCAACTCGCCGAGTTGGGGCTTCCCTAAGCCCTAGCCGCCGGCCAAGCTCCCCCCTTGGTGCCTCTAAACCCTAGATCACCAAGGCCTCTCTCATAGTCCACCATACTCGCTCCGGCTTAAGGCGAAGCCCTGCGAGATCTCCCATCTACTTCCGGTACCACGCCGTCGTGCTGCCGGAATCGCGAGGAGAGTGCTACAACCTCTGCTGCCTGCTAGAACAAGGGAAAGGAATGTCTTCATCGAATACTGAACGTGTGACCGACTGCGGAAGAGCTGCCGGAACGCAGCGCCGGAAGGATCGTCTACGCGATCTTGAGATCAGCAAGAGTACGACTACATCACCCATGAGAATCTGCTCTCGTTAACCGCTTTGAAATCTTCGAGGGTGAGTTCCTATATCGACTCGTTGCTACAATCTAGTAGATAGATCTTGGCTTGTTTGTTCGCATGCGGTAGAAAATTTTGTTTTTCCATGCTACGAACCCCTACAGTGGTATCAGAGCCGTGTCTATATGTAAATCTGTTGCACGAGTAGAACACAATGGTCATTGTAGGCGGTGGTGCTTTTATTATCAATTGCTTCTTGTGTACTTTGCATCTTGCGATATGATGGGATGAAGCGGCCCGGGCTAACCTTACATGACATCGTTCATGAGACTTGCTCCACGCTCAACATGCAACTTGTATTGCATAAGTGGCTTTACGGGTGCCTGTCTCTCCCATCATAGTATAGATCCAATTTACAACGGGCACTTGATAGTTCAAACATCAACGTTGTGGTTCTTGTTCGTAAGTTAGAACGACACTTATTGAAAGCCCCAAACCACGTAAAATATGCAAAGAAAATTAGAGGCGTCTAACTTTGTTTTGCAGGGGTGTGGTGTGATGTGATATGGCCATGATTGTGATTATATTTGATGTATGCAATGTTCCTTATTGTAAGTTGGCAACCGGCAGGAGCCATATGGTTGTTTTTAAATTCTGTTAAGACCCGCGTGTCTATTCAAAGTAGTTGTAATAGTTGGAGCTGGTGGACGACAACCATGAAATGGCGCCATTGACCTTGACGCTACCAGTGATGATGGAGATCATGTTCGTGCTTGAAGATGGAGATAGGAAGCACAAGAAGAAAGGCCATATCATATCACATATTATGAGTTGCATGTGATGTTAATCCTTTATGCATCTTGTATTGCTTAGTTAACGACGGTAGCATTATAATATGACCCCTCAAGCAAATAAATTTCAAGTTTTAAAGTGTTCATCCTTAGTAAGCACTGTTGCTAAAGCTCGTTGTTTCAAAGCACCACGTGATGATCGGGTGTGTTAGATTCTGCGAGTGTATACAACGTGAGCAAGCCAGATTTGCTCATGCGGAAGCTAAGGTTTAATCTTGATAATCCTAGCATGTACAGACATGGTCTCAGAACACGGATCACCGAAAGGTAAAGCATGAGTCATATAGTAGATATGATGAACATGTTGATTGTTCGCCATTGAAGCTACATCAACTCTCGTGATGATCGGTTTTGATGTGGTGGATTTGGTTCGTGTGATCACTAAAACAATGTGAGGGATATTGTTTTGAGTGGGAGTTCACCTAGATTAATTTAACTATTAATTAGAACTCAATTTGTCATAAACTTATTCTAAACTATTGCAAATATGTTGTAGATCAATGGCGGCCCCTACCATCAATTTTAATGCGTTCCTAGAGAAAGAAAAGTTGAAAAACAATGGAAGCAACTTTGCGGATTGGTTCCGCAATTTAAGGATTGTCCTCAATACTGGTAATTTGACCTATGTGCTGGATGCACCGCTGGGTGACCCGCCTGCAGCTGATGCTACCGATGAAGTAAAGAATGTTTACCTCACTCAGAAGAATCATTACTCCACAGTTCAGTGTGCTATCTTTTATGGTTTGGAATCGGAGCTTCAGAAAAGGTTTGAGAACCATGACCCACATGATATTGTCCGTGAACTCAAAATGATATTTGAGGCTCACGCGACAGTTGAGAGTTATGAGGCTTCTGAAAAGTTCTTTAACTGCAAGATGGAAGAGGGCAAATCCGTCAGTGAGCATGTGCTTAAGATGTCTGGGCACGCAAACAAACTCCAAAGCTTGGGTATAGTGATTCCTAATGCTTTGGGGATTTACCGTGTCCTCCAATCACTGCCACCAAGTTACAAGAACTTTTTGATGAACTACAATATGCAAAACATGAACAAGATGTTGTCAGAACTCTTCTCCATGTTGAAATATGAAGAAGTGGAGATCAAGAAAGAGCACCAAGTGTTGCTGGTCAATAAGACCACCAAATTCAAGAAAGGCAAGTCTAAGCAAAAGGGAAACTTCAAGAAGGGCGGTAAGAAAGTTGCCGCACCGGCGAAGAAGACCAAGGCTGGACCTAAGCACGATCGAGTGATTTTCTTGCAAGGGAGAAGGTCCGAAGCGGAATTTCCCAAAGTACATGTTATTGATGTGTATCTCACTAGTACTGTAGTAGTGCTCGGTATTTGATCTTGGTTTGGTTGATATTTGTAACTCAAACAGGTCTGCAGAATAAACGGAAGCTAGCGAAGAACGAGGTGACGATCGCGTTGGAAATGGATCAAAGGTTGATGTGATCGCTTGACGCTACCTCTTCATCTACCATCGGAATTAGTTTTATACTTAAATAATTGTTATTTGGTGCCTGCGTTGAGCATGAACATTATATCAGGATCATGTTTATTGCGAGACGGTTACTTGTTTAAGTCCGAGAATAATGGTTGTTCGATTTATATGAGTAATATGTTTTATGCACATGCACCTTTGATAGATGGTCTATTCATATTGAATCTCGATTGTAGTAATACACACATAAATAACATTGAGGCTAAACGTTTGAAATTGAGCGATAACTCGACCTATATGTGGCACTGTCGTCTTGGTCACATTGGAGTGAAGCGTATGAAGAAACTCCATTCCGATGGACTTTTTGAATCACTTAATTTCGAATCACTTGAAAGATGCGAAGCATGTCTGATGGGTAAAATGACTAAGACTCCATTTTCTGGGATGATGGAGCGAGCTACGAACTTATTAGAAATCATACATACCGATGTGTGTGGACCAATGAGTGTATCATCGCGCGGTGGTTATCATTATGTTCTTACCTTCACGGATGACTTGAGTAGATATGGGTATATCTATTTCATGAAACATAAGTCCGAAACTTTCGAGAAGTTTAAGGAATTTCAAAGTGAGGTAGAGAATCAACGTAACAAGAAGATTAAATTTCTACGATCTAATCATGGAGGTGAATATCTAAGTTATGAGTTTGGCGAGCATTTGAAGAAATGCGGAATACTTTCACAATTGACACCGCCGGGAACACCACAGCGTAATGGTGTGTCTGAACGTCATAATCGAACTCTCTTAGATATGGTTCGTTCTATGATGTCACTTACAGATTTACCGCTATCGTTTTGGGGTTATGCATTAGAAACAGCCGCATTCACTTTAAATAGGGCACCATCTAAATCCGTTGAAATGACACCGTATGAATTATGGTTTGGGAAGAAACCTAAATTGTCGTTCCTTAAAGTTTGGGGTTGCGAAGCTTATGTAAAGAAGTTACAGCCGGACAAGCTTGAACCCAAAGCGGAAAAATGCGTCTTCATAGGATACCCTAAGGAAACTATTGGGTATACCTTCTATCATAGATCCGAGGGCAAAATCTTTGTTGCCAAGAATGGATCCTTTCTAGAGAAGGAATTTCTCTCGAAAGAAGTGACTGGAAGGAAAGTAGAACTCGACGAGGTTGTTGAACCTTCTCTTGAACTTGCGAGTAGCGTAGCACCGGAAGCAGTTCCTATGGCGCCTACACCAATAAGAGAGGAAGCTAATGATGATGATCATGAAACTTTGCTTGAAGTTGCTACAGAGCCTCGTAGGTCAACGAGAACTCGTACCACTCCTGATTGGTATGATCCCGTTATGAGTGTCATGTTGGTGGATAACACCGATGACCCTGCGACATATGAGGAAGCGATGATGCGCCCATATTCCAATAAATGGCAAGACGCCATGAAATCCGAAATTGGATCCATGTACGAAAACCAAGTATGGACTTTTGTGGACTTACCGGATGGCCGGAAGGCTGTCGAGAACAAATGGATTTTCAAGAAGAAAACAAATGCTGATGGTAATGTTACTGTCTATAAAGCTCGACTTGTCGCAAAAGGGTTTTGACAAATTCAAGGAGTTGACTACGATGAGACTTTCTCACCAGTAGCGAAGCTAAAGTCTGTGAGGATTATGTTAGCGATCGCTGCATATTACGATTATGAGATATGGTAGATGGATGTCAAAACGGCGTTCCTCAATGGAGACATTGATGAAGAGTTGTATATGATGCAACCCAAAGGTTTTATCGATCCTAAAGATGCTAACAAGGTATGCAAACTTCAACGGTCCATATATGGATTGAAGCAAGCATCCCGAAGTTGGAATCAACATTTTGATAAGGTAATCAAAAGCTTTGGCTTTATACAAACTTATGGAGAAGCTTGTATTTACAATAAAGTGAGTGGGAGCTCTGTAGCATTCTGAATACTATATGTAGATGACATATTATTGATTGGGAATGATGTAGACCTTCTTAATAGTGTCAAGGAATATTTGAATAATAGTTTTTCAATGAAAGATCTTGGCGAAGCAGCTTACATATTAGGCATAAAGATTTATAGAGATAGATCGAGACGCCTAATATCATTGTCACAAAGTACATATTTGGACAAAGTTCTAAAGAGGTTTGGAATGGAAGAAAGCAAGAAAGGGTTCTTGCCCATGTTGCTATCGACCTTGAGTAAAACTCAAAGTCCTCTGTGGCAGAAGATAGAGAAAGGATGAGTAAGACTCCCTATGCCTCAGCCATAGGATCTCTAATGTAGGCCATGCTATGTACTAGACCCGACATTGCATATGCTGTTAGTTTGACTAGCAGATATCAAAGTGATCCAGGAGTGGATCATTGGACAGCGGTCAAAAACATCCTTAAGTACTTGCGAAGAACTAAGGATATGGTTCTTTCTTATAGAGGTGATGAATAGCTCGTTGTTAATGGTTACACCGATGCTAGTTGGAACACCGGTCCGGATGATTCTAAATCTCAATCTCGATACGTATTTACTTTGAATGGTGCAGCAGTTAGCTGGAGGAGTGCAAAACAAAGCATTGTGGCGAGATCTTCAACTGAATCGGAATACATAGCTGCTTCGGAGGCTTCACAAGAAGCGATATGGATGAAGGAGTTCATTACAGAGCTCGGTGTGGTTCCAAGTGCGCTGGACCCAATGTCTATCTATTGTGATAACATGGGCGCCATAGCCAATGCGCAAGAACCAAGGTCACACAAGAAGCTGAAGCACATCAAGCTACGTTTTCACGCTATTCGAGAACATGTCCAAGATGGTGACATAAAGATTTTCAAAGTACACACATATCTGAATGTGGCGGATCCGTTGACTAAACCTCTCCCGAGGGCAAAACATGACCAACACCAAACTGCCATGGGTGTTCGGTATATTACCATGTAATCTAGATTAGTTGACTCTGGTGCAAGTGGGAGACTGTTGGAGATATGCCCTAGAGGCAATAATAAATGTAGTTATTATTATATATTTGTGTTTATGATAAATGTTTACATTCATGCTATAAAGATTATAGTAAACATTAATACTTGTGTGATTTGTAAACTAAATTAGAGTCCCTAGTAAAGCCTCTTTATAATACTAGCTTGTTGATTAATAGATGATCATGGTTTCTTGATCATGAACATTTGAGATGTTGTTAATAACAAGGTCATATCATTAGGAGAATGATATGATGGACATACTCCTATAGATAAGCGTAGCATAAAGATCAAGTCATTTTAATAGTTCAATTGCTATAAGCTTTCTGATACATAGTAACCTAATTCCTTCGACCATGAGATCATGCTTATCACCATCACTGGAAGGATGCTTTGATGACATCAAACACCACACCGTAACTGGGTGGCTATAAAGGTGGCATTGAGTGTTCGGAAAGTATGGGTTGATACACATGGATCAAGAGTGGGATTTGTCCATGCATATGACGGATAGATATACTCTGGGCCCTCTCGGTGGAATGTCATCCAATTGGCTTGCAAGCATGTGACTGGCTCACAAGGGATCACATACCACGGAAACGAGAAAAGAGTACTTATCGGTAACGAGGTTGAACTAGGTATGCAGAGATACCGACGATCAAAACCTCGGATAAGTAAACTATCGTGAGACAAAGGGAAATTGGTATCGTATGTAAGTGGTTCATTCGATCACAAAGTAATCGTATAAATATGTGGGATCCATATGAATTTCCAGATTCCTCTATTGGTTATTGATCGTAGAAGTGTCTCGATCATGTCTGCATAATTCACGAACCGTAGGGAGACACACTTAAGGATTCGATGTTGTTGAGTAGTTATGGAATGATGAGAAAGAGACTGAATGTTGTTCGGAGTCTCGGATGGGATTCGGGATATCACGAGGAGATCCGTAATGGTCCGGAGAATAAGATTCATATAAGGAAAGTCTTGTTTCGGAGTTGGGGAATGATTCCGGTGTTTTCATCGGGAATGTTCTAGAAGGGTCCGGAAGGTCCGGCACTCCGGAGGGGAAGGGTACATGGATGTGTCATGACAATGTGGAATGGTTGCATCATGTACTAGGTAACATGGCTGGGCAAAATAAAGGGAGAAATCAAATCCTAGTTTGAAAGTCAAACGCCAATTTGAAAAGTCAAACGACAAGTTTGCTTGGTGGAGGGAGAGTAGGAAACCTACTTGGGGAGGAGTTCCTCTCCCTCCACCCGCCGGCCAAGGAGGCCGACTTGGGGGAGGACTCCCTCCTCCCAAGCCGCGCCCTCCCACCTATATAAGGAGGGGCAGGGCTTGTAGGGGTTCGTAGCATGGAAAAACAAAAAATTTCTACCGCATGCACACAAACAAGCCAAGATCTATCTACTAGATTGTAGCAACGAGTCGATAGTGGAACTCACCCTCGAAGATTCCAAAGCGGTTAAGGAGAGCAGATTCTCGTGGGTGATGTAGTCGTACACTTGCCGATCTCAAGATCGCGTAGGCGATCCTTCCGGCCAAGTTGCTCCGCAGCTCCTTCGCGATTCAGCCACACGCTCGGTTTCGATGAAGACCTTCCTCTCCCTTGTTCCAGCAGGCAGCGGAGGTTGTAGCACTCTCCTCGTGATTCCGGCAGCACGACGGCGTGGTGTCGGAAGTAGAGGGGAGATCTCGTAGGGCTTCGCCTTAAGCCGGAGCGAGTATGGTGGAGTAAGAGAGGGTCTTGGCGATCTACGGTTTAGAGGCACCAAGGGAGGAGGCTAGGCCGGTGTCTAGGGCTTGGGGAGAGCCCCAACTCGGCGGCTAGGGCAAACCCTAGGGCGGCGGCGACTTGTGGTGGCCGGCGGCTAGGGCTAGGTTTTTGGTGGAGAGAGGTGTGTTGAAGAGGGGCACCCCTGCCCCTTCTTTTATAGGTGGGAGGGCGCCGGCCAAGGGGAGGGGGTCCTCCCCCAAGTCGGCCTCCTTGGCCGGCGGGTGGAGGGAGAGGAACTCCTCCCCAAGTAGGTTTCCTACTCTCCCTTCACTAAGCAAAACTGCCATTTGACTTTTTCAAATTGGCGTTTGACTTTTCAAACTAGGATTTGATTTATCCCTTTATTTTGCTCAGCCATGATACCTAGTACATGATGCAACCATTCCACATTGTCATGACACATTCATGTACCCTTCCCTCCAGTCTTGGGACCTTCCGGAACCTTCTAGAACATTCTCGATGAAAACACCAGAATCATTCCCCAACTCCGAAACAGGATTTTCCTTATATGAATCTTATTCTCCGAACCATTTCGGATCTCCTCGTGATATCCCGTATCCCATCCGATAATCCGAACAACATTCGGTCTCTTTCTCATCATTCCATAACTACTCAACAACATCGAATCCTTAAGTGTGTCTCCCTACGGTTCGTGAATTATGCGGACATGATCGAGACATTTCTCCGAACATTAACCAATAGAGGAATCTAGAAATTCATATGGCTACCACATATTTCTACGATTACTTTGCGATCGAATGAACCATTTACATACGATACCAATTTCCCTTTGTCTCACGACCTATGGTTTTCCGGTGTTGCATGTACACGATTGCTAGTGGTCAACTGATCTCCGGATCTGACACTTCCAGGTCCGTGTGTAATTGCATGTCTTTGCGTCTCTACGCATCATTCATTCTATAATGAGATGGCTTTGTATAAATTTGGTCCTTTGGTGAGACCTTTAGTTCTTTGGGGTTAAAACATGTTGATAATATTGTCGTACAATATATATTCATAGTATTATCCCACTGTGAACTACACCTAGTTTGATAACAAACTACTTGACACAAATGCCCTCTTTAGCTGCTACAATAGCAGTCATATACTCAGCCTTTTGTTGTAGTATCTGTCACAATGTCTTAACTTTGGAACTCATCCAAATTCATTATGGAACTTACTTTCCATTACATTGTGCCACCCTTAGTTCAGATTGAGATAAACTTAATTTGTACTTCGTGACAAAACTAGTATCAATGTAGTACTTTTACAATGAACTAACCATCTATTTGCCACTTCTACAAAATAATATACTCTTAGTTCTTCCAAAAGATCATAAGAATATCCTTACTATCGTCCAATGATCATCTTATAAATCATTCTGGTATATGCTCATAACATTTAGAGCATAGGACATATCTGGATTTGTACATATCACAGTATGATTGATATAAATACTCTTTGTGATTTCATACATCAAGTATCAATCTATACTTGAATCTTTGTTTCACTTACCAAATGTCAATACACTTGAATATATCATCAATATTGAACTCATTCAATCCTTTCTGTGCGACAAGAACCTTTCTTATAGTTTCTATATTAAACTCATTCAATACATCATCTATGTACTTTCGGCACAACCATATTAGCATCTATTGATGCCAAATATTTGGGTTTTGCCTAAGTCTTTCATCGGGATGAAATTCTTAATATGTGTTAATAAAAGATACATCATTTCCAATCAACAATATGTCTTCCACACAATGTATTAGAAACATGTCTTAGCGCTCCCACTTAATTTCTTGCAAATGCAAGCATCTTCATCGTCTCCGACGAATTTAAACTCCTTTAACAGTTTCATCATAGTGAAGATTCCAACTCCACGATGCTTTCTTCAACCATTGAAGTTTGCATATGCTTTTAGCATCCTTTGAATTAACAAAACCCTATGGACCGTGTTATGCACATGTCCTAGGTAACAATTCTATTAGAAGAACTTGTTTTGTTTATTCAACTACCACATAACAAAATTATATGTAGTGGTTGCTACATTAATCCGTCTAGACTAAATATCGCTATGAAAGATCAAATCTTGTCATGGTCAACCTTTGAACATTGTTGTGAACTCTTTCCCAACATGTCGACTATTTCATAGATGTGAAACATCCATGTCTATTTCTTTATAGATCCAAATATGATTGTAAGGTCTTGTACCTTTCCAGAGGGTCTTTCAAGTTCAAAGCTTGATCTCTCGTATATGGAACTATCACGAATTTTATGGCTTCAAGCCATTTGACGGAGTCAGGGCCCATCATCGTTTCTTTGCATGTAGTCGGATCATTATTGTCAAATAATGATTTAACTCTCAAATCTTGGTATTTGATTGTTTACCCAACCTACTTGTTTCAATAGAACTTAGATATCCGTGACCACAACCTTTGAGGCACATGAGCCATGAGCATTATTCTTGCCTCCTAACACTTTTCTATTGCGCAACTTTGCACATATAGCTAAGGTTCTTTTAACCTTATCAAAGTTCTATTGTCCTCCCACTTAACTTTTCACGGAAAATTTCTTTCTCAAAGAAACTTGACGTTCTAAGCGACAAACATTTTTGTCTTTGGTGTTATGGAGGAATACTCAACGATTATTCAAAATAACATACAAAGATATGTTCATCCGATTTTGGTTGCAAACATCTTTCTTATGCATAGCATACCAATGTTTAAGAAAGGACAACTTGGGTTTGATCCCAAACCATAACTTTATATGGTGTCAATTCAACGGATTATGATGGAGCTCTTTTCAGTGGAAAAACGGTAGTCTCTAAAGCTTTTAATCTTTAAAATATAATGACAGTTTTTATGAATTACACCTTTGATCTTACCATGTCAAACAAGGTTTAATTACATATCTCGAACGCTCCATACTCTTATGGTGTTTCGGAAATGCAAATCCACGGAACGATTCCTTAAATCTTAGGTATTATGCTAAACTTGTAACTCAAATATCTTTCTTTATGATCTTATCATAAACTATTTATATTCTTGTTACAATGATTTTGCACTTCATCTTGAAAATCTTTGAACTTTTCAAATGTTTCATACTTCATCCTTATTAAGTAAATATTCATATATTCACTCAAATTTTCGGAGAAAGCATATGAAGTTGAAATCCATCGCTCTTGACTACACATAATGGACTTCGTACAACAATATGTACAAGTTCCAATAAGCTAGTCATTCGTTCCCTTTTGGCCTATGAACGAAGTTTTAATTATCTCTAGGAAAGTTTCACAAGCATCATTTGATCAAAAATCAAAAAACTCCAAAATTCCATCAACATGGAGTTTCTTCATGTTTTCTTTCCATTATAATTTAAACGGCGATGTCACTTCCTAAGTGATCTTTTAATCAATTTGTCTTTCGACATTTTAGCACTAGTTTTATGGATGTGATTTCTACAACGAGATTTGTAAATCATCTTTTATGGATTACGGCAATTATTTGAACAACCCTTTTGTTCTCATAACACCTGATAAAACAAATCTTGAAGGCAAGCTTTGATGTTTAACAAGCAGCATAATAACCCTTTATTTGTTCTCGATGAACATCATCACATATTCTTTTGCTAGTTACTTAGGCCATTGTAGTTCATGAATTGTGTTGTTTCGTATGACGATTCACACCAACAAATTCAGTATCAAATACTTAAGAACCACATTGTTTAATAAGCAAAGAATATAGCCATAACATGTATATCATCTATATACTTAAGCTGAACAATTCTAGTCTTTTCTTTTCTGCCATATATTTATGAGATTCTCTTTCAGTATTTCCTTTTCTGTTTGAAATAATCTATCATCAATAGTGAATCCATACATATGACACATAGTCCAAAGCGTGTATAGTTAAATACCAATGTCTTTGGACTTGCACTTTGAAGTAGATCACCATCATCAAATGTTTGGTGTTCTTTCAAATCCCTTTCTTTAGTAATCCCTTGGTGTAGTAAACATTTTACCTACATCAAATATTCACCCTTATCATGGAATTATCCATGATCAAGCTACTTTTAGCTCATAACGATGAATCACGAGTATAATGTTGCTTTCCAAAACCTTTTGGAGGATTAGGACAACTAGTGTCTCCAATCTTTTGCAAATTCTCATCAAATATGAAAACATTACTTTTGCCATATTATACTCTATCATGTTGCAACCAAAACTTTGTTTCAGATATCACAATATCTTCCACACATCATGGTTTCTAAAATAACTCTTTCAGATCCTAGATAACCTTGATATTAAGACAATCCTTTGAATATCAAGAATCATGGAGATAAACATGATACTTATATACTAACACTGGAATTGTTACTCTTGATTTAATACCAACTATTAAACTTCATGGAGTAACCGGAACTTACTGAAAGTTTGCAATGGGACTTTTAAACTTTAGATTAACACTTCAAAACAATACGATACCAGTTCGTAAAGTAACTAACCAGAATTCTATAGTTCTATCATCTCAATTAAAACTAAGCGCAAGGTGGTAAACGGATGCCAATGACTACAACAACCATGCAAATTCACTTTGATTTAATTTATGATAAATAGTGTTCAACTTTTAATCATATTGCTGTTGAACTCCCACTCAAAACAATATCCCTCACATTGTTTTAGTGATCACACGAACCAAATCCACCACATAAAAACCGATCATCACGAGAGTTGATGTAGCTTCAATGGCGAATAATCAACATGTTCATCATATCTACTATATGACTCATGCTTTACCTTTCGGTGATCCGTGTTCCGAGACCATGTCTGTACATGCTAGGCTCGTCAAGATCAAACCTTAGCTTCCACATGAGCAAATCTGGCTTGCTCACGTTGTATACACTCGCAGAATATAACACACCCGATCATCACGTGGTGCTTCGAAACAACGAGCTTTAGCAACGGTGCTTACTAAGGATGAACACTTTAAAACTTGAAATTGTGTGCTTGAGGGATCATCTTATAATGCTACCGTCATGAACTAAGCAATACAAGATGCATAAAAGGATTAACATCACATGCAATTCATAATATGTGATATGATATGGCCTTTCTTCTTGTGCTTCCGATCTCCATCTTCAAGCACGAACATGATCTCCATCATCACCGGTTTGGCGTCAAGGTCAATGGCGCCGCTTCATGGTTGTCTTCCACAAGCATCAACTATTACAACTACTTTGAATAATAGACACGAGGACTTAATGGAAACAACCATATGGCTCCTGCCGGTTGCCAACTTACAATAAGGAACATTGCATACATCATATATAATCACAATCATGGCCATATCACATCACAGCACACCCCTGCAAAACAAAGTTAGACGCCTCTAATTTTCTTTGCATGTTTTACGTGGTTTGGGGTTTTCAATAAGTGTCATTCTAACTTACGAACAAGAACCACAACATTGATACTAGTATTGTCAATCACCCGTTGTAAATTGAATCTTAACTATGTTGGGAGAAACAGGCACCCGCAAAGCCACTTATGCAATACAAGTTGCATGTCAAGCGTGGAGCAAGTCTCATGAACGATGTCATGTAACGTTAGCCCGGGCCGCTTCATACGACCATCCCGCAAGATGCAAAGTACACAAGAAGCAATCGACAACAAAAGCATCAACGCCCACAATGACCATTGTGTTCTACTCGTGCAACAGATCTACATATAAACCTGGCTCTGATACCACTGTAGGGGTTCGTAGCATGGAAAAACAAAAAAATTCTACCGCATGCACACAAACAAGCCAAGATCTATCTACTAGATTGTAGCAACGAGTCGATAGAGGAACTCACCCTCGAAGATTCCAAAGAGGTTAACGAGAGCAGATTCTCGTGGGTGATGTAGTCGTACACTTGCCGATCTCAAGATCGCGTAGGCGATCCTTCCGGCGCTGCATTCCGGCAGCGCTTCCGCAGCCGGTCACACGTTTGGTACTCGATGAAGACCTTCCTCTCCCGTGTTCCAGTAGGCAGCGGAGGTTGTAGCACTCTCCTCGTGATTCCGGCAGCACGACGGCGTGGTGTCGGAAGTAGAGGGGAGATCTCGCAGGGCTTCGCCTTAAGCCGGAGCGAGTATGGTGGAGTAAGAGAGGGCCTTGGCAATCTACGGTTTAGAGGCACCAAGGGAGGAGGCTAGACCGGCGGATAGGGCTTGGGGAGAGCCCCAACTCGGTGGCTAGGGCAAACCCTAGGGAGGCGGCGACTTGTGGTGGCCGACGGCTAGGGCTAGGGTTTTAGTGGAGAGAGGTGTGTTGAAGAGGGGCACCCCTGCCCCTTCTTTTATAGGTGGGAGGGCGCCGGCCAAGGGGAGGGAGTCCTCCCCCAAGTCGGCCTCCTTGGCCGGCGGGTGGAGGGAGAGGAACTCCTCCCCAAGTAGGTTTCCTACTCTCCCTCCACTAAGCAAAACTGCCGTCTGACTTTTTCAAATTAGCGTTTGACTTTTCAAACTAGGATTTGATTTATCCCTTTATTTTGCTCAGCCATGATACCTAGTACATGATGCAACCATTCCACATTGTCATGACACATTCATGTACCCTTCCCCTCCGGAGTGCCGGACCTTCCGGAACCTTCTAGAATATTCCTGATGAAAACACCAGAATCATTCCCCAAATCCGAAACATGACTTTCCTTATATGAATCTTATTCTCCGGACCATTTCGGATCTCCTCGTGATATCCCGGATCCCATCCGAGACTCCAAACAACATTCAGTCTCTTTCTCATCATTCCATAACTACTCAACAACATCGAATCCTTAAGTGTGTCTCCCTACTGTTCGTGAATTATGCGGACATGATCGAGACACTTCTCCGAACAATAACCAATAGAGGAATCTAGAAATTCATATGGCTCCCACATATTTCTACGATTACTTTGCGATCGAATGAACCATTTACATACGATACCAATTTCCCTTTGTCTCACGATAGTTTACTTATCCGAGGTTTTGATCGTCGGTATCTCTGCATACCTAGTTCAACCTCGTTACTGATAAGTAATCTTTTCTCGTTCCCGTGATATGTGATCCCTTGTGAACCAGTCACATGCTTGCAAGCTAATTGGATGACATTCCATCGAGAGGGCCCAGAGTATATCTATCCGTCATATGGATGGACAAATCCCACTCTTGATCCATGTGCCTCAACACATACTTTCCGAACACTCAATGCCACCTTTATAGCCACCCAGTTACGGTGTGGTGTTTGATGTCATCAAAGCATCCTTCCGGTGATGGTGATTAGCATGATATCATGGTCGAAGGAATTAGGTTACTATGTATCAGAAAGCATATAGCAAATGAACTATATTAAATGACTTGATCTTTATGCTACGCTTAACTATAGGAGTATGTCCATCATATCATTCTCCTAATAATATGATCCTGTTGTCAATAACATCTCTATGTTCATGATCAGGAAACCATGATCATATATTAACCAACAAGCTAGTTTAACAAGAGGCTTTACTAGGGACTCTTTTATGTTTACAAATCACACAAGTATTAATGTTTCCACTTAATACAATTTTAGCATGGTATGTAAACATTTATCATAAGCATGAAGATATGATAATAACCACTTTATTATTGCCTCTTGGGCATATCTCCAACATGGCTGCCCCTCTTCCCTACACCCAACACACCCAAAACCCTAGCCCTAGCCGCCGGCCTCCTCCAAGTCGCTGCCGCCACCCAGGGTTCCTCCAACTCGCCGAGTTGGGGCTTCCCCAAGCCCTAGCCACCGGCCAAGCTCCCCCCTTGGTGCCTCTAAACCCTAGATCACCAAGGCCTCTCTCATAGTCCACCATACTCGCTCCGGCTTAGGCGAAGCTCTGCGAGATCTCCCCTCTACTTCCGGTACCATGCCGTCGTGCTGCCGGAATCGCGAGGAGAGTGCTACAACCTCCGCTGCCTGCTGGAACAAGGGAGAGGAAGGTCTTCATCGAGTACCAAACGTGCGATCGAGCGAAGCGCTGCCTTAACGCAGGAAGGATCGCTCACGCGATCTTGAGATCGGCAAGAGTACGACTACATCACCCACGAGAATCTGCTCTCGTTAACCGCTTTGGAATCTTCGAGGGTGAGTTCCTCTATCGACTCGTTGCTACAATCTAGTAGATAGATCTTGGCTTGTTTGTTCGCATGCGGTAGAAATTTTTGTTTTTCCATGCTACGAACCCCTGCAGGACGCACTTATCCCAGCCCGGGAGAATAAGAAACAGTCAAACAGACGCCCCGCGTCCTCAGCCCCTGCGACCGCTCAACACAGGAAAAAGGAAACTGATCACGCCCCCCTCCCGATCTCCTCACCCTGATCACCGGCCTCCCTGGACGGCGCCCTCTCCGTGCCCCTGACCTTGGATGACGCCCTCGCCAAGTTCCCTCGCCGTGTTCATGTACATCGCCCTCGCCGCAACCTGGACCTTCGTCTACCGGCCGTCCATCGCCCGCTTCGCTGTCCTCACTGCCACAACATTTGTCGCCATCCTATAACAGATCTGAGATCAGTCACTGCTGCAAATATTATTCCAATCTAATATGCTGAAAGAAAAATGTTCGAGAATGACCGATATGCTTCTTGTGTGCTTGAGAGTGCGCTCGGTACTGCTGTTGCATGTTGATTACACAGAAATTTAGAGACATAGTTGGGTTTGTGAGTGAGACAAAGAGATGCAGGTACAGAGAGAAGGGAATTTCTGTTCTTTGGTACTGCACTAAATAGATTCTTTCGTGCTATTAGATGTTATTATTGTTCATGACATTTATCGTCTAATGTATACACTAATCATAGCTCCAACCTAACAAGAATTAAATACAAAAATACATCGATCTGAAAAGTGGAAGGATCTAAATGTCACAACATGTTAAAGGGATGAGTGTATTAAGAACAGACAGTGATGAAGAAGCCCACCAAGGGAACATAACAAAATATAATTAACCTCCGGATTTTCATAAAGAGTAGAAACAATCGGAGCAAACAAAATAACTAACCTCCAAGAGTTCCAAAACTGTTTCAAAAGAACCAGGAACGTTGAGGGGAACTACGTTATACTTGTAACTCCTGAAATGGCCACTCTTTTCCTCTACCACTTCAGCGCTTCATCACCTACAAAATATAAAATATGGAAGACAGTGATGAATAAGTCCACCAAAGGAACGTGTGACCAATAACTTATAAATCAATAATCTACAATGGAGTACCTCGCAGTCAACTTTGTTATTCGTAACATCTCTTAATAGTTCATAGAGAGCAAATGCAATGTGCACGTATCTACCCAATTCCTCACCGACTTAACCTGAACCATAAGAGGAAGGTGATTAAGGTAGTTCATCAGAGAAGAAATTGATTATGAGTATATCATTCATTACAAGTTTCTTATTTGGAAAGTTCTGCTTAAATTATCACAGTGGTGCTTATAAAATTGTTGAATCTTGTTTGCATCTTTGAGTAGAAATTCCGTGTCAACCTGTCAAATAGGGTATTCACCACTGATGAAGAGATCACAATGTGCCGATTCACTTATTGCATTGCTATCAAACTGAATCGAGATGAGGGGGACGACGTATTACCAGTTGAGCGAGGTGGAGAATGGCGTCAGACGAACCACTGCGTCGGCGCCTAACCCATTTCCACTTGGCCTGCCGCGAGTGTGCCGAGAGCAAGGGACGGCAAGGCAGGGGAGGGCCGGTTGTTGCGGCAGTGGCTGGGAGGCAGGGTAGGGCGGACCTCGAGGAAGGCGCGGGGACGCAGGGGAGGCCGCGATCCTGGAGCTGGCGGAGCAAACCAGGGGAGGGCGCGGTCCAGGCGCCGGCGTACAGGAACCAGAGGAGGGCACGGTCCAGGTTCTCGCTCCCATGGCGACCGATGCGAGGTAATTAGCGGCAGTAGCGGGAGTGGGAATTCGTCGAGGCCAGTGACATGGAGGCATGGGCGGAGCTGCCTGTCGCCGGCGGTGGGGAGAAACAGAAATGGGAGGACTTCGAGAGATAGAGTGAGGAAGAGAATGGGGAGGGCTTGTCTGATGGGCGAGTGTTTTTTTCTTTGTAGGTTACTCTATAATTTTTTATGTTGCCGCGGCTTGAAATACTTATACTCACTCCGAATTAATTGATTTTATTTTTATCTAAATATATATATGTATCTAAACACTAAAACACATATAAAATACATACGTATTTAGACAAAATAAAATTAGTTATTTTGAGATGAAGGGAGTATTAAGTTTTTTCCGATGATTGTCTTTTTTATAAATTATTACTAATGATGCTTTTGATCGAATATATTAAAAAATCTATCATCAATAGCTATAATTGTCACGTCATTGTATGGTTCATGGATGTTAAATTTCATGGAGTACTTTTGTCTCACATCTCTGAGGGGGTATGTTTGGTTTGTCATGTGTAGTATATTATATTATTATTTGTTCAAAAGCTGAGCTCATGTCGTCATCATTGGTTCTTTTACCTTCCATCACAAACACCAACTTAACGGAATAATCACAAGCTGAGCCAATCATTGTTGCTTTCACCTTCCGTCAAACCACGAACGGCGACTTAATAGATGAGTTTTGCTTTTGCATCCACTTGACGATGTCCTTTCATTGGAGTAAGACACTTTTTTGTTAGTTCAGTCTATGTTATTATGAGTTATCGTAGTTAACAAAAAAAACTCATTAACATAAAAATGTAATTTATATTTAAAAACGTGCGTTGCACGTGCACGTTTACTAGTATATATTAGGTCTGTAAGCCGTCTCATTAAAACCTTTCAGTTTCCTTAGATATCTTGATAAGAAAAAATAGCGTGTCTAAAACTTGCAGCCATTAAAACATTGTTATATCGTTTGTGAGAAGCTCAAAAAGAAAATCCTCTAATCTCTTGTTGTATATGGGCTGATCTACTTGATAAAGATTAGGCCGATTCCTCCAATCTCTCCCCCTCGTGTAACCTCTCTGATGTATATATGATGCTGCCGAGATGTTGGCCATATATAACACGTAATCTGTGCCGAGAACAAGGCAATAGTTCACCCAAAATCAGAGCTTTGCCTAAAATTGCACTGGTCGTCGAAACCCTTCACGCTGGAGTTTGAGTGCTCCGATGCGATCAATATTATGCAACAACAATCCTCGGACAAATCGAGATATGCATTTCAGGTGCAGGTCATACGAGAGCTCTTAAATGAAGATCGAAGTAACCAAATTCAGAAGCTTAGTACTCCCTCCGTTTCAAAATATAAGATGTTTTAGCTTTGTAAAGCAAATGTATTTAGACTTATTTTAGTATGTAGGTCCACTCAATATTAGGATGAATCTACACACTAAAAGAAGTCTTAATTCATTTTATTTATAAATCTAAAACATCTTATATTTTAAAACGAAGAGAGTAGAACTCAAAACCATGCTAACCATGGGTTGGCAGCGTTAGGCCGAGGTCAGCAACACACAACGTGCTGGCTAGGAAATGTACCCCCGGTTTTCAAAAACAAGAAAAAAAAAGGAAATGTACCCGCGAAGATTCTAGATTTTGCTAAATGATGATTGTAATATGTGATTATTTAATGAATTATCCTTTTCCCTCCAAAGAAAAAAGAAAACCATGATGTGAAGTTGCCAATATAGTATTACGTACTAATACTAAGAGCATTTCTGTTGGGCGTTTCCAGAAATCCGGACGTATTTTGGTCCGGATGAAATTAGTTTTCGGTCTGGAAACGCGTTCTAATAAATTTCGGCAAACTTTGGGCGGATATAGACGGTTTTGGGCGAATTGGGCGAATATAGACGGTTTTGGTGAATATGGACGAACTTTGAGCGAATATGGTCGATATGGATGAACTTTGGGCCAATACGGGCAAACTTTGGGCGAATATGGTCGATATGGACGAACTGTGGGCGAACTTTATGCGAATATGAACGAATATGGACGAATATAAGCGGTTTGTGCGAATTTAGGCAAACTTTGGGAGAATATGGTCGATATGGACGAACTTTGGGCTATTATGGGCGAACTTTAGGCGAATATGGCCGATATGGACGAACTTTGGGAGAATATGGGCAAACTTTGGGCGAATATGGTCGATATGGACAAACTTTTGGCTAATAGGGGCGAACTTTGGGCGAATATTGACGAACTTTGAGCGAATATGATCGAACTTTGGGCGAATATGGGCGAACTTTGGGCAAACTTTGGATGAATATGGGTGTGCTGACTGGGGGGATCCACTCGCCGAATTCGCTTCGTCCGGCGTTTTCAGGGCATTCCCGGGATCCTGGGAATGAGCTGGAAAGCCTGGACCAAAGTTGGCCCAAATCCGGACGAAAACAGGTTCCTAGGAACGCAACTGGACGAAATTTCTGCGTCCGGACCTAAAATTCGCCCTGGAATCGGCGTTCTGGGAACGTGAGTGGAGATGCTCTAAAATAAGTTTTCTTAGGCTCCGGAGGAGCGAAGACATCTCATCGTCTTTATCTTTTCAGTATGTGCATTGTCTCGGCCTCTCGTCATAAACTAGTACTTCCTCTGTTTCAAAATATAAGATGTTTTAGATTTGTGAAGAAAATGTATCTAGACTTGCTTTAGTGTATAGATTCACTCCAAACCTTACTGAACCTACATACTAAAAGTAGTCTAGATACATTTGTTTCATAAACCTAAAACATCTTATATTTTGAAATGAAGGGAGTAGTTATAGTCATTGCTAGGTGGTCTAAAAACCTATTTATAATTATTATTAATTTGAGAAGTCTTTGTACCGGGGTTGATAATTATTAATAGATCAGCGAAATTTTAAAAAATCATCTACAAATTTTTTAGGTAGTGTTACTAACTGGTCTAGCAAAGAATATAGGTATATTTTTCTTGATGACGTGTAACGAAACATGTGGATTTTAAAAAACTAAAATTGCTTTGAATTAGCTTACCAAATCCGAATATATTACATATTGGTCTATATTGGTTTTGTTTTGAAGCTCTTGTCGGGTAGATTACAACGGTTTAAACGGGTCTCAAATCGGATGATCAGTTCAAATGTGGCAGACTAATAAAGAAATTTTTGATTGAAAGGCCTTGGAATCTACATTTAATTTCTGAACTCTAGGAGAAGAGCGAAAAGTTACCAAAGTGTCCAAGCCGGGTTGCAGAGCGCCATCATGATCGCCTCTATGCCCTGTGCGTGCTCGGTTGCGCCAAAACAAAACCACCGGTGGTTGATTGTCGCTGACGTCATCATGATAAAGCTGGTATCGCTGAAACGGACGGGCAGCTGGCTACAGTGGGCTACCGCCAGCACCAGCCAAGGAGGCGAGGAAACGGTCGCATCTCAATCTTTTCGGTACTGTAAGTTACGTGCCAGCCTCTCTCGTCGCGAACTTGTGGTAGGGGATAGTTTTTCGGCACAATTTTGGCGAATCGCCGGCGGTAATTCTTTGGTCTGGGGCAGATTATTTCCCAGTCATGTCTCCAGACGAGAAGGCGCGAAAACCAGCGAATATAAACCATATTCATAAATTTTCAAACGAAATGCAGGCGACTCCATACAAGATTCTGCGAAATTTGAACTAAATCTAGTTCCTGCCGAGGCGGTGGTAGAAGCTGATGTAGTCACTGTCGTCATCGCTCGGCGTACTGCACCTACTCTCCTGCCTGAGATCACCGATCCGCCTCCGCGAAGCAGCGTTGCTCGGCCCGATATCATCGTCGTTGTCATCGTCATCGAGAACGATGGTGCCGCGGTTGAACCGGGCAACTCGACGGCTTGCCGCATGATCCAGCAGGCGCGCGACCTCCTCGTGCTCGGCCTTGGCCTTGGACCAGTCGAGCGCGTCCCGCAGCGACATGGGGTATCTGAACTAACCATTTGTCTGTCAACGTGAATATCTTCTGGCTGCTGTACATATGCACGTTCCCAGTCAACTCGGCTAAACATAAGAACAAGAAAAAATTCAGAAGTTTCAGAGTTTAGAGTTGACTGGTTACCTACTGGCTAGGATGTGGAGGATGATGCACAGT
The DNA here is from genome assembly GCA_023614405.1 of Avena insularis. NCBI lineage: Eukaryota > Viridiplantae > Streptophyta > Magnoliopsida > Poales > Poaceae > Avena > Avena insularis. Next base: position 336,553,311 of record CM042687.1, read on the forward strand.
CGACGAGCCTACTATAGAAGCCAAGCCGGTGCGGAGGGTTTCCCGGCATGGCGTTGCCGAAGGCGGCGTACTCGAAGCTTCTAATGCCGAGGTAGAAGAAGGTGGTGGCGAGGACGACAACCACGTCCCCTTTCCTCGTCGTCTCGCCCTCGGGCCTCTCCATGTGTGTTGTCGTAAAAGTGATCCTCTGAATTGCAGTAACTTTGTTGTGGAATTTCAGACTGACACACGCATCAGGTGTTTGGACTCGGAAGACGGCAACATGAACCGGGTGGAGGTTGTGCACTTACGTTTCGACGAAGCTGCTGCGCCTGATCCGGTGATCCCGATACGGCTCACCAGCCCAGCCGTCTACTTTGTCGCCAACACGCATGCGCATACGAACAAGTTCGTACAATAGGGCATCAAGACGTACGGACAGACCGGTTTTTCAGGGCCCTAGCCAAAGTCGACGGTATGGGCCCTCAAGGCTAATGTATATATAGACACGTTAATTTTTTATCATATATGTATCTATTAGCACTTTTAAAATAAAAGTTCACATCCAACCAAACATTTTAGTCTCAAAATATAATAAGTAGTATTAGTTGCTAGTTTGATTACCTCAAATAAGAAATAATTTCAATGATGATAAGTCAGGAGTGAGGATCGGGGCCTTCCGCTGGTGAATTGGTGATCCCCGATAGACGATAGATGACCTATGAATCTGCGATCGTCGATCGAGTCAGGGAGGCAGGGCCCTAGAGACCGAGGCACGGAGTCCGGCCGATTTTCGAAGAGTCGAGGAGAAGAGAAGAGAAGAGAAGGGAGATCACAAGTTTACGACGCGTTGTAACCCATGCGGCCAGCGTCGTAACGCGTCATAACTAATTTTACTTGATGTTCTAGCCCACCACCGACCCATCCAGTGCCCCTTTTTTCTAGTATCTAATTTTCCTATATTCTGCAGCCAGGGCCGTCTCTAGAAATTTGGGGCCCCAGTGCGAAATTTAAAATAGGGCCCTAAATTTTGGGAAAGAGGTACCATAAATTTTAAGATTTCGAGGAAGAGAATGCGTATGATTTTTACCACTAGAATTATAATTTTTAATTCAACAACATATAATTCTTCCTGTTCTGTAAAAACAAGGGGCGTATGCATGAATCCAACAAATAAATACATGAACTTTAAACGTACGAAAATAAGATAATCGAAGAAGATCAAACCTTAATCGGCCTTCAGGGTTGAGGCTAGGGCGTCACGGCCTGGGGCAAAACATGGTCGATCGATTTAGGGGCGTGCCGGCTGGAAGAATGGAACGACGAGGTCAAACCGACTGATCATCGGGTGACGGGCGTTGGGATCCACAAGACCACAACTTGAGCGTCTCGGTGACAAAGTATGGCGGGTACTTGGAATCAGATCGATCTTGTCAATCGATCGGAGTCAGAAGATTTAGTTTCTTGGGAGTGGGAGAGCAGAAGATCGCGAGGTGTTTTTTACATGCAGAACGTCTAGATTGGAGTTTTTCTTTTGCACTGATTGGAAACTGGAGTTTTTCTTTTGAACTAATCGGGATTTGACTTTTTTGGAATTGGGGATTAGAGAGTTGGATTTGAGATAACGTAAAAAGAACGATCAAGACTTCACTTTAATCTCGGTCTTCGTTTGGAGGCCTGCAAAACTATTCGGAAGTGGGGCCCCGCATGGCTGGTCGAGCTCGTGATCAAAGGCCCATGTAAAATAAGCTCGAGAAGTTGCAGGCCTGGGCCGAGCGCAGGGATCTGGGGGCCCCAAAATTTTGGAGGCCCTGTTCCGTCGCCCAGGTCGCACTGCCCTGTGGACGGGCCTGTCTGCAGCCAAAGGATGGATCAAGGACCCGCCGTCGCTCCGTTCGCATGTCACCCTCCACCACCGGACGCAGAAAATGCGGACGACCACTTCATTGCCTTCCCATCGAATGTGAAGAACCTCATATGCTACCTGGTTGGCGATCCAGGAGCACATGACGGCTCGTGCTGAGCTGGGTGGTGACATGGGCAGTGTTGCAGTGTTCCCCTTCCATGTGTTGGTGGTGAGAGGGACACGAGCCCGAGGATCATCGGGCTCTTCGCCTCAGAGATAGTTACGTACATGGTGGTGGATCACGCGAAGACGTACAAGATCCTTTGGGACGTACTCCCTCCGTTTCAAAATATAAGATGTTTTAGATTTGTGAAAAGAATGTATCTAGACTTGTTTTAGTATGTAGGTTCACTCATGTTTGAAGTGAATCTAGACACTAAAACAAGTCTAGATACATTTGCTTCATAAAGCTAAAATATCTTATATTTTGAAACAGAGGGAGTACGTACGTGCCAACGGGAGCGAGGCAAGAAGAAGGAGGCCATGTTATGTTGATGTCTGTTATATGTTGATCCAAATTCTACAAAGTATAGGCCAACTTCTGACGAGTGGAGCGAGGCTTGGGCCGAGTGTAACGAGTCTGAAGTTGGCCCACACCGTGCCCAACGGGGACGCCTGTGGGGGGTGCGGGGGGCGACAGCCCCCCGCGGTACGGTACGGATCGTCGAAGACCTAGGTTTCCACCGATATATAAACCCCTTGTAAGCCGCCGGTTGGGATGAGTTGCATCTGTGAAATCCCCGGCGTTTGTAAACACTCCTCGATATAGTGAAGTTTCGCTGGCTGGCGCCCGTGGTTTTTTCCTCTCTTTGTTGGAGAGGTTTTTCCACGTTAAATCTGTGTCCCCTTGCTGTGTTTTTCGTTTTCGTTATCTTCTTGTCGCAATTCTAACAAGTGGTATCAGAGCCCCAGGTTCTAATCTAGGGTTTGCGACATGTCGTCATTGAAGTTCGATCTACCACAGCTGGACTACACCACAAGATTCTCCTTGTGGCAGGTGAAGATGCGGGCGATTCTCGCCCAAACTTCTGATCTGGATGAAGCGCTGGATGGATTCGGTGAAAAGGATGCTAAGACCTGGTCCGCCGAAGAGAAGCGGAAGGACCGTAAGGCTTTGTCTTTGATTCAACTTCATCTGTCCAATAATATTTTGCAGGAAGTACTGAAGATGAAATCTGCTGCTGCCCTATGGGAAAAACTGGAAACGATCTGTGTGTCAAAGGATCTAACCAGTAAGATGAACGTGAAGATGAAGTTGTTCTCGCACAGGCTGCAAGAAGGTGGATCGGTAATGAATCACATATCTGTTTTTAAAGAGATTGTTTCAGACTTGCAGTCTATGGAGGTAAAATATGATGATGAGGATTTAGCTCTTCTACTCTTATGCTCGTTGCCTAGTTCCTATACACACTTTCGTGATATAATATTGTTGAGCCATGATAAACTAACCCTTGCCGAAGTACATGACGCCCTCAAACAGAGGGAAAAGATGAAAACTATGGTAGGGTCAGATGGGACGTCATCTAAGGCTGAGGCTCTGCAGGTTCGTGGCAGGACCGAGCAGAGGTACAACAACTATGGCAACAGAGATAAAAGCAAGGACGGTAGAAGTCGTTCAAAGTCCAAGGGAAAGGATAAATTCTGCAGGTATTGTAAGAAATCTAATCATGTTATTGATGATTGTTGGAAGTTGCAGAATAAGGAGAAAAGAAACGGAACTTACCAACCGAAAGATAGGACTGAAGGTTCTGGTAAGGCTGCTGTTGTTTCTGATAGTTCTGATGGTGAATGCTTAGCTGTTTTTGCTGCTTGTGCTTCTCGTGATGATGAATGGATACTTGATACTGCATGTTCGTTTCATATTTGCTGTAACAAAGATTGGTTTAGTTTATATGAGTCTGCAGATCGGAGATTTTGTGCGCGTGGGGAATGACAACCCATGCCATATCGTTGGTGTTGGATCTGTTAAGATTAGGACACATGATGGCGTGACACGCACGTTGAGTGAGGTGAAGCACATACCAAGCATGGCCAGAAATTTGATCTCCCTGAGTACCATGGACGTTGATGGATACAAGTATACCGGTGGGCATCGAGTTCTGAAGGTATCAAAAGGTTCTCTTATTCACATGATAGGTGATATGAATTCTGCTAAATTATATGTTCTTAGAGGTAGCACTTTGCCTGGTATTGTCATTGCTTCTAATGATTCTGATGATTGTGGTAAAACACATCTATGGCATATGCGTCTTGGGCATATGAGCGAACAAGGCATGGCAGAGTTGGTCAAGAGAGAGCTGATTGAAGGTTGCAACTTGAGTAAGTTTGAGTTCTGTGAGCACTGCATCTTTGGTAAGCATAAAAGAGTTAAATTCAATGCTTCCGTTCATACCACCAAAGGCATATTAGATTATGTGCATGCTAATGTATGGGGTCCGTCCCGTAAGACTTCTATTGGTGGTGCTAATTATATGCTTACTATTATTGATGATTACTCAAGAAAGGTGTGGCCTTATTTTCTGAAGCATAAATCTGATGTTTTTGATGCTTTTAAGAAGTGGAAAGTTATGGTTGAAAAACAGACTGAGAAGAAGGTAAAGGTACTACGTACTGACAATGGTATGGAATTCTGTTCTAATGAGTTTGAGGAGTTTTGCAGTAACGATGGCATGATCAGACATCACACCATCCCATATACTCCTCAGCAGAATGGCGTGGCAGAGCGCATGAACAGAACCATCATCTCGAGGGCTCGTTGTATGTTGTCTAATGCAGGTATGCATAGGCGTTTCTAGGCTGAAGAAGCCAACACAGCGTGTTACCTCATCAACAGGTCACCTTCTATTCCACTTGAGAAGAAAACTCTCATTGAGGTATGGTCAGGTTCGCCTGCTGATTATTCACAGTTGAGAGTTTTTGGTTGCACTGCATATGCTCATGTTGATAATGGAAAGTTAGAGCCTAGGGCTGTTAAGTGCATATTCCTTGGTTATGGTTCAGGAGTTAAAGCATATAAACTATGGAATCCTGAAACTAAAAAGATTTTGCTAAGTAGAAACGTTGTTTTCAATGAGTCCGTTATGTATCATGATAGCTTGCCATCAGATACCTCTCCCTGTCGTTGGAGAGGAGAGAGTTAATGTGCAGGTGGAGAACCTATGAAACTGTTGATAATGATGCTATCGTTGAAGATACACATGAGGAAAACATTGATGATATTGTTGTTCAGCACTCACCTCTTCGCTTTTGCAGCAGCCACATGAGTCCATTGTTGCTGATAGACCGAGGCGTAATTGTGGTCCTCGTCCTCGTTTAATTGAAGAGTGTAATCTTGTACATTATGCTTTGAGTTGTGCTGAACAGGTGGAGAACGATTCTGAACCTACTGCATATAATGAAGCCATTGCATCCGTTGACCGCGAGAAGTGGGTTTCTGCTATGCAAGAAGAGATGCAATCGCTTGAGAAAAATGGCACATGGGATGTTGTGCGCTTGCCTAAACAAAAGAAGGCGGTCCGCTGCAAGTGGATCTTCAAGAAAAAGGAAGGTCTATCTCCCAAAGAGCCTTCAAGGTACAAGGCAAGGTTAGTAGCAAAAGGGTTCAGCCAGATTCGGTATTGATTACAATGATGTGTTCTCTCCGGTTATGAAGCATAGTTCCATTCGTACTTTCTTTAGTATTGTGGCTATGCGTGATCTTGAGTTTGAGTTAGATGTCAAGACTGCTTTTACGCATGGAGAGCTTGATGAGGAAATATACATGGACCAACGGAAGGGTTCATAGTGCACGGTAAAGAGGATTTTATGTGCAAATTAAAGAAGTCTCTTTATGGCTTAAAGCAATCTCCAAGACAGTGGTATAAAAGGTTTGATTCATTTATGATCTCACATGGTTTTGAGAGGTCTAAATATGATAGTTGTGTTTATATCAAGTTTGTTGATGGGTCACCTATATACTTGCTGCTATATGTTGATGATATGTTAATTGCTGCCAAGGGCATAAAAGAAATCACTACTTTGAAGGCACACCTAAGTAGTGAGTTTGAGATGAAGGATCTTGGTGCTGCTAAGAAGATCTTAGGTATGGAGATTACCCGAGATAGAAAATCTGGTTTGTTATTTCTTAGTCAGCAAAGTTACATTAAGAAAGTTCTTCATCGTTTTAATATGGATGGTGCCAATTCAGTTAGTACTCCTATTGCTCCTCATTTTAAATTGTCAGTTTCTCGATGTCCTACTACTGATGAAGAGTTTGAGTACATGTCAAAGGTGCCATATTCTAGTGCTGTTGGTTCTTTGATGTATGCCATGGTTTGTTCTCGTCCTGATTTATCATATGCTATGAGTTTGATAAGTAGATACATGGCTAATCCTGGTAAAGAACATTGAAAGGCTGTTCCGTAGGTTTTCAGGTACCTTCTTGGCACTTCCAATGCTTGTTTGAAGTTTGGCAGGACCGGTGAGGGACTCGTTGGCTATGTGGATTCAGATTTTGCTGCCGATTTGGATAAGAGAAGATCCCTCACAGGTTATGTGTTTAATGTTGGAGGTTGTCTTTTAATGGAAGGCTACATTGCAGTGTTGTTGCACAATCTACTCTGAAGCTGAATACATGGCTATTGCTGAAGCTTGCAAAGAATACATTTGGTTGAAAGGTTTGTTTGCTGAGCTTTGTGGAGATGATTCTTGCATTACTTTGTTTTGTGACAGTCAAAGTGCCATATACCTTACAAAAGATCAGATGTTCCATGAGAGAACTAAGCACATTGATGTCAAGTACCATTTTGTTAGAGACATTGTTGCTCAAGGTAAATTAAAGGTATGCAAGATCAGCACTCATGATAATCCTGCTGATATGATGACTAAACCTGTTCCTGTTGCTAAGTTTGAGCTTTGCTCGAACTTAGTTGGTTTAACTGATTAGCCCAAGTGGCTATTGGCGCCGAAAGTATTTGCTTTGTTTGTTCAGGGAGATGGTTGCTGTTGATGCTACAAGGAGGAATTTGTCTCAAGGTGGAGTTTGTTATATGTTGATCCAAATTCTACAAAGTATACCCACACCGTGCCAACGAGGGGCCTTTGTGGGGGTGCGATGTACAGCCCCATGACGGCACGGATCGTCGAAGACCTAGGTTTCCACCGATATATAAACCCCTTGTAAGCCGCCGGTTGGGATGAGTTGCATCTGTGAAATCCCCGGCGTTTGTAAACACTCCTCGATATAGTGAAGTTTCGCTGGCTGGCGCCCGTGGTTTTTTCCTCTCTTTGTTGGAGAGGTTTTCCACGTTAAATCTGTGTCCCCTTGCTGTATTTTTCGTTTTCGTTCTTCGTTATCTTCTTATCGCAATTCTAACAATGTCAAATGATTTTCGCAAAAAAACAATGTTGATGTCAAATGACATCTCAGGCAGGTACATGCATACGTATAGAACTCTACCCATAGAACACTCAGACTAACACCGGAAGCCATTTAGGGGAGGAGGGAGGACGTCGCCCTTTCCTGATCGATGCGCTCCGATCGCCCAGCCACAACCCCGATTAGGGGACGAGGAGAAGATTAATTAGTGTGCAACTAGCCTCTCCATGTACGCCGGCCTCGCTGCATCCACGCAATCTTCGATTTAGAAAAGAATGTAAGCATCACTTTAAGACGATCTCGACTACTCCCTCCGTTTGGAAATATAAGATGTTTTAGGTTTATGAATGAGATGTATCTAGACATCTTTTAGTGTCTAGATATATTTGTTTTAAAACGGAGGGAGTACATTATGGACATATATAGGGCAAAGGGCAAGAAAAAGACAAATGTTCCTATGACTCAAAATCATCACAAATTCACAAAGCTCAACCCTTCTCCAACCATTTGTAAGGTTCTTATCTCTAGTAAGAATTATTCCCTTCGTTTTAAAATATAAGATGTTTTAGATTTATGAAATAAATATATCTAGACTTTTTATTATTATGTAGGTTCATTTAGGTTTAGAATGAATCGGCAGCTAAAAAAAGTCTAGTGACATACCCGTCCACGGCGTTCTACCACATATTTCTAAAAAAGATACTCTCTTCGCCCCATAAGTGACACAAGATGGTTTTGACCCGTCACGTCAATGACATAAAACGAGGACACAGGCGAGGGTTTTCACAAAACAAAAACAAGGACACGTACGGGAGGGGTTTATTTCACAGAACATAAAAAGAGAAAATTAGGGTGTGTTTGGTAGCTCGGTTGGGTCCAGAAATTCCCACCTCAACCCACCCTTTGTTGTTTGTTAGACCGAGTCGGCTCAGTTGAGCTATGCCCACCTGATACGAAAACAGGCCCTCGGCAGTGCCCGGTTGGGAAGCTCAAATCGAGCTTCTCAACTCAGCCTGGCTGAGTCCAACCGGAAAAAATCCCGTGAGGCCCACCAAGGGTCACCGTCCCCCACGTCCCGAGCTCTTCATTCGTCCCCCTGCAAGGTCTCGTCTCTTCCGTCCAACTGCCCCGCCTCCCTCCGCCCTCCTCCCCGTGCTCTACCTCGAGCGGCAGAGGCTCGTCACAGCGGCATGTGGCAGCGGCCCGCGGCGCCCAGCAGCAGCGGCGTGTTGCGGCAGCACGCGAAGCGGCAACGGCGATGAGCGACCTCGTCTCTCCGTCCAATGCCGCCTCCTCCGACCCTCCTCGAAAGCGGCAGAGGTTGGTCGCGGCGGCGGCTCGTGGAGTCCGACAGTAGCGGCGCGTGGCGGCAACACGGGAAGCAGCACCGGGGAGCAGCGGCGCGTGACGGCCTCGTCCATCGCACAGATCCTGGCGTCCTGGGGTCCTGGCGGCGGCTCGTGGTGGCGAGGCGGCGCGTGAAGGAGGCTGCAGTGCGTGGCTGCGACGACGCCGGCTCGTGGTGGCGCGTGGAGGAGGCTCTCTCGCCGGCGGCGAGCAGAGCGTGGCTACGACGACGCCGGAGCCCAACCTCCAAGGGCTTGATTGCTTTTTTATGTTTTATCCAGAGACCTGATTGCTGTTTAATAATATCTAGCCTAGTTCTTGTCATACGCTGACACCAAACACAATCTCAACTGGGCACAGCTTACCTAACACGACCTGCCAAACACCACACTCTAAGAGCACTTGTATGTAGTTCACATAGCTAGACTCGGCATGTATGAGTTGAGATAGTCTACCCAGACTACCAAACACACCCTTAGCGTGCAACTAGCCTCGCCATGGACGCTGGTCTCGCTGCATCCACGCCCGCTTCACGCCACGTGTTGAGGCAGAGGACGAGCGGCCGGTCAGAAGGTGCAGTCCCAACACCTCACCTCAGTGATTCTATGAAGCAGCAGGGGAACACCACAGTCCACACCCAGCTTTGGCAGGGATGTGAGGACAATGCAGGCATTGGCAGGGCTCGTAGAAGCCGAGGCTGCTGGGTGCCAACGCCGAACAAGGCGGTGACGAGGATGGCGACGACCGCGGCGTTAGAGATCCAAGTGGGATGGACTTGGGATGACTGCCTCCCGCATGATATTATCCACCGGGATGAAACAGGATAATCGGGAGAACAGTTAGCGGGACAGAAGGGATCGATGGGACCCACGTAGCTGGCACACCGCATGGATGCGCGGTAGAGGAAACGACGAGAATGACCGGGTACGAAATGCTGCTACGACCCTCGCCTCGTTTACTAAAAGCCGGACACCCAGCGTCTTCACACGTCCATGCATGGCCAGTAACTAATTTCTCTTAATCGGGCTGATAGTGGATTACGTGGGTTAGTCCGCTTCATCCGGTACGGGATAAACGCGTGGTGGTTAGTGGGATAAATAGGATCTTGGTGGTGGGATGGGAGACGGGACAAATGGCACGCCCGTCCCACTTGAATTCCTACGCGGCGTGTCCTGGGCCTCAAGGAGCAAGGTTGTGTACGGGTACACACGAACGCAACGCAATGTCGTCCACCGCCCGCGCGACCAGGGACCAGCCACGACGTTCGCTACCGGGACTCCGGGCATGCCGCCCATGATCGCGCCGTCGGCCCGTCGCCCACTGTCTTGGCGAATGGCGAGGTCTAGGACGATGGTGGCGTAGGCGAATGAAATGGCCGCCACAACATGCTCTGGATTCTGGGGATGAAGGACAGCACACCGCATCAGCTGCGCCACGCCGAAGAGGATGAACTGGCTGTTGGCGTCCACGTAGGTGTAGTTTCGCCGCCGTCGAAGAGGATGAACTCGTTCGAACCCCCACCGTCGTCGTCGTATCAGTGGGAGAGCACGACGGCCGACACGTACGTGACTCAGGCGAAGCAGAGTATGCGGCCGGCGACACAGGTTCGCTCCAGTAGAGCTCCAGCCTTCCTGTTCCTGTTCCAGGGCATGGCGACGGCGGTCTCTGACGCGTCCACGGCGGTCCGTGAAGCAGCTCAAGTTCTCCGGCGACGATGAAGGGCCGGCGCGTCCACGGCGTTCTACCACATGCGCGTACCTGCTCCGGTTCAGCTTTACGCGGAGCTAGATGGTACGACGTACTTGTTGGACCCGACTCAAGTTACCGTGCCAAAAAAAAAAAGAAACTAGAGCGAAGAACAGGAAAATAGAGTCCCGAACACTTTCCACCTCCTAAAAAAGGATTCCGACCAATGATCGAGTTCGTCATTATATACTACTCCTACTCCTACTCTATTATTCTACCTCCACCTCCCCTCGCTCGTCATTATATACTACTCCTACTGACGATCACAACAGCTCTTATTATTAGTTGGGCACCAAATAGCCGGTTCGCATCAGGTTTTCGATACGACGGCATCAGGTTTTCGATGCAAACTTCCGACGGCAGCAGGTACGATATGACGGCGCATCAGGTTTTCGATTGGCGTTTCTAATTTTTTAAGCTGTATATATGCATACGACGAGTTCTTCTATGTGTATAATACCCTAGTAACTTGTAATCCCTCTCTTATACAATCTCTGTTTTGACTTTTAATCGTCGCACCACGAAAATCTAATCGCCTTGGAGGGGGGATTGAAATTTGATGTTTTGGGGATATTGACATGCTCTTTCACCTAGACTAATCTACGCATGTGATTTTCAAATTATCGTTATTAATACTCTTTTTGTTCCAAATTAGTTGACTCGGATTTATCAAGATATAGATAAATCTAATATTAAATCATCATGTCTAGATACAATTGAATCTAGACAAATCTAAATCAACTAATTTGGGTTTTAGGAGTATTTAAAACAACATAGGTGGCAAATACTCTTAACTTTGACTCGAGACAGATTTGTAATTTCGCTTGTTTTATCTAAACGACTACAAGCTAGCATGCACATACCTTTATGAGAAGGGCCTAGCACTAGTTGTTTTTAATTTTTTGATTGAAAACTCTTGGTCCTTGATTTCAATGCTTATTATGTCATATATTCAGGAGCAAACCACCAAATCGACGGAAGATGTTCTTTTTTGTTTTCAAGCAGAAGGTTGGGTCTTCAGTTTTTCGAAAAGACAAGATGACCGGACGACCAAAGAAGATGTTCACGATATGTAGGAGTGACGAGTTTGGCACAAGGACATCGGCTAAGCCCAGAGCTATGCTTAAATCAACAGCACTGTGGCAGGAAAAACAGCTTCGCACGGAGAGGTGGAAGATTATTCTGATTATGGAGGTGTACGATATGACTTCATGGGCGGCTTATAGGAAAAATGAAAGCATCGGAAGATTATCTCGTACAATAAACAATGCACTTACCAAGTACAAAGATCGCCGCTTGGAAGCCGGATTATTTTATTTGGTTCCAGAAGACGAACATAAGACATACACAGTTAGCAGCTACCTTTACGGTGATAATAACAGTAATTTCTTGAAAGAACTGTCGAGAAGGAAGAGTCTCGAGCATAAGATGAAAGAGACTACACATGAGACGAGGGTCACGCTTGTTGCCGGGACGTTGCGATTGTGTGACATGAGGCATGTGCTATGCCTGTTACTTGTGTTTTTCCTAGCGTGGGCAATAGTATACATGTAAATAAATAAGTTTTAGTTTAGGATGATCTGGTCCTACTTCTATGGAAATGCACATTTGATTCCAAGTACATATGCTCCCTTTATTAAAAACACGTATTTTAAATATTTATATAAATTTCGAAAAAAATAGTTGCGTGTATCTGTATATTCTACATGCTCACATGCGGTTTCAGAAAAAACCATGTGTTATAGGCTATGTAAAAAAGACAAAAACATGTCCTGTGGAGAGTCTTATTTTACACAAGGCACACAAAATATTCATTTTCCGTGAAATGACTTTATACACACCAAACATGTGAAAATGTAGGCGCGTGTATTTGTTTTGAAATATTTTGACATTTCAAAGCAGCAAAATAACCGCGTCCTATATAACATAAGGAAATATCTGCATTCGGCATAGACTCCCACACGGCAACACATCGCTGGATTCTTTACCGGGCACCTTTTATTTGGGGTGCCACGGAACCAGACCAGAGCGTGAGAACCAACTGTAGCAACTCACGGCAGTGCATCAGAAACACTTAGACAGTAAAAACCATGACAAATGTACATATAACTTGAGAAAGTAACATCAAGGTAACTTGCAGTTGTTTGCATCGACACAGAAATACTCCCTCCGTTTGAAAATATAAGATGTTTTAGGATTGTGAAGAAGATGTATCTAGACACATTTTAATGTCTAGATTCATTTAACCTATACACTAAAAGATGTCTAGATACATCTCCTTCACAAACCTAAAACATCTTATATTTCTAAACGGAGGAAGTAGTACTACAGTACTAAGATAATCTCTACACGTTGCTTTCCCCATCTTCTTCTCCGACTAGGCTGCTCATGAGAAGCTAAAACGCTAATAGAATAAATTACTCCCTCCGATCCATACTAGTTGACTTGCATTTGTTAAAATTTAGATAAATCTATATACTAAATAGTGTGTAGATTCATCCAAATCTAGTCAAATTTGAGTCAATTAATATGGACCGGAGGAAGTATATCAAAAGATTATTGCTGTGTCGAAGATCTGCTAAGGGGAGTTACAACGGTGGAGCTCCCTACTTTATGCTTCACGCTCCTCTGCTTGCACATACCATAGGTAGATTTTCATCAAAAAAGTCCTCGTTGGTTCACACGGGCTACAGAAAAAACGAAAGTTACTTGCTAGTGCATCAGAAACACTTGACAGTAAAGAACATGACGTGTAAATATAACTTGACAAAGTACATCCAGGGTAACCTACAGGTTTGAATAAGCAGTAATAACTTCTTAGTTTGATGCTGATTAGTTACTTCCCGGTGCTGAAGTCAAAGGAAAAAACCAAAAAAATACATAGATTATATCATGGCAGATTAATCAGGTATACCTTTAAGCCGGCACAATTTTCTTAGAAAATAATATTTTCGATCACAAGCATTGCAGTTGTATGGCAAATACATCTCTATTTTATATGTAAACACATAATTGCAATACCCTGGTAGCGAGGTGAATCCGGCTAAGTATCAAAGATAGCAAACCGAACAGTATACCAAAGAAAGAATAAGCAACACATATAGAACATGACCTTTGGTTTTATAGCTGATAATGTCCAGACTCAACGTCCAGGAGCTAGCAATGCCAATTGTTATGCCTCTAGGATTGCTAGGCTAAAGAAAGAGTTGAGCAAAAGTTTTGCCATGAAAGACTTGGGTCTAGCAAAGTGTATTCTCGGCATGAGAATTGAGAGAGACAGAAAATCCAACAAGTTGTACTTGTCTCAAGAAGATATATATTGAGAAGTACTTCGCAAGTTCAAGATGAACAAGGCAAGGGAAGTGAGCTGTCCACTCGCATCTCATTTCAAGTTGAGTAAAAAGCAATGTCCCTCCACTGAAGAGATGGAAAAGGAAATGCAAAAGGTTCCTTATGCTTCAGCTGTTGGGAGTTTGATGTATGCTATGGTGTGCAGACGGCATGAGTGACATTGCTTAAGCGGTTAGTAATGTGAGCAGATTCATGTCCAATCCAGGAAGACCATATTGGGAAGCCCTGAAGTGGATTTTCAGGTATCTCCGCGACAGCACTAATATGAAGCTTTGCTTTGGTGGTAGTGAGCCCAAGCTGATTGCATATTCAGATTCAGACTTGGCTGGAGGTATCGATGTAAGAAAGTCTACTTCAGGTTATTTGATTATCCATTCAGGGGGAGCAGTGGCATGGCAAAATAGGTTGCAAAAGTGTGTGGCCTTGAACACAACCGAGGACGAGTTTATCGCAGTAACTGAGGTGATCAAGGAGCTATTATGGCTGAAACGATTGGCTTGTGAGCTTGGTTTTGAGCAAGACAAGTATGTGTTGTTTTGTGATAACCAAAATGCCATTCAACTGAGTAAGAATGCAAGTTTTCATTCGAGGTCGAAGCATATTGATGTTTTCTATTATCGGATTCGAGATGTGCTGAACTCCAAGCAAATGCAAATTGAGATGGTGCACACAGATGACAATGGGGCTGATATGTTGACCAAGGTGGTGACAAGAGGAAAGCTCGAGTTTTGCCGTCGGCTCGCCGGCATGACTGCCGGTTGGCAGTGCGACCCTCCATGATGTCGGGAGGGGGAGTTTGTTGGGCCATGTCCCTCCACATGGAGGTGTGTTGGCAGCCCAACATCATCCCGTGAAAATCCAAACTGTTTCAACCGTTGACCGATGTTCGTATCCAACGGCTGAGGTGCTCCTTGGGAGAGGAGTAGAAAAGAAAACCCTAGCCACCCTTGGTGGTTGTGCGTTTCTCAATCAAAGAGTGAGTTGAGCAAGAGAGAGGGTGATAGAACACACAAGAACACCACAACCTAGTGAGAAGAAAGGAAGAAGAAGGAGAGATGATTTTTGTCCAGATTTCTGAGATCTGATCAGTTTGTCTTCAAGCTGATGTTTGGAGGCTCAAACGTGCTTGGATTGGCTCCAAAATTGGTGAGCTTGTTCCTTCCTTTGAGTAATTTGATCTGGTTAGCTGGTTTGAGATTTTGGTCAGTATGGCATCAGATTTGGAAGCGGTTTAGTCAGTTCGGACTGCTACAGTTTTAGCGCAGAGCAGTTTTGGTAGACGAATAGTTTAAGCAGACAAATGGTGTCCAATTGGCCTGAAATTTGGTCCGTATGTTAGGTACTCGTATGTCAGCTTGTATACAAAGTTTTGTGCTTATTGGATCTACGGTTTAAGAGAAGTTTGCTGATTACCGAAGGGGATAGAAATTGAGATACTCTGCTTTGCTGTAATCTTTCTCTCAAGTGGTTGTTTTTGTTGTTGCCGGTGCTGAGTGTGTTGTATATCTCTAGATGTTCTAGAGAAGACTATGTATCCAGGTTGCTCATAGTGAAGCTCGCATGGACCGGTTGGTCCGCACCCGTGTTTTTTCTTTCTCACCTAAGAAGGTTTTTCCATGTAAATCCTTGTGTCACCTGTGCATGTGCTCATTATTTTATTTCCACTGCATATCTGTTGATTGAAACTATCCTCGGAGTTCACCTCAAGCAATGGGGATTGTGGCATCTTCCCCCAAAAAATACAGAAATTAACTCCGAACCTGTGGTACTGAGCACAAGAAATTGAGAACCCGAGGTAAAAAGAAGAGCAATAATGTCTCACTGTAAACAGAAAAAAGTTTTATCAACTGCAGTTGTTACAATATTATGCACAACTAGCATATATACTGTTAATATCACATGAGTGTGCATAAGATGTATTCCCTCTTGGTCAAAATGTTGTGCATATACGATTTTGTAAAAGTCAAACATCATAAAGTTGACCATGTATATAGAAAAAATTATCAACATCTAGAACACCAAATCAATACCATTAGATTCATTGTTATATATTTTTTCATATGGTATTGTAGATATATGTAATTTTTTTCACTAAACTTGGTCAAAATTGATGATGTTTGTTTTGACTTCTAAAAAATATTATATGCACTATGTTATGGTATGGAGGGAGTATAGACGTCAGAAGAAAAGGTTGGGTTCGCAAATTACAACCAAGATGGTTTTTCCCACCACACATATGAACTGTGTGGTCACATATGAACTGTGGAGGTCATCAAGCATCGTATAAATGTCTAAAAACTCAATGCTGAATTCCAATGCCTGCTAGGTATTGTTTACTCAGAATCGTAGTCAAGCTCCTGCACAACTCTCCTCCCCCACCCCAAAATCTCCCCATGGGATTTTTTTACACACTTTACTAATATGGATATATTACAAACAAACAAAAATGCAAACCAAGGGGGAGGGGATGCTTGTATGCACGTGCACCTAGAATAAGGATTATTAGGAACACTTCATTACAAGGAGCGAACTGCGTAGCATTCCATTTCACGAATAGCCAAATGAAGAATAAGCTGGAATAACTAAGAAAGTAGTAAAACTTATGGAGATAATTGAGGGTGTTTACCTGAAATGCCCCAAAATACATACCATAGCCAAAGACATCCTAGCAAAATGGGTATAGGTATCACCAACCAAAATAGATGAAGGATACGTGAGAGTACACATATAAGCTAATCCATTTGAAAATAATTAGATTTTTTTATTTAAAGGTGCCATGCTCTCGAGATCCTTACCAATTAAAGCTCAGCAAATCTAATGACATGGTCAGGAAAGGCAAGGAAGGTAAATTAAGAAATCATGTGATTGTTGAGTTTCAAGGTCTTTAGAAGATCCTATGTGCATTACATTATGTATCAAACCTACCAAATGCTGTATATAATAATTAGTAGACAAATGGTACTTAAAATTGAAGAATCATGTTGCTGATGCTGCTAGCAACAATAACAATAGTGCTAGTATGCACGAGTATTTTGTCAAGCAACTCGCATGCAGCAAGGAGACCCAGTGCATCCGATTGAAGGCCGTTACACAGCTGCATCGACGGGGACACGCAATTGCAGCGAAAATAATGCTAGCAGTTTTATAGAGACATGCTACAACATCCGTCAAACCTATCATAGACATACGCTCGTTAAATAAATAACAGTTAATTATCCAACAAATATATATATCAACATAAATAAACATCGCTCGTCCCTTCCTGTTTCCAAACGATAAGGGAAAAGAACATCCCATCCATTGGCAGTTTTATTAACCATTTCATAAATATTGTACTATTACTAGACAAGTTTTAGTCATATTAAAAGCGGTACTTTAGTTACAGTTATCTATGATAGAGAAACTATGCTACAAGTCGTTTATAACTGCGGACACGGCTTTCAGAAAAATTTACCTGCAGATGTGCATAAATATCAACACACACACGATTAACCTCGGAAAAACCAAATAAAAACTCAACAAGGCATCAGGACAAAGCACTCACAAAATTCATAAAAAATTTCAGCGAGCCACTCCCACTAAGCTACCCGCTATTAAGTCGGTTGGGCTTCGCGACGAACCAAGGGGTTTGTGATGACGGCTGAGAAAGACTGGGAATCCGAAAGTATGACTGGGCTTGTCGAAACAGCGTAAACATGACACGGGGTTTCAAAATAGTACAGTAGTAAACGCTCTTCGAGCAACAGTAGTAAATAAAGCAGTAAAGTATGGCATAAATACAACAAAGTAATAACACCAAAAACTACTCTGTGGCCCCAAGAAATAAGATGTGAATAAAGCTCGGACTAACGGGATTCATGGTCCCACATATGGATAGTGTGATAGTCAAGGAATAAGAATCAAGTACTCGAGGTCCTACAGGAGACAAGTGAGAATAAAGAACCAAATAACAGATATTGCCCATCGATGCCTCTTTCTTTAGTTATTCTATTACTACTCAATTCAGTTGTTTAGGTACCTCGTTGTTCAAATACATCACAAATCCTACACATGCAATTGTACGACTCGCATGACTCAAAAAACTCCTATAGCAATGGCTCATAGGATTGAGGAAATAAGCTTCGGTAGGGTTTAAAAATAAAGGCTATATAGTACTTGAGATTGCAATTTAATTCGTGATGAGATTTTTGATGCAAGAATAAGACAGATGCAATCGGTACAATATATAGTGCAAGCATGGAAAATTTCTTGCCTGGCAGTTCAGTTACAGAATATGTGGGATCTGGGTAATACTCCTGAGACTCCTGATAGTTCCTTTGCTAGGCGTCTATCCGGATAAAAATCAAACACACAAGAGGCAAAAATAAATACATTATAAATCATATGCAACAAGAAAACAAGGTACGCCATGACAGAATGATACGCAAATTATATGGTATAACATAACATTGCATGGGTGAGATGCGGGGTACAAGAATAAAGCATGTCATTAAGTTGTTAGTCACATGTTGTTCGCATAAACCTTGTTGTCCTGTTAATATTTATATGATACATGCTTCAATTCATATCATAAAATGCATAGCTAGAATGGTCAAGTTACGCTGATCATTTTAGACATATCATTTGTTGAATTTGGAGTTACAGAATTAAAGTTATGCAATTATTAAGAAATGACATTTAAATAGTATTTAATAATTCAAAAAATATTTGTCTAGAATATATTTTAAATAGCATATTTATAATCCTCATGTTTTTCTGATTCAAAAACATATATTATTTGTAGTATTTGGATTTACAAATTTAAAGCAATATTAAATTAAAATATTTAAAACATGGTCAAATGTTAAAGGTTTGACTAGTTTGAATTAGTTTTGAAAATATTTGAATTTACAATTGAATTCATATTTGAAAACGATTCACTTTTCATTTTGAAAGTTTTTAAAAATTCAAATTATTTTAAAATTGTTTAGATTTAAATATTTTCTGAAACTTATATTTATTTGGAAAATCCTGGGGACTTTCTGCACAATTGCAGTACCTACCCACACTCAATGACGGGTGTGACCGCGTTGCTGCGTGGACTCTGGCGAGCGCGGGCGACTGGATGCTGACACGTGGTTCGGCAAGGGATGGCGGGTTGGGATACGAAAAACGCAGGGGCCTTTGTGAAAGGTTGCGGAGGCTGTTTACTGAACCTCGCCAACATTCGCCGCCGCGAGATCTGCCGGATTTCAAACGACGATGGCGACGAAACAGATTCGAGTTTGGCGACGCCACACAAACTAAAAATGGAGAGGGTATCATGGTATGAAACTCTCATTCTTATTGTTATTCCGGAGGAGCACTTATTCGATGGGAAAAACGCGACAAACCTAGTGACTTCCGTTGGGTTTTCAGACTGACGGACGAATTCAGAATCTGCAGACTTGATGCTCGACTTTACCAGATGATTTTGAGAGCCGTAGTCGTCGGATTGAGGCGTGGTTTAGCTCGATATAGAGAGGGGGGCAGCCTCTCTGAAGGGATATGAACGGAGATGCTAGGGGTGGTCAGGATACGTCGGCAAGCAGGGTGGCAGAGGGCTAGCGCGGCTACTGCTGTTACTGCTGCTTGCGCGCGCGGGATGCTGGAGCGCGGCGACTTGGGCGCGGGGTGCGGATGGCGGTAGCGATGCAAAACGGCCAGGAAGAGCTGGGACGAGACGGCGACTCACCGAGGAAGCGGACGGCGAGGTGGACCGCGAGCCAGGCGAAGTGACGGGGCGGCGATGGCGAACGACGGCGGCGTGCGGCTCGGGGTTGGTCAAGTACGCGAGGCTCCTGTCTCGACCAAAGTGACCATGGAACAAGGCCACAGCCTCAACACCGCGGATGTCGGCGCCGAAGCAAGGTGTCCAACACCTGGCGGGCACCGCCCTGTCTGGGGAGCTGGTGGCGTTGTTGCAGCCGTGGCCACCCGGCCCGCTACCTTCGTCGCCGACTTTCCTCGCCGCGCCTGAAGAGAACAATGGGCCCGAGCTGCGGCCGCATGGTGGTGATGTAAGAGCGCATCCCGTGCAGCGCTTCGTCGACTCGAGGTGTCCACGCCCCAATCTCGCACAAGATAACCAGAAGGAAGGAGGAGTTCAGGAATCTATCTTTTTCCTCCTCTACTCTGTTCTAGCACCACGGCCCCAGTGAGAAGGCCAGAGCCCACTCAATCCAGGTCGTGACACACAGATAATACTAGAGCATTGCAGATCTTCTCTCTCTTTATTCATTGATTTTCACTGGCGAGTTCGAACAAAGACTCACAGAAGTACTAAAATCTTGTCTCACAGGATACAGAATTACACATCACACCCAGAACGACATGACAGACACAGGGCCAGTATCTCGGCCTTCTTCTCAATCTTCCACTTTTATCTTCTTCATCAACACTATTAAATCCCCTGTCACCGTGAGCTTGTTCTTGTCCCTGACGACATGTGCCTTCTCGACGCCTACCGCTGGATGATGATCAGTAGTTTTGTTGCCGCATAGTGGTCTCTCGCGATCGTTGCAGTCTCAGATCTACTGATGCTATGCACACAAGAAGCAAACGTACGACGGATCATGTGTGAAAACTAGTGCACGCTCCAAATGGAAAAAGAAATTTGCACTCCTGAATCCTGCAAGTTCAGTACTCTTCCGCCATGACGGGTACTGAAACTAGGGAAAACAGGATATAAGCTAAGCAGACTGAAGAAATATGGAACATGAAAAGCACGATTCTCAAGTGTTGGACAGAACAGAACCATCATCACATCAATCTATACCTCCACCTGTACTTTTTGATCATCGTTAGGGTAAAAGCATTACATACACCAGTATTTCACAGTACGACTACTTTGGGTACTCCACAGTTCGACTTACTTCAGGTTCTCCAAGTACATTTAGTAGAAGTAAAGTATGACTTACTTCAGGTTCTCTAGGAAATACTGAGAACATTGGGATAGTAACAAGAGTTCAACCAGTAACAAGTAGCACCACCAGAGACGACAGAAAGGTTTACCAGTTACGAGCCATTTTGCCTAAGCCTACTGTATTGTGCAGTAGTGGCGCGCCATTGTCAGCCATCCGGACTCAGTAGCAGAGGGCGGGTTGGCAGCGGTAGCGGGAGCCGGGGCCGGAGCCACTGCAGGGGCGGGGTGGGCAGCGGCCGAGACAGCAGGGACGGGGTTGGCGACGGCGGCGGCAGGGGGGTTGGCGGTGGCGGAGCGCTCGGTCTCGTGGAGCTTGGCGGTGCCGGTGGCCTTGCCCTTGATCCACTCTGCGGCTCCAGCAAGGGACGCTCTGGCTTTTGCCTTCATGGTGGTCGACTTTTTGTTGTCCTTCCTGGGCTTCTGCTGCTGCTTCTTCTCCTTCCTGGGCTTCTTCTGCTTCTTGTTCTTAGCCATCTTCACTGACTGGAAAGACATGGGAGAATTAATTAGAATCCTGTGAAGAAAAGGCAAAGCGCGCGTGTACTCCGATTAAACATAAATCGGTAAAAAAAAGCAACATAGACTCCTCCAGATACAGTGGGGTAATTCTTGTTCCACATTGTGCCTCATCGGTGCGGCCACAGCCGTATGAACATCAAACGCGAAGAGGCGCAACCGCAAAACACTTAATACTGGAATATACTAAAATAAAGTACAGCAATGTTACACTCCTCAGTGCTCGCATGGCCTACAAATGAAGGCTGGATAAAGGGCAAGACACGAGATATATCTAAAGAAGCTGACAGCAATGGAGAAGACAATGCAAGGGAACATGACAACTAGCATAACAAGAAGAAGATAAAGAGATGGAGCCATTTAGAAGTAATTGGATTACCTTCAATATTATTTTACAATTCATGAAGAACTCCACTAGCAGATATGCAATGTATGATACTCAAAAGGAGGTAGCTCAAATCAATGTTCTACACTCAAGTGTAGCAATACTAAAGTGAACTTAAGTTTATTCTGTAATTGTTATAAGTACTGAAGATAAATCTGTTATGACCATGGTTGTCAAGATTGTACACACCTTTTTTTTTTGTCCTCCCTAAGACAGAGTAGAAATATTGACAATTTTTTTGGAAGTAAAACATCGACAAAACCATGTAAAACCTATAGACCACACCCCAACAGTTAAAACTTTCTGTCTATACACACTGAAACAGAGGACATAATATCCTAACCGAAGCATACATCAGTTCAGAAAACACCTACCTATTTTGAACTTATGAAGGATTGCTTGCTGCAGCCTGGAGCGCACACATTCATGAAACATGGACTTGCAAAATAGCAAGACATGCAAAAAGCAAAAGAGAGATTTCACACCCAAAACTGTAATATGCCACAATTTTAAAAATCATCGCCCTAGTGCTCCCCATTAGATCAGCAAGTTCACTAGAGCATCAAAAACAGCAAGTTCAAGGTTCACCCATCATATTAGAGCCGCGCTTGAAAGCCAATCAAGACTCGTTTCAGATCCTCAAATGGTAATATTTCTTTTTGAGGAAAACGGCAGTTGTTCTGCCAAATCAATTAAGAGAGGGAATAGAAGGCTCAGTTACAAGCTAGAGAGGGACTAGCTGACAGACAAAGAACAAGAAAAACATCTGACAAAAACATGTCTAAACTAAGCTGACTACTCGCTGATAACAAGGCTGCACGCCTGGCTCTTCCTCTCGAGATAACTCCCTGTAGGTATGATCCCAAGACCAGCAGATCAATCTAAACGTACGCAAAACTGGACGCAAAGTTGCATTCCAACAATTAGGCTTGATGGTTGCAAGAAGCGGGAGCAGGTACACAGGCGAACAATCAAAAGCAAACCGCAATCTGATTTTGATCCAAGGTTCCCAAGAATATCTCCTCCAATCTCTCAGATGTCCCAAAGCATTTCGATCATAACTACACACGATGCCAACTCTCACGCGCACGAATGCAAGGAACGACCACAAGCACAAACGACCAGCAAAAGTAGGGGAAAACCGAAGCAAGAGGCGCTGACAGGTAACAGCGATACGCACCGATGCGCGCAAGCGCAACGCACGACGCGCGGCGAGGGCAAACGACGAAGCTGTGCTCTCGGATCAGCCACATACGGACTAGTACGACACATCCAGTAATCGAGAAGAGAGCGGGTAAGGAGGGAAGGGATCGGAGAATTCATCTCACCTGGCCAAGGAAGAGGGAGTCGGCGCGGCGGTGGGCTTGGCGAGCCGAAGGAGTCGTTCCGCTTCAAGGATTCCCGGCC
This sequence comes from Avena insularis, assembly GCA_023614405.1. Lineage (NCBI taxonomy): Eukaryota > Viridiplantae > Streptophyta > Magnoliopsida > Poales > Poaceae > Avena > Avena insularis. The sequence continues at coordinate 336,576,247 of CM042687.1, forward strand.
CTTTCTACTTGCCTGCATTCGATTCGAGGAGCCCGCTGATGCTTGGAGTTATAGGGCAAGGAGGAGGCGCGGGATGCGGGAACGGATGGGCAAAATAACCGCACCTCGCCGGAGACGAAGATGGAGGGCCGGGGTGGTTGCTTGCAGGCGGAGGGGCTGTGCTTGCGTGCGTGCGTGCGTCTTCTCCCGCGCTGCGGCTGCTTGGAGATCAAGTTGGAGAAGGGTTAGGTGAGGGCAGGAAGCAGCAACGGAGAAGAAGAGCAGAGGAGGCTCACCCGCTCGCGCTCGCTGAGTCTGCGGGACGGGCGGTCGGCAGCAGGAGGTGTTGCTCGGCTTCGCGTCTCAGGTATTTCTGCTGGTGGGAGACTCGAGAGCCAGCCAATATAATAAGGACGCAGGTAGCGTGTCGTTGATTCCTCCCGGCCGTCCGATCTGCTGATCTGTCGGATTGGACGGTACACGAAGATCCCAAGGCTGACGCTGGCAAGTGGGCCCGATGGGCCTCCATCCCCCGGCGGGGACGGGTCTGGAACTCTGGATGACCGTACGCACCCCTGGGCACCGGAGGCGGCAAGCATAGATGAGTGCCGCCGCGCGCTTGCGGTGCCTCCATCGCCTAGCAAGCCCCCGCCGGCGGCCGGTCGCGGCGCGCTTGCTGTGCTTCCTTCTTCCAGCGAACCCCCGCCCGCCCGCCCTTTCCTCAGCCTGAACCCCTGCAACCCGCCGCAGGCGGCCCATGGCACCCAGGCGACCGGGGCAAACGGCTTGGGCTACAGAAAATCGGCCGCTTGCCGTCCACCTCGCCGTCGACTGCACCTGCTCCTGCTCACCACCTCCACACCGCCGCACCTTCCACTCTCCTTCCTTTCCTTTTTCGTTTTGACAGAGAGAGAAGGGTGATTGCGTTGCGAGCAGGAGTAATGGGCCGTGCGGTGCTATCAGTAGGGATAGAATTGTGGGGATCCTGTTAGGACCTGGATGTGCCGTAGAGAGTGATCTGTTGGGCTGGGCTTACTTAGACCACCACTCTTGTATGGTGGCGTTTGTTGTCGAGATGTCGATGTTCAGTCCTAGTTTTTGCTTGCATCTGAACCAGACCTCTCTAGCAGTGAGACACACTGGACCAGGATGTGTTCAACTGTGTCGTCTTCCTGTAAGCACACAAAACATGCCGCTGATGCATCTTGGAGGCCATGTCTGAAGCGTCTATCGGAGTCCATACCCGACATTGCACTGCCAACCAGAGAAAAAACTTGCTCTTGGTCTTGGGCGTAGCTCCATTTCTCCAGATGTTGCATCCCTGCTCATGGTGTTGATCGCAGCCCAAACAGCCAAACACTTCCTAACTCCTCGGGGGGGCTATGTTACCCGGCAGGTCTAGGAGCCATATGTTGTCAAGCACACCTTGGGCTATTGTTCTTGCATTCCCAGCACGAGTGCTGACAGTAAGAGAGATACCTGGTGCCAACTCTGACACAGTTTTACCTGCTAGCCACATATCTTTCCAGAACAGAGTGCGCTTTCCATCTCTAGCTTTGATTTTCACCAGACCATCCGTAGATTACATCTTGTGGTAAACAATGCAATTCAAAAGTACAAAGACCGCCCCAAGCGAGCTGGATTGTTTTATTTGGCAACAGATTCCGATGATTTTACACACATGCATAGTCCGCAAAAAGTAAGATCAGCAGGTTCTTGAGAGATCTATGGAGGAGAAAGAATAGACATGGGCACCAGATGAGAGAAACTGACCAGGGAGTATCGATGGTTATACTAGCAGTGCTCATGGATCCAATCTAACCGTCCCAAAAATTTATTCCATCGCCACCGGGACATTGAAACTAATTGGTATAACGCATGTATTTTGCTTGTTTCTTGTGATTTTCTTAGATTGGGCTATAGTATATCTGTAAGCAATTTTTAATTTGAGTCAGCTCGATACTCTCCTATGTTCTTTGATGACATGAATGAATATTTTTTTATTCATGTGGTTAATTTTCATTCGCATAATTCTTATTCTAAGCGATGTCATTCCATGATTTTGTATTACATGAATAATTTTTATCGCGTCAACCGTTTTTCTCTGTTACATCCCACATGTAACTCAAAACTTTTCAGTTACAACTTACTTACAACTAAATTTTTCTTGGTTGAGTTGCAACTGAAAAAATCTTAGGTACAACCGACTTGCAACTCAAAAAGGTTAGTCTCGAGCCACGTGCAATTTAAAAATCTCAGTTGCAATCCATTTTTAACTCATAGGACGCACAAATCTTTACTATTAATTTCAAAAGCGTGGTAAATACCTGGTGTCACGCTTAAAGAAATTACAACCAAGATGCCACTCCACGTTTTTTTAACAGATTCCATGTCTAGAAAAACTCCATGCCCTTATCTCAACAAACCAACAAACGGATTAACTGATCTGAATACTACTTCCTCAAAACGTGCGTGCTTATCCTCACGTACAACATCACACCACCAGAAACCAACTCCATAATCTTAACAACTTTTTTTCCAAGCAAGCCACGTGTTCAAAGTTTCAACTATACTTCCAATTCTTCTTCTTCGTCAAACTGGCAAGCTAGCAGGCCGAACTGGGGCAGGCTTTGGCCAGCCCGAGGTTCTTCGGTGTCGACCAGTTCGTCGACGGGTGACCTGTCAGAGCGCCTGCCTTCTTGAACTGGTACGTGTTAACTATGAACTGCTTGTGGGTGTAGGACTATTACGGCTGGGCGCTGGACTTGACCATCCCGGCGGTGGTCCTGGCCATCGGGCTCTCCTGCCTGGAGGTGTGTGTGCAGGTTTCAGCGAACAACCCACTATGAAGTCTTCACAATGGTGTCGAATCGCAGGCCTAGCCATATAATTCTCTAGAGAATCGAGCACACGACCGATCTCCCCTTTCACCTTGTATCTGTTCGGCCGATGTGGCTTTATTCTATAAAGCGGGACAAAAGTCTATTTCGAGAGTTAGTTCAATGAATTTTGAAGTATCTTCTTGTACTTGAATTGCTTGAACAAATTCGTACATGAGACGAGACACATATGTTTTTGCAATTATCATTAGTTGGACTTGAGACGATATATCTTTATCTTGGTTCATCAGATCCTTTGACAGGCCCGCTTCAGGCAAGGAGGCAGTCGCGTCGTTGCTGTGCAACCATGGAGAGGCTCTGCGCAAGTGGAGGTGCTCAAGATTCTTTGAGGATGCTACCGCTCTAGGCATTCGTCGTGTTCTTCTATGCGGTGTCGGCACAACTGTTGTTGATATCAGATCTATGCACATCCGTCCCGCCTCCATGCATGTCCCCTTGGACATGGTCACCATCGTACTCCGAGGTCACCTGGTGGGAGAAGGGTGTCTTAGAGCCGGTCAGAGCTGCAGCTGATCGGTGCCGTCCTTGCAATGCCCGTGCTCACCATGGTTGTTATGGCTCTTCTCGAGACGGAGCACCTTTGCGCGGCGCAGCAGTGTACACGCTGGTGGGCGTACATAGGGGAGCTGCTCACCACCATTGGGTAGCTTGACTTCTTCTGCTGCCATACACCGGCGGGGATGAAGACTGTGGCCTCGTGTATGACGACTAGCAAGATATGTTAGTGGTGTGTCAAATGGAAACTCAACACACATGAAATAGTAGGCTGGCAGCTCCCATGGTCTGATCGGTAGATACACGGTAGCTGTGCTCACTTTAGGTACCTATGACTTCATGCATGCTATGCCTCGCTTTGTTGTTTACAGCGAGTTATTCATGAGACAAGGCATATAAATGTCAATGTACCAGTTTTTTGTTTTTAGTGTGATCTACCAAAAGTATTCATGATTAAACCTGGAATGTTTGATGGATGATGGTAATACCGCAAAGAAGCTATAGTTAAGTAAATTCGGTATGTACTTTTTTTCACACATGAATGCACCTAATTAGTTAGAGTATGCTAACATATTTATTATTACAAGGTAGAGCGTATTTTTTATAGACATAGCTGAGTGTTTTGATAAAAGAGGTGGCTCGTATAAAGGATTTGAATGGAAAAGATAGACCTAAAGATATTGTCACTCCACGTTTAAAGAAATGTCAAGGCATATAAATGTCAATGTACCAGTTTTTTGTTTTTAGTGTGTTCTACCAAAAGTATTCATGATTAAACCTGGAATGTTTGATGGATGATGGTAATACCGCAAAGAAGCTATAGTTAAGTAAATTCGGTATGTATTTTTTTTCACACATGAATGCACCTAATTAGTTAGAGTATGCTAACATATTTATTATTACAAGGTAGAGCGCATTTTTTATAGACATAGCTGAGTGTTTTGGTAAAAGAGGTGGCTCGTATAAAGGATTTGAATGGAAAAGATAGACCTTCAGAAAGATATTGTACTTAGTTTTGAGGAGATGAAGCTTAGTCTACATAAACTTGGGCACCAAATAATAACTGATGCAGTTGCCAAAATACTATCATATGTTGTGAGTAATCATTATATTTTTTATTTCGAGAACTTCTGCAACAATATAATTCAACATAACGGATGCCAAGGGAGGGGGAGGGGGTAGGGAGAGGAAGGAGCGAGAATATGTATTTGTTTTTATTTGAATGGAAAATCTTTTAATAACTATATTTTTCTGTCTGCCGTGGCAACGCACGGGCATTGAGCTAGTCATAATATAAATCCGATGATTATGGAGTTGAATGAGCTCTATCTAATTTCTCATTCTTCGAATGACAATTAGCAAAATTATTTTTAGAGGATTTGTTGATAGAAAAATCTCTAGATATTCCCGCAATGTCGAAGTCTTTATCAATATCAATTAAAGTTATATCGATGATTGCTCAGAATTAAGCTAGCAGATGTGTCGACACCGCTATAAGAGTTCTTACCTAAGGAACCAAACCTAGTTACTATCATAAGGCACGACTGCCATGAGCAATCCATAAATTCGGTCTTCCCAGTTGCTTGCAATCCATGTTGCTTGATATATCATCGTTTACCAATGTTATAAATAGCATGCTATGAAAAAATAGAGTGGTCCTTCTTACACAACCTAGAATACACATCCTAGAAACAAGAATACAGAATATTTTGTATTGGCTTTTTACAGGCGTGTAGAAATCATCACTATCTACATCTAAGAAAAAAAATGCTCCCTCCATTCTAAAATAATTGACTTGGTTTTGTCTAGATTCGTATATATCTATATATTAAAATATGTCTAGATATATGTGAATTTAGAGAAACTCACGTCACTTATTTTGGTGGAGGGAGTAGAACTTTTTGAAACTTCAAAATGCCGATTTAAAAAAAAGGCTCCATGGAGCCGGCCATCCAAGTCGATCGCACTTGTTATTAGCAATGCCATATCTTGCTATTTCAAACATTTTCTTTTATCCAAAATAGAATACCATTTTTTGGGGAAAACATCCGTGTGTGAATATGGGCTTAAAAATGTGCAAACTACTATGTTGCTCATTTTTAGACTCAAAATAATATAAATAACTTATATGCAATTTTGGGTTATAAAATTCGCAGGCCAAACGACCGAGTAACAGACCCACTCGATCTCTTTTTCCGAACCAGGACAACGCGTGTGATTTTCAAATGCTCCCCTTGAAAGCCCGGGGCAGGATAAAATGTCGGCCCAAATTCCCTGCCACCGGCATGTCATGGAACTAGTTTTCAAAATGGCATTTGGCAGAACTAAAACCTACCAGTGGTCTGCTTAAAAGGACTCGCTCACTTCTAGTCCTCAATAGTCGCACCATTTAACATTTATATTGGTGTTTTTTCTAGCGAATGAGAGTGGTTAGGACATCTCCAGCTGCACAACCCATTCTAGACATTCAAATTGTCCACTTTGGTTCTTTTGGATTGGCACGCGGATAGAATTGGGTCGTGGTCTGGCTGTCAGGACAGTGCTTACAGTGGCACGACCCACTCGGTCTGTGCTGGCTATTTGGTCGACGATGGTCAGTTTGCCAATTCTTTTCACATTTAAGCATATTGGCACAAACAAATATATAAATTGGCTACTAAATAAAGTGGCAAACATGTTCTTGAAAGCAATACATAGCGAGCATAACGCGACATAGGGACCTCGGTCTGCCCTAAACTATCCCGGCTCAGCCCATGTTTTCCTTTTTTATCATCTGTGGACGGTAGTAGGATTGACACAACATATGATTTTAGTAGGGACGGTACGTGTCGACCAGAGGAGGTGACACCGTGTTTGTCAGTTGGAGGTAAGGTGTGGATTCCAACAAAGTTTCACTTTTAGTTTATTTCAAAATTTATGTTGCAAAATTTTATCAAAAGTTTATACTAGTAATTTTAAAATAAACTAAAAGTGGGACTCCGTGATATCCTACTTGTTGACACCTAGCTGGAGGGGTATCGACCGTCCATGGTCTTGCATGGGAGGAGACTGAGGCAGTCTGACAAAAGTGTGGTGGTTTCCGTTCGGAGAATCATGGGGAAGCAACTTCTGTGTGCAAGAAAACGGATACTGTGCGTTTAGTACTCAATGTCGAAATCCTTTTTTACACAGCCTAAAATATATATCCCAGAAATCAGAATACAAAATATTTTGCATTGGCTTTTTACACGCAGGTAGAAGTCATTATTATTGTATCTAAGAAATAAATAGAATTTTTTGAAACTTCAAAATGTCAATTTTTTAAAAAATCTCCATGGAAACTATCCTCAAAATTGATGCAATCTCTATTAGCAGCGCTATATCGCGCTATTTAAAACAATGTCTTTTACCCAAAACAAAAAGCCATATTTTAAAACATTCGTGTGTGAATATGGGTTTAAAAATGTGCAAACTATTATTTTACTTATTTCTAGACTCAAAATCATACAAAAAAAACTTATGCGCAATTTTGGCTTATAAGATGCAGTGGCCAAACTGAGTAACAGACCCACTCGATTCATTTTCCGAACCGAGTCGAGACGTGCACACAGTTCTGTAGGATAATGCGTGTGGTTTCTTCAAATGCTCCTTGTAAAAACAAGTTTCTTCAAAACACATGATGAAATGTCAGCCCAGATTTGACCGACATGTCATCGAACTAGTTATACTAACCAATTGCCTTCTTAAAAAGACTAGCTCGCTTCTAGCCCTTAGTACTCGCACCGTTTATATTGGTGTTTTTGCAAGAAGCCAAAGAGAGTTATTAGGTCCCCTTTTACCCGCAAAAAAAAAAAGAGTTATTAGGGCACAAGGACTTAACAAAACTTGTCAATATTTACATGCTCATGCCACACTAAGCTTGGCTGCTTCTAAGCGGTATTTTGGGAGATATCAAATAAACATCTACAGCTGGCTGCTTTTGCAAGATAAAGCTCTATTTTAATTTATGTCGTCTCGGATGTTCATTGGGTAGGTTGTCTAGATTATCTCCGATCAAATGTATTGAATTAATGCAGTAGCTAACTAAAAAGTTTAAACTGGTGGAAAGGAGGCTAATATATTTCAACACTCCTCTCTTGTCTAGGATGAACATACGGGAAGGCTTTAGATGTGAGATCGATGAAAGGCAAGCTACAAGTATTTTAGATTTAATAGTGTGTTGGCCTATTGATTCCGATACCATATTAAAATTGGTTGCCAGCCGGTCCACCAAAAAAGTGTGAACTGTTGATGACGGGCTCACTGGCAGAGCTTAGCTAGGGCCAAACTAGGCCATGGCCCGCCCAGCTTTTTGGCAGAAAAAATATTGACCCAACGCATCATTGGCCCAGCCCAATTCACTCGTTCATGTCTCTCGACAGTCAACGGAAGCTATGGCATGGAGGCACCGAGCTAGGTTTAAAAATTTGGGCAAGAAAAAGAGGGAAATCGCGCCGGGGGGGGGGGAGGGGGGGGGATCACTGGAGTGGATGAGTCACAACCAGCGCTGGGCTGACTCTGGCAGCAGAGGGTCGGCAAGGGGGTCACGGCACGGGGCAAGAGTTGCCACCGCTGCTACTCAGATGTTGCGACCGAATCGAATCGCTTCTATTCTCCAATTCCCTTGCACAGGTGATATTCTCCAATTCCTCATGTGGGTTCGCTAAGACGTGTAGCGAACCCTCATGTTGTTTCAAGATCGAGCAGCTTCAGCAGGTTTCCTACTGGTGCCCCCAACTCGCTGTCCTCTCTTTCCTTTCTCGTCTTTGTAGTGAACTTTATATTTCCATTAAGCAATTAATGGAAAGGGGTTAGCCCGGTTGGAAAAAAAGAAACGACTCTTCATACTTGCTTGAATTTTAATAGCAAAGGAAAAAACACGACAAACAACTTCACACAGATGAACTCTGTGCCTGGCCCGCCCATGATTCTTTTTCAAGCTCCACCACTGGACGGGCTAGTGATATAAATAAACTAGAGGCTTTATTAATTTCCTTAGGCCTAATATTATTCATATAGTGGAAAGAAGCGACCAACGGTCTCTAGATCTAGCACTTAGGCAGAATACAAGTGTCTTGCAAACATTGCAACGGAAGTAATTTAGATACAATCTCTACTTGAAGAGATCGAAATCAAGTTGAGTCAGCCGCCATGTTTATGAAGTGAGTATCTGGGTGCAACCTATTTATAAGGCAATTTTACTGTACCTTTTACTATTCATGGGACAGGAACTAGTACGAAATGAACAAACGGTTCAAATTTGGGTGATTTTGAGGCGGAAAAATGCCGAATGCATGAGAACAGGCCAGGCAATCCCTACCAATGTAAGATTTTAAATGGGATGGGTATGGGTAACCGCCGTCCCGCCTATTCTCATCCACCGGACAACGTGGGTCATCATTTGGGTGATTTTGAGGCGGGATAGGTGGGATCCGGCACTACAGGAAAGGCCAGATGCGTCGACGGCCGCCTAGGCTGTCGGCGTAGGACCGGCCAGGCCAGCCCACGCCGTCAGCCCTCGGCGTATCCAAGCTGTCGGCGTAAGCTTCCCTACGCCGACGGTCATCCTCGGCATAGCGTGGCCCTCGGCGTAGGCTCAAAACGCGTGGCACATACCGGCCAGGGCGGACGGCGCTCTAACGGTGCCTTCCAGTACGCTGAGGGCTACCCTCGGCATAGCGTGCCTGCCAGTACGCCGACGGTCACCCTCGGCGTAGCCTCTGCGTTTTTCTTCCTATTTACAAACTTATTTTATATTTGTATCAATTATTTATTTTCTATTTTTATCAATTGGATGATTTCGTACCCTCTGAATAGCAGTCTCCACGCCCACATGAAATGTCGTTGCGAATCTTCTCACACCCCGAGAAATTTTCCATATGTTTGTAAGTGTTATTATCGCATGTGTGTGAATTTTATGTATCACACATTTTGGAGAAGTTGTTCAAAGATTCAATGCTTTTATCGCAAGTGGTTCTGTCAACCCTCCTGAGGAGCGGATGATAGTTTCTCTTGTAGATATAGCATGTACCAGCTCTTCATAAGGATTGAGACCATGGAAGTATGAACTTTGCACTAGACCATAAGCTTCTGGAGGATGCTGAACTTCATGACCTAAACAAACACAAAACAAGAGAGAGCTACGTCGGGCTATCCCTGTCAGAGGAACGTCTAGGGGGATAGACGATCCGAGTGTGCACAAATCGGGGTTTCGCCGGAGGAAGACCACGAGAACGTCAGAATCAGATGAAAACTTGCATGTGTCCCTAGCATATGTGTGTGAGTGTGGTGCAAGGTTGGTATAGGTGCTTACATGTGTCCCCCTCTCATGCATGCGCTCTAACCTAGAAGCGAAGGTTCTGGACCTGTATAAGGGGGAATCTCCCCGTTTAGGTGAAACCGGGTAGGATAGTGCCCCAACTTGTGAACCAACATGGTTTTACATCATCCTATGACCTAAACAAACACAAAACAAGAGAGAGCTACGCCGGCTACCCCTGTCAGAGGAACGTCTAGGGGGGTAGACGATTCGAGTGTGCACAGATCAGGGTTTCGCCGGAGGAAGACCACGAGAACGTCGGAAACAGATGAAAACTTGCATGTGTCCCTAGCATATGTGTGTGAGTGTGGTGCAATGTTGGTATATGTGCTTGTATGTGTCCCCCCTCGCATGCATGCGCTCTAACCTAGAAGCGAATGTTTTGGACCTGTATAAGGGAGAATCTCCCCGTTTAGGTGAAACCGGGTAGGATAGTGCCCCAACTTATGAACCAACATGGTTTTACATCATCCTATGACCTAAACAAACACAAAACAAGATAGAGCTACATCGGGCTTCCCCTGTCAGAGGAACGTCTAGGGGGGTAGACGATCCGAGTGTACACAGATCAGGGTTTCGCCGGAGGAAGACCACGAGAACATCAGAATCAGATGAAAACTTGCATGTGTCCCTAGCATATGTGTGTGAGTGTGGTGCAAGGTTGGTATAAGTGCTTGCATGTGTCCCCCTCGCATACATGCGCTCTAACCTGTAGTGCGGCGGACCTAATTATTTTTCTATATGGTCGATCGTACGCTGCCGGCCGATGTTGGTGGCGCACTGGAGCTGGACCGATCAAGGCGTAGCGTACATGCCAACGCCGTAGATGGCACATGCATGCGCCAATTCTCCGTGGCCGAAGCTGCGTACTCTACCGCTGTCCGCCGCTGGCAGGAAGGCTTCTCCCGGTAGGCCGGTGAACAGCGGCGGCCGACTGCACGCGTACTCCACATTTGTCTCTGCCTGCGCCGAGGCGTCTACTGGCAGACCAGTGAAACCGCACATCAGGATTTCTGGGACGTAGGCGGGATAAATGGGATGGTTTGCTTCGTCCCGTACGGGTTAATCGGATGACGGGACCTAATTAGCGGAATAAGTATAGAAAATATCTGGTGGGATGGGACGCGTTACAAACGGCTGATACACGCTTGTTTATCTAGGTTGAGTTCAAAATTACAAGAACTAGGTTTTGTGTCTTCTAAAACTGATACATCCTTGTTTATCTATCACAAGTGTGAAATTGCAATGTTTGTGCTCATACAAGTTCATCGGATGAAGCAGTTGCAACATTTTTAAAAGATATAGCGCAAATTTCGCTCTCTAAGGGCTCAGGTGATCTACATTATTTTCTTGGAATAGAGGGGAAGAAAACAAGAAACGATATATTCTTCATTCAAGAAAAATATGCAACTGATCTCTTAACAAGAGTAGGAACACAGGCATGTAAAGCTCCACCTACACCTCTCTCTAGTATTAAAAAATTATCTGCTACTGATGTTGACCCACTAGGACAAGAAGACAACACAAGGTCAGATATTCACTTTCTAGTTAACAAAGTGTAACATCCCAAAAATATTAAACTAGAATCATCAAACTCTAATCACCAAATTTAGGGTTAACAAAAACTTTTCCAATTAAAATATAAAAGCATTCATATGAGTGTGCATTAAAATTTGGATTCTTTTGAATTGCCATGATTATGTGTTTCCTTGCTTGTGAAATGATTCTTAGGTGAAATAAACATCATCTAAACAATCCCCAAACTTTTCCCAAAGACAAACAAGTCAAAATAAACAAATTAAATGAATGGTCACTTTGGCCAATTTAACTCCCATGTCTACTTTGGCTATCTCTAACTTTCAGAACTTAATAGAAACTTGTTTGGATCTTTGCACCCTTGATAGTACTCATAACAAAGTACCAAGGACAACCTTGTGATCATCCAGAAACATTCAAATGCATAGTTTAAATGACAGTTGAAAATTGAATCTATTTCATATGGGAAGATCCCACTTTTTCAAAAACCCTTCAAACCAAATCAACTTTCAAAACCCAAGCATCTACAGACTCACCAGCACATGCCTAGCACACCCACCAAAAATAATTTCAAAATTCAAAACTTGAGTTCATGCGGCCATTTTATCAAACACCTTGCAGATGCAAATCAAACAAAATCAAAACACTATTTTGAGCAGTGTTTTGAGCCAACCTTGTTCCCTCTCTGGTTACACTAGCCTCAGTAGATCATCTAGCCAACTTAACTAAGCTCTAGCCCCACTGTAAACTCGCCAATGTCATCAATGGTGAACAGCCCGAGAGCACCCATGTCACCCTAGTGTGGACAGCAAGCTAGAAGAAGAACTAGCCGTGCCAACCTTGTTTGGGAGGTAGCCCATGCCTCAACGCCCCCTATCGACCAGCCCTGCCTCGTAGACAGCAACCAGAACCGTCAGGAACGCCACGCCCGTGCCGCTGTCGACCATGCCGACGTGCACCGCAGAGCATGCTCCGTTCCCACGCAACCCGACCACCTCGAGCCCTCGCCGCCCGCCAGCATGATCCCCACCGTCCCAGGAGACCGCTAGACATGCCCATTTCACCGCCTGTATCCCGTAGCCACCGCTCGCCGTCGAAGATGCCGCCTCTGCCTCGCAGAGCATCGAGCGTTCCCGACCATTTTCCACCGCCCCTACACGCGCATTAAAGCCCTAGAGCATCGCCAGGAGACCATCGATCGATCGCCAACCTCGGCCATGCCTCTAGCTGCCCGTAGCCGTGTCGCCACCGTCGCCTGCCCATCCCGTTCAGTCTCACCGTCGAGCCTATAAAAGGAAGCCACCCCCAGCCGAATTGAGCACACCACCTCACTCCCCTCACCTCACTGATCGTTCCACCCCATTCCCGGAGCAAGGCGAGCAGCGCATCGCCGGAATTGCGCCGGAGCAGGCCGCCTCTAGAGAAGAAGGGCGTCGTCGATTTCGTCCACCCCAGGAGGAGCTGCCGGTACCAGGAGATTCGCCGTCGTCGACTTTGTCATTCGCCCGCATCGCCGACCTTCGCCTGAGCCCCGGTGAGCCCTCGACGACCCCCACTGAGCCGCTAGGGTTCGAGCTCGCCGGTGACTAGTTCATCGTCGACGACGACCCTCAGCCGTTGATCTTACTTCTAATCCAACGCACCATATCGCCCCATACCGCTTCGCGTGTTAAGAGCCACTGACCAGTAGACCCCCCTGTCAATTGCGTCCCGCGCTGCGGAGTGACACTGGGCCTGCCCAATAACCCTCCCGCGCAGCCCACTCATTTGAATTTAACTTTTTCCATTTTAATTCAAACATAGTTCTATACCTAATTTCAAAAATCAACCCAGCTCGATTTAGTGAACCAAATTGAATGAAACCAATTTTGGTAGAAAGATATTGAAAAGCTTAATCCAAGCCCGTTGGAATTAAATCATTTGGATTTGTAGATCAACCTTGGTAAAAATAACAAGTCAGAAGATTTTATGCATTCAAACATTTTTCAAATTTAAACCTTAAAAGCTTTTGAGTTGATTCCAACTCTCAAAAATCATAATTGATCATACCTTTTAGAATATATAAAAATATATTGGTTTACTTATAGAAATAATGTTCAAGTAATAAAAGAATGCCACATAGGCATTTCTAGTTATTTATTTTTATTTAAAATAAAAGGTTAAATCTTATTAAATTGTGACACCACTTTAAATCACATTCCCATGTACTGAAATATGTGGTGATGACATGTGTCAACATGATCCCATGTTTGAGTTGGAGAATATTAAAACTTAAGTAGTTTTTCAATGAGTAGAAATTACTTTTCTAAAAATAAAATAAATAGTACAAATGCTTTATTCTTGTGATATTAGTGATGATGCTAGATCATCTATAGAACACCTTTGGGTGATGATTGAAAGTAGTTAAGTATTGTTTGGTGATTGTGTACCTCGTATTTATTTATAGACGCTAGTACCGACCAAGGATACGAGGAGGAAGGAGGATACTACGAAGAAGAAGCCGAGGAGAACTTCAACCATTGCTCTGCACAAGGCAAGCTAACCCTTGCAAGATACTCTACTTTAGCAAGCCTAATACTACTAGTTGATTGAGCAAGCTAACACTTGCAATTATGAGAGTTAAATAACCTATGCAATGCACTAAGCATGCTTGGTTAGACACATTTGATGATACCCAATCCTAGTTTTATTTGCAAGCTTTCTACTTTATTTCTTTATCAAAGCTATTACTTAGTGTCTACTTAAGTGAATTGTAGATACTAGAAAGATAATTGAAGGTTGCATAAAGAGCATAAAATTTGTCCTAAGCTAGATAATCTTGATGTCACCTTAAGGCATGAGATTGTACTTAGTTGAAACTCCACTTGTTTACCACCCCTCATTAGTTCTCAATCCCATTTGTAGATGCTAGTGCTAAGCATAAAACTTGATCAACTTTAGATGGGAATACTTGGTGGGAAAATGGTTATGAAAACCTTGGAATGATGGATCATTCTATTGAGATGTTTTGACATGTGTTTCCGAACACTAGATGATTTGGATGATGAAAATGTTGAGGCATGAGCCTTAGCCCTTTTTTAAACTGATGGTTGTCTGGATGTGATACCATTCCAATTTTACCGTACAACCACAATACCCGAGAATTGGATAGGGCTTGACTGGAAACTTATATACCTTAGTATTGGTTCCCTCACGGCTAAGGTCTGAGCTGAGGATACCTTGTGAAGATTGTCCACTTGTGCAGTACCCAAGATGACAGTTGGTCATGGTTGGGAGGCCAAACTCACAGGAGAGGTGCTTATACTAGGGCGTGTAATTGAAAGGTTAGGATTGATTATCCGCATACTGAGTATGGTGAATTCAGGATTTGTTCCTGACGGATGTATCGAATGTTGTGGTGAAAGTGTACAATCTCTACAGAGTGTCAAACTATTGAATAGCGCGTCATGATTATGGACAGTTGGAGTGGCCATACTGTTTCCCCATCAGATGTTTTCAAAATGACTTGTGAAATGAATTGAGACTTTGACTTGACCACAATAGGGTTGTGATATGAAATACAAGTTCCCACTTAGGTGTTCTAAAATTTCAACTAGCTTTCTTCGTTTCTAAAACTTAGTAGAGGTAAATCTGGCTTTTTGCAAAACAACCCTAGAGCTTAGTGTCCTACTACAAAAACCCCTTCATTTGTTAGTATTAGTTTGCGAGTACTTAAAGAGTACTCATGGCTTTGTCCCTGGCTATTCCCGTGGCCAGACTATGAAGAGGAGTACCAGGAGGATGGACCCCAGGAAGGTTACGACAACTAGGATCATCTCCCATCGTCAGCATTGCCTGTAACCCCGAAGATGGAGCTTCGCCTACGCTACCGTTATTATTACGTATTTTTGATGCTTGAGTTGTATTAAGAATTGGATCATGAGATCCTTCTTTGTGTAAGGCCTTATGTATGGTTTGTAATGCATGATGTACTGTGGTATCCAAATCTGTTATGTCTCGCAAAAATGGTAATCCTGGGATTGCGATGTATGGCATAACAGGCATCTGGGATTAAAAATCCGGGTGTTGACAAGTTGGTATCAGAGCCATCCTGACCATAGGAGACCCTAGTTAGACTGGACGTTTGAATCAAAAACTTAGTTTCAAAACCAAAGGAAGCAAATAGTTACAAAAACTTATTCCCATTCTTATCACCTTGATTCTTTCATAAAAATTCATGTTCCTCAAAAACTCTTGCAAAATACATAAAATTTGACACACTTAATCCCTCTACTAACTTACTCATCCTATATTCTTATAGATGGACGTGAAGTACAGCAAGTTTTATCAGTTGGGGAATGGAGGAGACCTCATCTTTGAGCGGGATTTGGACCAGCTTTCGGAACTTCTGGAGCGTCTGCACCCCGAGTTCTTCGGAACTTAGCTCAATGATCAGAGAGGAGAAGATCTGCAATGGCTAATTGTTGCAAGTCTCCGAGGAAAGATTGAACCTCCCACTGCTGAGGGAATTCAGTTTACCTTAAGAGAGAACAACTGGCTCGATGGACTTGCCAGGGCCATGCAGGAAGCTCTTGCCCGTCTGTGTGGGCAGAGTATCAACCAGATCAAGGGTATCCGCTTTGAGTTTTGTCCAAGGCGTGATGCTATGGGACAGCCACTGGAAGCCCCATACCACCCCGAGCTAAAGACTCAGTTGGACCACCTCAGCCAACAGGAATTTGATAATTGTCGTGACTACTGTCGTGGTATTACCGATGAGTACGCCATGGAGGGGTCCTCACAGTGCGTGTTTAGAGACGTGGGGTAAGACGGACGGTTGACGGGTACGAGGTAACACAGCTTACCCAGGTTCAGATCCCACAACGGTGGCGGAATCCTACGCCTGCTATAAATCACTATAAGGGCAATACGCCGAGTTACAGGGATTGGTTCGCTAGGCGAGGTTGTTTGAGATTGTCTATGATCGTGCCCTAAAGGCCCCCATAGGCCCGACTTATATAGTCGCCAGGTCCTAGGGTTACAGGGAAAAGTCCTAGCCAGACAGGTTACAGAGTCCTACACCGCCTATCACTAGTCTTGTGTATCTTGCACTCCAAAGCTCCGGGTACGTTGGTGACTCCATCGTAGCCTTCCTTTATCCGGTATGGGCCTCCCTTCTGGATCCATCTAACTGGGCCGCCCAGCAGGCCATAGGCCTTGCTACCGACTATGGGCCACCCGGGTTATCCGGATAAGTGACATGCTATTAGGATACCCATATAGCATATCCCCAACAGTAGCCCCCGGAGAACTCCGAGATCTTGCGTCGTCTTGCCTCTTCAGATGAATGCTCCGTCTAGTTGGCTGTCGGCAAATCGTCAAGCAATATCTTGTAGTCCTCCCAAAGAACCCTGCAAAACTTTCTCTGTCTTAAACTTGTAAGCCAGAAAAATGTTGAGTCTTTCATTTGTACTTTTCCATAGTCGGATTGAATCCGTCTATGTCGGAATCTTCGACGCGATGGCTCATGTACCCATGTCAGCTAGGATGACGTAGGCTTAGTTCAGCGACGCCTCGTAACTCACACATGCAGAGAACGCAATCATATCCGATTTTCCCGCGCGAGCGATACGAACCGTTGGCAGCGACGGTTGGAGACATGGCGAAATTTCCGCGCACGTTCATGAACACGTCGTCTACGCGGAAACCGTCTGATCAAGCTGCACGAATCTTGACGCCGAGGATGATAAATAGTAACCGTGGGGAAATCTCCACTTTTTACCTCATTCTTCTCGCATCGTCTTCTTCCTCCAGCTACGCGTCTCCTCGAGCTCTCCGCGACAAACCTCGAGAAAACCCTAGCTCCCATCTGCACCCAGTCAATCCTTCACCCCATGGCTAGCAGCAACACCTCCCCATCCATGGCGGCGTCAGGCGAAGGCGTGGCGAAGCCGGCGAGCTCCATCGTCGTGCCCCCAGAGGGCTTGGTCATCCCCGCATCAGCGGTGATCGAGTCCACCAGCGGCGCTAGAGCCACAAGAGGAGGAGCCAGATTCGCACAAGGGTGACTGGAGCGGCTCGGACATCAGCAGTCGCGACATCCAGGAGATGGTCGCCGAAGGCTACCTTCCCACGATGGAGGGATTTGCCTGGCGGGCGGCGCCGGCCGGCGAGGTGACACCTTCTCCCCAAGCCGGAGAAAAGGTGTACCTAAAAGCTCAGCTGGTACGCAACGTCTCCCTGCCCATCTCCAACTTCTTCCTCTCCGTCTTAAACCACTATAGGGTCTAGCCTCAGAACCTTTCCCCCAATAGCATCTTAGTGCTTAGCAACTTCGCGGCACTTTGCGAGGGATACCTAGGGATAAGGCCTAGGTTAGACCTTTTTGTGTACTTCTTCACCGTCAAACGTGAAGCCGGACATAACAAGGAAGAGCTTAGAAACTGTGGCACCATAAGCTTCGAGATTCGACCTGGCCGGCGGTTCCCCGACATTGTCGGCCACGAGTCCTGCAAGAATTGGCAACAGACGTACTTTTACGGCCCAGACATCCCTCTGGCTGGCCGACAAGTTACGTACCCGGACTTTGTTGACGGAGCCACCGCTGAAGCCTCGTCATGGAGATCCCAGGCCTCCCTTCCCTTCGACATTGAAGCCTCTCGCGCCATAAGGCGGATAGAGTGGTTTGTAGAGACGGGATTGACCGGCTTGGACCTAGACATGTGTTGGTTCATCAGGTGAATCCAACCTCTGCTGCACCGCACGAAGCTCATGCACGAGTATACCAGCGACAGAAGGGATAGTCTCCGCATCTCCGTGGACAACTTCTCGAGTGACTCCGTCAAGCTCCGCCTTAAGGACATCGTCAAGGTGAAGGATAAGAAGCGCGACTTCACCATCACCTACGACATGTTCGTAGACGTCAAGTTCCCAAAGGTAGGTTTTTATTTCCCATGTACGAAATATACTCCAGTTCTTCCATCTTGCAAATGTCATTTTATCTAACACGGTGATTTCTTACTTAACAGCTTAGCGACATAGATGACATGAGCATGGCTCCTCAAATCTATGATCCAAAGATGAAGGAAGTCACGGTCATGTCCGACGACGAAGCTCCGTTGGCGCGGAAGCGGAAGAGCTCCACCTCTGACGCTGTGACAGCGGCAAGAAGAAGACGGAGGGTGGAGCCTTCAAAAATACTACCGCCACCCTGGAGGCAGAAAAGAAAAGAACCACCGGGAATTTTGCCAAAGCACCCCCATTAGTGTAAGCTTCTCATTCTCCGACATTGTCTATTTATCTGTCTTGCTCCTGTACTTATGCAATTGCACGTTTTAGGAAGAAAGCCACGACCAGCCTCAAGAAAACCTCCAAAACTTTGGGGGCTTCTCGAAATTTCAAAGATATGCTGCATCGCGATGCCTCCCCCGCCATCGCCCCTGCTACTCCTGCCGTCAAACCCTCGTCTGCCCCGACAAGATCACAAGCTAAGGAGGCATCAGGCCCTTCCGCCATGGAAGTGGATTCTGGCGCCTCTACCAAACTCACGGTTGTCGGCGAGCAGGCAACGTAGGAGAGCACCGCTCAACAAATGGCTGAAGATCCGGCTAAGGATGCCATCGGTGGCGGCAAGGCGGTGGTGGAAGCCGGCGCCCTTGCTCCCCAGAAACCCTTTGAGTTCCCAAAGATAGTCTACCCTGCGCTTACGCCGAGTAGCACATATGTGGTTCCTGGAGTAGCACCGACATCTCCGACGTGCGGTCTTGAGGAGCTCCTCCATCAAGCAGACATATTGCGAGGAAATAGCATTTCCTTTGGCAAGCTGCTGGCCGAGAGCGCTACAAACCTCAAGATCATCGCACTTGTAAGTTTACTTTGCCTTTTGCATTTCATATGAGTATCCCACTATAGCCCCCGAGGATGTAGACGGAAAACCATAGGTTTTGCATCTATATGCTCTAAGAGTGACTAAGTTAGAAAAAACTCTCACTGTAGCCCCCAAGAATTTAGATGGAATGAACTATTCCGACTAGATGCTTTTAGAGTAGCGTACGCAGTGTTTATAATTTTTCAATACTGTAGCCCCCAAGCTTCTAGTTGTAACTGAATTAGTTCCGACTAGATGCTTAAAGAAAAGCTAAGCGGATTCCGAGTTAAAAACTTTATACTGTAGCTCCCAAGCTTCTAATCGAGAACTAAATTAGCTCCGACTAGATGCTTAAAGAAAATCTAAGCATACTGCTAAGTAAAAAACTCTCGCTGTAGCCCCCGAGCGTCTAAGTGAAAAGTTTCTGACTAGATGCTCCAAGCAGACTAAACAACGATTTAACTTTTTTTTTCTTTTTTTCCACAGAACGAGAATGCTCGGAGAGGCATGGCCAACGACAAGTACCTGAAGATGCGCACAGATCTCGAAGCCGAAAAGGGTAAAACTGCCATCTTGAAGGAACATATCATCAAAAACAAGAGTCTGTTTTCTTTTGCGCATTCCGTCTTTGTTTTTGTGCCTATATTCTCCGAGTACTCACCGTGTACTTTGTTTTCTCCGACTTCGCAGAACATATTGCCAAGGCCAAGGACATTATCGAGCAGTTCAAGCACATCCAGCAGCTGGACATCGAGAACAAGATCCTTAAGGAGGAGAGGAAGGAGATGCTGAAAATGCATGAGGATTCAATGAAGGCCCTGCAGGATTCTGCCTCCGCGGAGATCAATCGCTTGAAGGAGGAGCTTGCGATCTTAAAAGATCAAAAGCAAGCTGCTGATGAGAAAAACCAATGCCATACCGAGGCATATAGGCTCCTCCAACAAGAGAAAGAATCCCTGGCGGACACCCTCTGGCAGGCTAAGGCCAGCATCTTCAGTAAGCTTCTTCCGCCTTGCATTTCTGTAGTCTGGATACTTTGAATTTATTGAACTCATGCGCTCCTTGTCGGAACTTGCAGCTCCTATGGGTTTAACCCGATCGCCTCCTTCGGACAAGGAATGCATGGTTCTTGCCGGCAACTTCATCAACACCGCCATCACCCAAGCCAAAGAGATTGCCAAGCCCCTCTAGATATACATCAAGGCCTCAGACTCCGTGGCGAAGTACTCGGAGATTCTGCGTCGAGCCCTCGAGCGAATCACAAGCTGGAAAGCTTCATGTGCACGGGCTGGCACAAGGATGGCGTTGTCAATGGTGAAGGCACACTATGAAGGTACCGACATTGATACAGTGACCTCTGGTATCCCCGACGTTGACGATGACGGCAAAGAAATTGATCACGAAGCCATCTTGTCGTCACTCACGGGTTATGATACCAGAGTTGCCAAGTTGGTGGACATCGACGTCTTCATGCCCATGAACACCATCGATAGCGTCAACCAAGATTCCTCCGAGTCTCACCACAGTGTCGACGTTGAGGGTGATTCTCCGGCTGGTGATGATGCTGCTTCCAAGTCTCCTGCGCCAAAGGAATGAAAAGCAATTTTGTAATATTTGTTTCATCTTTGGTGTATGCGCGGAAAAAACTTGATGATGTAACTTAAGGTGGAAAACAATGGTTGTTATTTCCTGCTACTTAAGAACTAGTTTCCAGCATGTATATATTTTTTTTTAAGAAAGTGCTGGCTTATCCATTACTTTGGTTCTTATGCTTGACTTTTCGTGAGTCGGAAGACTCGTTGTCGGAACCATGCGCTTAGGTGATGATGCCCAATGGCACCGTCAATAACCTGAGCACAAAATCGCCGACAATAAGTGTCAAAAGTCACTAATCCAGAATCCAGATAAAAACAAGAAAGAACGTGTAGACCAGAAAACTTAAGCTAACGCCCGTAGGCGGAATTTTCACAAGTGCAAACGCAAAGCTTGTGCATAAAGGTTTTACATGATCCAAAAATGAACACTAAAGGAGGTAAAAGACTCAGAAATATGAGTGAATCAGATAGCTTTATTTTATTGATCATATAAGAGGTACACAATTAGATAAAAAATGCTAAGTATAGAAAGGACGTAGCTGTGCTATGTTCCATGGCCGATCAAGCTCCGGGTAGTCATCATCCGGGTCACGTCGCTTACGCTTATGATCTTTGTTGGGTCTATCCTTTAGTTCACGATTGTCAACAAGGTAGTAAGACCCATTGAGCAGCGCCTTGCTTATGATGAACGGTCCTTCCCATGGCGGGGATAATTTGTGTGACTTCTTCTGCTTAAGTCGGAGCACCAAATCCCCATCTTTAAACGGCGATGCGAGCACGCGACTATGGTAGCTACGTAGCTTCTGCTGGTAGATGGCGGATCTTTGGCATGCCAAAACGCGCTCCTCCTCGAGAAGGTCTACATCTAGGCGTCTGGATTCTTCAGCGTCATCTTCGTCGTAGGAGGCAACTATTGGTGCATCGTGGAGGATGTCGAAAGGCAGGATGGCTTCTGCTCCATATACCATGAAATAAGGGGTGTAGCCGGTGGATCTGTTGGGTGTAGTTCGTAAACTCCACAACACAGATGGCAATTCTTCCGCCCAGGCTCCAGCTGCTCTATGTAGCGGTGCCTCAAGACGTGGTTTGATTCCCTGCAGAATTAATCTATTGGCTCGCTCAACCTGACCATTGGATTGTGGGTGTGCTACAGATGCAAGGTCAAGTCGGATGCCTTTCTCCCAACAATAAGCCTCCACTTCTCCGAGTGATAAATTGCTGTCATTGTCGGTGATAATGCTATGTGCGAGACCAAATCTCACCACTAGATCTCGGACAAACCTGAGGGCAGTTGCCCCATTGAGCTTTCTAATGGGTTTAGCTTCTATCCATTTAGTGAATTTATCAACTGCTACAAGCAGATGCGTAAACCCACAAGGTGCCGTCTGTAATGGTCCCACCATGTCCAGCCCCCAGACCGCAAACAACCAAGTTATTGGTATTGTTCGTAGTTCTTCAGCAGGAACATGTGGTTGTCAGGCATAATACTGGCATCCCATGCATGTCTCAACCAGCTTGTCGGCGTGCGCCTTGCATGGTCACCAGTAGAATCCTTGCCGGAAGGCTTTCACGACCAACGATCGAGGAGCGGTGTGATGCCCGCAATCTCCGAGATGGATTTCGCGTAGGATTTCCATACCTTCTGTAGGGGTTCGTAGCATGGAAAACAAAAATTTTCTATCGCATACAAACAAACAAGCCAAGATCTATCTACTAGATTGTAGCAACGAGTCGATAGAGGAACTCACCCTCGAAGATTCCAAAGCGGTTAACGAGAGCAGATTCTCGTGGGTGATGTAGTCGTACTCTTTCCGATCTCAAGATCGCGTGAGCGATCCTTCCAGCGCCCACGTTTGGCGCGGCGCTCCCGATCGGTCACACGTTCGTTGATTCGAAGACCTTCCTCTCCCTTGTTCCAGCAGGCAGCGGAGGTTGTAGCACTCTCCTCGCGATTCCGCGGCTGTGGCGTGGTACCGGAAGTAGAGGGAAATCATGAGGCTTCGCCTTAAGCCGGTGCGAGTATGGTGGAGCTTATGAGAGAGGCTATTAGTGGTCTAGTAATTAGACACACCAATTAGAAGGCTCTAAACCAATTAGAAGGCTCTAAACCGCTGGCTAAAGCAATTAGAAGCTCTAAACCAAAACGGCTCTAAACCGGAGATTAGAGGTGGAAACTTGTGTGTGCTAGGAGGGAGCCCTGCCCCTCCTTATATAGGTGGGAGGGGCTGGCCGGCCAAGGGGAGGGAGTGGAGTCCCTCCCTTGGGGAGGACTCCCTCCCCAACTCGGCTTCACCTCCTCCTCTTTTCCCACTTCCCAAAATTGCCGTTTGACTTTCAAACTAGCCGTTTGACTTTTCAATTTAGGATTTAATTTAATCCTTTATTTGGGACAGCAAGAACACTTAGTACATGATGCAATCATTCCAACTTACAATGACACATTCATGTACCCTTCCCCGGTCTTGGGACATTAGGACCTTCTAGAATGTTCCCGATGAAAACACCGGAACCATTCCCCAACTCCGAAATGGGACTTTCCTTATATGAATCTTATTCTCCGGACCATTCCGGATCTCCTCGTGATATCCCGGATCCCATCCGAGACTCCGAACAACATTCGGTCTCTTTCTCATAATACCATAACTACTCAAACAACGTCGAATCCTTAAGTGTGTCTCCCTACGGTTCGTGAATTATGCGGACATGATCGAGACACTTCTCCGAACAATAACCAATAGAGGAATCTGGAAATTCATATGGCTCCCACATATTTCTACGATTACTTTGCGATCGAATGAACCACTTACATACGATACCAATTTCCCTTTGTCTCACGATAGTTTACTTATCCGAGGTTATGATCGTCGGTATCTCTGCATACCTAGTTCAACCTCGTTACCGATAAGTACTCTTTTCTCGTTCCCGTGATATATGATCCCTTGTGAGCCAGTCACATGCTTGCAAGCTAATTGGATGACATTTCACCGAGAGGGCCCAGAGTATATCTATCCGTCATATGGATGGACAAATCCCACTCTTGATCCATGTGTTTCAACCAATACTTTCCAAACACTCAATGCCACTTTTATAGCCACCCTGTTATGGTGTGGTGTTTGATGACATCAAAGCATCCATCCGGTAAAGGTGATATGCATGATCTCATGGTCGAAGGAATTAGGTTACTATGTATCAGAAAGCATATAGCAATTGAACTATTGAAATGACTTGATCTTTATGCTACGCTTATCTATAGGAGTATGTCCATCACATCATTCTCCTAATGATATGACCCTGTTATTAATAACATCTCTATGTTCATGATCGAAACAATGATCATATATTAACCAACAAGCTAGTTTAACAAGAGGCTTTACTAGGGACTCTTTTATGTTTACAAATCACACAAGTATTAATGTTTCCTGTTAATACAATTATAGCATGGTATGTAAACATTTATCATAAATATGAAGATATGATAATAACCACTTTATTATTGCCTCTTGGGCATATCTCCAACAGTCTCCCACTTGCACTAGAGTCAATAATCTAGTTTCAAACCTTTGTGTATTCAACACCTATGGCTTTCCGGTGTTGTATGTACCACGATTGCTAGTGGTCAATGATCTCCGATCTGACACTTCCAGGTCCGTGTGTAATTGCATATCTTTGCGTCTCTACGCATCACTCATTCTCTAATGAGATGGCTTTGTATAATTTGGTCTTTCGGTGTGACCTTTAGTTCTTTGGGGTTAAAACATGTTGATAATATTGTCGCACAATATATCTTCATAGTATTATCCCTCTGTGAACTACACCTAGTTTGATAACAAACTACTTGACACAAATGCCCTCTTTGCTGCTATAATAGCAGTCATATACTTAGCCTTTTGTTGTAGTATCATCACAATGTCTTAACTTTGGAACTCATCCAAATCCATTATGGAACTTACTTTCCATTATATTGTGCCACCCTTAGTTTAGATTGAGATAAACTTAATTTGTACTTTGTGACACAACTAGTATCAATGTAGTACTTTTACAATGAACTAACCATCTATTTGTCACTTCTACAAATAATATACTCTTAGTTCTTCCAAAAGATCATAAGAATATCCTTACTATCGTCCAATGATCATCTTATGAATCATTACGGTATATGCTCATAATATTTATAGCATAGGACATATCTGGATTTGTACATATCACAATTATGATTGATATAAATACTCTTTGTGATTTCATACATCAAGTATCAATCTATACTTGAATCTTTGTTTCACTTACCAAGTGCCAATACACTTGAATATATCATCAACATTGAACTCTTTCAATCCTTTCTGTGCAACAAGAACCTTTCTTGTAGTTTCTATATTGAATTCATTCAATATCTCGTCTATGTATACGGCACAACCATATTAGCGTCTATTGATGCCAAATATTTGGGTTTTGCCTAAGTCTTTCATCGGGATGAAATTCTTAATATGTGTTAATAAAAGATACATTATTTCCAATCAACAATATGTCTTCCACATAATGTATTAGAAACATGTCTTTAGCGCTCCCACTTAATTTCTTGCAAATGCAAGCATCTTCATTGTCTCCGATGAAATTAAACTCTTTTAACAGTTTCATCATTGTGAAGATTCCAACTCCGCTATGCTTACTTCAACCATTGAAGTTTGCATATGCTTTTAGCATCCTTTGAATTAACAAAACCCTTTGGACCGTGTCATGCACCGTCCTAGGTAACCATTCTATTAGAAGAACTTGTTTTGTTTATTCTACTACCACATAACAAATTATATGTAGTGGTTGCTACATTAATCCGTCTAGACTAAAAATCGCTATGAAAGATCAAATCTTGTCATATACAACCTTTGAACATTGTTGTGAACTCTTTCCCAACATGTCGACTATTTCATAGATGTGAAACATCCATGTCTACTTCTTTATAGATCCAAACACAAGCGCAAGGTCTTACACCTTTTTGAGGGTCCTTCAAGTTCAAAACTTGATTTCTCGTGTATGGAACTATCACGGATTATATGGCTTCAAGCCATTTGAGTCGGGGCCCATCATCGCTTCTTTGCATGTAGTAGGTTCATTATTCTCAAATAATGATTCAACCCTCAAATCTTGGTATTTGATTGTTCATCAAACCTACTTGTTTCAATAGAAACTTAGACCTCGTGACCACAACCTTTGAGGCACGTGAGCCATGAGCATTATTCTGCCTCCGGAACACTTTTCGGTCTTTGCGCAACTTTGCACATATAGCTAAGGTTCTTTTAACCTTATCAAAGTTCTATTGTCCTCCCACTTAACTTTTCACGAAAAATTCTTTCTCAAAGAAACTTGACGTTGTAAGCGACAAACACTTTTGTCTCCGGTGTTTATGGAGGAATACTATGATAATACAAAGACAGGTTTATCCGACTTTGGTTGCAAACATCTTTCTTATGCATAGCATACCAATGTTTAAGAAAGGACTACTTGGGTTTTATCCCAAACCATAACCTTATATGGTGTCATTTCAGCGGATTATGATGGAGCTCTTTTCAGTGGAAAAGCGGTAATCTCCAAAGCTTTTAATCTTTAAAATATAATGGCAGTTCTATGAATTACACCTTTGATCTTACCATGTCAAACAAGGTTTTAATTACATATCTCGACGCTCCATACTCTTATGGTGTTTGGAAATGCAAATCCACAGAACGATTCCTTAAATCTTAGGTATTATGCTAAACTTGTAATTCAAATATCTTCCTTTATGATCTTATCATAAACTATTCATATTCTTGTTACAATGATTTTGCACTTCATCTTGAAAGTCTTTTGAACTTTTCAAATATTTCATACTTCATCCTTATTAAGTAAATATTCATATATTCACTCAAATTTTCGGAGAAAGCATATGAAGTTGAAATCCATCGCTCTTGACTACACATAATGGAGTTCGTACAACAATATGCACAAGTTCCAATAAGCTAGTCTTTCGTTCCTTTTGGCCTATGAGCGAAGTTTTAATTATCTCTAGGAAAGTTTCACAAGCGTCATTTGATCAAAAATCAAAAGACTCCAAAATTCCATCCACATGGAGTTTCTTCATGTTTTCTTTCAATATAATTTAAGCGGCGATGTCACTTCCTAAGTGATCTTTCAATCAATTTGTCTTTCGACAATTTTAGCACTAGTTTTATGGATGTGATTTCTCCAACGAGATTTGTGAATCATCCATCTTTTATGGATTACGGCAATTATTTGAACAACCCTTTTGTTCTCATAATACCTGATAAAACAAATCTTGAAGGCAAGCGTTGATGTTTAACGAGCAACAAAATAACCCTTTATTTGTTCTCGATGAACATCATCACCTATTCTTTGCTAGTTACTTAGGCCATTGTAGTTCATGAATTGTGTTGTTTCGTATGACGATTCACACCAACAAATTCAGTATCAAATACTTAAGAACCACATTGTTTAATAAGCAAAGAATATAGCCATAACACATATATCATCTATATACTTAAACTGAACAATTCTAGTCTTTTCTTTTACGCCATATACTTATGAGATTCTCTTTCAGTATTTCCTTTTACATTTGAAAGAATCTATCAACATCAATAGTGGAGTCATACTTATGACACATAGTCCAAAAGCGTGTATAGTTAAATACCAATGTCTTTGAACTTGCACTTTGAAGTAGATCACCATCCTCAAATATTTGGTGTTCTTTCAAATTCCTTTCTTTAGTAATCTCTTGGTGTAGTAAACATTTTACCTACATCAAATATTCACACTCATCATGGACTTATCCATGATCTAGCTACTTTAGCTTGTAGCGGTGAATCATGAGTATAATGTTGCTCTCCAAAACCTTTTGGAAGATTAGGACAACTAGTGTCTCCAACCTTTTGCAAATTCTCATCCAAATATGAGAACATGAACTTTGCCATATTATACTTTATCATGTTGCAACCAAAACTTTGTTTCAGATATCACAATATCTTCCACACCTCATGGTTTCAAACAACTCTTTCAGATCCTAGATAACCTTGATATTAAGAGAATCTTTTGAATATCAAGAATCATGGAGACAAACATGATACTCAAACACTAACACTTGGAATTGTCACTCTTGTTTTAATACTAATTATTAAACTTTATAGAGTAATGCGGAACTTCTTGAAAGTTTGCAATAGGACTTTTAAACTTTAGATTAACACTTCAAAACAATACGATACCAGTTCGTAAAGTAACTAACCAGAATTCTATAGTTCTTTCATCTCAATTAATACTAAGCGGAAGGTGGTAAGCGGATGCCAATGACTACAACAACTATGCAAATTCACTTTGATTTTAGTTTATGATAAATTGAGTTCTAATTAATAATTAAATTAATCTAGGTGAACTCCCACTTAAAACAACATCCCTCACATTGATTTAGTGATCACATGAACCAAATCCACCACATCAAAACCGATCATCACGAGAGTTGATATAGTTTCAATGGCGAACAATCAACATGTTCATCATATCTACTATATGACTCATGCTCTACCTTCGGTAATCCGTGTTCTGAGGCCATGTCGTACATGCTAGGCTCGTCAAGATCAAACCTTAGCTACCGCATAAGCAAATCTGGCTTGCTTACGTTGTATTCACCAGCGGAATCAAAGACACCCGATCATCACGTGGTGCTTGAAGCGACAAGCTTTGTAGCAGTGCATACTAAGGGTGAACACTTTAGAACTTGAAATTTATGTGCATGAGGATCATCTTATAATGCTACCGTCGTCTACTAAGCAATACAAGATGCATAAAGGATTAACATCACAGCAATTCATAATATGTGATATGATATGGCCTTTCTTCTTTGTGCTTCGATCTCCATCTTCAAGCACGAACATGATCTCCATCATCACCGGCATAGCATCAAGGTCAATGGCGCTTCTTCATGGTTGTCGTCCACCAGCTTCAACTATTACAACTACTTTGAATAGAACGCGAGTCTTAACAAAATTAAAGACAACCATATGGCTCCTGCGGTTGCCAACTTACAATAAGGAACATTGCATACATCAAATATAATCACAATCATGGCCATATCACATCATTTACACCTGCAAAACAAAGTTAGGCGCCTCTACTTTCTTTGCATATTTTACGTGGTTTGGGGCTTTCAATAAGTGTCGTTCTAACTTACGAACAAGAACCACAACATTGATACTAGCATTGTTGATTACCCGTTGTAAATTGGATCTTAACTATGCTAGGAGAAACAGGCACCGCAGAGCCACTTATGCAATACAAGTTGCATGTCAAGCGTGGAGCAAGTCTCATGAGCGATGTCATGTAAGGTTAGCCGGGCGCTTCATCCCAACATACCGCAAGATGCAAAGTACACAAAAGCAATCTACAATAAAGCATCAATGCCCACAATGACCATTGTGTTCTACTCGTCTGTGAGATCTACATATAAACCTGGCTCTGATACCCTTTGTAGGGGTTCGTAGCATGGAAAACAAAAAATTTTCTATCGCATACAAACAAACAAGCCAAGATCTATCTACTAGATTGTAGCAGCAGTCGATAGAGGAACTCACCCTCGAAGATTCCAAAGCGGTTAGCGAGGCGATTCTCGTGGGTGATGTAGTCGTACTCTTTCCGATCTCAAGATCGCGTGAGCGATCCTTCGGCGCCACATTCGGCAGCGCTCCCTTGATCGGTCACTGCGTTAAATTTTCGGCGAAGACCTTCCTCTCCTTGTTCCAGGCGGCGGAGGTTGTAGCACTCTCCTCGCGATTCGGCTGACTGTGGCGTACCGGAAGTAGAGGAAATCATGAGGCTTCGCCTTAAGCCGGTGCAGTATGGTGGAGCTTATGAGAGAGGCTATTAGTGGTCTAGTAATTAGACACACCAATTAGAAGGCTCTAAACCAATTAGAAGGCTCTAAACGCTGGCTAAAGCAATTAGAAGCTCTAAACCAAAAGCGGCTCTAAACCGGAGATTAGAGGTGGAAACTTGTGTGTGCTAGGAGGAGCCCTGCCCTCCTTATATAGGTGGGAGGGCTGGCGGCCAAGGGAGGAGTGGAGTCCCTCCCCAACTCGGCTTGGGTGGGGGCGGCTTGGGGAGGACTCCTCCCAACTCGGCTTCACCTCCTCCTCTTTCCACTTCCCAAAATTGCCGTTTGACTTTCAAACTAGCCGTTTGACTTTTCAATTTAGGATTTAAATTAATCCTTTATTTGGGACAGCAAGAACACTTAGTACATGATGCAATCATTCCAACTTACAATGACACATTCATGTACCCTTCCCCGGAGTCGGACATTAGGGACCTTCTAGAATGTTCCCGATGAAAACACCGGAACCATTCCCCAACTCCGAAATGGGACTTTCCTTATATGAATCTTATTCTCCGGACCATTCCGGATCTCCTCGTGATATCCCGGATCCCATCCGAGACTCCGAACAACATTCGGTCTCTTTCTCATAATACCATAACTACTCAAACAACGTCGAATCCTTAAGTGTGTCTCCCTACGGTTCGTGAATTATGCGGACATGATCGAGACACTTCTCCGAACAATAACCAATAGAGGAATCTGGAAATTCATATGGCTCCCACATATTTCTACGATTACTTTGCGATCGAATGAACCACTTACATACGATACCAATTTCCCTTTGTCTCACGATAGTTTACTTATCCGAGGTTATGATCGTCGGTATCTCTGCATACCTAGTTCAACCTCGTTACCGATAAGTACTCTTTTCTCATTCCCGTGATATATGATCCCTTGTGAGCCAGTCACATGCTTGCAAGCTAATTGGATGACATTTCACCGAGAGGGCCCAGAGTATATCTATCCGTCATATGGATGGACAAATCCCACTCTTGATCCATGTGTTTCAACCAATACTTTCCAAACACTCAATGCCACTTTTATAGCCACCCTGTTACGGTGTGGTGTTTGATGACATCAAAGCATCCATCCGGTAAAGGTGATATGCATGATCTCATGGTCGAAGGAATTAGGTTACTATGTATCAGAAAGCATATAGCAATTGAACTATTGAAATGACTTGATCTTTATGCTACGCTTATCTATAGGAGTATGTCCATCACATCATTCTCCTAATGATATGACCCTGTTGTTAATAACATCCTATGTTCATGATCAGGAAACAATGATCATATATTAACCAACAAGCTAGTTTAACAAGAGGCTTTACTAGGGACTCTTTTATGTTTACAAATCACACAAGTATTAATGTTTCCTGTTAATACAATTATAGCATGGTATGTAAACATTTATCATAAATATGAAGATATGATAATAACCACTTTATTATTGCCTCTTGGGCATATCTCCAACACCTTCTAGCTGGGAAACACACTTTAGGTATACACCAGTAGTTCTCCTTTTGTAGAGTTGCCCACTGATTATGGTATAACCCTTTGCTCGTCGTACTATTTGCCGTCTTTCAACTTCGTCGTCGGGCAAAGTTCCGTGTTCGAGATATTCCATGAACGGTTTTGTCCAAGCCGGAGGGACCTTAGTCACCATGTTGACGAAAGAGTCAGCTCTATCCGGGTTGTCGATGTCGGCGCCCTTCACAGATGGTGTGCGTAGGTGCTCTAGGAAAACTCCTGGCGGAATTTGTTTGCGCCATGATCCAAGCTTAGACAGTAGATCAACCGCCTCATTCTGCTCCCTAGGTACATACTTGACTTCGTAGCCCAAGAAGCTCTTGGCTATCTCTTCCACTTCGTCTCGATATGCCGCCATCATAGGGTTCCGTGCATTCCAGGTGCCAGCCACCTGCTGGGCAACCAAGTCGAAATCTCCACAGCAAACTATGCGCTTGATGCCAATATCCTTGGCTACACGCAGTTCGTGAATGAGTGCTTCATAGTCCGCCATGTTGTTTGTATCCTCGAAGTGGATTTGCAGAACGTAGTGTAGCTTGTCTCCTGTTGGTGACTGTAGCAATACACCAGCCCCCGAGCCGTTGAGCAACTTTGATCCGTCAAAGTGCATCACCCAGTACTCTAGTTCTGGCACGGAGTAGCATCTGGCATCTCCGTCCAATCTGCAACAAAATCCGCCAAGGCCTGTGACTTGATAGAATCGCGCCTCTTGTAGGTGATCTATAAGGCGGCGAGTTCAATGCCCCACTTCGTGACCCTTCCTGTAGCGTCACTGTTATTGATAATGTCGGACAATGGAGTCTTGCTTACCACTGTGATTGGGTGCTCCTGAAAGTAATGCCTCAGCTTCCTAGAAGCAAGGAATACTCCATAAGCTATCTTTTGGTAGTGTGGGTAACGCTGCTTGGACTCCGTCAAGACCTCGCTCACATAGTAAACTGGCCGTTGAACTCCGTGCTCATAGCCTGGTTCCTTCCGCTCTACCACGACGACGATGTTGATAACCCGGTTGGTTGCCGCCATGTAAATTAACACGGGCTCTCCAGGCTCGGGTGCTGCAAGGATGGGCGATGAGGAAAGAATCTCCTTGAGCTGCTTCAATGCTGCGTCTGCTTCATCTGTCCACGTGAATTTGTCCGCCTTCTTGACAACTTATGCAATGGCGAGCCTTCTCTCCAAGTCGGCTGACGAACCGACTAACTGCTGCAACACAACCTGTTAGTCGTTGAATGTCCTTTAGGCATGTCGGACGGTTTATGTTTAAGATGGCCTTGATTCTCTCCAGGTTGACCTCGATTCCACATTGGGAAACGATGAAACCTAACAATTTGTCGGCTGGAACCCCGAAGACGCACTTCTTAGGGTTAAGAATCATGTTGTATTTCCAGATATTATCCAAGGTTTCTTTTAAGTCGGAGATTAAGTCATTTGACTTTTAGACATCACCGCGATATCGTCCACATAAGCGTGAACGTTCTGACCAATTTGGTCGTGGAGGCAATGTTGCATTGTCCGCTGGTAAGTAGCACCCGCGTTTTTCAGCCCAAAGGGCATCATGACATAGCAAAACGTGACGTATGGGGTAGTGAACGAAGTGGCCAATTGGTCCGACTTCCTCATCTTGATCTGGTGGTATCCTAAGTATGCATCGAGAAAACACAAAAGTTCCGAGCTAGCCGTCGAGTCAATGACTTGGTCAATGCGAGGCAAAGCAAACGGATCTTTGGGACATGCTTTGTTCAAGCCGGTGTAATCAACACACATTCTTAATTCAGTGGTTCCCTTTTTGGGGACAAGTACAGGATTGGCCACCCATTGGGTGTGAAGGACTTCTCGGATAAATCTAGCCTTAAGTAACCTAGCTATTTCTTTGCCAGCGCCGCGTCTCTTCTCATCTCCAAAGCGTCGTAGAGGTTGTTTCACTGGTTTACATTTTGGATCAATGTTTAAGCTGTGCTCGGCAAGTTCCCTAGGTACACCTTTCATGTCGGCAGGTTGCCAGGCAAAGATGTCCCTATTCTCACGGAGGAACTCGACGAGCGCGCTTTCCTATTTGGGATCCATGTTCGTCCCAATGGCGGTGACCTTGGAGGCATCGCCTACCACAAGTTCCACCGGCTTGGTCTCGATGGCGGCCTTGAACGCAGGAGCGGAGTCGGAGATCTGCTTCTTCGACGCGGGCATCTCTGAGTCATTGACCTTGCTCTGGATCTCCTTGAATTCTTCGCTGTAGAGGACAGCTTCTGCAACGGCTGCTTCGTTGATCTCGCAGTCCCTTGCCTTGGTAAAGCTTCTGGATATGGTGATGATGCCGTTTGGTCCTGGTATCTTGAGCTTGTTGTAGACGAAGCATGGCTTGGCCATGAACGTGTGGAATATGTCACGGCCGAATATGACGTGGCACGCTCTTGAAGGGGACCACCTCAAAGGTCATGCGCTCTTGGCGGTAATTATTAACATCGCCAAAGGCAACCTGAAGTGTAATGCACCCAAGGGACCGAGCCTCCCGACCAGGAACTACGCCGTGGAAGATGGTGTAGGTCCGCCTTAGGTTTGCCTCCGTCAAGTTCATATTCTGCAATGTATCCAGGTACATGATGTTGATGCTGCTTCCACTATCCACCATACATTTGGTGAACTCCACGCCGTCAATCAAAGCATTGATGACCATGGCGTACTGGTTCTCCGTGGGTATAAGGTCTGGGTGGTCCGTTCTGTCCCAAGTTATTGGAACCTCCGACCAGCCTTAGTCTTTGAGGAACTGGGGAGAGTGGCCATCAGGATCCTTAGAGAGGTCTTGTTGTCGGACGGTGGGGTGCCAAGGAAAGTGTGGTAGGCGGGGCCTTCTTGCGAAGGGTTCTTGCCCTTGTCGTCGCTCTTGGCGGCGTGCTTGGTCAACGTCCTCGTCCATGTCACTTGAGTCCTTGGATTCCTCCTCCTTCTTCTTCCCTTGCCCTTGCCTCATGATGTTCTTCCGACTTCGCTTGTAGCCGGACTCCGGGTCTTCCTTGAGGTCGTTGACGAACTTGCAGTGTCGATTGGTATGGGTGGCCTTGCCATTGACGTTGAGGTGTACGAGGCACGACATATCACGGTACTCCTCGTAGGTTTGGGGAACGTGGAGCGGCGCCGAGGTAGTTTCGCTTCCTCGTTGCTGCCTACGACCAGCTCCCCTTCCTCGGCCACGTTGTCCGCCATCACCTCGTCCTGCAAAAGTCATAGCGACCATGTCGGTAGATTGCTTTTCTTTTGGAGCGGTTTTCCGCTTTGTACTGCTGTTCCTCCGAGCTTGAGTTGGAACGGCTGTTGCCGGCAATGAGCTGCGAGCATCATCATCGGCAGCTGCGAACTCACTAGCCAACTGAATCATCTGATTTAAGTCAAGCTGGTGATTGTCCTGCAAGCGCTCCAGCTTATGTCGGAGCAATGTGCCTCTTTCCAACCCGTTGATGAAGGCGGCCATGGCGGTCTGAGCATGCACTCCTGCGCAGGAATTCTTCATGTCCAGCCAGTGAGAGAGGTAGGCGCGAGATGTCTCGTCTTTCTCTTGCACGCACCACTGTAGATCGCCCATAGTGCAGGGACGTTTGTATGTACCCTCAAAGTTCTTGGTGAATGCTTATTGCATGTCCAACCAATTGTAGATGGATTTCTCTGGCAAGTCGTTGATCCATTGACGGGCCGTGCCCGCCAACATTAATGGGAGGTACTTGACGACGACGTTGGGGTTGCCTCCGGCAATCTCCACCGCGTTGCCGTAGTCCTGCAACCATGTGGCTGGCTTGGCGGTGCCGTCATAGGGCTTGATGGTCTTGTCAATCCGGAAACCTTCGGGGTAGGTTGCGGACCGTATGGTAGGTCCAAAACAACGTGGTCCTAGGTATGGTCCTTCTCGGGCCTCGTGGATCTTATCGATCCACGATCGTGCGTCGTATGGCTCCGGGTTCTTCTTCTTGTTGTCAACAGGGGATGGGCTGTGTGAACGACGCGGGCCCCCTCCGCCATGGTGACTGCTTGGTGGTGACGGAGGCGGAGGTGGCGGTGGGTTAGCCTTCTTGTTGTTACCCTCATGTGACGGCTCACGCCTGTCACGGTTGCTTGTCGGACGCGGAGGGTCATGGCGTGACCTGCTCTTGTGTCCTTGGTTGCGCTCTCCGTCATGACGGGTCTGCTCCGCATTGTCGCGGATGACGATGCCGCACTTCTTTGGTGGGGGCATATCCGCACGATGGTGAGTCTTGTAATCTTCGCGATGTCGCGGAGATCGGGGCAGTGGCGATGGGCGACGAGGTCGGGCCTTTTCTCCATGGTCGGAGGATATGGGGATAGCATACTTCCTGTTGCGCGCATCCCTCCGTCTTCGCTCTGATGAACCCGTCTGGGACCCGACATCAAGAGGAGATATGTCCCTTGGTGGCTTGTACTGGCTAGATTGGCAGAGCGCTGGGTCAGACTCTAGCCTCTGAGAGGTGGCCTTTTCCTGCTGCTTCACCGCCTTGGCCACTAGGTCATAGACCTGTTCCACTGCCTCGGGTGATCTATCCTGCTCCAGAAGGGTCTTGGCGACGACGAGGTTAAGGAGTGGGGTGGGCTTCACCTGCTTGCCTTCACTATCAATGTATGGCTTGGCCTGTGCCGGCTTCGAGGGAGCCCATCCTAGGTTGCGCCGTACACCAGGATCATTGATGACACGAGCCGGAGCTTTCTTAGCCTTCTGCTGCTGCAGCATGGTCTTGTACTCGGCCTCCATTGCTCTAGCTTTCTCTATGGACTTCTGCGTGTTGACCAGATCTCGATCTAGCTTAGCGCCTTGCTCCGCGATGGCCTGCGCTTCCTCCAGCAGCTGCTGGCGCTTCTCGTCAAGCTGGGTCACGTTCCGAATATGAGCAACGGTTAGTGGCTCGACGAGGAGATTGCCGTACATCACTCTATCAGCTGGAGTAACATGGGCTGCTGCAGACGTAGATGCTGGAGGCGGCAAGTTTGCGGTGTTGTTGTTGCTCGGACCGGTGCCGAGTTCTGCGTTCTTGCCTTTGGGTTAGGCGGAGGAGGCATGACTTTTGCGCGATCATCGTCAGCAGCAATAAGTGGCCCCTTCCCCTTTTCCAGCGCTGTAGGCGGAGCTCGTCCGGGCTGATCTTCATCCATCGCCGTCCCAATGGTGACGAACACTTCTCGGGACATGACGGCATTGTTGGCTTGTTCGTCGCGCGTGTACTCCTCCTCCATCTCCTGCATGGCGGAGTCTAGTTCCTCTGGACTGAAATCTATCTCCTCTGAGTCTGCACTAAAGTCGGCGTATAGCGCGTCAATAACAGAGTCGGAGGGTGCCAGGACTTCCTCGATGACGGGGGGTGGAGGTGCAGCAGCAGCGATGATGACTGGAGGTGGTGGCGCAGCTGCGACGATGGCGGTCGGAGGAGGTGGTGGAGGTGACTGAATTGGAGGGGCTCCGTCAATGAGCGCAAGCGCTGTTTGAGATGCCGCTTCAGCCTCCACATAGGTGTTGACGGTGCTCACCATGCCTTCGAAGGTAAGGTGTCCTGACGCCTGCTGCCGCCTTAGGGAATGTCGAAGAAGCGTGCCATGGTCCAGTCCTTCCACAAAGTGATACATAGCATCCTCATTGGGTAGTGGGCCATATCGGCTCGTATAAGGAGCCACCTGGCCAGGTAATCGCGGGGGTTTTCGCCCTCTCTCTGAACGCAGCGCGCCAGATCGAAGATGGTAACCACGCCGACGAACTTGGATCTCTCTTGTCGGGCCTTGCGACGAAGCGGCGGTTCTGATCTTCCACCTTTATATCCTGCACGAGGGCGGTTTGGGTGGGCCTTGAACTTTTCCGATCTTTGCCGGCAAACTCCTAAGAGAGATCCGACATTGATCCTTCCACGGACGTATCCTGCCCGTAGGCGGTCTGTGCGGGCCTTGGTGCTTTCCGATCTTTGCCGGCAAACTCCGAAGAGAGATCCGACATCGATCCTTCCGCGAGCGTATCCTGCCCGTAGGCGGTCCGTGCGGGTCTTGATGCTTCTCCGACTCCCAGGGAACTAGTGCCCGAGTCGGTTTCCTCGATGAAGAGGTGGATGCCTCTGATGGGAACGATCGAACATCGCGTAGGGTTTGTCTTCGCCGGGATCCAGAATTCGTCGGGGGGGGGGGTGATCGGAACGTTGCCGGAGAAGAGAACACGGCAGATGGCTACGGTTTTGCCGATTCCCGCGAAGATCTTGGTCCTCGCCCGCTGAAGAGCCTGAAGCGCCTCTGGCCCCACGGTGGGCGCCAACTATCGTGGTATTGCCGACGAGTACGCCATGGAGGGGTCCTCACAGTGCGTTTTTAGAGACGTGGGGTAAGGCAGACGGTTGATGGGTACGAGGTTACACAGCTTACCCAGGTTCAGATCCCACAACGGTGGCGGAATCCTACTCCTACTATAAATCACTATAAGGGCAATACGCCGAGTTACAGGGATTGGTTCGCTGTGCGAGGTTGTTTGAGATTGTCTATGATCGTGCCCTAAAGGCCCCCATAGGCCCGACTTATATAGTCGCCAGGTCCTAGGGTTACAGGGAAAAGTCCTAGCCGGACAGGTTACAGAGTCCTACATCGCCTATCACTAGTCTTGTGTATCTTGCACTCCAAGGCTCCGGGTACGTTGGTGATTCCACCATAGCCTTCCTTTATCCGGCATGGGCCTCCCTTCTGGATCCATCTAACTGGGCCGCCCAGCAGGCCATAGGCCATGCTACCGACTATGGGCCACCCGGGTTATCCGGATAAGTGACATGCTATTAGGATACCCATATAGCATATCCCCAACAACTAGTGCAACCACAAGTCCGCCATCATCAAGACCAAGGATCAGACCATCGCCATGCTAGCGAAGGATCGCAAGTCTCGCCGCCGTCAGCTGGACAAGAAGGAGCGCATCATTGCTCGTCTTCGCCACCGTATCTCGGATTTGGAGGAGACCATCCATGAGAGAGACATGCAGTTGGAGGAAAGGGAGAATGCCGGGGAGGATCTTCGTGGAGACCCCTACTCCTATCTCAGTGATGACGATGATTTTCTGGAGGATCAGGCAATGGACTTCTTCACCGATGAGGATGATTTCGCCTTCATCGATGACGATGAGAATGATGAGGATGATGACTACACCGACTCTGAGGAGTAGTAGCACTTGAGCACTAGCGTTAGTAAGTTGTATTCAGTCCCACTGTATCGTAGTTTCCAGAATGGTTCTTAAAACCATCTATTTTTCTTGTTTTGTGGTGTGTGTTTGTATCGGGTGCTATGAATGAATGAATGAATGAATGAAAAGAAAGTTGCTAAAAAAAATCTGAGTCAAACTTTAAAAACTTTTCAAAGTCCCTGAACCTTAGAAATTTCCCTCTTTTCTCATGCTCTATCTCAATCTTCAGATGCCACGCGGAGGAAGTGGTTCATCCTTGGACCCGATGTTGTAGATCCTGCAAATGTTGGTTTCTGACCGCAAAGCTGAAAGAGCCGAACGTCAAGCCAACCTAGCCACCCTTCAGTAGATAGCTCAACTGGCCCACAACAATCAAGGCCAAGGAAACCAGGACAACCATGGATCTAAGCTCAAAAATTTCCAGAATACCAACCCACCTATTTTCACTAAGTCCGAAGATCCCTTAGACGCCGATGATTGGCTGCAAACCATGGAAAACAACCTGGAAGTTGTCGGAGTGGAAGCTAACGAGAAAGTTCTGTTCGCCACCCACTATCTAGCCGGAGATGCCAGAGCATGGTGGAACAGCGTTCGTGCAATGACCGGAGGACAGATGATGACCTGGGAGGAATTCAAGGTCAAGTTCAGCAGAACCCATGTGCCACCGGGTTTAATTAAGAGAATGAGGGATGAGTTCAGAGAACTAAAGCAAGGAAGGATGACCGTAGTGGAATACCGTGACAAATTCTTGTCATTAGCTAGGTATTCCCCAGATGAGATCGACACTGAAGCCAAGAAGAAGGAGAGATTCTTGAATGGTCTGCACGATGAGATGCAGACAGTGTTAGTCAATATCCCCTTTGCTGATATTGAAGCCCTGGTCGACTCTGCCATCCAGATGGAAGGAAAGATTAACCAAGCCAACGAGAACCGCAGGCATCGCATGATGCATCAGCCAGGAACCCATCAGACGCCAAAGTATCGCCCTAACCCATCTCCAGGATTTGCCCCGAGGACCAACAGACCCCCGATGAACCGTTCGACCTATCCCAACCGTGGAAACCCAAGGCCCGAAGGAAATCACAACAACCCTGGAAACTCTAACAATTTCAACCGTGCCCCGCCCAAGTTCAACAACAACAATGCTGCCGCCAACACCAACACTGCCCCGAGGACTAGAAGCAACGTTGTGCCTGTTGCAGCAAAGGACAAGTCGCAAGTGACTTTTTATGACTGTGGAAATAAGGGTCACTACTCCAACGAGTGCCCCAACAAGAAGAATACTACAGCCCCCAATGCAAATGCCCCAGCTCAGCAGCAGCATTGTGTTCATCCTGGAAGAAGGTTTGCCCC
Source organism: Avena insularis (assembly GCA_023614405.1). Lineage (NCBI taxonomy): Eukaryota > Viridiplantae > Streptophyta > Magnoliopsida > Poales > Poaceae > Avena > Avena insularis. The sequence goes on from CM042687.1 coordinate 336,615,920, forward strand.
AGGGAACTCGTTGAACCGCAACGGCCGTCTTTTTCTCATGCATGCTGAAGAAGCTCAGGAAGCGCCAGACGTCGTGCTGGGTATGTTTTCTGTTAATTCAGTACTTGCTAGAGTGTTGTTTGATTCTGGTGTATCGCATTCATTTGTCACCGAAGAATTTGCATGCACTAGTAAGATTCAACCAACCAAATTGAAGCATGTTATGATTGTTCAAATTCCCGGTTCAACCACCAAAGCTAGGAAAATTTTCAAAGCCGTCCCCATCCGAATCCATGGCATAGACTTTTATGCTAATCTGATAGTACTCGGAACTAAAGGTTTGGAAGTAGTACTAGGAATGGATTGGATGTCCAAACATAAGGGATTAATTGACTGTGCCAAGAAAGCCATAACCATGACCAGTACAGCCAGAATATCAGTTGAGCATATATCTGAAACCTTACCTCGTCAATTCAAGTGCAACAAGAGTATAGCCCAACCTACCATTGACCAAGTCCGGATAGTCTGTGAATACCCCGATGTATTTCCAGATGTTTTTCGCGGTATGCCCCCAGATCGGGATATCGAGTTTATCATTGAACTAATCCCCGTAACAGGACCCATAGCCCAGAGACCATATAGTATGAACCCGTCTGAACTAGCAGAACTGAGGAAGCAACTAAATTCCATGTTGGAAATTGGATTGATTCAACCAAGTGCGTCACCCTGGAGATCCCCTGTTTTATTTGTGGACAAGAAGGATGGAGGTAACCGTTTGTGTACGGATTATCGGAAGTTGAATGATGTCACCATCAAGAACAAGTACCCATTGCCCAAGATAGAAGATTTGTTTGATCAGTTGACCAGTGCCAAAGTTTTCTCTAAGATTGATCTTAGAACAGGCTATCATCAACTCAAGATTCGTGCAGAGGATATTCCCAAGACTGTCTTTACCACCAGATATGGATTGTACGAGTATACTGTCATGTCTTTTGGATTAACCAATGCCCCCGCGTATTTCATGAATATCATGAATAAGATTTTTATGGACTTCCTGGATAAGTTTGTTGTTGTTTTCATCGATGACATTCTGATTTATTCCAAATCAGAGGAAGAACATGAGCTACACCTAAGGACCATTCTTGGAACCCTTAGAGAGCATTCGTTGTATGCCAAGTTTAGCAAATGTGAATTCTGGTTACAGGAGGTAGGATTCCTCGGTCACATTGTCTCAGCCGGAGGAATTGCCGTTGACCCTGCAAAAGTGAAAGATGTCGAAGATTGGCAAGCCCCAACCACACAAACCCAAGTTCGTGCATTTCTCGGATTGGCAGGAACTACCGCAAGTTTGTAGAAGGATTCTCGAGTATCGCCAGACCCATGACCCAATTGCTGAAGAAGGACAAGAAGTTTGAATGGACGGAAAAATGTGAAGCGAGTTTTCAAGAACTCAAGAGAAGATTGATTTCAGCCCCAATCTTAATCATGCCGGATATCACGAATCCCTTCGACGTGTATTGTGACGCATCCAAGATCGGTCTCGGATCTGTGTTAATGCAAGAAGGCAAAGTTATATCTTACATATCTCGACAACTGAAACAACATGAGCAGAATTACCCAACCCATGACCTCGAACTCGCAGCTGTAGTTCTAGCCCTGAAGACATGGAGGCATTACCTGATGGGAAATCGTTGTGAGATTTATTCGGATCACAAGATCCTAAAGTATATATTCACTCAGAAGGAGCTGAATATGAGACAGAGAAGATGGATTGAGCTAATCAAAGATTACGACCTGGACATTCACTACCATCCCGGTAAAGCCAACGTGGTAGCAGATGCCCTTAGCAGATTGCCGTGCCGCTTAAACTCCATGATTTTGAAGGAGCAACCAAGTTTGCACAAAGATATGGAAGATTTCCGAATGGAATTAGTAAGTGAAGGATTTTTGGCTAGCATAGAACTTCAACCCACTTTGATCAGCCAGATCAAAGAGGCGCAGAAAGGAAATGCTAGTATCGATGGAATCAAGCGTCGTATCGGTACAAGCAAAGTACCCGGATTTACTGAAGACGAAGAAGGAGTTCTGTGGTACAAAGGACGCCTTTGTGTACCAGCAGATTCTGAGTGGAAAGAAGTTATTTTGAAGGAAGCTCATGATACTCTTTATTCTATCCACCCCGGAGGAACAAAGATGTATCAAGATTTGAAAGAGCAATTTTGGTGGCATAAGATGAAGAGATAAATCGGAAGCTATATTGCCAAGTGTGATATATGTCAGAGAGTCAAGGCGGGACATCAAAGACCCGCAGGATTGTTGCAACCCTTGTAGATTCCGGAATGGAAATGGGATTCCGTTAGAATGGACTTTATCACTGGATTGCCTACCTCTAGTAGGGGAAATGACTCTATATGGGTCATAGTGGACAGATTGTCCAAAGTCGCCCATTTCTTACCCGTCAAGACCACATATCAGAGTTCGAAGCTAGCGGAGTTCTACATCGCTAGAACCGTTAGTTTGCATGGAGTTCCCAAGAACATCGCATCAGATCGAGGAACTCAGTTTACCACAAGATTCTGGAAGAAAGTCCAAGAAGGGTTAGGAACCCGACTAGATTTTAGCACAGCTTATCACCCTCAGACTGATGGACAAACGGAGCGAGTAAATCAAATACTCGAAGATATGCTGAGAGCATGTGTGTTAGAATATGGATCTAAGTGGGAAGACTGTCTACCATTCGCAGAATTTTTTTTACAACAACAGTTATCAAGCTAGTTTGCAAATGGCCCCATTTGAATTCATGTACGGAAGAAAGTGTTGCACCCCTTTGAATTGGTCGGAAGTAGGAGAGAGTCAGATTTTTGGACCCGACATCCTACGAAAAGCAGAAGAGAAAGTTCACAAGATTCGTGAGCACCTCAAGAACGCCCAGTCCAGACAAAAGAGTTACGCCGACAAGAGACGTCGAGACCTCTCCTTCAACATAGGAGATTTTGTGTATCTGAAAGTATCGCCATTGAAGGGAATGCAGCGTTTCCAATTCAAAGAAAAGTTAGCCCCAGATATATCGGCCCCTTCAAGATTCTGAACCGTCGAGGAGAACTGTCGTATCAATTGGAACTACCCGCAGAGATGTCAGCCGTGCACAATGTGTTCCATATCTCGTTACTTCGCAAGTGTCTCGAAGTCCCGAAGAAGACGGAAGTGTTCAAGAATATTGATCACCGGACCATAGAGATCAACGATGACCTGACATATCCCGAAGTACCCATCCGCATTTTGGAAGAAGATTTCAGAACTACCAGAACCCGAAGCATCAAGTTTCTCAAAATTCAGTGGAGCAACCACACGGAAGAGGAAGCTACCTGGGAGCGCGAAGATCACATCAGGATGGAGTTTCCGATCTCTTCAAATCCTAGGTAATCTTTTTCGTCCTTTTTCAAATCTCGGGACGAGATTTTGTTTAAGGGGGGAAGGTTTGTAACATCCCAAAGATATTAAACTAGAATCATCAAACTCTAATCACCAAATTTAGGATTAACAAAAACTTTTCCAATTAAAATATGAAAGCATTCATATGAGTGTGCATTAAAATTTGGATTCTTTTGAATTGCCATGATTATGTGTTTCATTGCTTGTGAAATGATTCTTAGGTGAAATAAACATCATCTAAACAATCCCCAAACTTTTCCCAAAGACAAACAAGTAAAAACAAACAAATTAAGTGAATGATCACTTTGGCCAATTTAACTCCCATGCCTACTTTGGCTATCTCTAACTTTCAGAACTTAACAGAAACTTGTTTGGATCTTTTCACCCCTTGATATTACTCATAACAAAGTACAAAGGCCAACCTTGTGATCATCCAGAAACATTCAAATGCATAGTTTAAATGACAGTTGAAAATTGAATCTATTTCATATGGGAAGATCCCACTTTTTCAAAAACCCTTCAAACCAAATCAACTTTCAAAACCCAAGCATCTATAGACTCACCAGCACATGCCTAGCACACCCACCAAAAATAATTTCAAAATTCAAAACTTGAGTTCATGCGGCCATTTCATCAAACACCTTGCAGATGCAAATCAAACAAAATCAAAACACTATTTTGCGCAGTGTTTTGAGCCAACCTTGTTCCCTCTCTCGTTACACTAGCCTCAGTAGATCATCTAGCCAACTTAACTAAGCTCTAGCCCCACTGTAGACTCACCAATGTCATCAATGGTGAACAGCCCGAGAGGACCCATGTCACCCTAGTGTGGACATCAAGCTAGGAGAAGAACTAGCCGTGCCAACCTTGTCTGGGAGGTAGCCCATGCCTCACCGCACCCTCTCGACCAGCCCTGCCTCGCAGACAGCAACCAGAACCGCCAGGAATGCTGCGCCCGTGCCGTTGTCGACCATGCCGACGTGCACCGCAGAGCACGCTCCGTTCCCACGCAACCCGACCACCTCGAGCCCTCACCGCCCGCCAGCATGCTCCCCACCGTCCCAGGAGACCGCCGGACATGCCCATTTCACCGCCTGTACCCCGTAGCCACCGCTCGCCGTCGAAGACGCCGCCTCTGCCTCGCAGAGCATCGAGCATTCCCGACCATTTGCCACCACCCCTACACACACATTAAAGCCCTAGAGCATCGCCAGGAGACCACCGATCGATCGCCAACCTCGGCCATGCCTCTAGCTGCCTGTAGCCGTGTCGCCACCGTCGCCTGCCCATCCCGTTCAGTCTCACCGTCGAGCCTATAAAAGGAGGCCACCCCTAGCCGAATTGAGCACACCACCTCACTCCCCTCACCTCACTGATCGTCCCACCCCATTCCCGGAGCAAGGCGAGCAACGCATCGCCGGAATTGCGCCGGAGCAGGCCGCCTCTGGAGAAGAAGGGCGCCGTCGATTTTGTCCACCCCACGAGGAGCTGCCGGTACCAGGAGATTCACCGTCGTCGACTTCGTCGTTCGCCCGTATCATCGACCTTCGCCTGAGCCCCGGTGAGCCCCCGACGACCCCCACTGAGCCGCTAGGGTTCGAGCTCGCCGGTGACTAGTTCATCATCGACGACGACCCTCAGCCGTTGATCTTACTTCTAATCCAACGCACCATATCGCCCCGTACCGCTTCGCGTGTTAAGAGTCACTGACCAGTAGACCCCTCCCTGTCAATTGCGCCCCGCGCTGCGGAGTGACACTGGGCCGGCCCAATAACCCTCCCGCGCAGCCCACTCATTTGAATTTAACTTTTTCCATTTTAATTCAAACATAGTTCTGTACCTAATTTCAAAAATCAACCCAGCTCGATTTAGTGAACCAAATTAAATGAAACCAATTTTGGTAGAAAGATATTGAAAAGCTTAATCCAAGCCCGTTGGAATTAAATCATTTGGATTTGTAGATCAACCTTGGTAAAAATAACAAGTCAGAAGATTTTATGCATTCAAACATTTTTCAAATTTAAACCTTAAAAGCTTTTGAGTTGATTCCAACTCTCAAAAATCATAATTGATCATACCTTTCAGAATATATAAAAATATATTGGTTTACTTATAGAAATAATGTTCAAGTAATAAAAGGATGCCACATAGGCATTTCTAGTTATTTATTTTTATTTAAAATAAAAGGTTAAATCTTATTAAATTGTGACACCACTTTAAATCACATTCCCATGTACTGAAATATGTGGTGATGACATGTGTCAACATGATCCCATGTTTGAGTTGGAGAATATTAAAACTTAAGTAGTTTTTCAATGAGTAGAAATTACTTTTCTAAAAATAAAATAAATAATACAAATGCTTTATTCTTGTGATATTAGTGATGATGCTAGATCATCTATAGAACACCTTTGGGTGATGATTGAAAGTAGTTAAGTATTGTTTGGTGATTGTGTACCTCGTATTTATTTATAGACGCTAGTACCGACCAAGGATACGAGGAGGAAGGAGGATACTACGAAGAAGAAGCCGAGGAGAACTTCAACCACTGCTCTGCACAAGGCAAGCTAACCCTTGCAAGATACTCTACTTTAGCAAGCCTAATACTACTAGTTGATTGAGCAAGCTAACACTTGCAATTATGAGAGTTAAATAACCTATGCAATGCACTAAGCATGCTTGGTTAGACACATTTGATGATACCCAATCCTAGTTTTATTTGCAAGCTTTCTACTTTATTTCTTTATCAAAGCTATTACTTAGAGTCTACTTAAGTGAATTGTAGATACTAGAAAGATAATTGAAGGTTGCATAAAGAGCATAAAATTTGTCCTAAGCTAGATAATCTTGATGTCACCTTAAGGCATGAGATTGTACTTAGTTGAAACTCCACTTGTTTACCACCCCTCATTAGTGCTCAATCCCATTTGTAGATGCTAGTGCTAAGCATAAAACTTGATCAACTTTAGATGGGAATACTTGGTGGGAAAATGGTTATGAAAACCTTGGAATGATGGATCATTCTATTGAGATGTTTTGACATGTGTTTCCGAACACTAGATGATTTGGATGATGAAAATGTTGAGGCATGAGCCTTAGCCCTTTTTTAAACTGATGGTTGTCTGGATGTGATACCATTCCAATTTTACCGTACAACCACAATACCCGAGAATTGGATAGGGCTTGACTGGAAACTTATATACCTTAGTATTGGTTCCCTCACGGCTAAGGTCTGAGCTGAGGCTACCTTGTGAAGATTGTCCACCTGTGCAGTACCCAAGATGACAGTTGGTCATGGTTGGGAGGCCAAACTCACAGGAGAGGTGCTTATACTAGGGCGTGTAATTGAAAGGTTAGGATTGATTATCCGCATACCGAGTATGGTGAATTCAGGATTTGTTCCTGACGGATGTATCGAATGTTGTGGTGAAAGTGTACAATCTCTATAGAGTGTCAAACTATTCGAATAGCCGCGTCATGATTATGGACGATTGGAGTGGCCATCTGCTTCCCCCATCAGATGTTTTCAAAATGACTTGTGAAATGAATTGAGACTTTGACTTGACCATAATAGGGTTGTGATATGAAATACAAGTTCCCACTTAGGTGTTCTAAAATTTCAACTAGCTTTCTTCGTTTCTAAAACTTAGTAGAGGTAAATCTGGCTTTTTGCAAAACAACCCTAGAGCTTAGTGTCCTACTACAAAAACCCCTTCATTTGTTAGTATTAGTTTGCGAGTACTTAAAGAGTACTCATGGCTTTGTCCCTGGCTATTCCGTGGCGGACTATGAAGAGGAGTACCAGGAGGATGGACCCCAGGAAGGTTACGACAACTAGGATCATCTCCCATCGTCAGCATTGCCTGTGACCCCGAAGATGGAGCTTCGCCTACGCTACCGTTATTATTACGTATTTTTGATGCTTGAGTTGTATTAAGAACTGGATCATGAGATCCTTCTTTGTGTAAGACCTTATGTATGGTTTCTAATGGATGATGTACTGTAGTATGCAAATCTGTTATGTCTCGCAAAAATGGCAATCCTGGGATTGCGATGTATGGCATAACAGGCATCTAGGATTAAAAATCCGGGTGTTGACACTATTGAAGTGCATAAGTGGATTGCACTAGCCCTTTCCATCAGTTCAGACTTTTGGTTGCGTTGGTTAGTGCATGAAGATTAACATGGTATCAGAGCCTAAGGTCTCGAGTTCGAGTCCTGGCTTTCACAATTTATCCTAAAATTGTTGTTGACCCCTCTGTGTCCACATATAGGCCTTTTGAGTCATACGTGAGTTTCGCGCGCTGTTGCTCTCTTCTGGTTGCACGTGTTGACTTCTCCCCGTCACACGTGAGAGGGGGTGTTGAAGTGTATAAGTGGATTGCACTAGCCCTTTCCATCAGTTCGGACTTTTGGTTGCGTTGGTTAGTGCATGAAGCTCAACAGACACAAAGTATATCTGTTTATTCATGCATCAACTTCAGTACACCGAGGACTGCAGTTAATAGAATACTTAGATATGTCAAGTGTTGGAATTTGATGAGTTTTGGACTGTTGGCCCATTAGACAAATTCTGAAATTCTCTTTGGCCCACTTGTATATGGCAGCATATGGCTGTGCTAGTGGTGCTAAAGTTTAGTCCCACATTGCTAGTTGAAGGGGAGTTGGACCACCTTATATAGTAGAGTGTTGCGGGAATCGAGCCGAGCTTTATTTTGCTGGTTGGAAAAACTGATTATGAGTCATTAACGGATGCATTAATTGCAACCGTTTCCAGTTTTTATGGATGTGGCTGTTACCGACTCGGACGTGGGATGAGCCCATGATCTCGCTAAACCTAATCGGTGAATCAACACACGGACGCGTACCCTCCAGAACCTTGCGCTGCCGCTTTATTCTTCTCCATCCCGGCTTGCGGCGTGCACCGCCGATCGGGACAGTAGGCCTTCGGAACCCCGCCTCTTGTGAACCTGTACGACTGAGGGGCGATCAGGTTTTTGGGGAGCGCTCAAGCGCGACTACTGGCAACCACGACGACGTCCGACGACGAGTTCCCGAACGACGACTTCTTCACGGACATCAGCGACCTCTTCCGCAATCTCAACATGGGCGACAACTCTGCTGTTGCTACCATCGCGGCTACTGCCGCAACTGCATCGTATGTGATCTCAATCTCTCTCTTTTGGATTATGCTAGAGCTTCTAGTTCTAGTGTTTGGTGTAGATGTGTTAGGTTTGTCTTGTAAAGATGTAATATGTTCATCTACTTTATTGATCTGCATGATTGGTTTTACTACTGTTTGTATGATCATGCTTTATCAGTTTATTATTCAGATTAAATCATATGGATTATTGCTTATATTTCCAACAATCCAAAAACCTGATTATAGGCAACTAAATTCCACTGGTGTAGCCGCGGCTACTAGGCCGCCTTATTTTTATGGCATGCACTATAAGAGATGGCGCAAGAGAGCAGTTCTCTGGTTTGAAAACCTAAACAGTTATAGCGCCACTCTTGGCAAGCCTAAAGGAGATCTTTCTGCTGAGCAGGAAGCGAACTTTAAGAAAGCCGATACCATGTTTATGGCGGCTTTGTTCAGTGTTCTTGGGGACAACATTGTTGACCCATATATGTCATTTGATAATGGCAAGGACGCGTGGGAAGCGCTCGAGGCCAAGTTTGGGGTCTCGGACGTTGGCACTGATTTGTATGCCATGGAGCAATTCTATGACTACAAGATGGTTGATGAGCGCTCCGTCGTTGAGCAAGATCATGAGATACAATCACTTGCCAAAGAACTTGAGCAGTTCAAGTGTTCCTTACCGGACAAATTTGTGGCCGGTGGCATTATTTCCAAGCTTCCTCCCTCATGTAGGAACTTTGCTACTTATCTGAAACATAAGAGACAAGAGTTTTCCGTTACGGATCTCATTGGGTCCCTTCATGTGGAAGAGAAGGCGAGAGCAAAGGACAAAACTGCTCGAGGATTTGAGGGAGGTTCTACTGGCAATTTGGTGCAGAGGAAAAACTTCCGATCCCACAAGTTTAAGAATAAGAACAAAACTGAAGGAAAGGGGAAGTTTGATGGAAAGAACAAGGCCACACACTCAACCAACTTCAAGAAGAAAAATGGTAAGAGGAAAGGCTCTTGCCACGTCTGTGGTGATCCTGATCATTGGGCTCCTAGCTGTCCTAATCTCTTTGACAAGCGTCAACATGGAAAGAGCGGCAAGGCCGCTAATGTTGTTATTAGTGATACTGAGATGAAGGATGCTGGGTACGGTATTTTACATACTATCCTTTCAGTATGTCATTCTCCTGATTGGTGGATATACACGGGTGCTAATACACATGTATGTTCTGATATTTCCATGTTTTCCTCTTATCAGGTCTCAAGGACCTCTTCCATGCTGATGGGAAACGGATCACGTGCTTCTGTTCATGGTGTTGGTACGGTAAATCTGAAGTTTACTTCGGGGAAGACCGTACAGCTGAAGAATGTGTAGCACGTTCTCACCATCAATAAGAATCTCGTCAGCGGATCGCTTTTATGTCAAGATGGCTTTAAGTTGGTTTTTGAGTCCAATAAAGTTGTAATTTCTAAGTATGTACAATTTTTTGGAAAGGGTTGTGAGTGCGGAGGTCTGTTCCGATTGTCTTTGTCAGACTCATGTACTAAAGTTATTAATCATGTGTGCAATGATAATGAGTCCAATGTTTGGCATTCATGATTCTGTCATTAACTTTGGCTGCATGACGCGGGTAGCCAATATGAGTTTAATTTCAAAATTTACCACTATCAAAGGTTCTAAGTGCCAAGTTTGTGTGCAAGCAAAGCAACCCCGCAAGTCTCATACGGCTGCGGAACCGAGAAACTTAGCACCGCTAGAACTTATACATTCAGATCTTTGTGAGATGAATGGTGTGTTGACAAAAGGTGGAAAAAGATACTTTATGACGTTGATTGATGACTCCACTAGATACTACTATGTTTATCTTCTGAAATCTAAATATAAAGCTTTGAACTACTTCAAAATCTATAAAGCTGAGGCAGAAAACCAACTTGATCTTAAAATCAAGAGGCTAAGGTCGGATCATGGTGGAGAGTACTTTTCTAACAAATTTGATTTATTCTGTATGGAACATGGTATTATACATGAGAGGACGCCTCCCTACTCACCTTAGTCAAATGGGATGGCCGAAAGGAAGAACCGCACTCTAACTGATCTAGTTAACGCCATGTTAGATACATCGGGTCTTTCCAAGGAATGGTGGGGGGAGGCGCTAATGATTATGTGTCATGTCCTAAACCGTGTTCCTGTAAAGGATAAAACCATGACTCCATTTGAGGAATGGGAAAATAAAAGGCTTAAACTCTCTTACTTAGGAACTTGGGGTTGTTTGGCGAAAGTCAATATTCCAATACCTAAGAAGCGAAAGCTTGGACCAAAAACCGTTGATTGTGTTTTTCTGGGATATGCTTTTCATAGCATTGGCTATAGATTTTTTATAGTAAAATCTTAGGTATCCGACATGCATGTTGGTACAATTATGGAGTCGAATGATGCGACTTTCTTTGAGGACATCTTTCCTATGAAAGGTATGTCTAGCTCATCAAATCAGGAGATGACTAGTTCATCTAGTCAGGAATTTTCTATAATTCCTGAATCCACTATGCCGATAGAACACTCTGATGATCCTGTGGAGGATTACAATGAAGCCCCCAAAAGGAGCAAGAGACAGAGGACTGCAAAGTCATTTGGTGATGGTTTCATTGTGTACCTTGTGGATGATACTCCCTCTTCTATTTTAGAAGCCTATGCATCTTAAGATGCTGACTACTGGAAGGAAGCTGTCCGAAGTGAGATGGACTCCATCTTAGCTAATGGTACTTGGGAAGTCACTGACCATCCTTATGGGTGCAAACCTGTAGGATGTAAGTGGGTGTTCAAGGAAAAGCTTAGACCTGATGGTACTATTGAAAAGTACAAGACACGTCTTGTGGCTAAGAATTATACCCAAAAGGAAGGTGAAGACTTCTTCGATACCTACTCAACTGTAGCCAGATTGACCATTATTCGAGTACTATTTTTCTTGGCTGCCTCACATGGTCTTCTCGTTCATCAAATAGATGTTAAGACAGCTTTTCTAAATGGAGAGCTAGATGAGGAAATTTATATGGAGCAGCCTAATGGATTTGTAGTAGATGGTCAAGAAGGAAAGATGTGTAAGTTAGTGAAGTCTTTGTATGGTCTTAGGCAAGCTCCTAAGTAGTGGCACGAGAAGTTTGAAAGAACTTTAACTGCTGAAGGCTTTATTGTAAATGAAGCTGACAAATGTGTGTACTATCACCATGGTGGGGGCGAGGGAGTTTTTATGTGTCTCTATGTTGATGACATATTGATAATCGGGACCAACCTCGTTGTTATCGAGGAGGTCAAAGAGTTCCTATCTCGCTGCTTTGAGATGAAGGACTTGGGAGTGGCTGATGTAATTTTAAACATCAAGCTACTAAAGGATGACAATGGTGGGATTACACTGCTTCAGTCTCACTATGTGAAAAAGATATTGAGTCGCTTCGGGTATAGTGATTGAAATTCTTCTCCAACGCCTTATGATCCAAGTGTGCTACTTCGAAAGAATCGAAGGACTGCTAAAGATCAATTGAGATATTCTCAAATTATTGGCTCGCTCATGTATTTATCCAGCGCTACTAGACCTGACATATACTTTGCTGTAAGCAAACTAAGTCGATTTGTGTCAAATCATGGAGATGATCATTGGCATGCTCTTGAAAGAGTTTTGCGCTATTTGAAAGGCACTACGAGTTATGGTATTCACTATACTGGGTATCCACGGGTACTTGAAGGTTATAGTGATTCAAACTGGATATCTGATGCTGATGAGATTAAGGCCACAAGTGGTTATTTGTTTACACTTGGTGGTGGCGTTGTTTTCTGAAAGTCTTGCAAGCAGACCATCTTAACGAGGTCAACAATGGAAGCAGAACTCATAGCATTAGACACGGCCACTGTTGAAGCAGAGTGGCTTCGTGAGCTCTTTTGATGGACTTACCTGCGGGAATCTCGCCAAGCCGAGCTTTATTTTGCTGGTTGGGAAAACTAATTATGAGTCATTGACGGACGCGTTAATTACAGCCATTTCCAGTTTTTATGGACGTGGGTTGTTACCGACTCGGACGTGGGCTATGTCCCACGATCTCCCTAACCTGCACTATATAAGCGTCTGCGTTAAACCTAATCGGTAATCAATCCACACACGCGCCTACCCTCCAGAACCTTGCGCCGCCGCTTTCGACTTCTCCATCCTGGCTTGCGGCGTGCAACGCAGATCGGGACAGTAGGCCTCCGGAACCCCGCCTCTCTGTACGGGTGAGGGGCGATCAGGTTTTTCGGGAGCGCTCAAGCGCGACTACTAGCAACCACGACGACGTCCGACGACGAGTTCCCGAACGGCGACTTTTTCCCGGACGTCAGCGACCTCTTCCGCAATCTCAACATGGGCGACAGCTCTGCTGCTGCTACCGCCGCGGCTACTGCCGCAACTGCATCGTATGTGATCTCAATCTCTCTCTTTCGAATTATGCTAGAGTTTTTAGTTCTAGCGTTTGGTGTAGATGTGTTAGGTTTGTCTTGTATAGATGTAATCTGTTCATCTACTTTATTGATCTACATGATTGGTTTTACTACTATTTGTATGATCATGCTTTATCAGTTTATTATTCAGATTAAATCATATGGATTATTTCTTATATTTCCAACATCAAGAACGCTGCTAATTATGAGGTCGTCCTCCACCTTGGTTAGTACCTTCTTTTCTGATGCAGATTGGACATGTTGTCTTTACGACAGGAGATGTATAGGAGGATTTGCTATTTTTTTTTATCAAATTTGATATCATGGTGTGCAATAAAACAAGCAATCGTTTCAAGATCCCGTACAGAAGTTGAATATAAAATTTTGGCGAATGCAAGAACAAAAATAATATGGGTCCAATCATTACTTGTAGAACTTGGGGTGAAATAGGACTAATCTCCTTGATAATTTGAGTGTCACTTATCTATCAGCTAATCCAAGTTTTTCATATAGAAATTGACTTTCACTTTTTTAGAAAGATGCTTGAAATAAGAAACTACTCCCTCCGCTTCAAAATATAAGATGTTTTAGCTTTATGACGTAAATGTATCTAGACTTCTTTTAGTATATAGGTTACTAAAACAAGTCTAGATACATTCTCTTCACAAAACTAAAACATCTTATATTTTAAAATGGAGGAAGCAAGTGTCAGATTTGTGCATTTAAATTATGTTGTAGGCTGTTTTACCAAGGCACTTCTAGTAAAAAACCTAGAAAATTTAAGCGTAATTTCAATCTTACCAAGCTATGATTAAGAGAGGATGTTAGTGATATTGGAGTTTAACAATCGTGAGGATCTATCACTTCCTCTTCATCTCCTTTGCATTACTACTCGAAAATATCTAATTAATGTCTAGTGCTGATTGTAATGGCCTAATTGTAAACTCCACGGACCAGTCACTAGACACCGAGAAAAAGGCGGTCGATTCATCTAAATTGATAGCACCACCCATGACCGAATAGCCCCTAATAGAACACAAGCACCACATAGCCCTTTATGTTTTTCTCAAACTTTGAAATTTTAAACTTAAAGTTTCAAAAATCCTAAATAAACACCTGGATGTAGCTAACCATATATTCTACTAGTGTGTAGTTTTTTAGCTCGAAATACTACGTATTTTGGGCTCGGAAAAAAATACAAAATAGCACCACGAGTTGAAATATGCACTTCAGTGTACTGTTCATCAGCAACAAAAACTCAATTTTTCATTTTTGTGAGCCTCAAATACATGGTATTTTGGGATAAAAACTTATACTACATTAATAGAACACATAATTGGCTACATCTATATATCTTTTTGATTTTTTTGAAACATTTGAATCCAAGTTTTTGAAGCTTCAAAAACCAGGTACCGTGGAGCCCGGGCCGGAACCCATCACGCCATGCTCCACAGTCAATCTAGGGATGGACATGCAGCTCGAGGCTCGAGGCTCGGCTCGGGCTCGGGCTCGACAAGGCTCGGCTCGGGCTCGACTCGGCTTGAAGGATGGTCAAGCCAAGCCTAAACCTTGTTATTCAGGCTCGAGGCTCGACAAGCCGGCTCGGTGAAGCTTGCAAGCCGGCTCGAAAGCTCGATGAAATTAAAAAATTCGCCATGACCTTTGCTGAAATTGTAAGAATTCATAGTTTTATACAAGATTTGATCATGAGTTCACAAATACGTCAACAAAATAGTCTAACAAGTTAAACAAAGTACCAATAACCATAATAGTTCCATTACGACACAAGTTTCATAACACAAACTGACCACTTAGTCCAACAGGAGTCTCATACATGAGTACATGACAAACACAGGAACATAGTTCAACTTCAACAAAAGTAACAGGAGCCATGGTATCATAAATCTGATCATAAACATCAACCATTAACATCTCCTTGGCCTCTACCCTTGCTGCCATCTCCTGCAGCTCATTCATACACTCATATGTTGAATCTGTTTATCATAAAGACAAAAAGAAATCATCACATACATGGTTTTGCATCAGATATGTTACAGTAAATGAGCAAAATGGCATTATATAATGAGTTTTGCATTACTTGTGTTCTTGTACAAAAAATTACAGCAAGTAGAGAAACAAAATAGCACTATATACTTACTAGTTGCTCTCCACCATGCTTTTTGGAAATGGAATACACTCGACATCATCAATATCATCTGGTTCCTAAAAGAGTGAAAATGATGAAAGTTAGGTATGCATAAGACATAGTATAGTAGACTAATTAGCAACAAAATGAATCAACAAGGCACATACCACATCCAGCGAGACTTTGTTGTCATTGTGAGCACCTTTAATCCAACTAGAAGCACACACCAGCGCCTCCACCATCGCTGGGTTTAGAGAGCTCCTATAGTCATCTAGAACTCGCCCCCCGGTGCTAAAAGTAGACTCCGAAGACACAGAAGTCGCTGGTATAGATAAGAAATTCTTTGCCATCTTTGACACGACAGGGTATCTATGGGCATTCAGCTTCCACCACAATAGCACATCAAAATTTTTGTTTAGCAAGCTCTCATTTGCCTCACCAAGATACTTATCAATCTCATTCTTTGATGTCTCCACAGAAGTCTCACTTAAGTATGAGGTAAACTCGCTGGCACTTGATGGCAAAGATAAACTTGTATCCATAGGTGTAGATGAGGATGCAGCAGATCTATAAGAATCAGCTTTCTCATAACGATGATGTATATCATAAGTGTCATACAGCTTTGCCAACTCTGTTTCGATCAAATTATATTCAGTAGTAGCTTTCTCTTCAGAATAGATCTTTCTAAAACCCCCACTTAATGTATTTCAGCTTGTACCTTGGTCAAGAATAGTAGCAACCACCATGACATTATTGGGTTCTTCCCAATACTTGTTGAATTTGTCCAACATTGCCTCCCCCATAGTTTTCAAAGCTGGGTTGGTGGATCTACATGCCTCTGTAAGTGTAATCTTGACATTGACAATGTGAGGGTAAAATATATTCGAAGTAGGATATGTAGAGCCAGAGAATGCAGTGGACACCTCAGCCAGAGAAGCAAGTATAGGTGTAATGGTATTGAACAATGTCCATTCATCATTTGATGGCTTCCATTTATAATTTGCATTGCTGTCCGCATAAGAATCTATTGCATCTCTATAGGTAATGGCTGTTCTTAACATGTGGTAGGTTGAATTCCACCTTGTGGTCACATCTAGTTTCAGCCCCTCTCTAATTGTGATTGCAAGAAACCGACAAATTTCTACAAACTTGTGCAATCGAGATACCGACTTCTTGATGTACTTAACATATTCCCTCACATTGGTT
Organism: Avena insularis; assembly: GCA_023614405.1. Classification (NCBI taxonomy): domain Eukaryota; kingdom Viridiplantae; phylum Streptophyta; class Magnoliopsida; order Poales; family Poaceae; genus Avena; species Avena insularis. The sequence continues at coordinate 336,632,279 of CM042687.1, forward strand.
GTTAAAGGGGAGATGGTTGCAGTCCCATCAGTGACCACCAAATTAATAATATGAGCACAACAACGAACATGGAAATATTTAGGAACAAAACAATAGGAGCTTCTAGCAGCAAACATAGCCTTCAAATTGCGGACAGCTACATCATTGTTGGTTGCATTATCTAGAGTGATCGAAATGATTTTATCTTCTATCTTCCATGCAGCCACACACTCAAACACAACTTGTCGGACGCGGCAAGGCGCACGTCCCGGAGCACCGCGCCGCCTACTGGGGACTCCTACTGGCGGCCTGGCGCCGCGCCGCCGCCGGGCGGGCGTACCGGCGCCCCCCGGTGTGCTAACCCTAACCCTAGCTGGAGGCGGCCGCGCGGGGGAGCAGAGCACTGGGATTGGGAAGAAGGGAAGGAGGACGGTGTCGGACCTTGGTGGCGCCGTGGCGGCCTGGCAAGCGTCGGGGTCGGGGAGGAACGAGGAGGACGCCGTCGGTAGGGACCTTGGTGTCGCCGTGTTCGTCGCCAGTCGCCAGAGAAAGAAACGAGACGAGAGAGAGAGAGAGTCCACAGGACGGGCGGGGTCGGGGGACTCGGGGGCCGCGGGGATGGGATTTTTTTCGAGGTAGGGTGGTCGGCTCGTCGAGCCGGTCGAACGAGCCACGAGCCGTTTCGAGCCGAGCCTCGAGCCCTCTTTGCAGTTATTTTTCAGCACCAAGCCGAGCCCTCGGCTCGATTTTGCCAAGCTTTCACGAGCCGAGCCAGCTCGATTCCACCCCTAAGTCAACCCACAACGAGCTTTCACTGTCCAAGTATGTCCTTGCCGTCCCGGCGCGTAAACAGCCGCGTTCGCGCCTTCTCGGCGTGCGAGCGTGGGTCCCAGCTAGCCGCACCGGTGAGAAGGTGATTACGGTACATTCCACCGGGCGTACGCCGTTGCCGTCGCAGAGCAGAGCCAGACCTTGAGCGCCGGCACGTAGGAGACGGCGATCATGTCGACGAAGTTCTGGAGGTTGTCCGGCGAGCCGCCGAGCCAGAAGCCCAGGACTGCAGGCTGAGGATGTAGAGGCGCGCGCCCTGCGTCTTGTTGGGGATGTACTTGATCCCCATGGGCAGCGTCCGTACCAGCCTGAGCATGCTGTCGTTGAACCGAATCCCCCGGAGTCCTTCTTGCGCTTGAAGACTGGCCGTGCTGCGCCATGCTGAAGGAGCCTAGCTTGTTGAGAGAGGCGCATGACCTCGGGCATGGACGGGAAGACGAGCACGGCGTCGGGCGTCCATCCGGTCCCAGTGCTTCTCGACGGCGTCCCTAACCTTGAGCACCAGCTAGTCCACGAAGATGAGCGGGCGGACGAACACATTGGCGGAGGCGTACGTGTCCATGTCCCTGAGCTCCTCGCCGGGGTACAGGTCACCGCCGTTGATGACGCGGTCGTGGTACGGCATGTCGTCCTTGGAGGACATGGCGAGGAGGTGCCCGTTGAGATAGACAAGGCCGGCGTTCTCCACGCGGACGCCGCGTGACGGGTCGACGAGACGCAGGCGTTGGCGCGCGCGTATGGTAGAGGATGGCGCGGAGGGCGTCGAGCGCGTGGTCCCAGCAGCGGAAGAGGCAGAGCGCGGAGATGAGGTGGTTTCAGAGACGGCGTCGTGGCAGCGAGGAGCGTGAGCGCCGTTGCTAGGTCGCGCAGCGCACGTAGGTGGTGAGGAGCGCTTTGTTGGCAACGGCTTGCTTCAGAAGGCGCCCTTGCTGCAGGGTAGGCGTAGGGGACACGGCAAGAAACTGGCCGCCGGCGAGCTCGCCCAGCGCCGCATTACTGGGAGAGCACGCACGGGAGCCGAGCCGGTATCCGATTGCGCGTGGCAAGCAACGGCGGCGGCCGGCCGTGGTTCCTGCGCCGGGGCCGGGACCGGGACAGGGACCGGAGCCGCGTTATGTTCCCCGCAGAAAAAAAAGAAGCGTTGTAGTAATGTCGAAGTCAATCCTGTGTGTACCTCACGTGTTTGAGTTTCAGTCAATTCAGAAACCGTTAAGATGAGCTCCCAGATTCGGAATCACATAAGTAACACAATCTTGTCCTATTTTCAGCTGGAAATTTGCGAAATTCAACTCAGAGCTTGAGAGTTGTTCCCACACCGACCGAGTAGCAAGTTGGCGGGCCGAACTGTAACGCACCCATCTTAAACATTGACCTACATTGTTAGGTAGATGAGACCTCTTCAGCAGCGAATTATACGCTCTCGGATAAAACCCCGTTTAATTCGGTCCTCATGGGGACTCGAACCCAGGAGGCTGGCCGCGCATTCGCTAGGCTTGCCACCAGGCCAACACTTGGTTCTCGTAACACACCCATCTTGCGCAGTGCAGTCCTCTTTTTTGAGAAACACAATACAATTAAAGACACTCACAACACGTACATGCACCCACCCCTATGAACGCACACACGCACACCCTACCCCTATGAGCACCTCCAAGAGACTGAGCTGGCGGATTGAGTCTTGATATTGACGAAGTCAACACGGACGCCTCGCTGTCGACGGAAACATCGCCTCTCACTGAAAGAATATTCCGCCTTTTATACAATACACAATGTCAAACCTGGGGTTTGAACACTGGTGGGCTGGGGGTATAACTATCCTCCTAGCCACCCAACCATAGGTTGGTTTGCTTGCGCAGTGCATTCCTCGTGTTTGAATTTGTGAGCTGATAGAGTTGGTTTGATCGGTTGCAAAGTTTGTGTTTGTGGTTCGGCAGTGTACCGAGTGCTTGCTCCCGTCAACTCTGAATTTAGTTGGATCGAGAAACTCTTACAACTGACAGGTTTTTACACTTTTGGCTAGTAATGTTCAGCACTTAAAAGAAAATGGCCTTTGAAGGTTTCGAACCTTGGCGTTATCATTAGCAGCGCGCTCTAACCAAGCTACTAGTAGGAGGGATGTAAGAAAATGGCCTTTGAAGGTTTCGAACCTTGGCGTTATCATTAGCAACGCGCTCTAACCAAGCTACTAGTAAGAGGGATGTTACCAAAACGGGGCATTAATATCAGCAGCATCCAAAACACATACTAGGCATTATATATGCAGGTTTTACAGCAAAAGTGTAGCTTTAGTTGATTCCTCACACATTTGTCCATATCATCATCGTTTACGTCCACAGTACTTTCTGGTCCTTACGGAAGTAGTAGTATATATTTGCCTACATTTATAGTAGATTCTTAATTCCAATTTTTCGCCACAATTGTAGTAGTACTAGGAACAATTAGTATGAAGTTGCTTAAATTCTCACACAAACATTTATTTTAGCAATAGACAGAATGTGAATGTAATTAACATCTCATCTTAACAATAAACCACTCACGTTCAAAATCATACTATTTAAGTGGGAGAGTACAACAAAGACAGGGGCAAACAGATGATGCAAATTGTAGACATAGCAGATTGTGAAATAAAAGATAGAACAATAAACTCCAACATTTAGGCTACCCAGATTTGATTTCAATCCTATGTTTCCTAGTAAACCCAGTTGTTGCGATCGCAACTGGCCACACCGAGCACCTCTCCTTCTCAACCTCTGAGATGTGGCAAGCAAATCCGATAATAAGTTCATAACTAGAGACGCTGACAACAAATCAAGAGTAGAGGGGGGCAACAGCTACTAGCGAAAAAATCATGCAGACGTTTAACGGCATCCACACCATCCAGTTAGTGACTTATAATGCCTCTTGAATGCAAGAGATTGACAAGACTACAACAATGTTGTGAGATCGCATGGAAGCATACAAACAATACAGACAATTAATCATACTTGAATAATTTCCATGGTGTTTCACATTTGATCACCAAGTTCAACAAAGCAAGGGCATAGTTCTCAAAGAGTAGTTAATGACTTATTTACTGCCGCTTGAAAGCAAACGAAAAAACAAGTCAAGAGCAGGGGTGGCATGCATCATCATCATCATCAGCAGAACAAATCATGTACTACATCCAACAATGGCATCTCATACAGTTAATGACTAACTGCCTCATAAAACAAAGAATATGAGAGTAACATGGTTAGACTCCATTCACTCGAAACGGGCAGAAGCAAAACAAAATAGACTATCTAATGGAACGATGACAATGTATGGCACTGCTCAATAGCATATGCTAGCTAATTTCAGATCATTCGTTAGTCTCCATAGGCTAACAAGCCAGGGGCAGCAGCAGATCGCACGCCAAAAACCTCAACAAACGTGCTGAGCAAACACAATTTTCTACAACAACAGCCCCAAGCATTGCTTGAAATTGTTTAGTCCAACCAAATTTGATCAGAACTAAAAATAGAGATCTGCTCAACCAAAACGTCGAGCAACCGTCCAGAAACAGAAACACGAGACACATCAGTACTGGTGTCGATTCCTCGTCTAGAAATAACTGATCCAACGACGTAACACATCATCAAATAGGGGATTCAAATCCCACGCCAATTTCGAACGCTGAGCATGACACACCATGCTCTCATCACGCGGTGGCGCCGCACCGCACGCGCACCATGTCGGGCACGACTTGGTGTTTGGAGGACACATTTAGTGGAGAGAAGTTAGTGTGGAGGAGCCGATAGGGATATGGGAGAGCCGACCTCACCTGGCCGAGAAGAGGGAGTCGCCTCGTTGGGCTTGGAGCGGGACGAGTTTTTGTGATGATTTTCGCCGGTGCTATTACTTGCCTGCGATTCAATACAAGGAATCCGCTGTTGCTGCTTGGATTAATATCATTAGCAACGCGCTCTAACCAAGCTACTAGTAAGAGGGATGTTGCCAAAAAACTGGGCATTGATATCAGGAACTCCGAGAGCATTATATCACTAGCACCCAAAACACATACTGTACTAGACATTATATATGCAGGTCTTACAGCAAAAGTGTAGGTTTCGTTGATTCACACACATTCGTTCATATCATCATCGTTTACATCCACGGTACTTTCTGGTCCTTATGGGATCGCATATAATAGATAAATAGTAGTTGTACTATAGTAGTAGCCCCTATGTAACGAACGAATGATCAGAGTACTCATGTCAGGTATCACGCATAAGGGTGGTGATCATACATGATACGATTACAGATTACGCCCAATTCAATTTGTATAGTTTTTAGATATGATGCGTTTGAGGAAGAGTTGCCCTCGGCCATGCATCTTACTTAATGATGCACATGCGCCGGGTAATCTTGGTCTAGACGGACTCAACTCCAGCCTCATCCTCATCAGCGCTTGCAGGAGCACCGGCGTTTAGGGGGGCGCCGTGGTTGACCGCGGTGTTGGCCGGCACCTGCGGCTGGGGTGGTGGGGCGATCTTGCGGTGGTTGGCAGCCTTGTTGGCCCGCGCCTGAGTCTGGAGTGCAAGCGCTTGGGCAGCAGGCGCTAGCGCCACCGCCATCCCAGCAACCTCTTGCGCGACGCCGCACCTCGCTGGTTCGGGAGCATGCCCATAAGGAACTCTTTCTGGCGGCGCCGTGTCTCCTTTAGGGCCGGATTCCCTTTCCTCGCCATTATGCCTAGCAAAACAACACGGACATCAAAGAATTTGTACTAGCAGCATTAGTTACAGAATGTCGACAACGAAAAAATAACATCAAACATCCAATCACCGTTGCATCGCGTCGTACAGTAGTATAAAGAAACTCATGAGAACTCAATCTACTCAAAATCTATCACCAGTGCGGTAAATGCCCAAATGCTAACACTATCAGTTTCCTCTAACTTTAGATCATTTTGACTACAGATTCCTTTAAGTTAATAAGCCAATGGATTTATCAGATTATAGGTATATCATAAGATGCACCTTCTTCCAAATTAATATTTCAAGTGTACTATAGTCGTGCAAAAAACATATCACACCGTTTCTCCTCAATAGAACTTCTCAGTGTACCGCAAAGCCCCTAAATTACTAGGAGTGTGGGGGTTCATTGCGGCAACAGTGGTTTTGTTTATAAACACTAAATCAGAAAACATATAATGCCCTAATAAACCACAAATAAGTCAAAAGCGGATAAATCAGGCAGACGTTTAATGGCATGCTGCAGTTTCCAACATAAAGAAAAATTGGAATTAAGAATCTACAATAAATGTGGGCAAATATATAGTATCGAGAACAATCGGTATGAAGTTGCTTAAATTCTCACACAAATATTTATTTTAGCAATAGACAAAATGTGAATGTAATCAACATCTCATCTTAACAATAAACCACTCACGTTCAAAATCATACTATATAAATGGGAGAGTACAGCAAAGATAGGGGCAAACAGATGATGCAAATTCTAGACATAGAATATTGTGAAATACAAGACAAAACATTGAACCCCAACATTTAGGCTACCCAAATTTGATTTCAATCCTACATTTCCTAGTAAACCCAGTTGTTGTGATCGCAACTGGCCACACCGAGGACCTCTCCTTCTCAACCTATGTGGCAAGCAAATCCAATCATAAGTTCATAACCAGAGACGCTGACAACAAATCAAGAAAAGAGGGGGGCAACAGCTACTAGCGAAAAAATCATGCAGACGTTTAACGGCATCCACGCCATCCAGTTAGTGACTTATAATGCCCCTTAAATGCAAGAGATTGACAAGACTACAAAAATATTGTGAGCTCGGCATGGAAGCATACAAACAATACATATAATTAATCATACTTTGAATAATTTCCATGGTGTTTCACATTTTATCACCAAGTTCAACAAAGCAAGGGCACGATTTTCAAAATGGCCAATGACATCTAGTTAGTGACTTATTTACTGCCGCTTGAAATCGAACGAAAAAACAAGTCAAGAGCAGGGGCGGCATGCAGCAACAGAACAAATCATGTAATGGCATCGCCATATAGTTAATGACTAACTGCCTCATGAAACAAAAATATGGGAGTAAAATGGTTAGACTCCATTCACTCGAAACAGGCAGAAGCAAAACAAAATAGATTATCTAATGTAAAGATGACAGTGTATGGCACTGCTCAATATCATATGCTAGCTAATTTCCAATCATTTGTTAGTCTCCATGAGCTAACAAGCCAAGGGCAGCAGCAGCCAGATCTCACGCCAAAAACCTCAACAAACATGCTGAGCAAACACAACTGTCTACAATAACAACCCCAAGCATTGCTTGCAATTGTTTAGTCCAACCAAATTCGATCAGAACTAAAAATAGAGATATGATCAACCAAAACGTCGAGCAACCGTCCAGAAATAGAAACACGAGACACATCAGTACTGGTGTTGATTCCTCATCTACCGATCCAATGACGTAACACAACATCGAAGAGAGGATTGAAATCCCATAGACGTGACAAGAGCCTTTCTTATTATCATTTTTCTTATGAAAGTTGGTTGAGTGTGTGGCCTTATTCTTGTCATCAAACTTACCTTTGCCTTTAGATTTGTTCTTATTATTGAACTTGTGGGATTGAAAGTTTTCCTCTGCACCAAATTGGCACTAGAACCTCTCTCAAATACTCGAGCAGTTTTTCCTTTGCTCTCGCCTTCTCTTCCACATGAACAGACCTAATGAGATCCGTAACAGAAAGCTCTTGTTTCTTACGTTTCAGAGAAATAGCAAAGTTTCTCCATGAGGGAGAAAGCTTGACAATAATGCCACGTCCACAAACTTGTCCGGTAAGGTACACTAGAACTGCTCAAGTTTTTTGGCAAGTGATTGTATCTCAAGAGCTTGTTCAACTACGGAGCAGTCATCAACCATCTTGTAGTCATAGAATTTCTCCATGACATACAACTCAGTGCCAGCGTACGACACCCCAAACTTGGCCTCGAGCGCATCCCACGCGTCCTTCCATTATCAAATGACATGTATGGGTCAACAATGTTGTCCCCAAGAACACTGAAAAGAACCACCATAAACATGGTACCAGTGTTCTTAAAGGTCACTTCCTGCTGAGCAGAAAGATCTCCTTCAGGCTTGCCAAAAGTGACACTATAGCAGTTTAGGTTTTTAAACCAGAGAACTGCTCTCGTGCGCCATCTCTTATAGTGCATGCCATCAAATGGAGGTAGCCTAGTAGCCGCGGCTACACCAATGTAATTCAGTTGTCTATCATCAGGTTTTTGGATTGTTAAAAATATAAGAAATAATCTATATGACTTAATCCGAATAATAAACTGATAAAATATGATCATACAAACAGTGTCAAAACTAATCATGCATATCAACAAAGTAGATAAACATATTTTATCTAAATAAGATAAACCTATCATATCTACACCAAACACTAGAACTAGAAACTCTAGCATAATTTAAAAGATATAGATTGAGATCGCATATGGTGTAGACTGCATAGCAGCGGCGACAGTAGAAACAACGTTGTCGCTCATGTTTAGGTTGTCGAAGATGTTGGTGATGTACAGGAAGAAGTTGTCGTTCGGAAACTCGTCGTCGAACGTCGTGATTGCCAGTAGTCGTGCTCCCTAAAAACTTGATCGTCCCTCATCCGTACAGGTTTATGAGAAGACAGGGTTTTAGAGGCCTACTGTCCCGATCTACGGTGCACGCCACAAGCCGGTATGGGAAAGAGGAAGGCGACATAGCAAGGTTCTGGAGGTAGGTGCGTGTGAGGATTAACAATTAGGTTTTAACACATAAGCTTATATAGATAAAATCTGGAAACGGTTGCTCAGGAGAACGAAAGTCAGCTTAAAGCATAGTTTCAATCACCATTGGCATAAAAGCTGTCGTACTATTTTTTTGGACCCAAGAAATTTCTTGTCATAAGTTGAATATAAACCAGCTATTGCGATATCCCTTTGTACAATTTCATTCCAAGACAAGAGATTCTGAATTACAGAGTGGACTAGCAAGCCAATAAAAGTGGCAAAGCTTTTTTTCCTTTAGAACATGGAAATAACAGGCTAAAAAGGTCACCTAAACAAACTGCAATTACTAGTGGTGACAACGTGCATAATAGAACACTACTACATACTACTACTATTCCTTTGAATGGCAGGATACCTGGGTCAGTCTCCCGCTAACGGCAGCCAAGTTGCGCGTCCAAGACCCACAACGGCAATTTGGATAGAAATAACCTAAAAAAACAAATTCACGAAATGAACTCCGGCGAAAACAAATTTCCGGGACTAACCCTTTTTGCAACACCATACGCCGTGCTGTCGCACCCTGAAGAGCAACGCCATGCTGCGTGGCCCACGCGCCTGCCAGCGTGGCTCGCCCGTGGCCTCGTGGGTCCCGGTCCCGTTAGTGCGGCACCACATCGGGTGGCGCCGTACTGTGTAGTGCAATGCCAACGTGTGTGGCGCCGCACATTAGGTCTTGTACCAGCGCGCCGCCCGACCCTCCCTCGACCCAAGCCTCATTCCTCTCACCTCAGGAACCTCCATAGCGGCTAGGGTTCGTCGGCCCTGGTGATTCCCCTCTCTAAATCCGCAAGATCTGGTCGATTTGTCCAAGGATCTTGCTCCCAATCCCTCCCCTAGGTATCTCCTCTCAAATCCCTTTCTATTTTTCCAAAAATTTCTTGCTAATTTTCCCTATTCTTCAAATTTTGGTGAAACCCTAGTTTCAATTGGATTTAGATGTTGATATGAAGCATTGACATGGGTATTTGATCTTTAGGTTTAGAAATACTTATAAGATGGATAGTGAACTCCTAGGTTGCAATTTCTCTTTATATTATGAAGCATTGCCAATATATATTACTAATTATATGGTTACATCTAGGTGTGTTAATTTTTGTTCATGTAGGATGAATTTTTTGTTCATGTTATAACTATAGTTAGAACTATTGCCAATATATATTACCAACTCTAGATGCTAGAACTATAGGTAGAGTAGGATGAAATTTTTGTTCTTGTTACAATTATAGGTAGAGTAGGGGTAGGATTTTTGTCATTTTGGAACTATGGCTAGAGTAAGATGGAGTATATGTTAGAACTATAGTTGGAATAAGATGGACTTTTTGTAATTGTTCTTATTGTCTCTATTGTTTTGAATATGTAGGATGTCTCTAAACGCCTCTCTAAACAATGTTCACCATGATGTTTAACACCATGCCTACAAGTTGTCGGAGAAGAGACAGGTACTAAAAACTTCCATGCATGTCGAACAAGATGCCATGTTTGTTGAGATGGAAATCTAACCTTTGCCATTGTATGTTTGCAGGAGCTTCTACCCCTTCGACTTAGGTATCACGAGGTCTCGTCTGGCAAGATGCGTTATGACAAGCGGTACACTCCGTACATCCAACAACTAGGATTCCTCCCCTTTATACACATGGTCACTCGGTCAACACCGGCCTTCAACCCCGCTGCGATCACCGCGCTTGTCGACCGGTGGAGGCCGGAGACGCACACTTTTCACCTTAGGACCGGGGAGACTACGGTCACTTTGCAGGACATGAGCATGATCCTGGCACTCCAAATCGAGGGAAACCCTGTGTGCATAAGCACGGATTCAGACGGGTGGTGTGAGCAAATGGTCAGCCTTATAGGGAAGGATCCACCCAAGGCTATAAACGTGAAGGGGGAAAGACTGAGGGTCGTTGTCGGGGCTACTTTTAGTTGTATCATCCAGAATTTCAAGACCTGCCCCGAGGATGCTGATGAGGAGACGATTAGGACGTACACTCGTGTGTATGTGTGGTACATCATCACGAGGACTCTCTTTCCCGATAGCAGTGGGGATCGTGCTTAGTGGCATTGACTCAAGTTGCTCACCATTTTTGACTCTAAGCTCAGTTGGGGTTCAGCGGCGTTGGCCTGGTTGTACCGTCAGGTAATCAATTCTTTACAAATGTTGTATATTTATGCATTACCTCAAAATATATTGTTCTTACCAAATGGTTGTTCACTTCATGTGCAGCTGGATGATGCTTGTCTTAGGAGCGCCACCGATGCAAGCATTGGTGGTTGTTTGCTCCTTCTTTCGATGTGGAGCTAGGAACGCTTCCCCATTGGACGACCGAGATTGTTGAAATTCAATGCTTATGTTGATGACGACAATGACCTCCTTCTCCCCACGTGGGATTACAAGTGGGATGTGGTCTCCAAACCGCCAGGCGACCCAGTGGCGGCGTACAAGAGGTACACCAATGAGTTTGACACGATCACCATGGATCAGGTAATTTCCTCGGGTGCGGTCAATTATATGTCTTGAACTTGTAATCTTCGAACTTGACAGGAGTGTGGTATGCTACAGGTGACGTGGGAGCCATACGACCGAGGAGAGTGCTTTGGTGTCTCGGAAGACTATCGCCTTAACCCGATTTGCTACGAAGAATGCCGTCTGTGGCTAATGTGTTGCCCCCATGGAGTGCATGTGGGCTGTTGAGCATCACCAGCCACAGCGTGTCATGGCCCAGTTTGGGTTATTTCAGATTGTCCCGCCTGAGTGGAAGGACATGAACATATAGCTCCATGGGTAAGATATCATCCTCCAACCTGTGATGTATTTATCCTTCACCAAATAACGCTCTAGGACTTGTTGTTGTGTGCAGCTATGACAGGAAGAAGCAGAGGAAGGAGAAGGATTGGGACAAGCTTCATAGGAAGCATGTTGAGAAATTCAGGAGGTGTGTGATCGAGGCTAAGAAAGCAAAAGGAACACAGGAAAGTGATACGTCGGAAACGTATCTATAATTTTTGATGCTCCATGCTTGTTTACTATCTACTTTGCTTTGCTTTGTCCACACTTTGAGATGTTTTTATATGTTTTCTGGTACTAACCTATTAACAAGTTGACCTAGTGCCAGTTGCATGTTTTCTTTTGTTTTTGGTTCCAGAAAGGCGGAAAATCAATATTCTCGGAATTGGACGGGACAAAAGCCAAAGTCAATATTTTACCGTGGGCAACACAAAGACAGAATACGAGATGGAGGAGGCTCACCAGGGGGCCACACCCCTTGGCCACACGGGTGGGCCCACCCCGCACCTGGGGGGTGCAGCTGCCCTGGCGGCCCCCTGCCTTGCCCCTTCGCCTATAAAGTCCCCCTGATGCCAAAACCCTAAACACCCGATCAAAACTCCACGAACCTATCTGTAGCCGCCGCCACGATCGTCCCTAGATCGGGGGATCTGAAGCTCTTCTCGGCACCCTGCCGGAGGGGAGATCATCTTGGAGGCCTTCTTCTTCATTATGCCAGCCTCCGATATGAAGCGTGAGTAGTTCTACCTTGGACTATGGGTCCATGTAGTAGCCAGATGGTTGTATCTCCTCCTTTGTGCTTTCATGTATGGATCTTGTGAGCTCCGTTCATGATCAAGATCTAATCTATTTGAAATCATGCATGTTGTGTTTGCGGGGATCCAATGGATATTGAGATTATTATGCTGGTTTGATTAATGGTTTTATCTTTATGATTCTATCATGTATGTGTTGTTTGTGATCTTGCATGCTCTCCGTTGCTAGTGGTTACCTTGGCCAAGTAGTTACTAGTGACTCCAAGAGGGAGTATTTATGCTCGATAGTTGGTTCATGCCTCTAGTTTCCAAGGGAAGTGACAATAATCTCTTCGGTTGTAGATGTGTTGTTGCTACTAGGGAGAAAACAACGGTCTCTTGTTCATAGAACATGTGGACTGTTTACCTTACACACTTTGCTTAAATCAGTTGTTTGTTGCTTGCAACTTAATACTGGAGGGGGTTCGGATGATAACCTGAAGGTGGACTTCTAGTCATAGATGCAGTTGGATGACGGTCTATGTATATTTTTGTATTGCCCAATCAACCTCATAGGATCTTTCTGGCTAGTAATTGCATTGTTATGCCTTGCTCAGTTCCTGTCAATTGCCCCGCTATAATTTGTTTACCCTTCATGCCATGTTGTTTATCTAAGGAGAGCACCTCTAGTGAACTATGGACCCCGGTCCAATCTTTACCATTGATACATCTTCCACTGTTACTTGTTTACTTGCTGCAACCATCATCACCTTCCACACCATATAGTTAATCCATTGTTACAGCAACCGGTGAGATTGACAACCTCACTGTTCGTTGGGGAAAAGTCTTGAGTTTGTGTAGGGCAGGTTTCTACATTGCTTGCAACACCTTTGAGACGTTTCCTTCCTCCTACTGGTTCTATAACCTTGGTTTCTTACTGAGGGAAGACATGATGTTGTGCTGCTTCACACCTTGCTCTTGGGGTTTCCCGACGAAGTGCTCCACGTCAACAAGGAGCCATGAACAAGTTTTCTGGCGCTGTTGCCAGGGAGGCTAAGGATGTCTTCACAAGGGGAGTCCTCCTCAACCTCTCTCTTTACTTTTTTAGTTTGCTTAGTTTCTTTTGCTTGGTTTTGTTTGCCTCTTTTTATCAAAAACTCCAAAAAATTAGTTTAGTTTGGTTTGCTTTCTCTTATCAAAAACACAAAAAAAATAGTTCCTACTCTAGTTTCCACCTTGCTCTAGCTCACCATGTTGTTCCCCAAGTTTGCCCTGAAGGACCTTTCGATAAATAGTGGCTCTATAATTGGGAAAGAAAATATTGAAGAATTCTTCATTCATATTCGCAAACATGAGGATATTGAGGATAGATCTATAGAAGAACTTGCGCCTAATTATGAAATTCCTGCAGCTTCTTTAGTTCATATGTTGGAGTCTAGGTTTGTTAGCCTTAACCCCATGATGCAAATATTGTTCCTAAAACTAAAAGAAGAAAAAAATGCTGAAAAGAGAGAGTTTATTCTTGAAACTTTGCTCAAAGAGTTCCATGATGTTGCTAAGGAAGCCAAAAAGGTCTTTGAGCGTTTTGATATGCTAGGCTCATGTGTAGATGTTGTGGGTACTTCTTATAAAACTAATCCTAGAGAGGAATTTAAGATACCTATACCCTTTAAGCTTGTTGGGATGCATGAGGCCTTTGAAAATAATTTTGTTTGGATTGTTCCTGAAAATCCTTTTGATGAAATTAGTAAACCAAAGAGAGATGAGAAGGGATCCTCCAAAACTCATTTGGATGAGATACCTTTCATACTTGAAGATTTTGCAAGTATTGATGTTAATGCTTCCTCATTTGAAAATACTTGATTTCTTGCTTCTTGTGCCTAACTTAAAGGCTTTAAAGAAAAGTACTTATTGGGAGATAACCCAAGAGTTTCCTTGAGTCTTGGAAGTTATTACTTAAGTAATGACCTCTCCTTATCCTTTTTGTTTGCTTTTTGTGCCAAGAATGACCTCTAATGAGAGGGAAGTGAGATTTGGGGAGTTGCTGTCCCGAAACAGATTTCTGTCCTCCGCCATAAAAATTCGTGAGGAGTCTCTGTAAGTTGGATTGAGCTGAAAATTTATGAATAAATCCCCCAGTATGTTAACTTTCGTTAGTTCAACACTTTGTGATTTGAGCAACAGAAGATTTTCGAAAAAATCGGTTTCTACCTTCTGGTCTGTTTTGACAGATTACTGTCATTATTTGCATTTGCTTCTTATTGATTCCTTTTTGAGTTCTCTTTTGGGGAATTGAGCTTTTTGAAGGAGTTGCTAAAATAGATTGTGTTTTTAGTGAAAAGTTTTGCTGTTCTAAAGCTAAACCCAAAGGTCTATTATCTTTTGAATACACTAATGTTGCTAATGAAGATTGTGTGAAGTTTTGTATGAAGGAAAAATTTCAGGTGTAGAGAGAGAATGATGTAATGAGATGAAGAATGGACAAAAGCTCAAGCTTAGGGATGCCACCCCGATGTCACCCCAAGAAATATCCAAGAGGTACAAGCGTCAAAGCTTGGGGATGCCCAAGGCATCCCCTTCTTCATCAATAAAAAGCTCAGGTCTTTCTAGACACTTCGTTTTTATTGTTTCATGCACTGTTGTGTTGTTATTGGAGCGTCTTAGTTTTCGTTTGCTTTGCTTAGTTTGCTTAGTTTTCTTGAATAAAGTAGTTTGGACCCCCGTTCTCGCTGTGTTGTTTCAAATAAGTCGATTAGTGTTGGAAAGGAGTAGAAAGTTTTTGCTTGAAAGTGCAAGAGGAGCTTGCATTGACTGTGACTTAGAATTTAGCATGACATGCTAGGAGTTATTTTGACCTTATGCTTAGTGATTATTGCTATAGCATGACTTGTTCCAAACAATTGGGATTGCTTAGTGTTCCTTGAAAGAATCATGCGTTGTTTTAGCATACAAAAGCATAGTATTGTGGTATTCTTATTTGATGCTTTGTTTGGGTTGACTTGGCACATGCTCACACCATGTTATGACTACGAACAAGTCACCATAGCCTCTATTATCATTTAGTCCTTGACTTGTAGTACCACTCTATGCTTTGATTAGTAATGTTTTGTTGCTCTGCATGATTATGGCCATTATTGCTCTCTTAGTTGGTTGCTCCCAGTATTTTGCTAGCCTCCACTTGTATGAGTAAGCTCTACTCATGCTTACAACTCCCAAGAAACCAAGTTATTCCAAAGTTTCCACTATAAACTCCTATGCATGGTGTGTCACACCCTTCCAAGTATATTCTTGTTTTCATCTATCTTCCAATTAAAAAGTATTTTGTTATGTGAAAACTTAGTGATTAAAGCCCTCACAAACTTGATGTCACACTTTATATTCCTTGCCCCTAATAAACTTGAACCATTGTGTCATCTATGTTGTATATGCTTGCACTTATATATTGGAATTAGCAGAACCGTGCTGTCACAGGGAACGTTTTCAACATTGCACTTGCACTTTGTACACAGTTGATATCATGCTCTTTTGTCTATGGATGTCGCCGTGTGAAATAAAGAGGGATCTTGTAAGTCCATGGAGTTATGTATTTTGTGTTAGAGAAACGCTTGGGCCGCTAGCCTAAGCCATGCCTAATCATGGTGGAAACTTGCAGCATCACCATAATGAGCATTCTGTGAAGCATCCTCAATAAAAAACTATGCACATAGTAAATAAAAGGATCGCTGAGATGCTCATTGTCTGCTTGCTTGTCATTTTGGTTATGGGATAGCTCATGTACCATGTGCAAGGGGTACCCTGTTGGCGGCTCTCTATGATACACATGTAGTTACTATGACAAGAACTTACAGGTGACCAAAGTTGAGTAGCATGGGGTGTGGCCCTCGTATTCAAGGGACATGAGATTGCCAACTTATACTTTGTCAAGCATATACTCCATATTTGTTCACTCTAACCTTAATCACTTCAAGATGCTTATGATAGGGGCAACGAGGGCTGAAAGCTAACAAGTACCATAATTTTTGGAAGCTCTTTTTGAAACTTGCAATCCCTGTTTCCCTTTATGAAGGGCCTTTCTTCCACTATTATATTGAGTCTCCACCTTCTACCTTTAGGCACCATTAAGAGAGCATAGTTGTCATTCTTAGTTCTATGTGTAGTGTCCCAAAACTTATTGATTGATGCATATTGATGATATTGCTTGTTATTGTGCTACTTGTATCTAGTCACTCTTATGAACTTTAAAGGTGTCCTATGCATCTATTTGCTACTCTATGAGGGACAAGCTGAATGCCACTATGCCATGTTTTCTGTATGTGAAACAAACAAATGTTTTTCAGTGCATGTTATTCATGATCTTTGTTTGTAGCCTTTCATGTTGCATGCGTAGTTACTTTGTCTTATTGTTAGAACTCCATCTTTCATGCACATGTTTAGAGTTCTTTGATCCCAGCTTTTAATGCTTGCAAATGGTTTGATCTTGGTTTTGATGGTGCATGTCACCTCAAAAATTATTCTTTTATCACTTACCTACTCGAGGACGAGCAGGAGTTAAGCTTGGGGATGCTTGATACGTCGGAAGCGTATCTATAATTTTTGATGCTCCATGCTTGTTTACTATCTACTTTGCTTTGCTTTGTCCACACTTTGAGGTGTTTTAATATGTTTTCTGGTACTAACCTATTAACAAGTTGCCATAGTGCCAGTTGCATGTTTTCTTTTGTTTTTGGTTCCAGAAAGGTAGAAAATCAATATTCTCGGATTGGACGGGACAAAAGCCAAAGTTAATATTTTACCGTGGGCAACACGAAGCCAGAATACGAGACGGAGGAGGCTCACCAGGGGGCCACACCCCCTGGCCGTGTGGGTGGGCCCACCCCACGCCTGGGGGGTGCAGCCTCCCTGGTGGCCCCCTGCCTCGCCTCTTCGCCTATAAAGTCCCCCCGATGCCAAAACCCTAAACACCTGATCAAAACTCCACGAAACCGTCTGTAGCCGCCGCCACCATCGTCCCTAGACCGGGGGATCTGAAGCTCTTCTCGGCACCCTGCCAGAGGGGAGATCATCCCGGAGGCCTTCTTCTTCATCATGCCAACCTCTGGTATGAAGCGTGAGTAGTTCCACCTTGGACCACGGGTCCATGTAGTAGCTAGATGGTTGTATCTCGTCCGTGTCCTTTCATGTCTAGATCTTGTGAGCTCCGTTCATGATCAAGATCTAATCTATTTGTAATCATGCATGTTTTGTTTGTGGGGATCCGATGGATATTAAGATTACTATGTCAGATTGATTAATGGTTTTGTCTTATTAATTCTATCATGTCTGTGTTGTTTGTGATCTTGCATGCTCTCCGTTGTTAGTAGCTATCTTATCCAAGTAGTTGCTAGTGACTCCAAGAGGGGGTATTTATGCTCGATAGTGGGTTCATGCCTCTAGTTTCCAAGGGAAGTGACAAAAATCTCTTCGGTTGTAGATGTGTTGTTGCCACTAGGGAGAAAACAATGGTCTCTTGTTCATGGAACAAGTGGATTGTTTACCTTACACACTTTGCTTAAAGCAGTTGTCTGTTGCTTGCAACTTAATACTAGAGGGGGTTCAGATGATAACCCAAAGGTGGACTTCTAGTCATAGATGCAGTTGGATGGCGGTCTATGTATATTGTTGTATTGCCCAATCGAATCTCATAGGATCTTTGTGTCTAGTATTGCATTGTTATGCCTTGCCCAGTTCTGTCAATTGCCCTGCTGTAATTTGTTTACCTAGCATGCCATGTTTGTTTATCTAAGTAGAACACCTCTAGTGAACTATGGACCCCGGTCCAATCTTTACCATTGATACATCTTCCACTATTACTATTTACTTGCTGCAAACCATCATCACCTTCCACACCATACAGTTAATCCTTTGTTACAGCAACAGGTGAGATTGACAACTTCATTGTTCGTTGGGGCAAAGTCTTGAGTTTGTGTTGTGCAGGTTTCCACGTTGCTTGCAACACCTTTGAGACGTTTCCTTCCTCCTACTGGTTCGATAATCTTGGTTTCTTACTGAGGAGAGAATTGCTGTTGTGATGCTTCACACCTTGCTCTTGGGGTTTCCCGACGAAGTGCTCCATGTCAACAAGAAGTCATCGGAAAGGCCCTTCAGTCAGGATGCTTTCAACAACTACATCACATGGTTCATTGACAACGCGTGGGTGGAGATATACCCATGAGCATTTCAGGATTCAATCTTGGAGGAGCCATTGTTGTTTGATGAGCTTGCAACCGAACAATACAACATCATGGTCAGAGAAGGGCAACAAGTTGAGTTTGCTCCTTTGGTCAACTTCGTGGTAAAGTGTGATGAATGTTTGTTTTCCGTCTTGGCCCTTTTCACACCTTGCATGGATAACTTACTAGTTTTTTTGTCTATGACAGCGCATGGAGGTAAGAAAGTCCCCTGACGCATGCGAGGATTCTTTCAAGACATACCCTCGTGGAGAGAAGGGAGAGGGTATGTTTTGTGAATTTGTTTAGAAGCAGGGCCAACGGTTAAGGCGGTTGTCGAACTTGCTAGGTTGTCGTGACCCCGAGGTGGCAACACCGTCCGCGTCACGGTCCAACACGCCCCAAGGTGACAATTCTGGCGATCATCACTCCACATCCGAGGACGAGTCGAACACACCCGAGGTAGTACAACCATTGCATCCCCCACTAACCCTTGCATTACTAGGCATGTGTCCTTACCAATATTATTTTGTTTACGACCCCAAGGCAAGGAAAGCGTCTCCGACGAGATGACCTTGGGCAACTACACTCGATACAAGGTCCACGAGCGGTCCGACTACGTGCTCAAGCCAAGGCAACCCAAGAAGCCTTACACACCGGACCCTTCTGTGGTCAAGGCAAAGAAGTCCAAGCAGACATAACGTTTAGAGGTGGATGATGAAGAGGAAGCAAGGAGGAGGAACATTCCCGTGAGAAGGCGCCGAGGAAAGAAGATGACCCGTGGGAAGTAGAGTAGATGTGGTCTTGTTAGTTTTTGAACTTTGGTGTCGTTTGAACTTGCTAGCTGTATTGTCGAACCATGTGATGTTGTATTATCGAACCATGTGAAGTCTTGACTGTTTCAGTTTTCAAGGGATGTGGACTGCTCGTGGTGTTAATTGTTATTTAAATATTATGAAATGCTATATAATTTACCGTAGAGAGTTTGCAAGCAATTGTCAAATCAAATCATAACATGTGAAATATTGCAGCTATTTGACAAAGGCCCTAGCAAGTTCGAAGATTCAGCAGTGCCACTTCCATCGTTGTTGTTGTCTTGGCAGGCATGTGCGGCGCCATGTCCTACGGTGCCGCACAATAGCTACTCGCTGGGCTGGAGTCTATAGGCATGTGCGGCGCCATGAGGCATGGCGTTGCACAGTGTGCGCCACGCATGTACTCCATGAGGCATGGAGTCTACAGGACGTTGCACTGTGCAACGCCACACCTCTACATGCGTGGCGCACACTGTGCAACGCCATGCCTCATGGCGCCGCACATGGGTTCCAAAAACAACAGAACTTCTGTTGATTTTGGATCCCATGTGCGGCGCCATGTGGCATGGCGTTGCATTGTGCAATGTCCTGTATGGTGGCACTGCACTGTGCAACGCCATGCCTTATGGCACCGCACATGGGTTCTAAAATCGACAGAAGCTTCTGTTGATTTCTGAGCCCATGTGTGGCGCCATGTGTGACGGCTTTGCACGGTGCAACTCCACGCCGTGTGGCGTCGCACACTCAGGATGTTGTGACAGCCAGCCTTAAGGGGCTGTTTCGAGGGAAAATCGCGAACATAAGCAAAATCTTTCGGGGGGGCAAATGTTTCTGGGGCAAATCTTGACACATGCAAAATAACACGAGCCTCCTCCATGGCTCCCGGTTACATACTCAAAGTCTAGAACATAGACCCTTTTCCCTTCGTCTTCCTCTCTTCGTCCTACTCCATGGAGCACCACGCCGTTCGACGCAGCCTTTCCCTCTCCGCAGCACGAGCCTCCTTCTCGAGACGCTCCTCTTCCTCCTCTTTCTTGTGGAACTCGTCCTCATGTTGCTTGCGCTTCTTCGCCATCTCCTTGTCACACAGCTCTTCTTGGTACCACCTTATTCTTATGGCACGATCGATCTCTTGGATAGACTTCGTGGCTTGAGGTTGCTCGAGATCTATCCAAGTGTAATACCTGCATAACGGAGGGGGAGAATAGAAAATAATATTGCATGTTAGTACTATGATATGGAATAGTTGGGACACATGAAGAACTAAATTGCTTTGTGCATGCCGGTGGAGTCTCGTACGGGTTGCGGATGCGCACGGAAGAGCAGGAGTAGTTGGCACACATGAAGAACTTCCTTTCCCAAGTATCGGAATTGTAGTCTTTGGACTCCTTAACAATGCAATCGGTTTCGCACCAATAATTAGGACCTCCTTACCATGGCCACCGTCAGTATGATACACCTCCTGTGGCCTTTCCTCTTGGTCAGTGAAAGGTTGCGGTGACCCAGCATACCACTGCATGATGTAGTACACTATAGTCGTTGACATAACACCAATGAAACACCGTTCACTAGTATTACATCCCTCAGTGGTACAACAGAAACACAGCAGGTCCAAGACATGACTATAGGTTACAACTCAACTCTTTACACAAGATCCAGATAGCACTCTAGGTTAAAGAGAGAGAAAGAAACTTCTTACAGAGAAGAATCAGAGATAAACAAGTCAAAAACTATCATACTATTAAGACTAGTATTTTAACTAATGGTCTGGCATTGCTGCTATTGCAATACGCTACAGAAATAGGTTCTATGGCTAGAGATTATATTCCTATCTAATCAGTAACTTTGTCTTCACTTGGGTTGATGTATATGTTGGCTTTCTTGACTTCATTGAAGAGCTTTAGCCTTTGATGATGATCCTTGGAGCATATCTTGATGTAGACATCGTCTGTACTGGCTTTAGAACCTAGCAAGGGTTAAGGAGATACTTTGAGTACGAGCATACTTAGCATGTTCACTAAAAAAGGAGTGTTTGATGCACTATATCTACAGCCACAGACCATAGGTCGTAGGCAATGCAAGTTTTCGTAAACATTTCTTCAAAGGTTGCTTTTATTTTTAAAAGCTATGTCCGTCAGCCTTCACGGGTTTACCAGAACTTTCATGGAGTTCCTTTCCCGCCGCGTTCGCAGCTCCTTTCCGGAACAGGGAGTAACAAGTTACAGTTCTTACACTCTGCAGAGGTGCATCACTTTACCCATGAGAGATCTTAGCTTTGTTGCACATCCGGGCCGCGAACCCGTTCACACTTCCTTGGTGTGCGGCCCAGACTAAGACCCAAGCCAATCACTGCCTTCTCCGCGACCCTGCATGTCTCCTTGGTGTACGCCAGCCCACCTATTGAATTACGGCAATTGGCAGTACAGACCGTTTAGTTGCCGGAACTATCATGGGACGTTGAGGGCTCCCACCCATATGCTGCATATCCTCTACGAATTATCATAAATAATATGCATGCTACGAGTGATAACAGCCACGGCCCGCACATCCGGCTCCATGCGAGAGGGAAAAGATACATCTGACTTCTTCGTCCCATTCCAAATTTCATGGTCAACGCGTAATATACGGCACAAGAATCACTGGCGACATTGGTTGTTAAGTCCTAGATAATATGTTCCTTTACCACCGGAACTATTATAGTAGGTTATTACCTCATGGTAAATAACCTATAATCACATTATTATGAAAATAGTGTTTTCTGTCCTTTTTCAAATGCAGGTGATGACAACACTGGATTTGCAAAATACTTTACAGGAAATAATCAAAGGACATGCATCAGGTGTGAACTTGCCATTTGTTTTTTTACACAAATACAGTGGGGAAGGCCCCCACTGTGTCATTTTTATTTGGGTAAAAACTGTACAAGCAAGAGAGCATGTGAATGCTCCCTGAACTGACTCAAGCTATTAATTACAAAGTATCTAACCATACAGTCATGCCCTGAATAAGACTGGGATTAACCCTATGTCTAATCTCAACTACAGATGATTTGTATATGGCATAGCATTGCTCACTACTCTTCTGTGCATGCTCAAATATGATCTGGTTTTCTGATTGACCAAATGCTCCAACATCCTGCAATCATAGATATTTTGTAATATTGGTTTGTAGATCTGTCTTTGGCATAAATAATTCTGTCAATAATTCCAAGGTCCATGTTCCATTCCTCTCCTAAACTCCACCAGAAGTTCCTGCTGAACTCACATTCGAAGAACAGATGGTCCACTGTCTCCCTGATGTTTTCCTCACATAGCACACATGTGTAATCCTCTAGTTGGAAGTTTTTCCTTTGTAGTAGGTCTCTGGTGTTTAATCTGTCCTGTAATAAAAGCCAAAAGAAGAACTTGTGCTTTGGTAAGCATGGTGTTTTCCATATCCACTTGAAAGGTGTGGGGGCATCAGGTGCTCTAATGATATGCTCATACACCTTTTTTGTAGAAAACTTATTGTCTCCCCAGGGAAAGCACCATATGTCAGGTGTGTCAGTGTTCCTAGGGCTGCTGATCATGTTCTTAAGCTCTACAAGTTGATCATTGGCTATCATGGATAGGGGCAGCTGGAATAAATTATATTCATCTTGAGCAATGGTGTTGTATGCAGAGTGTAGACATACTCTTTCATTTTTAGCAAATGAGAAGAGTTCAAGGAATTTAAGTCTGAGTGGGGTAGATCCTTTCCATTTGTCATACCAGAGCATAGTACTTATCCCATTCCCAGCAATAGTGGTGGTCATCTCCCTGAAATCTGGGAGGAAGGAGAGGCAATTTCTCCACCAGAAAGAGCCTTTGTTTGCATGTGCATCACGAAGTGCACCATTGGAGTAGTATTTTTGCTAGAGAAGATTGACCCATGATATATCTTTGCCATTGAAGAATTTGAATAAGTTCTTCATCATCATCGCTTTATTGTGTTCCCTGAGATTAAGAATGCTAAGACCCCCAGCTTTCTTAGTTAGACATACTTTATCCCATTGTACTAAACATTTTCCTATTTTCTCAATCTCCTTACCATGCCATAGGAAGGTTCTGGTGGTTTTGTCAATATGATCAGTATGAGTGTAATGTAGTTTCATTGCACACATGATGTGATTTGGCATAGCTGATAACACAGATTTGATTACAATAACTCTGGAGCAGTGAGATAGGAGGTTGGATATGCCAGCAAGTCTTTTATCCACTTTGCTGATCATGGGAGACAGATCATCCACACTTGGTTTAGTAGTTCCCATGGGTAGTCCCAGATATGTGAATGGTAGTGCTTCAATTTTGCATCCTAAAAGTTCAGTCAGGCTGTCCATCTTATCTGGTGAAGTATTGATTGGGATCATGGAAGACTTGTGGTAATTGATATTCAATCTAGTAGCTTCAGTGAATTTCTTGAGTAGTTCTTTTAATTTGCACATTTGATCAGTATCAGCAGGCAGAATTAAAAGTGTATCATCAGCATACTGGAGGATTGGGTAATTTTGCCCATAAGAGTTGTCAATGGGGAGTGAGAGTTCCCCAGTTTTCCAGGCATGGTTCACAATGATCTATAACAGCTCAGCTGTGGCCACAAATAGGAGTGGTAAAAGAGGATCACCTTGTCTAACTCCTCTTCTGCAATTAATGGTTTTACCTGGTACGCCATTCAGAATAATAGATGTGGTAGCACTGTGCATGATATTCCTTATCCAGGTAATAAATTTGTCACTGAAGCCAAACTTCTTGAGCATGGTGAGGATTGCTTTGTATTCCACCATGTCAAATGCCTTTTCAAAATCAAGTTTCAAGATGATAATTTCCTTTTTTGACTTGTGGCATATATGTAAATATTCAAATGTCCAAGCAAGGCAGTCTTGGATTGTTCTAGATTTGATGAACCCATATTGGTTTTTGATCATAATGGGGATGATAACATTCTGTACTCTGTTAGCAATCAGTTTGGTGATTATTTTGAGTGTCATACTAACAAGAGAGATGGGCCTGAAATCAGAGGGTCTGCATGGATGTTGTGTCTTGGGTATGAGAGTAATGTATGCAATGTTGATGCTAAGTAGGTCGAGTGAGCCATTGTAGAATTGATCACATAGATTGTAAAATTGGTGTTTCATGATGTGCCAGTATTTTTTCATAAACATACCATTGAATCCATCTGGCCCAGGGGATTTATCAGGTGGCATATGCTTGATGATATCATCAATTTCCTCATGAGTAAAAGCAGCATCCACTTCTGTGAGGTCCTGTGGGGTGATCATATCATCCAGATCAAATTGAATATTAGTGTCAATGGATATACCCAGTCTCTCTCTGAAGGAGTTCCAAAGTAGAGCAGCTTTATGGTCATGTTCAAGTAAAGTGGCCCCCTGATCATTAGTAAGTGTGGAGATAAAATTGTGTCTGTAGTTTCTGGTAGCTATGGAGTGAAAGAATTTGGTGTTTTCATTACCCAGTTTAGCCCATCTAATATTTGCTCTCTTCCTCCAGTATATTCTTTTGGCTTCCAGCATCTTGTACTGGTGGTTTTTGACAATATTCCTGAAGTTTTTTCCTGGACAGTAAGCATCCTCTGTTCCTCCAGTCCATCCAGCATGGATAGGACAAAGCTGCAGTTGCTAATAATTTTAGCAAGGTTTGATAGGTTTTTGCTCCATTTTTTGATGCCCTGTCTGAGGCTTTTGAATCTGGCAACAATGTCTTGTGCAACATTTTTGTATGGGCCTTTTTTGATCCAGCAATTGTTCACAATGTCAGTGAGACCCTCAAACTCCATCCAGTGTTCCTCAAATCTAAATATATTGGATCTTGGGATGTCAGTGCCAACATTGATGATGATGGGAATATGACCAGATCCCAGTCTGTCCATGGGAGTAGCAATGGTGTTGGGATACTTAGTTGTCCATTTGTGTGATGTAAAGATCCAGTCAAGTTTCTCAAGAAGTGGTTCTGCTTGCATATTGGACCAAGTGAATGCTCTCCCCTTAAGTGGTATTTCCTCAAGGTCATGTTCCTGAATGATGGCATTGAAGTTATTTATATTGGAAATATTACCTCTAGGCCTGTTCCTATCTTCAGTGCTTCTTATCATGTTGAAATCTCGCATAACCATCCATAAATCAAAAGCTGATGAATCAAGTTGCATAAACCAATCAAAGAATTGGTGCCTTCCTTCATTGGTGCATGGTGCATAGATATTGGTAAGGTACCATGTTTGTGCAGTCAGATAACTGTCAAATTTGATTGTCATTTGGAAGTGAGATTGGCTGATAATTTGCCCATCAAAATGTGCACCATTCCAAATAACAATATGACCACCAGAGTTTCCCAGAGATGGTTGGTATGCAAACTGGTTTAATCTTCTGGGACAGAATTTCCTGATGTAGCTACTGTCAAAGTGTTCCCTCTTTGTTTCTTGTAAACAGATGATGTTACAATTGCTTTGATTTATTTTATCAGCAAGATCATCACATCTATCCTGTGAATTGATTCCTCTAACGTTCCAATCCTAATAAAGATTGTTCTATTCATGTTTACCTGAATGATGGTGTTTGTCATGGTGCCAGGTACTGACATCCAAGGTGAGATATGGTCTGTGAGCAATGGACCATGTGATCATGTTCCAGATGACAGAAGGCTTATATGTGGTGTTGGGGGAGGTGCATAACAGGTGATCATGATGATTACAGGCAGTAGTGTTCAAGTGGAGCCACACAAACATATTACAACCCATAATATAAATAAGTCTGCCTTGCCAAATAAAGAGAACATCCAGGGAACAAATAGTTCTGATACAATAAAACTTGTGATAGTTTAACCGAATATAAAAGCTAAGATAGATAGTAGTGCAGCATCTGCACCTACACTTGGGCCAACTAGAAGGGTGATTACACATCATTCTTGGAACTGTCCTTGTTTAACTTGTCCTTAGTTACTTCACTAGGATGTATCTGACAGAATCCAATCCCAATGGCTTGAATGGTGTTCATAGGTAGCACAGGAGGTGGGATCCTCTCATTCTCAACCATAATGGCTTCAAAGTGACCAGACAAGTTCTGAGC
The DNA here is from genome assembly GCA_023614405.1 of Avena insularis. NCBI lineage: Eukaryota > Viridiplantae > Streptophyta > Magnoliopsida > Poales > Poaceae > Avena > Avena insularis. The sequence continues at coordinate 336,658,545 of CM042687.1, forward strand.
TGCCATCTTGGAGCTTTCAGCATGATCATCAGCAGCCTTCTGGTTTTTAAAGCCAGCATTCAGGCTGGCAATCCTGTGGCTTCTCCTCACATACTTGACAGTGTTGGGTTCAGGCTTCTTACGTTTGGAGCTGGGGAAATTGTCAGGCCTGGGGATTACAGCAATCTCACTATCAGAGCTATCAGACTGTGTAGGTAGTGGGATAAAGTTTTTGCTTGATGAGATGCTCAGAGGTGTGACAGACTGGTAGCTGGGGTTGATAGTAGATATCTCAAGAGAATACTTGACAGCATTGTCCATGTCATCAGCTTCAGTGATCTTCCCAGTGGCTCCAGTAATACTGCTACCAACAAGGCTGGGGAACTGCACCTGGTCATCACCCATGAGGCTTGTGAGTAGCTGAGCAAGGTTGTTGACAGGATCAGGTACAGAGTTTTTGGGTACTACTGGCACCTCAGGTTGCATAGGTGGTGTCTCAGGTTCTAAAATGACAGCAGCAGGAGCCTCATGTGCAGGAGCAGCAGGTGCAGCATGTGCAGCATTTTTCATAGCAACATCCATACCTGCAACATTGATATGTGGATGTGCAACATTTCCACCAAAGTCTTGATTGAATTGGTTGTCATGCCAGAATCCATGGTGCACCAAAGGTGGAGGATGTGGGTTTCCACCATTTGGTGGCAATGGATCTTCATCACCTGCATTGCCACCCAACATAGTAGTAGATAAAATCACCATCGGGCATGTCCAAGTGTCCCCACTTCCATCATCAGCAACGTTTCTTCCGACCACAATACTAAGAGGTAAGGTGTCCATGTTGTGTGCACAAAATTTGACCAATATTCTAGCTCTGTTAGACAGGTCCTTATTCCACACAAGGAAATGTCCATATGGAGTAAATGTGCGCATAACCGTATCAGGATCCTAGAGCTGTTGGGGGTAATTAAGAAGCATGCACCAGACATCATGTGTAAAAATAGTAGAGCGTCTATTGATGCCACTATCCTCATTCACAATCCTAAGAACACTGTCTCCAATATGATATGGGCTACCACCAACAACAACATCTCTATCAGTCACAGTCGCGAAGCGGAAGAGTGTAGATCCCATGAAGCATCTAGACGTGCTTCTAACTTGCAGACCAAGCCCATGAAGAAACTCACCAATGATGGCCACGGTGCCGATGAAGTCTGAAGCAACTGGTTCAGACGTCAAGGTTGTAATCGCCCACTCATCAGCGTACAGAGGGGCGTCATCGCCAAGGAACACATAGCCACCCTGAGTGCGAAGAGGTCCAAGAGGAGGGGCATGCATGCCAGCAGGCACATGGGGCAAGGGATCGATGGGATAGTTAGCCATTGTGGTGATCGGTGGGGGGTAGGGGGTGGAGGTGGTAGGGTTTCTACAGTTGGGGACAGGGGAAACAAGGAGGTGTAGAAGGCGATGACGAAGAGGGAGGTGATATCTGGGTGGTAGGTTGGGTTGAGATAGATTTGCGCCGATAAATCCGAGATTTAGTGTTTAAAGAGAGACAAAATCGGGCAATGTGACCGTAGATGTAGCATATTCTGCATCGAATTGGGTTTGTGCATGCCAGAGTCAAGTGCGCATTATCAGCAAGGCATCTAGCGCATTTAATCTGATGTGATCCTGTCCCATCGGCGCCGCCTGAAGTCGAAACGACAAGCGAGATATTAGGCGTGTGAGATTTTGAATAATGATGATGCTTTTGACCATTTCTCTCTGACCACGGTGCAACAGGTTTGGGCTGATAATGTCGATCATCATGCATAGGACTAGATGGTACATGATCAACAGGTTTGGTGATAGATCTTTTCTGTCTATAGTGGATCGATTTTGAACCAGTGAAAGCCTGATAATTTATGGAAGTGAAAGATCAAGAAGCAAATGTACCTTGGGCAGTTGAAATATTATTTTTCTTTGGCTTAACTATGGTCCAGGCATTATCTTGCTCAGCATACCATAGTTTTTCCTCTCGCTGCCAGTTTGGTCCTCCATTGCTCCATAGATCAAAATAGCAAACGAAATCATCGGATTTGAAAGATCTCATTTTGGCAATAAGGAGCCCAATTGCTTTTGAGAAAACATCAAACATGAAAGTACGATCCCGTAGGGGCGATACTCGGATCTTGTCACCATCGGCTCCCAAACATGCCTCGATTGCATGGCACACATTGATCAAGTTGATAGCAAATTTGGCTCGCCCAAAGGAAATCACCAGCGAGAAACCAGATGTGGGTGATATCGGATGAACCGGGGTTGAGAACATGTTACTAACCTTATTCGCAAATGCCTGTCCATGTGATCGATCCAAGTTGTCGGACATGGGTGGCAGATCCATGATAAGAGGTGTAGAGGTTTAGGGGTGTGGGAGTAGGATGGCCGGAGTGGAAGGAGGATTCTTTGGCCAGAGATGTGAGATCGTCGGCGTGGGGTTTACGGGGGAGGGGTGGGAAGAGCCATGCGCAGGAGGTGATCGAACTTGCCTTTTGTGATTGCAAGATTATGCACTCACGGTCTTCGAGATGACATAAGATCCAATATTTGAAATCTGCATCATTGGTCCGGTAAGGACTAATGTTTAAAGAAGCAATATGTTGTTGTGCATAAGTAATGCTATGCATTTTTGTAAAACCCCCAAAGTGAATCCTTAATACTGTAAGTGAAGTGAACTTAAGTGATTCCTTTAAGAGTTGGTTTATCTTCAAATTTTTACTTTAAATGAAGTGCATCTATAGGGATTTTAAGTTTTGATATTCAAGATATAAAGGTAGAGTGCAATAGTAATTTAAGATTTAGATTAGTTGCTATTTGGTGATTAGGATGGAAGTCTATGTATTGGATTATTAAGGTTTGAAAGAACTATTCTAGAGTTGTTGCTTGAAGTGGCAAAAAGAATAACATTTGAAGAAAATATTTCCTTTCTAAGGTTTAAACAATCATTATTGTTAATAGAACATGATCAATGTATTTTGGTGTTTGATTTATTAGTTTGGACTTGAGATGCTTTATGCCTTAAGTTAAATAGACCAAAGTTAACTTTAAAAGGGTAAATAAACTTAAGGTGTAATTTGTTTTTAATTATTCTCAAGTTTTGAATTTATGATACGTATGACTAAGGTGTGGAATTATTCACTTTACATTTAATTGAATGTTTAGATTAAATTTGTCTTGCTATTACGAAGATAACATGCAACTATTTAATGAAAGCATAATTTGGATGATGTTGTTAATGTGTTAGATTTAAAGTCATGTTAACTATTATTTAGATGTTAATTCCTTCTTAATATTATTGAATGATGTATAAAATTATTTTAAAGATTGTGGTTTTGAATTTTGAAAGAGTATTATTAAGTTAATAATTTACATTTAAGTTTTATTATAAATATTAGTTATGGTTTAGAATTTTGGTAATTAGATTTTTTTAAAATTTTTTAATATGTCTAAAGAAATTTAAAAGAATGTTTCTAAAGAATTTTTAAATAGGTTAGACAAGGATTTATTATTTTGAAATATTAAAAATTGTTCTAATAATATATTTAATATTTTTTAGTGTAATATATTTACTTAGGACTTTAAAAATTATTTTTATTTATTTTTAAGTATTATTTTTATGTTTATAAAATTCCATAAAGGATTAAATGTGTTTTCAATATTTACTTCAAATTTTATATATAAAAATTAGTTTGGTATTTTTATAAAATAATAGATTTATTCTTATACACAAAAATGATTTTTATTAATTTTTAGGGGTTTGTGCCATGGGCGTTAGGTACACGCGACAATCTTTTGTGACCAGTCTTCGTGCTGATGGTGTCAATCCATAGTTGTGCTATGATTATCTACTGTTAGTGGTGGTAGTATAACTGGTTGTTCCATGTTCCTCATGTGTTGATGAACTGTTCAGTGGTGTGTGGTGTCTCTTTTGAGCCAACACATGATGTTGAGTGCAGATATAAGATGGTGATGATTTAGTGATGTTGTTATTACTATAATTAAGATTCTCCTAGGATACATGAGATAGTACTAAATGCCCTGTGCTTCCGTTTGGATGAATTATTCATCCATGCATATGTCAGTGGATGGTTCCATGTTGTTTTGAATTTGACTGAATATAGTCTAGTGGCTTGCTTTATTTGGGATGGCTTGCAGATGTGATTAGTTTAATGAATGATTCTTAGCTGATGTGTCTAGGAAGATGATTTGAATTCTTCTAAACTTACATGAGATGGTAGCTTTTGAATTTTGGACGATCCTATAAAATGAAGATTGTGATTTCGGCTATTCTTACTTTAGGAGTGACTACTATGGTGCCTCCACCCTAGAGTGTGCACAGTAGTGACCTTGGTAGCTGATTAAAATGATATTATACTAGGCCTTGAGTTATTGAGCCTTTGATTCAATGATGATCTGGAGTCTGTGTTGGACTAAACTTAGCTATCTATGTGGCCAGATAGTGTTAAAAATGATTCCTGATTAACTTTTGGGAAGATGATAGAATCTGTTTTGTTTGGATAACTTGTGAGCTAAGGATTATTCTGGTGGCTTTAGCTGTTTCTTCGGGCTTCTATTGTGGTGCCTCTAACCTTGGAGTGTGCACAATAGTATCCCATGTAGCATGACTTGCTACAGATAATAACTACAGTGGTGTAATTAATGTTGATGTCAACAAGAGGGAAACTAGCTTGTGATGCAAAAGAATGAAGCTAATTTGGTGGCTAAAATACAGATCCTTTCTCTTGCCTTTATCTTAGCTCTAGGATGATACTAGAGTATCACTTCTACCCAGTCTGAGAGCTCTCTCCCTCTCACACATCATGCTCTAAACAATATGATAAGAACAGATACTAAGAGTTGACTTGATAGACTCATAAAATGGATATGTGCTTGATTTCTTGGCTCTGCCCATGATGCATAGGCTGAGGCTTTGATGATGCTTGGGATAGATTAGTTATTGATTGCTTATGAGATTATTCAGTGATGATCTAGTACTCCACTTGAGTACATATCTGAGAATTTTCCATTATCTCATCAATTTTCTAGGATGCAATAAAAAGAACAGATATTGTAGAGGTCCCAACCTTTAATAAGGTAGAGATCCCCGTGTTTACAATGCTAGTCCCTGGATCAATAGCTAGCATCCACAGTTAAGATGTAATATCAAGAAACAAAGGTCATAATACAACTTTATAACCAGGAATAAAATAATTCATTACATCTTACATAGCTCATTTGGCTATCTCATTACAATGCAGCGGAAATAACTATAGCTTGGAGTCCATGTTCAAAGTGCCATATGCAATCATGTTGGTTGTAGACTTGTAATCCTAATCAACATAGTTCACTAACATCAAACAAACCTGCAACATAATAAGTTACAGCCACAAGGGTCAATACATTTGAATTGTATTGGTAAGTGATACTATGGTAGTATAGTGGTATCTATCATCTATATGCATTTGGCTATGTGGAGCTTAGGCTTGCTTTTCTCAAAATAGATTTTCCTTAACATTTCAAAAACACTAAGTTTTTGTTTGTCAAAATCACTCAAGGAACCACCAATAAAAATTGGTGAACCTTCACCCTTGTTCAACCACAAGTTTTTAACTTAGAAATTGGGATGAGGAGATTCTTGATAGCTTCCATGTCCTGATGCTCAAATTGTCCTTTGCCAGGGACATGGCTAAGTACTTAGATTTTACACTCTGCAGAGATGGTGCACTTTCCCCACAAGACTTGGTTTCACCAAGACAAGATCTTTCAGAAGCCTTCCCTTAGACCAGAATGGACGCACTCCAACCTATCATCCCCTACCACCAACTGTACATTTGTCTAAGTTATTGCAACCTATATGATCTAGGTAGAGCCCATAATGCCAAGTGGCTGCACTTGAAGCTTCTCAACATTTGACATCTCAAATCTCTTTGTTCCTGGGTGGCATTCCACAAGTGGTATATACAAGGTAAACCATAGAAATGGACCTTGTGTAACCACTCAACAAAAATCCTTCCCAGCAAGTCCCTTTCCACCCAGGTGATTCATTCACTTAGTTGTTTTATTAAACAAAACACAAGTCCTTGACTTAGAAATATTCCATGGCATGAATATAATCCACCCTTGTTTTCTACTAGCTAGGCTAAGCATGATAGTAGTAGGAATCTTAACTTAGGAAAATTCTACTAAGGTTTCATCTACTAGGATTTCCCATGGCATAGTTTATACATAGCAAAAATTCCATGCAAGTCCTACTTAGAAATATCACTAATGCTAGTGAAAATAATGGGACAAAAGTATGAAGCACCACTTGCCTTTTTGGTAGAGATTATAAGTTCAATCCTTGATCTTGCAATAGTCGCACTCTTCAAATGTCACTACAATTCAATCAAGCAAGGCACAAATTCAATCTACCATTCAAGCAATCAACACACAGAATAATAAAAACAAAGCCATGCATGCAAGCATGCCAAAGATTGTTTTATTTGGAAAAGTGGTTTCTATTAGGTTATAAACATTTGAAAACACCCATTGGCCATTTATAAAAGTGGTAAAACCATTTGATACCAAGTTAGTGAAAAATGGCTATTTTCAATCATTTTGGTTTTGCTAGAAATGGTTCAAACCAAAGTAATATTTTCTAGTGTTTGACAAATACATTTTAAACACAAATGTTGGTGTTTTATGGTCAACTGTTTAATATTAAAACCATTTGCAAAAGGTTTCACCTATAAACCATTTTATACCAAAACAATATTTTATGTTGTTGGAAATGCCTTTTAGCAAGGTAATAATTTTATAGGGTGCATCAAATTTATTTTTAAATCTCAAAACTTGGTGTTTAGGGTCAGGGAGTTTAAATCAAATCATTTTCCAAAGGTTTTTTTTTCAAAATCATTTTTAAACCATAATCAATGTTTTTATTTGGCTAGAAACGCTTTTATTCAAAGGTTTATTCCTTAGCATCTCAAAATATGTTTTTAAAACCAAAAGTTGGTTTCTAAGGTCAGTATGTTAAAAACAATCCATTTGTAAAAGATTTTACCATAAAAATATTTCTAGAATAAGTTTTATATTCAAATTATGCCTACACAAGTTTCTGTAAAAACAACCAATTTAACAGAAGCAATTTACTAAACAAAGTGCATGGTTGGATAGAGTTTGTTTTTCTGATTCAATTGATATAAAATTTGCAAAATTTGGACGTGTGTATTAAAAGTTATGCAATTTACAAGTTTGAACATTCAATAGAATAAAATCTGGGTTTTAAATCGAAGCACTGGCCACGCGTCTAATTCTTATTGGTCGAAAACGGTTCGGCTGGATCGTGCTGTGTGGTGCGTTGGATTAAACCAGATTGAGTGGCACAGGATCACTCGTACCCCTTCGTTTAAGTTTCTATCTTATCCATGCGATCCAGATCCAACGGCTGATGTGAGCTTGACCAAGAATGAGCGGCGCTGGTGGCGGCGAGGTCAGACGGTGCACTTGCCGGTGATTTAGGAAGCAAGGGAGAGAGAGGAGTAGCTCACCAGAATCGCAATGACGAGAGGATGCTCAACACACTCTCCGTTTTTCGAGGGGTGCACGGGGTTTCTGTCAATTGCTCGCCGGAGTCGATGTCACCATCGGGTGCGCTCAGGCGTTGTTGAAGGCGAGGCTACAGAGCACGCCACGGCAAGAAAACGGTGTCGTTAGATGCACGGGGGAGTGGGGAGTACAGGAGCATCAATGAGAAAGGGAGGCGCGGTCGAACGTTACCAGGGGGCTTCGCCGGAGAAGGATCAGACGGCGGCGATGCTCAGACGAAGACGGAGTCGACGATACAGGGCATGCGCGGCTGAATGAGCATCACTGGGAGATGCGCCAAAGGCTAGCGAGTAGGCTTGTATGCGCCAGGGAGCAAGGGGGCATGGGCTGGTCGGAGGCAGCAGTGGTCTGAGCAGAAATCATGGCAGCCTGGGGGCTCTCGAGGTGTGGCGTCTAGGGGAAATGGAGAGGAGAGAGGGGCGATTAGTAGGGCATGATTACTGGGCGGATTAACTGCGGCATTGATACGAATTTAATCGAGGTTTGATGGACAGTGAACGGCAGGGAGAAGGACGAAGCAGTCGCGGGCGGGTGTAAACGAAGACTGACAGGTGGGGCTGGCTTCGTCAGCGAGTGAGAGAGAGAAGGGGTGGGGTATGGTGGTCAGTGTCTCTGCGGGTTCGTTAATGAGTGAGAAAAACGATTCGGGGGTGGTTTAGTTGGGCTGCGCTGCTGGGCCTACTGGGCTGGGCTGACTCTTTCATTTTTTTGTTCTGAATCCTTTTCCTTTTTCCTTTTCTATTATTCTGTTTTGATTTTTATTCAAATATTTCAAACACTAATTGAATTCAAACCTTTGCCAAACTTTATGTATATTCTAATACTATTTATTAACATATTCTAAAGTCAAATTTAGAATATCTTTTTTATTCTTTTTAGGATATATTAATTATTTAAAATAGGCCCTTGTCTTAATTCAAATAAGATTTATTAATGTTTTCAAACTCTATTTGAAATTTAAATTTTACCAAATCTTTTCAGTAGGTTTTATTTAAAAATAAATCACTTTGAATTGTTATTTAAAATACTTTATTATGTTTTTAATGTTCATTTAAAATGGGGAATGTCTTTACTTAAATGAAATTGGATAATGATAAATCCTCATGATTTTATTTAAATAATCCTTTACTCTTTTTATTAAACAAAAATATTTTATTTTATTTGCTTGGCCAAGTTTAAATTTGGCCTTTTAAAATAGTCCTTATTTATTTATTTATTTATTTCTTCCTTTGCTTATAAAATTCATATCTTTTTATTAAAGATCCAAACTTGGTGATTCCAATTTGTAAGATCTTATTTAATATTTGTTTATCCTTTTATATCTCTTTTAGGATTAATTGCTCACAAATTGGTATGGATTTTAGATAGGTGCTTTTTTAGCTTTGGGAATCCAATTTCCTTATCTTATTTAATTCATAAGATTCTATCTATGGCTCCAAATTAAGTAAAACCAATTTCTATGGTTTTATAATATTTTCATTTATCATTCTTAATCATTTTAAAATTTGTTTGACCAATTTTTATGTGGATCAAATCCCTTAGGCTTAGAGTAATCTTGGAAATGATTTTCTTCCTTTAGGGTTTTAGAATTTTGGTTTATTTTCCAAGTGTTTAAATTTCAAGATGCCTTTATGAAGAATGCATTTCACTTGATTTGAATTTAGCTGGATTCTAATTTTATTCAAAGTTTGTTCAAGATGGGTTTTTAAGTTTCCATTTAGAAACAAAAGTTTCTTTTCACCCTAAATTTCAACAATTATTTATTTTGTTTATTTATTTTTCACATTTCAAATTTTGGAAAATTTTGGGATGTGACAGGCTACCACCCTTAAAAGAAATCTCGTCCCAAGATTTTGGAAAATTTTGGGATGTGACAGGCTACCCCCCTTCAAGAAGCTCTATCTAGGGTTTTACCCCTCTTGGCCGGCTGGGCCCTATGGGGCCTTGTGCCCCTGTCCCAATGCGGCCAGGGCACTCCCTCATAGGCCCATGCCCCCTCCCGGAAGGTGGGTCCACGTTGGTCCCCTTCCGGAAGGTTCTAGAAGCTTCCGGTACAATACCGATTAACCCGGAACAATTCCGAACTCCAAAAACTGCACTGCCTTATATGAATCTTATTCTCCGGACCACTCCGGAACCTCTCGTGATATCCCGGATCCCATCCGAGACTCCGAACAAAAACTCATAAACCAATTATCCAATCTATCCTAGGCCGAGACACGTTATGTGTGACCTGGGTTCGAGAATATGCGACATGATCTTCTATCAATAATCAACAGCGGGTGCGGAAACCCATATTGACTCCCACACATTCATCGATGATCATATCGGATGAACCACGATGCCGTGGATTCAATCAATCCCATATATATATTCCCTTCGTCTCGCGATATTTTACTTGCACGAGATTCGATCGTTGCATCCGTCATACCTAGTTCAATCTCGTTCACAGAAGTACTTTACTCGCTCCGTAATCCGATATCACTTTGTGATTAACTCCTTAACCACATGATTGCAAGCGGTGTTGATATCGACACGAAAGTGGGCCCGAAGTATATCTCTCTGACTTGGGAGGGACAAATCCCATCTCGATACATACAACCCAACAGATACTTTCCGATCACCTGAGAGACACCTTTATGATCACCCTTTCATAGGATGACGTTTGATGACCTCAAAGCTTTCTTCCGATACCAGGGAGTTGTATTATCTCATGGTCTAAGGAATACAATATTTGACATAGGAAAAGCTTCGCAAAGATGAACACGATGACACGATCTAATTGCTTCGCTTAGTTTGGGTCTGTCCATCACATCATTCTCCCAATGATATGATCTCATTATTAATCGACAACTCATGTCCATGGTTAGGAAACCTTAACCATCATTAATCAATGAGCTAGTCCATAGAGGCGTACTAGGGACACGGTGTTGTTCACAAACCACACAAGTATTAAAGTTTCCGCTTAATACAATTCTAGCATGGAATATAAATATTATCATGAACAAGAATTATAATAATAACATATTTATTATTGCCTCTAGGGCATAATTCCAACAGTCTCCCACTTGCACTAGAGTCAATAATCTAGTTTACATCTGGCAACAATCTCACACCCATGGCACTGAGGTGCTGATCATGTTTTACACGTGGAAGAGGTTTAGTCAATGGATCTGCAACATTCAGATCTGTATGTACTTTGCTGATCTTCAGATCTCCATCTGCTATATAATCTCGGATTATATGAAACTTGCGGTTGATATGCTTGGTCTTTGGATGATATCTTGGTTCCTTAGCGAGTGCTATGGCGCCAGTGTTGTCACACAATATCTCTAGTGGGTCCAATGCACTTCGAACCACGCCAAGCTCAGTGATGAAGTTCCTGATCCAAACTCCTTCACTTGACGCTTCTACAGCAGCCATGTATTCCGCTTCTACTTTAGATCCCGCGATCACGCTTTGCTTGCAGCTTCTCCAGCTCACAGCTCCTCCATTCAAAATATACACGTATCCTGTCTGAGATTTAGAATCATCCTTGTCGGTGTCGAAACTAGCATCGACGTAACCTTTTACGACAAGCTGTTCATCACCCCCATAGACTAAGAACATTTCTTTAGTCCTATTTAGGTACTTTAGGATGTTCTTCACGGCATCTAGTGTTCCACTCGGATCACTTTGATACCTGCCACAAACTAAGAGCATTGGACACATCCGTCCAAGACAAGATGGCATACATGATAGAACCTATGGCCGAGGCATAAGGCACTTTGCTCATAGCTTCCCTATCATTTACCGTATCTGGACACTGAGCCTTGCTCAATATCTTACCTGAAAACATAGGCACCGAACCTTTCTTTTCCTTATCCATTCTAAACCTTTTCAGAACTTTGTCTAGGTATGTACTCTGGCTTAAAGCTATCAGGCGTCTTTGTCTATCTCTATAGATTTTGATGCCCAATATATAAGCAGCTTCACCTAGGTCTTTCATTGAAAAACACTTGTTCAAATAACTCTTCACATCGTTAAGCATGTTGATGTCATTTCCAATAATCAATATGTCATCCACATATAGTACCAGAAACGTCACCGAGCTCCCACTCACTTTCTTGTAGATGCAAGCTTCGAAGCAATTTGGAACAAATCCAAAGCTCTTGATCACTTGATCAAAACGAAGGTTCCAACTCCTAGATGCTTGCTTCAGTCCATAAATGGAACGCTGAAGTTTGCATACTTTATCAGCATCCTTAGGATCGACAAAACCTTCGGGTTGCATCATATACAACTCTTCATCAATGTTTCCATTGAGGAACGTAGTCTTGACATCCATCTGCCATATTTCATAATCATGAAACACAACAGTTGCTAATAAAATCCGAATGGACTTAAACATCGCTACGGGAGAGAAAGTCTCATCATAGTCAACACCTTGAACTTGTCGAAAACCTTTTGCAACAAGCCGTGCTTTATAGACGGTAACATTACCATCCGCGTCCATTTTCTTCTTGAAGATCCATTTGCACTCAACGGCCTTTCGGTCGCTAGGAGGGTCCACCAAAGTCCATACTTGGTTTTCGCTCATGGATCCCAATTCGGATTTCATGGCTCTAGCCATTTCTCAGAGTCTGGGATCATCATCGCTTCCTCATAGTTCATAGGTTCACTGTCTTCTACTAACAAGACAGTCAAGACAGGGTTGCCGTACCACTCAGGAGGGGCACGCGACCTTGTCGACCTGCGACGCTCAAGAGCAGGATGGTCCGAAGCTTCATGATCCTTGTCATTAGCTTCCTCTATTGTTGGTGCAGGCGGCACTGGAAAAATTTCAGGTGCTGCGCTACTCTCCAATTCAAGAGAAGGTTCAATAACCTCGTCTAGCTCTACTTTCCTCCCACTCACTTCTTTCGAGAGAAACTCCTTCTCAATAAAGGAACCGTTCTTTGCGACAAACACTTTGCCTTCGGTTCTGTGATAGAAGGTATACCCAATAGTTTCCTTAGGGTATCCTATGAAGACGCATTTCTCCGCTTTGGGTTCAAGCTTGTTCGGCATCAACTTCGACGAAGCTTCAGATCCCCAAACTTTAAGAAACGACAACTTAGGTTTAGCACCAAACCACAGTTCATACGGTGTCGTCTCAACGGATTTAGATGGTGCCCTATTTAAAGTGAATGCAGCGGTTTCTAATGCATAACCCCAAAATGATAACGGCAAATCAGTAAGAGACATCATCGATCGGACCATATCTAATAGGGTTTGATTCATGCTCATACACACCATTTACTTGTGGTGTTCCGGGTGGCGTGAGTTGCGAAACGATTCCGCTTGCTTTAAGATGCGTGAGAAAATCATAACTCAAATATTCACCTCCACGATCGGATCGCAGAAACTTAATCTTTCTGTTATGATGGTTCTCCACTTCATTCTGAAATTCTTTGAACTTTTCAAACGTTTCAGATTTATGTTTCATTAAATAGATATACCCATATCTACTTAAGTCATCGGTAAAAGTGAGAAAATAGCGATATCCACCGCGCGTCGAAACACTCATCGGTCCGCATATATCGGTATGTATGATTTCCAACAAGTCCGTTGCTCGCTCCATCATACCGGAGAACGGGGTTTTGATCATCTTGCCCATGAGGCATGGTTCGCATGTGTCAAATGATTAAAAATCAAGAGACTCCAAAAGTCCATCAGAATGGAGCTTCTTCATGCATTTTACACCAATATGTCCTAGACGACAGTGCCACAAATAAGTAGTATTATCACTATCTACTTTGCATCTCTTAGCCTCAATGTTATGGATGTGTGTTTCATCCCTTTCGAGATTTAGAAGAAATAAACCATTCACAATAGGTGCATGACCATAAAAGATGTTACTCATATAAATAGAACAACCATTATTCTCTGATTTAAATGAATAACCGTCTTGCAATAAACAAGATCCAGAAATAATGTTCATGCTCAACGCAGGCACATAATAACATTTATTAAGGTTTAAAACTAATCCCGAAGGTAAAACTAAGGAGAGCGTGCTGACGGCCATCACATCAACTCTTGATCTGTTGCCAACGCGCATCGTCACCTCATCCCTCGCAAGCCGCCGTCTATTCCGTAGCTCCTGTTTCGAGTTACAAATATTAGCAACTGAACCGATATCAAATACCCAGGCACTACAACGAGGGCTAGTAAGGAAAACATCAATAACATGTATATCAAATATACCTTTGATGGTGCCAGCCTTCTTGTCCGCTAAGTACTTCGGACGATGCCCAAAGGACCCTTGTCCTTGCAATAGAAGCACTCAGTGTGCGGCTTAGGACCAGACTTGAGCTTCTTCTCAGCAGGGGCAACGCGCTTGCCGCCGCCTTTCTTGAAGGGCTTCTTTGCTCCCTTACCTTTCTTGAAGGTGGGCTTGTTGACCATCAACACATGATTATCCCTTTTGATGTCCACCTCCGCAGCCTTCAGTTTTGTGAAGAGCTCGGTGATTGTATCAGTGGAACCAATCTGATTGTGAGTCACTACAAAACTTTTGTAGCTGGGAGGGAGTGATTGCAGAACCCTGTCAATCTTGAGCTCCTCTGGAATCGTGCATTCCAGTTGCTCAAGGCGTTGAGTGTAGCCCGTCATCTTAATGGCGTGCTCACTAATGTAACTCCTTCCTCCATCTTGCAGTTAAAGAACTTCTCAGAGATCTCATATCTCTCAGAACGGGCCTGAGTCTGAAACATGGTTTTCAGCTCTTCGAGAATCTCAAAGGGCCCGGGATAGTCTTCAAAACGATTTTGAAGTTCCGGTTCCATAGCAAACAACATGGTGCTCTTAATCACACCATAATCATCTTTGCACGACTGATAGATAGCTTTCTCATCAGCCGGCGCAGTTGCAGCAGGGGGGTCACCTAACGCTTTCCCAAGGACATAGTCCTTTTGACCGCCAGAGAGAATGATTCTTAGATTGCGGAACCAATTGGTGAAGTTAGACCCATTGTTTTTAAGCTTTTCCTTCTCAGCAAAAACGTTGAAGTTGAAGTTGGACTTAGCCATGTGATCTACAATATTTGCAAGTACAATTTAGACTATGTTCATGATAAATAGTTCAACTTAATCAAATTACTAGATGAACTCCCACTAAATTCAACATCCCTCAAGTTGTTTAGTGAACATGATCCAAATTCACCACACCTAATCCGATCATCACGAGAAGAGATGTGGTTTCAATGGTGGACAACGACGTGTCGATCATATCATTCATATGACTCATGCTTAACCTTTCGGTTCTTGTGTTCCGAGGCCATGTCTGTACATGCTAGGCTCGTCAAGTTAGACCCAAGTATTTCTGCGTGTGCAAAACTAGCTTGCACCCGTTGTATGTGAGCGTAGAGTCTATAGCACCCGATCATCACGTGATGCTTGGACACGACGAACTTTCGCAACGGTGCATACTTGGGGAGAACACAGTTTTTATCTTGATCTTTAAGTGAGGAATCATCTTATAATGCTACCGTCACGATCTAAGCATAATAAGATACATAAAAGGATAAACATCACATGCATATAACTTTATGTGACATGGTATAGCCAATCTTCGCGCAATGATCTCCATCTTGTGCGTGCCGGCATGATCTCCATCACTCCACCATGATTGCCTCCACCATGAATAGCAACTACAACTATTGCTAACTACTTAGTGATAAAGTGAAACTATTAGATGGCGTATAAGAAGTTGACACACAGGTCATACACAATTATAAAGACAACCATATGGCTCCTGCCGGTTGTGTACTCATCGACATGCAAGTCGTGAAACATTACAAAACATGATCATCGCATACATTATACACATCACATCTTGGGCCATACCATATCACAGAAAACACTCCCTGCAAAACCAAGTTAGACGCCTCTACTTTGTTGTTGCATGTTTTACGTGGCTTATGGGAGTAGATGCTAAGATCGATTCTTACCTACGGAAAGCCACAACGGTGATATTATGGTTGCCAAACTCCGGTGTTAATCCCATGACAACTATAGTGAGAGAAACTGACATCCACCAGCCGCATGTGTGGAACAAGCCACACGCCAAGGGCGGAGCCGGTCTCGCGAACGACGTCGCGTAAGGTTGGCCTGGACCGCTTCAATCTCACTATCTCGCGTCTTAAGAAGAACACAAACAAGAGGCTTGCAACAGAAAACATCAACGCCCGCAACAACCATGTTGCGTTCTACTCGTGAAACACATCTACGCATAGATCTCGCTCTGATACCACTGAAGGGTTTCGCGGCATAGTAAATCAAAATTTTCTACGGATGCGAACAGAGGGAAAGCCAAGATCTAATCTAGGAGATGCAAACAACGAGAGAGATTGGATTAGATCTTCATACCCTTGAAGATTCGCACAGCGGAACGTTCGTCGGAACGTGGGTGATGTAGTCGTACTCGCTTCTCCTCCTCGCGATCCGATCCGATCTAGCACCACAAGTGGCGGTGCCTCCGTGAGATGCACACGTGCAGCACCTCGAAGTCTCCTCCTTCCTCGGTCCAGCAAGTATGGTGGAGAGACGGATTGGATCTACAACACGACGGCGTGGTGTATATGGTGGAGAGTTTCTGCAGCAGGGCTTCGCCTACACGCAGTCGGGAGGGAGAGAGAGAGGAGGGCAGCAGGACGGCTAGCTCTTGGAGGGGAAGGTGTGTGGGGGTGGTGCGCCCCCAGCCCTCTTTATATAGAGGGGTGGGCGGCTGCCCTAGCCCCTCCCCCAAGTCCAAACTGGCGGCCCCAAGGAGGAGGAGTGGGGGGCAAGGAAACCCCCCCCTTCAAGAAGCTCTATCTAGGGTTTTACCCCTCTTGGCCGGCTGGGCCCTATGGGGCCTTGTGCCCCTGTCCCAATGCGGCCAGGGCACTCCCTCATAGGCCCATGCCCCCTCCCGGAAGGTGGGTCCACGTTGGTCCCCTTCCGGAAGGTTCTAGAAGCTTCTGCACAATACCGATTAACCCTAACAATTCAACTCCAAAACTGCACCGCCTTATATGAATCTTATTCTCCGGACCACTCCGGAACCTCTCGTGATGTCCCGGATCCCATCCGAGACTCAACAAAACTCATAAACCAATTATCCAATCTATCCTAGCGCCGAGACACGTTATGTGTGACCTGCGGTTCGAGAATATGCATATGATCTTCTATCAATAATCAACAGTGGGTGCGGAAACCCATATTGACTCCCACATTCATCGATGATCATATCGGATGAACCACGATGCCAGGATTCAATCAATCCCATATATATATTCCCTTCGTCTCGCGATATTTTACTTGCCCGAGATTCGATCGCTTGCCGTCATACCTAGTTCAATCTCGCTCACAGAAGTACTTTACTCGTTCGTAATCCGATATCACTTTGTGATTAACTCCTTAACCACATGATTGCAAGCGGTGTTGATATCGACACGAAAGTGGGCCCAAGTATATCTCTCGACTTGGGAGGGACAAATCCCATCTCGATACATACAACCCAATGATACTCTCCGATCACCTGAGAGACACCTTTATGATCACCCTTTCATAGGATGACGTTTGATGACCTCAAAGCTTTCTTCCGATACCAGGGAGTTGTATTATCTCATGGTCTAAGGAATACAATATTTGACATAGGAAAAGCTTCGCAAAGATGAACACGATGACACGATCTAATTGCTTCGCTTAGTTTGGGTCTGTCCATCACATCATTCTCCCAATGATATGATCTCATTATTAATCGACAACTCATGTCCATGGTTAGGAAACCTTAACCATCATTAATCAATGAGCTAGTCCATAGAGGCGTACTAGGGACACGGTGTTGTTCACAAACCACACAAGTATTAAAGTTTCCGCTTAATACAATTCTAGCATGGAATATAAACATTATCATGAACAAGAATTATAATAATAACATTTTTATTATTGCCTCTGGGGCATAATTCCAACAGGCACAAATTCAATCTACCATTCAAGCAATCAACACATAGAATAATAAAAACAAAGCCATGCATGCAAGCATGCCAAAGATTGTTTTATTTTGAAAAGTGGTTTCTATTAGGTTATAAACATTTGAAAACACCCATTGGTCATTTATAAAAATGGTAAAACCATTTGATACCAAGTTAGTGAAAAATGGCTATTTTCAATCATTTTGGTTTTGCTAGAAATGGTTCAAACCAAAGTAATATTTTCTAGTGTTTGACAAATACATTTTAAACACAAATGTTGGTGTTTTATGGTCAACTGTTTAATATTAAAACCATTTGCAAAAGGTTTCACCTATAAACCATTTTTATAGCAAAACAATATTTTATGTTATTGGAAATGCCTTTTAGCAAGGTAAGAATTTTATAGGGTTCATCAAATATATTTTTAAATCTCAAAACTTGGTGTTTAGGGTCAGGGAGTTTAAATCAAATCATTTTCCAAAGGTTTTTTTTTCCAAAATCATTTTTAAACCATAATCAATGTTTTTATTTAGCTAGAAATGCTTTTATTCAAAGGTTTATTCCTTATCATCTGAAAATATGTTTTTAAAACTAAAAGTTGGTTTCTAAGGTCAGTATGTTCAAAACAATCCATTTGTCAAAGATTTTACCATAAAAATATTTCTAGAATAAGTTTTATATTCAAATTATGCCTACATAAGTTTCTGTAAAAATAACCAATTTAACAGAAGCAATTTACTAAACAAAGTGCATGGTTGTATAGAGTTTGTTTTGCTGATTCCATTTATATAAAATTTGCAAAATTTGGACGTGTGGATTAAAAGTTATGCAATTTACAAGTTTGAATATTCAATAGAATAAAATCTGGGTTTTAAATCGAAGCACTGGCCACGCGTCTAATTCTTATTGGTCGAAAACGGTTTGGCTGGAACGTGTTGTGTGGTGCGTTGGATTAAAACAGATCGAGCGGCACAGGATCACTCGTACCCCTTCGTTTAAGTTTCTATCCTATCCACGCGATCCAAATCCAACGGCTGCTGTGAGCTTGATCGAGAATGAGCGGCGCTGGCGGCGGCGAGGTGACTTGCCAGTGATTTAGGAAGCAAGGGAGAGAGAGGAGTAGCTCACCAGAATCGCAACAACGAGAGGATGCTCAACGTGCTCGCCGTTTGTCGAGGGCGCACGGGGTTGCTGTCAATTGCTCGCCGGAGTCGATGTCACCGTCGGGTGCGCTCAGGTGTCGTAGTAGGCGAGGCTACAGAGCACGCGACAGCAAGAAAATGGTGTCATTAGATGCACGGGGGGAGTGGGGAGTACAGGAGCATCAATGAGAAGGGGAGGCGCGGTCGGACGTTACCAGGGGGCTTCGCCGGAGAAGGATCAGACGGCGGCGATGCTCAGACGAAGACGGAGTCGATGATACAGGGCACGCGCGGCTGAATGGGCGGCACTGGGAGATGCGCCAGAGGCTAGGGAGTAGGCTTGTATGCGCCAGGGAGCAAGGGGGCGTGGGCTGGCCGGAATTGCCACAGATGCTCGTCGGAGGCAGCGGTGTTCTGAGCTGAAATCGGGGCAGCTTGGGGGCTCTCGAGGTGTGGCATCTGGGGGAAATGGAGAGGAGAGAGGGGAGATTAGTAGGGTGTGATTACTGGGCGGATTAACTGCGGCATTGACACGAATTTAATCGAGGTTTGATGGCCAGTGAACGGCAGGGAGAAGGAGGAAGCAGTCGCGGGCGGGTGTAAACGAAGACTCACAGGTGGGGCTGGCTTCATCAACGAGTGAGAGAGAGAAGGGGTGGGGTCTGGTGGTCAGTGTCTCTGTGGGTTAGTTAGTGAGTGAGAAAAACGATTCGGGGGTGGTTTAGTTGGCTGGGCTGACTCTTTCAATTTTTTTGTTCTGAATCCTTTTCCTTTTTCCTTTTCTATTATTCTGTTTTGATTTTTATTCAAATATCTCAAACACTAATTGAATTCAAACCTTTGCCAAACTTTGTGTATATTCTAATACTGTTTATTAACATATTCTAAAGTCAAATTTAGAATATCTTTTTTATTCTTTTTAGGATATATTAATTATTTAAAATAGGCCCTTGTCTTAATTCAAATAAGATTTATTAATGTTTTCAAACTCTATTTGAAATTTAAATTTTAACAAATATTTTCAGTAGGTTTTATTTAAAAATAAATCACTTTGAATTGTTATTTAAAATACTTTATTATGTTTTTAATGTTCATTTAAAATGGGGAATGTCTTTACTTAAATGAAATTGGATAATGATAAATCATCATGATTTTATTTAAATAATCCTTTACTCTTTTTATTAAACAAAAATATTTTATTTTATTTGCTTGGCCAAGTTTTAATTTGGCCTTTTAAAATAGTCCTTATTTATTTATTTATTTATTTATTTCTTCGTTTGCTTATAAAATCCATATCTTTTTATTTAAAGATCCAAACTTGGTGATTCCAATTTGTAAGATCTTATTTAATATTTGTTTATCCTTTTATATCTATTTTAGGATTAATTGCTCACAAATTGGTATGGATTTTAGATAGGTGCTTTATTAGCTTTGGGAATTCAATTTCCTTATCTTATTAAATTCATAAGATTCTATCTAAGGCTCCAAATTAAGTGAAACCAATTTCTATGGTTTTATAATATTTTCATTTATCATTCTTGATCATTTTAAAATGTTTGTTTGACCAATTTTTATGTGGATCAAATCCCTTAGGCTTAGAGTAATCTTGGAAATGATTTTCTTCCTTTAGGGTTTTAGAATTTTGGTTTATTTTCCAAGTGTTTAAATTTCAAGATGCCTTTATGAAGAATGCATTTCACTTGATTTGAATTTAGCTGGATTCTAATTTTATTCAAAGTTTATTCAAGATAGGTTTTTAAGTTTCCATTTAGAAACAAAAGTTTCTTTTCACCCTAAATTTCAACAATTATTTATTTTTCACATTTCAAAATTTGGAAAATTTTGGGATGTGACAGATACAAAGGTATGCTCTTAGATGGATAACCTGCTATTGTGGAGCTGTGGTTGCTCTTGTGGATATTGTTCTACTAATGTTGTTGATGTTCTTGTAAACTTGTGATTATTATTGCTCAACTGCTGTAACTTGTGCTGGTAACCTTCACCTCCTAGCTCCAGATCCTCTTGGCTGCTGCTGATCTTGATCTTCCTTGCTGCTTACTTGATCTATTCCTCCTTATCCTTCCTATTGGATGGCTTCTTGAAGCAACCATAGGTTGGGTGATGGTTTGATAGAGTGATCTAGTGTGCTCGTGAATACAGCTGATGATGTTGGTTAAGATCAGTAGGATTCAGTGGTGTTCTTGGAGTGGTTCTGAAATGGTTTCTTGGCTATATGGAGAGAGTTTGTGTTCTTCCTGGCAGTTTAGCTGCTACGGCATCACTCCCTCTTATCCAGCTCTAGTGAGTTGTTCTTGAGCTGACAGCACAACATATGCATGTTGTGTGTAAGCTGCTTGCAAGTGGGACCATTCCTTTGTGGATCGGTTTAACTGAGAAGATCTTTTCTGGCTGGTTATCACCGTCTTCCTTCTTACTTTTACTAGATTGGTGAAATTTTCCCCTGGCCAATGATGTTGTGCTGAGGCAACTTATCTGACTAAGGACAGATACTATAATTTGGTGAAACTTGCCCCTCTTAAAATTAACTCAGTGATGAAATGATTACAGTGCATTACACTGTTCATTCTGAGAGCTCAATATTAACTCTAACCCCCTTATTATTTTACGTTTATTTTGTGTTCCTTTGAATTGTTTTGCAGATATACAAGACCAAGAAGAAAATCCTCAGGACATGAAGATTTAGTTTAGGATTCTATCTACTATTCTTGTAATCTTGTTTTTCCTTTTTACTTTGAATATTGTGATAGTCAGTGTAATAGGGTATAATAATAAAGTTAAATTTTCTTTCCTTCTGTAATATGATATCTTGTTTAAACATATGAATCACTTCTTTACAGCATTGTCATTGTGTATGTTTATACTTTTAAGACATAAGGTCTACGTCTATTCCTTAAGTATTATTCATATTGCCATATTATTTTCTATTTGAATAAATGTAAGACTTTGTAATATATGTATCTGCTTATAATAAAGAAGTCTTTTAGTTATTTCATTTATGTAATTCCTTTTTATATTTATTTTTTTCTAGTAATATACTTTTGAATTCAAATAAAGTATCTGAATATTCAACTCAAAATTTTTTCCCTCAAACATGAACATTCAGTAGAGGTCATGTCGAAATCCGTCGCACTTGCTCTATTGTTTCCTTTAGAACAAGAGAGACCTCGATCCCTCTATAGGTCTTTTTGTTTTGCGCGAAAATCCTCTAGATTTTCTTATGCATGAATGCAATGCACACACATGTGTTCTGTCTATTTTTAGCTGCTAATTCCTGGGATGTTACAAAGGTGGCCTAGCATTGGCCCTCCTCTTCCTCTCTTCATCTTCCTTCTCCTTTTGCCTCTTCCTCTCTTCCTCTTCCTTCTTCCTCTTCACCTCGTCCTCTTCATCCTTCTTTTTCGCCAAGTCACGAGCAAGTTGAACTACCTCTTCAAATGCCTTCCTCTTCTTCTCTTCCTCAACTTCCTTCCTCTTCCTCTCTTCCTCTTCCTTAGCTTCCTTCCTCTTCCTTACCACCTCCATCGCGTCCGCTCAGTACTTCGAGTAGTTCACACCTTCCCCATCATTGTCCTTGTTGGGTTGAGTTGTCATACCTATAATATGAATGAAAGGTAAACGTTAGTAAAGTAAGCATGAATGCAAAAAGTAGTGGATTGAACCCAATAAGCATGAAAGATAGTAAAATATGCATAAATATGAACATACCTACGAGCATACGGATTTGGTCCTGCTAAGTAACCTATCATACTAGCGGGATTAAAACCACCACGCCCTCTTCCTCTTCTTAGCCCAAGTTGTCGACCTCTTTGTTGTCTAGGAGCTTGTTGTCTAGGAACATTGTGTATTGGGACTTGTTGGCTAGTTCTTGGTTGACTTGGGACTTGTTGGCTACCACTAGGTTGGCTTGGAGCTTGTTGGCTAGTCCTTGGTTGGCTTGGGACTTGTTGGCTATCACATGGTTGCCTACTACTTGGTTGGCTACTGCTTTCTTCATTTCCTTTTGATCTTTTTCTTTGGGAACATTTTCTTACATTGTGCCCTTCACCATTGCACGTTCCACGCAGTCTCTCTCACGAGGCTCTTGGAATTGGTCGTTGCCCGTTTTCTGAACACCACCACGTCCCCATCCGTCCATGTTGCTCCTAAAGCGCTTTGTCTTGCGTCTTCCACGTCTAACAACCTTCCATTTCGGATCGGGCCATAGTTGAATTCTATGGTACTCCGGCCATTGTGATTGGTCCAGGTATGGGTGAAATATAGGAGACCATGTCTTCTTAGTAGTCTCAATAGAGAACTCAGACTCTCTCACCGTGAGCGGATTATTATAGTCCAAATGTCTCCTGCGAGACGCCACGAGCAAGTGCGAGCATGCAAGATGAAGCAACGATGGCCTTCCGCATGTGCACTCACAAGTCGTAAGCGAGACCTTGAAAGCTCGGCCGCTGTGTTGGACACCATCAGCCATTGTACCTCCGGGCTCCGTAACTTGGTAAATTAGCACGTCATTATCATATTCCGTGATAACTTGAGAATCCGCTTTCCTTGACTAAAATTGCATCCAATCGTCAATCTTAGGTGGGTACTTGTATTTGTTGTCCCCCGCAATCTGTCGGTCCGTTTCATGTGAGTATTTCAGAAAATACTCATTCATCATGTTGAATGTATATCGAACTATTGCCATGACGGGCAATGCACAGACACCTTTGAGCAACTTGTTGAAGGCCTCTACCATGTTGCCTGTTATTTGGCCGTACCTCCGGCCACCGTCATCTAAATGCCATGCCCACTTTTCCATATGTTCAATGTTCCTATTGATAAACTCTTGACCACCCGCATTGAGTTCTTTGTTGGCTAGCAATTTGTTGTACAAGTTAGAGAAACAACGTTCCGTGAAAGCGAGGCAACAATCTTGTAGATCATCGGACAAATCCTTGCTCTTGCATGCCCTATAGAAGTTTGCACAAAAGTGTCTCATGCACCAACGATGGTGCAATGGAGCATGGCCGGGAATATCAACCATCACCGCATTAAGAATTCCTTGATGACGGTCCAAGATGACACATATTTCCCTTTGAGGGGTTAATATCTTGGTTCTCAAAAGATGGAATAACCACTCCCAATTATCATTGTTTTCCGCCTCCACCAAAGCAAACGTCAAAGGAATCAACCGGTAGTTGGCATCATTGGATATTGAAATCAAGATAGTGCCCTTGAATTCTCCGGTCATAAAGGTGCCATCAACGGAGATGACCGGCCTACAATGTTCAAAATCCCGGACACATTGCTCGAAACCCCAAAATGCATGGCCAAAAACTCGAACGGTTCTTACGTTTACAATCATTGTCTTGTTCCCATAAGGTTTAACCACATGAACCATGCCCGGGTTAGCATTGTCCATCGCTCCCAACAACCTTGGTATTCAGTTATAAGATTCCTCCCAATCACCGTACAATATCTTGAATGCATCTTGCTTAGCCTTCCATGCCTTCCTGTACTTCACCTCGTAGTGAAAGATGGCTTTCACAAGATCCATGACCATCTTGATGCTCATTATTGGAAATGACGCGATGTCATTGGAAAGCCTATACGCGAGGAACTCGGAGGTGAGCTGCCGGTGCTCATGCTTCGCATCCTTGCCATCCACCATCGGGCCTCGGCACATGCGAGTTGATACACAACTAGATATGTACCATTCGGGGCCTCCCTTGAATGGTCTTGCACGCACAATCCAAGGACAAGCTTCCTCCTCGCACTTCACCGTGTAACGCTTCTTGATGTCCGAGTACACGACCGTGGACGATGATGCTTCGCCGAGAAGTCATTTATCCATTGCTTAAATTCCATCAAGGTCTTGAACCTTGATCCTTTGCAAAATCCATTATTTACATGATTGCCATCCCGATATGAACTTGTCCTTGGTCCAAGCACTATGCCCTTGCCACCATCAACCGTGGCTTCATCCGCGAGACTAAGATCACGAAACAAAGGCACCCGATGATCCTGGCCCAGTACGGTATCGTGGATTTCAGCCTCTCTAGCCGTGAACCCCTCCTCGTCAACTTCTTCTTCAGGACCATCATCATCCGAGTCTGATGCATAGACTCGAGAATATGGGAGGTCATGGTCCATGTCATCTTGCGTGATATATTTGTTCAAATCTCCAACATTGTTGTCGTGGAGTTCAACATCATCATCTTCACCCCCATAATAATCATTGTCCTCTTACAACACTTCGGCTTGGTGTCTTGAAATCGGGCTCAATGTTTGGGTAAAAGGAGGTTCACTCCATAGCTCTTGGTCTACGGGTGGAGGACTCATAGTACGCAATGGGGAGGCAAGACGGTTCAAGTCCAAAGACAATGAACTATCAACTTTCTTGGTGGCAAATAGCTCAAGAGCCTTGTCTTGTCTAGTGATTCGGCCACCACCTCCTTGTATGCAAGCCAACGAGTTTCGGAGAAGATACGTATGGTCTTCCAACGAACATGCATTCCTAAGCCAACATTATGTCTTCCCTCCAACTCAACAACATTATTTGGGTCCATCCATTTCAATTCAATCCTCAATTGCTCCAAGACCTCGGCATAGGTTGGTGTACGCTCAAACAACAAATCAAGCTCGTCCGGGTCCGGTTCTATGTTACCTCTCAAAAGAGCATCCTTGTCTACATGGTGAACATGAACAATTCTTGCCATGCCTAAGATAATCACAACAACAATACCATGGTCAACATACTCAATACATACAAATGCTACCATGAACAAAATGCCCAACCCATATGCCAATGCAACAACATTCTACCATGCATCTTACAAAACAACCTAGGGTTTGCAAGATATGGGCCAAAACAAGAATTCAATGGGGGAAATCAAAGAAGAAGGGGAAGAATACCTCAAGGCACTTGGGGGTGATCGAAATCCATGGAGAGTCTTCCGATTTGGGCACTAGGAGGGAGGAGGTTGAGGGAGGAGTCGAGCCGCCGTCGTCGCTGCTGTGGTTCCTGGGGTGAGAGGAATGAGGCCTAGGTCAGGGGAGGGCCGGGTGGCGCGCTGCTACAAGACCTAATGTGCGGCGCCACACGCGCTGGCGTTGGTGGCGCCGCACTAATGGGACCGGGGCCCACGAGGCCACGGGCGAGCCACGCTGGCAGGCGCGCGGCGCCACACAACATGGCGCTGCTCTTCAGGGTGCGGCGCCACGGCGTATGATGTTGCAAAAAGGGTCAATCCAGCAAATTTGTTTCATTTTATGAATTTGTTTTTTTAATAGGTTATTTCTATCCAAATTGCACCCACGACATCTTGATCGTCGTGAAAATCGAGAAACGAGCTCCGGGCTGGAAGAGTGCCCTGCTAAACCCCGGATCGTACGGTTGACTTTTACTGATGCGGTGCTCTTTGCGTTGCCGTCCCGTCCTTGGCAATGAGCGTGATCCCCGTTCCGGCCACAATTAACGGTGCCACGCATGGATCGCCCCCGCCGTGACCATGACATGGTTTGGAAATGGAAGACCTCCTAGCCTCCTCCGGCGGTGACTGTCAGGTGGCCTTGACGTCGGTCTGTCTCTCGCGCGCCGAGGGCGGCCTCGGAGTCCGTGACCTGCACAGGTGCCTCTCATGCATGTATGCTCAAGTTCGTCCGCAAGCTGGTACGGCGCCGGCGGGATCTCTCTTCCACTCTCGCCGTCAGATATATACGCCCACCTGGCGTTCCTTCAAAGAAGCTCTCTTCACCGCACGCGTCACCAAGGTTATACTAGTTTGGCAACCGCGAGTCCACTGCGTCGGTCTTGTATGGCAACTCGCAACACGCGGCCGGCCCCGGCCTGTTCGCTAGCTATTCGCCGGCCACCTACCTGACCTGCTGTCTCACTCCATGGACCCGTGTACGTCCCTCATTGTTGCCGAGGCGGTCAGTTGTCACTACCTCTTCGCCCCCGGCCTCGACGGCGCGCGGCGAGCTGGACGCCATCTGGCACGCCGCGCTCTCTGCTGTCGGCTACCCCGGCCGGATACGCGCAAACTCCAACCTCCGGACCGGGCCGGGCCCCGGCGGGGTGGTGCTTGTCGCCTACGATCTCTCAGAACTCGCAACCTACACCCGTCCCCATCCCCCAAGCGCCAGCTACCTCCGCTCCGCCTCCACCGCTCCTCAACGTTCGACGCCAACCGCTGCTGCCGTCGTCGCGTGTAACATGTTCGATGAAATGGCAACAAGGTAAAAAATCTCTTCTTCTGTTGTTTTTTTGAGATACATGTGAATGTTTTAGTAGGATTGTGACATGTGCATACATTGTAGTGTCGATGACCGAAAGTTTCTTCGAGACTACGGAGGTTGCCAATTCATCTTTTGCACAAAAGCAACATGTAGATGAAAATGATGAAGAGCAGGAGTATAAGGTGGACGAGGATGGCGAGGGCATGGTGGAAGATCAGCCGGTAGAAAGGCAAACTACACCGTAGATAAGGATGTGTTGTTTTGCAAGACTTAGTTGAAGATTGACATGGATCCATCGGTTGGCACCGACCAAAGTAGAGACACATATTGGATAAGAATAAAGGAGTACTTTGATGCATGAATTATTTGGTCCATTTTGATCTTGTTTGTGATAGTTGCTATTGTGTTTTTGGTTTGTGCCGGTAGCGCACGCTGTAGTTTGCAACGCTTGATGGAGACAGAATTCTCGCCGAGCCGCGCGCGTTGCATCACTGATTTGCATCGCTTTAAAATGGTACATCTGCTGGAGATGCTCTTATATCTTTGAACTTCAGGATACAAAGATCTTTTCCAGACATACGAACCACAGGAACACTACTTTTATTATTTGGTATATATGGGTAGTACCGCAGAACAAGTTTGCTTCCGTGTAACCCAAGAAACAACATGTGCTTGGTGTCATGAGCGGAAGCGCCGGCCGTTCGCGAGTTCGATTCTCGGCGGAGTATACTCGATTAAAATACTTCTCCACACGCGGGACGATGCTACATACTCCAACCAGAAGTCCAGAACCGGTTCGCGCGGTAGGAATACGAGCTCGGGACGATCCTGTATCGAAATCAGGGTCCAAAACTAGTCGGCTACAAGCCTACAACAGTCTTTATTTAAACACATCACACGCGTACTCGTGTAACATCAAATATCAAATAGGTGTTTACAGTTCGAGCTACCTTATAGTAACATTTACTATATAGATAATCTGCATCGTCCCGTAAATATGGACGCAATTGCTTCTCCATGTACTCCCGCTGGCAGAAGGTATGTACTCCGACGCAAGTTCAAGCTATTTGTGCCTTATTTTTCTTCCGAAGTTATTTCTTCTACTCCCTCCATCTGGAATTATATTTCTCAGATTTATCTAAACTCGCATGTATTAGGTATATTTTAGTGTGTAGATAGATACATACAAATTTAGATAAATCTGTGGCATCTAATTCGAGATGAAGGAGTAATATTGTGCTTTATTTTTCTTCTGAAGTTATTTCTAGCATTCTATGCCTTATTTTTCGTGGAATAAGGGCATGCATTACGTTACTGGTATTGGTAGTACTACTAGCTTGGCATCTTCCTTTTTAATCAAAAGTAATACTTCATCCGTCTTAAAATAGATATCTCAATTTTGTTAAAATTTGAATGGATTTATTTAATTTTAAAAAAATCTAAGATATCTATTTTAAGACCGAGGGAGTAGTTTTAGCTAGCTTGCATATACGCTAGGGAGTAATTCTGGATGTTGTGTCTAATACCTAGGGCCACACGGCAGCAGACCGTACGCTGACCGTACGCTGGAAGATGATGACACATTATTCGGTCTCGATGTTACAGAAGTAGGTACGCGCTTCAAATTTACTATTTAATACCGTATTTTAACACCTTAGAGCATTTTCACTCGTCTACTCAGATCCGGACGCCGAATTTCAGTCCGGACGCCGAAAATCGGCCCAGTCACGTACCCAAGGACCTGTTTTCGGGGATTTGGGCCACTTTTGGTCCAGACTATCCAGGCCGAACTCAGATTTCCGGGTACGCCCTGAGAACACCGGACTCAGTAAAATCGGCGAAAAAAAATCAAAGCGGCGCGTGGACCTGGCGAGTCAGTGACGGAAGTCGAGTCGTCGTTATCCTCGGAACTATGCGGCGACCGCCGGGCAATAACTGCCCGTCGCGTCGGCCACACGTCGCCGATTTACGGCGCCACCGTCTCCGCCTCGGCTCCCGCGACGGACCGGCGGTCACTAAGTTCCCGCCGTTTCCACTTTTCCCGCCCTCGCCGCTACACCCCTCCCGCCCTCGCCGCCCACCTCGGCCTTTATAAGCCGTACTCCTCGCTGGAGATCTTCGCACTCTCTCACAGCTCCGCCCGCCTACAAGCCCAACTCCGGCGAACTTTCTCTCACCTTTCCCCTTCTCTCACCATGGGCGAACGCTACCCTGGCGACGGCGCTGCGGCGAACGGCTTCGGCCGGCGCACCCTCCAGACTTGGGAGGCGCGCATGCTGTACGAGGCGGGGTACATGGCGCCACCGGACACGCGGATGCCTCCGGGGTGGTGGCTGAGCGCCGGCGGCATCCCGATCCCGCCGGGGCCGACGCCGGAGGAGCTGTCGTACGATGTACAAGAGTACATCGCCGACATGGACAACCCCGCCAAAGCGGTAAGCGCCGACGACCTCGTCTACTGGGGGAACTTCTTCGCGGAGCGGCGCCAACAGGAGCTCGCCCGCCACGAGGGGCCGCCGAACGAGTCCCCGCCGGCGCGCAAAAACGCGGCGGGGCGCCGGCGTTGGTGGAGCGCACCAGGGCGGACGCTCGCCGCCGTGCTGGAGCACATCAACCGCGGGAACACTCCGCGGCTCGGGTTCCCGCGCAACCCGACGCCGGCGGCCAGGACGGGTCGGCGTTCTCCGGCGAACTGGGCGCCGAGGAGGATGGCGAGCATGAGCTCGTCCTCCTCCGCTTCAGCGTCCCACTCTTCCGGCAGCGTGCCGCTTCGCACGCCGACGACTGTGAAGCGCGTTGCGCTGCCGCGCCACCGCCGCGACACGCTGCTGTATCGTCATCGGCGAGCCGTCTGCGCCTACGCCGCCAACAGGACACCTGTGCCTACGCCGCCAACAGGCCACCTGGGCCTACGCCACCCCAAGACAGAAGGCTCGGCGCCGGCCGAGGACGCCGCCTTGAAGATGGCGCTGGAGCAGTCGCTCCGCTGGCGTCGATGCCGCCATCGAGCTCCTCGCCGGACATCCTGGAATGGTCCAGGAGGGACTGGGAGAAGGCGGAGCATCAGCGCATCCTCGGCCTGCAGCAGCAGGCCGAGGAGCAGGCCGCCCGGCGTCGGGCGCTGTCTGGGCATGAGCTCGCCTACCAAGGCGCCTCGCTCTACGTCCTGGACGGCGACGACGAGGACGCAGGCCCGTCCTATCAGCCATGGAGGCACGGCGACCCTGGCCAGGGCAGCTCCCGCCAGAACCAGCCGCCGAGCGACAACGACGACGGCGGCGAGGATGACGGCCGGGCCGACCCCGACTACACGTCGTTCTACGACAACTTCGGCATGTAGGACGACGAAGGCACCGGCGGCGGCCTTTTTAAGTTTATTTATGTACTAGTTTCATTTAAATTCGATGTAATCCGCCTATATTCGCTCAACTTAAGAAATTCGTCCATATTTAACGAATTTTAGCCAAACTTAGAACTCGGATATTGATACGCGAAAGCGCATTAAGCTTGTTTCGTCCGGTAAAAACATCAGTCCGTTTTTTGGCCTAGGTTCGGCGAACGAGTGGAGACGCTCTTACTCCAAATCTCTCCAAAAGAGACCGCTCACACAACTAAATAAATAGACTACCGCAGAAAAAGGTTGCTTTCGTATAAACCAAGAAACAACATGAGTCAGGCTGCGTGCTGCCTGGTGTCGTTAGCGGAAGCGCCGGCCGTTTTCTGAGTTCGATTCTCGGAGGAATATACTCCGATTAAAATACATCTCCTCACGCGGGCGATGCTAGTCCAGCCAGTTCGTGTCGATCTTGTGTCGAAATCACGGTCCAAAACCTTTTTTTTTACGCGATCAGGGTCCAAAACTAGTCGGCTACACCCAGTCTTTATTTAAACATCACGCAAATACTCTCGTGTGACATCAAGTATCAGATAGGGTTTTACTAGTTCGAGGTACCTTATAAGTTTAAGGTTTCCTAGATAGATCTGCATCGTTCCGTACGTATGGGCGCAATTGCTACTCCAAGTACTCCCGCTGGCAACAGGTATGTACGACAATTCGGGCTATTTGTGCCTTTCTAGCTAGGATCCTTATTTTCTCTGGAATAAAAGAGGACATGCATTACGATTAGTGGTAGTGCTAGTTCTAGCTTCTTCTTCTTTTTATAATCCCTCTGATCCAAATTAATTGACTCAAATTTTGTTTAGATTCCGATGTATCTAAACTTATTTTACAGCTAGATATATCCGAATTTAGACAAAACCAAATCAACTAATTTGGATCGAAGGAAGTATTCAAGGTACTCCCGCCGCCCTAAAAAGTACATGTCGTAAATTTGGATGGATCTATTGTCTAGATACAACCAAATTTTGCGACATACTTTTCACGACGAAGAAAGTATAGTTAGTTTTAGCTAGCTTGCATATATCGTAGGGGGTTAATTTTAGTATGCTATGTCTCGTGCCTAGGACCACAAGGCAACAGGAACCGAAGAATACTATGAAGAAGTTTTTATTTCTTTTCAAAGTGAAGGTTGGATATCAAGTTTCCGATAAACACAAGGCTATTGGACCAAAGAAGATATTCAGGCTATGCATTCATGACGAGTATGGCATCAGGGCACTTGCCAAACCTGCAGCTATAATAGAATCAACTGCACTAAGGAGGGAAATAAAGCTTCGTATGGAGAGGCGAAAGCTTATGT
This sequence comes from Avena insularis, assembly GCA_023614405.1. Lineage (NCBI taxonomy): Eukaryota > Viridiplantae > Streptophyta > Magnoliopsida > Poales > Poaceae > Avena > Avena insularis. Next base: position 336,690,206 of record CM042687.1, read on the forward strand.
GGATCTATGAGGACGTGCATCCCAACATCCGTAAATGGGCAGCTTTCAAAGAAAATGCCAAGACCATGGCTCAACTGCATCTTACAATGGACAATGCAATAGACAAGTACGCGGACCGACGCATGCGAGCTGGATTGTTTTATTTGATTGCAGATTTGCATGATTTTACGTTCACGGTTCGTAGTCATCTGTATGGCGACAACAGATTCTTGAGAGATCTATGGAGAAAGAAGAGACTAGAGCGCAGGATGAGTCGAACTAGTCATGAGATATGCAACAGTTTCGAAAGTGTCAAGGAAGATGATCAATTTGGCACAAACCTTACCTCCACTCTCGTCGCGGTGTTGAAATTGTGTGGCAGAAGGCACGTGTTTGGCATGCTACTTGTTATTTCCTCAGCTTTCGCGATAGTATATTTGTAAATAACTGTTCAGTTGGGTTGATTTTGGTGCTACTACTTAGTTTTCTCATGAATTGAGAAATAATCGTTCATATTATTTTACAATGCAAGAGTTTGAAATTTACCACATATTTTCGCGGAAGCGCCGGCTGTTCGCGATTTTGATTCTCGGCGGAGTATACTCGATTAAAATACTTCTCCACACGCGGGACGATGCTACTCCAACCAGAAGTCCAGAACCGGTTCGCCCGGTAGGAATAGGAATACGAGCTCGGGACGATCCTGTATCGAAATCAGGGTCCAAAACTAGTCGGCTACAAGCCTACAACAGCATTTATTTAAACATATCACACGCGTACTCGTGTAACATCAAATGGAAGTTCAAAAATAATAATCAAATAGGTGTTTACTAGTTCGAGCTACCCTTACCTTATATATCGTTTACTATCTATATAAATAATCTGCATCGTTCCGTACATATGGACGCAATTGCTTCTCCAAGTACTCCCTCTGGCAGAAGGTATGTAGGCAAGTTCAAGCTATTTGTGCCTTATTTTTCTTCCGAAGTTATTTCTACTTCCTCCATCTCGAATTATATGTCTCAGATTTGTTTAAATTCACATATATCTAGACATATTTTAATGTATAGATACATAGAAATTTAGATAAATCTCTGACATCTAATTCGAGATGGAGAGAGTATAATATTGTGCCTTATTTTTCTTCTGAAGTTATTTCTAGTATTCTTAGTATTTGTGCCTTATTTTTCGTGGAATAAGGGCATGCATTAGTATTGGTAGTATAGTACTAGCTTGGCATCTTCCTTTTTAATCAAAAGTAACAGTTTTAGCTAGCTTGCATATACGTAGGGGGTAATTCTGGATGTTGTGTCTAATACCTAGGGCCAAACGGCAGCAGAAACCGAAGAATACTATGAAGAAGTTTTTATTCCTTTTCAAATTGAAGGTTGGATGTCAAGTTTCCGATAAACACAAGGCTATTGGATCAAAGAAGATATTCAGGCTATGCATTCATGACGAGTATGGCATCAGGGCACTGGCCAAACCTGCGATTATGATAAAATCAACTGCACTAAGGCGGGAAATAAAGCTTCGTACGGAGAGGCGGAAGCTTCTATGGATTTATGGGGGCGTTCTTCCCAACATCGATACATGGGCAGCTTTCAAGGAAAATGCCGAGACCATGGCACAACTGGATCTTACAATTGACAATGCAATAGACAAGTACGCGGACCGACGCATACGAGCTGGATTGTTTTATTTGATTGCAGATTTGCATGATTTTACGTTCATGGTTCGTAGTCATCTGTATGGCGACAACGGATTCTTGAGAGCTCTATGGAGAAAGAAGAGACTAGAGCGCAGGATGAGTCGAACTAGTCATGAGATATGCAACAGTTCCGAAAGTGTCAAGGAAGATGATCAATTTGGCACAGACCTTGCCTCCACTCTCGTCGCGGTGTTGAAATTGTGTGGCAGAAGGCACGTGTTTGGCATGCTACTTGTTATTTCATCAGCTTTCGGATAGTATATTTGTAAATAACAGTTCAGTTGGGTTGATTTTGGTGCTACTGCTTAGTTTTCTCATGAATTGAGAAATAACCATCCATGTTATTTTACAGTGCAAGAGTTTTGAAGTAACACCACATATTTTTTGGACGATTAACTAGCATATGACGTACGCTGCAAGATGATGACACATTATTAGGTCCCGATGTTACAGAAGTAGGTCCGCGCTTCAAATTTACTATTTACAACCCTATTCAAACACCTTACTCCAAATCTCTCCAAAAGATTTTGCTCACGCAACTAATTGTGAAATCTCGATTAACTACAGGAACCATTAGATCCAAAGCAGAGCAAACATATGAACACATAAAAAACAAACATAAGTACAAATTTAGTATGACAGATAAAAAACAAACAAAAGTATAAATTTAGTATGACCGAAAATATTACACGAAAAACATGTCTAGTTAACCCCCAAATTGCAGAAAAACAAGCACGAGCAATTTCGCTCTCCAAAATGTGCAAATAACTAAAATGTATTTATGTTGTTTAATTTGGGCTTAAAAAGTTGTATGAAACATTTGTATGTGGTTTTGGGCTTAAAATTTTAAAACTAACTAGTTGCACATTTTAATCTCAAACCATATAAATGTGTGGCTTTGGGTTTTAATTAGGCGCAAACTAAGATAAGAGATTTATGCAAATTCGGGATTCAATATGTAAAAGCTACTTAATTTATAGTTTTAAAATTAAAAGTACACTAAATAACTATTTGCAAATCCATGTACCACAAAGTGCAACCACCCAATTCCCTAATTTTAATCATGATACTAATTATAGAGGACTTTAAAATAATTAGCGTAGTGGACAAAAATAAATACATCTATACCTAATCTATCTCGGTTTTCCACTAGTGGAAACAACCCCATGTGTCCCGGTTGGTAAGGGGCTTTAGTCTCGGTTCCCCAACCGAGACGGGGCAATCGGGACTAAAGCCCCAATCTTTAGTCCCGGTTTCGCCACCAACCGGGACAAAAGGGCATACACGTGGCCGCGGCAGAGGGCGGGAACAATCCCGGTTCGTAACACGAACCGGGACAAATAACCATCTGTCACGGCAGAGATTTGACACATTTCTCTGCGGCGACAGAGAATTCATCTTGGCAACTTTTGTTGTTGCGGCAGCATTTTGGCCACTTTTTGTGCCGCGGCAGAGAATTCATTTATGTTATTTTATTGCTTATTTAGTGTTTTGCACTCATCAATGAAGGAACCATTATATTACACAAGATCATCACGACAATATAGATCCAAATATCGAACATATTACATTCGATACATGGATCGAGTTCATGCACTACATATAAAATAAGCTCTTTGTACAATCCCTATTGTTTATACACACCCGAATAGTATTCCCCTTTTGGGTTTAGGACTTCTGCATCCAAGAATCCCGCCAATTCCTCCTGAATTGCTCGTACGCGATCCTTTGGCAGAAGACCGTCCCGTAGACGTTCGATCTGATTTTAAAAAGGAGTCAGTCTATATCAATGAAACTAAACACAATTTGATGGTAATTTAAAACTATAGAAATTGTTTACGTACGTGGAGTTGCTCTAAATTTCTGCTCTTCTCACAACACGTCTGACGGATGAACTCGCAAACATAGTATCCACATAAATTGTTCCCTGGTCCCTGCGTTAGGCACTTTACGAGAACAGAGTTCAATCAAAAAAATAATCAAGCATGATAATAACGGTATCAAAACTAGAATCAAAGAGATGCGCGGATATAGCTAGTGGTGCTTACATCTAGTGGTTGAAATATAAGCCCCTCTTTCCAAACACCCCTAGCCTTGTTGGTGAACCGTTTCCAAGCGCTGCCCGGCGAAGAAAACGAATAAAAGAAGTTATTAATTACTTGATATCATAAAATTCATGAACGTTGCCGATATAGTGTCGTAATGATTAGAATTACCGCTGGAGAAGCATCTGCATGTCCTTCCACTGCTCAAGGGGTTTATGTTTCGAGTCCATGACTAGTACACGCCCTTTGTCAAGTTGAATGATTAATAGAATATAGTGAAAGTTGCGCATGCATAACTAATCAATTATATACTTAACATCGAGTAAGCGAAACAGAAAGTGTATACAAGACAATAACACCCACTCGAAGTTGTAAGGAAATAGTATTTCCTTTCTGGTTTCTTGAAACCTTAACGCGTGTACGATATTATCCTCCGTATCCTGGGGGTTTGTTTTGAGATTAGCTTGATGAACCCAATATGGGTCAATGAACCCAATGTCATAGATTTGTCCTCTGCTGCATTCGAGAATCTTCATTCTGCATATTATAGTATGATTATATACATGCAATAAATGAGGTGAGATAGCTAGAGACTAAATTAATTACAGAATTAGTACTTACAGACAATAGGCACTGATGATCGATTTTCCAAGGCGTCTTGATTGAATAGTTGAAATAGTTCATAAAATTCAATGGATATCATGACATCTATTTCTTTCCCATAATGCTTTTTTTTAACCTTCGGCACTATCCAGTTAGCCCCGGCCTTTGTGGCATGCATGTACCAGTTATGCAATCTTCGCATTTTTGTTGGAAGATTATAGTATGATCCAGAGGTTTGACGAGAGGTTTGTCGTACTGGTATTTGTATGCTACTTCATACACGGGGAAGTACTCTAACTGGGATAAGTATTAGGCAATACTCATACCTTGAGCAGTGGCAGCTTCTCTGTATTGTGCAACTACCTCTGGATCATACTACTCTTTGGCCGCATATTTGCTCGACCCCACATTGGTATGAGAAATCACCTTGAGAGGGGCGCAAGACTGTTTTGCTTGTTCTCCGAGCTGGGCAACATATTTCTCGCTTGCATCAGTACTGCTCTTCGAGGCTTGTTGTGCCGCATGTGACTTGAGAATAGAACGCTCATAGTCTGATGACAGCTTTGGCTCGGGTTGATGAAGAGTCTTTAGCATTTTGAACACTCTGGCTTTTTCTTTTTTGGTGCTGGGGAACTCTGGATCTTTCGGCCGCCTTAGATTAGCGAAAAATGCTGTCGTTTCCGCATCAACAATAGCCGTAGTCTCCTATTCAGTACAGTCATAAGCTCTCTTGGGAGGAACCTTTGGTACTTTTGGAAGAGGCTCTTGTTTATGTTTCGGCGACCGCTTACCATGATGCAGAGTAGCGGTGGTACGCTTACGCTTTTTATCCTGAGGCGCCGGCGATGGCTGCCGCGGCGATGGCTGCGCCGGAGATTGGTGAGGCGACGGAGACGGGTGAGGCGACGGAGCCGGGTGAGGCGACGAAGACGGCTGCCGCGGCGGCGACGACCTCGCTGGAGACGGGTGAGGCGGCAGCGAAGATGGCCTTGGCGTGTGATTTCGAAGCACGATACATTCCTTTGGCCATAGAATGGTGACGTTTGTTGCGTCTTCCAGTTCAGTCACATCCCATTCACCTGCAGGGTAGTCAAGCTTCAAAACTTCAAAGGTGGGCATGATTTCATCCACCCCGACAACAGTGTAGCCCTGTAGAACCAGACGTCAGTGGTAAGTTGGTGTGGATCCAATTGGTAAGGCATAGCCGACCGCCACCTTCATTGATATGTTCACAACTTTGACATGTAGCTCTCAGTGTGTCATCTGTGTGATATCATCCACTGGGTAGCCAACAGGAGCCGTCGTTGGTACACCATCGTCATCGTCATTGTCATCACCCGGGACCTCGGTGGAAGCCACACTCCTTTTTCGATTATTCGATAGGCCGGTAGCATCGAATGCAGGTTCTACCACCATGTGCTGCTGAGATGGGCCGGTAGTACTTTGCTCTTTACGTACGTTAATTTCATCTTGTTGTTGCTTTATACGTTCTTCAATTATACGCATTCGCTCTTTCTGAATATCTGCTTCAACTTGCGTCTTGTCCTTTCTCCTCTGACGGCTTCTATCAGGATATTTCTTCCTCTCTTCGGGAAACCCAGTCCTTCATGGTTTGGAGCCTCTTGTGCCCCGTGTTCGTCCATCATGTTCCTTATTTCAAAGGGCGAGTGTGAGCTCACCATTCTCTCTATTAGGAATGAAGTCCCCATCTTTAACAACCTTTACTGTTTTTCTCATCTTCTCGATTGGCAAGGGGTCTTCTTTATGTCGTATGTTATATATACACTTCCCTTCCGAGTCCAACGTGCCCCCATGCCCGTAAAACCAATTCCTTGCACGTTCGATCCAATCGTCTGTCTCTAGGATGATCTTTTTAGCACACAGGTCATCCTCAAGTTTCTTCCACTTAGGAATGCCAGCCCTGTAGCCACCTTGCCCCATAGTATGGTGATACTTCTTGTTAGCAGCATTGAGCTTATTCGTTGTAGACATTTTCTTAGCTTTTTCTGATGTCTTGTAATTCACAAACTCATCCCAGAATGGTTCCTAAACTCAACATCACCAGGGTCATCTCTTCTGATCTTATACCGCAATGCATTGCATACCGGGCATTTATCTAAATTCTCATACTCCTTACCGCGGTAGAGGATGCAGTCATTAATGCATGCATGTATCTTTTGCACATCTAATCCTAGAGGACAGAGAGTCTTCTTTGCTTCGTAGGTACTCTCAGGAAGTTCATTATGTTTTGGAAACTTCCGCTACATTATTTTCAGCATCTTTTCAAATGAGGAGTCAGTTAGACCACACTCTGCCTTCAATCGCAGCAATTCCAGTGTGGTACCGAGCTTTGTGCTGCCATCTTCACAATTTGGGTACAACAATTTCTTGTGATCTTCTAACATGCCCTCTAACTTCAACTTCTCATTTTCTATTTCATAGTCTCGCTTTGCATCAGAAATGACCCTACCAAGTTCATCAACCGGCTCATCTGATGCCCGTTCTTCACCTTCTTCCTCTTCATTGTCTTCCATTGCAGTATCACTGTATTCAGGAAACATATGATGATAGTTGTTATCATCATCTTCTTCACCGTCTTCCATCATAACCCCTCTTTCCCCGTGCTTGGTCCAGCAATTATAGTTGGGCATGAAACCTTTCATAATCAGGTGGCCACGAATGATTTTCGAGGAAGAGTACTCCTTGTTGTTCCGACATTGAACACATGGACAACGTATAAAACCATTCTCTTTGTTTGCCGTAGCCACATCAATAAATTTATCCACGCCTTTCATATACCCAGGTACACGCCGGTCACTGTACATCCATTCCCGACCGTTCATCTGCATCATATAAGTAAGTTTATCAAAAACATGACATCATAAATAGTGAAATGACCAATTCACATCGACACATGCATTGTATCAATGACAGAGAAAAGATAAGATTGCTAACCTCGATCGAGGGAAATAAAGAGGAGAGAAAGCTCAAGTGCGTCTCGGACACCTTCTATATTTTTGTTCTATGAGAAATTGAACGGGATCATTCACTCAAACATTTCATCAAACACCTTGAATGCATGCATAGGGAAAAAAACTAGCACACCCCTCACACCTTCCACCAAGAAAAAACAGAGTGGAGGCAGAGGGCTGGAGCGTTGCATTTATAGAGAGCGGGATCATACGTCCCGGTTTGTAACACAAACCGGGACTAAAGGCGTGTGCCACACCACGTGGCTGACGCCCAACCTTTAGTCCCGGTTTGTGTTATAAACCGGGACGTATGCCCCCTACCAACCGGGACGCATGCCTCCGGCCCCGTGCCCTTCGCCGAATCGATGGCGTGTCAAGATTAGTCCCGGTTTGTGGCGGAACCGGTACTAATGCTGTTAGGAGGCACGAACGGATAGCCTGTTTTCTACTAGTGTTCGTCTCCCTGGATTTTTGTCCGTCGTACCTCTTTGCACTTCGGCCCCTCAAAAATACTGGAATAAACCTGAAATCCACAAAATACATAGTTTTGCATTATAAACACTCAACCCAATCCACTCACCTCTGCGTGATCCCCTTCCCTCCTCTCTCAATGGGGAAGCATCGATGCTGGGAATGGGGAGCGACGGTGCCATCTCGAGCGAGTCCAGGTAGGTTGCCGTGGAAAAGGAGTGGAGTGAGTCCTCACGCCACCACCGATGACCCATCCCGAGGCCCAGCATGCCTCCCCGGCATCCCCGGTCATTTTCGTGGCCTTGTGACCCACGTGAACCAGCGCCGCCACACCCTCGAGCTTCGGCACCAGGCCCTGCGGCCGATGCATCCCGCACAGATCATGGAGGGGGTAAGGGAGAAGTGGCGGGGGATGTGAGTGGAGGACGACGGAGTGCAGGCATGGGGGAAGGGAAGGGGCAAAGGAAGAGGTGGGGGCCTTGTCGCGAGGAGAATAGTACAACCGCCGCCATGGGGATCGAGATCGAACGGAGGGGTTTTAGACCGACCCTATCCCGATCTCCTGGCTCCAACCAGAGCCACTGCTTTGTCGCCCATCAGTGCTCTTCCACCCCCATATGAGCTCATTCACCCCGGCCATCTAGGACAAGGGAAGTAATTCCTCTTTCTGTGTCAGGTTCAGTCAACGTGATGCCATGGATGTTCTAGTCTGGTAGTTGTGGATGGAAACTGCTACAGCCATGGAGGCACTGGGCATCAGCATAAGACACACAACAATGAGAAATTATGAGTTTTAGTTGATCTATTGTAATTTTTTATCATTTGAGAATAGGGGATATTGTTCCATAATTTATTACTTAATCCCTTTCCATTGTAGCAGTCAGTTGAATTCCACAGTATGATTGGAATTTCAGATAAACTCTTCCGGGCTTAGAACCACTTTCCTTGCTTTTAATAGAAATAACCATTTTTTCTGACTATTGTAGAAAATATATTATACTACTTATGCATATTCTTCCACTGCGATGCATGCCCTGACTCCTGAATGTCTTCCGTCAAAAGAACTCTGGAATGTCAAGAAGTAAATATGTTTACAACATGGAGAGTAAAATCATATTACACTGCAGGACAACAATTCGAATCGATCAATCATAGCATTTCAGAGGCTAATCAAATTTCGCAAACTTAGGACGTTTAGAGGCTCTTTGTGCATGCAGTTAAGAGGATGTGTCTTTAGGTCTTCCTCATTTTAACTTTTTATTTGTTTTTTGGTCAATGAATAATATCCCATGTTCTACTTTCTATAGATAAAAGAACTAATTAGTAACTTCTTAAGCCTATAGTTAAAGGGGATTGAATTGTTTTGACAAGTAGTAGTTAGTGAAATCATCATTTAGTAACTTGTTCAAATTAATTTTTGGAGCAATACAGGCATTTATATGAAATAAGTTTTTAATTATACACAGAAACCACTCTTGGCATTGACTGTAACACTTTAAGGGCAATCAGAATATATTATGTTATATAACATATGGTTATGCAAGAATGTTGTTGCAGGCCCTATGCTCACTGATTATATTACCAATTTAGTGGAAAAAATCACGTTTATTGGAGAAATCTATTTTAGTGAAATTGTTCATACTTAATTAGTTTCGTACTTGAGATATAACTAAGGACTTAAAAAGTTTATGAACTCATGTTCTCACTGGAGACTCGAACCAGCTGTATTTAGTTTTGAAGTTTTCAAGCCATCTACATCGATAAATGACCTATCGATTTAGCCAGATGATATTTTGCTTTGGATTCTTTTATAGTGGTTTAGCACGGCAAGATTGGAACTCTGATTTTCTCGATAATGTCTATACATTGTTTTTTGAAACGGGTTATAGTAGTTCTCTTTGTAGTATTTACTTTTAAAGATTAGTGCCATCAAGCACACCTCAGGGCCGCCGAGGAGAAGCAAGATCGCGTCACGGAGAACTAGCAGAGTCATCAGCTGAAGGTTACATGTGCATTAGTTGGCTGCAGCATGACTACTCGTGTATGTCCAGATGGAAGTTTTTACATTTTGTAGCACTTAAGCTATGGCAATTAAATGGTAGTGGGTGGCACCTTTCAGATTGGAACCTTGAGAATCAAAGCTTGATGTTCCATCATCATGATCTGCTGTTTGCGAAATGTTTTCTTCAGCATTGAGATTCTCTGGTATTTCTACAGCTCTCCTGCGACGAGAAAAGGGGTACGATGTTAGATTTTAGATTGCCCTTTCTTAGATCAAAATGTTAGGATGGGTCTGAAACACCAAAATGACACCTGAAGCTAATTTTGTTTCTTCCAATCCGAAACAACTTCAAAGTGGCACTGTAGTTTGTCGCAACTGTTGTGCCATGAGGAGTAGAGACAACAAAACTATTAGTCAACAAACCAGTGCACAATGTTTTGGCACTAAAGACCGATGGTGCTTTTTTCATCGTCTTTCATGGAATATCTGTGAACTAAAAAACTTAAGCATAAGAATAAGTAACCGCTTTACTAGGAAGAAAAAGGGCAAGCTAAATTCATCCGCTTCTTTCTTGTATCAGTTGAGAATGGTTGGTTATGATAATGCAGTTCCGAAAATGCTCACATATGGTGTCTCCCTTATCGTTACACCACCTATGAATGCATATGTGGTGAGAGTATTGCAGGCAGCAACCAACTAATTCATGTAATACCTCCATATATTGGTATGACTAAATGGACATCTGCTAGAAAATAAAATGGTTGTCGAATCTACTTGGAAGTCATAATTGTATCAACACCAGGTGTGATGATACCCCTGATAAGTAAGTCAAATTTGCGGTGTGAGTTTTCAACTATTAGGAAAGAACATTCTCAATTTCCCAAGTAATGACGAGATTGTTCTTTTTCGTAAAGAAAAACTAAAGAATATGGATTTAAATGGCACAAGCCAAGCTTTCAGACATATTAAGTGGACCAACATGTTTCACTTATGATTCCTATGTTTAATTTTATGAGTTTTCAAACTTCGTCTTTGCTAACTCTGCCTACTTGAATGATTTTATGTCGGCTTATCGAAAATAGGTCAAATTTGAACTATAAGAAAATTGTAGGTTTGGTTTGAAATTTGTGCGTTCTTTTGAGGTAACCATCGGGGGGAATTTAATATATCACAAACCACCAGCTAGAGTTTTGACAGCATGTTCAACTTCTTGTTAAATTTTTCATCTTGACAATTTAATGAAATTAGGTAAAACTCGACCTACTAGTAAGCGCGGTAGATTGCTCTTGAATTGTAATTGTCTTTTGACGGTAGATTGGTGCATCTTATTTTTAGTAAAAAAATTCTGTCAGTGTGAGTATCCAACTATTAGGAAAGAACAATCTTAATTTTTTGGTGATAACGAGATTATTCCTTTCTATAAAGAAAGTCTGAAGAATATGGATCTGAATGCCACAAGCAGACCTTTCAAATATCTATAGTGGACCAACGTGTTGTACTTACAATTTCCATGTTTTATGATTTTTCAAACTTCGACCTAGCTAACTCTGCCCACATGAATAACTCTATGTCGATTTATCGAAATTAGGTCAATCTTGAACTACAGGAAAATTGTAGGTTTCTTTGAAAGTTTTGCGATTTTTTTAAGTAACCATCGGGAGGGTCATTTAATATATCACGAACCACCACCGAGAGTTTTGAAATCATATTCAACTCATTGCTAATATTTTTCATCTTGACAACTTAACGAAATTAGGTCAAACTTGAGGTACGAGTAAGCACGATAGATTACTCTTGAATTAATTGTCTTTTTGAAGATACATGGGTGCATGTTCTTTTAGTAAACAATGTCGTCGGTGTGAGTTCCCAACTATTAGGAAAGAACATTCTCAATTTCTGAGTGATAACAAGATTGTTCCTTTTTGTAAAGAAAGTCTGAAGAATATTGGATCTGAATATGCCACAAGCCAAGCTTTCATACATATATATTGGACCGACATGTTGTACTACTTATGATTCCCATATTTCATGAGTTTTCAAACTTCGTCCTTGCTAACTTAGCCAGCTTGAATGACTTTATGCCAATTTATCAAAATTGGGTCAAATTTGAACTACAGAAAAATTGTAGGTTGCTTTTAAAGTTTTGTGATTTTTTGGAGGTAACCATCGGGGTTTCATTTAATATATCACAAACCACCACTGAGAGTTTTAATAACAGGTTCAACTTCTTGCTAAGATTTTGCATCTTGACAATTTAACGAAATTAGGTTAAACTTGAGCTACCAGTAAGCGTGATAGATTGATCTCGAATTAAATATTATTTTAAAGGTAGATGGGTACATCTTCTTTTAGTAAATGATGCCATCAGTGTGTGATTCCAACTATCAGGAAAGAACATTCTTAATTTTCCAAGTGATAGACTTGGATATCATTTTCATTTTCTATAAGGTCCTTGATGCAACCTATACTTCCATCGACCGTGTTAACTGAAGCTCACTGCTCCACGGGACCTGTGTCAGTTAAAGGAAAAGGCCACCGCCCCAATTTTCATACAATCTAGACCTTGCTTTCGGATATGTCGTAAACGTATCTATAATTTTTGATGCTCCATGCTTGTTTTATATCATTTGCCTTATGTTTTGTCTACACTTTGAGGTATTTTTATAAACTTTCTGGAACTAACCTATTGACAAGATGCCATAGTGCCAGTTGCCTGTTTTCTGCTGTTTCTGGTTTCAAAAAAGCTAAAAAATGAACATTCTCGAAATTGGATGGGTCAAAAGCCAAAGTTACTATTTTTCCCGGAGCAACACGAAAACACGAAGCAGAGACGGAGGGGTGCACCAGGGTGGGCACACCCTATGGTGGATCCACCAGGGGGTGTAGCCCACCTGTCCACCTCCTCGCTTTGCCCCTTCGCCTATAAAAGCCTCTCGAGGAGAAAACCCTAAATCATCGACCAAAAAGCCACGAAAAGTTCTGCAGCGCCGTGGCCACCGAAGGGGAGATTTGGGGGACAGAAAGTCTCTGTTTCGGCACCCTGCCGGGACGGGGAAGTGCCCCCGGAGCGATCTCCATAGATCTCCACCACCATCTCTATCGCCATTGCTGATTCCCGTGATGAGGAGGGAGTAGTTCTTTCTCGAGGCTAAGGGCTCTACCAGTAGCTATGAGTTCATCTCTCTCTCTCTATGCATAATCTTGTTGTGGTCATGAGCTTTGTAATCAAGTAGATCTACTTTGCTACTCAAGTGCTTCAATAGATCTCTTCTCTCCCCACGTGTGTGAACGTGACAGCGTGTACACCATGGTAGCACTTAGGATAGAGTTCATAAATATTTACCATGAGTATATTTGGAGTTGGATGTCTTTATGAAATTGTGGTGTTTGTTGGAACCATCTAGCGCTCAAGGTGACAGTGCGGGGTTATCTAGATGGGAAAGGCGGCCTTTCAGGTGTGTTGTTTATAGCCCTACCATGGATTAGAGTATCAAACCGGAGAGTAGTTCAGGGTAGTATCATAAAGTGAAGATATTTATATGAGAGAGTGTTCACTAGTGAAAGTATGATCCCTAGGCCTTGTTTCTAAACATTGAAACACCATTTGCAACTAGATCTGTTACATGTTTGCTTGCTTCCATCATTTTTCCTTTAGTCTTTTCCTCCCTGTCAAAAGCTCTTTTCTGGACCGTTACCACTTATAGTCATCCATGCCACTTGTATTTCACTATCTCTTCACCGAATTAGTGCACATATACACCTGACAAGTATATTGGGTGTGTTGGGGACACGAGACTTTCTGTATCTTGATTGCAGGGTTGCTTGAGAGGGATACCTTTGACCACTTCCTCCCTGAGTTTGATAAACCTTGGGTAATCCACTTGAGGGAAACTTGCTGATGTTCTATAAACTTATGCAGTTGGAGGCCCAACAACTATCTATAAGAATAGAAGTGCGTAGACATCAAGCTATTTTCTAGCGCCGTTGTCGGGGAGGTAAGGTAAAAGGTACTCACATCCACCGGTATGAGTGCTCTAAGTTATTTCCTTTAGATTCTGCAATTTTGTCTTTTTGTTTCTCGTTTTCACTAGTTAGGCTTAATGGGAAACAACAACAAAATTAGAGAGATTTATAATATTTATCTTGAGTTATGACATGAAGTGTTTGAAAAGAAAATTAAAAAACCTATGGAGCTTTATTTTCATGCTAATAGCAATGTTATTAGTATGAATCCTTTGAACACCATTATTGCTAATGCTATGGAAACGTCTAAGCTTGGGGAAGCTAGTTTTTATGAAAATGATCTTTTTAGTTCCCAAGCTTTGGAAGATAACTATTCTATTGCTTATGATGATACCAAACCTCCAATATATGATGATTACAATGATGATGATATTTTCAGTCCACCTACTATTGAGGAGAAAATTAATTGTGATTACAATATTCCTCCTATATTTTATGATTATGGTTATGAGAATAATAATGATAGCTATTTTGTTGAATTTGCTCCCACTACAATTAATAAGAATGACTATGCTTATGTGGAGAATAATAATTATTATATGCATGTGGCTCATGATAAGAATGTTTTATGTGATAGTTATATTGTTAATTTTATTCATGATGCTACTGAAGGTTATTATGAGAGAGGGAAACATGGTATTATGTATCTCAATAATATTAAGGTTCCCCTCTTTATGTTGAAAATCTTGAAGTTCCACTTATTTTGCTTTCCTATGCTTGTTGCTTTGTGATTTCATGACTTGTTTATTTACAAGATTCCTATGCATAGGAAGTGGGTTAGACTTAAATGTGTTTTACATTTGCTTCTTGATGCTCTCTTTTACTTCAATTCATATTTATTATGTGAGCATCTTCTCATACTATCAAGCCTAACTTAAAGGCGTTAAAGAAAAGTACTTCTTGGGAGATAAAACAATAGTTTTCTTGAGTCTTGGAAGCTATTACTTCTATAATAACCTCTCCTTATCCTTTTTACTTGATTTTTGTGCCAATAATAACCTCTAATGAGAGGGAAGTAAGATTTGGGGAACTGCTGTCCCAAACAGATTTTTGTGCTTCACTGTAAAAATTTGTGAAAAATATCTGTATGTCGGATTGAGCTTTAATTTTCTGAATAAATCCCCCGGGTTGTTAGCTAACTTTTGTTAGTTCAGCACTTTTCGATTTGAGCAACAGAAGGTTTTCGAAAAAAATCAGTTTTTACCTGCTGGTCTGTTTTGACAGATTTCTGCCGTTATTTGCATTTGTCTCCTATCGATTTATTTTTGAGTTCTTTTTGGTAAATTGAGATTTTTGAGGGAATTGCTATAGTATCTTGTATTTTTAATGAAAGTTTTGCTGTTTTGAATCTAAACCCAAAGGTTTATTACTTTTGAATTCACTAATGTTGCTAATGAAGATTGTGTGAAGTTTTGTATGAAGAAATAATTTCAGGTGTAGGGGAAGAATGATGTAATGAGATGAAGAATGGATAAAATATAAAGCTTGGGGATGCCACCCCGTGTCACCCCAAGAAATATTCAAGAGGTACAAGCGTCAAAGCTTGGGGATGCCCAAGGCATTCCCTTCTTCATCAATAAAAATCTCAGGTCTCTTTCTAGACACTTCGTTTTTATGGTTTCATGCACTGTTATGTTGTTCTTGGAGCGTCTTAGTTTTTGATTTAGTTTTATTTTTCTTTGTTTTCTGCAATAAGTTGGTTGGATCCCAACACACTTCTTCTGGAGAGAGACACACTCTGTTTTCATTGCCTAGAACACTCTAGTTTTCATTATTATTGTTTTGTGAGTGTTCTCTTTTCTAGCACTGTGTTTAGCCTTAGTTTTCTTATGCTTTCCGCTTAGAATGTTTTAGTTCTTCTTTGTGGATTTGTGAGACAAGATCACTGATATTTATTGATTATCATCTTTGTGAGTTGTTTCAAATAAGCCGGTTGGTGTTGGAAAAGAGTAGAAAGTTTCATGCTTATAGTGGTACAAAAGGGAGCTTGCTTTGACTGTGGCCTAGACTTTATCATGTTATGTTAGATGTTGCTTTGACCTTATGCTTAGTGATTATTTTTGTAGCATGACTTGTTCCAAACAATTAGGATTGCTTAATGTGCCTTGTAAGAATCATGCGTTGTTTTAGCATACAAAAGCATAGTATTGTGGTATTCTTCTTTGATGCTTTGTTTGGGTTGACTTGGCACATGTTCACACCATGTTATGACTATGAACAAGTCACCTTAGCCTCTATGATCATTTAGTTTTTGACTTGTGGTACCACTTTATGCTTTGATTAGTAATGTTTTGTCGCTCTGCATGATTATGGCCATTATTGCTCTCTTAGTTGGTCGCTCCCAGTCTTTTGCTAGCCTCCACTTGTATGAGTAAGCTCTACTCATGCATCCAACTCCCAAGAAACCAAGTTATTCCAAAGTGTCCACTATAAATTCCTATGCATGGTGTGTTACACCATTCCAAGTATATTCTTGTTTTATCTATCTTCCAAATTAAACTTATTATGTGAAAACTTAGTGATTAAAGCTCTCACAAACTTGAAGGCAAACTTTATTTTTCTTGCCCTAAATAAAATTGAACCATTGTGTCATCTATGTTGTATATGCTTGCACTTATACGTTGGAATTAGCAGAATCATGCTGTCATGGGGAACGCTTTCAACATTGCACTTGTACATTGTACACAGTTGATATCATGCTCTTTTGTTTGCAGATGTCGTCGGTGTGAAATAAAAGGGGAGCTTATAAGTCCATGGATTTATGTATGTGTGTTAGGGAAACTCCTGGGCAGCTAGCCAAAGCCATGCCAAATCATGGTGGAAACTTGCAGCATCACCATAGTGAGCAATCTATGAAGCTTTATTTTTAATAAAAAAAGAGACATATTGAAAAGAGGAAGAGAGAGAAAAGCACCATTTTCCCATGGTAAATAAGAAGATTGCTAAGATGCTCATTGTCTGCTTGCCTTGGCATTTTGATTATGGGATAGCTCTTGTATCATGTGCAAGGGGTACCCCGTTGGCGGTTCTCTATGATACACATGTGCTTACTATGACAAGAACTGACGGGTGACTAAAGTTTGAGTAGCATGAGGAGCGGCCCTCGTACTCAAGGGACATGAGATTTCCAACTTATACTTTGTCAAGCATATACTTCATAGTTTGTTCACTTTAACCTTAATCACTTCAAGATGATTATGATAAGGGCAATGAGAGCTGAAAGATAACAAGTACCATAATTTTTGGAAGCTCTTTATGAGACTTGAAATCACTGCTTCCCTTTTATGAAGGGCCTTTATTTCACCATTATATTGAGTCTCCACCTTCTATCGTTAAGCTCCAATTAAGAGAGCATAGTTGCCATTCTTAGTTCTATGTGTATTATCCCAAAACTTATTGATTGATTCATATTGCTGATATTACTTCCTCTTGAACTATTTGTATCTAATCACTCTTATGAACTTTGAAGGTGTCCTATGCATTTATTTGCTACTCCATGAGGGACAAGCTGAATGCCACTATGCTATGTTTTCTATATGTGAAACAAACAAACGTCTTTCAATGCATTGTTATTCATGATCTTTGTTTGTAACCTGATGGCGCCTAGCACTGTCGTGGGACGCTTCGTTGGAAACCCCAAGAGCAAGGTGTGATGAGCACAGTAGCAAGTTTTCCCTCAGTAAGAAACCGAGGTTATCAAACCAGTAGGAGGAAGGAAACGTCTCAAAGGTGTTGCAAGCAACATGGAAACCTACACAACACAAACTCAAGACTTTGCCCCAACGAATCAGTGAGGTTGTCAAGCTCACCGGTTTGCTGTAACAAAGGATTAAACGTATTTTGTGGAAGATGATGGTTTGCTGCAAGTAAATAGGTAACCGTGGAAGATGTATCATTGGTAAAGATTGGACCGGGTTCCATAGTTCACTAGAGGTGCTCTCCTTAGATAAACAACATGGCATGAAGGGTAAACAAATTATAGCAGGGCAATTGACAGGAACTGAGCAAGGCATAACAATGCAATACCAGACAAAAAGATCCTATGAGATTCGATTGGGCAATACAACAATATACATAGACCGCCATCCAAATGCATCTATGACTAGAAGTCCACCTTCAGGTTATCATCCGAACCCCCTCCAGTATTAAGTTGCAAGCAACAGACAACTGCTTTAAGAAAAGTGTGTAAGGTAAACAATCCACTTGTTCTATGAACAAGAGACCGTTGTTTTCTCCCTAGTAGCAACAACACATCTACAACCGAAGAGATTTTTGTCACTTCCCTTGGAAACTAGAGGCATGAACCCACTATCGAGCATAAATACCCCCTCTTGGAGTCACTAGCAACTACTTGGCCAAGATAGCTACTAAAAACGGAGAGCATGCAAGATCACAAACAACACATACGTGATAGTATCAAATAGACAAAACCATTAATCAATCTGACATAGTAATCTCAATATCCATCGGATCCCCGCAAACACATATTGCATGATTACAAATAGATTAGATCTTGATCATGAACAGAGCTCACAAGATCTATACATGAAAGAACAAGGAGGAGATACAACCATCTAGATACTACATGGACCCGTAGTCCAAGGTGGAACTACTCACGCTTCATACCAGAGAAGAAGGCCTCCGGGATGATCTCTCCTCCGGTAGGGTGCCGGGAAGAACTTCAGATCCCCCCCCCCGATCTAGTGAAGATGGTGGCGGCGTCTATAGAAGGTTTCGTGGAGTTTTGATCGGGTGCCTAGGGTTTTTGCATCAGGGGCTTCTTATAGGCGAAGAGGCGAGGCTGGGAGGCGGACGGAGGGCCCACACCCTACCCAGGCGCGGGGTGGGCCCTCCCGCGCCTACGGGGTGTGGCAGCCCTGGCTCGCCTCTCCGTCTCTCCTCTGGACTTCGTGACGCCCACAGTAAAATATTGACTTTGGCTTTTGTCCCGTCCAATTCCGAGAATATTGATTTTCTGCCTTCTGGAACCAAAAACAGAACAAAAATAGGCAACTAGCACTGTGGCAACTTGTTAATAGGTTAGTTCCAGAAAAGTATAAAAACACCTCAAAGTGTAGACAAAGCAAAGCAAAGTTGATACTAAACAAGCATGGAGCATCAAAAATTATAGATACGTTTGCGACGTATCAAGCATCCCCAAGCTTAACTCCTTCTTGTACTCGAGTAGGTAAGTGATAAAAAGAATAATTTTTGAGGTGACATGCACCGTCAAAACCAAGATCAAACCATTTGCAAGCATTGAAAGTTGGTATCAAAGAACTCTAAACATGTGCATGAAAGATGGAGTTCTAACAATAGGACATAGTAACTATGCATGCAACATGAAAAACTACAAACAAAGATTATGAATAACATGCATTGAAAAACTTTTGTTTGTTTCACATATAGAAAACATGGCATAGTGGCATTCAGCTTGTCCCCCATAGAGTAGCAAATAGATGCATAGGACACCTTCAAAGTTCATAAGAGTGACTAGATACAAATAGCACAAGAACAAGTAATATCACAATATGCATCAATCAATAAGTTTTGGGACACTACACACAGAATGGCAACTATGCTCTCTTAATGGTGCCTAAAGGTAGAAGGTGGAGACTCAAATAATGGTGG
Organism: Avena insularis; assembly: GCA_023614405.1. Classification (NCBI taxonomy): domain Eukaryota; kingdom Viridiplantae; phylum Streptophyta; class Magnoliopsida; order Poales; family Poaceae; genus Avena; species Avena insularis. The sequence goes on from CM042687.1 coordinate 336,709,643, forward strand.
AGGAAAGGCCTTTCATAAAGGAAGCAGGGATTTTAAGTTTCACAAAGAGCTTCCAAAAATTATGGTACTTATTAGCTTTCAGCCCTCATTGCCGCTATTATAAGCATCTTGAAGTGATTAAGGTTAAAGTGAACAAACTATGGAGTATATTCTTGAAAAAGTATAAGTTGGAAATCTCAAGTCCCTTGAATACGAGGGTCACACCTCATGCTACTCAACTTCAGTCACCTATAAGTTCTTGTCATGGTAAGTACATGCGTATCATAGAGAGCCGCCAACGGGGTATCCCTTGCACATGGTACAGGAGCTATCCCATAACCAAAATGACAAGGCAAGCAGACAATGAGCATCTCAGCGATCTTTTCATTTACTATGTCCATAGCTTTTTATTGAGGATGCTTCACAGAATGCTCATTATGGTGATGCTGCAAGTTTCCACCATGATTAGGCATGGCTTAGGCTAGTGGCCCAGGCATTTCTCTAACACAAAATACATAACTCCATGGACTTAGAAGCTCCCTCTTTATTTCACACCGGTGACATCCATAGACAAAAGAGCACGATATCAACTGTGTATAAAGTACAAGTGCAATGTTGAAAACGTTCCCCATGACAGCACAGTTCTGTTAATTCCAACGTATAAGTGCAAGCATATACAACATAGATGATACAATGGTTCAAGTTTATTAGGGTCAAAGAATATAAAGTGTGCCATCAAATTTGTGAGGGCTTTAATCGCTAAGTTTTCACATAACAAAATACTTTTAATTGGAAGATAGCTGAAAACAAGAATATACTTGGAATGGTGTAACACACCATGCATAGGAGTTTATAGTGGACACTTTGGAATACTTGGTTTCTTTGGAGTTGGAAGCATGAGTAGAGCTTACTCATACAAGTGGAGGCTAGCAAATGACTGGGAGCAACCAACTAAGAGAGAAATAATGGCCATAATCATGCAGAGCAACAAAACATTACTAATCAAAGCATAGAGTGGTACTACAAGTCAAGGACTAGATGATCATAGAGGCTATGGTGACTTGTTCATAGTCATAACATGGTGTGAGCATGTGCCAAGTCAACCCAAACAAAGCATCAAAGGAGAATACCACAATACTATGCTTTTGCATGATAAAACACTGCATAATTCTTTCAAGGCACACTAAGCAATCCCAATTGTTTGGAACAAGACATGCTACAGCAATAATCAGTAAGCATAAGGCCAAAACAACACCTAGACCGTCATGCTAAAGTCTAAGTCACAGTCAATGCAACCTCCTCTTGCACTTACCAAGCAAGAACTTTCTACTCCTTTCCAACACCAAGCAACTTATTTGAAAACAACACAACGAGAACGGGGGTCCAAACTACTTTATTCAAGCAAACTAAAAAAAACTAAGAAAACCAAACGAAAACTAAGACTCTCCAAGAAAAACACAATAGTGCATGAAACAATAAAAACGAAGTGTCTAGACAGACCTGAGCTTTTTATTGATGAAGAAGGGGATGCCTTGGGCATCCCCAAGTTTGACGCTTGTACCTCTTGGATAATTTTGGGGTGACACCGGGGTGGCATCCCCAAGCTTGAGCTTTTGTCCATTCTTCATCTCATTACATCATTCTCTCTCTTCACCTGAAATTTTTCCTTCATACAAAACTTCACACAATCTTTGAAAGGATCGTATGGGCACCTAGAGGGGGGGTGAATAGGTGCTACTTCAAATTTTCTTCTTTTTCAAATTAAGGTTTGACAATAAGGTAAATTCTCTAGATAGTGCAACTAAGGTGAATTTACCTATATGACAATTATGCAAGAACTACCACAACACAAAGTAGAAACAAGTAAGTAAGGTGCGGTAAAGGATAGAGGTAACCGAAAAGTGGACGCGGAGACACAAGGATTTGTTTCCCGTAGTTCCTTCCTTTTGAGGGGAAGTACGTCTACGTTTGGAGAGGGGGTGGTTTCAAACCACCAACGCCACGAAAGGCCTCCCTTGTTCTCCGATGAATCTCACCCCAACAGGATCGATTCACCTTCCACTATATCGGCAACCTTCAAGGTGGAAGCCGGCACCGTTACAAGTTTGGGGACACATCCACAACTTAATCGGAGGCTCCCAAATACAAGCAAGCTGTCAAAGCAATCAAAGACAAGCTTGTAAGAACAAAAGCAAGAGCTAGGGTTTCCAACAAAACACTAGAGCAAAGGGGCCCTCAATGAAATGAGGGGGAAATGAAAATCTCTTTTGGTGAAGTAGTAGATCGGGGCCTCCTCCTTCGATTCCCCAAAGATCAAGGACTTTGGGTGGTTGGATGATGAGATCTTGAGAATTGAGTGGCTTCAATGGACTCCAATGGTGGGCAATGACTTTAATGAGCTGAGCACTTTGTCCCAAGGTAGGTGGAGGGGTATTTATACCCCTCCACAAAATCTGACCGTTGCTGCATTTACTGAAGCGGTAGTACCGGAAGTACAAGCGGTACTACCGCAAAACTCCGGTACTACCGGTCCTGGTACCGGACCACCCTTTTCAAACAGCATCAGGTCCTGCCCCCAGCGGTACTACTGTTGTTGCTACCGGGAAGCGGTAGTACCGCTTGAGGCAACCGGTACTACCGGACCCGGAGGGAACAGCACAAAATCATACAAGAAACTCTCTGTCACGCCAGGTAGCAAAACCCGGTACTACCGCATTTTGCTACAGCAGACAAGCTTTTGCAACGTGCAAAACTCTCTCATCACGCAGTAGTAAAATGCGGTACTACCGCATTTTGCTACCGGCGCAGACAGAAGCTTTTTGCAATGTTCAAAAAGCCTCTGTCCTGAGCAGTACTAAAATGCGGTACATTTTAGTACCGGAGCAGGAAGAAGCTTTTGACAAGCGTAAAAAAGCTTTTGTCGCGCTAGGTACTAAAATGCGGTACTACCGCTTTTTAGTACCTGGCCCGACAGAGACTTTTTGACACTTAGTCATTTGCTTCTGTCTGGTCCGGTAGCAAAAAATGGTACTACCGTTGGTACCGCGCCAGGCAGACAGTTTCTGAATGTTTGCAAACCTTTTTAAAGTACCTGTGATACACTTAGCAAAACATTAGTCCGATATGTGTGTTGTTATCAAACACCAAAATCACTAGGAATAGCAAATGCTCTTTCAATCTCCCCCTTTTTGGTGTTTGATGACAACACACATTTTGCAAGGAAATCTAGTGACGACAAGATGTAGATGGGGCTCCCCCTAGATATGTAGAAACAAGCCCCATACAATTAAACAAGCTAACTAAGAGTAGAAGTCACACATAGAGGACATACCTTTGCCACAAAGGAAACATGTGATGACCAATAGATTAGGAATGAGAAATATCATCACATAGGATGGATCCAACAAGAATAGCCATAATACACACAAGATGGATCCATAAGATAACCACATAGTCTCAACATACATAGCACCAATAGTTAGGTTCACACATAGTAAGAGGCAACCAAATAAAGTTCACAAGCGAATAAAATCAAAGGCAAGAACGAGCTTGTGACTTTCCCTCGCAAATCTCCCGCATACCTAATGTGCAACTTCTCCCCCTTTGGCATCAAGACGCCAAAAAGGGACAAGAGCAACACTAACGCCCCGAAGATCACTCATCATCATCATCAACGTCGTCCCATGCACCATGAGGTGGAGGGGCACGGAAGGAGGAGGTGGCATCATCTTCCCAGTGGCTGTGCGTGGAGATCCATTGGTCTTCTGGGGTAATGTTGTTCTCTGAGCCCTTGGAAGCAGTCAAGCCTTGGGCCTCCATCATCTCCTTCTGACGAGCGCAGGCCTTCTTGGCATAGACATGGGCCTCGTACAGGCGCTTCTGATTGTCCACTTGGAGGCAGAAAATCTTCTTAAGTTTGGCCTCAAACCTCTTAGCCCAAGATGGCGGTGCGGGCTGGCGACGAGAGACCATAAAAGCTGCACCCTGTGGTGCACCAGCACCATCACCAGAGTCCTCCTCAACCGGGTTCCCATCCTCATCAACAATCTGACATTCCGCATTGCGGGGTTTGAGATGGGTCTTGATCAGCAGATTCTTGTGGAGGTGAGTGGCAAGACGAAGATGAGGCAAGTCACGGGCAATTTTCGAGCACTTGCTAATGATGAGTGCCATGATGTATGGAGCAAAAGGAGGCACCCTCCGCTGAAAAGTGGCACAGACCATCTCATTCCAGATAACATCTATCACATCCATAGGGAGGCCAGAGTCACGGTGGTGATAGGTGGCCATCATAATATCCACCATGTAAGCATGAATTTCATCAACATTCCCAGCACGAGGGGCGATGGTCTCACGATAGAGCCCTTTGATCTTACCAGGGATGCCGCGCCCCCGGATGTACAGTGGGGCAAGCCTATCTTTCTTCATGGGATTGTCATTGGCATGGCACCGAAAGCCAACGGGAACATCCTTGCCACGGTCTTCGTACCCGAGGATAGCCGCAAACTCAGCCAACGATGCTTCCTTGACAACACCCTCGGTCATCCAAGTGAGAGTCCTAGCATTATTCTTGGCAAAGTGAACGGTTGCATAGAACTGAGCAATGAGCATTGGATCATAGTTGCATTTGAACTCCATAATAGGGAGCAAGCCAAAGTTGGTACACATGTCAAGGGCCTCACCAAAGTAGTTCAGATTCTTCCTCACATGATTCATCTCGATCCATTTTTGAGGAACCACAATTTTGTCATCTTTCATGAGAATCTCATGGAACACCCGCTCCTGGAATTCCGTGAAGAAGAGGCTGTTTTCTCGAGCAAAAGCGCGGGCCACCCCATACGGACTGACCACCCGCAGAACATGAAATTCAGACTCAGAGATATCACACAACAGCTTTGGCCCTGATGGCCCGGAACTTTGACTCTTGCGAGGACCAGAGGGAGGAGGAGGTGGAGGAGCTTTACCACGACCATCACTTTGCTTGACCCCCTTTCCCCCACGACCACGAGATGTTGGCAGTTTCAGACGGGCACTAGGTTGAGGCATGACCTCCTCTTCAGACGCAGTCTCAGATTCTGACTCATAGTCCTCGATCTCATAGTGAGCTTTGGAGCGCTTGCGCGATCCCTGGGAACCCCCTGCACCTGTGAAAGAACGAGGGAGAAAGCATAGGGGTAAGGGCACAAGAACCTGGGGCAAACAGATGATGGAGATGAGTGTTTTGAAAAAAAAATTACTGTCAGTACTGGGGCGGTAGTACCGGACCTGCACAAGCGGTAGTACCGCCAAGCGGTAGTACCGGAAAAGGACTCCCGGTACTACCGGCCCGCGACTACAGTGCAGATCTGAACTAAAATCCGAGTATGGGCAACAAATTATTTGTCAAAACACGATTCCCATCGGGCCAAGTGATAGATCGGGTAAATAACACGCGATACAACCTCAAGGATGCAAGTTTTAACCAAGAATCGAAGGAACCCTAGATTCAATGGAGAAAACAAGTAGGAAGATGAGGAGGGCGGTGGTACCGGTGTCCATGACGGTGGGGAAGAGGGAGGAGCCCACGAGGAGGCCGAATCCGGTGTGGATCCGGGAGAGGGAGGGGCGGATGGGCTTCCTCCGGCGACGGCGTGCTCTGGTGGTGGCGCTGGTGAGGAGTGGAGACGAGGGATGAATGAGGCACTGAGGGGTGCCTCTCCCTCGTCTCCAGTCTTAACCGACGCGCGCGAGCGGTAGTACCGGACCTTCACAAGCGGTAGTACCGCCGAGCGGTAGTACCGTGGGTACCAGCCGGTAGTACCGCTCCTGGGAAGTTTTCAGGCAGGAACCTGGAAACACGCCCAAGGGCGGTAGTACCGCCGGTTACGTCCGGTAGTACCGTTTGGTGGTAGTACCGCATGTGAGATCCGGTAGTACCGTTACCATTAGGACAGAGGCCAAGATGCAGAAATGGGAAGGTTCTTGTGCAGAGTAGACGTGTTTTGTTGGAGAAGAGGGGCCTGGGTTGAAAGAGACACGCGGAGATGGGCCAAAGCACTCAAGGAAAAAACACTAAAAACATACGGAGAACCAAACTTGAGTGTATGACCAAAAGAATCAACACCAACTAGTGGATGACAAACAAGAGTAAGAACCAATTCAACTAGGTGACAAACATGAGTACGCACATCAACCTCTCGGTTGAGAGGGGGCGGTGGCCTAGACCACCATATTTGAGTATACTCGGCTTGGCACCACGAAGATATATCTTGGGTCCATTACCGAAACTCATCATTGAGCTCACATATCACAAAATGATATTAAGAGGAATGAATTTTGTTTAATTTGCGCATAATGGGGGAGGGATAGTCCAATCAATTAGGACCGCACTCCCCCTATGTCCATGCCTACACCTAAACCAAACATGGGTCGAGTGTTAGGTGAGAATGCAAGATAATCAAGTCAAGCTCCTTGAATCTATGATATTTAGTTCATTCCTCAAGTAGCAAAACCTTGATTCATCAAGTGGCTTCGTGAATATATCGGCAAGTTGATCTTTGGTTGATACATAGGATAGATCAATATCACCTCTAGCAACATGATCTCTAATAAAGTGATGTCGAATCTCAATATGCTTTGTCCTTGTGTGATCCACCGGGTTGTATGCAATCTTGATGGCACTTTCATTGTCACATAGAAGAGGCACTTTGTCACAATGGACACCGTATTCCTTTAAAGTTTGCCTCATCCATAGCAATTGGGTGCAAGCACTAGCAGCAGCAACATACCCGGCTTTGGCGGTGGAGAGAGATATACAATTTTGCTTCTTAGAAGACCAACATACCAAGGACCTACCAAGGAATTGGCAAGCCCCGGATGTTGAATTTTCTATCATCCTTGTCTCCCGCCCAATCCGAGTCTGTGTATCCACAAAGAGCGAATGTTGAGCCTTGAGGGTACCAAAGACCATAAAATGGGGTATGAACTAAATATCGAAAGATTCTCTTGACCGCCATTAAATGGCTTTCCTTAGGAGCCGCTTGATATCTTGCACTCACACCTACACTCAACACAATATCGGGTCTAGATGCACAAAGGTAAAGCAAAGAACCAATCATAGACCGGTATACCTTTTGATCCACATCTTTACCATTTGGATTTTGTTCAAGATGAGTCTTTGTTGCCATGGGAGTTGGGGCTCCATTCAACTCTTGCATTTTGAATCTCTTGAGCATATCTTGAGTATACTTTGCTTGATTGAAGAAAGTTCCTCCTCTTACTTGCTTGATCTCAAAGCCAAGGAATACTTTCAACTCCCCCATCAAGGACATCCAGAACCTACTAGTCATAAGCTTTGAGAATTCATCATTAAAAGCTTTGTTAGAAGAGCCAAAGATAATATCATCAACATATATTTGGCATACAAAAAGCTCCCCATTAACCCTCTTAGTAAAAAGAGTGGGATCGATTTTCCCAACCTCAAAGCCACGGTCAAACAATAACTCTCTAAGGTGCTCATACCACGTGCGTGGGGCTTTCTTGAGCCCATAGAGTGCCTTATCAAGTTTGTAGACATGGTTTGGGAAGTTGGGATCCTCGAAACCCGGGGGTTGCTTAACATATACCAATTCATTTAAGGGACCATAAAGGAATGCACTTTCAACATCCATTTGTTGCAACCTAAAGTTATGATGTGCCGCATAAGCAAGAAGGATACGGATGGACTCAAGGCGAGCCACGGGTGCATAAGTCTCTCCATAATCAATGCCTTCAATTTGGGAATAGCCTTGTGCAACCAATCTAGCCTTGTTCCTTACAATGATCCCATGCTCATCTTGCTTGTTCTTGAATATCCACTTTGTACCAATAACATTGCGGCAATCTTTAGGCTTCTCAACTAACTTCCACACTTTGTTTCTCTCAAAGTTGTTGAGTTCTTTGTGCATAGCTTCTAACCAATCCGAATCTTCAAGGGCTTCCCACACTTTCTTTGGTTCAATCATGGAGATGTGGGCTTGGTGTTCACTGAACCTCTTCAATTGATCTCTTGTGGAAATTCCTTTCCTTAGATCTCCAACCACATTTTGGAGGGTGTGGTCTCTTAATTCCAACATTCTTTCTTTTCTAGCTTCGCGACGAGCGTGGATATCCTCATTGTTTCTTGGGGGAACCTCTTCATCATTTTGATCCTCATCTTGACCATCAACTTGACCTTGATCATCATTGGAGTCTTCCTCTGCATTGGGAGGCACGGATTGACCTTGGTCTTGATCAAGTGCTCTTCTAACCTCAGTTTGAGCTCGTCTCAAGACAGTTTGGATGGATCTTCCTTGACAAATTGACTTGGCACCACTTGACAACCCATTGAAAGGACCAAGCTCCCTTTGGTTAGAGTTCACACATTGATCACTATGTTGAGGGTTCACATCTTGTCTTTGGCTTGGGTCAATGTCCTCATCGGTAGATGGAGCATGTTGAGGTTGTGTAGATGAGGGCTCCACTTGAGTGGAGCATAGTTCTTCTCGATCCGCCATAAGGGGTTCCTCAACGGGGCGGATATAACCCACACCCATTCTTCCTATGGCATCCTGAGGCATTTCATCATCTGCATCACAAGCATCAACACGCCCCCCTTGGGGACCATCATATTCTTCGAAGGTCACACTACAAGATTCTATGACGGCTCCGGAGAGCTTGTCATAGATTCTATAAGTGTGAGATTCGAGACCATAGCCAACAAAAATACCCTCTAATGCTTTTGATTCGAATTTAGATAAACGAACACCTTTGATGAGATAGAAACACTTACAACCAAACACCCGGAAATAAGATATGTTGGGCTTGTTACCGGTAAGTATCTCATATGGAGTCTTGTTGATTTTCTTGCGGAGGTAGAGCCGGTTTGAAGCATGGCAAGCGGTGGAGACGGCTTGACCCGAAGTTGTATGTAGATTTAAACTCTGCCAACATGGTCCTAGCCATCTCAATAAGAGTCCGGTTCTTCCTTTCGGCTACACCATTTTGTTGAGGAGTGTAAGCAGCGGAATATTGATGTTTAATCCCCTCATCACTAAGAAAGTCATTCAAGGTGTAGTTCTTGAACTCGGTGCCGTTGTCACTTCTTATAATCAACACAGGAACATTGTATTGCCATTGAACCAAGTTGATGAAGTCGATAAAAGTCTCTTGAGTCTCACTCTTCAACTTGAAGAAATAAACCCAAGAGTATCTTGAGAAGTCGTCAACAATCACCAAACAATATTTCTTCCCACCAAGACTTGCATGAGATGGAGGACCAAATAGGTCCACATGAAGGAGTTCCAAGATCTTGTTAGACTTGATTTGGTTCGTGGGCTTATGAGGAGCGTCATGCATCTTCCCTAGAACACATGCCCTGCAAACACGATCTTTGGCAAAGGAAACATTTTCTTTTAGTCCAACAATATGGCCCTCTTTATGGAGACTTTGCAAAGTTCTCATATTGACATGGGCTAGTCGGCGATGCCATAGCCAACCCACATCGGCCTTTCCGTATAAGCACATCGGACCTGCAGTGGCTTGCCCCGAAAAGTCCACCACATACAAGTCATTTTCGACGTACCCAACGAAAGCGACCTTGAGCGACTTGCTCCACATGAGGACCACAATATCATTATCAATAAAGACGGCAAAACCCATCTTTCCAAGAGCACGGACAGAAAGTAAGTTGTAACCAAGGGTTTCAACAAGCATGACGTTCACGAGTGTAATGTCGTGAGCCACCACAACCTTGTTGAAACCCATTACCGTAGATTTTGACTTGTCGGCGTATGTGACGGTGATTTGATCTTCATTTGGCACCAAGTCCTTGACAATAGACGAGCTTCCGGTCATATGACTAGTGCAACCACTATCGATCACCCATTTTGAACCTCCGGAAGCATAGGTCTACAAAAGATCAAGCTAGTTTTTAGGTACCCATTTTTCAATGGGTCCTCTTTTGTTAGCAACAAGGGTCTTGGGAACCCAAATAGACCAAGCAATATAACCATCATAAGGACCAACATATTGTGCATACACATCACCATAGTAATCACGCATTAGAACATAGTGAGGGTTAGCACTACCCGCAAAGTCATCATGGGACATGGTTTTACCACTTGTGGTCTTACACTCCACAAGGGTCTTGTTGGTCACTTGTGCGGGTATGTCCTTCTTCTTCTTGTTGTTATTCTTCTTCTTTGTTTTGGAGACAAAACCAATGCCCCCTTTATCACCACTACGCCTTTGCTTGCTCAATAGATCATCAATAGACTTGTTGCCTTGTGGAAATGTGGCATTCATAGCTCCCCTTCAACCTAGCATTCTCTTCAAGGATAGTTGTGCTACTAGATGGAATGAAGTTACTAGGTGAAGGAATATTGGCCAATTGAGTTTGAAGTGTTTCATGGGACTTTGTGAGAGACAAGAGTTCACTCTCCAAGACCTTGTGGGCCTTGTTAAGCAAGCTAAAATCCTCGGCAAGTTTTTCATGAACCACACCAAACTCAATCTTGTTCTTTTTAGCACGTTTGTATTTAGCAATAGCATGATCACGTTCTTTGATGAGTTTGTTAACAATGATGTCATTGGCCTCATCAAGCCCTTCAAGCTTTGACTCAAGAGACAACCTAGTCTCTTGTTCTTCTTCTAGAGCATTGCTCAAAGCCTCTAGTTCGATCATATGTTCATGCCCAAGTTTACATCTAACATCTAGAAGCTCTTGAGTATGGGAGAGTTGATCTAAGATGTTCCCAAAATGTAGATTAGCATCACCTTCTAGGTTAGTCATGAACTCATCAAAGGCAATTAATTCCTTTTTAACATCAAGAGACATTTCATCATCACATTCATCATTATCTAGTCGAGTAGAGTGGGATGATGATACCTCCGTTCCTCTTGCCATAAGGCAAGTGACGTTCTTGGTGGAAGAGTTCTCATTTGGAGAATCGAAGAGTGAGAGTGTTGGAGAAGAGGTGGTGGCTAGAGCAGCCACACCATGCGAAGTTTCATCTTCCTCATCTTCATCATCTTCATTGTCGGAGGAGTATTCTTCATGAGTGATCAACACAATTTCTCCCGACTTCTTGTTGACGGAATTCTTCTTGATGAAAGGTTTCTTGTAAGGTGCCTTGAGAGTCTTTTTCAACACAAGCTTCCCACCATTATCTTCTCTCTTCTCATAGGGGCAGCTTGCCACAAAGTGGTAGCGGTCACCACAGTTGAAGCAAGTTCTCAACCTAGTGGCATTCTCTCTTTTCCCATTTGGATTGCTTCTTTGTTGCATTTCCATCTTGGACTTGGCGAGATTCTTCCAAAAGTTCTTTGCATAGAAAGCCATATATTGACTATGAGCAATCTTGACATCATCAGGATGGTCCAAGGAGAGGCCTTCATCACTATCATCTTCATCTTCGAAGTCCACGGCTTTGGCCTTTAAAGCAACATTGACCACATTGCTCATACCGAGGGCACGAGCACGGGCATCTTTGGCGTTCTTGGCGGCGACCTTGAAAGCGGCCATCTCTTGCATAACTTTGTTTGAGGTCATGAGATGGTAGTTGTGTCTTTCTTGTAAGCTCTTCAAGTCGGTGGGCTCAAAAGGCATGAGTGCACTCACATATTTCCTTTTTATCCATGCATCATCCACATGTGAGGCACCCACATTTCTAAAAGCGGTGGCGGTGGTCTTGAGCCTTCGATACATGTCTTCGTGATCTTCACCTTCTTTCATGTAGAAACCTTCGGCTTCATTGCTTAGAGCATCATATATGTTCCTCCTCATACTCTCATTTCCAACAAACAACATAGTGAGAGCATCCCAATCTTCCTTGGCAATGGTAAAGTGCTCAATGTGTGGATAATCCTTTGTTCCTAATCCTTGTTGAATCATATGCAAAGCAGTGGCATTGAGTTGACTATTGACAACCTCTCTTCTTGTCAAGTTGTTTGGATCCCCAATGAAGAGTCCATGCTCGATGATGTTCCATAGTTCAATGCAAGAGCTGCGCATATGAGTTCTCATTAGTGATTGCCATTGAGCAAAAGTAGCAGACTCTTCTAGCTTGGGTGGGTCACCTCTATTGTACACATGAGGGTGAGGGATGGGGGGATCGGGAGAGTACCACGAATCACGGTGCTCGCCCTTCCCCCCATCAGGTAGTGTGGAGGAATTAGCATTGTCTAGTTTATCCCCTACCACCATACCTTTGGGGGATACCGGAGTATTCCCTTTAGGTGCGGATGGTAGTTCCTCTTGAGGGGATGGGGGTGATGAGCCATCTTTGTCTTTAAGAAGTTGCTCAAGCATCTTCTTGACTTCGTTGACCAAGGAAGAGCTCAATCTTGTTTCCAAGTTTCTGAGATCTTCCATGGTCACCGGAGTTGACTCACTACCACCATCCCCTTCTTGGCTACCCATAATCTCTTAGGCGGTAAAGCCCGAATAAAGAGTCGTGGCTCTGATACCAATTGAAAGGATCGTATGGGCACCTAGAGGGGGGGGGTGAATAGGTGCTACTTCAAATTTTCTTTTTTTTCAAATTAAGGTTTGACAATAAGGTAAATTCTCTAGATAGTGCAACTAAGGTGAATTTACCTATATGAAAAATATGCAAGAACTACCACAACACAAAGTAGAAACAAGTAAGTAAGGTGCGGTAAAGGATAGAGGTAACCGAAAAGTGGACGCGGAGACACAAGGATTTGTTTCCCGTAGTTCCTTCCTTTTGAGGAAATCGTCTCACGTTTGGAGAGGGGGTGGTTTCAAACCACCAACGCCACGAAAGGCCTCCCTTGTTCTCCGATGAATCTCACCCCAACAGGATCGATTCACCTTCCACTATATCGGCAACCTTCAAGGTGGAAGCCGGCACCGTTACAAGTTTGGGGACACATCCACAACTTAATCGGAGGCTCCCAAATACAAGCAAGCTATCAAAGCAATCAAAGACAAGCTTGTAAGAACAAAAGCAAGAGCTAGGGTTTCCAACAAAACACTAGAGCAAAGGGGCCCTCAATGAAATGAGGGGGAAATGAAAATCTCTTTTGGTGAAGTAGTAGATCGGGGCCTCCTCCTTCGATTCCCCAAAGATCAAGGACTTTGGGTGGTTGGATGATGAGATCTTGAGAATTGAGTGGCTTCAATGGACTCCAATGGTGGGCAATGACTTTAATGAGCTGAGCACTTTGTCCCAAGGTAGGTGGAGGGGTATTTATACCCCTCCACAAAATCTGACCGTTGCTGCATTTACTGAAGCGGTAGTACCGGAAGTACAAGCGGTACTACCGCAAAAATCCGGTACTACCGGTCCTGGTACCGGACCACCCTTTTCAAACAGCATCAGGTCCTGCCCCCAGCGGTACTACTGTTGTTGCTACCGGGAAGCGGTAGTACCGCTTGAGGCAACCGGTACTACCGGACCCGGAGGGAACAGCACAAAATCATACAAGAAACTCTCTGTCACGCCAGGTAGCAAAACCCGGTACTACCGCATTTTGCTACCGGCGCAGACAGAAGCTTTTTGCAACGTGCAAAAACTCTCTGTCACGCCAGGTAGTAAAATGCGGTACTACCGCATTTTGCTACCGGCGCAGACAGAAGCTTTTTGCAATGTTCAAAAAGCCTCATCTGGCAAGATTAAAATGCGGTACATTTTAGTACCGGAGCAGGCAGAAGCTTTTGACAAGCGTAAAAAAGCTTCTGTCGCGCTAGGTACTAAAATGCGGTACTACCGCTTTTTAGTACCTGGCCCGACAGAGACTTTTTGACACTTAGTCATTTGCTTCTGTCTGGTCCGGTAGCAAAAAATGGTACTACCGTTGGTACCGCGCCAGGCAGACAGTTTCTGAATGTTTGCAAACCTTTTTAAAGTACCTGTGATACACTTAGAAAAACATTAGTCCGATATGTGTGTTGTTATCAAACACCAAAATCACTAGGAATAGCAAATGCTCTTTCAATCTTCATTAGCAACATTAGTGTATTCAAAAGATAATAGACCTTTGGGTTTAGCTTTGGAACAGCAAAACTTTTCACTAAAAACACAAACTACTGTAGCAACTCCTTCAAAAATCTCAATTCACCAAAAGAGAACTCAAAAAGGAATCAATAAGAAGCAAATGCAAATAATGGCAGAAATTTGTCAAAACAGACCAGCAGGTAGAAACCGTTTTTTTGAAAAAATTCTGTTTTTCAAATAATAAAGTGTTGAACTAACAAAAGTTAGCTAACATACTGGGGGATTTATTCGTAAATTTTTAGCTCAATCCTACGTACAGAGATTCCTCACGAATTTTTATGGTGGAGGACAGAAATCTGTTTCAGGACAGCAACTCGCCAAATCTTACTTCCCTCTCATTAGAAGTCATTATTGGCACAAAAAGCTGTAGGGTCCCCAACCTTTAATAAGATTGAGCCCCCCTGTGTTTATAATGCTAGTCCCTAGATCAATAGCTAGCATCCACAGTTCAGATGTAATATCAAGAAACAAAGGTCATAATTCAACTTTATAACCAGGAATAACATAATTTTATTACATCAATACATAGCTCATTTGGCTATTACATTACATTGCAGCGGGATAACTATAAGTATGGGGTCCTTCATCTTCAAAGTGCCACAGGCAGATGTTGGTTGTAGACTTTGTAATCCTAATAAATCAATCTTCACTAAAATCAATCAAACCTACAACATTACAAGTTACAGCCACAAGGGTCAATGCATTGGAATTGTATTGGCAAGTGATACTTTGGTAGTATAGTGGATTCTATCATCTATATGCATTTGGCTAAGTGGAGTTGAGGCTTGCATTGCTCAAAATAGATTTTTCCTTAACATTTTGAAAATACTAAGTTTTGTTTTTGACAAAACCACTCAAGGCATCTACCAATCAAGACTGAAGATCCTCTCAAGGCATCTACCAATCAAAGATTGAAGATTCTTGCTTGGCAAAAACATTTTCCTCAATCCAAGATTTCAAGATCCTTGTACCAAGCCATCTCTCCATCAAAGATTGAAGAATTTCACACAACCCTTGTTCAACCCACAAATTTTAATTTAGAAATTTGAATGATGAGATTCTTGATTGCTTCCATGTCTTGATGCTCAAATTGTCCTTTACCAGGGACATGGCTAAGTACTTAGGTTTTACACTCTGCAGAGGTGGTGCACTTTCCCCACAAGACTTGGTTTCCCAAGACAAGATTCTTCAGAAGCCTTTCCTTAGACCAACATGGACGCGTTCCAACCTATCAAACACTACCACCCACTGTCCATTTGGCTAAGTTCTTGCAACCTATATGATCATGGCAGAGCCCATATTGCCAAGTGGTTGCACTTGAAGCTTCTCAACATTTGACATCTCAAATCTCTTTATTCCTGGGTGGCCATCCACAAGTGAGATACACAAGCCATGTCCATGGCCTTGTGAACCACTCAACACAAACCATTCCTTCCATTCCACCCAGGTGATTCATTAACTTAGTTGTTTTATTAAACAAAACATAAGTCCAAAGACTTAGAATATTTTTCCATAGTGTGAATATATACTCCACCCAAGTTTTCTATTAGCTAGGCTAAGCTTGATAGTAATAGGATTCTTAACTTAGGAAAATTCTACTAAGGATTCATTCTACTAGTTTTCCTATAGCAAGGTCTATACTTAGCAAAATAAAAACCATGCAAGTTTTACTTAGCAAAAACACTAATGCATAGTGAAAATAATGGGATAGATAGTATGAAGTATCACTTGCCTTTTTGGTAGAGGGTATATGTTCACTCTTTGTCCTTGCAACAATCACACTCTTCAAGTCACTACAATCAATCAAGCAAGGCACAAACTCAATCTACCAACCAAGCAAAACAACACACATAAACAGAGTCAAAGTATTGCATGCAAGCATGCAAAAGATGGTTCTAATTGCAAAGGTGGTCTCCACTAGGCTTCTAAACTTTGTAAGTTCCAATTTGGTCATTTACCAAAATGGCAAAGTCATTTGCAAAAGGTTTCACTTTAAAAACCATTTTCAAAACAAGGTGTCATTTTATGTGGTGTAGAAACATTTTTTTACTAAGGCATTAGCCTATAGGGTTCACCCAATTGGTTTTCAAAACACAAACTTGGGTTTTGGGGTTAGTGAGTTTAAAACAAAACATTTTTCCAAAGGTTTTCCTTCAAAATCAATTTTTATGAAAACCACATTTCTATTTGACTAGAAATGGTTTTAAATCAAGGATTCCTTATTTTGTTTCACCAAATGAGTTGCTATTGCAAAACTTGGTGTTTTGGGTCAGTAGGTTTGGTCTAAACCATTTTCTCAAAGTTTTCTTTACAAAAACATTTTCATAACCAAATTCTTTATTTACATTTGGCTAGAAAAGGGTTAAATCAAGTTTTCCATCTTAAACTTTACCAATTCTATTTTCCAAACTATGGGTTGGTTCCTAGGTTCAGTAAGGTCACCACAAACTAATTTGCAAAGGTTTTAACCTTAAAATCATTTTTTGAACAATTCTCCTAATGTTAGCAAGCACATAAAAGAATCTATAAAGTTAAACAAGCTAACAGATACTATTTGCTAAACTAAGGGCAGGGTTGGTTAGGGCTTGTTCTCCTGAATCCAACGACATAAAATTTGTAATTTTTGGACGTGTGGATCCAAAGATACAAGGGTTTGAAGTTTGCAAAAGTTTCTGTTTTCTAATTCTGTTTTAAACCTAACAGGCGACACGCGGCGCTACCTAATTGGGTGGTACCGGTTCGGCCGGATCGTGGCTGTGGGGCGTTGGATCAGATCGATCGCACGGTCCAGAGGACATACCCCTTCGGTGTTTAAGTAATCTATCTGATTCGTTCGATCCAGATCTAACGGCTGCTACTGTCTGGTCACAGGTGGGCGGCGCTGCGCGGTGGTGGACGGCGGCGACGGCCAGACGAGATGCTCGTGGTGGTTCTAGGAAGCGAGGAAGACAGAGGGGGTGCTCACCGTGCTCAGGGGGTCACGACGATGCTCGAGGAGGTGTTGGTCTGGCGAGGGGCGCTCTGGTTCAGCCGCGATTGCTCGCCGGAGTGGAGGACGGCGTCGGGTGCGTCGGGTGGTCGTCGTGGACGGCGCTGTGGATCACCCCAAGGAAAAACAACGATGCAGTTAGATGCAGAAAGATGCGGCGAGTGTGGGAGTGTGAACGAGGAGGCGCGGTGGTCGAAAACTACAGGTGCTTGCGGAGACGAAGACGGCAGGGTCTGCAGGTCATCGTCGGCGAGGTTACAGGCACTTCATGGCGAAACCAGGAGTACTAGGAGATGCGTGAGGTCGAGAGGAGTTCACTCGCGTGAAGTAGAGGCATAGGGGTGGTCGGAGTTGGCCAGAATTGCTGCGACAGCTCGTCGGAGCAGAGGGTGCTCGGGGAGGAATTGGAGCGGCCTGGGGGCGAGCTTGGTGGAGGAGTCTGAGGGGAAACGGAGGAGAGAGCGAGGCGATTAAATAGGCATCGTCGCAGGGGAGTAAAGGCCGTGGTTAACGCGAATTCAAGCCGCGAAATCAAAGCCTGCAACGGCCGGCGAGGGAGAAGGCGTGGTCAGCGGGTGGGGAAGAAGAACAGGAGGGGTGGGTTCATCTCGTCAGCGAGTGAGTGAGAGGGAGAAGAGGGGCCACCGGTCATTGGTTCTTGGGTCATTTAACAGGTGAAAAACGATTCGCCGAGGGAGAGGAGAACTGGGCTGTTTTGCTGGGCCTAATGGGCTGGCCGGCTGGGCTGGTCTGTTTCCCTTTTTTTCTGTCTAAATTCTTTTTCCTTTTCTAATTCTTTTTCTGTTTTGAATTTCAAACAAACAAACAAGGTTCAAATCAAATCAAACAATCACTCAACTTTGAACTTTGAATTTGGTTCTGTTTATTAACATAATCCAAATCTCAAAATAAAATAATATTTTTTTTATTTATTTTAGGATCCATTTAATAATTAAATAAAATGGATCTTTAGTTATTTAATAAAATAGGGTTTGATTTAATAAAATCTCCATTTAAAAACCAAATATTTTCAAAACCAAAACAATAGGTTTTATTAAAAGATATTTGGAAAACTTGTTTAAAACAAAATAGCCTTTTGTTTTTGGTTCCATTAATAATTAAATATAATGGACCTTAGATAAAAACAAAATAGGATTTGTTTTATTTTAAAAACTTTATTTTGAAATCCAAAATGAACCATAACACTTCAGAAGGTTTTACTTTGAGAAAACAAAATACTTTGGAAAAAAATAAACAAATAAGTTTTAGTGTTCATTTAAGATGTGAAAAGCCTTTACTTAAATAAAATTGGATATTTAAATCCTTATTATTTTACATAAATAAACCTTTACTCATTTTAAATCAAAGCAAAACTTTTTTGTTTAAAAGAAACTTGGCCAAAGTTTAATTTGGCTTTATAAAATAATCTTTATTTAAAACACTTCTTTTTATTTTGAAAACAAAAACCTTTTATAAAAAGATCCAAAATAGTAACTCCAAAACATTTTATTTTCCTTTATCAAGTGTTTATCTTTTTAATCCCTTTAGGATTATTTGATCACCAAAAGGTATGGGCTTTTGGTAAGGCTTTATTGGCTTTGGAAATTCAATTTCCTTATCTTATTATATTCACAAGATTTTGTCTATGGTTCCAAACTAAGTGAAACCAATCTCTAAGGTCTTTCTTGATCCTTTGTGATTATTTGTTGGTCAAATTTGGTATGGATCAAATCCATAGATTTGGAGATACTTTGGAAATGATTTCCTTTCATTAGGGTTTAGGGATTTGGATTTATTTTCCAAGTGTTCAAATTTCCAGATACATTCATTGAGGAATGCATTTCCCTTGATTTGGATTTTTGTTGAATTCAACTTCTACTAAAGTTTGTTCAATATGGGATTTCAGTTTCCTTTTAGAAGCAAAATTTTCTTTTCACCCTGATTTTCAACAAAAATTTTATTTTATTTATTTATTTTTCACATTACAAGATTTGGAAAATCTTGGGATGTGACAAAAGCAAACAAAAAGGATAAGGAAAGGTCATTACTGAAGTAATTACTTCCAAGACTCAAGGAAACTCTTGGGTTATCTCCCAACAAGTACTTTTCTTTAACGCCTTTAAGTTAGGCACAAGAAGCAAGAAATCAAGTATTTTCAAATGAGGAATTGAGATCAATACTTGCAAAATCTTCAACTATGAAAGGTATCTCATCTGTATGAGTCTTGGAGGATCCCTTCTCATTTCACTTTGGTTTACTATTTTCATCAAAAGGATTTTCAGGAATAATACAATCAAAATTCTTTTCAAAGGCCTCATGCATCCCAACAAGCTTAAAGGGCATGGGTATCTAAAATTCATCTCTAGGCTTGGTTTTATCTGAAGTACCCACAACATCTAGACATGAGACTAGCATATTAAAACGCTCAAATACCTTTTTGGCTTCCTTAGCAACATCATGGAACTCTTTGAGTAAAGTTTCAAGAATAAACTCTCTCTTTTCAGCATTATTTTCTTCTTTTAGTTTTAGGAACAAAATTTGCATCATGGGGTTAAGGCTAACAAACCTAGCCTCCAACATATGAACTAAAGAAGCAGCAGCAATTTCATAATTAGGAGCAAGTTTTTCTATAGATTTATCCTCAATATCCTCATGCTTGCTAACATGATTAAAGAATTCTTCAATATTGTATTTCCCAATTATGGAGCCACTACCTATAGAAAGGTCCTTAGGGCAAACTTGGGGAGCAACAAGGTGGGCTAGAACAAGGTGGCAACTAGAGTACGAACTTATTTTTTGTGTTTTCGATAAGAAAAAGCAAACCAAACTAAACTAAATTTTTTTGGAGTTGTTGAAAAGAGGCAAACAAAACCAAGCAAAAGAAACTAAGCAAACTAAAAATAAAGTAAAGAGAAAGGTTGAGGAGGACTCCCCTTGTGAAGACGTCCTTAACCTCTCCGGCAACGGCACCAGAAAAAGTCTTGATGGCGCCCAGCACTGTCGTGGGACGCTTCGTTGGAAACCCCAAGAGCAAGGTGTGATGAGCACAGCAGCAAGTTTTCCATCAGAAAGAAACCGAGGTTATCGAACCAGTAGGAGGAAGGAAACGTCTCAAAGGTGTTGCAAGCAACGTGGAAATCTACACAAAACAAACTCAAGACTTTTCCCCAACGAATTAGTGAGGTTGTCAAGCTCACCGGTTTGCTATAACAAAGGATTAAACATATGGTGCGGAAGAGGATGGTTTGCAGCAAGTAAACAGGTAACAGTGGAAGATGTATCAATGGTAAATATTGGACCGGGGTCCATAGTTCACTAGATGTGCTCTCCTTAGATAAGCAACATGGCATGAAGGGTAAACAAATTACAGCAGGGCAATTGACAGGAACTTAGCAAGGCATAACAATACAATACTGATACGTTGGAAACGTATCTATAATTTTTGATGCTCCATGCTTGTTTAGTATCTACTTTGCTTTACTTGTCTACACTTTGAGGTGATTTTTACATGTTTTCTGGTACTAACCTATTAACAAGTTGCAACAGTTCCAGATGCCTGTTTTCTGCTGTTTTGGTTTCAGAAAAGTTAGTAAAGAAATATTCTTGGAATTGGATGGGACAAACGTCAAAGTAAATTATTTTCTGTGGGGAACAAAAAGTCCAGAGAGGAGCCAGAGGGGCCATCCAGGGGGCTAGACCCACCCCAGGCGCGGGTGGGTCCAGCCCCGCGCCTGGCTAGGGTTTGGCTACCCTGGCCGCCTCCTAGGCCTCCCCCTTCGCCTCTAAGAAGCCCCCGATGCATAAACCCTAAGAACCCAATCAAATATCCACGAAACCGTCTGTAGCCGCCGCCACTATCGTCCCTAGATCGGGGGGATTTGAAGTTCTTCCCGGCACCCTGCCGGAAGGGAGATCACCCCGGAGGCCTTCTCTCCGGTATGATGCGTGAGTAGTTCTACCTTGGACTATGGGTCCATGTAGTAGCTAGATGGTTGTATCTCCTCCTTTGTGCTTTCATGTATAGATCTTGTGAGCTCCGTTCATGATCAAGATCTAATCTATTTATAATCATACATGTTGTGTTTGCGGGGATCCGATGGATATTGAGATTATTATGTTGGTTTGATTAATGGTTTTGTCTTTATGATTCTATCATGTCTGTGTTGTTTGTGATCTTGCATGCTCTCCGTTGTTAGTAGCTATCTTGGCCAAGTAGTTGCTAGTGACTCCAAGAGGGGGTATTTATGCTCGATAGTGGGTTCATGCCTCTAGTTTCCCAGGGAAGTGACATAAATCTCTTCAGTTGTAGATGTGTTGTTGCCACTAGGGAAAAAACAACGGTCTCTTGTTCATGGAACATGTGGACTATTACCTTACACACTTTGCTTAAAGAAGTTGTCTGTTGCTTGCAACTTAATACTGGAGGGGGTTCGGATGATAACCTGAAGGTGGACTTCTAGTCATAGATGCAGTTGGATGGCGGTCTATGTATCTTGTTGTATTGCCCAATCGAATCTCATAGGATCTTTCTGACTAGTAATTGCATTGTTATGCCTTTCTCAGTTCCTATCAATTGCCCTGCTGTAATTTGTTTACCCTTCAAGCCATGTTGTTTATCTAAGGAGAGCACCTCTAGTGAACTATGGACCCCGGTCCAATCTTTACCATTGATACATCTTCCACTGTTACTTGTTTACTTGTTGCAAACCATTACCTTCCACACCATATGTTTAATCCTTTGTCACAGCAAACCGATGAGCTTGACAACCTCACTAATTTGTTGGGGCAAAGTCTTGAGTTTGTGTTGTGCAGGTCTCTGCGTTGCTTGCAACACATGTCTAACGTTTCCTTCCTCCTTCTGGTTCGATAACCTCAGTCTCTATTGAGGGAAGACTTGCTGCTTCACACCTTGCTCTTGGGGTTTCCAACGAGGTGCTCCACGTCAACACCATCAACAAGTTTTCTGGCGCCGTTGCCGAGGAGGCTAAGGACGTCTTCATTAGTGGAGTCCTTCACTTCCTTTATCTTTACTTTGTTTTTAGTTTGCTTTGTTTCTTTTTCTTGGTTTTGTTTGCCTCGTTTCAAAGAATCCAAAAAAATAGTCTAGTTTGGTTTGCTTGCTTTATTCAAAAACACAAAAAAATAGTTCCTGCTCTAGCTGTTGCTGCTGTTTTTGGCTTGCCCACCTTTGCCAAAATGAACTCTGCTGAGAACACCAAGTTGTGTGACTTCACTAGCACCAACAAGAATGATTTCCTAAGCACTCCTATTGCTCCACCTAATCCTGATGCTACCTTTTATGAAATTAAGCCTGCTTTGTTGAATCTTGTGATGAGAGAGCAATTTTCTGGTGCTGGTTCTGATGATCCTGCTGCCCACCTCAATAGCTTTGTTGAACTTTGTGAGATGCAAAAGTATAAGGATGTAGATGGAGATATTATTAAGCTCAAGCTTTTTCCTTTCTCCTTGAGGGGAAAAGCTAAAGAATAGTTGCTTTCTTTGCCTAAGTGCAAAGATGCTTTTATTGGAAAGTATTATCCTCCTGCTAAGATTATATCTATGAGAAGTGACATTATGAAATTTAAATAGCTTGATAGTGAGAATGTTTCTCTAGCTTGGGAAAGAATGAAATTTTTGGTTAAAAATTGCCCTACTCATGGACTCACTGCTTGGATGATTATCCAGACTTTTTATACAGGTTTGAACTTCTCCTCAAGAAATCTATTGGATTCAGCTGCTGGAGGTACCTTTATGGGCCTCACTTTGGGTGTTGCAACAAGGCTACTTGATAATATGATGGTTAAATACTCTTAATGGCATGTTGCGAGAGATCCACATGGTAAGAAGGTAAATTCAGTTGAGGAAACTTCCTCTTTGAGTGAAAAGATTGATGTTATTATGGCTATGCTTGTTAATGGGAAAGCTCATCTAGATCCTAATAGTGTTCCCTTAGCCTCTTTGGTTGCTCAAGAAGAGCAAGTTGATGTGAACTTCATTAGAAACAACAATTTCAACAACAATGCCTATATGAACAATTTTGGTAGCAACAACATTTATAGGCCTTATCCTCCTAATAATAGCAATCCTATGGAAACTCTTACAATAATTCTAGAAGTGCCCCCTCTGAACTTGAAGTCATGCTCAAAGACTTTATTAGTAAACAAACCACTTTCAATAAGACTATAGAGGAAAAGGTTTTAACTATCCTCTTTGTCTGAAGCTCAGTCTTCCTTGATTAATAAAATGGCTGCTAAACCTGAAACTATGGAAAACACCTTTGCTACTTCTCATGCCATACAAGTTACTATTGATGAAAATGTTAGGCTGTTATCTCAACTTCATGCTAAGTGGGAAAGGGAAGCTAAAATTGATAGAAACAACAGTGTGTGCACTATCACCACTAAACCACAAGTAGTTCCTATTCCTACTCCTACTATGCCTAAGCCTATTGAGCCTACTACTAGTGATGCAAAGTTTGATTTTGATATTGATGGTTGCAATATTTCTGAAGTGATTATGTTCTTGCAAAATCTTGCTAGAAGTCGTGATGCTAGTGACATGCATGTTGCCTTTACCAAACACATTACAGATGCTCTTGTTAAGATTAAGGAAGAGAAGCTAAAACACAAAGCTTCTATTCCTAGGAAAGTAGAAGATAGTTGGGAACCCATTATTAATATACAAGTGAATTACTTTGATCTCAAAGCTTCATGTGATCTTGGTTCTAGTGTCTTTATTATGCCTATGAAATGCTTGATTTGCCACCTTTGGAAGATTGTTATTTGGATGTCCCACTCAATGATAATGCTAAGAAGAAACTCATGGGGAGTATTAATGATGTTCTCATTATGGTTAACAATGCTTATGTCCCTGTTGATTTCTATGTTTTGGATGTTGAATACAATGCTTCTTGTCCTATTACTTTGGGAAGACCTTTTCTTAGAACAGTTGGTGCCATCATTGATATGAAAGAAGGCACCATTAAATATCAGTTTCCATTCAAGAAAGGTATTGAACACTTCCCAATGAGAAGAGTGAATTTGATCTTTGCTCCCCCTTTGAAAGCAGGGTTTGATGTTAATGCTTCTTTATTTGAAAATACTTGATTCTTCTTGCTTCTTGTGCCTAACTTAAAGGCGTTAAAGAAAAGTACTTGTTGGAAGATAACCCAAGAGTTTCCTTGAGTCTTGGAAGTTATTACTTCAGTAATGACATATCCTTATCCTTTTTGTTTGCTTTTTGTGCCAAGAATGACCTCTAATGAGAGGGAAGTAAGATTTGGGGAGTTGCTGTCCCGAAACAGATTTCTGTCCTCCACCAAACAAATTCTTAAGGAGGCTCTGGAACTCAGATTGAGCTCAAAATATACGAATAAATCCACCAGTATGTTAGATAACTTTCGTTAGTTTAACACTTTTTGATTTGAGCAACGGAAGATGTTTGAAAAAATCGGTTTCTACCTGCTGGCCTGTTTTGACAGATTTCTGCCATTATTTGCATTTGCTTCTTATTGATTCCTTTTTGAGTTCTCTTTAGGTGAATTGAGCTTTTGAAGGAGTTACTACAGTAGATTGTGTTTTTAGTGAAAAGCCTTGTTGTTTCAAAGCTTTGCCAGAGGTCTAATATCTTTTAAATACACTAATGTTGCTAATGAAGATTGTGTGAAGTTTTGTATGAAGGAAAAATTTCAGGTATAGAGAGAGAATGATGCAATGAGATGAATAATGGACAAAAGCTCAAGCTTGGGGATGCCAACATGGTGTCACCCCAAGAAATATCCAAGAGGTACAAGCGTTAAAGCTTGGGTATGCCCAAGGCATCCCCTTCTTCATCAATAAAAAGCTCAGGTCTGTCTAGACACTTCGTTTTTATTGTTTCATGCACAGTTCTGTTGTTCTTGGAGCGTCTTAGTTTTCGTTTGCTTTGCTTAGGTTGTTTAGTTTGCTTGAATAAAGTAGTTTGGAGCCCCGTTCTCGTTGTGTTGTTTTGCAAATAAGTTGCTTGGTGTTGGAAAGGAGTAGTAAGTTCTTGCTTGAAGTGCAAGAGGAGCTTGCATTGACTGTGACTTAGAATTTAGCATGACATGCTAGGTGTTGTTTTGACCTTATGCTTAGTGATTATTGTTGTAGCATGTCTTGTTACAAACAATTGGGATTGCTTAGTGTGTCTTAAAGAAATTATGCGTTGTTTTAGCATGCAAAAGCATAGTATTGTGGTATTCTCCTTTGATGTTTTGCTTGGGTTGACTTGGCACATGCTATCACCATGTTATGACTCTCACAAGTCACCATTAGCCTCTGTGATCATTTAGTCCTTGACTTGTAGTACCACTCTTTGCTTTGATTAGTATGCTTTGTTGCACTGCATGATTTTGGCCATTATGCTCTCTTAGTTGGTTGCTCCCAGTCTTTTGCTAGCCTCCACTTGTGTGAGTAAGTTCTACTCATGCCTCCAACTCCCAAGAAACCAAGTTATTCCAAAGTGTCCACTATAAACTCCTATTCATGGTGTGTTACACCATTCCAAGTATATTCTTATTTTTAGCTATCTTCCAATGAAAAACTATTTTGTTATGTGAAAACTTAGTGATTAAAGCCCTCACGAACTTGATGGCACACTTTATATTCTTTGCCCATAATAAACTTGAACCATTGTGTCATCTATGTTGTATATGCTTGCACTTATACATTGGAATTAGCAGAACTGTGCTGTCACGGGGAACGTTTTCAACTTGCACTTGTACTTTGTACTCAGTTGATATCATACTCTTTTGTCTATGGATGTCACCGGTGTGAAATAAAGAGAGAACTTGTAAGTCCATGGAGTTTGTATTTTGTGTTAGAGAAACACCTGGGCCGCTAGCCTAAGCCATGCCTAATCATGGTGGAAACTTGCAGCATCACCATAGTGACATCTATGAAGCATCCTCAATAAAAAGCTATGCATCTGGTAAATAAAAAGATTGCTGAGATGCTCATTGTCTACTTGCCTTGTCAGTTTGGTTATGGGAAAGCTCATGTACCATGTGCATGGGATACCCCATTGGCGGTTCTCAATGATATGCAAATACTTACAGTGACAAGAACTTACCTGGACCTAAAGTTGAGTATGCATGAGGTGTGGCCCTCGTATTCAAGGGACTTGAGATTGACAACTTATACTTCGTCAAGCATATACTCCAGCTTTGCCACTTTAACCTTAACCACATCAAGATACTTATGATAGGGGCAATGAGGGCTGAAAGCTAACAAGTACCATAATTTTTGGAAGCTCTTTTTGAAACTTGTAATCCCTTCTTCCTTTACACAAAAAGGCCTTTCTTCCACCATTATTGAGTCTCCACCTTCTACCTTTAAGCACCATTAAGAGAGCATAGTTGTCATTCTGTGTGTAGTGTTCCAAAGCTTATTAATTGATGCATATTGTGATATTACTTGTTCTTGTGCTACTTGTTTCTAGTCACCTTGTGAACTTTGCAGGTGTCATATGCATCTATTTGCTACTCTATGAGGGACAAGATGAGTACCATTCTATGTTTTCTGTATGTGAAATAAACAAACATTTTTCAATGCATGTTATTCATGATCTTTGTTTGTAACTTGTCATGGTGCATGTATAGTTACTATGTCCTACTGTTAGAACTCCATCTTTCATGCACATGTTTAGAGTTCTTTGATCCCAACTTTCAATGCTTGCAAATGGTTGGATCTTTATTGTGAGGGTGCATGCCATCTCAAAAATTATTCTGTTTATCACTTACCTACTCGAGGACGAGCAGGAGTTAAGCTTGGGGATGTTGATATGTTGGAAACGTATCTATAATTTTCATGCTCCATGCTTGTTTAGTATCTACTTTGATTTACTTGTCTACACTTTGAGGTGCTTTTTACATGTTTTCTGGTACTAACCTATTAACAAGTTGCAACAGTGTCAGATGCCTGTTTTCTGTTGTTTTTGGTTTCAGAAAAGTTAGTAAAGAAATATTCTCGGAATTGGACGGGACAAACGTCAAAGTCAATTACTTTCCGTGGGGAACAAGAAGTCCAAAGGGGAGCCGGAGGGGGTAGCCAGGGGGGCCAGACCCACCCCAGGCGCGGGTAGGCCCAGCCCCGCGCTTGGCTAGGGTTTGGCTACCCTGGCCGCCTCCTCGGCCTCCCCCTTCTCCTATAAGAAGCTCCCGATGCAGAAACCCTAAGAACCCGATCAAATGTCCATGAAACCGTCTGTAGCCGCCACCACCATCGTCCCTAGATCGGGGGAATCTGAAGTTCTTCCCGGCAGCCTACCGGAGGGGAGATCATCCCGGAAGCCTTCTCTCCAGTATGATGCGTGAGTAGTTCCACCTTGGACTATGGGTCCATGTAGTAGCTAGATGGTTGTATCTCCTCCTTTGTGCTTTCATGTATAGATCTTGTGAGCTCCGTTCATGATCAAGATCTAATCTATTTGTAATCATGCATGTTGTGTTTACGGGGATCCGATGGATATTGAGATTATTATGTTGGTTTGATTAATGGTTTTGTCTTTATGATTCTATCATGTTTATGTTGTTTGTGATCTTGCATGCTCTCCGTTGTTAGTAGCTATCTTGGCCATGTAGTTGCTAGTGACTCCAAGATGGGGTATTTATGCTCGATAGCAGGTTCATGCCACTAGTTTCCATGGGAAGAAACAGAAATCACTTCGGTTGTAGATGTGTTGTTGCCACTAGGGAGAAAACAATGGTCTCTTGTTCATGGAACATGTGGACTATTTACCTTACACACTTTGCTTAAAGCAGTTGTCTGTTGCTTGCAACTTAATACTGGAGTAGGTTCGGATGATAACCTGAAGGTGGACTTCTAGTCATAGATGCAGTTGGATGGCGGTCTATGTCTCTTATTGTACTGCCCAATCGAATCTCATAGGATCTTTCTGACTAGTAATTGCATTGTTATGCCTTGCTCAGTTCATGTCAATTGCCCTGCTGTAATTTGTTTACCCTT
Organism: Avena insularis; assembly: GCA_023614405.1. Taxonomy (NCBI): domain Eukaryota; kingdom Viridiplantae; phylum Streptophyta; class Magnoliopsida; order Poales; family Poaceae; genus Avena; species Avena insularis. The sequence goes on from CM042687.1 coordinate 336,737,614, forward strand.
CATGCCATGTTGTTTATCTAAGGAGAGCACCTCTAGTGAACTATGGACCCCGGTACAATATTTACCATTGATACATCTTCCATTGTTACTTGTTTACTTGCTGCAAACCATTACCTTCCACACCATACGTTTAATCCTTTGTTACAGCAAACCGGTGAGCTTGACAACCTCACTGATTCGTTGGGGCAAAGTTTTGAGTTAGTTTTGAGTTTGTGTTGTGCAGGTATCCGCGTTGCTTGCAACACCTGTGTGATGTTTCCTTCCTCCTTCTGGTTTGATAACCTCGGTCTCTACTAAGGGAAGACTTGCTTCTTGCTGCTTCACACCTTGCTCTTGGGGTTTCCAACGAGGTGCTCCACGTCAGCACCATCAATTACCAGAAAAAAAGATCCTATGAGATTCGATTGGGCAATACAACAATATACATAGACCGCCATCCAACTACATCTATGACTAGAAGTCCACCTTCAGGTTATCATTCGGACCCCCTCCAGTATTAAGTTGCAATCAACAGACAACTGCTTTAATCAAAGTGTGTAAGGTAAACAATCCACTTGTTCTATGAACAAGAGACCGTTGTTTTCTCCCTATTAGCAACAGCACATCTACAACTGAAGAGATTTCTATCACTTCCCTTGGAAACTAGAGGCATGAACCCACTATCGAGCATAAATACCCCCTCTTGGAGTCACTAGCAACTACTTGGCCAAGATAGCTACTAACAACGGAGAGCATGCAAGATCACAAACAACACAAACATGATAGTATCAAATAGACAAAACCATTAATCAATCTGACATAGTAATCTCAATATCCATCGGATCCCCGCAAACACAACATGCATGATTACAAATAGATTAGATCTTGATCATGAACAGAGCTTGCAAGGTCTATACATGAAAGCATAAGGAGGAGATACAACCATCTAGCTACTACATGGACCCGTAGTCCAAGGTGGAACTACTCACGCTTCATACCGGAGAAGAAGGCCTCCGGGATGATCTCTCCTCCGGAGGGTGCCCGGAAGAACTTCAGATCCCCCCCGATCTAGGGACAACGGTGGCGGTGGCTCATAAGGTTTCGTGGAGTTTTGATTGGGTGCCTAGGGTTTTTGCATCGGGGGCTTCTTATAGGCGAAGAGGCGAGGCTGGAGGCGGGGAGGCCCACCATACCCAAAGGTGGGCCCACCCGCGCCTAGGGGTGTGGCATCCACAGCCTCCGCTCTCCTCTGGACTTCGTGGCGCCCACAGTAAAATATTGACTTTGGCTTTTGTCCCGTCCAATTCCGAGAATACTGATTTTCTACCTTTCTGGAACCAAAAGCAGAAGAAAACAGGCAACTGGCAGTGTGGCAACTTGTTAATAGGCTAGTTACAGAAAAGATATAAAAACACCTCAAAGTGTAGATAAAGCAAAGCAAAGTTGATACTAAACAAGCATAGAGCATCAAAAATTATATATACGTTTCCGACGTATCATAACCTTTCATGTTGCATGTATAGTTACTTTGTCTTATTGTCAGAACTTCTTTCATGCTCATGCTTAGAGTACTTTGATCCCAGCAATAAATGTTTTAAAAATATTTTGATCTTGATTGTGATGGTGCATGTCACCTAAAAATTTATTCTTTTTATCACTTACCTACTCGAGGACGAGCAGGAGTTAAGCTTGGGTATGCTTGATATGTCGTAAACGTATCTAGAATTTTTGATGCTCCATGCTTGTTTTATATCATTTGTCTTATATTTTTTCTACCCTTTAAGTATTTTTATACACTTTCTAGAACTAACCTATTGACAATATGCCACATTACCAGTTGCCTGTTTTCTGCTGTTGTTGGTTTCAGAAAAGCTAAAAAATGAATATTCTCGGAATTGGATGGGTCAAAAGCCAAAGTTACTATTTTTCCTGGAGCAACACGGAAACACGAAGCAGAGACGGAGGGGTGCACAAGGGTGGGCACACCCTATGGTGGCGCGGGCTACCCTAGGTGGCGCCACCAGGGGTGTGGCCCACCTGTCCACCTCCTCGCCTTGCCCCTTCCCCTATAAAATCCTCCCGAGGAGAAAACCCTAAATCATCGACCAAAAGGCCACGAAAAGTTCCAAGACACCACGCCATCGAAGGGAGATTCCGGGACAGAAGTCTCTGTTCAAGACTGTCGGGATGGGGAAGTTCCCCCGGAGCCATCTCCATCGATCTCCACCACCATCTCCATCACCGTTGCTGATTCCCATGATGAGGAGGGAGTAGTTATTTCTCGAGGCTAAGGGCTCTACTGGTAGCTATGTGTTCATATCTCTCTCTATGCATGATCTTGCTGTAGTCATGAGCTTTGTAATCAAGTAGATCTACTTTGCTACTTAAGTGCTTCAATAGATCTTTGCTCTCCCCACGTGAGTGAAAGTGACAGCATGTACACCATGGTGGCACTTAGGCTAGAGTTCATAAATATTTATCATGAGTATATTTGGAGTTGGATGTCTTTATGAAACTGTGGTGTTTGTTGGAACCATCTAGCGCTCAAGGTGACAGTGTGGGGTTATCTAGATTGGGGAAGGCGGACTTTGACGTGTGTTGTTATAGCCCTACCATGGATTAGAGTATCCAACCGGAGAGTAGTTCAGGGTAGTATCATAAAGAGAAGATATTTATATGAGAGAGTGTTCGCTAGTGAAAGTATGATCCCTAGGCCTTGTTTCTAAACATTTAAACACCGTTTGCAACTAGATCTGTTACATGTTTGCTTGCTTCCATCGTTTTGCCTTTAGTCTTTTCCTCCTTGTAAGAATCTCTTTTCTGGCACCATTACCACTTATAATCATCCATACCACTTGTATTTCACTATCTCTTTGCCGAACTAGTGCACCTATACACCTGACAAGTGTATTGGGTGTGTTGGGGACACAAGAGACTTCTTGTATCTTGATTGCAGGGTTGCTTGAGAAGGATACCTTTGACCACTTCCTCCCTGAGTTCAATAAACCTTGGGTATTCCACTTAAGGGAAACTTGCTGTTGTTTTACAAACCTCTGCACTTGGAGGCCCAACAACTGTCTACAATAATAGAAGTGCGTAGACATCACTTTCTTACAATTCCCAAGTTTGACCTAATTTTCAACGACAGTTATCCTTTTCCCGCAATTTTTAGACAAACTTTACTAGCCAAGGTGATGAATTTCTACGCTCGCGGCACAGAATCTGGCCGAGATGCCCAACTCTTCATGTTACTTCAACCCAAGAAGCTTCAACTAATTTTACGAAGATCGTGAAAACCATAATTAGGAATAAGTTTGTAATACAACCAAAATCATTAAAATCTTGTTGTTAACCTAGGGAGAAAATACCATGAATATATATGTGATGTATCTCCCAAGGTGTGGAGCCGGAAAGCTCGCAAGATCAATAACTGCAATAAGATATGCAAGGGAAATCCTTAGATGAAGAACTAGCGCTTGTTATGATGATAACCACAAGCTCTAGATCCTCTCATGGACAAGAACCAACTAACAGCAAGAAAGATGATGCTATGAATGCAAAGGTTTGAGCTCTCTTCGAACGATGCGATCGAGACACCCGCTTAAGAGCCCCTCTTGATAGAATGGCTATCTATCCTAAACCCGGTCTCCAAACTAACAACACGAGACCGACAAAAGAGAAGCCCTATCAAGATCATACCTTTGCCTTGAGCATTCCAATTGAACTTGATGTAGACCGTCTTGTTCTTCTCAAGTGGAAACACCTTTCTTGTTTGCTCTTGTTGGCTCTTGCTTGATGAAGACTTGCAAAATGCTCCCCCATACTCCATGGGGAAACCTCTTCTTTGAACTTGTCTTCATCACTCCTTGATCACGAGGATGGCACGCTTCAAGCATGAGATCTTCTAGAGATGGCGCATCTTGAGCTTTCCCTTCTTCATCCCTTCTTGAGGTTGATCCATCTTGATGCAACTCTTTGCACTTGTCTTGATCAACCTTCAAGCTCCTTCTTTCTTCATGATTCCAATAGGCACAAAGCCCTTGGACATTTCTTCATCTTTCAACCTTGAGACCGACACATGGCCCAAGCAATGCCAATGGACAAACCTACAAGTGAAACTCAATTTACACATTAGTCCATAGAGATTGTCATTAATTACCAAAACCACACATGGGGGCATACATGTCCTTTCACTTGTGTAATGCTTGCTTGTCCTGTTCTACATGTTCATAAGCAACGCCATTATATTTCATATCTAGTGGTTCGTCCTAAGCAGCGAGATAGCTATCCTCTACTATATATATATAGTTCATTTATGGTTTGCATTCCTACTCTACAAATTCTCTTATGATGCCATTATAATTTTTATTCGATTGATTTCTAGCTACGATAGTAACAACAAGGCCCATTGTGTAGATCACCATAAGTTCTAAGTCACCCAGCGTCTCTTGCATTCCAGGATAAACAACTTCTTCCATATATATTTGTTGAAATGACCTGGCTAGTTTATATTTGCTGAAATTCTAAGAAACGGTTTGATTGATTGCTCATTTCATTGTAGGCACACTTTTCTAATGCTTGATTTTCCTATTCTACAGGTTCACAAGCGATGCCATTGTTTTCTTATCTGGTGCTGGTTTATCCTAAGCAACGATATAACTATCCTTTACTATGTAGTTTATTCGTGGTTTGCGTTCCTGCTCTGCAAGTTCTGGTATGATGCCATTATAATTTCTATTTGGTTCATTATTAGGTGCGACGGTAACTGCATGCCATTGTCTGGTTTAATTTCTCATTTCATTGTAGGCACACTTGTCTAATGCTTGCTTGTCTTGTTCTATAGGTTCACAAGAAACGCTATTATATTTCGTATTTGTTTCTGGTTTGTACTAAGCAACGACATTAACTATCCTTTACTATATAGTTCATTTGTGTTTTGCATTCCTTCTCTACAAGTCCTCGCATGATGTCGTTATAATTTCTGTCTCGTTCATTCTTAGCTATGACAGTAACTGCATGATATTGTCTGTTTTATTCTTCTGGTTTATTCTTCTATATATATTTGTTGATATGATCTGACTAGTTTATATTTGCTGAAATTATAAGCTACACACATTGTTATATTTCTTGCTTCACGGTAGGCGCACTTGTTTAATGCTTGCTTTTCCTGTTTGTTTGGCATGATGTGTTTGCATTGTTTGATGTATTAACTTGTTATTACTTAGTTTCAGTCTACAATTATTGCTATCACCACGAAAGAGAGGGTTGCAAGATCATGTCTCAAGGTTGTTTTCCAATGTAGATGTCATACTCAAAAGGGAGATACATGTGATAGATGGAGAAAGCAAATTGAGGACTGCTATCAACTCGATTGTCAAATGAAATGCTAAAATTTCTTTCCCTTGAGTTGATAATATGTAATAATTTTAAGTAGTTTGCATTTGATATAATATCTAGATAAATCGCATAGACCGTGTAGGCATTTGGTTGACGCCGTCTATACATAGCGGTAGACGGTACCATACCTACGCTAGCCAGATCGATTAGGCTACAAGGGATTTATTATTCGCTCGTCTTGTATCGGGCCGACGATGAACAATAAAAGATGCTCGCAAGTTGTACACCTTTTATGATATCGGGATGGGATCTAGAAATGTTGAAACTGTAAAAGACCGTAAATGTAACGGGCCGGCCCACAAGCGTGCTTAGTAACAATAACATGCCATTATAGTGACAGGCCGAAACAGTAACAAGCTGAAACAGTAACATACCCCAAAATAGTGACGAACCAGAATAGTAATGGGTTAGAACCTTAAATAGCTAGAACAGTAATGGACCAGAACAGTAGCAGGTTAGGCTAGAAAAAGACCAGAATCGTAGCAGGCCAGAACAGTAACACGCCAAAATTGTACCAGGCCAGAACAGTAACAAACCGAAATTGCACCAGGCCAGAACAGTAACAGGTCAAGAAACTTACCAGTCAGAACAGTAACATGCTAGAATTTGAGTAGGCTGTTTTTAGGCCTGAATAGTGATGGACCCGATAATTTATGAGCCTCAGTGGGTTACAGAAATGGGTCCATTTTAAACAGTGCAGTATAATACAGTAACTGGACCTAAAGTTTATGGGCCGAAGTGGGCTGGCCAATTGGGTCCATTTCAAACAATACAAAGCGAAACAGTAACAGGCCCGATGGTTTACGGGCCATACAAATGGGCCCATGTCAAACAGCGTGGATCGAAATAGTAATGGACCCGAAAGTTTGTGGGCCACAGCGGACTGCACAAGTTGGCCCATTTCGAATAGTGCATTATAAAACAGTAACGGGCCGTGATACTATTGATCTCTCTTAACGGACTGGCCCATTTAATAATTATCAGGCCTTGACTGGGCCTGGCTTCTACCATGGTTTTATTGACAGTTAACAACGCTAACTAGCCGTTAACGGCGTTCACCATGTGGCAGTTTGCATGATGTCAACAGTCAACGCGGCTGGCAAACAGATCTACGACGGAACGACTTTTCGTGGCTGAAGGGTGCGGTCCACCATGGTCGAAAAAAACCTTGGTAGATTCATTTGTGATAGGTCTTCTATCACGAAAGGCATCCGTGGTAGAAGGCTTTTCAACTACGAAAAACGAGCCTTCAACCACGGAAATTGTCCATTGTAAAAGAATATTTTTCTTGTAGTGTTGTCGGCGCTCGGCGAGGAGCTTCCGTTCCTAGACATAGAGTCCACCGTGGAGGTGCTCCTGTGGGAGGAGCGGTATGACTGCTGCGACCACGACGAGAGCATCCCCCGCTTCCCCCGGTCATTGCTTGTTGCCGTCCCTGCTTGCCGCTTGGGCCGGCGCGTCTCCAACCCCCGCCTCCGTTTTGCCGGCGCTCGGCAAAGGAGCTCCCGTCGCAGGAGATGCAGTCCACGGGGTGGAGTTCCCACAACGGCATGGCTGCTGCAACCACGACGTCTGACACATATAGCCATGGTTTGCTACATGCGGCTGGTGCTACAAGCGGGTATTGGATTTGCTATATGCGGCCTGCGGTGGAATTAGAAGACCTCGGCAGTGCTACTTGCATCGCTGGATTTTGCTAAAAAATTTGCTATAAAAGTTCTGTTGTTTTGCTACATTAATATGATTTTTGCTACAAGATCTCTCGCGAGGTTGGATTTGCTATAATAAATCATTATAAGACGGTTGTAGCAAAATAAAATTTAATTCTACAATCGTACTATTGTTTTGCTATATTAAAAGGCTAGCACTGTGCATGCCTTTTACTTCAAGGTTCTAGAATTCACGAGTCTGCCTTCTTGGGCCAGAGTTAACTGTAATTAGCGAGTCTTTTTAAGAAGCCCATTGGTAAGTTTTAGTTCTGCCAAATTCTATTTTGAAAACTAGACCCATGGCATGCCGGTGGCAACCAAATCTGGGCCGACATTTCATCCTGCCCCTTCAAAGAAACTTGATATTACGGGCAGCATTTGAAGAAATCACACGCACTGTCCTGGTTTAGAAAAAACAATATATTTATACTCTCTTTGACCCATATTAGTTGACTCAAATTTATATAGATACAATTACTAAAACTTATTTAAATATATTCAAATTGGAATCAACTAATATGGTCGAATGGAGTACTAACTTTTACGGGTATAAACTACTTTGATTCCTCACAAATAGTAGTGCTACCTAACTTAACTAATAAAGGTATTTATCAATTGGAGCTCCTCTTGTGCGCAAACAAGTCGGTTCTCCCACTTGTACTTACTAGTTACTAAGTGAAAAGAGAAACATGCCGGTTCATTAGATTGTTCCTATTCTCATGCGTGATAAATAAAACAAATTTGGTTTGGTGAGATTTCTGTAACCCGCATGCGTTGTGATGAGACGAGGGCAGAGCATGAGGAGCGTGCGTGTAGGTCTAAGTTGTAGAGCAGCCCCTTATACTTTTACCTCACCTCTTGTCATGCATAAATGGACCAAATAAGGGACGAAGCCATCATATTTGCCCAGGATTTTGGAATCTTCTAGATCCGCCACTAGTGTTGTGGATATACCGAATAGGTATACCTACGGCATAATCTTATACCGACAAGCCCGAGTGGCCCACGTATGATGGTTAGGCTTATGGCATAACCGGACGGCCCAATTCTGATAGACAAGACGGAGGTCCAGCAGGGATGAAGGCGACGTGCCACCGCCTTAGATGGAAGTCGGCGCCTTGAAAGACATAAAGACTAGTTAGTGTTAGTCTAGAACTCTGTAACTGTATACAACTGAGACTCTTTATGTAACCCTAGGTCCTGGCGTCCTTATAAACTGGTCTACGGGAGCCATTAGGGCAACAGACAAGTGCATAGCACAACTTGCACACAGCGAACATCACAATCATGTAACTCGGTGTATTGTTATTATAATGATTTATAGCAGGAGTAGGATCTCGCCACCGTCGTGAGATCTGAACCTAGGTAAATTGTGTCAGTCCATCCCGAACGCTCTCCGCTTACCCCACGTCTCTAAACTCACAGTTGGGATATCCCTCTAGCATACGTGTCGATAATACCACGACAACTAGGATAAATGGGCCTCTGATATTTCAGAAATTATTGCAATATAATAAATGGATTGGACCAGATTTAGGCAAAATTCCAACACTTACATGGCGAGTATCTTCGTGGTGAATGCTCTACAACTTACCGAATGCTATCTTAGCTACACTGGTGCTATTTTACTACCAAGTACAAATAAGAAGCATGTGATCAACATATTATTAAACCGATTGAGAATGGTGATTTCATGACAATATCCTTCTGAACACTATATATACTATAGCTTTTTATAAATCAGTATACTTAATCTTAAAGCTAAAACTTCTATCAAGATATTTTAAAGCATCCAATTTAGAGATCTCTACCGAGATAGATAATGATACATACACGTGCATATATACTATATTCATATAAGCGAAACTAATTAATCTGAGTTGCATATGATTTCATCCTTTTCTCATTTGCTCACATTTGACATAATTTTGGTTTATATGTTTGTAAGTCATAATGTATAAAAAAACTAATGTAACTTTTATACAAATTAAGTGCCCATAAATCAACAAAAAAGAGTTATAAACAAGTATATAAATTTAGTATAAATAATAATTATTTTTTTGTTGCGTGAATCAATTTGGGAGTAAAATTATTTGTTGCGTGAATCAATTTGGGAGTTCTCTCTCAAACCGTTTGATGTGCATCTAACGGGGACAAACAACCACTTTCCACGAGGGCTCGGCCTCGGAAGCCATCTGTTTATATAAAGTGGTGTCCGCTTTGCAGTCCATCCAGTTGCCCACGCCAATACCCTGTCTGCAACCTAGTACTGCCGTTCTTCAATCTCCAAGGTGCAGGCGCATGCAGGCAGATCAAGTGAGGAAAGGTCTGTTATTTTCCTTGTTCTCATTCCTCGCTAGATGCTTCTAGTAACACAAAAACTTTAGGTGAGTGAGACAAATAATAATACTAAAACTCAAGACATCAAATGTTCCTCTGAAACAAGAACTTTTGGTGGGCGAAGATGTATTTTGTCAGTTTCTTGTCAGGAGCAGTTGTAGTAGGGAGGGTTTTCTGGCAAGAGCAACAGCATGAGTCTTGTCCATGTCAAGGCGTTGCCGGTGCGGTCAAATTGGCGTGTTCCTTCATCTTTGCTGACGATGGATTGGGTATTGCGCCATCATACGATTGTATCCAATATGGATACGTAGATCTAGAGGAATGAGGAAGGACAACGAAAAGTTTGCGTTTAGACTACTCACAATGAGAGTATCATAGATGATATCATGCAAGATATGAATGCAAAAAGTTGAAATGTCACTATAACTAATGACCAGAGACCATAGTAGTATCATAGGTAGATATCGTATCACATAGCACACATAAAACTAGAAAATTAATATTAAATAAAATTTGAACACAAATTGGCATTGAGATTTTATAAATTAATAAACATAATCAGATCATGGTACTAATACACGATACCATGCATTGTAAAAGCAGCAGTAGAGATTTCCTTATCCGATCCTCGTCGATCGGAAGTCCAAATACTACTACTACACTATCACGCAAAAAAAAATACTTCTACACTTTACGGGCAAACTTTTGTTATGGACGGGTGGAATGAAATCATTGGAAGAAAAGAGTGCGACAGTTCAATGAAAATCTCCCGGCCCACGGCCGCCGCGTCATCTCGCAAGCATTTGCCGCCGTAAGTTATCGGAGCCGGAGTCCTAGAGTAGTTTGTTACATGAGTCCCGATCGAACGCAACACTTTCCGGTCTTTATTTAAACTTCACGAGGGCGGCCGCGAAAGTGCATATACTAGAAGAAAAGGACTACCAGCTCTGCAACGGCGAGTTGTTAAAAAGAAAGCAACCGCGACCATGGACTTGACCACTTTGAATATTTTCACCGGCGGCAGGTACGAACGCAAAGCTCCAAGTCTGCTTATCATGGATTGTCTAGATTCGATATGTACTAGTAGTTAAATGTGACAAGTAATACGAGACAGGATAGAGAAAATATTTCTTTTCCTATGATAATCTACAGTATCTTTTGGCTTAATTGTAGCTTCATATACATAGGGAGTTAATTCTAGGGTGATCATGTCTCATACACAGGATCAAACGGCACCGGAAGAATCCTAGAAGAGTGTTTTTATATCTTTTCAAAGAAAAGGCTGGATGTCTATTTTCCGGTGCACACAAGGTTACTAGGCCAAAGAAGAAGCTTATGCTATGTATCCGTGACGAGTTCGGCCTGAGGATATTGGCTAGACCTGCTGTTACACTTAAATCAACGATGCTACGACAAGAAATAAAGCTTCGCACAACGAGACGGAATATTCTATGGATTTACCGTACCTACAAGGTCTGCACATGGACAGAGTTCAGCGAAACCATCGGGATTATCAGTAAACTACATCGTGTGATATATAGTGCAATTAGAAAGTATAGAAACCGCCGCATGCAAGCTGGATTGTTTTATTTGGCACGAGATTTTGATGATTTCACACACACAGTCCGCAGTCGCTTGTACGGTGAAAGTGACAGCAAGTTCTTGAGAGATCTATGGAGAAAGAAGAGGCTTGAGGGCAAGACAAGAGAAATTGACCGAGTATGCAATGTTTCTACAACCAGTGCTCATGGGTCCAATCCACCGAGCACAAACCTTTGCTCCATTGCCACCAGGACGTTGAAACTTATTAGCATATCGCGTGTAGTTTGTTTGTTGCTTGTGATTTTCTTAGCTTGGGCTATAGTATATTTGTAAAATAGTTTTTAATTTCAGTTGACTCTATACTCTGCTATCTATCTTCTCAGTAAGACATGAATGCACATTTTATTTATAGAGTTTGCTTAGATAAATAATTAGCAATCGACCTCGTATATTCCCATAACGTGGAGTCTTTGTCAATATAAAATAAAAGTTATATGGTCCACATGATTTCATAGAATAAAGCTAAGCAACACAGCCACTCCGATCCCTTTTGAACTGAGTCCACACATGCAGACAATCCTCCAGAATAGTGCATGTGTTTTCTTCAAGTGCTGCCCATGAATAAAAAGTTTCTTGATGTGGCAGGATGAAAATATCAGCCCATATTTGGCCCTGCCACCGGCATCTCATCGAACTTGCTATTATTTGTCCAAAGAGCACTCCATCGGTGCTCCTCATATAGAACTCTCAATAAGGCTGACTCCCCTGTTCAAAAAAATAAAAATAAAAATAAAGCTGGCTACTAGAGGCAGGAAGGAATTCGCGGCCCCAGTGCGAATTGCTAAATGGGCCCTAAATTCTTCTTTAAAATATAGCTAATCTATACCTAATAATAAAGCACGAAGTGTTTCTCCCGGTCCAACACTTTTTTCGACAACTTTGCCCCTAACAGTTTAGGTGTATTATCCACCATGCCACACATAAGTCAGGTAGTTGCTAAAACCGGACGTACCGACCGACTTATTTACTCCTGCTTATGTATTGGAGAAATTACCCACCGGTGCCATGCGTAAGTTACATAACGGTTCAACCTACGTTTCGTTTACTTGCAAAGCCAAGTGGGCCTCCCTAATCACATCGTCCTTACATATCGTCTACGGTCTACATGTTGTGGCCGGCCGGCCGATCAGCCGGGGTTCCACCATCTCTCAAGCTGATGGGTCCTGGAAGTACGGACTGTTCTCCATCCACTTCCATGAGCAGCAGTTAGTTTGGATCTAACTTCTGAGGCAAAAAAAAGACTGCACGATGATCAGGAGGCTTGGTAGCAGTAGGTGCCGGTCTAGCTGATCGCATGTAAAAAAAAATCTGTGTTAGACGCTCCTACTGCCAGGTGGGCTTGAACTCAAAAAATTGGTGCATCCAAAGACAGCCGGTAAATAACATAGACATGTATGTCTTCAAAAGTACCACCTCGACTCGTTAGACTGAGTCTGTCCAGCTTATATACGTTTCTAATTGCTTTGATATAAGCAAGCAAGTCAACCGCATTGAATATATGGTTGCATAACTGTGTCAATTGTAAGCGGAAAGAACCGTGGGATAAAAAGGAAGGAGAAAGAATTGTGGACGGCCTGCTAGGAATATATGTGCATGATCAAAGGATCTGAAATTAATAAATGGGTTAAAAGAAGGAGGGATTTACAGACGAGAAAGGAAGGATCTGAAATTAATAAATGGGTTAAAGGAAGGAGGGATTTACAGACGAGAAAGGAAGGATCTGAAATTAAGGAGGGATTTACTTCCGAGAAAGGAAGGATCTGAAATTAATAAATGGCTTAAAGGAAGGAGGGATTTACAGCCGAGAAAGGGATATAAAAATTAATAGTGGTGTCGTCGAGTGAAATATAAAAATTGCCCACACATGCACATACACTTTTGCTATCTATACCTAATAATAAAGTACGGATTACTTCTTGTGATCCTGACTTTATTATCCACCAATAGCATCTATAAGTAAAATACTGGTTTATTTATACGTAGTATTTTTTTCATTCTTAAGAATCTGAAATTAATAAATGGGTTAAAGGAAGGAGGGATTTACAGACGAGAAAGGAAGGATCTGAAATTAATAAATGGGTTAAAGGAAGGAGGGATTTATAGACGAGAAATGAAGGATCTGAAATTAATAAATGGGTTAAAGGAAGGAGGGATTTACAGACGAGAAAGGAAGGATCTGAAATTAATAAATGGGTTAAAGGAAGGAGGGATTTACTTCCGAGAAAGGAAGGATCTGAAATTAATAAATGGGTTAAAGGAAGAAGGGATTTACTTCCGAGAAAGGAAGGATCTGAAATTAATAAATGGGTTAAAGGAAGGAAGGATTTACAACCGAGAAAGGGATATAAAAATTAATAGTGGTGTCGTCGAGTGGGATATAAAAATTGCCCACACATGCACATACACTTTTGCTATCTATACCTAATAATAAAGTACGGATTACTTCTTGTGATCCTGACTTTATTATCCACCAATAGCATCTATAAGTAAAATACTGGTTTGTTTATACGTAGTATTTTTTTCATTCTTTCCTTGCCTCGCAAGCGGACGCTGGGCGGAAAAAAAGAAGCGTTGCATAGGCGCCTGATCTCCTAAGTTGTTGCGGGCACGAGCTCGCATGTGCGAGGTCGAGCGCTGCGTGTAGCACGCAATGTAAAGGTAAAACTCCAATACAACTTTCATATTAAATTATAAATGTGCAAATTGTTCGGTGAATATTTATTTTATTTCTCTTTTTATAAATTATCGATCCGATAACGCACGGGCACTATTGCTAGTAATAATAAAGGAAGAAGTGTTTCTTGTAGTACCTATACTTTTTTAGACGGTTTTACCCTTTTAGCAGAAAATAAATTACCCACCAATACCACCGGTAAGTGAAAAAGAAAAAAAAAATCTTTGTCCATACAGTTTGCGTCTTCAACCGTCGACAAACCATAACATGTGCCGTTAGATCTTTGTAGTGTGGAATTTGGACCTTTGATTAAATCGATACGGTACAAAGAGTCCTAACGTCGCACGCTGCTGCATTGCGTACCTCCAAACCCCGTTTTCTACCACGCGCTCTCGTTGGATTTTCCATGGAATCATGCAATTCTGGTCCTGTTCTTACGTGCTACCTCCCTGATAGCATGCAGTCCCACTATGGTTTAGGCGTTAATTAATTTCCAAGGAAACAACAGCAATTAATCCCAGTGGATGGCATCACATGGTTTCATCATGCCGGTGCAAGGTGCCCAAGCTCCAGATCGTGATTGTTCCCTTCCCCTTAAATTTTCTTTTTATGGCAGTCCTATGTGGTAAGAATCAATATCTTATACTGATATAAGTTTTGAAGAAACCACCTTTGTCGTACGTAAATATGTTCTGTTATTTCTCAGAACAACATGATTAGCTAATTGAAATTTTTAGCCGTGTGTTTCTATTTATTCTCCAGGCTCCCTGATTTTTCCGCAACTGTGTAATGATTGTCTAATTCTACACAGGTCGGCTTTTCTTGATGCCTCATTGGGGATTGGATTATAATACCGCGATTTGTGTTGAAGAAGTCATTTGAAAAGAGGGGATTCGGTGTTTTGATCATATGGTATAGTGTTTCATGTGTTGGGATCATGCAAGTTTCTTCGTAGCACAGAAGCTGGCTTGAAATCTGAGCTGTTTATCATCAGTTTCTTACTCAGAATCTGTTATCTGGTATTTCAGAAAAAAAATCACTTTTAGTAGAGTAAACCACCTCCCTTCCTCTCAATGTTTTTAGAAGAAACATTGGATATATTGTGAAGAAAAACCATGAGAAGTTCATGATATGAAGGTCCGATCCAATTGTATTGAATCGCGGTTGTATTCTTATTCGTTTTAGTTTTATTTTCAGAAATCTTCTATTGAATGTGCGGTTTTAATGAAATTTCAGGTTTCTTAGCAAGTTTGGGTGGCCCTCATGCCCAGCTCGACATGATTAGTTTTTTAAGTTCTAAACATTCTTTCATTGGTATAGTTCAATAACAGGTGTGATGTGTGCTAGCCAAGCACATCGCTTTCGGACTGACCACCTTTGGACGCATTGTCATCAACTCCACACCACGAACACCATCCGCAATGGCATCAGGTCCACACCATGACCACGGTTTGCTGGGTGCAGTGTTGACATGGCGGGCGTGGAACTTGAGCCATACTTATCAGGTAAGAGGCGTGTATTTTTTCTCCCGTTGCAACGCACGGGAATATTTCCTAGTATAGCTAATAGAAACAAATCATACTATCACTTCAGTATATGATAATTAGAAATATATCAAATATCAATACTAAATAAAAGAGTAAATGTAGCACTAGAGTACACGCCATATGTTCTACCTAAAACACCATTTGCTCTTGTTTCTTGAAATGAAGTATTTCATTATATTTCTATAGTTAATTTTCTAAAGAAAATCTGGAGGGTGGACGTGTTGTGGCCTATCCATTGAGTATATATATTTTTTCAAACAAGGCAAAAGACTTGCCATTTTTATTAATAGAGAAGAGGTTTTAGATAGGTCTTAGCCAAGAACGAACAAGCAACAACGGAAAAAACTCTACTCCCGCGGCATAATATTACAAAGCGCTTTAGCACCCGCGAGGCTCCACATTGCCACCTCGTCCTTAATTCTTCCAATGATCAACATGGCGTTAGAGTATTGGTTCCGAAACATCTGTCCATTGCTCTCATTCCAAATCTCCCAAGACACCAACGCCCTTCTCGAGTCCCTCTTCTTATTGGTAGCAAGTTGCCACCATCCATTGACACTTTGGAAGGCGATCCAATCACTAGGATGGAGATCGATGAGCCCAAGACAACTCTTAAGACTTGTCCAAACTCTAACAGTGAACCGGCATTTGAAGAAGAGGTGTGAGTCCGATTCTTGAACTTGGTTACACAATTTGCGAAGTCCACAATTTTTCCACCCTTTCCGCTCTAGCCTATCGACCGTCCAAACTCTATTTTGAAGGATCAACCAAGTGAAAATCTTACATTTAGGTGTTTCCCGTGGCTTCCAAACAAGCTTAGGCAAGGTAGAGGTTGTTTGACCAAGAAATTGCATCATGTATGCCGAGTATGCTTCATTATTGGTGAGCTTCCAAGTGATAGAGTCCGGGGAGGTTGGATCAAGGTTGAAGTTTTGGATCATCTCCCAAAGCTTGGTGAATTGGACAATATGTTGAAGAGAAAGGCCCTCTTGCATGTTCATTTGGGCAACCCAAAAACCATTGTCCAAGGCCTTAGCCACTATACTCTTTTTGTTTTTCTATATATCAAAGATGAGGGGGGGGCACATCTCTTGGCCTCATGCCATTTAGCCAACCGGCTTCCCAAAAGATAGCTTTCTTCCTATTCCCAATAATTACTTTTGTAGCCGCAGCAAAAAGGTCTTTATCATTAGAGTTACAAGGGTTCCCTAGACCAATCCAAGGTTTTGAATCTTCTTTCCATTGAGTATTTCATATGGATGGCGGAACTAAATGGGATTTGAACAACATGAATTTAGAAAATCAGACCTTGATCGGCCTTCGGGTCAGGATCAGAGGCGTTGAGAGAGCTTTGGGACTAAGCAGAGCTATAGACTGTGGGTCAAATGATGCTCCAACGAGTTGGCGATTGCTGAAATCCATCGTGCCAGGCGCTGACGTCGTTCTAGAATATCAGATCAATCGGTTCCAGTCGTTAGACTGTTTAGAAAAAATCAAACGGGATTTGGATAGGAGGTGATTTGATCTAACCTCATCATATTTACGGCACATGCATTCCAGCATACACGTGTTGGCTGCTCATAATGATGTACGGGCCTGTCTCTAGGATGAGCCATCAAAATGGGACTTCAGGTTGGCCATCACGTACCATAGCATAAGGGACTTCCAAGCCTGGCCTGGGCTGGGCTGGGATATGAGGGCCCTAAATTTTGGAGTACCTGTGAGATCGCCCATCCGGCATAACCCAATGGATGGGCCTGACTAGAGGGCCGAACAGAAAACGTCACTCACACGGCCTCCCAAAAGCAATGATCTACCTGCATGCGCGGCCCAATAAACTAACTGATTAATGGCGGCCTTGACCTATTGGCACCGGTATGTAAGTTCCGGACATGCGGTAAACGGCGCCACATAGGATACTTAGAGGTGGTATCACACAATAGCAACCTAGGAATTATCCACCGCTTGCCTCGTTATTCCTATCTTGCCTTCTCTCCTAGCCCCATCGGATCATCTTCGTTCAGTTTCGATGCCCATAGTTTGGCGCCACCTACCCACACAATAATGTGCAACCCTCCACCCTTAAGTTTGTCGATCTCGTTGTCGTCTAAAAGTCACTACTGTAATCTGGATCTGGTTGCTGGCAACTCATACACATCACTTCTCCCGCCGCTTCTGCTAGCCGTCTGACCTCCTCCGTCTCGCTTGGCCCGGCCATCAACTCTTCTTTGATCACTGGTGCTCAACGACTCGTCTGGCACATAGCTCTGCTCGAGATAAACAAAGCAATCAACAGTAGAGAGAACCCTAACTGCAATTTTTGGGTGATGGAATAGGCTCATCAATTTCTGGGTTTTGGTCAAAATACAGCAGAGGATTGTTCAGCCCGCTACAGAGTCCTTGCAGCAGCGGACCTCCAGCGTCTGTCATTCGCCTAATTCGAATTAGAGCTCGAAGCAACAATGGGTGGAGGAATTAGGTGGCTAGGATGACCAGATGGGGGTATAGGATGGATCTAAGGATGATAATTTTACCCATGGGTACGGGTACCCACGCGGATATCATACCCGCATGGGTAGGGTATGGGTACACTTTTATACCCACGGGTATTACTCATATCCTACCCGTTAAATTATGGGTACGGGTATGAGTATAGACTTGTACCCATGGGTATACCCATACCCTGCCCGTTTAAATTGACATGTCAAACTTACTTGTAGAGTGTCGACCTATGCAACCAAGAATCCTAGGGACAAGTATGCGATTGCGAATTCTAAACTTCGATACTTTCATATACTCGTCTACATATTATTAAGTAGAGATTATTGTCTTTTTTCAAATAAATGTTATTGATGAACGTAAAATTGTGAATAACTTGTTTAGTATTGAATCTACCCACCGAGTATCCAATGGGTATGGGTACCCGGCGGGTATGTGTATGGGTAAAGTTTTATACCCGCGGGTACGGGTATGGGTAAACTTTTATACCCATTGACTACACGGGTATGGGTATGGGTATGGTATTGCTCTACCCTGCACATACCCTGCACATTGCCATCCTTAGACGGATCTCACGAGGTGTACCATGAACGGCGCCGGAAGTTGCTGCACTCGTGCCGCCGTGTCCCGCGTCGGCTGCTGGATCACCTGTTTCTGAGAAACTTCCCCGATCTAATCGTTATGGCTGTTTTTTTCTACGAGACTAGCTATTTTTGCATCATTGAAACAGAAACGGGAGAAGGCCGGAACTGAAGGAGATCAGACGGCTCTTGTTGGTTTGATCCTACATCCTCCAACGAACGCTCAATATGTTCCTTTTTTGTAAGGTGTAATGCATTTTATTCCTCGTGAATTGAGAAGTAACCATCCGTCATCGTTTACTCTTGTGCAATGCATGAGTATTGGAGTCACACCACATATTTTTCGACAGAATAATCATCTTATGACGAATACTGCAAGATGATGGGTTGAGGACACACCACTAGGTCTCGATGTTAACAGAAATTATATCCGGGTTTGCATTTCTACTACTCCTTCCGATCCATATTACTTGTCGTTGAAATGGATGTATCTAGCACTAAAACATATCTAGATACATCCATTTTAATGACAAGTAATATGGATCGGAGGGAGTACCTTATACTAGCACCTTACTCAAAATATCATCTCAAAGGGGCACACGCACGACTGATAGTTTGTGGAACCTCAGTTAGTTCTAGGTACCATGTGATTGAAAGCAAAGCAAATATGAACACATAAAACAAACAAAAGTACCAATTTAGTGTGATCGAATCCAATTCTACACGCAAACTGTTAACCCCAAGACAGTAGAAAAGCTAGCAATCATGTGCAATTTTGCTCTCCAAAATGTGAAAAAAAAACTACTCTCTCCGTCTCAAAATAGATATCGCAGATTTGTCAAAATTTGGGTGACTCTAGACACTATTTATGTCGACATCTATTTTGAGACAGTGGAGTAAAATGTATATATTATTTTGGGTTTAAATAATTGTACACAACATTTGTATGTGGATTTGGGTTTACAAATTTCAGACTAACGAGTTGCACATTTTAATTTCAAAACCATATAAATGTGTGGATTTGTGTTTAAATTATGCGCAAACTGAGATAAGAGATTTATGAAAATTCAGGATTCAATATGTAAAAGCTACTCAATTATACTTTTAAAATTAAAAGTACACTAAATAATTATTTGCAAATCCATGTACGAAAGTGCAACCACCCAATTCCCTAATTTTAATCATGATACTAATTATAGACGACTTTAAAATAATTAGCATAGTGGACAAAAATAAATACATAACACAAAAACTTGCATAGTTGAGTGAGACAAATAAAAATACTAAAACTCAAAATCCAATGTTCTTCTGGAACCGGAACTTCTGGTGGGCAAAGATATATTTTGTTAGTTTCTTGTCAAGAGCAGTTGTAGTAGGGACGGTTTTCTGGTCAAGAGCAGTTGTAGTAGGACTCCTGTCCATGTCAAGACGTTGCCGCCTTGCCGGTGCGGTTAAATTGGCGTGTTCCTTCGTCTTTGCTGACGCTGGATTGGGTATTGCGTATTAATTAATGTTGATGGTTCAACTTAGCGAAAGAAGGTAGTTTGACAGAGCCGGCAGCTTCTGCCATTTGATTCTCCGGGAGTACTGGTGTCGTCCAGGTTGGCGGGTCAGGTACTATGGATTTACTGCATAGCAATAACCAGTTTTAGCATTACCCGTCTTTACTAGCATCTCAAAAGGCCAAAGGTTTGCGATCGGTTTTGGGTCAGGTTTTTTTTCTAGAACAGACCGGTTAAAAGTTCGTGGACCGGGCAAGGTGAGCCTCTTACCCCTACTTTTACCGTCTCAAGGCAGTATATAAGAGCATCTCCACTCGTTCAGTGAACCCATGCTGAAATTCGGATTTTTTGGCCGAACGAAACAAGTTTTTGACCTGGATACGTCGAGTTTCTCACTCGCGTACCCAGACGAGTTCCCGCGTTAAAATTTCGGTAAACTTTGGGCGAACTTTGGGCGAATATAAGCGGTTTTGGGCGAATATGGGCGAACTTTGGGTGAATATGGTCGATACAGACGAATTTTGGATGAATATGAGCGATATGGACGAACTATTGGCGAACTTTGGGCGGATATGGTCTATATGGACGAACTTTGGGCGAATATGGGAGATACAGACGAACTTTAGGCTCGAATTTTGGGTGAATTTTGGGCGAATATGGTCTATATGGATGATCTTTGGGCGAAATTTGGATGAATATGGGCGATACAGACGAACTTTGGGCGAATATGCCCGAACTTTGGGCGAACTTTGGGCGAATAGAGTCTATATGGACGATCTTTGGGCAAAATTTGGACGAATATAGGACGAACTTTGGGCGAATATGCCCGACTTTTGGGCGAACTTTGGACAAAGATGGTCTATATGGACAAACTTTGGACAAATATGGTCTATATAGACGAACTTTGGGCGAATATGGGCGAACTATGGGCGAACTTTGGATGAATATGGGCTAATATATGCTCTGGACGGGTCCACTCGCCGAATTCGCTTCGTCCGGCGTTCTCAGGGCGTACCCAGGATCCTAGGTATGGTCTGGGTAGTCCGGATCAAAGTTGGCCCAAATCCGAACGAAAACAGGTTTCTGGGTACGCGACTAGGCGAAATTTTGGCGTCCGGACCTATTTTCGGCGTCCGGATCGGCGTCCTGGATAGGTGAGTGGAGATGCTCTAAGCCACGATCTGGCCGGATTGAAACTACTTTTATGCGTGCATATTTATCACCAATATTTATCGAAAAATAGGCATTAATTTTTTATCCCCACCGACACACCAAATTCGGCAGATTCGGCATCCCCACGATGAGACACCGCTCGAAGGCAGTGCCTGGTGCAACGCGAATGATGGACATCGTGGTGGACGTGGGGGGCGCGTCACGCGGTTAGGAGCAGCATGTGAGGTGACCGCGTGGCCTACGCGCATCGAGCATGTCACCTCCGACGGGGGCTACATACCATTGACGGACCCCTCCCGACCCCGTGCGGCGCCGCCGCCGCTGCACCGGGTCGTCGCTCTCGCCCCATCCAACCACCCCCTCCCGCGCGTCCCCCTCCTCTCCGCCACCGGGGCCCCGGCCCTTACCCGCGCCCCTTCCATGGCGGCGGTGGCTCGAGTTCCAGGCAACGGCGGCGGCTCTCCAGCGAAACTCCAGCAGTGCTGGCGAGTGGGCGGCGGCCGGTGAGTTCTGGCGGCAGTGGTCCCTAGGTGGCGGGGCAGCGGATGATGGCGAGATCTAGGGTTCCTAGATCACCGACTTCTTCGACTCCTCGATGTCGTCTGATGCCATCTGGAGGTCTTTTGGGGCCTACTATGCATCATGAGGACGCCCCGAGCGGAGACCCTGGGTTCGATGGAGGTGGACATCTTCTCTGTCGAAGGTGGCCGGCCTGCGGCTGGATTGGCGGATCTCGCGATCCGTGTTCCAGTCCCAGCAGCGAGGCGGGGAGACCTAGGTGCCGGTGAAAACCGAGCTATTGGCAGACGATGGTGGCGTTACCACGTCATTACCTTGATGAAGGCACCGCCGTGCACCTTGTGTCGACCTTACTCGTGCTACTCTGGGAGAAATCCTAAGATCTTCGGGTCGGGCGATGGCGGTGTCGTGGTGTCAGTATCGCGTCCTCTCCTAGGAGCATCGCCTGTGGAGCAGCATTGGATGGAAGTGGCAGGAGAGGTGGAGCGGCTAGCAGCTGGTGGGTGCTTGGCACCGCGGTGGTGTCGGTGGCTGCTGTGGCGAAAGTCTACGCATTGATCTACATGCTGACGACATGTTGGCGGAAGATAATGAAGGCGGCGACATCCGGAGCGTGTGCGTGGGCGTCGCTCCGTGGATATGATGTGCGGTTTTAGGGCTCTTTTTGCTTGAGTTCGAGTCGTCATGTCCAGTCACTCCGGCTTCTCTTGGCAAGTGGCAACAGTGTGAGTGACCATGAGGCCGGATCTTTGTAATAGTTTTTGTCAAACAATATGATTCTAATAATAAATAAAATCTGTATGCATCGCTCCGTTCCCCCATTTTGAAAAAAAAAACATACCATTGACGGCATGGAAGGGTTGTGCGGCAGGAACGACAACAACAACTGGTCAACGAGGTTCGCGCATGCCTGGACGGCATCTCCTGGAGTGGTATTTTTGCACCTCCTTCTTTAATTTGGAAGTTTTTAGAGGATGTGTGTAGATATAAGAAAATAGAAAATGTTGTAGTTGTAGTAGTAGTAGTACTATTTGTAATGGAAAACGGCAGCGCGAATGTGTGTCCAGACCAAACACACTCGATTTTTTATGGAACTGGACCGTGACGGTACAAATATTTGTGAGCCGAACCGTTGCATGTCGCCTCAAATGTCTGACGCCGAAAGAAATGATCAACATGCAGACTCGGGCTCTGCGTCGGCCGCGTCCTGCGCCAGCAGATTGTGATTACTCCGTTTTAAGGCTTAAGGCGTTCTCGTTTTGCGTGTTTTTTCTTTGACCAAGAATTACTCTAAATACGTAAAGAATTTTGGTATAAAACTAGTATCACTGAAAAGAATTTTTCAATACGAATCCAACGATACTAATTATGTATAATATAATTAAGATTTTGTTGCTTAATTCATTCGGTCAAACTTTGCTTTGGAAAGCGTGTACGTCTTAAGGCTTGAAACGGAGATAGTAGTGATTAACCGTCGCCCCAGGTCGAGCGCGTCTTGTCCTCTGCCGCCTAGCTGCTTGCACGTGCGTGGTCCAGATATCTAGACTTAAAAATGGTCAGGTTAGGTTGCCTCCCTAGTCCCTACCAGAGAACAAGCTATGACCGTGGTCCAACGGTATGGTAGGAGTATGACAAAGATCACCGTCAAAACTGATGCTCAACTGCTGGTTCAGGATCAAATCTTGCTAGTATGCAGTTTGGTTAATGGAATATAGATTTCCATCTTAAGACATTATTCGGTTAATCCTCTACAGAGGTGGATTGAAGAGGATTAGAGTAAATTTTAACTTCGATGGAATCTAAACCACCCCAATCTCAATCCTGTCCAAATCCCTTAGGAACCGAGCAAGGTCTAAGGGCATGTACAATGCTAGAGAAGACATGTCTTCTCTTAGCTCTCCACATCATTTAGAGAGGACACAATATATAACTTATACAATGCATTATCTCTTATTGCTATCTCTAGCAATTAATAAGAATTAACTATTTTTAGTAAAAAATTGGTTGACTAAGAAAAGGCATATGATACAATGGAGAAAAATAGTCTTCTCTTATTGCTAAGAGATCATCCCTTAGCTAACGGAAGACAACCCTCTCTCTCTTGTTTCTCTTTCCTCCAACTAAGCAAAAATCCAACGTGGCGAGCATAAGAGAAGGCTGACGTCACCGCATTGTACGTGCCCTAAGAAAGCAAAAAAAATGTTCTCGATTAAAACCTTTTTTGGGGGCAAGTTTAAATCCGAAAACTCTTTTTGACTCTCGACATTCTAAGTTCCAGTAAAACCTTTATTTTTAAAGTCAATAATCATGCTTATGAGTTTCATAAAATCCAAATTATTTTTTGGATATAGTCCATGATTTATCCTACAAAAAAAACATGCATATTAGCAACCCTAAATTCTTGCAATGTGTCGTCTCTCGATTTTCGACAACGGGGATGAGATCCCCTTTGTTAATTTGTCCATGGACGCAACGTCCAGCGAGTTCGATCGGCGAGCTAGATGAACACACAGAGAGAGGGGCATATGTTTTTTTACCCAGCTTTAGGTTCTCGATGTGAGGATCTCTATGTCCTACAACTATCTACTATATGTTGGATGATCATAGTTACAAGGTTTCTTTTCCCGAGATGGATCTCAGCCATCTCTCCCCTTCTCCTCGACTGACCGAGGCCTCCTTTTGTAAGGGCAAGGGAAATCCACAAGGGTTGGTCGATACGTGGCATGGACATGGGTTGCATGCCTCTAACATGGCGGCATGCTCCTGCCACCTAAATGTGTGTTACTTGTGGTATGCAGTTTGGCATCGGAGCTTGTCCATATGCTTGGCTCCTGTCAGAGGTTGATTCCCCAACTCGCAGTACCCGGGATCCCGGGAAGGGGCCCATGCATGGCTAATATGTGTCGCGCTGCCTCTTCCAACATGCGCGACATGGAAGGATCGTGTTGTTGTCATCTGAGGCGGGCCTGATGAGTCGTGGTCAGAGGGCAGTCTGTCCTTTGGTCAGGAATCATCTGCCAGCTGTCTCTTCTTCCTTACCTGGTGTGGTCTTTGGTCCCTTGCCTTCGGGCCAGCACCCGAGTATGTTCCTTGAGCTTCTGTTACAACGCCCCTGGGGAGTGCCCGGTCCGGAGCCCGTCGAGCCTGCTAATCCCCCGAATTCCGCGGGACCGACACAATGTTCATCTACACAGAAAATGAGAAATCGATAAAAAAATAGTTTTAAAAATATTCATTGTCCACTATACTTATAACCATATTTTATTCCTTTTTATTTAGCTCAAAGTACAAGTATTTCAAGTTGATATTTTACATGTTTTTATGATACATCATTAAGTACATCAAGAATTCTTTACAATTTTAGAAAACTTATAAACACGATTTTCGATCTAAAAAATAAGGGATCACTAGAACTCGGGAGCAAGAAATCCCTACTCTCTTTATTCTTTTGAGTGGCATACCAGTAGCGTATATTAGACACGCCACCGCTATCAACTACCAGCGGCATGTCCACAACACGCCACTAACATAATTTTGAGAATTAAAAATGCTTATTTTATTGAATCTGATAGCAAAATCATAAAGTAAAATAGTAGCAACATTCATTGATTATAATATAGCACTACTATTAGTATAAAAACTATATATTTGGTTTCACATAGATAGAAGCTACTTATTTGGCTCCACATAGATAGAAACTAGCTATGAGTAGTTCACCACATCAAATCAAAAATATCACTTCTCTGGGGCGATAAATCATGCATTGATGATATGTATGATGAAGATCACTATTCCATTGTTTTTGGGTGGGGTTTCCCTAATAGTTATGAGCATGACTTATCCAATATGAAGATCGTGTTTTCTCCTGATGAAGTTCTTCCATGTCACATTGTTGAAGGAGATGTGCTCATCAGTATCCCTATTTTACAAGATGGTGTTGACCTCGCCTTCTCCAACACGTACTCTAACCAAACCTTCATTAGGGATGCCAATGAATTCATAGTCGGAGTCATAGGTAATTTCTAGGTGCAATAGGAACAAAAGATAACTTCATGTCAGACGGTTTTACTACATGTTATGGAAAAATATAGAAGAAACTTAGGTAACCTGACAGAACATACCATCTTGTGCGTGTCAACAATTATTTTTCTCAAATGAGTAATATATGGCATCGCGATCCTGGCCATATTAGTGGGAGGTAGGAGTTGTTAGAGGTGTTGTTCCTCACTGTCGGTAAGTTGCATCTTCGAGAGATAATGGTCTGTTGCAAGGGGTCTTCTTCCTCATTTTCTTCGCCTTCTACGCCTTCGGCCTCCTCTTCTCTTTTTCATCGCCGGTATTAAAAACACAACATTTATTTTGGGTTGTGTTCCTTCTTCCATGGAAATGAATAGCATTTCTTCGCTGGTGAGATGGTGGTGTGCACTGAATGGTTTCACTCGAAGCCTACCAAATGAGTCATTTTGACCTTTTTGCACTTCAATGTTGTATGCTTGTCCATGTGCCTGGAATGACACCGTAGCTCTATAATCTCATTAAAATGCAATCTTATGTTGCATGGTAAGGTCCGCACACCAAAAATAACGCAATAGATAAATGGTGAATGAAATATAAAATGGATACAAATAAATGTATTCGAAGGTGAATATATAGTTTGTTATACTCATGAATTCTCGAAAGGACCCTCTACAAGATGGACATTGAATCATGAGCTCGTTGAAGAACGACTCGTGTGAGCATGCATGCAAACTTGACACACTACCATATCTTGTGTATAAGAAATCACAAGCTTCTAAATCATCGTGTTCATCGTCCAAATTTTTCCTTAAACTACACATTCACCCTAAATAAAACTTTACAACTAAATGTACACAAATTTCCCTAAGTCACACATTTCCACTAAAATAAATAACACTAATAAATCTACACAAATTTTCCCATAAACTACACAAAATTCCCCTAAACTACACAATACCCCTAAATTAAATTTTACACTGCCTAGAGTTGGAGGAAATGGAGCTCAGTGGCCGCGTCAGCGACAGAGGGGAGTTGTGCATCGGTGCCGAGGAAAGCAGCATGTCAGTGATGGAGAGGAGAAGCGCGTTGGTGTAGTGGAGGCGAAGGACGGACGTGGCCATGGTGGTGGAGCCAAGGAGAGGCGCGACCTTGATGGCGGTGAATCGAGAAGAGCAGAGTGGGAGAAGGCCTTGGAGGCAGTGCCAAGGGGAGCGACGCACGGGGAATTAGATCGATCGACCTAGTGAGCAGAGTGGAGTGAGAGGCGTCTGGATGCACTTCTTTTCTTTTCTATTCCCTTTTCTATTTTGAGTAATCGAATAAGTACTTAGTGACAGGTAGGTATGTAACACACCAATAACTAGTAGATATGTTGCCGAGCACACTACTAAGTATTGGCGTGTCCAAAAACTACGCGCCACCAAAATGTTTTGCCCCTGGAAGAAAGTGGGTCCCACATACTTGTGGAGTGTCGCGTAACACCACAAGCCACTGGTAGGCTCTCACCAATGGCGTACCAAAATGTGACACGCCACCACTATTTTTAGTGGCATGTATAGGTGGTGGCATGCCAATGATATACTATCACCTAGAAGCTAATCTACACTGGTGTCAGCATCCTCCAACCTTGTCGGCGAAGCTATGCTGCATAACTGAGACTCGCACAAAAGCACCGAGGACTTCAAGGAGGTGCCTTCAAGAAGAAAGCGGCGTGGACGCTGCCACCGCCCACTCAAACAGTGTTTGGATCGCTCAACACATGTTTCAGCACAAACATCTAAGTATGAAATATTTTTGGTAGTATTACTAACTGGTTTATCAAAGACGGGTATAGGTATTTCCAAAAACAAACAAAGAGTATAGGTATATTGTTCTTGATGACGTGTATTTATTTTATCTTAAAAAAACAATAGTACTCCAATTTGCCTATCGAATCCCAATATATTTTTGAATATGATCTTGTTTTTGAAGCTCTTATCGTGTAAATCGCAACAGTTCAAACGGATCCTAGGTCTGATGCTTGGTTCAAATGTTAGTAAAGAAATTTCAGACTTAAAGAGGTTCGAATCTGCACTTAGGGCCTGTTTGTTTGGACTGTGACACGTATATTTCACTACTGAAGTGTATAAATTGTATGTGTCACTATAAAATACCATAAATCACATATAGCTTTGTCCGAAATACATATCTGTGCCATTACACAAATAAGATAGCATAAAAAAATATAGATATGTCCATAATACATATAAATATCGCTACACTCATAAAAAACTTAGCTAGCACAAATGAAACGCACACCGGTGGTCGCTAACGCCAAAACACACATCGGTCCTTGACCTATTTAAGCTGCCTGCGTCATAACGAGAGCCCTCTACGAGCCGACTCATCGGGCAGGCCGCATAGATTAGAGACGTGCCTTGCTAAGATGAAAATAAATTTCCCTTCAGAAGGCCTACTTCATTATTCCCCTACAATATGATTTTACCCATATTCCTTCCTCGGAAAATATAACTTCACCAATTTGAGTCGTGGTACTCCGAATGTCCCCTTGGTTCGTTTTTCTCATTTTCCGTTACCTACTACCCACGCGGCCGAAGTCCGGAGGTAAGGATGCCAATGGGTAACCTACTGTGTTTGGTTGCACTGAATTGGGTCTGGAATCAGGGAATTGGAATTCAAGACTTTAATTCCGGTGTTTGGGTGTGCTAGGAATCAACGAAAGGAAATTAGGATCAATTCCGTGCGGGGAGCGGTCACGTGAGAAACCTCCTTGTACCGATTCGGAGGTCAGGACCTCGGAAAGGTCGTGGAATCGCATGACTCTCTTGCTCGCGTGAGACTTCCTCTGTCCCGCTCACGGCCTGGAGACCGATGGCGGCCGTGCAGGTACTGTCCCTCTCCTATTCTTCTCTCCCATGGCCACCCCTCCCTTCCACCTCCCCCTTGCTGCGAGCCCTGTTCATGGACTCCCCATGGGAGCCCCCCTTCTCGCCCTCTGAATCCTAATCCCGTCCATGCCCTCTCTGTTCCTTCTCCCCCATGGCCGTCCATCCCTTCAACTTCTCCATGGAAGAGGCCTAGGCGCCCCCCTCCCCACCCTTTGAACCCTAACCATTTCCTTGCCCGTCCCTGCCCTGTCCTTTCCATATCCTTGCTGATGTTTTTTTCGTTGAAATTACAGATTCTATTGACAACAAGTAGCAACTGAGAGCAATTTGAGGTTAGGCAAAACAAAAAATTAGCTCCTGCTACATGTCTGAACATGGTCATGTATTTGGTTTGAATTAGTTTGTCTCCTCCATCAGGTTCCTCCGTCAGGTTTAGTTTGAATTAGTTTGTGTCCTCCATCAGATTTGCTACATATCTGAACCTTGTTGAGTTGCTGCGCACTAGAGTCGCCAAGTACAACATCATCGTAACAGTACGTACATTTCTCTGTTGATTGCTAGATGTTGCTGATGGTTTTTGTGGCAGGCGACAATTGCATACCGTCTCAGTCGATGATTTAATTGGCTATCTAAATCCAACTTGCATACATTGTCATTAGACAGGAGGTCACTGACCTAGTGGATTCTACAATTGTGGAACCAGATAGCTAGCATTACCAAATTTCAGGGGAATGAAAGATAGAGTAAATCAACATATGTATGCTCCAAAACCATATCTTGCTTGTTTTAATTTGTAGTGTTACAAGAGGTGGAGGTGACGAGGAGAAACTTCAACATGTGAGGCCTCAAGTTATATTACTACTGGCAGATCTAGTAATATTGAAGTTATGTGCGAGAGAGGCGGCCGCGGAACTCGAGTGGATGCCTTGGTTCAGCGCGTGTATGGCCATGGCACTGACAACGAAGGGAGGAGGCCACCTCTGCCAATTATCTTCCTCGACGATGCGATGGAATCCAGTCGGTCGCTTGTTTGAAGTGTTCATGACTATTGTGTGCCATGTGCGGATTATTTTAATATTATTATGTATGGAAAATAATACATATACATTTTAATACACACATGCTACTATTTATACATGTACACAAGTATATATATTGTCCAAAAGCAAAGAAACATCGAATTCCATAGTTTGCACATCCAAACAGAAATCGGAATTGGGTATCACCCTCTGATTCCAATAACAAATTCCAAACCACACAAACATCAGAATTCAAATTGGGAGTCATTTCCTTTCCAGACAGGAATTGAATTCCCGCCGATTTCAATTTCAAAAATCAATTCTGTGCATCCAAACAAAGCATACCCTTTACCCTCTTTAATACAAAAAATGAACTAAGTTTTTATAAATTATTACTTTTTAACAAAACTAGTTTATTTATTTGAACTAGACTAAAAAAAACACCCTAAAGGTTCCTAAGTACCATCTCTACCCGGAGGTATCCAATCAGAAACTCCACGCGGCGCGTCGGGGCCTGGGGTCCTAACCGCCGGCACATATTCTCACAACGATCCTAACCACCTGCCGGTTGTCGACAACAATAGGGGACCACGACGTGGAGCTGCAGGAGCTCACGCAGACACGCGCGACGCCCTCGCTTGTCTAATGGACAAAGTGAACACGCTAGCCTTTGAACCATATACAAGTAATTAAGCAATGTTAAGCCTGGAAGGACTGCAGTAGTTTTATTTTTTTTTGGCATACGAAAGATTTACATTTCTTTTATTTATAAAAACTAAGAAAAGTATGTCAACCACTTGGCTTGCAATAATAATAATCAGGAAGAAACAGTTCGGTTGCATTCGTGATTGACCAGTTGCTCCACGCATGGAGGTACACGACCAATCAAAAAACTAACGGACCACAAAAACTACTACCGTGCAAATTTATAATGTGAAATAACTTGTATTTTAAACGAAGCAAAAATAAGAAATTTGCAAAAGTGTAAAATCAATTTTCTAGACCAAATCTCATGCCCGGTGACCAATCAGTGGGCAGGGTCTCCCTTGCAGTATCCCTAATAGCAGGCTTTGACTCACCTGTGTGAGATTAGGGCAACTCCATCGGGCTATCCCAAATCGAACACAAAAAGTGCCTCGTTTGGTCCGTTTGCGGGTGCCTCACAGATAGAAATAGACATGTTTGTTTAGGGAGGTTCATACACCCTACTATCATCTCCATTTAAAAAAAATCAAAGAAAAAATTAAAAAATGAACAAATATTTGTATGTAGCACTATAGTGCAAAATTTTAATGCTAAATAACTTATATTTTAAGTGAAGCAAAAAATTGCAAGAGTTTAAAATCATTTGGTCAGTGGGCAGCAACAATGTCCCATATGCTCTATATCCTCATTAATTTGGTCTGGATGCATGTGTCAGGCCGGACAAACAGATGTGCCGGCGTTGTCCGCCCCTTCCCCCTCCCGACAAACCAACCCCAAATTTAGTCCAAAAATGGGATGATCGGGCCAAAATATGGATAACAAAATCTGACAGAGCTTGTCCGCTTGGGGGCACTATTGGAGTTGTCCTTGGAGCTGTTGTAATTTGGTGAGTTTTGGGTTGTTGGCCTATTAGACAAATTCTAAAATTCTCTTTGGCCCACTTGTATATGGCAGCATATGGCTGTGCTAGTGGTGCTAAAGTTTAGTCGCACATTGCTAGTTGAAAGGAAGTTGGACCACCTTATATAGTAGAGTGTTGCACCACTCACTAAGGTGTGACAAGAAGAGTAGCCCTCGCGCACTCCTTCTCCGACGCCGCCCGCCTCGTCACGACGCGACGCGACATGCGCGCCACGGGTTGCGGGTTGCGGGAATCTCGCCGAGCCGAGCTATATTTTGCTGGTTGGAAAAACTAATTTAGGCCTCCAGAACCCCGCCTCTCGTGAACCTGTACGGGTGAGGGGCGATCAGGTTTTTGGGAAGCGCTTAAGCGCGACTACTAGCAACCACGACGTCGTCCGACGACGAGTTCCCGAACGACGACTTCTTCCCGGATGACAGCGACCTCTTCGGCAACCTCAACATGGGCGACAACTCTGCTACTGCTACTGCCGCAACTGCAACGTATGTAATCCCAATCTCTCTCTTTCGGATTTTGCTAGAGTTTCTAGGTCTAGCGTTTGGCGTAGATGTGATAGGTTTATCTTGTATAGATGTAATCTGTTCATCTACTTTGTTGATCTGCATGATTGGTTTTAGTACCGTTTGTATAATCATGCTTTATCAGTTTATTATTCAGATTAAATCATATGGATTATTGCTTATATTTCCAACAATCCAAAAACCTGATTATAGACAACTGAATTCCACTGGTGTAGCCGCGGCTACTAGGCCGCCTCCTTTTGATGGCATGCACTATAAGAGATGGCGCAAGAGAGCGGTTCTCTGGTTTGAAAACCTGAACTGCTATAGCGTCACTTTTGGCAAGCCTGAAGGAGATCTTTCTGCTGAGCAGGAAGCGACCTTTAAGAAAGCTGATACCATGTTTATGGCGGCTTTGTTCAGTGTTCTTGGGGACAACATTGTTGACCCGTATATGTCATTTGATAATGGCAAGGACGCATGGGAAGCGCTCGAGGCCAAGTTTGGGGTCTTGGACGCTGGCACTAAGTTGTATGTCATGGAGCAATTCTATGACTACAAGATGATTGATGGGCGCTCTATCGTTGAGCAAGCTCATGAGATACAATCACTTGCCAAAGAACTTGAGCAGTTCAAGTGTTTTTTACCGGACAAATTTGTGGCCGGTGGCATTATTGCCAAGCTTCCTCCCTCGTGGAGGAACTTTACTACTTCTCTGAAACATAAGAGACAAGAGTTTTCCGTTACGGATCTCATTGGGTCTCTTCATGTGGAAGAGAAGGCGAGAGCAAAGGACAAAACTGCTCGAGGATTTGAGGGAGGTTCTACTGCCAATTTAGTGCAGAGGAAAAACTTCCAATCCCACAAGTTCAAGAATAAGAACAAAACTGAAGGAAAAGGGAAGTTTGATGGCAAGAACAAGGCCACGCACTCAACCAACTTTAAGAAGAAAAATGATAAGAGGAAAGGCTCTTGCCACGTCTTTGGTGATCCTGGTCATTGGGCTCCTAGCTGTCCTAATCGCTTTGACAAGCGTCAACATGGGAACAACAGCAATGCCGCTAATCTTGTTATTAGCGATACCGAGATGAACGATGCTGGGTACGGTATTTTTGTTGGAATTATGCCCTAGAGGCAATAATAAAGATGTTATTATTATAATTCTTGTTCATGATAAAGTTTATATTCCCTGCTAGAATTGTATTAAGCAGAAACTTTAATGCTTGTGTGGTTTGTGAACAACACCGTGTCCCTAGTACGCCTCTATGGACTAGCTCATTGATTAATGATGGTTAAGGTTTCCTAACCATAGACATGAGTTGTCGATTAATAATGAGATCATATCATTGGGAGAATGATATGATGGACAAACCCAAATTAAGCAGAGCAATTAGATTGTGTCATCGTGTTCATCTTTGCGAAGCTTTTCTTATGTCAAATATTGTATTCCTTAGACCATGAGATAATACAACTCCCTGGTATCGGAAGAAAGCTTTGAGGTCATCAAACGTCATCCTATGAGAGGGTGATCATAAAGGTGTCTCTCAGGTAATCGGAAAGTATCTATTGGGTTGTATGTATCAAGATGGGATTTGTCCCTCCCAAGTCGGAGAGATATACTTCGGGCCCACTCGGTAATCGATATCAACACCGCTTGCAAGCATGTGGTTAAGGAGTTAATCACAAAGTGATATCGGATTACGGAACGAGTAAAGTACTTTTGTGAGCGAGATTGAACTAGGTATGACGATACCGACGATCGAATCTCGGGCAAGTAAAATATCGCGAGACGAAGGGAATATATATATATGGGATTGATTGAATCCTGGCATCGTGGTTCATCCGATATGATCATCGATGAATGTGTGGGAGTCAATATGGGTGCCTGGACGCTGTTGATTATTGATAGAAGATCATGCATATTCTCGAACCAGGTCACACATAACGTGTCTCGGCGCTAGGATAGATTGGATAATTGGTTTATGAATTTTTGTTCGAGTCTCGGATGGGATCCGGGACATCACGAGAGGTTCGGAATGGTCGAAGAATAAGATTCATATAAGGCGGTAGTTTTGGAGTTGAATTGTTACGGATTAATCGGTATTGTACGGAAGCTTCTAGAACCTTCGGAAGGGGGCCAACGTGGTCCCACCTTCCGGAGGGCATGGTCCTATGAGGGAGTGTCCTGGCCGCATTGGGCCAGGGGCACAAGGCCCCATAGGGCCCAGCCGATTCTAGATAAGTTTAAACTCGTTTAAACTAGAGATAGAATTTCTAGATAAGGGAGAGTTTAAATCGTTTAAACTAGAGATAGGCTTGGAGGAGAGGCAAGGGCTGGCCGCACCCCCCTCTATATATAGACATGAGTTGTCAATTGATAATGAGATCATATCATTGGAGAATGATA
The DNA here is from genome assembly GCA_023614405.1 of Avena insularis. Classification (NCBI taxonomy): domain Eukaryota; kingdom Viridiplantae; phylum Streptophyta; class Magnoliopsida; order Poales; family Poaceae; genus Avena; species Avena insularis. The sequence continues at coordinate 336,771,594 of CM042687.1, forward strand.
TGGTGGATAGACCCAAACTAAGCGAAGCAATTAGATCGTGTCATCGTGTTCGTCTTTGCGAAGTTTTTCTTATGTCAAATATTGTATTCCTTAGACCATGAGATAATACAACTCCTTGGTATCGGAAGAAAGCTTTGAGGTCATCAAACGTCATCCTATGAGAGGGTGATCATAAAGGTGTCTCTCAGGTGATCGGAAAGTACCTGTTGGGTTGTATCTATCGAGATGGGATTTGTCCCTCCCAAGTCGGAGAGATATACTTCGGGCCCACTCGGTAATCGATATCAACACCGCTTGCAAGCATGTGGTTAAGGAGTTAATCACAAAGTGATATCGGATTACGGAACGAGTAAAGTACTTGTTGTGAACGGGATTGAACTAGGTATGCCGATACCGACAATCGAATCTCGAGCAAGTAAAATATCGTGCGACGAAGGGAATATATATGGGATTGATTGAATCCCGGCATCGTGGTTCATCCGATATGATCATCGATGAATGTGTGGGAGTCAATATGGGTTTCCGACCCCGTTGTTGATTATTGATAGAAGATCATGTCTGCATATTCTCGAACCCGAAGGGTCACACACTTAACGTGTCTCGACGCTAGGATAGAATGGATAATTGGTTTATGAGTTTTTGTTCGGAGTCTCGGATGAGATCTAGGACATCAGGAGAGGTTCCGGAATGGTCCGGAGAATAAGATTCATATAAGGCAAAGCAGTTTTTGGAGTTCGGAATTGTTTCGGATTGTTCGGTATTGTACCAGAAGCTTCTTGAACCTTCCGGAGTGGAACCAACGTGGCCCCACTTGTCGGGAGGGGGCGTGGGCCTACGAGGGAGTGCCCTGGCCGCATTGGTCCAGGGGCACAAGGCCCCATAGTCCCAGCCGGCCAAGCCCTTGGGGAAACCCTAGGGAAGCTTCTAGAAGGGGGGAACTTGCCCCCCCCCCCACTCCTCCCTCCTTGGCCGCCGGCCCTAGGCTTGGAGGAGGGGCAAAGGGCAGCCGCCCACCCCTCTATATAAAGAGGGCTGGGGTCGCACCCTCCCCCCACTGTTGGAGATATGCCCAAGAGGCAATAATAAAGTGGTTATTATCATATATTCATACTTATGATAAATGTTTACATACCATGCTATAATTGTATTAACCGGAAACATTAATACTTGTGTGACTTGTAAACAAAAAAGAGTCCCTAGTAAAGCCTCTTGTTAAACTAGCTTGTTGGTTAATATATGATCATGGTTTCCTGATCATGAACATAGAGATGTTATTAACAACAGGGTCATATCATTAGGGGAATGATGTGATGGACATACTCCTATAGTTAGGCGTAGCATAAAGATCAAGTCATTTAATATAGTTCATTTGCTATAATCTTTCTGATACATAGTAACCTAATTCCTTCGACCATGAGATCATGCTTATCACCATCACCGGAAGGATGCTTTGATGACATCAAACACCACACCGTAATGGGTGGCTATAAAGGTGGCATTGAGTGTTCAGAAAGTATGGGTTGAGACACATGGATCAAGAGTGGGATTTGTCCATCCATATGACGGATAGATATACTCTGGGCCCTCTCGGTGGAATGTCATCCAATTAGCTTGCAAGCATGTGACTGGCTCACAAGGGATCACATACCACGGGAACAACAAAAGAGTATTTATCGGTAACGAGGTTGAACTAGGTATGCAGAGATACCGACGATCAAAACCTCGGATAAGTAAACTATCGTGAGACAAAGGGAAATTGGTATCGTATGTAAGTGGTTCATTCGATCGCAAAGTAATCGTAGAAATATGTGGGAGCCATATGAATTTCCAGATTCCTCTATTGGTTATTGATCGGAGAAGTGTCTCGATCATGTCCGCATAATTCACGAACCGTAGGGAGACACACTTAAGGATTCGATGTTGTTGAGTAGTTATGGAATGATGAGTAAGAGACCGAATGTTGTTCGGAGTCTCGGATGGGATCCGGGATATCACGAGGAGATCCGAAATGGTCCGGAGAATAAGATTCATATAAGGAAAGTCATGTTTCGGGGTTGGAGAATGGTTCCCGTGTTTTCATCGGGAATGTTCTAGAAGGTTCCGGAATGTCCGGCACTCCGGAGGGGAAGGGTACATGAATGTGTCATTACAAGTTGGAATGGTTGCATCATGTACTAGGTTTCATCGCTGAACAAAATAAAGGATAAATCAAATCCTAGTTTGAAAAGTCAAACGGCTATTTTGTTTGGTGGAGGGAGAGTAGGAAACCTACTTGGGGAAGAAGTCCCTCTCCCTCCACCGCCGGCCCTTGGAGACCGAGTTGGGGAGGGACTCCCCTCCCCTTGGCGTGCCCCCTCCACCTATATAAGGAGGGGCAGGGCTGCCCCTCCAAACCTACACCTTGCCCCTCTAAACCTAAACCTAGCCGCCGTCGGCCACCATAGCCGTCGCCGCCCTAGGGTTTGCCCAAGCCGCCGACTTGGGGCAATCCCCTTGCCCTAGACGTCGGCCTAGCTCCCTCTACTTGGTGCCTCTAAACCCTAGATCGCCAAGCCTCTCTCATAGTCCACCATACTCGCTCCGGCTTAAGGCGAAGCCCTGCGAGATCTCCCCTCTACTTTCGGTACCACGCCGTCGTGCTGCCGGAATCGCGAGGAGAGTGCTATAACCTCCACTGCCTGCTGGAACAAGGGAGAGGAAGGTCTTCATCTAGTACGAGCGATGTGACCCATTGCGGGAGGCGCGCTTGAGCAGTGAGATCGTCTACACGATCTTGAGATCAGGAATAGTACGACTACATCACCCACGAGAATCCGCTCTCGTTAACCGCTTTAGAATCTTCGAGAGTGAGTTCATCTATCGACTCGTTGCTACAATCTAGTAGATAGATCTTGGCTTGTTTGTTTGCATGCGGTAGAAATTTTTTGTTTTCCATGCTACGAACCCCTACAGTGGTATCAGAGTTGTGTCTATATGTAGATCTGTTGCACGAGTAGAACACAATGGTCATTGTGGGCGTTGATGCTTTTGTTGTCGATTGCTTCTTGTGTACTTTGCATCTTGCGGGATGGTGGGATGAAGCGGCCCGGGCTAACCTTACATGACATCGTTCATGAGACTTGCTCCACGCTTGACATGCAACTTGTATTGCATAAGTGGCTTTGCGGGTGCCTGTTTCTCCCAACATAGTTAAGATTCAATTTACAATGGGTGATTGACAATACTAGTATCAATGTTGTGGTTCTTGTTCGTAAGTTAGAATGACACTTATTGAAAGCCCCAAACCACATAAAACATGCAAAGAAAATTAGAGGCATCTAACTTTGTTTTGCAGGGGTGTGCTGTGATGTGATATGGCCATGATTGTGATTATATTTGATGTATGCAATGTTCCTTATTGTAAGTTGGCAACCGGCAGGAGCCATATGGTTGTCTTTAAATTCTGTTAAGACCCGCGTGTCTATTCAAAGTAGTTGTAATAGTTGAAGCTGGTGGACGACAACCATGGAGCGGCGTCATTGACCTTGATGCAATGCCGGTGATGATGGAGATCATGTTCGTGCTTGAAGATGGAGATCGGAAGCACAAAGAAGAAAGGCCATATCATATCACATATTATGAATTGCATGTGATGTTAATCCTTTTATGCATCTTGTATTGCTTAGTTCACGACGGTAGCATTATAAGATGATCCCTCAAGCACACAATATCAAGTTTTAAAGTGTTCATCTTTAGTAAGCACCGTTGCTAAAGCTCGTTGTTTCGAAGCATCACGTGATGATTGGGTGTGTTAGATTCTGCGAGTGTATATAACGTGAGCAAGCCAGATTTGCTTGTGTGGAAGCTAAGATTTGATCTTGACGACCCTAGCATGTACAGACATGGTCTCGGAACACGGATCACCGAAAGGTAAAGCATGAGTCATATAGTAGATATGATGAACATGTTGATTGTTCGCCATTGAAGCTACATCAACTCTCGTGATGATCGGTTTTGATGTGGTGGATTTGGTTCGTGTGATCACTAAAACAATGTGAGGTATATTGTTTTGAGTGGGAGTTCAACGGCAATATGATTAAAAGTTGAGCACTATTTATCATAAATTAAATCAAAGTGAATTTTCATAGTTGTTGTAGTCATTGGCATCCGTTTACCACCTTGCGCTTAGTTATAATTGAGATGATAGAACTATAGAATTCTGGTTAGTTACTTTACGAACTGGTATCGTATTGTTTTGAAGTGTTAATCTAAAGTTTAAAAGTCCTATTTCAAACTTTCAGTAAGTTCCGGTTACTCCGTGAAGTTTAATAATTGGTATTAAAATCGAGAGTGACAATTCCAAGAGTTAGTGTATGAGTATCATGTTTGTCTCCTTGATTCTTGATATTCAAAGAATTGTCTTAATATCAAGGTTATCTAGGATCTAAAAGAGTTGTTTCAGAAACCATGATGTGTGGAAGATATTGTGATATCTGAAACAAAGTTTTGGTTGCAACATGATAGAGTATAATATGGCAAAAGTCATGTTCTCATATTTGATGAGAATTTGCAAAAGATTGGAGACACTAGTTTTCCTAATCCTCCAAAAAGTTTTGGAGAGCAACATTATACTCGCGATTCACCGTTATAAGCTAAAGTAGCTTGATCATGAATAATTCCATGAGAAGGATGAATATTTGATGTAGGTAAAATGTTTACTACATCAAGAGATTACTAAAGAAAGGAATTTGAAAGAACACCAAACATTTGATGATGGTAATCTACTTCAAAAGTGCAAGTCCAAAAACATTAGTATTTAACTATACACGCTTTGGACTATGTGTCATGTATATGGCTCCACTGTTGATGTTGATAGATTCTTTCAAACAGAAAAAAGAAATACTGAAAGAGAATCTCATAAATATATGGCAGAAAAGAAAAGACTAGAATTGTTCAGTTTAGGTATATAAAGGATATACGTGTTATGGCTATATTCTTTGCTTGTTAAACAATGTGGTTCTTAAGTATTTGATACTGAATTTGTTGGTATGAATGATCATACGAAACAACAGAATTCATGAACTATAATGGCCTAAGTAACTAGCAAAAGAATATGTGATGATGTTCATCGAGAACAAATAAAGGTTTATTGTGTTGCTCGTTAAAAGCTTGCCTTCAAGATTTGTTTTATCAGGTATTATGAGAACAAAAGGGTTGTTCAGTTAATTGCCGTAATCCATAAAAGATGGATGATTCACAAATCTCGTTGGAGAAATCACATCCATAAAACTAGTGCTAAAAATGTCGAAAGACAAATTGATTGAAAGATCACTTATGAAGTGACATCGCCGTTTAAATTATATTGGAAATAAAATATGAAGAAACTCCATGTGGATGGAATTTTGGAGTCTTTTGATTTTTGATCAAATGACGCTTGTGAAACTTTCCTAGAGATAATTAAAACTTCGTTCATAGGCCAAAAGGGAACGAATGACTAGCTTATTGGAACTTGTACATATTGTTGTATGAAGTCCATTATGTGTAGTCAAGAGCGATGGATTTCAACTTCATATGCTTCCTCTGAAAATTTGAGTGAATATATGAATATTTACTTAATAAGGATGAAGTATGAAACAATTGAAAAGTTCAAGATTTTCAAGATGAAGTGCAAAATCATTGTAACAAGAATATAAATAGTTTATGATAAGATCATAAAGGAAGATATTTGAGTTACGAGTTTAGCATAATACCTAAGATTTAAGGAATCGTTCCGTGGATTTGCATTTCCCGAAACACCATAAGAGTATGGAGCGTTCGAGATATGTAATTAAACCTTGTTTGACATGGTAAGATCAAAGGTGTAATTCATAAAACTGTCATTATATTTTAAAGATTAAAAGTTTTAGAGACTACCGTTTTTTCACTGAAAAGAGCTCCATCATAATCCGTTGAATTGACACCATATAAAGTTATGGTTTGGGATAAAACCCAAGTTGTCCTTTCTTAAACATTGGTATGCTATGCATAAGAAAGATGTTTGCAACCAAAGTCAGATGAACCTATCTTTGTATGTTATTTCGAATAACTGTTCCTCCATAACATTGGAGACAAAAATGTTTGTCGCTTAGAATGTCAAGTTTCTTTAAGAAGGAATTTTTCGTGAAAAGTTAAGTGGGAGGACAATAGAACTTTGATAAGGTTAAAAGAACCTTAGCTATATGTGCAGAGTTGCGCAGCGCCGAAAAGTGTTCCGGAGGCAGCAACAATGTTCATGGCTCACGTGCCTCAAAGGTTGTGGTCACGGAGGACTAAGTTCCTATTGAAACAAGTAGGTCGGGTAAACAATCAAATACCAAGATTTGAGAGTTAAATCATTATTTGACAATAATGATCCGACTACATGCAAAGAAGCAATGATGGGCCCTGACTCCGTCAAATGGCTTGAAGCCATAAAATCCGTGATAGTTCCATATACGAGAGATCAAGCTTTAAACTTGAAAGACCCTCTGGAAAGGTACAAGACCTTACAGTCGTATTTGGAACTATAAAGAAATAGACATGGATGTTTCACATCTATGAAATTATCGACATGTCGGGAAAGAGTTCACGACAATGTTCAAAGAGTTGACTATGACAAGATCTGAAATTTCATTAAGCGATATTTAGTCTAGACGGATTAATTTAGCAACTGCGACATATAATTATGTTATGTGTTGAATAAACAAAACAAGTTCTTCTAATAGAATGGTTACCAAGGACGTGTGCATGACACGGTCCAAAGGGTTTTTGTTAATTCAAAGGATGCTAAAAGCATATGCAAACTTCAATAGTTGAAGTAAGCATCACGGAGTTGGAATCTTCACCGTGATGAAACTGTTAAAAGAGTTTAATTTCATCGGAGACGATGAAGATGCTTGCATTTGCAAGAAATTAAGTGGGAGCGCTAAGACATGTTTCTAATACATTATGTGGAAGACATATTGTTGATTGGAAATAATGTATCTTTTATTAACACATGATAAGAATTTCATCTCGATGAAAGACTTAGGCAAAACCCAAATATTTGGCATCAATAGACGCTAATATGGTTGTGCCGAAAGTATATAGATGATATATTGAATGAGTTCAATATAGAAACTACAAGAAAGGTTCTTGTCGCACAGAAAGGATTGAATGAGTTCAATATTGATGATATATTCTAGTGTATTGACACTTGATAAGTGAAACAAAGATTCAAGTATAGATTGATACTTAATGTATGAAATCACAAAGAGTATTTATATCAATCATGCTGTGATATGTACAAATCCAGATATGTCCTATGCTCTAAATGATGTGAGCATATACCAGAATGATTCATAAGATGATCATTGGACGATAGTAAGGATATTCTTATGATCTTTTGGAGGAACTAAGAATATATTGTTTTGTAGAAGTGATAAATAGATGGTTAGTTCATTGTAAAAGTACTACATTGATACTAGTTTTGTCACGAAGTACAAATTAAGTTTATCTCAATCTAAACTAAGGGTGGCACAATGTGATGGAAAGTAAGTTCCATAATGGATTAGGATGAGTTCCAAAGTTAAGACATTGTGACAGATACTACAACAAAAGGGCTAAATATATAACTGCTATTATAGCAGCAAAAGAGGGCATTTGTGTCAAGTAGTTTGTTATCAAACTAGGTGTAGTTCACAGCAGGGATAATGCTATGAAGATATATTGTACGACAATATTATCAACATGTTTTAACCCCAAAGAACTAAATGTCACACCAAAGGACCAAATTTGTACAAAGCCATCTCATTAAAAAAATGAGTGATGCGTAGAGACGCAAAAACATGCAATTACACACGGACCTGGAAGTGTCAAGATCCGGAGATCAGTTGACCACTTGCAATCGTGTACATACGACACCAGAAAGCCATAGGTATTGAATACACAAAGGTTTGAAACTAGATTATTGACTCTAGTGCAAGTGGGAGACTGTTGGAGATATGCCCAAGAGGCAATAATAAAGTGGTTATTATCATATCTTCATACTTATGACAAATGTTTACATATTGTATTAACCGGAAACATTAATACTTGTGTGATTTGTAAACATAAAAGAGTCCCTAGTAAAGCCTCTTGTTAAACTAGCTTGTTGGTTAATATATGATCATGGTTTCCTGATCATGAACATAGAGATGTTATTAACAACAGGGTCATATCATTAGGGGAATGATGTGATGGACATACTCCTATAGTTAAGCGTAGCATAAAGATCAAGTCATTTAATATAGTTCATTTGCTATAAGCTTTCTGATACATAGTAACCTAATTCCTTGACCATGAGATCATGCTTATCACCATCAGGAAGGATGCTTTGATGACATCAAACACCACACCGTAATGGGTAGCTATAAAGGTGGCATTGAGTGTTGGAAAGTATGGGTTGAGACACATGGATCAAGAGTGGGATTTGTCCATCCATATGACGGATAGATATACTGGGCCCTCTCGGTGGAATGTCATCCAATTAGCTTGCAAGCATGTGACTGGCTCACAGGATCACATACCACGGGAGCGAGAAAAGAGTACTTATCGGTAATGAGGTTGAACTAGGTATGCGGAGATCTGACGATCAAAACCTCGGATAAGTAGACTATCGTGAGACAAAGGGAAATTGGTATCGTATGTAAGTGGTTCATTCGATCATAAGTAATCGTGAGAAATATGTAGCCATATGAATTTCAGATTCCTCTATATGTTATTGATCAGAGAAGTGTCTCGATCATGTCCGCATAATTCACGAACCGTAGGGAGACACACTTAAGGATTCAATGTTGTTGAGTAGTTATGGAATGATGAGTAAGAGACCGAATGTTGTTCGGAGTCTCGGATGGGATCCGGGATATCACGAGGAGATCCGAAATGGTCCGGAGAATAAGATTCATATAAGGAAAGTCCTGTTTCGGGGTTGAAGAATGGTTCCGGTGTTTTCACCGGAAATGTTCTAGAAGGTTCCGGAATGTCCGGCACTCGGAGGGGAAGGGTACATGAATGTATCATTACAAGTTGGAATGGTTGCATCATGTACTAGGTGTCTTCGCTGAACAAAATAAAGGGATAAATCAAATCCTAGTTTGAAAAGTCAAACGCCAATTTGAAAAGTCAAACGACTATTTTGTTTGGTGGAGGGAGAGTAGGAAACCTACTTGGGGAGGAAGTCCCTCTCCCTCCACCGCCGGCCTTTGGAGACCGAGTTGGGGAGGGACTCCCCTCCCCTTGGCGTGTCCCCTCCACCTATATAAGGAGGCGGGCCCTCAAACCTACACCTTCTTTGAAGGTTTGCATGACATAGTAAATCAAAATTTTCTCTGAGCGAGCAGAGGGAAAGCCAAGATCTAATCTAGGAGATGCAAACAACGAGAGAGATTGGATTAGATCTTCATACCCTTGAAGATTCGCTGGAGCGTTAAATCGGAACGTGGGTGATGTAGTCGTACTCGCTTCTCCTCCTCGCGATCCGATCCGATATAGCACCACAAGTGGCGGTGCCTCCGTGAGATGCACACGTGCAGCACCTCGACGTCTCCTCCTTCCTTGGACCAGCAAGTATGGTGGAGATATGGATTGGATCTACAACACGACGGCGTGGTGTATTTGGTGGAGAATTTCTGCAGGCTTACTGCAAGCGGTCGGGAGGAGAGAGGAAGGCGGCGGGGCTACTAGGGCTTGGAGGGAGATGTGTAGGGAGGGCGCACCAGCCCTCTATATATAGAGGGGTGCGGCCAGCCCTTGCCTCTCCTCCAAGCCTATCTCTAGTTTAAACGATTTAAACTCTCCTTATCTAGAAATTCTATCTCTAGTTTAAGCGAGTTTAAACTTATCTAGAATCATTTGGGCCCTATGGGGCCTTGTGCCCCTATTGTCTGGCCAGGACACTCCCTCATAGGCCCATGCCCCTCCGGAAGGTGGGACCACGTTGGCCCCCTTAGGAAGGTTCTAAAGCTTAGGTACAATACCGATTAATGAACAATTCGAACTCCAAAAACTGCAGCCTTATATGAATCTTATTCTCGGACCATTCCGGAACCTCTCGTGATGTCCGGATACCATCGAGACTCGAACAAAATTCATAAACCAATTATCCAATCTATCCTAGCGTCGAGACACGTTAAGTGTGTGACCTGGGGTTCGAGAATATGCGAGACATGATCTTCTATCAATAATCAACAGTGGGTGCAGGCACCCATATTGACTCCACACATTCGATGATCATATCGGATGAACCATGATGCCAGATTCAATCAATCCCATATATATATTCCCGTCTCGCGATATTTTACTTGCCGAGAGATTCGATCGTCGGTATCGTCATACCTAGTTCAATCTCGTTCACGGCAAAGTACTTTACTCGTTCGTAATCCGATATCACTTTGTGATTAACTCCTTAACCACATGCTTGCAAGCGGTGTTGATATCGATTACGAGTGGGCCCAGTATATCTCTCCGACTTGGGAGGACAAATCCCATCTTGATACATACAACCCAGCAGATACTTTTCGATTACACGAGAGACACCTTTATGATCACCCTCTCATAGGATGACGTTTGATGACCTCAAAGCTTTCTTCCGATACCGGGAGTTGTATTATCTCATGGTTGAAGGAATACAATATTTGACATAAGAAAAACTTGCAAGAGCGAACACGATGACACGATCTAATTGCTTCGCTTAGTTTGGGTCTATCCACCATATCATTCTCCAATGATATGATCTCATTATCAATTGACAACTCATGTCTATGGTTAGGAAACCTTAACCATCATTGATCAATGAGCTAGTCCATAGAGGCGTACTAGGGACACGGTGTTGTTCACAAACCACACAAGTATTAAAGTTTCCGCTAATACAATTCTAGCATGGAATATAAACTTTATCATGAATAAGAATTATAATAATAACATCTTTATTATTGCCTCTAGGGCATAATTCCAGATCTCCCACTTGCACTAGAGTCAATAATCTAGTTTACATCGGCAACAATCTCACACCCATGGCAGCGAGGTCTTGATCATATTTTACGTGGAAGAGGTTTAGTCAATGGATCTGCGACATTCAGATTTGTATGTACTTTGCTGATCTTCAGATCTCCATCTGCTATATAATCTCGGATTATATGAAACTTGATTGATATGCTTGGTCTTTGGATGATATCTTGGTTCCTTAGCGAGTGCTATGGCGCGGTGTTGTCACACAATATCTCCAGTGGGTCCAATGCACTTGGAACCATAGCTTCGATGATGAAGTTCTGATCCAAACTCCTTCACTTGGCCTTCTGCGGCAGCCATGTATTCCGCTTCTCTGTAGATCCCGCGATCACGCTTTGCTTGCAGCTTCTCCAGCTCACAGCTCCTCCATTCAAAATATACACGTATCACATAAAGATTTAGCATCATCCTTGTCGGTGTCGAAACTAGCATCGACATAACCTTTTCTGACGAGTTCATCACCCCATAGACTAAGAAATTTCTTTAGTCCTATTTAGGTACCTTAGGATGTTCTTCACGGTTGTCGGTGTTCCTCTGGATCACTTTGATATCTGCTCGTCAAACTAAGAGCATTGGACACATCCGGTCTAGTACACAGCATGGCATACATGATGGAACCTATGGCGAGGCATAAGGCACTTTGCTCATAGCTTCCCTATCATTTACCGTGGCTGGACCTTTGAGCCTTGCTCAATATCTTCCCTGACAACATAGGCTCTGAACCTTTCAATTCCTTATCCATTGAACCTTTTGAACTTTGTCTAGGTATGTACTCGGCTTAAAGCTATCGAGCGTCTTTGTCTATCTCTATAGATCTTGATGCCCAATATATAAGCAACTTCACCTAGGTCTTTCATTAAAAACACTTGTTCAAATAACTCTTCACATCGTTAAGCATGTTGATGTCATTTCCAATAATCAATATGTCATCCACATATAGTACCGAAGCGTCACGAGCTCCCTCACTTTCTTGTAGATGCAAGCTTCGTAGCAATTTGGAACAAATCCAAAGCTCTTGATCACTTGATCAAAATGAAGGTTCCAACTCGAGGCTTGCTTGATCCATAAATGGAGCTGAAGTTTGCATACTTTATCGGCATCCTTAGGATCGACAAAACCTTGGGTTGCATCATATACAACTCTTCATCAATGTTGCCATTGAGGCAGATCTTGACATCCATCGCCATATTTCATAATCATGAACGCAGCAATTGCTAATAAAATCCGAATGGACTTAAACATCGCTACAGGAGAGAAAGTCTCATCGTAGTCAACACCTTGAACTTGTCGAAAACCTTTCGCAACAAGCCGTGCTTTATAGACGGTAACATTACCATTCGCGTCCGTTTTCTTCTTGAAGATCCATTTGCACTCAACGGCCTTTCGGTCGCTAGGAGGGTCCACCAAAGTCCATACTTGGTTTTCGCTCATGGATCCCAATTCGGATTTCATGGCTTCTAGCCATTTCTCAGAGTCTGGGCTCATCATCGCTTCCTCATAGTTCGTAGGTTCGCTGTCTTCTACTAACAAGACAGTCAAGACAGGGTTGCCGTACCACTCAGGAGGGGCACGCGACCTTGTCGACCTGCGACATTCAGTAGCAGCATCGTCCGAAGCTTCATGATCCTTGTCATTAGCTTCCTCTATTGTTGGTGCAGGCGGCACTGGAACAATTTCAGGTGCTGCGCTACTCTCCAATTCAAGAGAAGGTTCAATAACCTCGTCTAGCTCTACTTTCCTCCCACTCACTTCTTTCGAGAGAAACTCCTTCTCAAGAAAGGAACCGTTCTTTGCGACAAACACTTTGCCTTCGGTTCTGTGATAGAAGGTATACCCAATAGTTTCCTTAGGGTATCCTATGAAGACGCATTTCTCCGCTTTGGGTTCGAGCTTGTCCGGCATCAACTTCTTGACGTAAGCTTCGCATCCCCAAACTTTAAGAAACGACAACTTAGGTTTAGCACCAAACCACAGTTCATACGGTGTCGTCTCAACGGATTCAGATGGAGCCCTATTTAAAGTGAATGCAACGGTTTCTAATGCATAACCCCAAAATGATAACGGCAAATCAGTAAGAGACATCATCGATCGGACCATATCTAATAGGGTTCGATTCCTGCTCGACACACCATTGCTTTTGTGGTGTTCCGGTGGCGTGAGTTGTGAAACGATTCCACTTGCTTTGAGATGCGTGAGAAAATCATAACTCAAATATTCGCCCCACGATCGGATCGTAGAAACTTAATCTTTACTACGATGGTTCTCCACTTCATTCTGAAATTCTTTGAACTTTTCAAACATTTCAGATTTATGTTTCATTAAATAGATATACCCATATCTACTTAAGTCATCGAAAAGTGAGAAAATAGCGATATCCACGCGTCAAAAACACTCATCGGTCGCATACATCGGTATGTATGATTTCCAACAAGTCCGTTGCTCGTTCCATCATACCGGAGAACGGGGTTTTGATCATCTTGCCCATGAGGCATGGTTCGCATGTGTCAAATGATTCAAAATCAAGAGACTCCAAAAGTCCATCAGAATGGAGTTTCTTCATGCGCTTTACACCAATATGACCTAGACGACAGTGCCACAAATAAGTAGTATTATCACTATCTACTTTGCATCTCTTAGCCTCAATGTTATGGATGTGTGTTTCATCCCTTTCGAGATTTAGAAGAAATAAACCACTCATAAGAGGTGCATGACCATAAAAGATGTTACTCATATAAATAGAACAACCATTATTCTCCGATTTAAATGAATAACCGTCTTGCAATAAACACGATCCAGAAATAATGTTCATGCTCAACGCAGGCACATAATAACATTTATTAAGGTTTAAAACTAATCCCGAAGGTAAAACTAAGGAGAGCGTGCCGACGGCCATCACATCAACTCTTGATCCGTTGCCAACGCGCATCGTCACCTCATCCCTCGCAAGCCGCCGTCTATTCCGCAGCTCCTGTTTCGAGTTACAAATATTAGCAACTGAACCGGTATCAAATACCTAGGCACTACAACGAGGGCTAGTAAGGAAAACATCAATAACATGTATATCAAATATACCTTTGATGGTGCCAGCCTTCTTGTCCGCTAAGTACTTGGACGATTGCTTCGATGACCCTTGTCCTTGCAATAGAAGCACTTTTCGGTGGGGACCAGACCGAGCTTCTTCTCAGCAGGGCATTGCGCTTGTCCGCCCTCTTCTTGAAGGGCTTCTTTGCACCTTTACCTTTCTTAAAGGAGGGCTTGTTGACCATCAACACATGATTATCCTTCTTGATGTCCACCTCCGCAGCCTTCACTTTGAAGAGCTCGGTGATAAATCAGTGGAACCAATCTGATAGTGAGTCACTACAAAACTTTTGTAGCTGGGAGGAGTGATTGCAGAACCACGTCAATCTTGAGCTCCTCCGAATCTTGCAGTCCAGTTGCTCAAGGCGTTGAGTGTAGCCCGACATCTTAATGGCGTGCTCACTAACGGAACTCCCTTCCTCCATCTTGCGGTTAAAGAACTTCTCGGAGATCTCATATCTCTCGAGCGGGCCTGAGTAAAACATGGTTTTCAGCTCCTCGAGAATCTCAAAGGGCCCGGGATAGTTTTCAAACGATTTTGAAGTTCGGTTCCATAGCAAACAACATGGTGCTCTTAATCACACCATAATCATCTTTGCCGTGATAGACAGCTTTCTCATCAGCAGCTTGCGGCGGGGGGTTACCTAACGCTTTCTCAAGGACATAGTCCTTTTGTCCGCTGCAGAATGATTCTTAGATTGCGAACCTTGGTGAAGTTAGACCCATTGTTTCTAAGCTTTTCTTTCTCAGCAAAAACGTTGAAGTTGAAGTTGGACTTGGCCATTGGATCTACAGTATTTGCAAGTACAATTTAGACTATGTTCATGATAAATAGTTCAACTTAATCAAATTACTAGATAAACTCCCACTAAATTCAACATCCCTCGAGTTGTTTAGTGAACACGATCCAAATTCACCACACCTAATCCGATCATCACGAGAAGAGATGTGGTTTCAATGGTGGACAACGAAGTGTCGATCATATCATTCATATGACTCATGCTTAACCTTTCGGTTCTTGCGTTCCGAGGCCATGTCTGTACATGCTAGGCTCGTCAAGTTAGACCCAAGTATTTCGTGCAGCAAACTAGCTTGCACCCGTTGTATGTGGCGTAGAGTCTATAGCACCCGATCATCACGTGATGCTTGGACACGACGAACTTTCATAGCGGTGCATAATTTGGGGAGAACACAGTTTTATCTTGATCTTTAAGTGAGGAATCATCTTATAATGCTACCGTCGATCTAAGCATAATAAGATACATAAAAGGATAAACATCACATGCATATAACTTTATGTGACATGGTATAGCCAATCTTCACACAATGATCTCCATCTTGTGCATTCCGGCATGATCTCCGTCACTCCACCATGATTGCCTCCACCACGAATAGCAACTACAACTATTGCTAACTACTTAGCGATAAAGTAAAGCTATTACATGGCGTATAAGAAGTTGACTAAGAGGTCATACACAATTATAAAGACAACCATATGGCTCCTGCCGGTTGTGTACTCATCGACATGCAAGTCGTGAAACATTACAAAACATGATCATCGCATACAATATACACATCACATCTTGGGCCATACCATATCACAGAAAAACACTCCCTGCAAAAACAAGTTAGACGCCTCTACTTTGTTGTTGCATGTTTTACGTGGCTTATGGGAGTAGATGCTAAGAACGATTCTTACCTACGGAAAGCCACAACGGTGATATTATGGTTGTCAAACTCCGGTGTTAATCCCATGACAACTATAGTGAGAGAAACTGACATCCACCAGCCGCATGTGTGGTACAAGCCACACGCGTCAAGTCTCGCCGGAAACGACGTCGCGTAAGGTTGGTCCGGACCGCTTCAATCTCACTATCCCGTCATAAGAAGAACACAAACAAGAGGCTTGCAAGAAAACATCAACGCCCGCAACAACCATGTTATGTTCTACTCGTGAATCACATCTACGCATAGATCTAGCTCGATACCATCAAGGGTTTCGCAGCATAGTAAATCAAAATTTTCTATGGAAGAACAGAGGAAAGCCAAGATCTAATCTAGGAGATGCAAACAACGAGAGATTGGATTAGATCTTCATACCCTTGAAGATTCGCAGAACGTTCGTCGGAACATGGGTGATGTAGTCGTACTCGCTTCTCCTCCTCGCGATCCGATCCGATCTAGCACCACAAGTGGCGGTGCCTCCGTGAGATGCACACGCAAAGACTCGACGTCTCCTCCTTCCTTGGACCAGCAAGTATGGTGGAGAGATGTATTGGATCTACAACACGACGGTGTGGTGTATTTGGTGGAGAATTTCAGCAGGCTTCGCAAGCAATCGGGAGGGAGAGGAAGGCAGCAGGCTACTAGGGCTTGGAGGGAGATGTGTGAGGGAGGACCAGCCCTCTATATATAGAGGGGGTGCCAGCCCTTGCCTCTCCTCCAAGCCTATCTCTAGTTTAAACGATTTAAACTCTCCCTTATCTAGAAATTCTATCTCTAGTTTAAACGAGTTTAAACTTATCTAGAATCGGCTGGGCCCTATGGGGCCTTGTGCCCCTGGCCCAATGCGGCCAGGACACTCCCTCATAGGACCATGCCCCCTCCCGGAAGGTGGGACCACGTTGGCCCCCTTCCGAAAGGTTCTAGAAGCTTCCGGTACAATACCGATTAATCCGGAACAATTCCGAACTCCAAAAACTACACTGCCTTATATGAATCTTATTCTTCGGACCATTCCGGAACCTCTCGTGATGTCCCGGATCCCATCCGAGACTCCGAACAAAAATTCATAAACCAATTATCCAATCTATCCTAGCGTCGAGACACGTTAAGTGTGTGACCCTGCGGGTTCGAGAATATGCAGACATGATCTTCTATCAATAATCAACAGCGGGGTCCGGGCACCCATATTGACTCCCACACATTCATCGATGATCATATCGGATGAACCACGATGCCAGGATTCAATCAATCCCATATATATATTCCCTTCGTCTCGCAATATTTTACTTGCCCGAGATTCAATCGTCGGTATCGTCATACCTAGTTCAATCTCGTTCACAGCAAGTACTTTACTCGTTCCGTAATCCGATATCACTTTGTGATTAACTCCTTAACCACATGCTTGCAAGCGGTGTTGATATCGATTACGAGGGCCCGAAGTATATCTCTCCGACTTGGGAGGGACAAATCCCATCTTGATACATACAACCCAACAGATACTTTCCGATTACCTGAGAGACACCTTTATGATCACCCTCTCATAGGATGACGTTTGATGACCTCAAAGCTTTCTTCCGATACCAGGGAGTTGTATTATCTCATGGTCTAAGGAATACAATATTTGACATAAGAAAAACTTCGCAAAGACGAACACGATGACACGATCTAATTGTTTCGCTTAGTTTGGGTCTATCCACCATATCATTCTCCAATGATATGATCTCATTATCAATTGACAACTCATGTCTATGGTTAGGAAACCTTAACCATCATTGATCAATGAGCTAGTCCATAGAGGCGTACTAGGGACACGGTGTTGTTCACAAACCACACAAGTATTAAAGTTTCCGCTTAATACAATTCTAGCATGGAATATAAACTTTATCATGAACAAGAATTATAATAATAACATCTTTATTATTGCCTCTAGGGCATAATTCCAACACTTGCCCCTCTAAACCTAACCCTAGCCACCGTCGGCCACCATAGCCGCCGCCGCCCTAGGGTTTGCCCAAGCCGCCGACTTGGGGCAATCCCCTTGCCCTAGACGTCGGCCTAGATCCCTCTACTTGGTGCCTCTAAACCCTAGATCGCCAAGCCTCTCTCATTGTCCACCATACTCGCTCCGGCTTAAGGCGAAGCCCTGCGAGATCTCCCCTCTACTTCCGGTACCACGCCATCGTGCTGCCGGAATCGCGAGAAGAGTGCTACAACCTTCGCTGCCTGCTGGAACAAGGGAGAGGAAGGTCTTCATCGAAATCAACGCGTGTGACCGATTGCGGAGCGCCGCTAACATCTGGCCGGAAGGATCGTCTACACGATCTTGAGATCGGGAAGAGTACGACTACATCACCCACGAGAATCCGCTCTCGTTAACCGCTTTGGAATCTTCGAGGGTGAGTTCATCTATCGACTCGTTGCTACAATCTAGTAGATAGATCTTGGCTTGTTTGTTTGCATGCGGTAGAAATTTTTTGTTTTCCATGCTACGAACCCCTACACCCACCACCTCCTCAAGCCCTAGCCGCCCTGCTGCCCTCCTCTCTCTCTCCCTCCCGACTGCACGTAGGCGAAGCCCTGCCGCAGAAACTCTCCACCGCTTGCACCACGCCGTCGTGTTGTAGATCCAATCTATCTCTCCACCCCACTTGCTGGATCGAGGAAGGAGGAGACGTCGAGGTGCCGCAAGTGTGCATCTCTCGGAGGCATCGCCACCTGCGGTGTTGGATCGGATCGGATTGCGAGGAGGAGAAGCTAGTACGACTACATCAACCACGTTCCGTTGAACGTTCCGCTGTGAGAATCTTTAAGGGTATGAAGATCTCATCTATCCCCCCTCATTGTTTGCATATCCTAGATTAGATCTTGGCTTTTCCCGTTCGCATCCGTAGAAAATTTTGATTTACTATGCTGTGAAACCCTTCAGTGGTATCAGAGCTAGATCTATGCATAGATGTGTTTCACGAGTAGAACGCAACATGTTTTCTGTTGCAAGCCTCTTGTTTGTGTACTTCTTATGACGCGAGATAGTGAGATCGAAGCAGTTCAGGCCAACTTTACGCGACCTCGTTCGCGAGACCGGCTCCGCACTTGACGTGTGGCTTGTTCCACACATGCGGCTGGTGGATTCCAGTTTATCTCACTATAGTTGTCATGGGATTTACACCGGAGTTTGGCAACCATAATATCACCGTTGTGGCTTTCCGTAGGTAAGAATCGTTTTTAGCTTGTTACTCCCATAAGCCACGTAAAACATGCAACAACAAAGTAGAGGCGTCTAACTTGTTTTTGCAGGTAGTGTTTCTGTGATATGGTATGGCCCAAGATGTGATGTGTATGTTGTATGCAATGATCATGTTTTGTAATGTTTCACGACTTGCATGTCGATGAGTACACAACCGGCAGGAGCCATATGGTTGTCTTTATAATTGTGTATGACATGTGTGTCAACTTCTTATACGCCATGTAATAGCTTTACTTTATCGCTAAGTAGTTAGCAATAGTTGTAGTTGCTATTTGTGGTGGAGGCGATCATGGTGGAGTGATGGAGATCATGCTGGCATGCACAAGATGGAGATCATTGCGCGAAGATTGGCTATACCATGTCACATAAAGTTATATGCATGTGATGTTTACCCTTTTATGTGTCTTATTATGCTTAGATCGCGACGGTAGCATTATAAGATGATTCCTCACTTAAAGATCAAGATAAAAACTATGTTCTCCCCATGTATGCACTGTTGCGAAAGTTCGTCGTGTTCAAGCATCACGTGATGATCGGGTGCTATAAACTCTACGTTCACATACAACGGGTGCAAGCCAGTTTTGCACACGCGGAAATACTTGGATTTGACTTGACGAGCCTAGCATGTACAGACATGGCCTCGGAACACATGAACCGAAAGGTTAAGCATGAGTCATATGAATGATATGATCGACACTTCGTTGTACACCATTGAAACCACATCTCTTCTCGTGAAGATCGGTTTAGGTGTGGTGAATTTGGATCATGTTCACTAAACTACTTGAGGGATGTTGAATTTAGTGGGAGTTCATCTAGTAATTTGATTAAGTTGAACTAGTTATCATGAACATAGTCTAAATTGTACTTGCAAATTTTGTTGATCAAATGGCTAAGTCCAACTTCAACTTCAACGTTTTTGCTGAGAAAGAAAAGCTTAAGAACAATGGGTCTAACTTCACCAACTGGTTCCACAATCTGAGAATCATTCTCGCTGGCGGACAAAAGGACTATGTCCTTGAGAAAGCGCTAGGTGACGCCCCTGCTGTAGATGCGCCGGCTGATGAGAAAACTATTTATCAGTCGCGCAAAGATGATTATGGTGTGATTAAGAGCACCATGTTGTTTGCTATGGAATCAGACCTTCAAAATCGTTTTGAGGATTTCCCCGGGCCTTTTGAGATTCTTGAGGAACTGAAAACTATGTTTCAGACTCAGGCCCGTTCTGAGAGATATGAGATCTCTGAGAAAATCTTTAACTGCAAGATGGAGGAAGGGAGTTCCGTTAGGGAGCACGCCATTAAGATGTCGGGCTACACTCAACGCCTTGAACAACTGGACTGCAAGATTCCAGAGGAGCTCAAGATTGACAGAGTTCTGCAATCACTCCCTCCTAGCTACAAAGGTTTTGTAATTACTCATAATCAGATTGGTTCCACTGATACGATCACTGAGCTCTTCGCTAAGCTAAAAGCTGCGGAGGTGGACATCAAGAAAGATAATCATGTGTTGATGGTCAACAAGCCCCCCAGCTTTAAGAAAGGTAAGGGTGCAAAGAAGCCCTTCAAGAAAGGCAGCAGCAAGCGCGTTGCCCCTGCTGAGAAGAAGCTCAAGTCCGGACCTAAGCCGGACACTGAGTGCTTCTATTGCAAGGACAAGGGTCACTGGAAGCGCAACTGTCCGAAGTACTTAGCGGACAAGAAGGCTGGCACCATCAAAGGTATATTTGATATACATGTTATTGATGTTTTCCTTACTATCCCTCGTTGTAGTGCACGGTATTTGATCTTTGGTTCGCTAATATTTGTAACTCAAACAGAGCTGCGGAATAGGCACGGCTAGCGAGGATGAGGTGACGAACGATCTTGGCAACGGATTAAGAGTTGATGTGATGGCCGTCGGCACGCTCTCCTTAGTTTTACCTTTGGGATTAGTTTTAAACCTTAATAAATGTTATTATGTGTCTGCGTTGAGCACGAACATCATATCTGGATCGTGTTTATTGCAAGACGGTTATTCATTTAAATCGGAGAATAATGGTTGTTCTATTTATATGAGTAACATCTTTTATGGTCATGCACCTGCTATGAATGGTTTATTTCTTCTGAATCTCGAAAGGGATGAAACACACATCCATAACATTGAGGCTAAGAGATGCAAGGTAGATAGTGATAATACTACTTATTTGTGGCACTGCCGTCTAGGTCATATTGGTGTAAAACGCATGAAGAAACTCCATTCTGATGGACTTTTGGAGTCTCTTGATTTTGAATCATTTGACACATGCGAACCATGCCTCATGGGCAAGATGATCAAAACCCCGTTCTTCGGAATGATGGAGCGAGAAATGGACTTGTTGGAAATCATACATACCGATGTATGCGGACCGATGAGTGTTTCGACGCGCGGTGGATATCGCTATTTTCTCACTTTTACTGATGACTTGAGTAGATATGGGTATATCTATTTAATGAAACATAAATCTAAAACATTTGAAAAGTTCAAAGAATTTCAGAATGAAGTGAAAAACCATCGTAACAAAAAAATTAAGTTTTACGATCCGATCGTAGATGTGAATATTTGAGTTATGATTTTCTCACGCATCTTAAAGCAAGCGGAATCGTTTCGCAACTCACGCCACCCGGAACACCACAGCGCAATGGTGTGTCTGAACGCCAGAATCGAACTCTATTAGATATGGTGCGATCAATGATGTCTCTTACAGATTTGCCGTTATCATTTTGGGGTTATGCATTAGAAACCGCTGCATTCACTTTAAATAGGGCACCATCTAAATCCGTTGAGACGACACCGTATGAACTGTGGTTTGGTGCTAAACCTAAGTTGTCGTTTCTTAAAGTTTGGGGATGCAAAGCTTACGTCAAGAAGTTGATGCCGGACAAGCTCGAACCCAAAGCGGAGAAATGCGTCTTCATAGGATACCCTAAGGAAACTATTGGGTATACCTTCTATCACAGATCTAGTGTTTGTCGCAAAGAACGGATCCTTTCTTGAGAAGGAGTTTCTCTCGAAAGAAGTGAGTGGGAGGAAAGTAGAGCTAGACGAGGTTATTGAACCTTCTCTTGAGTTGGAGAGTAGCGCAGCACCTGAAATTGTTCCAGTGCCATCTGCACTGACAATAGAGGAAGCTAATGACAAGGATCATGAAGCTTCGGACGATGCTTATCTTTGAACGTCAGTAGTCGACAAGGTCGCGTGCCCCTCCTGAGTGGTACGGCAACCCTGTCTTAACTGTCTTGTTAGTAGACGATAGTGACCCTGCGAACTATGAGGAAGCGATGATGAGCCCAGACTCTGAGAAATGGCTAGAGGCCATGAAATCCGAATTGGGATCCATGAGCGAAAACCAAGTATGGACTTTGGTGGACCCTCCTAGCGACCGAAAGGCCGTTGAGTGCAAATGGATTTTCAAGAAGAAAACGGACGCAGATGGTAATGTTACTATCTATAAAGCACGACTTGTCGCGAAAGGTTTTCTACAAGTTCAAGGTGTTGACTACGATGAGACTTTCTCTCCCGTAGCGATGTTTAAGTCCATTCGGATTTTATTAGCAATTGCTGCATTTCATGATTATGAAATATGGCAGATGGATGTCAAGACTGCGTTCCTCAATGGCAACATTGATGAAGAGTTGTATATGATGCAACCCGAAGGTTTTGTCGATCCTAAGGATGCTGATAAAGTATGCAAACTTTAGCGTTCCATTTATGGACTGAAGCAAGCATCTCGGAGTTGGAACCTTCGTTTTGATCAAGTGATCAAGAGCTTTGGATTTGTTCCAAATTGCTATGAAGCTTGTATCTACAAGAAAGTGAGTGGGAGCTCAGTGACATTTCTAGTACTATATGTGGATGACATATTGATTATTGGAAATGACATTGACATGCTTAACGATGTGAAGAGTTATTTGAACAAATGTTTTTCAATGAAAGACCTAGGGAAGTCGCTATATATTAGGCATCAAAATCTATAGAGATAGACAAAGACGCCTAATAGCTTTAAGCCAGAGTACATACCTAGACAAAGTTCTGAAAAGGTTCAGAATGGATAAGGCAAAGAAAGGTTCAGTGCCTATGTTGTCAGGTAAGATATTGAGCAAGGATCAGTGTCCAGCTACGGTAAATGATAGAGAAGCTATGAGCAAAGTGCCTTATGCCTCGGCCATAGGTTCTATCATGTATTCCATGCTATGTACTAGACCGGATGTGTCCAATGCTCTTAGTTTGACGAGCAGATACCAAAGTGATCCAGGAGTGGAACACTGGACAGCCGTGAAGAACATCCTAAAGTATTTAAATAGGACTAAAGAAATGTTCTTAGTCTATGGAGGTGATGAACAGCTCGTCGTAAAGGGTTACGTCGACGCTAGTTTTGACACCGACAAGGATGATTCTAAATCTCAGACAGGATACGTTTATATTTTGAATGGAGGAGCTGTGAGCTAGAGAAGCCGCAAGCAAAGCGTGATCGCGAGATCTACAGTAGAAGCGGAATACATGGTTGCTGCAGAAGCGTCAAGTGAAGGAGTTTGGATCAGGAACTTCATCACTGAGCTTGGTGTGGTTCCAAGTGCCTTGGACCCACTGGAGATATTGTGTGACAACACTAGCGACATAGCACTGGCTAAGGAACCAAGATATCATCCAAAGTCCAAGCACATCAACCGCAAGTTTCATATAATCTGGGATTATATAACAGATGGAGATCTGAAGATTAGCAAAGTACATACAGATCTGAATGTCGCAGATCCATTGACTAAACCTCTTCCATGATGTAAACTAGATTATTGACTCTAGTGCAAGTGGGAGACTGTTGGAATTATGCCCTAGAGGCAATAATAAAGATGTTATTATTATAATTCTTGTTCATGATAAAGTTTATATTCCATGCTAGAATTGTATTAAGCGGAAACTTTAATACTTGTGTGGTTTGTGAACAACACCGTGTCCCTAGTACGCCTCTATGGACTAGCTCATTGATTAATGATGGTTAAGGTTTCCTAACCATAGACATGAATTGTCGATTAATAATGAGATCATATCATTGGGAGAATAATATGATGGACAGACCCAAATTAAGCAGAGCAATTAGATCGTGTCATCATGTTCATCTTTGCGAAGCTTTTCTTATGTCAAACATTGTATTCCTTAGACCATGAGATAATACAACTCCCTGGTATCGGAAGAAAGCTTTGAGGTCATCAAACGTCATCCTATGAGAGGGTGATCATAAAGGTGTCTCTCAGGTGATCGGAAAGTACCTGTTGGGTTGTATGTATCGAGATGGGATCTGTCCCTCCCGAGTCGGATAGATATACTTCGGGCCACTCGGTAATCGATATCAACACCGCTTGCAAGCATGTGGTTAAGAAGTTAATCACAAAGTGATATCGGATTACGGAACGAGTAAAGTACTTGCTGTGAACGAGATTGAACTAGGTATGCCGATACCGACGATCGAATCTCGGGCAAGTAAAATATTGCGCGACGAAGGGAATATATATGGGATTGCTTGAATCCTGGCATCATGGTTCATCCGATATGATCATCGATGAATGTGTGGGAGTCAATATGGGTTTCCAGACCCCGCTGTTGATTATTGATAGAAGATCATGTCTGCATATTCTCGAACCCGAAGGGTCACACACTTAACGTGTCTCGACGCTAGGATAGAATGAATAATTGGTTTA
Source organism: Avena insularis (assembly GCA_023614405.1). Taxonomy (NCBI): domain Eukaryota; kingdom Viridiplantae; phylum Streptophyta; class Magnoliopsida; order Poales; family Poaceae; genus Avena; species Avena insularis. The sequence goes on from CM042687.1 coordinate 336,796,374, forward strand.
TGAGTTTTTGTTCGGAGTATCGGATGAGATCTAGGACGTCACGAGAGGTTCCGGAATGGTCCGGAGAATAATATTCATATAAGGCAAAGCAGTTTTTGGAGTTCGGAATTGTTTGGTGATTGGTCAGATTGCAGGAAGCTTCTAGAACCTTCCGGAGTGGGACCAACGTGGCCCCACTTGTCGGGAGGGGGCGTGGGCCTACGAGGGAGTGCCCTGGCCGCATTGGGCCAGGGGCACAAGGCCCCATAGGCCCAGCCGGCCAAGCCCTAGGGGAAACCCTAGGGGAGCTTCTAGAAGGGGGGAGGGAACTTGCCCCCCACTCCTCCCTCCTTGGCCGCCGGCCCTAGGCTTGGAGGAGGGGCAAGGGGCAGCCGCCCACCCCTCTATATAAAGAGGGCTGGGGGCTCACCCTCCCCCCACCACCTCCTCAAGCCCTAGCCGCCCTGCTGCCCTCCTCTCTCTCTCTCCCTCCCGACTGCGCGTAGGCGAAGCCCTGCCGCAGAAACTCTCCACCGCTTGCACCACGCCGTCGTGTTGTAGATCCAATCTATCTCTCCACCCCACTTTCTGGACCGCGGAAGGAGGAGACGTCGAGGTGCCGCACGTGTGCATCTCTCAGAGGCATCACCACTTGCGGTGTTGGATCGGATCAGATCGCGAGGAGGAGAAGCGAGTATGACTACATCAACCACGTTCCGTTGAACGTTCCGCTGTGCGAATCTTTAAGGGTATGAATATCTCATCTATCCCCCCTCGTTGTTTGCATCTCCTAGATTAGATCTTGGCTTTTCCCGTTCACATCCGTAGAAAATTTTGATTTACTATGCTGCGAAACCCTTCAATTTTACCTACTATCCTTTTAGTATGTCATTCTCCTGATTGGTGGATATACACGGGTGCTAATACACATGTATGTTCTGATATTTCCATGTTTTCCTCTTATCAGGTCTCAAGGACCTCTTCCGTGCTGATGGGAAACGGCTCGCGTGCTTTTGTTCATGGTGTTGGTACGGTAAATCTGAATTTTACTTCGGCGAAGACCGTACAGCTGAAGAATGTGCAACACGTTCTTGAGGGTTATAGTGATTCAAATTGGATATCTGATGCTGATAAGATTAAGGCCACAAGTGGTTATCTGTTTACACTTGGTGGTGGTGCTGTTTTCTGGAAGTCTTGCAAGCAGACCATCTTAACAAGGTCAACAATAGAAGCAGAACTCACAGCATTAGACACAGCCACTGTTGAAGCTGAGTGGCTTCGTGAGCTCTTGATGGACTTACCTATGGTTGAAAAACCAATACCCGCCATCCCGATGAACTGTGATAATCAAACTGTGATCGTCAAAGTAAACAGTTCTAAGGATAATATGAAGTCATCAAGGCATGTGAAGAGGAGATTGAAATCTGTCTGGAAACTGAGAAACTCCAGAGTTATTGCGTTGGATTATATCCAAACATCTAAAAACCCGGCAGATCCCTTCATAAAGGGTTTATCACGCAATGTGATAGATAATGCATCAAGGGAGATGGTTTTGAGACCCACGCTATGAGTTGATCCCAGTGGCAACCCACTCTATGTAATCAGAGATCCCGTGAATTAGAGCTGGGAGATAAGCTGTTGGTCAGCTGAGAGGAGAGTATCCCCATATTATATTTACATCTCCATAAAGATGCAATACTCTCTTAATCTGCATGGCAGGTTGATATTTATCTTAATATGTTCTAAGTGGCTTTTTATAAGCGGAGATGTTGTCCTGCAGAACATCTCTCGAGAACACACCAATATGAGTCTGACTGTCAAACAGTCCGTGAGAGTTGGGTGCTCTCTAATAAACTCATGAAAGGCCTGGAGTATGACGCATAAGCTCCAAATCACGGGGAAGCCGACCGGTAGCCCTGTACCAGTCTAGATTTTGTGTGAAACTAGCGCGCAAAAAACTTATAGTTCAAGGCATAGTCCACTATTCAAGTTGCTAGCTAGCATAGCATGAAGTTTAACGTGGAAGTTCAACTTAACAGTCTCCACTACACACCGGTATATAAAACAATGTTCTGGAAGAAAAGTGTTGTGATGTGCCAATGAGACTTTGTGGGGGATTGTTGGAATTTGGTGAGTTTTGGGTTGTTGGCCCATTAGACAAATTCTGAAATTCTCTTTGGCCCACTTGTATATGGCAACATATGGTTGTGCTAGTGATGCTAAAATTTAGTCCCATATTGCTAGTTAAAGGGGAGTTGGACCACCTTATATAGTAGAGTGTTGCACCACTCACTAAGGTGTGACAAGAAGAGTAGCCCTCGCGCACTCCTTCTCCGACGCTGGCCGCCTCGCCTCGCCACACCTCACCTCGCCTCGTCACGTCACGACGACGTGCGCGCGCCACGGGTTGCGAGAATCTCGCCGAACCGAGCTTTATTTTGCTGGTTGGAAAAACTAATTATGAGTCATTAACGGACGCGTTAATTACAGTCGTTTCCAATTTTTATGGATGTGGACTGTTACCGAATCGGACATGGACTGAGCCCACGATCTTCCTAACTTACTTTATATAAGCGTCTGCGCTAAACCTAATCGGTGAATCAATCCACACACGCGCCTACCTCCAGAACCTTGCACCGCCGCTTTCGTCTTCCTCATCCCGGCTTGTGGCGTGCACCGTAGATCGGGACAGTAGGCCTCCGGAACCCACCTCTTGTGAACCTGTGCTGGTGAGGGGCGATCAGGTTTTTGGGGAGCGCTCAAGCGCGACTACTGGCAACCACGACGTCGTCCGACGACGAGTTCTCCAACGACGACTTCTTCCCGAACGACAGCGACCTCTTCGGCAACCTCAACATAGGCAACAACTCTGTTGCTGCTACTGCCGCAACTGCAACATATGTAATCCCAATCTCTCTTTTTCGGATTTTGCTAGAATTTCTAGGTCTAGCGTTTGGCGTAGATGTGATAGGTTTATCTTGTATAGATGTAATCTGTTCATCTACTTTGTTGATCTGCACGATTGATTTTAGTACCGTTTATATGATCATGCTTTATCAGTTTATTATTCGGATTAAATCATATGGATTATTGCTTATATTTCCAACAAGAATAGCACAATCATTGTCAATTCGGAGGGTACCTGCGTATGTAGTGAGGATCATCTTCACGGCTTGCAATTCCGCTATCATTTATGTTGGCTCATTCCTAGAGCAGTACTACCTCCGTGCCGTAAAATAAGGCGTAATTTTTTTTAAAGTCAAACAATACTTTTTTTGACCAAACTTAGAGAAAAATATGTGGAGAACTATATAGATACATTAGGTAGTGGTTGCGGTTGTCGAGGGAGGTTCTTGATGTCCATGAGGAGAAGCCTAGTAGGCCGGGTGGTCATCCTGCTACGGGAGTGGTTCAGGATGCAAACGGGGAACCTTTAGGGTACTTCTATCCTCCTTGGTACAAAAAAAAAACCTAAATTTTCACAACTATTCACTTTTTAAGGAAACTAGTTTATTTTTTTTTACTAGACTGGAATAGAGGGTATCCTAAAAGTTCAAAATTTGCATCTCTACGAGTGGTGAAATGCGAAACAAGATTAATGCCGGAGAGAAATGCATGTACGTCCACGTAGGATGTATGACACGGGTTACTGGATATCAAAAAAAAAAAGACACGGGTTACTGAATTAACGACTGTGAAGACCAAGAATGCAGCTCCTGTAGCTTCGCGACCGGCAGGCTGAAGCAAACCCCGTGGATGAAATGTGATTTTTTTTTTGAGATGAAAATGTGAATTTTTTATCCAACTGCCGTGGGCCGTGGTGGATCCGTTTTTGCTATCCGAGACGCTTGCGGAGATCCCTTTGCTGGCGGCGCGGGGAAGCTTGAACATCCGAGGATCGCTTTTCATGCAAAAGCGATGGCATGCATGTGCCCACGCGGCAGAAGCTGTTTGGGGCCCTGCCCATACAACCAACCAGGTGATCTCTGATGGTGACTGTCAGACTTTGACTGTTCGTGCTCTTAAAGGTGTTAATCGAATTTTGTGCTAGCCGAATTCTGATTTGGTCCAATTCAGTTTACATCTACTCCCTCTATCCGGACTACAATCTTCAGACAGAGGGTCTCTTTGATAAACTACTTGCCTCATTGGGAATACCTCTTTTTCAAACCCCACTTCTTTTCATATAACAATCTTTGATCAAAGAGAGAACAATATCCATTTCAAAACATTTCTAACGGATTCCTTGGTTCGGACCGACAAAGTAATGGCACTCGATTATTATCAACCTGACTGCAATCTTTTTCTGTCGGTAAGGATTGCACCAGAGCACCTTCCACTTCTAATAGGAAGATTACACAATTCAAACAATTAAAAATTCTACTAAAAGTAAAATAGAGGAAGATAAATCTTCGAATTCAAGAACGATTACTGATTACTAAATTCGTATTTTTTTCTTTTCTTTTTGTTATAAAAAAAGAATAATCCTCAAAAGAGAAGAGAAGCTGGTGCCGAGTACTGATATTTTTTCATACTCCTTCTCGGAATTCAAATTAGTTGACTTGGATTTAGGAGTATTAAAATTTCGATAAACCTATATACTAAAAAGTGTCTAGATTCATCGAAATCTAGATAAATTTAAGTCAACTAATATGGGTTGGAGGGAGTACGTATCTGTATAATAAGATCGCGCATACCCTTTGCTAGGCTGAACAATAATAGTACTCCGTACTCCAATATATTGCCCTGTTTGTTATTGTGAGTTGCCAGCACGAGAATTGTAGACAAAGGTTTCGATAAAAAAAAGGTTTAGTTGTTCCTCTCGTCGTATGTTTGAATGATGGCCAGTAATTTTAAACTTCATTAATCATAAATAAATTATACTTTATGAATCAACAACTTCACTCTTGACGTACTTCATGGAAATTATTTTGGAGAACGAACCATCATGTGTTTTCACGGTAGCACATAAATATTTCCATGTCCTATTTTGATAGCGTAAATAATTTAGAGTTTGGCTTGTTAATCATATTTTGAGTATCACATAAAAAATAAATTATATAAAAAGAATGCTATATGACTACAAGAACTGTTCAAATATCTCGTAAATATTAAAGTTTATCTCATTTTGCATTATAAATGTTCTGTTGTCCGTGCAAAATATTTGTTTATCTCAACAAAATAGTATATGTTGTACTTGTGAAAATTGCTTGTTTTGTGCTCTGATCTAAATTAATGTACCCAGCTTTGTCTAGATTCAGATATATGTAGCACTAAAACATGTCTAGATATTTCTAAATCTAGACAAATCTACGTTTATTAATTTGGATCAGAGGAAGTATGATCTTGTAGATATAATTTTATACCCCCGCATGTCTAATTTAGTTGTTGCGGGTTTAAGGAAAGTTTTTTCTAAACCTTACCTAAATCCACAATCAAATTGGATCGAAAATTATAGATTTTTCTAAAAAATAATACTTCCAAACTTCACAAACTTATGTTGAATTCCCTTTTTATGTTGAACACAATAACCACTAGAAATAAACTAAACTGGTCATAGAAAAAATATTGAAAAACACTGAAGACCTGTGTGAACCATTCCCTGAATATTAACGCCGGCAAACAAAATTGTTTACAAAGTACGCAAGTGGAAAAATTAATAAAGAGAAGGGCATATTAAAAGATACACTCACAAATTATTACTCGCTCCGTCCAAAATACTCAAGTGACTTGAGTTTGTCTAGATTCGCATGTACCTAAACATCTTTTAGTATATAAATATATTTAAATATAAAAAAACTCAAGTCACTTATGTTAGGACAGACTGGCTATTTTTTTTTAAATAATACATTTTTTTATTGAATTTCACAAATAATACACAAAATGGGCAAATTGCAAATCTGTTGGTCGGTCGGCCGTTCAACAGACGAAACACTGCCTTCGTCCGTTCAACGGATGACACGCAGCCTTCGTCCGTTCAATGGACGACACACCCCTCCTTTACCAAACAATTAACAGCATGTATGTCGTCCGTTGAACGGACGAAGGCGTGTCGTCCAGATTGAGCAGATAAAGGCGTGTTGTCGTCGATTAAATCGCATCGAACGGCCGACCGACCAACAGATTTACAGTTTGTCTGTTTTATGTATTATTTGTGCAATTCAATAAAAAAATGTATTATTTAAAAAAAATTAGCGGACAGACTGTATTATTTGCACAGAAAAGAATAAGAAGAAAATAAATTAATAAAATAGGAAGTGAAGAAGGTGCATAAACACGAAAATAAATAGTATAAGGAATAGATAGAAAACCAAAACGAAAGAAAGAAAAGGGAAGAAGGAAGGAGAAGAAAAACAGCCGGTTGTTTACTTCAAACCCCAATTCGCAACCCATTCCCAGCTTCCCGCCACTCTCTCGCGCTCTCGCTTCGGAATTTTTCTACTCATCCCAGCATTAAGCAGTTAATGGGCCAGGTCCAGGAACACGGAGTCCAGCAACAAGCGGACTTAGCCCAGTGCCCTTCTCTTTTGTCTTTTGCTAGGAAATATCTAGCCCAGTAACTACGGCACGCCGTGAAGTACTTTCCTCTAGCTTTGCATGGCCATTTTCTTCTTGCACCAAGCCCAGCGAGCCCGCCAGCCAAATTCTTGTCTTGTTAGGCTTCGCCTTTGCATAATACTACGATTCCGAGGAAATATCACAATCTAAGATTCATGAAGGCCCAACACAGTAATTTGCCAGCTAAAAAACATGAGTACCGAGTATGTATATGGCAAAAATTATACTCCCTCCGTTTTAAAATATAAAATATTTTAGCTTTATGAAGTAAACGTATCTAGACTACTTGTAGTATGTAGATTCACTCAGGTTTAAAATGAATCTAGACGTTAAAACATGTCTAAATATATTTTCTTCACAAATCTAAAATATATTATAACTATTTTAAAACGGAGGAAGTATTACTATAAAAAACATTTACCGCTAAACAAACACTGCATGCCGCATGGATACATGGCTTTGAGTCTATCGCCGGTCGATCTACATCTGAGGACTATCAGTTCAGTTGTTCAACCATCATATAATACATCTGGATCATGCTAAGGGTAACGCATGCATGCACATATTTTTTTCGTACTATACAAAATTAGTTGTGTCAATGTCTGGACAAATACACATGATATATAGTTATGACTCACGACTACTCCCTCCGTTTTAAAATATAAGATGTTTTAGGTTTGTGAGAAAATGAATCTAGACTTGTTTTAGTGTGTAGATTCATTCCAAACTTGAGTGAATTTTATATAAAAAAAATCTAGATAAATTTGTTTCACAAAGGTAAAACATCTTATATTTTGAAACGGAGGGAGTACATCATATGTGTGTCCCTGATGTGAGCTTTTTCTGACCAAGAAAATGTGAACTTCATTAGTCGAGTGGTAATGCTATTGTGTAAGAGATTCATGATAAAAGATAATATGAAATTGTCCTGCAGAACGAGATATAGGAAAACACGTACCATTGCTAGCCTTGCCAGAATGCCAGCGATTAACTAAAATTTCACGTAATCTATATGAGGAAAACATCCTCTTGAGATTTTTTTTCATGTCCTTTAATGTTGAATGTCAGAATACATGAAAATATACAATGACACCAATGACCATTTGGTGATGGAGAGCTAAAATGAAATATATGTTTTGCACAATGTCAAGAAGGACAAGGTGCGTGTGAGGAACATAGTAAGGGACAACTTGGGCCCTAGATCCCAAAGGGAAAGAAGATTTACTACTTAGTAACGTATACTACATCATATCATATTCCCTGCTCCATTCACATGATTTATGGAATGCACGAACACATAAAAGCCTATAATCATGATATTGTGTCCATCTAATATTACACAAAAAATTGTTTGATAGAAAAAAAGATTATTTCGAAGAGAAAGTCAACAAAATCTTATGAAATTTAGTGATCTTAGAAAAGTTCCATATGTGATAAACCTAAAAAATTATATGAAATGTATGGTGTGAAGAGGGAGAGAGGGGACGAGATGATTGAGTAGACCTAGGACGCCGTGGCACGAAAAGGGGATTTTGCATTGCATTGAAGACATTTGCATGTGTCGATGTTGGTTGGGTCGGAAGATGGGTGGCCAACCGACTTCAGGTGGCAGGAAGTAGGATGGGAGACGAATCATTGTTCCACCTTTGGCCGAAGGTTATGATGGTGTTACCCACGAGCTATGTTCAGCTTCTTCAAGGCATTGTGGAGGTCGTTTTTCTCCTTCCACTAGTACATTCGTGATACATATGTCCTAAACATATCAATCATATTTCCGCCGATATTTATATTTTTTATTGATTGTATGGACTAAAAGACTATTAATTGTCGAAGGATTTAAAATTATTTTCTCGCAAGATAACGGGAAGAAGATGCCACTAGAAAGATGTTGCTTTGACAACTTGATCAAGTTGGAAAACACTTGTTTTCCAAGGGGCTAACCTCGTTGCCTAACTCGCTATATACTCGTGGCCTAGTCCACACGCCAAATAGTTTGATCAGTTGTTTGGACAAGGAGGACCGCCAATATGTAGAACTCGCGGTGGTCTTCATGGTTTTGCTTGGTGTGGTCGTGTTACTGTGTTACGTCTGGTGGTAGTGATTTTTGTGCTTTGTTCCTTTGTTCTTATAATACTAGATAATACCTCCCACGTTGTTACGGAAATGTTTGAGCATATTGTAGATAATTTTTTGATACAAGATTAAAAGTCATGGATACATCATACATATTAGCTGACATAAAGAACCTTTCATATGGAGTAAGTGTCGTTGTAATTGCATAGGTGTGTATGCATTAGTACCCGTACAAACTTGTGAGGAAGAACAAAGAGTGTTATCCAACAAAAACTCATTTATATCCAACTTATGAAAATACAAATCTCGTTGCAATTTTTAACTCCTAACAAGTAAAGCACAAATATATATTTGGACAATTGACCACATATAATTTTATCTAAAGGTGAGCTACGAAGTGCTCTGTTTAGCAACCCACAATTAAACCAGACAATGAACTTAACATGCAAGCAATCTTCTTTACCACAACCTTGAATATCCTTTCTTGCAACACCGGGGATGTGTTTGAGCTTCATCCTTAACAGATCAATTTGGTCAAAAATCAAATAGAAGCATGGCAGGTTTACAGTTAAAAGTAAAATGATATGTATCAAACATGTGAGTTGCATCATATGCTTACTTCCTATACTGTATATATAGTGTTACACGCTTCCACCATTAACAGTGATCATTTCACTACATAATATATCTTTATAATCAACATAAATAAGAAATTATCACAGTTTAGTTACCTGCATGTTACCTCTGTTCTACATCCACAATTGAGAGCTCATGCTCGCTTCACATCCATATAGAGATTACTAAGTATTTATATTCTAAACATGTCAACAACCCATTAAGAAATAGTTATTTGTTTCTTTACTCTTGAGTGAATCTGAAATGGTAGAGTTTGAAATTGATTAGTAGATCTAGCCAATTTTACTGAAACAAACCACAACGAAAGTATTTGAAAATCCTATGTAGCATAAAAAAATGAGAGACGACATATGATAATTGTATAATTAACATAGATAGCAGATTATTACAGTTTGGTTACCTGCATGTCGATTTTCATTCTGTATCCACAACTAACAGCTCATTCCCTTTACATTATATACACATTAAGAAGTATTTATATTTGAACATACCAATAATCCATCTAAAAATAATTATTTGATTCTTGATCCTTGAGCGAATCCGAAATGGCAAATTTTAAATGGATTAGTCCATGTAGCCAACCTCACTGACACAAAACAGAACAAAAGAATTTAGAAATATTCAAGAAGTAAAACAAAAAAGAGAGGTGTCATTGGATTGTCCCAAGCATCATCAAAACTTTTAGATTGGTCCAATAAATCATCCAAATAGCGCATTGAGCTTGTTTTCGAAACATCAATATGCAGATTAAAGTTCCTTATATAGCAAATTCCTAGTTTTCCACTGTAATCCACAAGAAGAATATTTGATTCCACAATTGACAGCTCACGATCGCTTCACATCCACATGGAGATTAATGAGTATTTATATTCTGAACATGGCAATAATCCATCAAGAAATAGTTATTTGTTTCTTTACTCTTGAAATCTAAAATTGCAGAGTTGAAATGGATTAGTACATCTAGGCAATATCACCGAAACAAACCACAACATAAGTGTTTAAAAATGCTCAAGTAGCATTAAACAAAATAAAAATGACAGGCATGTGAGGATTGTATAATTAACTTAGATAGCAAATTATTACAGATTGGTTAGCTTTGTTCTACATCTCATTTTATTCACATCCATATATATATATATATATTAAGAAGTATTTCTATTTTGAACATACCAACAATCCATCTGGAAATGATTATTTGTTTCTTGATTCTTGACGAATCTGAAATGGTGGAGCTTAATGCATTAGTCCATGTAGCCAACCTTGCTGACACAAGATGGAACAAAAGCATTCAAAAATATTCAAGAAGTGAAATAAAAATGAGATACATCATTGAATTATCCCAAGCATCACAAAAACTTTTAGTTGTTCCAATAAATCACCCCAATAGCGCATCGAGCTTGTTTTCCAAACATCAATCTACAGGTAGTTCCCTATATGGAAAATTTCTAGTTTTCCCATGTAATCCACAAGAAGAATATTTGAGTCCACAATTGATAGATCATGCTCGCTTCATATTCGTATACAGATTATTAAGTATTTCCATGTTGAACATGACAATAACCCATCAAGAAGTAGTTATTTGTTTCTACTCTTGAGAGAATCTGAAATGGAAGAATTGAAATGGATTTTATCATTGCTATAGGAGAGAATATATCACCGTAGTCAATTCCTTCCACTTTTCGAAAACCCTTTGTGACAAGTCTTGTCTTGTGGATAATCACATTTCCATCAGCATATGTCTTCTTCTTAAAGATACATTTGTTCTCCACGGCCTTTCGACCTTCGGGGAGATCTACCAAGTTCCAAACTTGGTTTTTATACATGGATCCTATCTCGGATTTCATGGCTTGTAGCCATTTCTCGGATTCAGCACTCTCCATTGCTTCTTTGTAGTTCTTAGGTTCCTCTTGTTCGTCTACAAGACTGACATCACAAGGATACTATACCAATCTGGGACGGTACATAGTCTTGATGATCTCCGAACCGTAGGAGCTTCGATGTTATGATCTGTATCATTCGTTTCTTCTTCCGCTGTAGAGGGCGGTTCCGGAACATTTTTTGTTGCGCTACTCAGTATTTGGAGAGAAGGGTCAACGACTTCATCAAGCTCTATTTTCCTTCCACTAACTCCTTTTGCGAGAAACTCTTTCTCTATAAAGGCACTGTCCTTAGTGACAAACGTTTTTCCCTCGGCTTTGTTGTAGAAGATATGCCCAATAGTTTCCTTTCGGTATCCTACAAAAATACAATTTTCCGCTTTAGGTTTGAGCTTGTCCGGCTGCAGTTTATTAACATAAGCCTCACATCCCCAAAATTTTAAGAATGACAAGTTTGGCTTCTTGCCACACCATATGTCATATGGTGTTGTCTTCACGGATTTTGATGGTGCTCTGTTTAAAATAAAACCGGTGGTTTCAAATGCATATCCCCAGAATGACACATACAAATCAATTAAAGAAATCATGGACCGGACACTATCCAATAGAGTACAGTTACACCATTTCGATACACCATTATGCTATGGTGTTCCGGGTGGTGTAAGTTGTGGTACAATACCGCAGTCCTTCAAGTGCATGCCAAACTCATAACTCAAGTATTCGCCTCCCCGATCTGATCTGAGGTGCTTAATCTTCTTGTTGAGATGATTCTCTACCTCTTTCTGAAATTCTTTGAACTTTTCAAAGGTCTCAGGCTTATGATTCATCAAATAGATATACCCATATCTACTCAAATCATCAGTGAAGGTAACAAAATAACGAAGCGTGTCGAGACACTCATTGGTCCACACACATCTGTATGTATGATTCCCAACAGGTCTGCAGCCCGCTCCATAGAACCGGAGAAGGGTGTCCTGGTCATCTTGCCCATTAGACAAGGCTCGCATGTATCAAGAGATTCAAAATCTAGTGATTCCAGAAGTCCATCAGAATGGAGCTTCTTCATGCGCTTTACGCCAATATGACCAAGACAGCAATGCCATAGGTACATGGTATTATTGTCATTATGCTTGCAACGCTTGGCATCAATGTTATGGATGTGTGTACCACTATCAAGATCTAGTAAGAATAAACCTTTGCATACACGCGCATGAACATAAAAGATATCATTCATATAAATATAACAACCACTTGTTACAGATTTAAACGAATAACGATCTTGCAACAAGAAAGATCCGCTCACAATATTCATGCTTAAGGCGGGTACAAAGTAGCACTTATTCGAATCTAAAATTAATCTTGAAGTTAGATGAAGAGGTAGACCGCCAACGGTCTTGACATCGACTTTCGATTCGTTGCTGACGTTCATCATCACCTTGATACGTCGGAAACATATCTATAATTTTTATGTTCCATGCTTGTTTAGTATCTACTTTGTTTTGCTTTGTCTACACTTTGAGGTGTTTTTATATGTTTTCTGGAACTAACCTATTAATAAGTTGTCACCATGCCAGTTGCCTGTTTTCTTATGTTTTTGGTTCCAGAAAGGCAGAAAATCAATATTCTCGGAATTGTACGGGACAAAAGCCGAAGTCAATATTTTACCGTGGGCAACACGAAGCGAATCTGAGATTTGAGGAGGCTCACCAGGGGGCACACCTGGCGGTAGTGGGCCCACCTCGCTGGGGTGCAGCACCAGTGGCCCCCTCGCCTCTTCGCCTATAAAGTCCCCCCGATGCCAAAACCTTAAACACCTGATCAATATTCCACAAAACCGTTTGTAGCCGCCGCCACCATCGTCCCTAGATCGGGGGGATCTAAAGCTCTTCCCGGCACCGTGACGGAGGAGAGATCATCTCGGAGGCCTTCTTCTTCATCATTACAGCCTCCGGTATGAAGCGTGAGTAGTTCCACCTTGGACTATGGGTCCATGTAGTAGCTAGATGGTTGTATCTCCTCCTTGTGCTTTCATGTATAGATCTTGTGAGCTCCGTTCATGATCAAGATCTAATCTATTTATAATCATACATGTTGTGTTTGCAGGGATCCGATGGATATTGAGATTACTATGTCAGATTGATTAACGATTTTGTCTTATTGATTCTATCATGTCTGTGTTGTTTGTGATCTTGCATGCTCTCCGTTGTTAGTAGCTATCTTGGCCAAGTAGTTGCTAGTGACTCCAAGAGGGGGTATTTATGCTCGATAGTGGGTTCATGCCTCTAGTTTCCAAGGGAAGTGACAAAAATCTCTTCGGTTGAAGATGTGTTGTTGCCACTAGGGAGAAAACAACGGTCTCTTGTTCATGGAACAAGTGGATTTTTTACCTTACACACTTTGCTTAAAGCAGTTATCTGTTGCTTGCAACTTAATACTGGAGGGGGTTCGGATGATAACCTGAAGGTGGACTTCTAGTCATAGATGCAATTGGATGGTGGTCTATGTATTTTGTTATATTGCCCAATCGAATCTCATAGGATATTTTTGTCTAGTATTGCATTGTTATGCCTTGCTCAGTCCTGTCAATTGCCTTGCTGTAATTTGTTTACCCTGCATGCCATGTTTGTTTATCTAAGGAGAGTACCTCTAGTGAACTATGGACCCGGTCCAATCTTTACCATTGATACATATTCCATTGTTACTCGTTTACTTGCTGCAAACCATCATCACCTTCCACACCGTACATTTAATCCTTTCTTACAGCAAACCGGTGAGCTTGACAACCTTACTGTTCGTTGGGGCAAAGTCTTGAGTTTGTGTTGTGCAGGTTTCCACATTGTTTGCAACACCTTTGAGACGTTTCCTTCCTCCTACTGGTTCGATAACCTCGGTTTCTTACTGAGAGATTACTTGCTGTTGTGCTCTTCACACCTTGCTCTTAGGGTTTCCAACAAAGCGTTCTACGTCAATAGTGTGGCTGTCATCAAGATTTTCTAGCGTCGTTGCCGGGGAGGCCAAGGACGTCTTCACAAGGGGAGTCCTCCTCAACCTTTCTCTTTACTTTGTTTAGTTTGCTTAGTTTATTTTGCTTGGTTTTGTTTGCCTCTTTTTATCAAAAACTCAAAAAAATACTTTAGTTTGGTTTGCTTTCTCTTATCAAAAACACAAAAAAAATTAGTTCCTGCTCTAGCTGCTGCTGTTTTTGGCTTGCTCCACTTTGCCAAAATGAACTCTGCCGAGAACACCAAGTTGCGTGACTTCACTAGCATAAACAACAATGATTTCCTTAGCACTCCCATTGCTCCACCTGCTCGTGATGCTACATTTTATGAAATTAAGTCTGCTTTGTTGAATCTTGTGATGAGAGAGCAATTTTTTGGTGCTAGTTCTGATGATGTTGCTACCCATCTCAATAGCTTTGTTGAACTTTGTGAGATGCATAAGTATAAGGATGTAGATGGAGATATTATTAAGCTCAAGCTGTTTCCTAAAGAATGGTTGTTATCCTTGCCTAGGAATAGTATTGATTCTTGGATTAAGTGCAAGGATGCTTTTATTGGAAAGTACTACCCTCCTGCTAAGACTATATCTATGAGAAGTGACGTTATGAAATTTATACAACTTGATAATGAACATGTTGCTCAAGCTTGGGAAATAATGAAATCTTTGGTTAAGAATTGTCCCACTCATGGACTTACTGCTTGGATGATTATTCAGACTTTTTATGCAGGTTTGAACTTCTCCTCAAGAAACCTGTTGGATTCAGCTGCTGGAGGTACCTTTATGGGCATCACTTTGGGTGATGCAACAAAACTCCTTGATAATATGATGGTTAATTACTCTAAATGGCACACTGAGAGAGCTCCACATGGTAAGAAGGTAAATTCTGTTGAAGAAACCTCCTCTTTAAGTGATAAGATTGGTGTTATTATGGCTATGCTTGTTAATGGGAAAGCTCCTTTAGATCCAAACAATGTTCCCTTAGCCTCTTTGGTTGCTCAAGAAGAGTAAGTTGATGTGAACTTCATTAGAAACAACAATTTCAACAACAATGCCTGTAGGAATAATTCTGGTGGTAAAAACTATAGGCCTTATCCTCCTAATAATGGCAATTCCTATGGAAACTCCTACAACAATGCTAGAAGTGCCCCCTCTGAACTTGAAGTTATGCTCAAAGACTTTATTAGTAAACAAACCGTTTTCAACAAGATTGTGGAGGAAAAGCTTTTAAATGCTGAGAAGAATATTTCCTCTTTGTCTGAAGCACAGTCCTCCTTGATTAATAAAATGGTTTCTAAACCTGAAACCATGGAAAGTACCTTTGCTGCTACTCAGGCCATACAAGTTACTATTGATGAAAATGTTAGACTGTTAGCTCAACTTCATGTTAAGTGGGAAAGGGAAGCTGAAATTGATAGAAACAGTAGTGTGTGCACCATCACTAGAATGGATACCACTAAACCACAACAAGTCCCTATTCCTCCTCCTACAATGCCTAAGCCTAATGAGTTTACTACTAGTGATGCTAAGTTTGATTTTTATATAGATGGTTGCAATATTTCTTAAGTGATTTTGTTCCTGCAAAAACTTGCTAGAAGTCCTGATGCTAGTGATATGCATGTTGCTTTCACCAAACACATTAAAAATGCTCTTTTTAAGATTAAGGAAGAGAAGTTAAAACACAAAGCTTATATTCCTAGGAAAATATAAGATAGTTGGGAACCCATTATTAATGTGCAAGTGAATGACTTTGATCTCAAAGCTTCATGTGATCTTGGTTCTAGTGTCTCTATTATGCCTAGGAAGATTTATGAAATGCTTGATTTGCCACCTTTGGAAGATTGTTATTTGGATGTCCCACTTGATGATAATGCTAAGAAGAAACTCATGGGGAGTATTAATGATGTTCTCATTATGGTTAACAATGCTTATGTGCCTGTTGATTTCTATGTTTTGGATGTTGAATACAATGCTTCTTGTGCTATTACTTTGGGAAGACCTTTGCTTCGAACTGTTGGTGCCATCATTGATATGAAACAAGGCACCATTAAATATCAATTTCCATTCAAGAAAGGTATTGAACACTTACCTATGAGGAGAGATAAGTTGATTTTTGCTCCTCCTTTGAAAGCAAGGTTTGATGTTAATGCTTCTTTATTTGAAAATACTTGATTTCTTGCTTCTTGTGCCTAACTTAAAGGCGTTAAAGAAAAGTACTTGTTGGAAGATAACCCAAGAGTTTCCTTGAGTCTTGGAAGTTATTACTTCAGTAATGACCTCTCCTTATCCTTTTTTGTTTGCTTTTTGTGCCAAGAATGACCTCTAATGAGAGGGAAGTAAGATTTGGGGAGTTTTTGTTGTCCCGAAACAGATTTCTGTCCTCCACCATAAAAATACCTGAGGAGTCTCTGTAAGTTGGATTGAGCTAAAAATTTATGAATAAATCCCCCTGTATGTTAGCTAACTTTAGTTATTTCAACACTTTGTGATTTGATCAACAGAAGATTTTCGAAAAAAATCGGTTTCTACCTACTGGTCTGTTTTGACAGATTTCTGCCATTATTTGCATTTGCTTCTTATTGATTCCTTTTTGGGTTCTTTTTGGGAAATTGAGATTTTTGAAGGAGTTTCTACAGTATCTTGTGTTTTTAGTAAAAAGTTTTGATGTTCCAAAACTAAACCCAAATGTCTTTTACCTTTTGAATACACAATGTTGCTAATGAAGATTGTGTGAAGTTTTGTATGAAGGAAAAATTTCAGGTGTAGAGAAAGAATGATGTAATGAGATGAAGAATGAACAAAAGCTCGAGCTTGGGGATGCCACCCCAAGAAATATCCAAGAATTACATGCATCAAAGCTTGGGGATGCCCAAGGCATCCCCTTCTTCATCAATAAAAAGCTCAGGTCTTTCTAGACACTTTGTTTTTATTGTTTCATGCACTGTTGTGTTGTTTTTGGAGCGTATTAGTTTTCATTTTCTTTGCTTAGTTTTTTTAGTTTGCTTGAGTAAAGTAGTTTGGACCCTCGTTCTCGATGTGTTGTTTCAAATAAGTTGATTGGTGTTGGAAAGGAGTAGAAAGTTCTTGCTTGAAAGTGCAAGAAGAGCTTGCGTTGACTGTAACTTAGACTTTAGCATGACATGCTAGGTGTTGTTTTGACCTTATGCTTAGTGATTATTGTTGTAGCATGTCTTGTTCTAAACAATTGGGATTGCTTAGTGTGCCTTGAAAAAATCATGCGTTGTTTTAGCATACAAAAGCATAGTATTGTGGTATTCCCCTTTGATGTTTTGTTTGTGTTGACTTGGCACATGCTCACACCATGTTATGACAATGAACAAGTCACCATAGCCTCTATGATCATTTAGTCCTTGACTTTTAGTACCACTCTATGCTTTGATTAGTAATGTTTTGTTGCTCTACATGATTATGACCATTATTGCTCTCTTAGTTGGTTGCTCCCAGTCTTTTGCTAGCCTCCTGTTGGGGATATGCTATATGGGTATCCTCATAGCATGTCTCTTATCCGACTAACCCGGGTGGCCCATAGTCAGTAGCATGGCCTATGTGGCCTGTGGCCTGATTAGGTGGATCCAGAAGAGGCCCATGTCGGATAAAGGAAGGCTACGGTGGAGTCACCAAGCATTCAAGCCTTGAGTACAAGATACACAAGACTAGTGAGACGGTGTAGGACTCAGAACTGTCCGGCTAGGACTTTTCCCTCAGAACCTCGGGATCACGACTATATAAGTCGGACCTATGGGAGCCTTTTAGGCATCGTTTTACACACCTCGCATAGCGAACCTATCTCTCAGAATCGCGTGTGCCATTATAGTGATTTATAGCAGAGTAGGATTCCGCCACCGTCGTGGGATCCGAACTGGTAAGCTGTGTTACCTCGTGCCGACGTCCGCCTTACCCCACGTCTCTAAACACGCACTGTGAGGACCCCTCCATGGCGTACTCGTCGGCAATACCATGACAGTTGGCGCCCACCGTGGGGCAAGAGGCACTTCAGGCTCTTCAGCGGGCGAGGACCAAGATCTTCGCGGGAATCGGCGAGACCGTAGCCATCGGCCGTGTTCTCTTCTCTGGCAACGTTCCGATCGTCCCACCTGACGAGTTCTGGATCCCGGCGAAGACGAACCCTACGCGGTGTTTGATCGTTCCTATCAGAGACATCCACCTCTTCATCGGCGAAACCGACTCAGGCACTAGTTCCCTGGGAGTCGGAGGAGCATCAAGACCTGCACGGACCGCCTACGGGCAGGATACGTTTGCGGAAGGATCGATGTTGGATCTCTCTTCGGAGTTTGCCGGCAAAGATCGGAAAACATCAAGACCCGCACGGACCGCCTACGAGCAGGATACGTTCGCGGAAGGATCGATGTCGGATCTCTCCTCGGAGTTTGCCGGCAAAGATCGTAAAAATTCAAGGCCCACCCAAACCGCCCCTGTGCAGGATATAAAGGTGGAAGATCACTCCAAATCCGCCGGCTTCGCCCGTGCGTCTGGACAGCAGAGATCCAAGTTCGTCGGCGTGGTTACCATCTTCGATCTAGCGCGCTGCGTTCATAGAGAGGGCGAAAACCCCCGCGACTACCTCGCTAGGTGGCTCCGTATACGAGCCGACCTGGCCAATTACCCCAATGATGATGCCATCTATCACTTTGTGGAAGGACTGGACCATGGCACGCTTCTCCGACATTCTCTAAGGCGGCAGTAGGCGTCAGGCCGACTTACCTTCGAAGGCATGGTGAACACCGTCAACACCTACGCGGAGGCCGAAGCGGCAGATCAGACAGTGCTTGCACTCATCGACGGAGCCCCTCCGATTCAGCCACCACCACCGCCTTCGGCCGCCATCATCGTGGCAGCGCCACCCCTCCAATGAATTAATAATGTGCGTTGATTACACCGGCTTGAACAAAGCATGTCCCAAAGATCCGTTTTCTTTGCCTCGCATTGACCAAGTCATTGACTCGACGGCTGCCTCGGAACTTTTGTGTTTTCTCGATGCATACTCAGGATACCAACAGATCAAGATGAGGAAGTCGGACCAATTGGCCACTTCGTTCACTACCCCATACGGCATGTTTTGCTATGTCACAATGCCCTTTGGGCTGAAAAACGCAGGTGCTACCTACCAGCGGACAATGCAACGTTGCCTTCACGACCAAATTGGTCGGAACGTTCACGCCTATGTGGACGATATCGCGGTGATGTCTAAAAAATCAAACGACTTAATCTCCGACTTAAAAGAAACCTTTGATAATCTTCGAAAGTACAACATGATGCTCAACCCTAGGAAGTGCGTCTTCGGGGTTCCAGCCGCCAAATTGTTGGGTTTCATCATTTCCCAGCGCGGAATCGAGGTCAACCGGAGAAAATCAAGGCCATCTTAAACATAAACCGTCCGACATGCCTCAAGGACATCCAACGACTAATAGGTTGTGTTGCAGCAGTTAGTCGGTTCGTCAGCCGACTTGGAGAGAAGGCTCTGCCGCTATACAAGTTGCTGAAGAAGGCGGACAAATTCACATGGACGGACGAGGTAGATGCAGCATTGAAGCATCTCAAGGAGATTCTTTCCTCAGCGCCCATCCTTGCAAAGACCCGAGCCCGAGATCCCGTTAATTTACATGGCGGCAACCCCGGGTTATCAAGATCGTCGTGGTAGAGCGGCAGGAACCAGGCTATGAGTACGGAGTTCAACGACCAGTTTACTATGTAAGCGAGGTCTTGACGGAGTCCAAGCAGCATTACCCGCACTACCAAAAGATAGCTTATGGAGTATTCCTTGCTTCTCGGAAGTTAAGGCACTACTTTCAGGAGCACCCAATCACAGTAGTGAGCAAGACTTCACTGTCCGACATTATCAACAACAGTGACGCTACAAGAAGGGTCGCGAAGTGGGGCATTGAACTTGCCGCCTTTGAGATCACCTACAAGAGACGCGACGCTATCAAGTCACAAGCCTTGGCGGATTTCATTGCAGATTGGACGGAGATGCCAGATGTTACTCCGTTGCCAGAACCAGAGTACTGGGTGATGCACTTTGATGGATCAAAGTTGCTCAACGGCTCGGGGGCTGGTGTATTGCTACAGTCACCAAAAGGATACAAGCTACACTACGTTCTGCAGATCCACTTCGAGGCTACAAACAACATGGCGGAGTATGAAGCACTCATTCACGGACTGCGTGTAGCCAAGGATATTGGCATCAAGCGCATAGTTTGCTGTGGAGATTCCGACTTAGTTGCCCAGCAGGTGGCTGACACCTGGAATGCGCGGAACCCTATGATGGCGGCATATCGAGACGAAGTGGACGAGATAGCCAAGAGCTTGTTGGGCTACGAAGTCAAATATGTGCCTAGGGAGCAGAACAAGGCGGATGATCTACTGTCTAAACTTGGATCAGGACGCAAGAAAATTCCGCCAGGAGTTTTCCTAGAGCATCTACGCACACCATCCGTGAAGGGCGCCGACATCGACAACCCGGACAGAGCTGACTCTTTCGTCAACATGGTGACAAAGATCCCTCCGGCTTGGACAAAACCGTTCATGGAGTATCTCGAACACGGAACTTTGCCCGACGACGAAGTCGAAAGACGGCAAATAGTACGACGAGCAAAGGGTTACACCATAATCAATGGACAACTCTACAAGAGGAGCACTACTGGTGTATACCTAAAGTGTTTTCCCAGCTAGAAGGTATAGAAATCCTACGCGAAATCCATCTCGGAGATTGCGGGCATCACGCCGCACCTCGATCTTTGGTCACGAAAGCCTTCCGACAAGGATTCTACTGGCTGACCGCGAAGGCGGACGCCGACAAGCTGGTCGAGACATGCACAGGATGCCAGTATTACGCCCGACAACCACATGTTCCTGCTGAAGAATTGCGAACAATACCAATAACTTGGCCGTTTGCAGTCTGGGGGCTAGACATGGTGGGACCGTTACAGACGGCACCATGTGGATTTACGATCTCAGTAGCTTGACAAATTCACCAAATGGATAGAAGCTAAACCCATTAGAAAGCTTGATGGGGCAACTGCCCTTAGGTTTGTCCGGGGTTTTGTGGTGAGATTTGGTCTCCCACATAGCATCATTACCGACAATGGAAGCAACTTGTCACTTGGAGAAGTGGAGGCCTATTGTTGGGACAAAGGCATCCGACTTTACCTACCATCTGTGGCACACCCACAATCCAATGGTCGGGTTGAGCGAGCCAATGGACTAATTCTGCAGGGGATCAAGCCACGTCTTGAGGCACCGCTGCATAGAGCAGCTGGAGCCTAGGCAGAAGAGTTGCCATCTGTGCTGTGGAGTTTACGAACTACACCTAACAAATCCACCGGCTACACCCCCTATTTCATGGTATATGGAACAGAAGCCATCCTACTCTCCGACATCCTCCACGATGCACCAAGAGTTGCCTCCTACAGCGAAGTTGACGCTGAAGAATCCAGACGCCTAGATATGGACCTTCTCAAGGAGGAGCACGTTTTGGCATGCCAAAGATCCGTCATCTACCAGCAGAAGCTATGCAGCTACCATAGTCGCCGTGTTCGGCATCGCTCGTTTAAAGAGGAGGATTTGGTGCTCCGACTTAAGCAGAAGAAGTCACACAAATTATCCCCGCCATGGGAAGGACCGTTCATCATAAGCAAGGCGCTGATCAATGGGTCTTTGTCGTGGGAATGACCACGGCAGATGCTGCAATCGGCAGCGAGTAGTAGAACAAAGGGCAAGGGCGGCCAGCCATCTGCGGTGCGAGATGAGGGTGGAGACACAGGGTTTTACCCAGGTTCGGCCCCCGGAGGGTAAAGACCTACTCCTGCTAGATTGTATTATGATGGAAGTACAACGGGGCGAGCTCAACGGCTAGGTGGCGAGTCGCTTGGGTGGATGATGGAACGTCTGTTTACACGCCCTGTAGGGAGGTTTATATAGACTCACCCTCCCCTAGGGTTTACATATCTTAACCGAATCAGTTAAGGTTTCGGCACTCGTTTAACCTAATCCGACTGGGCCTATCTACTCTCCTGGGCCTTCAACTTCCAGTCGCTTGGATCCACGCCAGGTCTTGATCCATCGCCGCTTTGCGTGCCCACTCGCCACCTTCTCGGTCTGAACGCCTCCTTGGGTATACCCGGTAGGCATATCCCCAAGAGTCCCCGAGGCCGCCGACATTGGGCAGTGGTTGCTGGCAGTCGGAGCATACGAGTCCAATGTAGACATCCAGTCGAATCGGTGTCGGGCTCCTGAATAAAGGAAAAAACTAATCATTCTGGTCGCAGCTTGGCGAACGGGTCGGCGAAATATTTAGTCACTGTTGTAGTGGTCGGGTCGGTGAGCCGAGCGGCTGAAGTTGGACCGTCAAACGCAGTCAAAACTAGCCGTTGGGGTAATCCAACGGTAAATTTTGGCGTAATCACCGCGTAGTAACGGCTTCCTGATTTGGCGGGTAACAACCGCTATATAAAGGGAATGGTAGGCGATCGGAGAACCACCTCCTCGTCATTTCCTCCGATTGCACGCACCTCCGTTTTCCTCCGCATCGCGATCCAGCCGATCCAAAATCCTCCGACCTCCACGAACCTTTCCGCCAATGGCCCCCTCCACCGAACCATGGGGCAGGTCCAAGTGTACGAGAGCGCTGCTGGCGTCTTTCGAGGAGGCCGGAATCCTGCGTGCCGGCAGGTGGCACATCCCCGCGGCCGGAGAGGTGACTCCGGACCCACACGAGGGAAAATTAAATGCCTTCACCAGCCACAGGCAGGCTGGGATTCCCATCTCTTCTTCCGGCGCTTCTGCGCCTTCTACGGGATCCAGCCATCGGACCTGGGCCCGCACAGCATCGAGCAGCTCGCCATTTTCATGGCGTTCTGCGAGGGCTATTTGGGCTGCAGGCCCTACTTCCCCCTGTGGAAAGATCTGTTCCACGGGAGGATCAGTCACGAAGAAGCATGCAGCCCAATGCTTGCTGCGGGTGGCTTGACATTTCAATTGAAGTCGAAGGCCTCCTTTTTTGATCTGATGCTGCCTGCCAAGGCGGCGAGCGAGTGGAAGAAGTCTTGGTTTTATGTCACCGAGGCGACTCCAGATGGTGAGATGGCGATCCCGAGATACTTCGCCGACCGGCCCGAACCGCGCCGACTCCAAGTCGTCAAGCTTCCAACAGACCAGCGGATGGTCGTGGATGAGATGCTTCAAACCATCCGCGGCCTGAAGAAGAAGGGTCTTCAGACCATCAACTTGTACAACTGCTGGCTCGGGCGACTTCGTCCCCTGGCCCCGTGACTATTATATGTACGCAGTACGGGCCGGAGGACTCGACGAAATCCTGCCTCGCCAGTGGAAACTCGAGGACTACATCCCGGCGTTGAAGAAGATCACCCAGGCGGTGTACCTGGACGCGAAGGCTGGGGTCGCCCCCTACACAGCGAAGCATCCTGCCCCAACGGTAAGTCATTTTCTATCATTCGCAGTCACAGTTGATGCTGTCGCGGTTATACTGATACTGTCTCATGCCTATTGCAGTTATTTCAAGTGGTGGAAGGGTGGCTTCCGCCCGCAGACGACGAGAATTCAAGCTCATCCGTCCAGGACGGGGGCGAGTCGCCTCCTACCAAGGGAGACGTCGAGAGTGACAGGAGCGACGACGACGACGAGTCCGAAGAAGAAGCCGTCCCACTAGTTCGCAAAACTCGCGGGCAGCGCCAGCGCGAACTCGAGGCGAGCAGGAGCCTTGAACGCCATGAGGACGATGACGACGAGCTTCCCGAGCACACCTCGCGTTGCGAGGCTACTCCGTCAAAAAAGAAGAAGAAGAAGGAAGTGAAGGCCCCTCCAAAGAGGAAGACGAAGCCGGTGAAACAGGCATCTCCGCCTCGTTCGGCGAGTAGCTCCGACGCCACCAGCCTGGCCAGGGGCGAAGCGCCACAGACGACGGCAGCGCCGGATGCCACCGCCGCCCTGAGTGAGGTACCTCTGGCATCGATTCCCCTGCCGTTCGCCCCAGTCTCTAGGTTGGGGGCCGCTGCGGTCGCGGCAGCTTCGCCTCCTAGGAGAGCTCCCGCCGAGAACGTTGTTGAGGCTCCTGTCGCGGCCTCGTCAACGAAGAGGCCGTCCGTGTCTTGGGCGCATGATGCCCTGGAGATGGGTCTCAGTCGGAAACTGGGCCCCGAACTGGAGAAGCCGGCAAGCATCCGTACGGGGTTGCGGTTCCTACCAGTCGCCAAGTGAGTTTTGTTCACCCGCCTTACTTTTCGTGGTGTTTGGACCACTTTGCTCATGAAATCAATTTGCAGGACTGGAGTCAAAAAGATAGGCCACCCGTCTGTGGCCAAAGTACCGCCAGTCGTCGCCGAGGAGGACCCCTCTCGGAAGAGGAAGGCTGATGATGTCGCTGCCCCCACAGGCAGTGCCAAGAAGGCCAAGGGTGACGACGTCGTCACGGTGTCTGATGACACGACGATTGCCCCGAGTGATCCTGTGGTGAAGGCGGCCCTGATGATAAAGGAGGGTGCTTCCTCGCCTGGGGTCGCCGAGCCGGTCTCCTTTGGTGCCGGCGCATCCATCACGACCTTCCCCCGCTTTATGGCCAGAGCGGCTACGGCGAGTGGTACCACGCCATCGAGCCACGTACCTGGGGTCGCCGAAACGGAGGTCGAACAGCGTCGTGGGCATACTCCGGCTCTTCTCGCATCCGTGGACGCGCTACAGCTCCATGGCATGCTTGGCGCGGCTATCCAGGTATGTCCAGTCCCCGAGGATCGGGCCGCTGAATTGCAGTGGTCAGATTCTTTTTGGTGTTATGTTTTTATTTTCCGCGCCCAGACCCCGAGTGTCCAGTCGCTGAATTTCAGCGGGTGGGCACTTAGGATTTTTGATTGCCAGTCCCCGAGTGTCCAGTCACTGAATTTCAGCGGGTGGGCACTTAGGATTTTTGTTTGCCAGTCCCCGAGTGTCCAGTCGCTGAATTTCAGCGGGTGGGCACTTAGGATTCCGCTATTGTTAACTGTTTGGTTTTTGCACAGGGTTTGCAACATGAATCAGCCGATCGGCTCGCTGCGAAGTGTCGCGCGGAGAAGGAACTTGTTGCCATCCAAGAGGCGAACAAGGCACTCCAGGCGACTGCTACGAAGGCAGAAGAGGTCCGCCAGGGCCTTGTCCCGGCGGGTGAACTGACGGCGGTTCAATCTGCGTTGAATTCAGTTGAGGCACGGATCGCAGAACTTGAGCGCAAGCTTAAGGAAGCGAAGGAGGAGGCGAGCTCGGCGGATGGGCGAGCCAAGGCTGCTGTTACGGCTGCCGCTGAGGAGCGTAAGGTTTCTAACGCCCTTGTTGCTGGGCTTCAAGACGACTACTCCTCTCTTCAAAGCTTCATCACGGATCTCTCCCGTCCTTTGATTGGTAAGTGTGCCTGCCTCTGCCTGTAATATTTTCATGGTGTGATCTTTAATGTACTCACTACCCCCCTCTGTCCACAGGTCGGATCATCGACAGCTCGGAAGAGGCGCAGTCGTTCGACGCGCGGCAGTGCGTGGCCACTCTGGTCGACTCGGCCACGTTGTCTGCGACTTGTATTTGGGCGTATCTTCAGAAGATGTCGCCTACGGAAGTGATTCCCAGCGACCTCGTCGAAGTGTAGCGGTACTTGGAGAAGGCGCCATCAGCCGTCGAGTTCATGACGCGGTCGGCGTTCCGGCGCGGGGCGGCGACGGTGCTTAGCCTTGGCCTCGCCCACTTCCCGGAGGATTTCGATCTGGACGACATGACGAGTGGCTACCCGTCGTCGACTGGATCGGTGGAGATCGCCGAGGTGCTGAAGCTGACGGACCGCACCGCAATGTACTCCGATCGCGTTTGGGCGATGGGCGACCTCCTTCCTTATCAGGAGACGGTCGTTGCACCTAACGACCCCGAGCCGCAGCACCGGGACTTCAAGATCGAGCAGCCCTTCCGTGCGACGATGGCGGGTGAGCTGATGACGTACCCGTCAAACCCGTACACTCCCTTCATTCGCAACCGCAAGGGTGGCGGCGAGTCGACATCGAAGCCTGCGGAATAAGACATTGTACCCTGGGGCGTTAGTAGCAGTTCAGCCATTTGGGCGCAACTTGTATTTTGTAACAACTTTGGTCTGTTATAATGGGATTTCGCGTTATTTTGTGAATTGTCTTGCGATTGTGATTGATGGTTGAACGAGTCCCTGAGCGCGTCCGCCCTTTTTATGGGGTTTACCTCGTTTTTTATGTATTTGTGGTGTTGAACGTTTTGTTATTGAGGTCGACTCGGCCGAGCTTGGAAAGCCAGTCGCAAGGCGACTCCCATGAGTGCTCTGTACTTCACCGTTTTCCCTTGCGCGAACAAGGTCGGGTAGCCGAGTCCCCGAGCGTGGTACTTGGTTGTTCGAGGCGCGACTCTAGGGTGGGTGAGGACTGGACGCGTAAGAGTAAGCGCATCACTCCTGCCTGGCCCGTCGGGTCAGTCGCATGGCGAGTCCTGGGCATGCTCTTATACTTGGCATTTTCCCTAGTCGCTCGTGTTGAACTGGTCATCAGTCCCCGAGCGTGGTACTTGGCCATTCGAGTCGCCGTGTCGAGGATGCGGAGGATCATTATCGTTGTGAGGAGCGAAGGCAGTTGTCTTGGCTCGTTAAGCCAGTCGAGCTAGGCGACTCCAATGGGGCTCCGGGTAGGCGTTTTTCGTGGACGTTACGAGACCTGGGGTAACCCAGTGCCCTCGTAGCGCACTACTTGGCCATGCCGATCGCTGTGCCAGAGGTTGACTCCTACAGTTAGCTTGGTGCTGTTATTACGAGTGCGAGTGGCACAAGACACGGAGAGTAGACACAATTTGTGGTAACCAATATGTTTTATTTCATAGCGACTGGAGGATACATATGTGGGGTTCTAGGAGTAGAACTTCCGTAGGAGGTTTACATTCCACGGTCGCTTGACGTCGAGTTTTCCGTCTCTGCGGACGTCGGTGAGGTAGTAGGCGTCGTTGCCGAGTACTCGCCCGATGGCGAATGGTCCCTCCCACGGGGGGGAGAGCTTATGCATGCCCTTCTTGTCCTGGATGAGGCGTAGCACTAGGTCGCCTTCCTGGAAGGTGCGAGTTTTCACCCGCCGGCTGTGGTAGCGGCGGAGTCCTTGCTGGTAGATGGCAGTGCGAGAGCGAGCTAGGTCGCGTGCCTCGTCGAGTAGATAGACTCCGTCCTGATGTGCGGGTTTGTTCGCAGCCTCCATGTAGTGGACGACTCTTGGCGAGTCATGCTCGAGGTCGGTGGGCATGACTGCCTCGGCGCCGTACACCATGAAGAAGGGGGTGAACCCTGTCGACCTGTTGATCGAGGTGCGGATACCCCAGATGACGAAGGGTAGCTCCTCGACCCAGCACCCGGTGGTGCGCTCGAGTGGTACTTGGAGCCGTGGCTTCAGGCCGTGGAGGATGCTCTGGTTGGCGCGTTTTGCCTGGCCGTTGGACTCCGGGTGGGCGACTGACGCGAGGTCGAGCCGGATGTGATGTTCCTCGCAGAACTCGGCCATGGCTCCTTTGGCGAAGTTGGTGTCGTTGTCCGTGATGATGTTGTTTGGGAACCCGTAGCGATATATGAGCTTGCGTAGGAATTTGGTGGCGGTCTTCCCGTCGCATTTCCGGACTGGCTTGGCCTCCACCCACTTTGTGAATTTGTCGACTGCGACCAGGAGGTGGGTGAAGCCGGAGGGGGCCTTCTTGAAAGGGCCTACCATGTCCATACCCCACACGGCGAATGGCCAGGTGATGGGGATTGTCTTGAGCGCTGAGCTCGGCACGTGTGTCTGGTTGGCGTACTTCTGGCACCCGGCGCACCGCTGGACAATGTCGACAGCATCTGCGTGTGCGGTGGGCCAGTAGAAGTCGTGCCGCGTGGCCTTTGCGACCAGAGAGCAGGCTCCGGCGTGGTGGCCGCAATCGCCGGAGTGGATGTCGTGGAGGATCTTGCGTCTTTCTGCTGGTTGGACGCAACGTTGGAACCCGCCGGTCACGCTGCGCTTGTGGAGCTCGCCGTCGATGATGGTGAAGGATTTGCATCGACGTGCAACCATCCGGGTGTCTGTCTTGTCTGCCGGCAAGGTGCCAGCCTCCAGGTAGGCGATGTACGGCTTGGTCCAGTCGTCTGGCTCGGCGATGAGTGCGACCAGTGCTGCCTCTGGTTGCAGCGGGACTCCGATGTCGATCTCCCTTGGGGGAGAGACTGATGGCTTGATGATCGTGTCGAGGAAGACGCCGGCGGGTGGTACGAGTCGAGCCGGCCCGATGCGAGAGAGTGCGTCGGCCTCCTCGTTCTTCCGCCTGTCGATCCACTCGACGGAGTAGCCTGCGAAGTGTCCACCCAGCTTGTCTACTGCTTGGCGGTATGCCGCCATGGTGGGAGAGACGGCGTCGCAGGTACCAGCGACTTGCCCAGCGACGAGGTCGGAGTCTCCGTAGCAATGTAGGCGGTTGACATTCATCTCCTTGGCAGCTCGCATGTCGTGGAGTAGTGCCTCGTATTCGGCCATGTTGTTGGTGCAGGGGGTGAAGTCGAGGCAGAAGGACGTGCGAGCTTGTCGCCTTCGGAAGTCAACACGATTCCTGCTCCTGCGCGTCCATGTTTTGGAGCCGTCGAAGTGCAGGCTCCATGGTGGAGGTATGGCAGCTTTTTTCTTGGGCCTCTTCTCAGTCGGCGATGAAGTCCGCGAGAGCCTGCGACTTGATCGCTTTTCGTGGCTCATACTTGATGTTGTGGACGCCGATTTAGACGGCCCACTTGGTGACTCGCCCGGTCGCCTCACGGTTGCGGATGATGTCCTGCAACGGTGCTGAGGAGACGACCGTGATCGGGTGCTCCTAGAAGTAGTGCGGCAGTCGCCGCTGCACTCTGAAGACTGCGTAGACCAGTTTCTGGTATTGCGGGTACCACTGGCGCGACTCGGTGAGGACCTCACTGATATAATACACCGGTCGTTGTACCGGGCGCTCCTTTCCTTCCTCCGGCCGCTCGACGACCATGACGGCGCTGACGACACGCTCGGAAGCCGCGACGTAGACCAGCATGGGTTCTTTGTCGACAGGGGAGGCGAGTAGAGGTGCTGCGAGTAGCACCTTCTTGAGGTCGCGGAGTGCGTCGTACGCCTCCTTGTCCCACTGGAAGGTGGGGTTCTTTTGCATCAGGCGGTATAGGGGCATCGCCTTTATTGTCGGGGATGAAGCGGTGAGAGCCGCGACCGCCCGGCCAGCTTCTAGATCGCCGCTACAGCTCGGGTTTCGAGTCGAGCGATCGTGTCGATCTTAGTGGGGTTCGCCTCGATCCCGCGGCTGAGACAGCATACCCGATGGTTGCCCTGCTGGTACACCGAAGGTGCATTTGCCTGGGTTTAGCTTTATCTTGTATTTCCACAGGTTGGCGAATGTTTCTGCCAGGTCGGCGAGTAGATCGCCCTGGCGAGCGGACTTCACTACCACGTCGTCGATGTAGACGTGGAAATTGCGGCCAATTTGGCTCGCGAGGCATTCCTGCATGCACCGCTGGTAGGTTGCACCGACGTTCTTGAGGCCAAAGGTCATGGCAGTGTAGCAGAAAGCTCCAAATGGCGTGATGAACGCCGTCTTCTCCTCGTCCTCAACAGCCATTTTGATCTGGTTGTACCCAGAGTAGGCGTCGAGGAAACACAGCGACTCCGAGCCTGCGGTGGAGTCGATTATTTGGTCAATCCGCGGGAGGACGAATTGCTCCTTCGGGCAGGCGCTGTTTAAGTTTGTGTAGTCGATACACATCCTCCAGGTCCCATTTTTCTTCTCGACCAGGACTGGGTTTGCCAGCCACTTGGAGTATTTGATTGGCCGGATGAAGCCTGCAGCGAGTAGTCGCTGCACCTCCTCGGCGATGGCTCGGTGGCGCTCTTCATTGAAGTGCCGCAGCGACTGCTTGACGGGTCGCACTTTGGGGTCGGCGTTTAGTTTGTGCTTAGCGAGTTCCCTAGGGACACCAGGCATGTCAGAGGGCTTCCATGCGAAGATGTCCCTGTTCTCATAGAGGAACTCGATGAGCGCGCCTTCCTAGGCTGGGCTCATGCCCGTCCCGATCGTCACCGCTCGGGCCGAGTCGCTGGGACCAGCTCGACGGCGGGTGTGTCGTTGCCTCGAAGGTTGAGGTGTTGCCGCCTCGAATTTGGCTTCTTGAGGATGGTGGGGTCGTTGTTGACCCGCCGCTGCATTTCTGGCGAGTTCGTCGGCGTGGTTGGTCTCTGCCGCGATGACGGCGTCGGCGAGTTCGGCTCCTTTGGCCTCGCATTCGACGGCCATGTCGGGGTCGCCGTTGATGGTGATAATGCCGTGCGGCCCGGGGAGCTTCATCGCGTTGTACGCGTAGAGGGGCGCTGCCATGAACTTGGCGAACGCCGCCAGTGACGCATGGTAGGGTTGTCAAGGGTACCAGCTCGAAGACGATCCGCCGCGCGGAAGTTTGCTGGTGTGTCAAGGTGACCGGCAGCGTGACCTTGCCAATCGGGTACGCTTCCGACCGGGACGATGCGTGCGGAACGTGGTGTAGGTCGTTCGACCATCGATCGCGGAGCCGCAGCCGCTCAAGGTGTCCAGTAGGATGTTGATGGAGCTGCCGCCGTCCATCGCTGTCTTAGGGAGCCGTAGTCTCCCACCTTGGGCTTGACCACCAGGGCGATTTCGCCGGGTACTGCGCGTGGCGAGTGGTCTGGCGGCTCCAGTGATGGGCTGCTCCGACCAGTTGAGGAACCGGGAACGCCCACAGGGCCACCGTGTTGACGGCGACGGCACGGGCGATGACCTTCTTCTCGCGCTTCGTGTTGAAGCCTGTGAAGGTGTGGAGCGAGCCGGCCACACTGCCGAATTTTCCGCCGTTTGGCGGGTTGTTGTCGGGGTCCTCCCGTGCTCGCCGTGGCTTCTCGATCTCCTTGAGGGAGTGGCAGTCAGCGGTCATGTGTGTGGCGGGTTTCCCTTCCCTGCTGTGAAACGCACAAGGCTGGTTAAGGAGGGCCGCGGGGTCGAACCTTGGTTTCGCCTTGTAGTTGCCGCTGTCGCGGCGTTGTCCTCCGTCGCGGCGAAGTTTGGGCTCAGGCGCTGCTGCGCGTTGGCGACGGTCGACTCGCCACATCGCGGCGCTTGCGGTGAGGCGAGTGTTGCTGTAGCGCAGGTCAGACCGTCGTCCGTTGTCGTTGCCACTCGTGCGGCATTGGCCTCCCGACTCGTCGTCGGATTCCTGGTTTGGGTCTTCCTCCGCGTATCTTTTGGCGATCTCAAGGAGGTCCGGTATGTTGTCGAGTGTGCGGGAATGTCGCTTGAGCTTGGCGACCAAGGGCTCGTAGCGGCACGAGGTCTTGAAGCAGTGGATCGCGGTGTCCGGGTGGATTCCGACCGCGTTGTACCATAGTTCTTGCCACCGCTGGACCCGCTATGGTCGACTCGCTGGGTCCCCGGACACATCGTTCCAGGTCCTCGGTGGTGGCGCGGGTGTAGGAGCACTCGAAGTGCCTGACGAAGGCATCTCGCATCTCTTCCCAGGAGTCGATGCTATCCTGGGGAAGGGTGTTGATCCACTGCCTACACGTTCCCTCCATCATCAGGGGGAGGTAGCGGGCGGCTAGCAGGTCGGTGTGGCCAGCGATCCCCATCGCCATGAGGTATGTGTCCAGCCACACGGAGGGGTCGTACGAAGGGTCGTACTTCTCTATTTCCTTCGGTGCTTTGAAGTTCGCCGGGTATTTTTCTCCTCGGATCATCGGTCCGAAGCACCTGGGACCGAGTCGGCTTAGCGACCCCATCGGCTCGCCGTCACGGCGATTGGTTAGGGTGTGTCGCAGGTCGTCGGGCTGGCGTGTGCGCCAACTTTGGTTGTTGATGATGTGGGTGCGGGCATCGACGGGCTGACCGTTGGCAGCGACGAAGTTGGTCGCTGGCCTGGGGTCGTTGGTGGAGAGTGCCACGTTCGCGGGTCGGTGTTGGAGCAGCAGTGGTTCAGGTGGCGGGCAGTTAAAGGTGTTTGCCGCCAATGGACGGCCGCTCGAGGCCGCTCTGCTACCCGATGAATGCGAGTACATCCGACCCTGTGAGTCGGCGCCTGCGTTTTGTTGCTTGACCGCCTTTGCGAGCAGTGCCTTGACGTACTAGATCTGTAGGGCGCCGTCACCGGTGGCCGTGATGTTGTCGACCGCTGCTCGGCCTGCCACGAGGTTGTCCATCGCGGTGGAGAACAGTGGTAGGCCGTTCGCGTCTCGCTCCCGTGAGGAGACCACTATCCGCGGCTGGTCCCTGGGGGGTGCCCGGTTGGGTGGAGGTGGGGCACCCATCGCTGTCGACCCTGGTGGGGGCCGGGCGCTTCCTCCTGGTGGCGCGTTCTCGCAGATCGCGTGCTCGGCCACACGGGCTGGGTCATTCTCGTCGTCAAAGTTCAGGGCGCACCCCTGGACGGTGGGGTTCAAGCGCGACCCGATTCGTTGCGCGTGGTAACGCGACAGCTCCTGTGCTGTCACCTGCTCGAGGCGAAATTTTTCGCGCTCGGCTTGGTCCTTGCGGACTGCCTCCGCTAGCTTCAAGCGGAGTTCCTCGACCTCCGTTGCCGTGGCGTTAGGAGGGATCAGGGTGGAGAAGGGATCCTCCGGTGGGTCGGTGCCGGTTGCCATGTAGGTCACGGCGTGGCGACCGGTCCCGTCGCGGAGGTCGGTGGAGTTTTCCGACCCAGAGTCGAAGTCGAAGATGCCAAGGATGGAGGGATCCTCGAAGTCTCCCATGTTGGAGACCTGGGTGATGGAGCCCGCGGGCGAAGCCGCGGTGATGGATCCGGTGAGTGACGCCGGGGTCGCCAAGTCGGCGTCGGCGTTGAGGGCCGCGTCTTCCGCGGCCGCGGTGTTTTCGGCCACGTCGTTGTGGGCCGAGTTGTACTCGGAGGCGAGGCGATGGATCATGCGGACCTGGCTCTCGGAGAGCCGATCGCGTGGCGGCGACTCGCGGATGCGAGCCGAGTCCTCCGAGACGATGATGTCGGTGAGGCCGACGAAGAGGCTGATCGTGCCAACCGGCAAGATCATGTTGTGCGTGATGGGTCGCGCCGCCAGGACGTAGCTGCTCGGCAAGATCTGGAGCATCTCGCCGATCGCTATCATGCGGACTGTGGTGACCGACTCGTTGATGGGCAGATCGGATCTCGTCGCAGAACACCGGCCAGACCGGCCAGGCCCCACGGTGGGCGCCACTGTCGTGGGAATGACCACGGCAGATGCTGCAATCGGCAGCGAGTAGTAAACGAAGGGCAAGGGCGGCCAGCCATCTGCGGTGCGAGATGAGGGCGGAGACACAGGGTTTTACCCAGGTTCGGCCCCCCGGAGGGTAAAGATCTACTCCTGCTATATTGTATTATGATGGAAGTACAACGGGGCGAGCTCGACGGCTAGGCGGCGAGTCGCTTGGGTGGATGATGGAACGTCTGTTTACACGCCCTGTAGGGAGGTTTATATAGACTCACCCTCCCCTAGGGTTTACATATCTTAACCGAATTAGTTAAGGTTTCGGCACTCGTTTAATCTAATCCGACTGGGCCTATCTACTCTCCTGGGCCTTCAACTTCCAGTCGGTTGGATCCACGCTAGGTCTTGATCCAGTCGTCGTCTTGCAGGCCCACTCGCCAGCTTCTGGGCCAGTCGGAAACGTCCTGCTGGGTATACCCCGGTAGGCATATCCCCATCAGTCTTACTACCTTGTCGACAATCGTGAACTCAAGGATAGACCCAACGAGGATCATAAGTGTAAGCGACGTGACCCGGATGATGACTACCCGGAGCTTGATCGGCCATGGAACATAGCAGCCCACGCCCTTTCTACACTTAGCATTTTTTATCTAATTGTGTACCTCTTATATGATCAATG
Source organism: Avena insularis (assembly GCA_023614405.1). Taxonomy (NCBI): domain Eukaryota; kingdom Viridiplantae; phylum Streptophyta; class Magnoliopsida; order Poales; family Poaceae; genus Avena; species Avena insularis. Next base: position 336,830,432 of record CM042687.1, read on the forward strand.
AAATAAAGCTCTTTGGTTCACTCATATTTCTGAGACTTTTACCTCCTTTAGTGTTCATTTTTGGATCATGTAAAACTTTTATGCACAAGTCTTGCGATTGCACTTGTGAAAATTCCGCCTACGGACGTTAGCTTAAGTTTTCTGGTCTACACGTTCTTTGTTGTTTTTATGTGGATTCTGGAGTAGTGACTTTCGGCACTCATTGTCGGCGATTTTGTGCTCAGGTTATTGACGGTGCCATTGGGCATCATCACCTAAGCACATGGTTCCGACAACGAGTCTTCTGACTCATGAAAAGTCAAGCATAAAAACCAAAGTGATGGATAAGCCAGCACTTGCTTAAAAAATATATACAAACTGGCAATAAGTTCTTAAGTAGCAGGATATGACAACTACCATTTTCTGCCTTAAGGGTTACATCACCAAGTTTCTTCCATGCATGCATCAAAGGTGAAACAAGAATTACAAAGTGTTTTTCACTCTTTGGGCGCAGGGGACTTGGAAGCCACATCATCACCAGCCGGAGTGTCACCCTCAGCATCGGTGCTATGGTGAGACTCGGAGGATTCCGGGTTGGCGTTGTCGTGAAAGTTCCTGGGCACGAAGACGTCAACATCTACCAACTCGGCAACCCTGGTGTCATACCCCACGAGTGATGACAGGATAGCATCATGATCAATCTCCTTGCCGTCATCATCCGCGTCGGGGATTCCAGATGCCACCGTGTCGATGTCGGCATCTTCATAATGTGCATTCACCATCGACAGCGCCATCCTTGCGCCAGCCCGTGCACAAGAAGCTTTCCAGCTCATGACACACTCGGGGGATCGGTGCAGAATCTCTGAGTACTTCGCCACAGAGTCCGAGGCCTTGATATAAATCTGCAGGGGCTTGGCGATCTCCTTGGCCTAGGCGATGGCGGTGTTGATGAAGTTGCCGGCAAGAACCATGCATTCCTTGTCCGAAGTAGGCGAGCGGGTTAAACCCATGGGCGTTGAAAATTCCGACAATGATTGCATGAGTTCAAAAATCCTAAGTATCCAGACTACAGAACTACAAGGCGGAGGACACTTACTGAAGATGCTGGCCTTAGCCTGCCAGATGACGTCCGCCAAGGATTCCTTCTCTTGCTGGAGGATCTTAAACGCCTTGCTATGGCGAAGGTTTTGCTCATCGGCAGCTTGCTTCTGATCCTTTAGGATCGCAAGCTCCTCCTTCAAGCGATTGATCTCAGCGGAGGCGGAGTCCTATAGGACTTTCATGGAATCCTCGTGCATCTTCAACATTTCTTCCCTCTCCTTCTTAAGGATCTTGTTCTCGCTGTCCAGCTGCTGGATGTGCTTGGACTGCTAGACAATGTCCTTAGCCTTGGCAACATGTTCTGCAAGTCAGAGAAAACATAGTACTTAGTAAGTACTCGGAGATTGGGGATACAACATGAAGACGGAAGTGCGTAATAAGAAAACAGACTCTTATTTTTGATGATCTGTTCCTTCAAGAAGGCGGTTTTACCCTTTTCGGCTTCGAGATCCGCTCGCATCTTCTGGTACTTGTCGTTGGCCATGCCCCTCCGAGCATTCTCGTTCTGTGAAAGAAAGTATAAAATTAAACCGTTGTTTGGTCTGCTTGGAGCTTCTAGTCGGAGATTTTCCATCTAGATGCTCGGGGGCTACAGCGAGAGTTTTTAACTTAGCAATATGCTTAGCTTTTCTTTAAGCATCTAGTCAGAGCTAGTTCAGTTCTCAACTAGAGGCTTGAGGGGCTACAGTATAAAGTTTTAACTCGGAAAAAAGCATAGCTTTTCTTTAAGCATTTAGTCGGAACTAATTCAGTTACAACTAGAGGCTTGGGGGCTACAACATTGAAAAGTATGAACACTGTTGTGCTACTCTTAAAGCATCTAGTCGAAATATTTTATTCCATCTAAAGGCTTGGGGGCTGCAGTGAGAGTTTTTTCTAACTTAGTCACTCTTAGAGCATATAGATGCAAAACCTATGGTTTTCCGTCTACATCCTCGGGGGCTACAGTGGGATACTCATATGAAATATAGAAGGCAAAGTAAAACTTACAAGTGTGATGATCTTGAGGTTTGTAGCACTCTCGGCTAGCAGCTTGCCAAAGGAAATGCTATTTCCCCGCAAGATATCTGCTTGTCGGAGTAGCTCCTCCAGACCGCACGTCGGAGATGACGGCACTCCTCCTGCAACCATATTAGTGTTACTCGGCAGCAGTGCCGGGTAAACTATCTTGGGGAACTCGAAGGGTTTTTGGGGAGTAGAGGCGCCTACTTGGCAGAGATTCCCACCACCGCCTTGCCGCTACCGATGGCATCCTTAGCCGGAGCTTCAGCCATTTGAAGAGCAGTGCTCTCCTGCATCGCCTGCTCGCCGACAACAGCAAGCTCGGTTGAAGCGCCAGAGTCCACTTCCATGACGGAAGGGCCTGGTGCCTCTTGGACTTGGGAGCTTGTCAGAGCGGAGGAGGGCTTGACGGCAGGAGTGGCAGGGGCGATGGCGGGGGAAGAGTCGCGATGCAGCATCTCTTTAATATTTCTAGAAGCCCCAAGAGTCTTGGAGGACTTCTTGAGGCTGGTTGTGGCTTTCTTCCTGAAATGTGCAAAATGCATAAGTACAGGAATAAGACAGATAAATAAGACAATGTCGGAGAATGAGAGGCTTACACTAGGGGTGGTGCTTTGGCAAACAACCCGGTAGCTTTTCTCTTTTCCGCCTCCAGGGCGGCAGTACTCTTTTTCGAGGCTCCACCCTCCGTCTTCTTTTTCTTGCCTCCGTCGGCAGCGTTAGAGGTGGAGCCCTTCCGCTTTTGTGCCAACGGGAAATCGTCGTCGGACACGACCGTGACGTCCTTCATCTTCGGATCGTAGATTTGGGTAGCCAGGTTGCCCTCCTCTAGATCGCTAAGCTGTTAAGTGAGAAGTCATGGTGTTAGACAAGATGGTATTAGCAAGACGGAAAAACTGGAGCAATGTCATACACGGAAAATAAATGTCTACCTTTGGGCACTTTCCCTCTACGAACATATCGTAGGTGAGGGTGAAGCCACGCTTCTTATCCTTCACCTTGACGATATCCTTGAGGTGGAACTTGACGGAGTCACTCGAGAAGTTGTCCTCGGAGATCCGGAGGGTATCCCTTCGGTCGCCGGTATACTCGTGCATGAACTTCGTGCGGTGCTGCAGAGGTTGGATCCGCCTGATGAACCAGCACATGGCTAGGTCCACGCCGGTCAGACCCGTCTCTACAAACCACTCGATCCGCCATATTGCGCGGGAAGCGTCGAGGTTGGAGGGAAGGGAGGCATGAGACCGCCACGTGGAGACTTCGGCGGCGGCTCCATCCACGAAGTCTGGGTACGTTACTTCTCGGCCCGCCAAAGGAATGTTGGGGCCGTAGAAGTATGTCTGTTGCCAGTTCTTGCACGACTCGTGGCCGACGATGTCGGGGAACCGCCGGCCAGGACGGATCTTGAAGCTTATAGTGCCACAGTTTCTAAGCTCCTCCCTACTGTGTCTGGCTTCACGTTTGACAGTGAAGAAGTATACAAACAAATCTAACCTAGGCCTAATCCCTAGGTAACCCTCACAAAGTGTTGCGTAGTTGCTAAGCACTAAGATACTATTGGGTGAGAGGTTGTGGGGTGGGACCTTGAAGTGATTCAAGACGGACAGGAAGAAGTGGGAGATGGGCAGAGAAACGCCGCGTACCAATTGCGCCTTGAGGTATACTTTCTCTCCAACTTGGGGAGAGGGGGTCACCTCGCTGGCCGGCGCCGCCCGCCAGGCGAGCCCCTCCGTCGCGGGGAGGTAACCCTCAGCGACCATCTCTTGGATGTCGCGGCCGGTGGTGTCCGAGCCACGCCAATCGCCTTTGTGTGAGTCTGGCTCCTCTTCCAGGGGCTCCAGCACCGCCAAATTATGTTCGCCGCCGGTGGTCTCTATCACCGATGATGCGGGGATGACCAGGCCCTCTGGGGGCATGACTACAGAGCTCGCCGGCTTCGTTGCTGCCTCGCTCGACGCCGCCATTGATGGGGATGAGCTGCTGCTAGCCATGGAGGAGGAAGAGAGCACGACTGGTGCAGAGAGCAAGGCTAGGGTTTCTCGAGGTTTTCACGGAGAGCTCGAGGAGGCGCGCGGCTGGAGGAAGAAGACGATGACGCGAGAGAATGGGGTGAAAAAGTAACAAGTGTCCCACGGTTGCTATTTATCTTGTTTTGCGTCAAGATTCGTGCAGTTAATCGGACGGTTGCCGCGTAGACGACATGGTAGAGAACGTGTGCGGTAATTTTGGCACATCTCCAAACAGTCGCTGCCAACGGTTCGCATTACTTGCGCGGGAAAATCGGCTATGATTATGTTCTCTGCATGTGTGAGTTACGAGGCGTCGCTGACCTAGGCCTACGTCTTCATAACTGACATGGTAGATGAGCCGTCGCATCAAAGATTCTAGCGTGGACGGATTTAATCCGACTAACGGAAACGTACAATGGAAGATTCAGCATTTCTCCGACTTACTAATCGAAGGCGGAGAAACCTTTGCAGGGTTCTTTGGGAGGACTACAAGATATTGCTTGACAATTTGCCGACATCCATCTAGACGGAGCGTTCCACGTGAAAAGGCAAGACGGCGCAAGATCTCGGAGTTCTCCGGGGGCTACTGTTGGGGATATGCTATATGGGTATCCTCATAGCATGTCTCTTATCCGACTAACCCGGGTGGCCCATAGTCGGTAGCATGGCCTATGGCTTTCGGGCCCGATTAGGTGGATCCAGAAGGGAGGCCCATGCCGGATAAAGGAAGGCTACGGTGGAGTCACCAGCGTACCCGAAGCCTTGGAGTACAAGATACACAAGACTAGTGATAGACGGTGTAGGACTCTATAACCTGTCCGGCTAGGACTTTTCCCTGTAACCCTGGGATCTGACGACTATATAAGTCGGACCTATGGGAGCCTTTAGGGCATCGTTTTACACACACCTCGCATAGCGAACCTATCTCTGTAACTCGGCGTATTGCCATTATAGTGATTTATAGCAGGAGTAGGATTCCGCCACCGTCGTGGGATCTGAACCTGGGTAAGCTGTGTTACCTTGTACCCGTCAACCATCCGCCTTACCCCACGTCTCTAAACACGCACTGTGAGGACCCCTCCATCGCGTACTCGTCGGCAATACCACGACACCTCCACTTGTATGAGTAAGCTCTACGCATGCTTCCAACTCCCAAGAAACCAAGTTATTCCAAAGTGTCCACTATAAACTCCTATGCATGGTGTGTTACACCATTCCAAGTATATTCTTGTTTTCAGCTATCTTCCAATTAAAAAGTATTTTGTTATGTGAAATCTTAGTGATTAAATCCCTCACGAACTTGATGGCACACTTTTTATTCCTTGCCCCTAATAAACTTGAACCATTGTGTCATCTAAGTTGTATATGCTTTCACTTATACATTGGAATTAGCAAAACCATGCTGTCATGGGGAACGTTTTCAACATTGCGCTTGTACTTAGTACACAGCTGATATCATGCTCTTTTGTCTATGGATATCGCCGGTGTGAAATAAAGAGCGATGCCTAATCATGGTGGAGTTATGTATTTTTTGTTAGAGAAACGCCTGGGCCGCTAGCCTAAGCCATGCCTAATCATGGTGGAAACTTGCAGCATCACCATAATGAGCATTCTATGAAGCATCCTCAATAAAAAGCTATGCATATAGTAAATAAAAAGATCGCTGAGATGCTCATTGTCTGCTTGCGTTGTTATTTTGGTTATGGGATAGCTCCTGTACCATGTGTAAGGGGTACCCCGTTGTCGGTTCTCTATGATACACATGTACTTACTATGACAAGAACTTACAGGTGACTGAAGTTGAGTAGCTTGAGGTGTGGCCCTTGTATTCAAGGGACATGAGATTGCCAACTTATACTTTGTCAAGCATATACTCCATAGTTTATTCACTTTAACATTAATCACTTCAATATGCTTATTATAGGGGTAATGAGGGCTGAAAGCTAACAAGTACCATAATTTTTGGAAGCTCTTTTTGAAACTTGAAATCCCTGCTTCCCTTTATGAAGGGCCTTTCTTCCACTATTATATTGAGTTTCCACCTTCTACCTTTAGGCACCATTAAGAGAGAATAGTTGCCATTTTGTGTGTAGTGTCCCAAAACTTATTGATTGATGCATACTATTGGTATTACTTGTTCTTGTGCTATTTGTATCTAGTCACTCTTATGAACTTTGAAGGTTTCCTATGCATCTATTTGCTACTCCATGAGGGACAAGTTGAATGCCACTATGCCATGTTTTCTGTATGTGAAACAAACAAACATTTTTCAATGCATGTTATTCATGGTCTTTGTTTGTAGCCTTTCATGTTGCATGCATAGTTACTTTGTCTTATTGCTAGAACTCCATCTTTCATGCACATGTTTAGAGTTCTTTGATCCCAGCTTTCAATGCTTGCAAATGGTTTGATCTTGGTTTTGATGGTGCATGTCACCTCAAAAATTATTCTTTTACCACTTACCTACTCGAGGACGAGCAGGAGTTAAGCTTGGGGATGCTTGATACGTCGGAAACGTATCTATAATATTTTATGTTCCATGCTTGTTTAGTATCTACTTTGCTTTGCTTTGTCTACACTTTGAGGTGTTTTTATATGTTTTTTGGAACTAACCTACTAACAAGTTTCCACAGTGTCAGTTGCCTGTTTTCTTCTGTTTTTGGTTCCAGAAAGGCAGAAAATCAATATTCTCGAAATTGGACGGGACAAAAGCCAAAGACAATATTTTACCGTGGGCAACACGAAGCCAGAATAAGAGACAGAGGAGGCTCACCAGGGGGCCACACCCCCTGGCCGCACGGGTGGGCCCACCCCACGCTTGGGGGGGTGCAGCCGCCCTTGTGGCCCCCTGCCTCGCTTCTTCACCTATAAAGTCCCCCCGATGCCAAAACCCTAAACACCCGATCAATATTCCACAAAACTGTCTGTAGTCACCACCACCATCGTCCCTAGATCGGGGGGATCTAAAGCTCTTCCCGGCACCCTGCCGGAGGAGAGATCATCCCGGAGGCCTTCTTCTTCATCATCCTAGCCTCCGGTATGAAGCGCGAGTAGTTCCACATTGGACTACGGGTCCATGTAGTAGCTAGATGGTTGTATCTCCTCCTTGTGCTTTAATGTATAGATCTTGTGAGCTCCGTTCATGATCAAGATTTAATCTATTTGTAATCATGCATGTTGTGTTTGCGGGGATCCGATGGATATTGAGATTACTATGTCAGATTGATTAATGGTTTTTTATTATTGATTCTATCATGTCTGTGTTGTTTGTGATCTTGCATGCTCTCCGTTGTTAGTAGCTATCTTGGCCAAGTAGTTGCTAGTGACTCCAAGAGGGTGTATTTATGCTTGATAGTGGGTTCATGCCTCTAGTTTCCAAGGGAAGTGACAGAAATCTCTTCGGTTGTAGATGTGATGTTTCCACTAGGGAGGAAACAACGGTCTCTTGTTCATGGAACAAGTGGATTGTTTACCTTACACACTTTGCTTAAAGCAGTTGTCTGTTGCTTGCAACTTAATACTGGAGGGGGTTCGAATGATAACCTGAAGGTGGACTTCTAGTCATAGATGCAGTTGGATGGCGGTCTATGTATATTGCTGTATTGCCCAATCGAATCTCACAGGATCTTTTTGTCTAGTATTGCATTGTTATGCCTTGCTCAGTCCTGTCAATTGCCCTGCTGTAATTTGTTTACCCTGCATGCCATGTTTGTTTATCTAAGGAGAGGACCTCTAGTGAACTATGGACCCCGGTCCAATCTTTACCATTGATACATCTTCCACTGTTACTCGTTTACTTGCTGCAAACCATCATCACCTTCCACACCGTACATTTAATCCTTTGTTACAGCAAACCGGTGAGCTTGACAACCTCACTGTTTGTTGGGGCAAAGTCTTGAGTTTGTGTTGTGCAGGTTTCCATGTTGCTTGCAACACCTTTGAGACGTTTCCTTCCTCCTACCGGTTCGATAACCTCGGCTTCTTACTGAGGGAAGACTTGTTGTTGTGCTCTTCACACCTTTCTCTTGGGGTTTCCAACTAAGCGTTCCACGTCAATAGTATGGTCGTCATCACACCTCGTCCTTCTTCAGGCGCCGCTTATTTCGTAGCTCCTGCTAGGAGTTACAAATGTGAGCAATAGAACCAGTATAAAATACCCAGGTGTTGCTCCTGGCGCTTGTAAGGAACACATCAATAACATGTATATCATATATACATTTGTATTTTGCGACAAACTTGTCGGCTTTCTTGTCCTCAAGGTACTTGGGGCAGTTGCGCTTCTAGTGCCCATCTCCCTTGCAGTAGTAGCACGTGATGTTGGGCTTGGGCCTTGGAGCCTTAGGAGAACTAGCAACTGGTTTGCCATCCTTTTTAGGCTTCTTGCCCTTCTTATGTGTCGGCCTCTTAAAGTTGGTGGTCTTATTGACCATCAACACCGTGTGCTCCTTCTTGATTTCTACCTCAGCAGTTTTGAGCATGGCGAACAACTCAGCAAGGGTCTTAACCATCCCCTGCATGTTGTAGTTCATCACAAAACCTTTGTAGCTAGGGGAAACAAGTGTGACACCCTATCAATCGCAAGCTCGTCCAGGATTTTGCAATCCAGGGCGTTCAAGCGTTGAACATATCCAAACATTTTGACCACATGCTCGCTCACACTGATGTTCTCTTCCATCCTAAGAAGAGCTCAGAAGCTTCATACCTCTCAGCCCGAGCCTGCGGAGCAAAGACGGCTTTGAGATTCTCAAGGATCACAAAAGCATGCATCTTCTCAAAATGCTTTTGAAGCTCTGGCTCCATGGCATAGAGCATTCCACTCTGCATGGGGGAGGAATCATCTGCCTTGGACTACCAGACATTCTTTTTGTCCTTGGTGGTGGTATCAACAGGTTTGGCGAGAAGTTCTGCCTCTAAGACATAGTTGATCTTGTAGGGCCCAGGAGTATTCTCAGGGTACGATGCCAGGTGCTGAAGTTGGAACCATCGGTTTTCAGCTTGTCCTTCTCTAGGAATGAGTTAAGGTTGAAGTTGGGTGGGTGAGACATCTACAATGGATTTGCAAAGAGTTCAGACCATGTTCATAATACAATGAGCTCAAGTTTTAAGTTTACACTTAAATTAAAACTAATAGAGATCCCACTCAAAATGAACATCCTTCCATTTATTTTAGTTATCACATGGTCCCATATCACTATATCACCCCCGATCGTCACTGTCGATGATATAGCTCCAAAGGTAGACATTCTGAATGTCGCTCACATCAACATGTGATTCATGCTTGACCTTTCGGTCTCTTGTGATCCGAGGCCATGTCTATACATGCTAGGCTCGCCAACTCAAACTTTTGTCTATTGCAGTGTAACTTTTCTTACATCCACTGTATGCGAACGTAGGTATGTCTGACACTCGATCGCCACGGCCTGCCTCATACCGAATAACTTTCTTGGTGGTGCACACATAGGGGAACACTATCATTGGAATTAAGAGGGATCATACTATTTAGCTACCGTCGTATATATAATATACTATGCCAAACGTGCAAACAAATACTTCAAAAAAGTATGGTGTCATGACATGGTTGCGGCGCCTTGATCACCATCAGAGCTCCAATGCAAAACATGTTTCATAAACTTACCATTGCCATGCCACGACACTCGCCCCTGCAAAATAAAGTTAGACGCCTCTACTTTATCTATTTGCAAGTTTTACGTGGCTTTAGGTATTTCATGGCAGAAACCCTTTCCACCTATGAACGTTGAGCCACAACATTGATTCAATGATTGCATCTTCGCTCCTTTTTAGGGCCCTCCGATGTAAAAGTCAAATCAACTATTGAAAGAGAGACAAACACCCGTCAACCACTTATATGGACCAAGTTGTATGTCGAGTGTGGATCCAGTCTCGCGTAAAATTACACGTAAGGTCAGTCCAGGACGCTTTATCAATAAATCCCGTGATATAACAAGATCGTGAAAGAGGGTCGCAACTAGAGAATCAACGCCCACATATTGCTATATGTTCTATCCGTACGACATGTCTACCCATAGATCTGGCTCTAATACAACTATTGAGGTTCGCAGCAGGAAACAAAAAAATTCTAGCTACGTGAATACGACAACCAACATCTATTCTATATAGACATAAGTAACAGAGAGGGAGGACGGAGTTCATACCCTTGAAGACCGTGGCACGCCTTACGCAGGAAAGCGTATAGCGATGAAGACAAGCACCCCAAGTGTTGTGCCTCGAAGCTCTACACACGTCCGATGTAGGGACGTCTCTCGGGCTCCGATCCACCCAAGCAGCGTAAGAAGATGGAAGCCTTACCGTCCTTCACACGACGATAGTGCGAAGATGGAGATTGATACGTTGTAAACGTATCTATAATTTTTTATGCTCCATGCTTGTTTTATATCAACTTTCTTATGTTTTGTTTACACTTTGAGGTATTTTTTATACATTTTCTAAAACTAACCTATTAACAAGATGTTGCAGTGCCAGTTGCCTATTTTCTGCTATTTTTGGTTTCAAAAAATCTAGTAAAGAAATATTCTCGGAATTGGACGGAACAAAAGCCAAAGTCAATATTTTACCCGGCACGACACAGAGATCGAAGGGGAGATGAAGTGGAGCCACGAGGCGTCCACACCATGTGGTGGAGCGGCCAAGGGGGGGCGTGCCAGCCCTAGGTGTGGGCCCCTTGGGTTCCCACCGACCTCTCCTCTTCTCCTATATAATCACCCCAATGCAGAAACCCTAAGCACCCGATCAAATCTCCACAAAATAGTTTGCAGCCGCCGCCATATCCATCCCTAGATCGGGGGATCCAAAGCTCTTCCCGGCACCCTGCCAGAGGGGAGAGATCATCTTGGAGGCCTTCTTCATCACCATGCTAGCCTTCGGAGTGATGCGTGAGTAGTTCACCCTTGGACTATGGGTCCATACAGTAGCTAGATGGTTGTTTCTCCTCCTTTGTGCTATCATGTTTATATCTTGTGAGCTCCGTTCATGATCAAAATCATCTATTTGTAATCCTACATATTGTGTTTGCGGGGATCTGATGGATATTGAGATACTATGTCAGATTGATTATTGATTCTATCATGTCTATGTTATTTGTGATGTTGCATGCTCTCCGTTGCTAGTAGCTATCTTGGCCAAGTAGATGCTTGTAACTCCAAGAGAGAGTATTTATGCTCGAGAGTAGATTCATGCCTCTAGTAATCTGGGAGAGTGATAGAAACTTCTAAGGTTGTAGATGTGTTGTTGCTACTAGGGAGAAAACAACAATCCTTTGTCCAAGGGCAATTGTATTTTTTACTTTACACACATTGCTTAATGCAATTATCTGTTGCTTGCAAATTAATACTGGAAGGGGTTCGGATGATAACCTGAAGGTAGATTATTAGTCATAGATGCAGTTCGATTATGGTCTATGTATTATGTTATAATGCCCAAAAAAATATCGTAAGAATCACGATGTCTAGTATACACTACTAGGAAAACGCCTGTTCGTGGCGCGCCTGAAAAGGCCATCTGTGGCGCACTAGCAGTGCGCCACTAGCCTCACGTTGCGTCTATCTCCTAGCCGTGGCGCACTGCCTGGTGCGCCACAGTTGTATCGAGATAGGCGTGGCGCACATGCCAGTGTGCCATGGAAAGTAGTCGAGGTGCGCCACGCGTATGAAACGAAAACCGTGGCGCACTACGTGTTGTGCGCCACGGATACAAATTTCAAAATTCAAAAAAAATCGACAGATCTGGATCTCACCGTCAGTGCCGTCGCTCGTCGGTGCAGGTCGTCGTCGTCGCCTCATCGTTGTCGCCTCGTCGTCGTCACCTCGTCGGAGAGGCCTCGTTGTCGTCGGAACTGCAAGGAGGAGGAGGAGAAGAAGAGGAGGAAGAGGAGGAGAAGAAGAAGGAGCCCGCCATAGTCGTCGTCACTGGAAGGAGGAGGTCGTCGTCACCATCTTCACTGCAAGGAGGAGAAGGAGAAGGAGAAGGAGAAGGAGGAGGAGAATGAGAAGGAGAAGGAGAAGGATGAAGAGAAGGAGGAGGAGGAGGAGGAAAATGAGAAGGAGAAGGAGGAGGAGGAGAATAAGAAGAAGAAGAAGAAGAAGGAAAGGAGAAGGGAGGAAAAGGAAAAGGAGAGAAGGGGAGGGAAAAGAAAAGGGGTAGGTGGGCGGGGTGGGGATTCAAATTTTGAATCCTGCCCAACTTACTCGTAACGCACTAGGTGGTGGTGCGCTACGGGTAAGTTACCCTTTATTTTTTTCTGCAGGAAAAACGGTCTTTTGACCGTAACTTTTCACTCTTTTCTAATTTTGAAAATCTAAATAATCGCTAAACGACCAAAGGTGGTTGCGAGCGGATGCGAAATCTCAGTCTCGTCATTTTGGTATATTATACAATTTTTTTCGACATCGTATGCAAAAGTTACGGCCATTTTACTGAGGCGTGACTTTTTTGTAGAAAAGGTCAAAATTATTGTTTATAAATTTTCCTACAAACTATACCACATTACCTACTAAAAAGGCGATCCACGGGGGGGGGGGGGTGGAGTTGGTGCAGGCCACTTAGCCGTAGGGCACTAGGACAGGGTGCCCTACGGCTAAGTTGATACAGCTGCTGCAGCACACATGCCCGTAGCGCACTAGGTCAATGTGTCCTACGGCTAAGTTTCACATCCGTAGCTCACCTTGACCTAGTGCGCTACGGGTATGTGTGTTGCGGCCACCTGTGCCCTGGCCCACACATTGCCATGGCGCACCACCTCCATGTGCGCCACGCTTACGATAGTTAGCTGTAGGGCACCTGTGGGCAGTGCACCACGCCTATTATACCCGTGAGGCACTACTAGCACTTGCGTCACAGATGTGTGGATTACCTATATCTGTTTTCCTAGTAGTGATATGCATTGTTATGCATTTTCAATCTGTCAATTTCCCCGCTATAATTTGTTCACCCAGCATGTTATTTATCTTATGGAGAACACCTCTAGTGAACTGTGGACCCCGGTCCAGTCCTTATCATTGATATACCATATACTGTTTACTGTTTACTTTCTACAAGCAAATTACTATCTTCCACACTATACATTTAATCCTTTGTTTTCAGCAAACCAGTGAGATTGACAACCTCACTGTAAGTTGGGTCAAAGTATTGTGGTTTGTGTTGTGTAGGTTCCAAGTTGCTAGCAACACCTTGGAGTTGTTTCCTTACTCCTATTGGTTCGATAACCTTGGTTTCATAACTGAGGGAAACTTGATGTTGTGACCATCATACCTTCCTCTTGGGGTTCCCAACAAGCTCTACATATCTAAGCCATCAGAGATCTAATCCCAAAAGCTAGATCCAATATGGTGGAGAGAGCTCTAGGGAATAGAAGGAGAGAGGAGAGATTATTGTGCAAATAGAGGGGATGGGAGCTCCTCTATTTATAGGAGGTGGGGGAGGGGCAATGTTGGAGATATGCCCTAGAGGCAATAATAAATATAGTTATTATTATATCTTTGTGTTTATGATAAATGTTTATATTCATGCTATAATAGTATTAACAAGGAAACATTAATACTTGTGTGAATTGTAAACTTAAATTGAAGTCCCTAGTATAGCCTCTATACTTCACTAGCTTGTTGGTTGATTGATGATTGTGGTTTCCCTATCATGAACATTGAGATGTTATCAACAACAAGATCATATCGTTAGGAGAATGATATGGTGGACATACTCCTATAGATAAGCGTAGCATAAAGATCAAGTCATTTCAATAGTTCAATTGCTATATGCTTTCTGATACATAGTAACCTAATTCCTTCGACCATGAGATCATGCATATCACCTTTACTGGATGGATGCTTTGATGTCATCAAACACCACACCGTAACAGGGTGGCTATAAAGGTGGCATTGAGTGTTCGGAAAGTATTGGTTGAAACACATGGATCAAGAGTGGGATTTGTCCATCCATATGACGGATAGATATTCTCTGGGCCCTCTCTGTGAAATGTCATCCAATTAGCTTGCAAGCATGTGACTGGGTCACAAGGGATCACATATCACGGAGCGAGAAGAGTACTTATCGATGAACGAGGTTGAACTAGGTATGCGAGATACCGATGATCATAACCTCGGATAAGTAACATATCGTGAGACAAAGGGAAATTGGTATCGTATGTAAGTGGTTCATTCGATCGCAAAGTAATCGTAGAAGTATGTGGGAGCCATATGAATTTCCAGATTCCTCTATTGGTTATTGTTCGGAGAAGTGTCTCGATCATGTCCGCATAATTCACGAACCGTAGGAGACACATAAGGATTGACGTTGTTTGAGTAGTTATGGTATTATGAGAAAGAGACCGAATGTTGTTCGGAGTCTCGGATGGGATCCGGGATATCACGAGGAGATCCGGAATGGTCCGGAGAATAAGATTCATATAAGGAAAGTCCCGTTTCGGAGTTGGGGAATGGTTCCGGTGTTTTCATCGGGAACATTCTAGAAGGTCCCGGAATGTCCGGCACTCCGGAAGGGGAAGGGTACATGAATGTGTCATTGCATATTGGAATGATTGCATCATGTACTAGGTGTTCTTGCTGTCCAAAATAAAGGGTTTATTTAAATCCTAAATTGAAAAGTCAAACGGCTAGTTTGAAAGTCAAACGGCAATTTTGGGAAGTGGGAAGAGAGGAGGATTGGTGGAGGCCGAGTTGGAGGAGGTTCCTCCCTTGGCACCTCCCAAGGCCGACTTGGGGAGGAACTCCTCCCCTTGGCCGGCCAGCCCTCCCACCTATAAAGGGAGGGGCAGGGCCTCCCCTCCTAGACACACAAGTTCCTATCCTCTAAACTAAACCCTAGACCTAAACCCCGGTTTAGAGCTATTTCGGTTTAGAGCCTTCTAATTGATTTAGAGCCTTCTAATTGGTGTGTCTAATTACTAGACCACTAATAGCCTCTCTCATAAGCTCCACCATACTACCGGCTTAAGGCGAAGCCTGCGGGATTTCCCTCTATTTAGGTACCACGCCGTTGTCTTTGGAATCGCGAGAGAGTGCTACAACCTCCATTGCTGGAACAAGGGAGAGGAAGGTCTTCGTCAGTACGAGCGTGTGACCGATTGCGGGAGCCGGGCGATGGTATTTGGAAGGATCGTCTACGCGATCTTGAGATCGGAAAAATGCGACTACATCACCCACGAGAATCTGCTCTCGTTAAACACTTTGGAATCTTCGGTGAGTTCCTCTATCGACTCGTTGCTGCAATCTAGTAGATAGATCTTGGCTTGTTTGTTTGTATGCGATAGAAAATTTTGTTTTCCATGCTACGAACCCCTAAAGTGGTATCAGAGCCGTGTCTATATGTAGATCTGTTGCACGAGTAGAACACAATGGTCATTGTGGGCGTTGATGCTTTATTGTAGATTGCTTTTGTGTACTTTGCATCTTGCGGTATGTTGGGATGAAGCGGCCGGGCTAACCTTACATGACATCGTTCATGAGACTTGCTCCACGCTAGACATGCAACTTCGTATTGCATAAGTGGCTTTATGGTGCTGTTTCTCCTAGCATAGTAAAGATCCAATTTACAACGGGTGATCAACAATGCTAGTATCAATGTTGTGGTTCTTGTTAAAGTTAGAGCGACACTTATTGAAAGCCCCAAACCACGTAAAATATGCAAAAGAAAGTAGAGGCGTCTAACTTTGTTTTGCGGGGGTGTCTTGATGATGTGATATGGCCATGATTGTGATTATATTTGATGTATGCAATGTTCCTTATTGTAAGTTGGCAACCGGCGAGCCATATGGTTGTCTTTAATTTACATTAAGACCTGCGTGTCTATTCAAAATAGTTGTAATAGTTGAAGCTGGTGGGCGACAACCATGAAGAAGCGTCATTGACCTTGATGCTATGCGGTGATGATGGAGATCATGTTCGGTGCTTGAAGATGGAGATCGGAAGCACAAAGAAGAAAGGCCATATCATATCACATATTATGAATTGCATGTGATGTTAATCCTTTATGCATCTTGTATTGCTTAGTAGACAACGGTAGCATTATAAGATGATCCCTCATGCACATAAATTTCAAGTTCTAAAGTGTTCACCCTTAGTATGCACGTTGCCAAAGCTTCGCTTGAAGCACCGTGATGATCGGGTGTCTTTGATTCAGGTGAATACAACGTAAGCAAGCCAGATTTGCTTATGCGGAAGCTAAGGTTTGATCTTGTGAGCCTAGCATGTACGGACATGGCCTCGTGGAACACGGATCGCCGAAAGGTAAAGCATGAATCATATAGTAGATATGATGAACATGATGATTGTTAAGCCATTAAAACTATATCAACTCTCGTGATGATCGGTGTTGATGTAGTGGATTTGGTTCGTGATCACTAAAACAATGTGAGGGATGTTGTTTTGGTGGGAGTTCACCTAGTTTAATTTCATTAATTAATTTGAACTCAATTTGTCATAAACTTAGTCTAAACTATTGCAAATATGTTGTAGATCAATGGCAGCCCTACCATCAATTTTAATGCGTTCCTAGAGAAAGAAAAGTTGAAAACAATGGAAGCAACTTGGCGGATTGGTTCCAATTTGAGGATTGTCCTCACGGTTGGTAATTTGACCTATGTCTGGATGCACCGCTAGGTGACCCACTGCGGTGATGCTACCGATGAAGTAAAGAATGTTTACCTTGCTCGGAAGAATCGTACTCCATAGTTCAGTGTGCTATCTTGTATGGTTTAGAATCGGACTTGAGAAAAGGTTTGAAGAGTCAGATCCATATGATATTGTCGAGGATCTCAAATTAATCTTTGAGACTCATGCGGCAATTGAAAGTTATGAAGCTTGAAAAGTTCTTTAACTGCAAGATGGAAGAGGGTAGCTCGTCGGTGAGCATGTGCTTAAGATGCAGACGCATAAAATAAACTCAAAGTTTGGGTATAGTGATTCCTAATACTTTGGGGTTTACCGCATCCTCCAATCACTACCACCAAGTTACAAGAACTTTGTGATGAACTACAACATGCGAACATGAACAAAGAGTTGCGAACTATTTGCTATGTTAAAATCTGCGAAGTGGAGATCAAGAAAGAGCACCAAGTGTTGATGGTCAATAAGACCACCAAATTCAAGGAAGGCAAGTCTAAGCAAAGGGACACTTCAAGAAGGGTGGTAAGAAAGCTGCCACGCCGGCGAAGAGGACCAAGGCTGGACTCAAGCACGATCTTGAGTGCTTTCTTGCAAGGGAGTAGGTCCTTTGGGCGGAATTGCCCAAAGTACTTGGCGGATTTGAAGAACGGCAACATCAAGAAGAAAGGTATATCGATATACATGTTATTGATGTGTATCTCACTAGTATTAAGTAGTAGTGCACGGGTATTTGATCTTTGGTTCGGTTGCTCATATTTGTAACTTCGAAATAGGAGCTGCAGAATAAACGGAAGCTAGTGAAGAGCGAGGTGACGATCTGGCGTAGGAAGCGGATCAAAGGTTGATGTGATCGCGGTCGACGCTACCTCTTCATCTACCATCGGGATTAGTTTTATACTTAAATAATTGTTATTTGGTGCCTGCGTTAAGCATGAACATTATATCGGGATCTTGTTTATTGCGAGACGGTTACTTGTTTAAATCCGAGAATAATGGTTGTTCGATTTATATGAGTAATATGTTTTATGCACATGCACCTTTGATAGATGGTCTATTCATATTGAATCTCGATAGTGGAAATACACATATCAACAACATTGAGGCTAAACGTTTGAAATCAAGCGATAATTCGACCTATATGTGGCACTGTCGTCTTGGTCACATTGGAGTGAAGCGTATGAAGAAACTCCATTCCGATGGACTTCTTGAATCACTTGATTTTGAATCACTTGAAAGATGCAAAGCATGTCTGATGGGTAAAATGACTAAGACTCCATTTTCTGGTATAATGGAGCGAGCTACAGACTTATTGGAAATCATACATACCGATGTGTGTGGTCCAATGAGTGTAGCATCATGTGATGGTTATCGTTATGTTCTTACCTTCACGGATGACTTGAGTAGATATGGGTATATCTATTTCATGAAACATAAGTCCGAAACTTTTGAGAAGTTTAAGGAGTTTCAAAGTGAGGTAGAGAATCAACGTAACAAGAAGATTAAATTTCTACGTTCTGATCGTGGAGGTGAATATCTAAGTTACGAGTTTGGCGAGCATTTGAAGAAATGTGGAATACTTTCGCAATTGACACCGCCGGGAACACCACAGCGTAATGGTGTGTCTGAACGTCGTAATCGAACTCTCTTAGATATGGTTCGTTCTATGATGTCACTTACAGATTTACCGCTATCATTTTGGGGTTATGCATTAGAAACAGCCGCATTCACTTTAAATAGGGCACCGTCTAAATCCGTTGAAACGACACCATATGAATTATGGTTTGGGAAGAAACCTAAATTGTCGTTCCTTAAAGTTTGGGGATCTGAAGCCTATGTAAAGAAGTTACAGCGGACAAGCTTGAACCCAAAGCGGAAAATGCGTCTTCATAGGATACGAAGGAAACTATTGGGTATACCTTCTATCATAGATCCGAAGGCAAAATCTTCGTTGCCAGAATGGATCCTTTCTAGAAGAATTTCTCTCGAAAGAAGTGACTGGAAGGAAAGTAGAACTCGACGAGGTTGTCGAACCTTCTCTCGAAATTGCGAGTAGCGCAGCACCGGAAGAAGTTCTGTGGTGCACCAATAAGAGGAAGCTAATGATGGTGATCATGAAACTTGGTTGAAGTTGCTCTGAGCCTCGGAGGTCAACGAGAACTCGTACCACTCCAGTTGGTATGATTCCGTTATGAATGTCATGTTGGTGGACAACACCGATGACCCGAGACATATGAGGCGATGATGAGCCCAGATTCAATAAATGGCAAGAAGCCATGAAATCCGAGATTGGATCCATGTACGAAAACCAAGTATGGACTTTGGTGGACTTACCAGATGGCGGAAGGTCGTCGAGAACAAATGGATTTTCAAGAAGAAAGCAGATCTTGATGGTAATGTTCGTCTATAAAGCTCGACTTATGCAAAGGGTTTCGACAAATTCAAGGAGTTGACTACGATGAGACTTTCTCACGGTAGCGAAGCTAAAATCTGTGAGGATTATGTTAGCAATCGCTGCATATTATGATTATGAGATATGGCAGATGGATGTCAAAACAGCATTCCTCAATGGAGACATTGATGAAGAGTTGTATATGATACAACCCAAAGGTTTTGTCGATCCTAAAGATGCTAACAAGGTATGCAAACTTCAACGGTCCATCTATGGATTGAAGCAAGCATCCCGAAGTTGGAATCAACATTTTGATAAGGTAATCAAAGTTTTGGTTTTATACAAACTTATGGAGAAGCTTGTATTTACAAGAAAGTGAGTGGGAGCTCTGTAGCATTCTTAATACTGTATGTGGATGACATATTGTTGATTGGGAATGATGTAGACCTTCTTAATAGTGTCAAGGAATATTTGAATAATAGTTTTTCAATGAAGGATCTTGGCGAAGCGACTTACATATTAGGCATAAAGATTTATAGAGATAGATCGAAGCCAAATATCATTGTCACAAAGTACATATTTGGACAAAGTTCTAAAGAGGTTTGGAATGGAAGATAGCAAGAAAGGGTTCTTGCCCATGTTTCAATATCGACCTTGAGTAAAACTCAAAGTCCGACATCGAGAAGATAGAGAAAGGATGAGTAAGACTCCTATGCCTCAGCCATAGGATCTCTAATGTATGCCATGCTATGTACTAGACCCGACATCGCATATCTTGTTAGTCTAACTAGCAGATATCAAAGTGATCGAGTGGATCATTGGACGTGATCAAAAACATCCTTAAGTACTTGAGAAGAACTAAGGATATGGTTCTTTCTTATGGAGGTGATGAACATTTCGTTGTTAATGGTTACACCGATGCTAGTTGGAACACCGATCCGGATGATTCTAAATCACAATCTGGATCGTATTTATTTTGAATGGTGCAGTGATTAGCTGGAGGAGTGCAAAGCAAAGCGTTGTGGCGAGATCTTCAACTGAATCGGAATACATGGCTGCCGGAGGCTTCACAAGAAGCGATATGGATGAAAGAGTTCATTCTGAGCTGGGTGTGGTTCCAAGTGCGCTGGACCCAATGTCTATCTCTTGTGATAACATGGGCGCCATAGCCAATGCGCAAGAACCAAGGTCACACAAGAAGCATATCAAGCTACGTTTTCACGCTATTCGAGAACATGTCCAGGATGGGGATATAAAGATTTGCAAAGTACACACGATCTGAATGTGGCGGATCCGTTGACTAAACCTCTCCAGGGCAAAACATGACCAACACCAAACTGCCATGGGTGTTCGTTTTATTTCCTTGTAATCTAGATTAGATGACTCTAGTGCAAGTGGGAGACTGTTGGAGATATGCCCTAGAGGCAATAATAAATATCGTTATTATTATATCTTTGTGTTTATGATAAATGTTTATATTCATGCTATAATAGTATTAACAAGGAAACATTAATACTTGTGTGAATTGTAAACTTAAATTGAAGTCCCTAGTATAGCCTCTATACTTCACTAGCTTGTTGGTTGATTGATGATTGTGGTTTCCCTATCATGAACATTGAGATGTTATCAACAACAAGATCATATCGTTAGGAGAATGATATGGTGGACATACTCATATAGATAAGCGTAGCATAAAGATAAAGTCATTTCAATAGTTCAATTGCTATATGCTTTACGATACATAGTAACCTAATTCCTTCGACCATGAGATCATGCATATCACCTTTCTTTGGATGGATGCTTTGATGTCATCAAACACCACACCGTAAGGTGGCTATAAAGGTGGCATTGAGTGTTGGAAAGTATTGGTTGAAACACATGGATCAAGAGTGGGATTTGTCCATCCATATAGCGGATAGATATTCTGGGCCCTCTCGGTGAAATGTCATCCAATTAGCTTGCAAGCATGTGACTGGGTCACAAGGGATCACATATCACGGGAGCGAGAAAGAGTACTTATCGATGTGAGGTTGAACTAGGTATGCGAGATACCGATGATCATAACCTCGGATAAGTAACATATCGTGAGACAAAGGGAAATTGGTATCGTATGTAAGTGGTTCATTCGATCATAAGTAATCGTAGAAGTATGTGGGAGCCATATGAATTTCCAGATTCCTCTATTGGTTATTGTTAGGAGAAGTGTCTCGATCATGTCCGCATAATTCACGAACCGTGGAGACACATAAGGATTGACGTTGTTTGAGTAGTTATGGTATTATGAGAAAGAGACCGAATGTTGTTGGTCTCGGATGGGATCCGGGATATCACGAGGAGATCCGGAATGGTCCGGAGAATAAGATTCATATAAGGAAAGTCCCGTTTGAGTTGGGGAATGGTTAGGTGTTTTCATCGGAACATTCTAGAAGGTCGGAATGTCGGCACTCCGGAAGGGAAGGGTACATGAATGTGTCATTGCATATTGGAATGATTGCATCATGTACTAGGTGTTCTTGCTGTCCAAAATAAAGGGTTTATTTAAATCCTAAATTGAAAAGTCAAGCGGCTAGTTTGAAAGTCAAGCAATTTTGGGAAGTGGGAAAGAGGAGGATTGGTGGAGGCCGAGTTGGAGGAGGTTCCTCCCTTGGCCGGCGCACCTCCCAAGGCCGACTTGGGAGGAACTCCTCCCTTGGCCGGCCAGCCCTCCCACCTATAAAGGGAGGCAGGGCCTCCCTCCTAGACACACAAGTTCCTATCCTCTAAACTAAACCCTAGACCTAAACCCGGTTTAGAGCTATTTGATTTAGAGCCTTCTAATTGATTTAGAGCCTTCTAATTGGTGTGTCTAATTACTAGACCACTAATAGCCTCTCTCATAAGCTCCACCATACTACTTTTGGCTTAGGCGAAGCCTCAAGGGATTTCCCTCTATTTAGGTACCACGCCGTTGTCTTCGGAATCATGAGGAGAGTGCTACAACCTCCGCCTGCTGGAACAAGGAGAGGAAGGTCTTCGCCAGTACCGAGCGTGTGACCGATTGGGAGCGCTGCTGAACGTGGCGCTGGAAGGATCGTCTCGCGATCTTGAGATCGGAAGAATGCGACTACATCACCCACGAGAATCTGCTCTCGTTAAACACTTTGGAATCTTCGAGGGTGAGTTATTCCATCGACTCGTTGCTGCAATCTAGTAGATAGATCTTGGCTTGTTTGTTTGTATGCGATAGAAAATTTTGTTTTCCATGCTACGAACCCCTACAGGCAAACCCTAGGGTTTGGAGTGGGGGAGGATCCCCCTACCCACCACCTCCAGGGGGTGGCCGCCAGCCCTAGGTGGCCCCACGCGGGGGAGGACCCCTAAGGTTTGGGCACATGCCCCTTTCCTCTCCTTGGCGCTTTGCCTCCTTTCGGCCTCCAGGGAGGCCCAATAGGCATGGGTCTGCCCAGAAAATAAATAAATATTTATGTTTAATATTAATTCAACTAATTAATATAAAACACATATATTATTATATCTTTCACTCCGGAACTCCTTTCGGACCCCTCCGATCAACATCGGATGTTACCCGGAACCTTTTTGGTTTCTCTCTCTCTCATTTCTCCTGTGATGCTGGTTCGATCCCGAAGCATCCCCACCCTTAAGTGTGCCACCCTACGACTCGGAGATGCTCCGGACATTACCAAGACGCCTCTTGCGTCAATGATCATCAACAGGATCTGGATGTCCATAATGACCACATGTGCATTCACGAATCTCATCGCTTGAACCTTAACCGCGTAGTCCTATTCCCTTTGCCATACGATACCTATGTCATCCAAGATTTGATCTCAAGCATATCCATACTTATGTTAGATCTAATTTCCGATGAGCTTGTTTACTCATTCCCGTGCCATTGCATTCCATGACCTAGTCATACGCTTGCAAGCTTTGTTAATGTAACATCACCGAGTTGGCCACGTGTATCTATCCGTTACTTGGATTGGCAAATCCTGGTCTTGATAAAAACTCCTCAACCCGTCTCTCCAGGAAACCCAATGATACCTTTATGATCACCCTTTCATGGCTTGATACTTGATATCATCAAAGTCTCCTTCTAAAATGGTGATTATGCATTATCTCACAGTCGAAGGATATAGGCCACGATGTTTCTGTGTTATCATCAATGATGAACATTAAGTAACAAGATCTCATTGTGATTAACTTAGGGTGTTTGTCTATCACATTTTTCACCAATAATGTGAGATCATTGTCAATCGGCACTATCACCATGATCTCGACCATAAGATCATCAATTGCCCAGTCAGCTAGTTTGCTAGAGTTAACTAGAGACCTAGTTATTTATATACCACACGTGTATTAACGTTTCATATTAATACAGTTATAGCATGGTAAGAAACGTATTATGTACATACAAGAGATACATCAAATAAAAACACTTTATTATTTGCCTCTAGGGCATATCTCCTTCAGGTACCACTATGCATCGTGGGGTTGCAATGCCTTCGATTATTTATGTGATGATAAGAAGCTTTGGTTGTTGGCGTGTAACGTAGGCTGCATCGCAACTGTCAGATTGGTAGTGTGATGCTACTAGATGCATGATACCTTCGATCCGAATTTACCGATGTAGTATAATAGTATTTTGGGATTTCTATTTTTGTGCTCTTGGTTCCTTAGTTGTACTCACTTTCCCCAGCCGCTTAGCCTTTCCTCACTTTTGACCATCTCCTATTATGAAACTCTTGCACGATCTGAAACTCATTGTCTGTCAGCCTTGCTGTTAGAAGCTGACAAGTGGGGACGCATTCAGTTGGGTCCCGTAGTGGACCCTCACCATTACGTGCTGACAAGTGGGGCTGCGGTCTTTCAGGTCCCGTAGTGGACCCTTGTCGTTACATGCTGACAAGTGGGGCCGCGTTAAGTTGGTTCCCGTAGTGGACACCTCTCTTTGCTTATCCCGATCAGCATGGGACACACAACTTATCCACGTGAGCGTTAGACCCATAGCTTATCCACGTGAGCCATTCCCGCGCTCGCCCCCGTGCCCTTGCCTCCCCTTTCTTATTCTTCTCCGATGACAGCGGCCCTTCTCCGGCGACGACGGCCCTTTGTCGAGCTTCACTTCGGCCTCCCGTTCGTCCTGGCCGTAGTATGGCGTCGTCCCGTTGACCTATATGAAGGATGACAATGGAAATTGTGCATAGATAAGGTTATATATCGTAGCAAAATGTTCCGATTAGATGGGGGCGCTTGCTGCGGAGAATGCGGTCGGCAAGCCGCTCCGATGATTTAATTGGTTATCGAGTTAATGTCTCGGCTGCAATCAAGTGAAAGAGTGTTTATAATTAAAAATTAGGGATATGGATGTATAATAAATAAGAAAATGACACAAATCTTGAACACTTTCAAATTTAAAAAATTATACAACTCTTAATGTACAAGAGTATTTATAATTGACACAACTCTTAAACACTTTCAACTTAAAAAAAGTATTCAACTCTTAATGTACAAGAGTGTTTATAATTGACACAACTCTTAAACACTTTCAACTTAAAAAAAGTATTCAACTCTTAATGTACAAGAGTGTTTATAATTGACACAACTCTTGAACACTTTCAAATTAAAAAATTATACAACTCTTAATGTAAAAGAGTGTTTATAATTGACACAACTCTTGAACACTTTCAAATTAAAAAAATATACAACTCTTAATGTAAAAGAGTGTTTATAATTGACACAACTCTTGGACACTTTCAAATTAAAAAAATTATACAGCTCTTAATGTAAAAGAGTATTTATAATTTACACAACTCTTGAACACTTTTAAATTAAAATAAATTATACAGCTCTTAATGTAAAAGAGTGTTTATAATTGACACAACTCTTGAACACTTTCAAATTAAAAAATACAACTCTTAATGTAAAAGAGTGTTTATAATTGACATAACTCTTAAACACTTTTAAATTGAAAAATTATACAACTCTTAATGTAAAAGAGTGTTTATAATTGACATAACTCTTGAACAATTTCAAATTGAAAAAAATTTACAACTCTTAATGTAAAAGAATGTTTATAATTGACACAACTCTTGAACACTTTCAAATTATAGCATCCTAAGAAAATCTTGTGAGTTTACCATTTTTAGAGCGTGAAAAGTGATCCCTAAACTTGCGTATACGAAAATTATAAACCTTTTAACACTGTGAAATTGCACTTAATACGTGATAATGATGTGCTAAGAAAATCTTGAGAGATTATCATTTTCATAGAATGTAATGCATAAACTTGCATATGGCAAAAATTATACACCTTTGAACTCTTTGAAATCGCACTTAGGACATGATAATGTTGTGCTAATAAAATCCTGGTCATTTATAATTTTCATGGAGTTAAATATAATGCAGAAATTATACACCTTTGAACACTTTCCCTTCAAATTATATTCAAAACCATTTGTTTATGGAGTTAAAGAATCGGTGGCAAACTCGTTATTTTGCATGGATAGAGGTGCCCCTCAATAGATATAGGGGTTATCTTGTCCGCTAGATCATAGAGGATCAATCAGAGGATCAACAATTGGTTTGTTATGATCTGCGTGACAACTGTGTCGACCAATCAGAGCGTAGCAGCCAAGATGAGCACATGTGTGAGAGTTTGTGACTAAGAGAGAGGGGAAAACTGAGTAGAACTTAAAAACCAAGGGAAAAACTGACAAGAGGGGTTCAAATAGAAAACAGGAAGAAATTTAAAAAATGGAAAATGCTTCTTTCATACAATAAAATACATATTGGCATACATCAAACTATTTGCAATTCAAATATTTATCAATTTGAAAATTATTGCCTCATTCGGACAAATTATGTTTTGGGGAGGGATGTTTTGGGAAGAGGCTTGAGTAGAATGCCATGAACCTTCATAGATAGTAGGTGATTTTAGAAGTGGTGATTTAGGTTAAAACTTGATTTATATACATTTCTTATGGTTGAAGGTCACAAAATAAGACTACCTGGGTAGATGCCACCATGTTTTGATCTTTTTGAATTTGTTGTGCATAAAATGACTCAATTACCTAGCTAAAAGCCATTCGTTGACTCTCTGTTGACCAGCCATCGGAGGGTAAAAGGGAGTATATTGCACATGGCAGTGTTAGTACTAGAGGGAAAAACTGAGTACAACCAAACTGCCAGTGCTAAACTTGAGGGTATAACTGAGCACAACTAAGTGGCCAAGGTTAGACAAGAGGGGGAAATGTGATGCACGGTACGCGTGTTGCGGTTTATGGGGTGGTAGCAGACGCGTGTGTCCGTTCACGGTGCAGTAGAGTACACGGTTACGTGGTGCACGGTGGTGCAACGAAACGTCTCCTCCGTTCACCTTTATAGAGGCCTCCTCACTCTCACTCATCACTCGCTCACTCACTCACGCAACCATCTCCACTGTCCCATCACCTTCAGCAAACCCCCAAGAAAACCCAACCACGCCGGCGATGGAGAAGAACGGCGCGGTGGCCATCGACGCCTCCAAGGCCGCCGACGAGGTGGCCCCCGTCCCCGTACAGGCCCCCATCGAAGCATCGAAGGCAGCCGCCATCCCCATCTAGACCCCCGTCCCCGCTTCCACCGTAGCCGCCGGAGAGGAGGCCCCCGTCCCTGTACATGCCCCCGTCGAGGAGGCCCTCGCTGTTCTCCGGCAGATCTCACACGGCTGGGACCCCTACAGGGACAACGATTACATCAGGCTGGAGAACCCCTACGACACTAGCTTAGCCGACCCATAGTCGGAGGTAACTAGAGTGAAAGAACATTTCATGATCCCTAGTGTTTTATGTGTTAGATAACAATACCAAGGATTATTTAATGTGTGTTGAAATGCTGCAGATCTTAACATTGAAAACGAGCTTCAAAGTGGTTTTGGGGGCGGATAATCCGCCCCTACCAGGGGCCGGATCAGGGGTAGATTATTCGCCCCTCTCCCAATCTCAAAGGGCGCAAGGGCGCGACCCACTGTATGGGCGCGGGATATCTCCCGGATTTTCCGGCCAGGGACGGAGTTTTTGCTCAGGCCGGGTAATCCGCCCCTCAAGGGGGCCGGATAGTCCACCCCCCAGGATTTTTGCAAAGGTCGCCATGACGCGTCAATTAGAGAGGGGGCGGAATTTCCCCCGAACTTTCCATCTCTGGGGCAGATTTTCCCCCAGGGGCGGATAGTCCGCCCCTTGAGGGGGGATAATCCGCCCCCTCGGGTATTTTCACCCATTCAAGCTCGGCGCGTCAACCAGAGATGGGTTTTTTTTCCCTCGGACATTTCGGCTTTGGGGCGGATCTTCCTCCCAGGGCGGATAGTCCGCCCCTAGTGGGGGACGGATAATCCGCCCCCAAAAATCTCCAACAGCCAGTTCTGGGCAGAGGGTATTTAAACCCATCATCCCCCTCCTACCAGAACTCTTGGTTCATTCGAAAAAGACAAGATCTGCTCCTCAAGCTCCATCCAAGAGATCTCCACCTTCATCCACCCAAAGGCCTCGTTCCTTGGGGAATCGAAGGAGGAGGGCTCGATCTTCATCAATAGCAATCAAGCGCTTCATCTCCTCTCCATTTATTTGGAAAACCTTGCATCTAGTATTTATTGCAAATATCTAGATCCTTGTTTTGATTATATTGATAATCTTTGTTCTTGTGACATCTTGTTGTCATTACGGGATCCTCCAATTTGGTTGTGGATGTGTGCCCCGCTAGAGTTGTAAAGGCACCAGTTCTCGCCTCGAAGGGTACCAAGAGTGGAGAAGGTGGATCAGGCCTCTCGTGGCAAGATCCATCGGAGAATAGGGTGATGCATATTGTGGCGTGTTGGTCTTAGGACCGCCCACCCCTCCAACGCATATGTACTTCCCTTAACAAGGAAGGAACTATGGTAAAACAAATCCATGTGTCTCCGCGTGATCCACTACGGTTTCCTCGCTCCTCGCTTTACGTGTTTAGTAGATAGGTTTGCATATAGGGAAATTATCATAGTTGCATATCTAGAGAATTTACTTTGTGTCAAGCCTAAAATTGAAAAAGAACTAAAAATTGAGTAGCACTTATTCACCCCCCTCTAGGTGCCCATACTATGCATTTCAATTGGTATTAGAGCCCCGACTCTTAATTCAGGCTTAACTGCCTAAGAGAAGTATGGGTTCCAAGGGAGATGGGAGTGATGCTCCGAAAGTAGTCACCATGAACGATCTCAAGATGTTGGAAACAACCTTGATTAGTTCTATGGAGGCTAAGATG
Organism: Avena insularis; assembly: GCA_023614405.1. NCBI lineage: Eukaryota > Viridiplantae > Streptophyta > Magnoliopsida > Poales > Poaceae > Avena > Avena insularis. Next base: position 336,858,838 of record CM042687.1, read on the forward strand.
GAAGAGATGCGTCAAATGATAATGCGTCTCTCCCCATCCGCAGCATCACCTCCATCTACCTCTGAGGCTACCACTCCGCAATCCAAGGAAAAGGGTAACACAGATTCCAAAGAGAACGAGGTGGTTGGTGATGGCACTAGTAAGAGCTCCTCCTCGAAAAAGGATAGTGGTAAGGAAGGATACAATGAGGTTTCCCATGTGTATTCACCTGATCCACCTATCCCACACCCTCATATACATAATAGGGGTGACCCACCCAAACTTTCAGCATCTACTTTTAATCAATGGGAATTTTTGAAGTATCATGTGTGCAGCTCCTCCATTGACTTGTGGAAAATCATAGAGAATGGTCTTCATGTTGGAGATCCAAACAACCTAACAATAAGAGAGGTTGTAGACAGTCAACTCAATGCAATAGCTCTACACATGATTTAGCTTGGTGTGGGTACCAAAGACATGCCACACATAAAGCATCTCAACACTACAAAGGAAGCCTGGGATGCCCTCACCGAGCTCTTCATTGGAAATAAAAGCATGAGAAGAAATAGGTATGATGCTTTGAGTAACCAAGCTGAAGGGTTCTGCATATTGGATGGAGAAGATCACAAGGACATGTATAGGCGGCTCAAGTCAATAGCCACCACTTTCAGAAATCATGGTGCTTCTCATGTTGATGATGCTTGGATCAAGCGAAATTATGTTAGTGCTCTTATGTCTTTTGAGCCCACTGGTTTGAAGAGTCTCCAAGGAAGGCATAACTACTACATAATGACATCCAATGAGGTAATGCAAGAAATGGCAGCTTTCAAAGTGGCTGCTAAGAATGCCGAAAATGCACGCGCATGAGCCATTGGGATGCAAAAGGGGGTCCATGTGGCCTTGAAGACAAGTGTGGCTGATCAAGATGTAGATGACATAGAAGATATGGACTGTCCCAAGGATTTAAAGAGAGCTCATGGACAATACATGGCCTTCTATGCTAGGAATTTTTGGACGGATCCAGCCAAAGCCAAATCTGGACTAGAACGCAAGAGTGGAGCAAATGGAAGAAGGGAGAACAGTCCCAAGCTAAGAACATGTTTCAATTGTGGAGACCGGCTGCACTTTGTAGCTGAGTGTCCTTATCAAAGTAGAGAAGACAATGGAGGAAGACTCGTTCTCAAAGAGAAGTCAAAGGCTCCACGAAAGAAGCAATTTGTGAAGAAGAATGTTCCATTCAAAAACCAACCAAAGAAAGTCTTAGTAGCTCATAATATTATTGAGATGCATAAAATCATGTTTCCCTCTCTCATAATAACTTTCAGTAGCACTTTGAATAAAGTTAACAATATAATTGTCACTGTCAACAACTTTATCATCAGAATGAGCATACTTACAATCACCAAAAAGAGATCCAAGGTCATAAACCAGATCAATAGAAGCAAGTTGTTCCTGAAATCTTTATTAGGCAAGCTATTTTCACAAGGAGCTTTAGCAAATTTGGAAAAATTAAACTCATAAGACTCTCCATCAAACTTAGTCAAAACTTTTTCCTTCCTACAATCTATAATAGCTCCATAAGTGTTCAAGAAGGGTCTACCAAAAATGATAGGACAAGTTTTGCTAGCTGCTGAATTAAGCACTAGAAAATCAGTAGGATACTTAATCTTACTGCAAAGGACTTCCACATCTCTTACAATACCAATAGGTCAAATGGTTTCCTTATTAGCAAGGTGAATAACCACATCAATGTCCTCAAGCTCACAAGGACCAATTTCATGCATAATTTCCCTGTAAAGCTCATAAGGAATAACACTAGAACTAGCACCAGTATCACATAAACCATAATAGCAATGATCACTGATTCTAACAGAAAGCACAGGGACACTAGCTTTTCTAGCTTTACTAGGATGAGAAATAATATTAGAAGCGTCTTCACAGGAGACAATGTGCTCATCCTCTATATTTCTAGTAACAAGATCTTTCACAATCGCTACCACAGGTTCAATATTCATTTGCTCATCAGGCTCCACAGTTTTCTTTGTACCTTTGTTATTCACACTAATCATCATAGAATACTCCTTTACCTTAGCTGGGAAAGGTATTTTCTCAACATAATGTTCTGGAAAAATATGATCAATAGTACAAACTTCAGTGCTTCTAACAGGAACATGACTAACAACATCTTTATAAGGTGCATGGTACTTATTCCACTTCTTTTTGGGAATTTCTATGTAAGAGGCAAATGCTTCAAAACAATTGGCAATACTTTGGGGAGTCAAGACCAAACTCATTACTAATATCATGGAAGTCATCAGTTCCCATAAAAGATTTTATGCATTCATAATCATAATTTATACCTGACTTTCTTCCTTTGTCATTCTCCCAAGCTTCAGTGTTCTCTTGAATACGGTATAGTAGATCCCATTTAGTTTCTTCCTTCATACGTGTGAATGATCCAGCACAAGAAGCATCTAGTAAATATTTATCATGAAGAGAAAGCCTAGTATAAAAGTTATTGATAATAATATTGTTAGGGAGTTCATGAATAGGACATGTAAGAATTAGTAACTTCAATCTCCCCCAAGCTTGAGTTGTACTCTCTCCATCACGAGGCCAAAAGTTATATATCAGATTTCTATCCTTATGAATCTCACTGGGAGGATAAAATTTAGAATAAAAGAGAGGTACTATTTCCTCCCATTCCATGGATTGCCCATTCTTAAGCAGCTTATACCATTCTTCAGCTCTCCCTTTCAAGGATATAGAGAGTAACTTCTTCTTCACATGTTCAGTTGTGATACCTGCACACTTAAACAAGCCGCATAATTCATGGATAAAAAGCAAATGATCACCAGGGTGGACAGTTCCATCCCCTAAATAATAATTATCCATAACACGATCAACAATACTTGTAGGTATCTTAAAAGTATCTATCTCAATAGGCGGTGGTTCATCTACTACCCTAACAGTGGTAGTAGTTTTCCCAAACATAAAACCAAGTGGGTTATCCATATTGGAAACAAAGTAACAAACAGAAATAAAAAGCAATACTCACAGTAGAAGTTTCCTTTACCATTTCCACTCTTCAATAGCGCTTCACTACCCAGCAACGGCGCCAGAAAATAGTCTTGATGACCCACAAGTATAGGGGGTGTATCGCAGTACTTTCGATAAATAGGAGTGTCAATCCCAACGAGGAGCAAAAGGTGTTGACTAGTGGTATGGAGCAGGAAATCTCTGTAAATACTTAGCAAACAGATTTTTAGGGGTTTTCTGATAAAACAAAGAAACAAAGTGCAAGTAATAAAGACAACGAACAAACGCATCAAGTGGCTCAATCCTTTCTTAGCAAAGGACAAGCCGGTGGAAATACTTATAAGGACCAAACGTTCTCGAGGACACATGGGAATACTGTCAAGTGCTTTCGCTTCAAATAGATGAGTAGTCTTCTTTGGTGTTGTAAGTGTTGTGTGGGTGAACCTGTGCTAATGTACCGACCTTACTTGTACTAATACATACTCGTGATTAAACCCCCTATAAGCATCCGCAACTACAGGAAAGCAATTAAGATATAAACCTAACCACGGCCTTAAACTCTCAGATCCTACGCTCCCTTGTGCAATGGTGTCCTAACGGGGGTTCAGGTTTCTGTCACTCCGACAACCCCACAATTAGTAGCCAAATACACAATGCATTCCCCTAGTCCCATAAATGGTGAAGTATCATGTAGTCGACGTTCACATGACACCACTAGAATAATAGCACCACAACTTAAATACTAAACCATTGAATAACATCTCAACACAAATCCACTACTAACAACATGACTTCTCCCATGTCCTCAAGAACTAAACGAACTAATCACGAGACATCATATGGATCAAGATCAAAGATGATATGGTAATGGATAACAATCTGAAAATAAACAATAATCCAATGGTTCCACTCACAAGCATCAACTACAATAGTAATCAACATCGGGAAAGTTTCCCCTAAGAACTATGCAAGTATTCAACACAATTGTTACAACGGGATGGAGTGGTGATGATGGTGTTGGTGGAGATGATGGTGTGTATGATGATGATCGCGATGAAGCCTAGCTTCGTGATGGTGTTGATGGCGACGATCTGGCCTCTCCGGGAAGGAAATTCCCCGACAAAAATCTGTCTGCCAGAGAGCTCTTTCTCTCTCGGTGTTTTCCTCCCCGCAGAGGCGGCGGAATCTTTCTATGGTCGCTCCCCTTGTTTTAGGGTTTCGAGGAGAATATACAGGTGAGAGGGCGGAGTCGGAGGCCGTCCAGGTGGTCCACCCCCCCCTCTAGGCGCGACCCAGGGGTAGCCCGCGCCTGGGGGGTGTGGGGTCCCTGTGGCCCATCTCCGCCTCCCCTTCTGGCTTCCTTTCTCTTCTGGGAAAATATGATTTTCCAATTTTTCTGGTATTTTTATGATCTTCGCGAAATTGCATCATAACACCTCTTGTTCCATCAGAATCCTGACTCCGGCAGTTCATCCTCCAAGAATCATCCAACATGCAAAAACGGATGAAAAGACATAAGTAACACCTCTTAATAAGAAATATATCAATGAATAGAGGCAAATTATGATATAGAATGGTGATGCAAATTGGACGTATCAACTCCCCCCAAGCTTAGACCTTCTCTTGTCCCCAAGCGAAAACTAAGCTCAGTAAACATGTCCACAGGTTTATGGAGTGAAGTGTCGATAAAAGAATACGGACAAGAAGCATCACACTTACCATTACACAACTCATGGAAGAAAGCAACTCACCATTATATAACTTAGATTGCAACAAGTACAACAGTCACAATAGAGATGCATAAATATAAATCATAATTGGAATTGGCAAACTTTGTTCTTGGTCAGAGAATAGTTGGCATGCCGTTTCACAAAAATCTTTTGTAGAAGTTTTCACAACAAGAGTACTCTTTTCTCAAACATAAAATATTTTTCACAATGATGGCTTTCAAAGTAATACTCAATAGATAAGAGTCTTGTGCAAACAAGGAAAATAGAGAACATGATTGAATAAATCATCATATGAATGCTTGAAACACAATAACTCAAATTCTTGCTGGAGAAAGAGAGGAAAAAGGTTTACTGACTCAACTTAAAAATAGGAGAAAGGTCCCTTCATAGAGGGAAGCAGGGATTTCAAGTTCATAAAGAGCTTCCAAAAGATTATGGTACTTACTAGCTTTGATCCCTCATTGCCCCTATCATAAGCATCTTGAGATGATTAAGGTTAAAGTGAACAAGGATGGAGTATAAGCTTGACGAAATATAAGTTGGCAATCTCATGTCCCTTGAGTACGAGGGACGCTCCTCATGCTACTCAACTTTAGTTATCGGTAAGTTCTTGTCATTGTAAGTACATGCGTATCATAAAGAACCGCCAACGGGGTACCCCTTGCACATAATACAAGAGCTATCCCATAATCAAAATGACAAGGCAAGCAGATAGTGAGCATCTCAGCGATCTTTTTATTTGCTATTTGCATAGGTTTTTATTGAGGATGCTTCACAGATTGCTCACTATGGTTATGCTGCAAGTTTCCACCATGATTAGGCATGGCTTAGGCTAGCGGCCCAGGCGTTTCTCTAACACACATACATAACTCCATGGACTTACAAGTTCTCCTTTTATTTCACACCAACGACATCCGCAAACAAAAGAGCATGATATCAACTGGATAAGAATCCATAAGCGTTGAAAGCATTCCCCGTGACAACATGGTTATGCTAATCCCAGCGTATAGATGCAAGCATATACAACTTCGATGACACAATGGTTCAAGATTATTAGGGCAAGAAAATAAGGTGTGTCGTCAAGTTCGTGAGAGCTTTACTTACTAGTTTTAACATAACAAAATAATTTTAAATTCAAAAGATAGATGAAGCTTGAGAATTTGCTTGGAATAGCAATAATGCTAACAGGTAGATATGGTGGACACAAATGGCACAGGTTTGGTTCAAAGGGGTCGGATGCATGAGAAGTATTCCTTCTCAAAACAGGTTTTTGGCTAGCAAGGCTAGGTACCAAGCAAAAGAGTTGAAAGAAACAAGCAAACATACAAGTGATAAAGCCAAACATGCAATCTTCCTTGAAGACACAAAAGATCTTAAATAAATAATACTAAGCTTATGAGCCAATCAAGAAAGAAAATAAATGATACAAAATACCTGTAAGCTTTTTCTCTTTTCCTTTCAAACCTCAAAAAGTGTTGCTACTAACTAGAGCCCGGTTTGCCAAAACCAATTTAGATTTACTTGATGCTCCCAAAGTGATGCCAATACTGGTCAACAAGATCAATCATATAATAGAGATTGCAAACTAAAATAAGAAGTGCAAAAAGTAAAAGATGAAACTTCTCATTAATATTCCATAAAGGCACTCACACCAAGGGGTACATAGATAATCAACTAAAGGAGAGATACTTCCACATTTCAAACCAACCTACAAGATAACTTCTCTAGCAAAGATATGGATCTACTAAAAAGGTAAAAGATAAAAGATAATGATGTGATACCGCGACACTCCCCCAAGCTTGGAACAAGCCAAGGGGATGCCAAACCCGATGATGAATTACTCCTTGGTGGTGGTGGCGGTGCTCTCTTGATAGGCTCCTCAATCATTTTCCTCAAATTCTCAATCTCGAAGGTCAGAGTACAAATCAACTCCGAATTTTGCTCAATGCGGTTCATGATCATATCGGACCGAGAGTCCCAGTCCTTGCTATTCTTTCCCCACTCTTCCTTCTTAGTGTGTTCCTTCCCTGCATGGTTAGAACGAGGCAGATCCCAAACCGAGGGCAAGTTCCCTTTGGGCACCTGTTGGTATTGTGGCTCATGTATAAGAGTATGGAAGGGATTCTTGGTACGTGGAGGAGGTGACCGTGGAGTGAGGATATGACGTGGGGTTTTCCCTCCTATAGACATCCGTGTTGTCCTCCTAAGCTTGGTAGGATTTTCCACCACTCCAATGCTTGCGACGGTAGCGCGGGTGTACGGATGTTTGTCCTTCTCCATATCTTCTTCATCCCCTACCAAAATCTCCTCCTCCTAAGGATTTTGAGGATCATCTTCCTCGGGCTTCTTGCCTTTGTCGTTGGCGGAGACCATGGTGCTCTAAACTTTGAGAAGATTTCCCGACAAAAATAGATCGAAACAAAACATGACGAGAACACGATACACAAACCTCGGGGGACCCAGGGGTTATATATTACAAAGTTTCAAAGCATAAGGATGGTACTGGTACGAAAACGAGGCGGAGACGGAGCTCAGGGGGCTCACATCCCCTCTAGGCGCGGCCAGCTGGGGCCCGTGCTTGGGGTGAGTGTGGCCACCTCAGACTCTGTTTCCTCCTCTATTTAGTTTCGTAACCTTCCGTGTGTAATAAAAAGATAAAAAATATAAAAAGATTAGGGTTTCACGAACCTTATGTTTTCACTACTTTTACCTATTCAAAGTCGAACTCTGCAGACTCCTTTTCTCCTTCTCCTGGAAATTCCTTTTCTCACAAGGCATTGCACAAACTTCAATGGCAACATTAGTGTAAGAAAAAAAAACCTTTAGGTTCACACTTCAACTGAAGTCCATCAAAACAAAAGCTATTGTAGCAACTCCTTTCCAAAAACCCAAATGTAACAACCCTAGTTTAACCATATAGTAATTAGGAAATGTTTGTGCATTCATTTAGCATCATCATCATTTAAAATGGGTGCAACAAATAGATCAAACCTAAACCCTAATAGTTTTCCTCTCTACTTGAAATGTATTCAAAAGGATTTCACTATTTTTGAAAAGTACAAAAATATTTGGAACCCAAATTGATTACAAGGGTCTCTGAAATATTTTGAATATTTATAAAAGTTCTGGTAATTTGAAATGGTTCAAAACAGATTTGAAACAAAAATACAAAGAGGAAATACAAAACAGGAAATAGAAAAGGTTTTTAGAAATAAAAACAGTTCCTAACCTAAACTGGGCCGAGCCCAACTCCTCTCTCCTTTCTCTCTACCGCCTAGCACACCTCCCCGTGGCCCACTCGGCCCACCCGAAGCCCAGCCTGGCCCCATACCCCTTCGACCTCCTCCACTATCGTCTTCCTCCTTGTCGGCAAGCAGCTGCCTAGCACAGCGCGCGCCGTCGATCTCCCTCGCGTTGCGATGCTCGCCGCCGTCGTTGGTCGTGCGGATAAGAACCGCCGCGTCGAGCTCTACCTCCCCATACCCATCTCACACTCTCTCTCTCGTGGCCTCTATAGGTTTTCCCCAATTCGACCGAACCCTAGGCCGCGCAGTTGCCGTTCACCACCGTCGTCTCCGGCCGCCCCAAGGTCAGCCGAGCATGCAGGAAGCTCCGCCTCATCGCACTGACGCTTCTCCCTGAAGGAATCAGCCACGGGCGCCACCAAACATCACCATCGACCTCGCCTTCCCTGACTCCGGCCGCTGCGTTCATCGTCGATTTCGGCGCCCTCCGTGCACGCCTTGCCTCGTCGACCCCTCCATCGCGTTGCTGGTGAGCTCGTGAGCATGCCAGTGCTCTCCCTTTCCTCCCTAGCCCTCTGGTTGTCCTTCCCCATGACCACCTGCAAGCTCCACCGCTGGTCTCCGTCGTGCATCCTCCTCCGGCGACCTTCCCTGAGTGGCGCCGCCACTTTCTGGCTCCTCTTGTTCTCCTCTTTCCAACACCCCTGCTCCCGCATCCCCGCATGCCCTCAATCGCTCGCGCCATGCTCGATCTGAGAGAGCACCATTGCTGACGTCAGCATGACGTGAGCATGGCATCGTAAAGTCCCTTTTTGTTTTATTAATTGTTTTGTAAATTGTTTCCCGTAATTAATAAATACCTGACAGGTGGGGTCCAGTTGTAAGTGGGATAAATATTTTTAGAAATGTTTCTGTTTAATAAAAATGTTAAATGTATTTCCAAAATGTAATTATTTTATAATATTCCAAAAATGATTTAAAATGAATTAAAAAGGGGAAAATCATAACTAATTCATTTTAAATCAGAAAAATACAAATAATATATCAAATTGTTTAGAAAAATGAGCTTTATCTATTTGAACTATAATCATGCATTGTTAAACAACTTTCATGAGAAGTATAATTAGAAGAACTAAGTGAACCCCCTCATATGCCTTCGAGGTTTTCCTGAATTAGGGTTTGTACCCTCGGGACCCCGATTAAATTGTCAAGCATGCCTTAAGGGTTTATTTCAATACAAATTAACTTGTCATATCATCATACTTGATTGAGCATTGCATCGATGCCACGTGTTGATTGTTTCCCCTTCTTTACAGTGTTTGGTTCTTCTTCGGTAGAATACGATATTAGAATCAAGATCGAGATCGAAGACCGAGATCAACACCGTCAAATCTCGAAGACCAATTCTTGACCAACTATAATCAAGTCAAGTACCAGGTGTCCGGAACTCTGCCTTCTGGATATCAATAGGCAAAGGCAAGCGAAGCCCCACACATACATATGAATCCTATGCTTTCAAAGTATCTCATTCTTGCCATGTGCATGTGATTCCAAAGTCTTTTATCAATAGATGGAGTAATCCTATCTGATGCATGTTACCTTTGAAGCCTATATTCCCTGATCCACTGCTCCTAGCATAAATAGGGTTTGAGCTTGTGAAGCGTTACTAGAGCTATTATATCTGTTGTGCTTAGCCATGCTTAGCTGTTATCGCTGGTCCATCCGGTTGATGAATCAGAGCTATGAATGAACCTAGTTTCACAGGATGACGTGGTAATATCAGAGATGAAAGTTAAACATGCTAAGGCTTGTATGGGAGGCCACGGTGGGTTGCGGTTTTTGCAGTCCCATACTTGCCACTACTAGGATCTGAGTTCTTTCATATGGACCAAGATGAGCGTACAGCCACACGGGGGCCTGGAAACCCCTTCGAACAACTAACTTGCCGAGTAGATTCCATGAGTCACATAGTTTGGGCTTTCCATTCGATATACGCATCTTGGATGTTCTTGAATGGCGGTGAAGGAGGTGCATTCATACAGGTAGGTAAGCGTGGCCGGGAACAAGAGATGCCCGACATCCGTAATCATGAACCCCGCACACATCATTAGGGACCGACTTCGGGACTCGACCCATTATGGCGACATCTCCCTAGTGCGTGACTCATGGTCTCGGCGAAAGCAAGGTAAAGGTCGTGGTCAACCACTCTCTGTCGGCCTTTCAAGGAAGAGGGCTTATAGCGTGGCATTAAGAATCAGTTGGTACGTGTGGGTAAAGTTGTACATCCCTGTAGGGTTAAATCTTTTCGAAAAGCCGTGTCCACGGTTATGGACGACTTGGAAACCAGATTCAAAGATCATAGAGAACTTGATCCTAATCGTAAAACTTGGCAAGTTAAGTAATGTGTGCTTAAGGATGCTTCCTCATGGGTACGAGGGGGTGATCCTAGATAGGTTCAACTAACGATGATTTGGTGCATATCAAGAGATGGTCAAAGTTGGAGATACCGTTCTCTTATCCCCTTTTAAAAATATTCTGATTAGTCGAGATTCTTCTCCCTCTTGTTTTACAAAACAAAGATGGCTTTATGCAAAATAACTCCACCAGCCATAAGTCTTGGGGAGTACACCCTGTACTCACCCTTGCTTCGTTGATACTTTTGCAGCTGAGTAAGTGTTACCATAAGAAGATGAGTTTTTCATGGCATCGACATCGACGACTAGTTTGGAGTTCCCAGTCGGCAGTCTGGGATCTATGGATTGGATGTCATCGTTATGCTTCAGGCCTCTTAGGCCATTTGTTAAGTTTGCTATACTTAATAGCATAATTTGCCTTCCGTTGTTTGATGTTTGTGGTCAGTGACCTATGCTTGTAATATTTTGGTTCTTTGCTCAGTTATGAGCTCGTGGTAATAAATTTTGTGTCGTAGGGTCACTGTTGTGTTATCAATTCTCTCTCTGTACGCTTTTGAGATTTAGGTTAGGCTTATATCAGACAGAGGTCTGGATTTTGTCTAGCCCTAATCCCGGGGGTGTCATAGGTTTTGGTATCAGAGCAGTACCAACTGTAGGAAACCTTTCTATTGGTCGATGTTGATTCTAGTGCTTGCGAAAACTATTTAAAAGATGAAAATTATGTGCGGAAACTCTGGTATGCTTCTTTTTCTCCTTATCCAGTTTCTCTCTAGCTCTGGGTTACCTTATATTGTGTTGTTTTGGAAAAGTTTTGCTATCTCGTCCTGTCTTTCAAAACTTAGGTGCCTCTTCAGGCATGTCGGTCCTCAACCATTTGACCTAGTGTTGAGTTCTCTAGAGTCATATGTGTGTGTTCCTTGTTTCCCTTTGTTTTGTTTCTTCCGAGAGATTCCTTACTATCATGATCTCCCTGTCTTTTGGACCCACAATATTATATTGTAGGATCCATAAAGTTCTGTTTTAGGCTTCGAGGTTTCCTTTCGCCTTGAGTGCCTCCTTTTTGTTTGTTCGGGTACTTCAGAAGTTGTACCTTCTCTTGGAAGCTACCTCGTGATTGCTAGCTTGTAGTATACGCTTTGTCACTCAAGTAGTAGTTATTCCTTTCTCTGGGTTTTAACCCTCGGACTTGAACCTAAGATCCCTGATTGTGCTGGATTCCGGTGTTGTGAATCTTTTACATGATGCTGACCTTTAACCCAAGATCCATATTGTTGACCCCTGTCGTTAATGTTCACACATTACTTCAGAATGGCTAGTACCTTCTAGTATAGCCTTCAAGCTTGTGGATATTGTCGATATTGAACCGTGACGATAAAGGACTTCCCCTACCACATGTTATGGCAGATGTTCTTTAATGGAACCAAATAGATCACGACAAGGGTACTCCTCATGAGTCCCATTTCTGTGCTCGTGGCTTTGCCACACCTTTCCCATCTCTGCACTGGTCCTTGGAAGATTATTGACTGATGCATCCACATCTCGGGATTCTATTCTGAGCATGTTCCTTACCCTTGTTGCTTTTCGACCTTTATCTATCAATTGGTAGCCAAGCAGTAAATGTGCATTGGTGTCTTCCAATGCAAGATACACTTATGGTCTGTCATGACAAACCAGATCGGGATGTCACGAGAAACAAACTACAGTACCTCGTCATTTCTAAGACCAGGTCAAAGTGTTGTAATCCACAGATCAATAAGCGTTGATTATCTTATGTTTTTATCTACCCTAAAGTATCACACCCTTTCTATACCAAGGGGTCGTGCTGAGTCTCATGACCCTCTTAATGAAGTGATACTCTTACACATTTTTACCCACCCTTCCTCTGAGTTGTCCGCACTCAGGAATGATGCATGTGCGTAATAGTGTGGTCATCCGAGATTCTTAGCAATTATTATTGTTTTGAACTCTAAGGACATTTGTGTAATTCTTAGCGTGATTGGTTACCCTATCACTAAGCAAAGAATGATTGTGCTACCAAGTCCGTTATTCTAGTGCACTCTCTTCGGTCAAAAAGTTAGGCTCATGCCGAAGCTTTGAGACTATGTCTTCTTGCCTTACAAAGCAAGTTTTCCTCTTGAGCTAAGTGACATATCGGTGGTTCGTGATATTCTAGATGTCTTCTAGAAGTGTCGCCATGTTGCCACATGACCGTGTTGTTAGGTTCTAGAGTAAGATGTTTCTTTAAACTGCTCCTTTCTCCAAGGATTTGTACTGGATACCCCTGAACTAGTTGGTTGAGTTTAAACAACAACTTGGAGGGTTGTAAGACAAAAGTTCTATCCAACTATGTTCCTCTTTGAAGGGATATCTAGTTCTGTTCGTGCTGAAGCAAGATAGTAACTCCTTTGTGGATATGTTATCTTTCCTGCCTTTGATTTGATTCGAGCAATCGTCAAATCAAACTCAGTTCCAAGGACTATCCTGTCGATGTATCCACTTGTGAATTCTCACTTAAGTATATCTTCATGTCCTTTGGTCTGCCCAATGTCTATGCCTTTCTCATACGACATATGAGTCCATCTTCTTGGAGTGTCTCAATAAGTTTGTTGTTGAGCCCATCGATGACATCCTTATCTTCTCCATGTTATATGATATTTATATGGAACATTTGGCATTAATGTTGGAAACTTTTGAGAACCATCTTCGTGTTATCTCAAAGTACGTGTTCTGGATGTTAGATGTGACCTTCTCCAATTCACGTGCAAATGTTTAAAGATGTCCACGCGGATTTGAGTAGCGTTGTCTTTGTTCTCTCGGGAATCATTTCAAGTTAGTCAAGCATGTGTGAAGTATTCTTGTAATGATAGGTTGTTACCTTCATAATTCAAGAGTATCCTCTAAGCACACCAAGCCACTGATTGATTTATTCACGGAAGATACAAAGTACTTAAAACTTTGATATCCTCCTAAATGTTTCCTAAACATGATTCAGTTGTGTTTCGTTGCAAACAATTCATGTAGGTGCAACTATCTTTGATAACTTGCTAATACATGTGTTATGCAATCTAGCTCATCTTTTGGATCTTGACATTGAAGTCCATGTCTTGAGAATCTAGTAACTTTACCTTCGCTGTAAATGTTGCACACTTTCTATTCGGATATGCTGAGTCCGAAGTATCTTTCCACCTAACCAAAGCTGAACCTCAACAACAATAATGGTTGGTGTTCCTCAAGGTTATGACGTAGGTCTATTGTAAATCTGGCAAGATTGATGTAATGGTTGTCACAATTAGCCAGAATACCTATTGTCACCTTATCTTGAATCAGCAATAACAACCACTCTTCATGAGGCCTCTTCTATGATTATTATAGGAGTTGTACTTATGGTTTCCTTTGCATCCGAAGTCTGACCTTTACTCGATGACTGGCTAAAGGCTTGTCATAAGTCTGATATTCGTGTTTCAAACATCAAGGAGAACATTTAAAGTAGTTTTGCTAAATGTCTCTCGGTCGATCCTCCAGATCCTTCTACGACGACAAACATCTTGTTATGCCAAGTACTTGGAGTCTAAGAATGAAGTTTCTTTCTTCTCGTGTCATCAGGAATCTTCTAAACTATTCATATTGGTGGTGTAAAGTGATATCATGATCTTTGGCAAGGATTTTGATAGTCCTGGATGAATAAAGAGTTTCCTTCCCGCTTTCTTAAACATGTTCGAAGAGCGACCATGATTTTGGTAATCAATAGTTTCTCTTGTTACATGTTCCTTGTGACTCTTATGAGTCCTCTCCACCAAAACATTTTTCCTTCTTAGCCTACTGTTGAACCAAAGAATGACCCTTCTGTGTCAAAAGTAGTTCAACAACTTGGTTTTGCTGATATCTACCTTTTCCACTTGCGAAGCTCTACTTAAGTTGTCTAGTAGAGGTTCACTTCTCGAAGTATGTGTTCCTTCTATTGGAAGTCTCCTTCCCTCAGAAGTCAAAACTCTTCTACAAGCTCCATGGTCTCAATCCTTATGAATACCAATTATCTGTCACCTTGAAAACCATCTCCTTTTGTTTCCTCTATTACCTTGACGTGTTTCATGTTTGTTGGCTTTAGAGATGTTTGTGAAACATCTATCCATGAGTTAACCATGAGATACTCAGTTCGTGGTTCCGTGGCATTCCCTGTCTTCTTTAGTGTGAGTAGCCACCTTGAAGATTATGAAGTGCTTCGTCCACTCGTCATGGTGGCATGGATCAACCTGTTCGAGAAGATCGTCGAAGTTTAGTGTAACCCTGTTCCTTATATCTTCCTACCTAGGAATCTCGGGTCGAGATTCTTTTAAGGGGATAGAATTGTAACAACCCTAGTTTAACCAAATAGTAATTAGGAAATGTTTGTGCATTCATTTACATCATCATCATTTAAAATGGGTGCAACAAACAGATCAAACCTAAACCCTAATAGTTTTCCTCTCTACTTGAAATGTATTCAAAAGGGTTTCACTATATTTGAAAAGTACAAAAATATTTGGAACCCAAATTGATTACAAGGGTCTCTGAAATATTTTGAATATTTATAAAAGTTCTAGTAATTTGAAATGGTTCAAAACAGATTTGAAACAAAAATACAAAGAGGAAATACAAAACAGGAAATAGAAAAGGTTTTCAGAAATAAAAACAGTTCCTAACCTAAACTGGATCGAGCCCAACTCCTCTCTCCTTTCTCTCTTGGCCAGTGCCTCCCTTGACCCACTCAATTCAAGCCTAGCCTGGCCCGATACCTCTTCGGCCTCCTCCCATGTCGTCTTCCTCCTTGCAGCAAGTGCCTAGCAAGCCTTCGTCCGATCTCCTCAGCGTTGTGATGCCATTTTGTTGGTCGTGTGGATAAGAACCGTGCGTCGATCTCTACCTCCCCATACCCATCTCACTCTCTCTCTCGTGGCCTCTGTAGGTTTTCCCCAATTTGACCGAACCCTAGGCCGCACAGTTGCCGTTCACCACCGTCGTCTCTGGCCTCCCCAAGGTCAGCCGAGCGTGCAGGAAGCTCCGCCTCGTCGCCCTGACGCTTCTCCCCAAAGGAATCATCGCGGGCGCTACCAAACATTGTCATCGACCTCTCCTTCCCCGACTCCGGTCGCCGTGTTCATCGTCGATTCCGGTGCCCTCTATGCACGCCTTGCCTCGCCGACCCCTCCGCCGTGTTGCTGGTGAGCTCGTGAACATGCCAGTGCTCTCCCTTTCCTCCCTAGCCCTCTGGTTGTCCTTCCCCATGAACACCTGCAAGCTCCACCGCTGGTCACCGCCGTGCACCCTCCTCCGGCGACCTTCCCCGAGCGGTGCCGCCACTTTGTGGCTCCCCTTGTTCTCCTCTTTCCAATGCCCTCGCTCCCGCATCCCCGCATGCCCTCAATCGCCCGCGCCATGCTCGATCTGAGAGAGCACCATTGCTGACGTCAACATGACGTCATCATGGCATCATAAAGTCCCTTTTTGTTTTACTAATTGTTTTGTAAATTGTTTCATGTAATTAATAAATACCTGACAGGTGGGGTCCAGTTGTAAGTGGGATAAATATTTTTAGAAATGTTTCTGTTTAATAAAAATGTTAAATGTATTTCCAAAATGTAATTATTTTATAATATTCCAAAAATTATTTAAGATGAATTAAAAATGGGGAAAATCATAACTAATTCATTTTAAATCAGAAAAATACAAATAATATATCAAAATGTTCAGAAAAACGAGCTCTATCTATTCGAACTATAATCATGCATTGTTAAACAACTTTCATGACAAGTATAATTAGAAGAACTAAGTGAACCCCCTCATATGCCTTCGAGGTTTTCCTGAATTAGGGTTTGTACCCTCGGGACCCCGATTAAATTGGCAAGCATGCCTTAAGGGTTTATTTCAATACAAATTAACTTATCATCTCATCATAATTGATTGAGCATTGCATCGATGCCATGTGTTGATTGTTTCCCCTTCTTTCCGGTGTTTGGTTCTTCTTCGGTAGAATATGATATTGGAATCAAGGTCGAGATCGAAGACCGAGTGTCAGGGGTATACCCCCAGATACCCCAGAGTTAGTGTATAAAGTAAATCAATAAAGCATTGAGTTATTTAATTAGAGATGAAGAGTGTAAATAAAACATGTAAAAGGAGAAGGAATAATGAGTCTGGGCCGATTCATAGCAGATTCGGCCTGACCAGGGTCTTCCCAGGCCGAGTTAGCCTTGTCTAAATCAAACAAAGAGCCTCTGGGCCGAATTACACAGTCCAGAACCGAATCAGGATCGTAAAGGCCGAATCATATACTGTTGGGCTGGATCACCTAACCCAGCCCATTCCCAGGCACCGTTCCCGCCAAGTCTCCATCGAGGTTTCCACCAGAATCCACCCCGACACCGAGCACCCCAACTCCCGCGTTGTGTCTCCACCCTACCTCGTCGATCGGGGGAATGACCCGGGTGGGCTGCCACCAGCGCCACCTCGGCCCACCGCGATCCAGTGTCGCCAGCGCGCCCTCTTCCCTCGGGTGGGTTGGCACGGGAAGCTCGGCACACCGCGGGGCCTTCCTCGCCAACTCGCCCGAGTCAGGCCAGAGCACCAGGACGCTGTCATCTCTCTCGGGTGGGCCTACGCCGATTAAGACGGCCCACCACGGGCTGTAAACACCCAGAAGCAGGGATACCTCGGCTAGGCCATCACCGGCTTGGGCCGAATGAGAGATAGTCCGACCAGGCCGCGCCAAGGCCTCGTCTGGGCCAAATTCCAACTCGGCTGGGCCACTTTTCCCCCAGGCCAAATCAACCAAGGTCCAGGCCGAATTGCCACTCCCTCTGGGGTGTTTAGGCCGAATTATATCATCCTGAATGCCCCCATATTGACATTCGGACGCACCTCGACATCTACGACAACGCACCATTAAGTCAAGCCAAGTCAAGCCACACAAGTACTGTGCCAGTCCTGGGACCCTATCAACTCAGACTGGCACATGGCCTAAGGAATATGCCCTCGGCATCCAAGAATATGCTAAGGAATATGTCGTGGCATCTCCGAAGATGCCAAGGTATATGCTAAGCATCTAAGAAGATGCCAGGTATATGTTGTTTAGATACCAATCGTGGGGAACAAGTTTTGTCCCCTAGGCTCCCCTTTATAAGGAGCACCAGGGGGGTCGTTCCCGGGGAGGCCCCGAAGGGTTATTCCCCTCTCTGCTCAATAGGAGCTCTCCTTCTTCTTCCTCCTCCACTCTCACAGAGAGATCTAGATAGAGGCATAGGAGATACAGCTCAAGGAGCATGATTGTAGCCACAAGTATGGCAAGATTATAAGAGACTAGATGTAGAGAAAGAGGTGTTATCTCCACATGAGACCCTCAATCCTAGATACACTATATTTCTCTTTGTTCATACGAGTGCGGTGTTCACCGCATCATCCCTCCCTGGATTCCTCCACGTCCATCGGCCCCAACTTTAGCCTACCCATGACATATGCCGTGATACCACCATGACACCGAGATCAACACCGTCGAAGCTCGAACACCAATACTTGACCAACTATAATCAAGTCAAGTACCAGGTGTCCGGAACTCTGCCTTCCTGATATCAATAGGCAAAGGCAAGCGAAGCCCCACACATACATATGAATCCTATGCTTTCAAAGTATCTCATTCTTGCCATGTGCATATGATTCCAAAGTCTTTTATCGATAGATGGAGTAATCCTATCTGATGCATGTTACCTTTGAAGCCTATATTCCCTGATCCACTGCTCCTAGCATAACTAGGGTTTGAGCTTGTGAAGTGTTGCTAGAGCTATTATATCTGTTGTGCTTAGCCATGCTTAGCTGTTATCGTTGGTCCATCCGGTTGATGAATCAGAGCTGTGAATGAACCTAGTTTGATAGGATGACGTGGTAATATTAGAGATGAAAGTTAAACATGCTAAGGCTTGTATGGGAGGCCACGGCGGGTTGTGGTTTTTGTAGTCCCATACTTGCCACTACTAGGATCTGAGTTCTTGCCTATGGACCAAGACGAGCGTATAGCCACACGGGGGCCTGGAAACGCCCTCGACCAACTAACTTGCTGATTAGATTCCATGAGTCACATAGTTTGGGCTTTCCATTCGACATACGCATCTTGGATGTTCTTGAATGGAGGTGAAGGAGGTGCATTCATACAGGTAGGTAAGCGTGGCCGGGAACAAGAGATGCCTGACATCCGTAATCTTGAACCTCGCACACATCATTAGTGACCGGCTTCGGGACTCGCCCCGTTACGGCAGCATCTCCCTAGTGCATGACTCATGGTCTCGGCGAAAGCAAGGTAAAGGTCGTGGTCAACCACTCTCTGTCGGCCTTCCAAGGAAGAGGGCTTATAACTTGGCATTAAGAATCGGTTGGTACGTGTGGATAAAGTTGTACACCCCTGCAGGGTTAAATCTTTTCGAAAAGCCGTGTCCACGATTATGGACGACTTGGAAACCAGATTCAAAGATCATAGAGAACTTGAACCTAATCGTAATACTTGGCAAGTTAAGTAATGTGTGATTAAGGATGCTTCCTCATGGGTACGAGGGGGTGATCCTAGATAGGTTCAGATGACGATGATTCGGTGGATATCAAGAGATGATCAAAGTTGTAGATACCGTTCTCTTATCCCCTTTTAAAAATATTCTGATTAGTCGATATTATTCTCCCTCTTGTTTTACAAAACAAAGATGGCTTTATGCAAAATAACTCCATAAGCCATAAGTCTTGCAGAGTACACCCTGTACTAACCCTTGCTTCGTTTATACTTTTGCAGCTGAGTAAGTGTTACCATAAGAAGATGAGTTTTTCACGGCATCGACATTGATGAGTAGTTTGGAGTTCCCAATCGGCAGTCTGGGATCTATGGATTGGATGTAATCGTTATGCTTCAGGCCTCTTAGGCCATTTGTTAAGTTTGTTATATTTAATAGCATAATTTGCCTTCGGTTGTTTGATGTTTGTGGTCAGTGACCTATGCTTGTAATATTTTGGTTCTTTGCTCAGTTATGAGCTTGTGGTAATAAATTTTGTGTCGTAGGGTCATTGTTGTGTTATCAATTCTCTCTCTGTACACTTTTGAGATTTAGGTTAGGCTTATATCAGATAGAGGTCTGGAATTTGTCTAGCCCTAATCCCGGGGGTGTCACACCAAAATAATTTGGAAGGGAATCAATATAAAAGGAAAATGCAAATGATGGCAGAAATTTGTGAAAACAGACCAGGAGGTAAATATTGATTTTTTTTCAAAAAGCTTTTGTTGCTCAAATAAAAAAGTGCAAAACTAATGAAAGCTGGGTAACAACTTGGAGAACAAGCACAGAAAAATACAGCTCCATCCAAAGTACTGAGCTCCTTCACGAAATTTTACAATGCAGCACATAAATTTGTCCCAGGACAGCCACTTTTCACAACTCCTCTACTTCTCAAAAGTAGTTGATCTTGACACAAAAACCAAAACAAAAAGGATAAGGAGCGTTTATTACAGAGGTAATGACTTCTAAGAATCGACAAAACTATTGGGTTATCTCCCAAGAAGTATTTTTATTTAATGCCTTTAAGTTAGGCTTGATAGTTTCAAGGATGCTCACATAGGAGATAAATATGTGGAGTGAAAGAGAGCATCAAAAAGCAAATAGCCAACACATTTGAGTCTAACCCGCTTCCTATGCATGGGGTATCATGAGAAAACAAATTGTTGAAACAAAAATACACTAGCATAGGAAGACAAAACAAATGCAACTTCAGAGGTTTCAACACAAAACGGGGAAACTTAACATTATTGAGATGCATAAAACCATGTTTCCCTCTCTCATAATAACTTTCAGTAGCACTTTGAATAAATTTGACAATATAACTGTCACTGTCAACAACTTTATCATCAGAATGAGTATACTTACAATCACCAAAAAGAGGTCCAAGGTCATAAACCGGATCAATACAAGCAAGTTGTTCCATCCTGAAATCTTTATTAGGCAAGCTATTTTCACAAGGAGATTTAGCAAATTTGGAAAAATTAAACTCATAAGACTCTCCATCAAACTTAGTCAAAAAAAATTCCTTCCTACAATCTATAATAGCTCCACAAGTGTTCAACAAGGGTCTACCAAAAATGATAGGACAAGTTTTGCTGGCTGCTGAATTAAGCACTAGAAAATCAGCAGGATACTTAATCTTACCGCAGAGGACTTCCACATCTCTTACAATACCAATAGAGCAAATGGTTTCCTTATTAGCAAGGTGAATAACCACATCAATGTCCTCAAGCTCACAAGGACCAATTTCATGCATAATTTCCCTGTAAAGCTCATAAGGAATAACACTAGAACTAGCACCAGTATCACATAAACCATAATAGCAATGATCACTGATTCTAATAGAAAGCACAGGGACACTAGGTTTTCTAGCTTTACTAGGATGAGAAATAATTTTAGAAGCGTCTTCACAGGAGACAATGTGCTCATCCTCTATATTTCTAGTAACAAGATCTTTCACAATCGCTACCACGGGTTCAATATTCACTTGCTCATCAGGCTCCACGGTTTTCTTTGTACCTTTGTTATTCGCACTAATCATCATAGCATACTCCTTTACCTTAGCTGGGAAAGGTATTTTCTCAACATAAGGTTCTGGCAAAATATAATCAATAGTACAAACTTTAGTGCTTCTAACAGGAACATGACTAACAACATCTTTATAAGGTGCATGGTACTTATTCCACTTCTTTTTGGGAATTTCTATGTAAGAGTCAAAGGCTTTAAAACAATTGGCAATACTTTGGGAGTCAAGACCAAACTCATTACTAATATCATGGAAGTCATCAGTTCCCACAAAAGATTTTATGCATTCATAATCATAATTTATACCTGACTTTCTTCCTTTGTCATTCTCCCAAGCTTCAGTGTTCTCTTGAATATGGTCTAGTAGATACCATTTAGTTTCTTCCTTCATACGTGTGAATGATCCAGCATAAGAAGCATCTAGTAAATCTTTATCATGAAGAGAAAGCCTAGTATAAAAGTTATCGATAATAATATTGTTAGGGAGTTCATGAATAGGACATTTAAGCATTAGTAACTTCAATCTCCCCCAAGCTTGAGCTGTACTCTCTCCATCACGACGACAAAAGTTATATATCAGATTTCTATCCTTATGAATCTCAATGGGAGGATAAAATTTAGAATAAAAGAGAGGTACTATTTCCTCCAATTCCATGGATTGCCCATTCTTAAGCAGCTTATACCATTCTTCATCTCTCCCTTTCAAGGATATAGAGAGTAACTTCTTATTCACATGTTCAGTTGCGATACCTGCACACTTAAACAACCCTCATAATTCATGGATAAAAAGCAAATGGTCACCAGGGTGGACAGTTCCATCCCCTAAATAATAATTATCCATAACACGATCAACAATACTTGTAGGTATCTTAAAAGGATCTATCTCAATAGGCGGTGGTTCATCTACTACCCTAACAGTGGTTGTAGTTTTCCCAAACAGAAAACCAAGTGGGTTATCCATATTGGAAACAAGGTAACAAATAGAAATAAAAAGCAATACTCACAGTAGAAGTTTCCTTTACCATTTCCACTCTTCAATAGCGCTTCACTACCCAGCAACGGTGCCAGAAAATATTCTTGATGACCCACAAGTATAGGGGGTGTATCGCAGTACTTTCGATAAATAGGAGTGTCGATCCCAACGAGGAGCAGAAGGTGTTGACTAGTGGTATGGAGCAGTAAATCTCTGTAAATACTTAGCAAACGGATTTTTAGGGGTTTTCTGATAAAGCAAAGAAACAAAGAGCAAGTAATAAAGACAAAGGACAAACACAGCAAGTGGCCCAATCCTTTCTTAGCAAAGGACAAGCCGATGGAAATACTTATAAGGACCAAACGTTCTCGAGGACACATGGGAATACTGTCAAGTGCTTTCGCTTCAAATAGATGAGTAGTCTTCTTTGGTGTTGTAAGTGTTGTGTGGGTGAACCTGTGCTAATGTACCGACCTTACTTAGACTAATACATACTCGTGATTAACCCCCCTGCAAGCATCCGCAACTACAGGAAAGCAATTAAGATATAAACCTAACCACAACCTTAAAGCCTGAGAACCTACGCTCCTTTGTGCAATGGTGTCCTAATGGGGGTTTAGGTTTCTGTCACTCCGGCAACCCCAAAATTAGTAGCCAAATACACAATGCATTCCCCTAGGCCCATAAATGGTGAAGTATCATGTAGTCGACGTTCACATGACACCACTAGAACGATAGCACCACAACTTAAATACTAAACCATTGAATAATATCTCAACACAAATCCACTACTAACAACATGACTTCTCCCATGTCCTCAAGAACTAAACGAAATACTCACGAGACATCATATGGATCAATATCAAAGATGATATGGTAATGGATAACAATCTGAACATAAACAATAATCCAATGGTTCCACTCACAAGCATCAACTACAATAGTAATCAACACCGGGAAAGTTTCCCCTAAGAACTATGCAAGTATTCAACACAGTTGTTATAGCAGGATGGAGTGGTGATGATGGTGCTAGTGGAGATGATGGTGTGGATGATGTTGGTTATCCCGATGAAGCCTAGCTTGATGATGGTGTTGATGGCGATGATCTCCCCTCTCCGGGAAGGAAATTCCCTGGCAGAAATCTGTCTGTCGGAGAGCTCTTTATCTCTCGGTGTTTTCCGCCCCGCAGAGGCGGCGGAATCTTTCTATGGTCGCTCCCTTTGTTTTAGGGTTTCGAGGAGAAGATATAGGCGAGAGGTCGGAGTCGGAGGCCAGCCAGGTGGGCCACACCCCCTCTAGGCGCGGCCTAGGGGTGGCCCATGCCTAGGGGTGTGGGCCCTCTGTGGCCCATCTCCGCCTCCCCTTCTGTCTTCCTTCGTCTTCTGGGAAAATATGATTTTCCATAATTTTCTGGTATTTTTCTGATCTTCACGAAATTGCATCATAACACCTCTTTTTCCACAAAATCCTGACTCCGGTAGTTCATCCTCCAAGAATCATCCAACATGCAAAAATGGATGAAAAGACATAAGTAACACCTCTTAATAAGAAATATATTAATGAATAGAGGCAAATTATGATATAGAATGGTGACGCAAATTGGACGTATCAAGATTGCATCCCTAAAAAATTCTCTAGAAGAAGAGGAAGAGGATTGTGTTTCTCTTGAAGAGATACTTGAGTCTATTGAGGAGTCACATGAAGAAGTGGTGACAAAGCTTGTTAAGGAACGTGACAATGTAGTAGCCAAAGCAAAGAAACTAAAGAAAGAAAAGGTTGACTTTGGGGATGCTCATGCTAGACTCTTCGAGGAACTGGAGAAACTTGACATTGACCATAAGTCTTTGAAAGTGAATTCTCTGTTCTCAATGAGTCACATGATCAGCTCCAAATTCGATTGACCAAATATGATGTTCCTAGCACATCTAAATCAACATATATTCATAAGGAAAATGCTAGGGTGGAAGATGATCTTGTCAAAGACTCCACTCCCAAAGGTAAGGGTGTTCTTGATGATATTCTTGGCAAGCAAAGATCAAATCTTGGAAAAGGAGGACGTGGCTATGTTTCCAAGTCCAAGAAGAAGAAGAACAAGAAGAAGAAGAAGAAGAAGAAGAAGAAGAAGACCAAGAGTGAACAAGCAAATACAAGCACCATTGAGAAGAACATCACAAAAGACAAAACTGACCATATTGGTTTTGCAGGGTCTAAACATCCTAATTATGAACTATTTTGTGATTACTATGGTGATGTCTATGCTAATTATGTTGGTCCTTTTGATGAATCTGTTGCTTGGTCTATTTGGGTTCCAAAGACCCTTGTTACTAACATGAGAGGACCCATTGAAAAATGGGTACCTAAAACCAAGAAGTAATTCTCTTGCAGGGCTATGCTTCCGGTGGTTCTAAATGGGTGCTGGACAGTGGGTGCACTAGTCATATGACCGGAAGCAAAGAGATCATCACGGAGATGAGACCCAATCATGATCATATTACAGTCTCCTATGGTGATAATTTTAAATCTGAGGTATTGGGTCTTGGCAAGGTAGTGGTTGCCCACGATATCTCTCTCGTGGACGTCATGTTTGTTGAGACCCTCGGTTATAATTTACTTTCTGTTCATGCCCTTGGTAAGATGGGCTTTGTTGTTTTTATTGATGGTGATTTAGTGGTACTCTTGTGGAGCTAGTCTCTAAAGGTCGCTTTCGTTGGGTACGTCGAAAATGACTTGTATGTGGTGGACTTTCTGGGGAAAACCACTGCCGGTCCGATGTGCTTATTTGGAAAGGCCGACGTGGGTTGGTTATGGAATCGCCGTCTAGCCCATGTCAACATGAGAACTTTGCAAAGTCTTCACAAGGGTGGCCACATCCTTGGACTAAAAGACAATGTTTCCTTTGCCAAAGATCGTGTTTGCAGGGCATGTGTTGAAGGCAAGATGCACGACTCTCCCCACAAGAGGAAAACTATTGTTTCCTCAAAGAGGATCTTGGTATTACTTCATGTGGACTTATTTGGTCCTCCATCTCATGCTAGCCTCAGTGGGAAGAAATATTGCTTGGTGATAGTCGATGATTACTCAAGATACACTTGGGTCCATTTCTACAAGCTAAAGAGTGAGACTCAACAAACTGTCATTGATTTCGCCAATGAGGTCTAGCGCCAACACAATGTCCCCATATTGGCAATAAGAAGTGACAATGGATCCAAGTTCAAGAACTACACATTAAATGAATTTCTAAGTGAGGAGGGGATAAGACATCAATATTCCACTGCGTACACCCCTCAACAAAATGGTGTAGCCGAGAGGAAGAACCGTACTCTGATGGATACGGCTAGATCAATGTTGGCTGAATTCAAGTCACCATACAACTTTTGGGCTGAAGCCATATCTACCACTTGTCATTCATCAAATCGGCTCTACCTCCGCAAGATTTTGGACAAAACACCATATGAAATACTTACCGGTAACAAGCCCAACATATCATATTTCCTGGTATTCGGTTGTAAGTGTTTCTTTCTCATCAAAGGAGTTCATTTGTCTAAATTTGAGTCTAAGGCTTTAGAGGGTATTTTTGTTGGTTACGGTGCCGAATCCCACACTTACAGAGTCTACAACAAGCTCTCCGGAATTGTTGTCGAATCTTGTAGTGTGGAATTCGATGAAAATGATGGCTCCCATGTGGGGCAAGTTGATGTTTGTGATGCAGATGTTGAAATACCCCAAGATGCCATAAGAAGAATGTGCGTGGGATTTTTCTGCCCCATTGAGGAACCCCTTGTGGCAGATCGGGAAGGACAATGCTCCACTCAAGTGGAGCCCTCATCTACACAAGATCAACAAGACCCTACTGCTGGAGAAACTACTACACCAACACCACAACCTCCTGAAGATCATCTGTCTTCTGGGCAAAATGGTAGTCCCAGACCGGACAATCCGTCCCCTCCAAGGGGCGTACTATCCGCCCCTGGCACTCCAACACGCTCCAGGGGAAATCAACACGAGCAGAAAAGTTCTAAAAATCCCAGGCCGGATTCTCCGGCCCCAAGGGGAGGATTATCCGGCCCTAGCACTCCAAGTCATGTCAGGGCAATTAGGAAGAAGAAACTAAAGCCTAAACTCCTAGGCCAGATTGTCCGGCCCCACCTAGGGGCGGATTATCCGGCCCTGAAGATCTAGAACAGCAATAGCCTCCTATTATGAGTACAGATCAAGGTCAAGGAGTGGCCAAGACAAGGATCCAAATGTTGAAGTAACTCCTCCAAGAAACAATAAAGAAATTGAAGCTCGTCGCAAAGCTCGTGCTGATCGGAACCTTGAGTTAAGGGGCCACACTCTTGACAAGGTTGTAGGTGATCTAAGAAGAAGAGTGTCTACTAGAAGAGAACTTGCTATCTTATGTGATCATCAAGCACATATATCAATGGTAGAATGTAACATCCCAGCATTACAGCTTAGATATAAGCTGAACATAGTTGTGTGCATTGCATTCATGCATAGAAAATCCGAATAATTTCCGTGCTTTTGAACAAAACTTGTCAAAGTGATTGAAGCTTCTCTCAACTTGATGGAATTGAAGTAGATCATCAAGTTGACTATGATAAGTTTCAATATGACCTTTGCTAAAACATTATCTTTGGGAAAAGGAGATTTGATCTAAGGGTAGATCAAATGTAATATAATTAAACCCTAATACATTGCTTAATGATTAATATCTCATCCTTAGGTGATCACATCCTAGTATTATTTACAACAACTCATGAATACTAAGTTAAGAATACAATTCAAGTAACAAGAATTTAATAACTAACTCTTTACCTATCTCTTCTCATATATTTCTACCATGAGTATCATGGTAATACCTAACCTTAACTCTTTAATGAGATTGAGTAGGAAAGAAACCAAGTCAAGATCATTCATCATATACCTTTCTTTCCATATTAATCGGTATCATCTCTATTGAATCTTACTCTCATATTCATTGTTCATCAATATTGGGTAATCAACTATTGATTCACCAATTCTTAAACCATCAATTCTTGATCTATCAACTCTTGTCCTTATCATAGCATTCACCTAAGGCCTATAAAGAAAGAAGTAAGAAGATGTAGGTGGTAATGCTAGATTTAAATATCATCTATAGGATGGGAATGTTGGAAGATAATAAGATCAATATAATAGTTGATGAAGTTAACTCACTCCTGAAATGATAGAAGAGTTATATGGACTATATATTTGTATGGTAACAAAGAATATTACAAGGATGAATATTGAAGATAGTTACCAAGGAGAAATCCTATTGGATCAAGTAGGTATAGTCAATGAATACTATCTCTTAGTCCAGTAGAGATAAATAGAAGATAATTATAATACAACTGTAATGTTGTATTGATGAAGCCTTGGTTAGCCAACTGGAAACCTAAACCATAAAGGATCAAAGGATTATAATGATCATGCTTTAGTCACCAAGATAGAATGCTTATATCATGTATAAGTGACAATGGTGGATAAAACATGATTGGACCCTAGTATAGATATGTTATTCTAAGTTAGCCATGACAAGTCACCATGATATAATTTGAAGTTTGAGTATAAGATATGGGAGTCAAGTAGAGATAAGATAGTATGATTAGGATGATGTTAGAGCAACATTGAATTATATATGTAGTATTTTCCTCTTGGGAAATACTAAACACTTGAGGTGAAGTAGGATTTGATATATATACATCTACTGAAGTAATGTTGGTGATGGATGATAAAGGAAGAGTATGAATAGAGGCAACTGTAACCATTTGTTGGATTGGAGATTATTAGTAGTAGAATAGTTTGATAACCAAGTATAGATATGAGAAGATTATGAAAAACTTTAGTGTCAAGATCATTGGATTTACAAATGGATTTAGAAGCATAAAAGGTGGATAAGAATATTCTTGTGCAGTAAAACTCATTATGTTAACACATGATGATGGATATGAAGGAGTAGTATATCTAGGAAAGGAATTCTTTAAGTAGAAGTCAAGAATTATGAATTATGGAAGATAGGAATTCTTGGTAAAACATTCAACCTTAAATCTGTAATCAAACTTATTATCTATTTTGTCTATTGGATCAATCATCTTATTTCCATAATGCTATATAGGAATATTTTCCTATAGTAAATCACTTAAGCACATCTTTGTCATTCCCAATTACCATAACCATACGTGCTTAGGAGTATCTTTATCAAAACCTTTCCATAAGACATTCCAGAAAATAACTTTCTGTTTTAAAGAGTGATATCATTAAAGATCACAAACATTAAGACAATGTGTTTTAGCCAATAATCTTTACCCACATCAACAAAAGAATATAAGTATATTAAGAACCCTAAAACCCTAGGGTAAGAATTTACAATTAAAGCCCTAACTCCTATGTTAGTAATAATAAAATATATACATTGCTATTTCCTAAATTCATGGGAATAATATTAATCATATTAATTCCCTAGAACTATATGTATCATATAAAAAATGAAATGAAAGATCACCATATAAAAATTCCCTTAAAAATATAAGCTAATGGAAATCAAATCTCATGAGTTAATAGTAATGCATTATTTAATAAGTTTATGATATATTATATTAATTGAATTCATAACAAAAGCTCTACTAATATTAAAGAAAAAGCACTTATATAAGAAAATAAAGAAACTCTAAACAATATATAATAAAAGATCACAAAAAGGATTTTAAATACACTACATTTTTGCTGCAGTTCTTTAACAAGTAAATTCTAAAAAGAAAATTGCCAACAAATGTGAAGATATAAATCTGAAAAGCAAAACAGAAAACAAAAGAGAAAATATTAACAAAAAACAAAACCAAACCAAAGCCCATCTTTTATTCACCGCTCTGAGCAACCAGCAGTAGCAGACTTGCTCGCTTCCCTATGGCCCACCTAGCCCAACACCAGCCCAACAAAAGCCCATACCCCTTCAGAGCCTTTTGCTCGTCATCGTCTTTGTCGACGACGCGCAGCAGCTCGCCGGACGTCAGCAATGCCGTCCGCCGTCGTCGGTGCGCCAAGATCCGCGTCGCCGCTCTCCGGCGCATATAAAAACCATCTGTCGCCATCGAGAAGAACCCTAGCACGCCACTTTCTTCTTATCCTCTCTCTTCCGCTTCGGGTAGCAAACCCAAGCTCGCTGGAATTATCGTTGTCGCCATTGCTAACCGCCCCTCGCCTCTCTGAAGGCACCAAAGGATACACCGGGGTGTTCTCGTTCACCGCAGACAAAGAGCGCAAGCAGGCACGCATCAAATCATCGGGAATCAAACTCTGCCTTCCGTCAGCCTCCGTAGCCATTATCTTCGATTCGCTGCCATACGACCTCCCCGAGCTTCACCGACTCCTTCATCCACTTTCTGGTGAGCCTCTGTTGCTCGGTCACCCTGTCTCTTGCTTGTTCTCGGCCCGGTTTGTTTTCCCGATGAGCATCTGCCACCGCCGCCGTTAGCCACCGTCGAAACTACTGTTCTGGCGACCACATAGGGGCGGCGCTACCACCACTTGAATCGCCTCTGCCTTCTCTTTCCAATAAGCCCAAGTACAATTATGTGCGCGCACTAATTCGCTGGCTTGATCATCAACCAGAGAGGATCAAACATGAGTGACGTCAGCGTGACATCACGCTGATGTCATATTCATATTTTTATCATTTTAGAAATTGTGATAGTGTTTTCTGTAATAAATAAAAACATTAGAGATGACATGGCAAAGGTCCCACCAGTCAGAGACTGTGGTAGGATTAGCTCTGGTGAGAAAAACCCCTCACTTCATGCTGACATCAGCATTACCTAATAAACACATTTAGTTATTTAATTAAAAATTCACAAAATGATTAAACCTTATAAAATCAATAACTTTTGTTTTATAATTCAGAAAATTATGTGTAATATATGAAAAAAATTAGAAAAATAAAATCTATAACATTAAACTATTATTAAACATTGTTATGTTGACTATTCAAATAATGTTATTTAATCAAGAATTTATAAGTAATACAACTTTGAAAATTCATATTTTAATTTTGGTAAATATTAAAAATATAAATAAAATACCAAAAATCTTAGAAAAATAAGAACTATAATTTAAAACTATAATCATGCATTATTATTTCACTTAATTAAATATTTGTTATTTATTAAGTATTTATAAAGTAATAAATCTTATAAAAATCATATCTTATTATTTATAAATCACAAAAATAAGTGTAATATACCAAAATAATCACAAAAATAATACCTACATGTTAAAAATATAATATTCCACCTTTGAGGTAAATAAAAAAATTTAACACTTTAATAACTTGAAATTAAAACCTACTTCCTTAGCTAATAATTCATTTAAGGGTAAATAAAAAATAGTTAATATTCCTAAAATTGCCAATTTAGGTCTAATAAGTAATACTAGTATTAAATATTTATAATATAAAGTCAAATTGGTCCAACACATTTTAAATACAATTTTATTGAATTATCCTTCAACCATATGTGTAGTTTATTTTCTAAAAAGATTTTTAACAATTATAAAATCTTCAAGAATGATATTTTAACCAAATAAAATCTTTTACCATTGTTTCACTCACAACTTTATAATGGACTAAATCCAAAGATAATTCATAAGTAGTAAATAATATTGTTTACTTATTCACGAGCCATAACCATACCCTTATAAGGAGATAAATCCTTTTATACATTTATAAGGTTAGGAAACCACTATTCAAATAGAAGTGTTACCACTCTTAAAGTATCCTTAGGGAAACATTATGAAGTGAACAAAATACAAATATCATAAGCATTACACCCTAAGTTCATCTATGTTTTTAAAGTTAACTTTAGTCTACAAGACTTTAAATATAATGTTAAAGACTTTATTATTTGTTTTATAGTTAACTTTGGTATATTATAATTAAGTCATAAAGCATCTCAAGTCCAGACTATTCAAGCAAGCATAAACAACATCAACCACATTCTATTAACCATAAGGATTGTTTAAATCCTAATAAAGAAATCTTTTCTTCAAAAGTTATTCGTTTTGCCACTTCAGTCAACAGATGACAATTAATCGTAATCACATTACTTTATACTTTACTTGTATATTAGGATTGATAACACTTAAGTTCTTTAAAAGTGCCATTACTTGTAAAGTAAAATTTGAAGATAAACAATTATAATGTAAGCAATCTTGAGTAACATTTCACGTTGGTGTGTATATCATTGTTTTATATTATTATAATTACATGTTGTTTCACACGCACTCACAAGCCTTAACAAGAAACACAAATGTGAAACTTATCTAAAAGTACAACACATTCTAACAGGAACCATTTCCAGTTTCCAAACTCTAGATCAACGTTATCCCCGGGATTCACGTTTATCAATTGCATTACATTACTTATGCATAATAGCATCTTGCTTCTTTAAACATTAGTCCTTACCGGACCAATGATGCTGATTTCAGATATTGGGTCTTATATTGTCTTGAAGACCGTGAGTGCATAATATTCCAATCACAAAAGGCAAGTTCATACTTGCTCATGTCCTTTGATTATTTTCTGTTAAGTATTTTGCAAATCCAATGTTGTCATCACCTGCATTTGAAAAAGGTCAGAAAACACTATTTTCATAATAATATGATTATAGGTTATTTAGCGTGAGGTAATAACCTACTGTAGAAGTTCTGGTGGTAAAGGAACATATTATCTAGGACTTAACAACCAATGTCACCAGTGATTCTTGTGCCGTATATTATGCGTTGACCATGAGATTTGGAATGGGACGGAGAAGTCAGCTGTATTTTTTCCCTCTCGCATGGAGCCGGATGTGCGGGTCGTGGATGTTATCACTCGTAGCATGCATATTAATTGGTAATTCGTAGAGGATATGCAGCATATGGGTGGGAACCCTCAACGTCCCACGATAGTTCCGGCATTTGAACGGTCTGTACTGCCAATTGCCGTAATTCAATATGTGGGCTGGCATACACCAAGGAGACATGCATGGTCATGGAGAAGGCAGTGATTGGCTTGGATCTTAGGTTGGTCCTCAAACCAAGGAAGTTTGAACAGGGACATACTCCCGGTCGTGCAAAAAAACCTAAGGTCTCTCATGGGTAAAGTGACGCACCTCTGCAGAGTGTAAGAACTGTAACTTGTTACTCCCTGTTCCGGGAAGGAGCTATGAACGCGGTGGGAAAGGAACTCCATGAAAGTTCTGGTAAACCCGTGAAGGTTGACGGACATAGCTTTTCAGAATAAAAGCAACCTTTGAAGAAATGTTTATGAAAACCTGCATTGCCTACGACCTATGGTCTCTGGCTATAGATATAGTGCATCAAACACTCCTTTTCTAGTGAACTTTCTAAGTACGCTCGTACTCAACATAGATTCTTAACCCTTGCTAGATTCTGAAGCCAATATAGACGGCATCTACATCAACTTCTACTCGAGGAAGTCTTCATCAACAGTTCAAGTCTTCAATAAAGTAAAGAAAGTCAACATATACATCAACTCAAGTGAAGACGAAGTTACTGATTAGTTAGGAGTACAATCTCTAGCCATCGAACCTATTTCTATAGTGTATTGCAATAGCAGCAATGCCAGACCAATAGTGCAGATACTAGTCTGATTAGTATGATAGTTTTGAGTTGTTTATTTCTGATTCTTCTTTGGAAGAAGTTTCTTTCTCTCTCTTTAACCTAGAGTGTTCTCTGGATCTTGTGTAAAGAGTTGAGTTGTAACCTATAGTCATGTCTTGAACATGCTGTGTTTCTGTTGTACCACTCTGAGGGATGTAATACTAGTGAACGGTGTTTCATTGGTGTTATATCAACGACTATAGTGTACTACATCATGCAGTGGTATGCTGGGTCACCGCATAGAACCAAAGAAGGTCTTTGATGCTCTTGAATATCCAGATTGGTGGTTGCAATGCATGAAGAACTGAATAACTTTGAGTGTAACAAAGTTTGGAAGCTCGTGGAAAAAACCCAAAGAGTGCCGCAATGTTATCGGCACAAAGTGGATTTTCGAAAACAAGCAAGATGAAAATGGCATTGTTGTAAGGAATAAGGCAAGGCTGGTGGCTCAAGGAATCTCTCAAGTGGAAGGCATTGATTTCGGTGAAACCTATGCTCCGGTGGCTCGCCTTGAATCCATCCATATCCTTCTTGCTTATGTTGCTCATCATAATTTTAAATTACAGCAAATGGATGTTAAGAGTGTGTTTCTTAATGGTCCTCTACATGAGTTGGTATATGTTAAGCAACCCCCAGGCTTTGAGGATCCCAAATTTCTGAACCATGTCTACAAACATGCGTGGTATGAGCACCTTAAAGAGCTTTTGTTAGACCATGGATTCAAAGTTGGGCAAATCGATCCCACTCTTTTTACTAAGAAGGTTAATGGGGAGCTTTTTGTATGCCAACTATATGTAGACGATATTATTTTTGGCTCTACTAACCAAGCTTTTAATGATGAATTTTCAAAGCTTATGACTGACAGGTTTGAGATGTCTATGATGTGAGAATTAAGGTTCTTTCTTGGATTCAAGATCAAGCAACTTAGAGAGGGAACCTTCATTAATCAAGATAAATACATCCAAGACATGCTCAAGAGGTTCAAGATGACGGATCTCAATGGCTTTGCTACTCCAATGAAAACTAAATTTCATCTTGAGCTTAATCCAAAGGGTAAAGATGTGGACCAAAAGGTATACCGATCCATGATTGGCTCTATCCTTTACCTTTGCGCATCTAGACCCGATATCGTGTTGAGTGTAGGAGTGTGTGCAAGGTACCAAGCCGCTCCTAAAAAAATCCACTTAGTGGCGGCCAAGAGAATCTACAGATATTTGGTTCATTCCCCAAATTTTGGTTTATGGTATCCCAAAGGCTCTAGATTCTCTCTATGTGGATATACTGATTTAGATTAGGCTGGTGACAAATATGATCGAAAATCAACTTCTGGTGCATGTCAATTCTTGGGCAGGTCTCTAGTGTGTTAGTCTTCAAAGAAACAAAATTGCATATCACTCTCAACCGCCAAAGCTGAATATGTTGCTGCTGCAAGTGCTTGTACACAATTATAATGGATGAGGCAAACTTTAAAGGAATATGGTGTCAATTGTGACAAAGTGCCTCTTTATGCGATAATGAAAGTTCTATTAAAATTGCTTACAATTCGGTGCAGCATACAAGGACAAAACATATTGAGATTCGCAATCATTTCATTCGGGATCATGTTGCTCATGGCAATATTGTGCTATCTTTTGTGAGCACAAAGAACCAGCTTGCTGATATTTTCATGAAGCCACTTGATGAAGCTAGGTTTTGTTATTTGAGGAATGAGTTAAATATCATAGATTCAAGGAGCTTGGATTGACTACCCTTGCATACTCACTTGCACTTCCTCATGTATTTGGTTTAGATGCGGGCATAGGCATAGGGGAGGGTGGTCCTAATTGATTGGGCTAACCCTCCCCCCATAATGCCGAAAGCAAGAAAAATCATTTCCCTTAATATCATTTTGTGATATGTGGGTCACGATGAGCATTGGTTTTGAACTCAAGATACATCTTCGTGGTGTCATGCCATGCGCTCCAACATGGTGGCTTCGGCCATCGCCCTCTTCCTTGAGAAGAGTTGGTTCCTATTAGCTCTTTTTGGATTTTCTTGCATATCTTTTGCTCTTATGGAAAACACAACCAATCTTGGCTTTTAGTTGATTTGTTCTTGCAATTTTGGGTGTGTAGTACCATCTTAGTTTGGTGATCTTCTGGGGCGCTAGCATCGCTCTTCTTCCTTTTTGGCATTTCAATGCCAAAGGGGAGAAGTAGTTCTATTTAGGTCTCGGATTTGCATGGGTCAGGCACAAGCATTTGCTTTTTTATCATTCGTTTTCTCTATCGGTTGCTTATTCTCTTTTAGTGTTGAACTATTTGTGTTTGGCTTTGTATGAGACTATGTCGTGTGTGGCACTTTTGTTTACCTCGTGTGAAATTATGTGTAGAATTCTAGAATTCTGGATTTATCTTGTGGAACTATCCGTATGGAATTATCTTGATGTCATATGGAATTATGGAGTTATCTATTTATTACATCAATATGGTGGGATATGTTCGAGGCTTAATATTCTCACTCTTTATATTGGCTATTTCACATCCCGGTATGCCATATGTTTCCTAACTCATTCTTGTTATATCCGTCAATATTATGAAATTGGCTTGTTCCTTAGTGTTTGCATTTGTACTCAAATGCAAATTATTAATATGCACACATTTAGGGGGAGCCTCTTTAATTTCTTGAAGATGATGTTAGTAGGTTTCATTGCAAATCCTAGTATTGTCATCTAACACCAAAAAGGGAGAGATTGAAAGAATATTTCATGATCCCTAGTGTTTTGTGTGTTAGATAACAATACCAAGGATTATTTAATGTGTGTTGAAGTTTTTAAGATCTTAACTGTCACATCCCAAAATTTTCCAAATTTTGAAATGTGAAAAATAAATAAACAAAATAAACAATTGTTGATTTTTAGGGTGAGAAGAAACTTTTTGATTCCAATTGGAAACATCCAAACCTATTTTGATCAAATAAATCCTAAAGGGATTTAAAAAGATAAACAAATAATAAATAAATTTATAATAGTTGGAATTACTATTTTTAGATCTTTTAATAAAAAGATTTGATTTTCAAAAGAAAAGATAGAATTATAAATAAGGATTATTTTATAGAGCCAAATTAAATCTTGGCCAAGCTTTTGAAATAAAATGTTTTGTTTTGATTAAAAGAGTAAAGGTTTATTTAAATAAAATAATGAGGATTTATTAATATCCAATTTTATTAAAGTAAAGGCTTTTCCTTTTTAATTAAACACTAAAACATGTTAATTTATTTTAAAAAAAGATTTCCAAGTGTTTTATATTTTCAAATGAAACCTACTGAAAATGTTTTGGAATTATTTGGATTTCAAATAGAGTTTTTAAATAAATTAAACCCGATTTGAATTAATGACTAATGTCTATTTATTTAATTATTAATGGATCCTAAAAAGAATAAAAATTTATTTTGTTTTGGACTTTGATTTGTGTTGTTAAACAGAATTAAAATCTACACAAAGTTTAGCAAAGGTTTGAATTCATTTGGGTGTTTGAATTGTTTGAATAAAATCAAAACCGAATTCAAATTAGAAAAAGAAAAGGCTTCGGTATAAAAAAATGAAACAAACACGACCCAACCCAACAGGCCCAGCAAGGCCCAGTCCAGCCCAACTAACCCCTCCCCGCAGTGAACCGTTTTCACTGAATCTCGCACCCACACAGTCACTAACACAGAGGCCCCACTCCCACTCTCTCTCTCTCATGACGGCGGACCCCATGCCTCGTCATATCATCAACCCCGGCCCTGCTTCCTTGTTCGCCGTCGTTCTGCCGTGAGTTAATCCCGTTAAATTCGAGTAAATGGCTGACTTAATCCTCGCAGTGACCATGCTCGTTAAATCGCCTCGCCCTCCTCTCTCTTTCCCCCCAAATAGCGCCTCCCTCGCCTAGTTGCTCTAATTCGAGCTCGCATTCCACTGTCTCCGACGACGTCCCAGAGCAATTCCGGCCACACCCCACCACCCCTCTCCTTCCTCTGCACGCGAGCTAGCTCCCCACCTCCTGGCGCATCTCCCCGTGCCACTCGTTCGCCTCTCAGCGTCACTGGCCTCGGCCGACGAAGTTCCCTGGTAAGCCTCGACCGCCCCAGTGCCTCTTGTTGATGCTCCCATCACCCCCAGATCAGTACGCGTCTAACTGTGCCCCTACCTTGCCTTAGGGCGACCTACAGCCTCACCTTCGACAGCAAACAGAGCCGCTCGTCGTCAGGAGCTACTCCGGCGAGCAATCTCCGCCGTTCCTGAGCGCCCCTTGCCAAAACGACCACACGTTGAGCTTCAGCATCTCCCTGCGATCACGGTGAGCATCCCCGTTACCTCCCTTGCGTCCTGTATCGCCGGCACCACCGCGAGCAGAGCGTGCTCCGCCGATCACGCCGCCGCCCATCCCTGGTCAACCTCACTGCAGCCGTTGGATCATCATCTAGTGGCTACGATATAACAACTTAGCGAAGAGGTATCAGTTGATCTACACCGTGTGATCTAAAAGATATCCTATGGTCTGTAACAGTCGATCCAAACGAAACGGTACCGGCCAGTAGAAACGCGCCACGTGGACGAAGTTTAGTTTAAAAACAAAAATAGAATCTGATTGAATTGCAAACTTGTAAAATTCATAACTTTAGTTCTACACGTCCAAATTTTGCAAATTTTATATCAATGGAATCAGTAGAACAAGTACTTTGCAACCATGAACGTTTTTTAATGATTTGCTTCTCGAAAATTGGTTGAAATTGCAGAAACTTGTGTAGGCTTATTTTGAATATAAAATTGTTCTAGATATAATTTTAATGTGAAATCTTTGCAAAATGGTTTGTTGTGAACCTACTGACCCTAGGAACCAACTTTTGGAGTTAAAAATGTATTTTGTGAAGGTAAAGAATAAATAATTGAATTAGCTCATTTCTAGTCAAATAAAAATATGGATTTTGGTTTAGAATTGAATCTTGAGTAAAACCCTTGGGAAATGTTTTGATTCAAACCTTCTGACCCTAAACACCAAGTTTTGAGAATTAAAATATATTTGGTGAAACCTTTAAAGATTATTGCTTTTCTGAAAGCATTTTCAACCACATAAAATATTAATTTGATTTAGAAATGGTTTATAGATAAAACCTTTTGCAAATGGTTTTACCACTTTAGTAAATGACCACTTTTGAACTTTATAATGTTTTGAGCCTAGTAGAAACCACTTTTGCAAGTAAAACTATCTTCTGCATGCTTGCATGCATGACCTTGTTTCTATTATTTTATGTGTGATAAATTGGTTGGAATGCTAGTTGAATCTATGTTTGCTTGATTGAATTGTAGTGAAGATTAGAAGAGTGTGATATTTGCAAGATCAAGAAGTGAACCATCATTCTCTACTAAAAAGGCAAGTGACACTATCATCCAAGTCCTACTAATTTCATTGCATTTAGTGGATTTTTTGTAACATGCATGGAAAGGACTACTATACTTTATGCTATGCTAAATCCTAATAGGATGCCCTTATATAATTCCTTAGTGGAATCATTGTAGTTGTAGTATGCTTAGCCTTGCTATATGTTTGGAATAGGATACATGTTATGATTATATGAAGAGTTGAAAAGACATGTTTTATATAATAAAACAAGTACTCAATGAACCACCTGGGTGGACAAGGATATTGGAGGTTGGACAAGGTGGCAACAAAAAGAACCATGTTTATATGGCTATCTCTTTTGTATGTGCACTAGAAGAAAACCACCCAGGGACTTAGAGATTGAACATGTTTCTCGTACAGTGGCTTCCGTGTACAACCACATGCTAAATGGGCTCTGGCTTAGTCAACTACATAGTGGAAGACCCATGCATTGGCATCTTCAGGTTAACTAGAATTGTGTAAGGGAACTTGAAACCTTACATTGGTGCTTGGATGACAAGCTAGCATTGTGTATTGGGAGGACTTCTATGTAAAGACTTTGTCACATTCTCAATCTGCCAGTACTCCATTTTGGTGAGTACTTATCCAGCGGCCACTGGTGGCATCAAGATGAGAGTGTGTCATGTGGGTAAAGTGTACAACTTCTGCAGAAGATCAAAATTCTAAGTACTTAGCCGTGTCCCCGGTTATGGACAATACTGAGCAACTAAGGCCTGAAGCTATGGAAGATCTCAACATTCCAATTTCTCAAAGTAAAACTTGATGGTGACAACAAGGGATTAGAAGCACTTGGAGTTTTCCAAGAAGTTCAGAAAGATTTGACAAAGATCAAAAACTATTTTGAAAAGATAGGATAAAACTATATTGCTTTCTGCAAAAGAGCCTAAACCCTACTTAGCCAAATATACATGTAATGATAGGATCCACTTATTTCTACAAAATAGTGAAACTTGCCAATACAATTCAAATGTATTGACCCTTGTGGCTGCAACTTATTATGTTGCAGGTTGTTTGATGTTAGTGAAGTGTGTTGAATAGGATTACAAGTCTACAACCAACATGACTGCCTGTGGCACTTTGAAGATGAAGGACTCCATGCTTTATAGATATTCTGTTGCACTGTAATGAGATAGCCAAATGAGCTATGTAAGATGTAATGAATTATTTTATTCCTGGTTATAAAGTGGTATTATGACCTTTGTTTCTTGATATTACATCTTAACTGTGGATGCTAGCTATTGATCCAGGGACTAGCATTGTAAACACAGGGATCTCTACCTTATTAAAGGTTGGTGACCTTACAGATGGTATCAGAGCACTGTGTTGCCTGTAGAATTGTAACCCTAGGATTGGACAAAACCCTTAGAAAAATATAGGAGTTGTATTTGTTCCAAAATTTATTTACAAACAATCTTGTAAACTCTTTTCTCAACCATTTTGGTTTTGATTCTACATCTCTTCTATTTCAAACTTGATGGACAAAACCTACACCATGGCCAAAGACTTCACCATGTGCAAAGGATTTCATTAACTCTAATGACTTCAACATCTTCAAGTAATTTCAACTTTAGTTTCACCAAGGACTTCAACTTAGACATCACTAAGGACTACAAGTGAAAAACCCAGAGACATTAGATTGCCTACCAAAAACATTGACATCATGTTAGTGTATGGATCATATTGACCTATGAGGTATGACCATACCAAGTTAAATATTTCAAGAAAACTTGTTGTTCCCTTCAACTCATGAATTAAGCTCATAAGTTGTTAAGTGGATAGTTGCTTGTTGATTGCTTGATTGTTTGATTGAACTTGGTTGGTTTGAGTTGTGTGTTAGAATTTCTTAAAAACCTATCCACCAATACTTATCCCTATCAAACCAACAGATGCCTCCCCGTCGTGCCAACCCCAACCAAAACAACGACAACATCACTCCCGAGATGCAATAGTTGATGACAGGCCAAACTCAAATGATGCAGATGATGACCACACTCATACAGAATCAGAACAACAACAACAACAACAACAACAACAACAACAATCAGAATGATCCTCCAGCACTTGACATGCTCACCAAGTTTCTGAAACTTAGGTCTGCAAGGTTCTCTGGAACAACTGACCCAATGTAGCCGATGATTGGTTACGTTCGGTGAATAAGGACTTAGTGACTGTTGGTTGCACCGATGAAGAAAAAGTTAGGTTTGCAGCATTTCTACTTGAAGGACCAGCATCAACATGGTGGGACAACTTTCAGATCACCACTCCCCTTGAGGATGTGACTTGGGCTATTTTTGAGGATGGATTCAGAACAACTCACATCTCACCTGGAGTGATGCACTTGAAGAAAAAGGAGTTCCACAATCTGAAACAACGTCACCTCAGTGTGGCTGAGTATATTGAAGAATTCAACAATCTGGCACGCTATGCACCGGATGAAGTTGATACAGATGCTAAGAGAAAGGAGAAATTCCTTGAAGGACTTAATGATGAGTTGAACCTGCAGCTATCTGTTGCCTATGTCCCAACTTATCAATCACTCTGTGACAAAGCCACTATATTGGAAAACAAGATGAATCAAGTTGAGAACATAAAGAGGAAGCATAAACTCAAGAATCACTCAGGATCACCACAAAAGAAGCGATCATTCAAAAAGAGCAATGAAGATTCTGAACCACATCAGCATCACCACAACAACAATGGAAGTGATAATAATGCAAATGATACTGACAATGGAGATAACCTTGGTTAGAACCAACATGACACTTTCAGGAAGAAAGATATTAGCCAGTTGCAGTGCTATAATTGCAAGGAACTTGGACACTATGCATCAGACTGTCCTAAGAAGGAAAAGAACAAGGATACTAGAGGAGCCAATGGACATGACTCCAATGTGACCCAGAAAGGACATGTGAACCACATTGACATGAATGGAAACTTTGAAGAGATAGAAGAAGTGGATGTCAGAAACTAGTTAACTCAGAAGAGTCAAATAAGGATTCCCATGTCTGGATATCAAGTGTTGAACCCATAGTCAAGTGAACCATCAATGTAACCCTATGAGACTTTATTTTAAGGGTGGTAGTACCCTAGTTGCCTTGAATCCAACTTGTAACCCTAGCCTTCCCAAATCTCGGGACGAGATTTATTTTAAGGGTGGTAGCCTGTCACATCCCAAAATTTTCCAAATTTTGAAATGTGAAAAATAAATAAACAAAATAAACAATTGTTGATTTTTAGGGCGAGAAGAAACTTTTTGATTCCAATTGGAAACATCCAAACCTATTTTGATCAAATAAATCCTAAAGGGATTTAAAAAGATAAACAAATAATAAATAAATTTATAATAGTTGGAATTACTATTTTTAGATCTTTTAATAAAAAGATTTGATTTTCAAAAGAAAAGATAGAATTATAAATAAGGATTATTTTATAGAGCCAAACTAAATCTTGGCCAAGCTTTTGAAATAAAATGGTTTGTTTTGATTAAAAGAGTAAAGGTTTATTTAAATAAAATAATGAGGATTTATTAATATCCAATTTTATTAAAGTAAAGGCTTTTCCTTTTTAATTAAACACTAAAACATGTTAATTTATTTTAAAAAAAGATTTCCAAGTGTTTTATATTTTCAAATGAAACCTACTGAAAATGTTTTGGAATTGTTTGGATTTCAAATAGAGTTTTTAAATAAATTAAACCCGATTTGAATTAATGACTAATGTCTATTTATTTAATTATTAATGGATCCTAAAAAGAATAAAAATTTATTTTGTTTTGGACTTTGATTTGTGTTGTTAAACAGAATTAAAATCTACACAAAGTTTAGCAAAGGTTTGAATTCATTTGGGTGTTTGAATTGTTTGAATAAAATCAAAACCGAATTCAAATTAGAAAAAGAAAAGGCTTCAGTATAAAAAAAATGAAACAAACACGACCCAACCCAACAGGCCCAGCAAGGCCCAGTCCAGCCCAACTAACCCCTCCCCGCAGTGAACCGTTTTTCACTGAATCTCGCACCCACACAGTCACTAACGCAGAGGCCCCACTCCCACTCTCTCACTCTCACAGACAGACGGACCCCACTGCCTCGTCATCGTCATCAACCCCGCGCCAGCCGTTTCCCCCTTGTTCGCCGTCGTTCTGCCGTGAGTTAATCCCGTTAAATTCGAGTAAATGGCTGACTTAATCCTCGCAGTGACCATGCTCGTTAAATCGCCTCGCCCTCCTCTCTCTTTCCCCCCAAATAGCGCCTACCCTCTGCCCCTAGGCTGCTCTAATTCGATCTCGCATTCCACTGTCTCCGACGATGTCCCAGAGCAATTCCGGCCACACCCCGCCGCCCCTCTCCTTCCTCTGCACGCGAGCTAGCTCCCCACCTCCTGGCGCATCTCCCCGTGCCACTCGTTCGCCCGCGAGTGCCCTGTAGCGTCGGCTTCGTCCTCACCGAGCACCGCCGCGTCTGACTCGCCTCCGACGAAGTTCCCTGGTAAGCCTCGACCGCCCCAGTGCCTCTTGTTGATGCTCCCATCACCCCCAGATCAGTACGCGTCTAACTGTGCCCCTATCTTGCCTTAGGGCGACCTACAGCCTCACCTTCGACAGCAAACAGAGCCGCTCGTCGTCAGGAGCTACTCCGGCGAGCAATCTCCGCCGTTCCTGAGCGCCCCTTGCCAAAACGACCACACGTTGAGCTTCAGCATCTCCCTGCGATCATGGTGAGCATCCCCGTTACCTCCCTTGCGTCCTGTATCGCCGGCACCACCGCGAGCAGAGCGTGCTCCGCGAGTCACCGCCGCCAGCGTCGCCCATCCCTGGTCAACCTCACTGCAGCCGTTGGATCATCATCTAGTGGCTACGATATAACAACTTAGCGAAGAGGTATCAGTTGATCTACACCATGTGATCTAAATGAGATCCTACGTTTTGTAACAGTCGATCCAAACGAAACGGTACCGGCCAGTAGAAACGCGCCACGTGGACGAAGTTTAGTTTAAAAACAGAAATAGAATCTGATTGAATTGCAAACTTGTAATATTCATAACTTTAGTTCTACACGTCCAAATTTTGCAAATTTTATATCAATGGAATCAGTAGAACAAGTACTTTGCAACCATGCACTTTTTTTAATGATTTGCTTCTCGAAAATTGGTTGAAATTGCAGAAATTTGTGTAGGCTTATTTTGAATATAAAATTGTTCTAGATATAATTTTAATGTGAAATCTTTGCAAAATGGTTTGTTGTGAACCTACTGACCCTAGGAACCAACCTTTGGAGTTAAAAATGTATTTTCTGAAGATAAATAATAAATAATTGAATTAGCTCATTTCTAGTCAAATAAAAATATGGATTTTGGTTTAGAATTGAATCTTGAGTAAAACCCTTGGGAAATGTTTTGATTCAAACCTTCTGACCCTAAACACCAAGTTTTGA
The DNA here is from genome assembly GCA_023614405.1 of Avena insularis. NCBI lineage: Eukaryota > Viridiplantae > Streptophyta > Magnoliopsida > Poales > Poaceae > Avena > Avena insularis. The sequence goes on from CM042687.1 coordinate 336,902,333, forward strand.
AAATTAAAATATATTTGGTGAAACCTTTAAAGATTATTGCTTTGCTAAAAGCATTTTCAACCACATAAAATATTAATTTGATTTAGAAATGGTTTATAGATAAAACCTTTTACATATGGTTTTACCACTTTAGTAAATGACCACTTTTGAACTTTATAATGTTTTGAGCCTAGTAGAAACCACTTTTGCAAGTAAAACTATCTTTTGCATGCTTGCATGCATGACCTTGTTTCTATTATTTTATGTGTGATAAATTGGTTGGAATGCTATTTGAATCTATGTTTGCTTGATTGAATTGTAGTGAAGATTAGAAGAGTGTGATATTTGCAAGATCAAGAAGTGAACCATCATTCTCTACTAAAAAGGCAAGTGACACTATCATCCAAGTCCTACTAATTTCATTGCATTTAGTGGATTTTTTGTAACATGCATGGAAAGGACTACTATACTTTATGCTATGCTAAATCCTAATAGGATGCCCTTATATAATTCCTTAGTGGAAACATTGTAGTTGTAGTATGCTTAGCCTTGCTATATGTTTGGAGTGGGATACATGTTATGATTATATGAAGAGTTGAAAAGACATATGTTTTATATAATAAAACAAGTACTCAATGAACCACCTGGGTGGACAAGGATACTGAAGGTTGGACAAGGTGGCAACAAAAAGAACCATGTTTATATGGCTATCTCTTTTGTATGTGCACTAGAATAAAACCACCCAGGGACTTAGAGATTGAACATGTTTCTCATACAGTGGCTTCCGTGTATAGCCACATGCTAAATGGGCTCTGGCTTAGTCAACTACATAGTGGAAGACCCATGCATTGGCATCTTCAGGTTAACTAGAATTGTGTAAGGGAACTTGAAACCCTACATTGGTGTCTGGAAGACAAGCTAGCATTGTGTATTGGGAGGACTTCTATGGAAAGACTTTGTCACATTCTCAATCTGCCAGTACTCCATTTTGGTGAGTACTTATCCAGCGGCCACTTGTGGCATCAAGATGAGAGTGTGTCATGTGGGTAAAGTGTACAACTTCTGCAGAAGATCAAAATTCTAAGTACTTAGTCGTGTCCCCGGTTATGGACAATACTGAGCAACTAAGGCCTGAAGCTATGGAAGATCTCAACATTCCAATTTCTCAAAGTAAAACTTGATGGTGACAACAAGGGATTAGAAGCACTTGGAGTTTTCCAAGAAGTTCAGAAAGATTTGACAAAGATCAAAAACTATTTGAAAAGATAGGATAAAACTATATTGCTTTCTGCAAAAGAGCCTAAACCCTACTTAGCCAAATATGCATGTAATGATAGTATCCACTTATTTCTACAAATAGTGAAACTTGCCAATACAATTCAAATGTATTGACCCTTGTGGCTGCAACTTATTATGTTGCAGGTTGTTTGATGTTAGTGAAGTGTGTTGAATAGGATTACAAGTCTACGACCAACATGACTGCCTGTGGCACTTTGAAGATGAAGGACTCCATGCTTTATAGATATTCTGCTGCATTGTAATGAGATAGCCAAATGAGCTATGTAAGATGTAATGAATTATTTTATTCCTGGTTATAAAGTGGTATTATGACCTTTGTTTCTTGATATTACATCTTAACTATGGATGCTAGCTATTGATCCAGGGACTAGCATTGTAAACACAGGGATCTCTACCTTATTAAAGGTTGGGGACCTTACATTAACATTGAAAAGGAGTGGTTTTGGGGGGGGGGCCCCTACCAGGGGCCGGATAATCCGCCCCTCTCCCAATATCAAAGGGCGCAAGGACGTGACCCACTATATGGGGGGGCGGAATATCTCCCGGATTTTCCATCCAGGGCCAGAGCTTTTGCCCAGGCCGGATAATCCGCCCCTCAAGGGGGCCGGATAGTCCGCCCCCCAGGATTTTGGCAAAGGTCCCCACGACGTGTCAATAAGAGAGGGGGCAAAATTTCCCCCGAACTTTCCGTCTCTGGGGCGGATTTTCCCCAAGGGGCGAATAGTCCGCCCCTTGAGGGGGCGGATAATCCGCCCCCTCGAGGATTTTCACCAAGTTAAGCTCGGCGCGTCAACCAGAGAGGGGGGTGGATTCCCCCCGGACATTTCGACCTTGGGGCGGATCTTCCTCCCAGGGAGGATAGTCCACCCCTAGTGAGGGCGGATAATCCGCCCCCAAACAGCTCCAACGGCCAACTCTGGGCAGAGGGTATTTAAACCCATCATCCCCTTCCTACCAGAACTCTTGGTTCATTCGGAAAAAGACAAGACATGCTCCTCAAGCTCCATCTAAGAGATATCCACCTTCATCCACCCAAAGGCCCAGTTCCTTGGGGATTTGAAGGAGGAGGGCTCGATCTTCATCAACAGCAATCAAGCACTTCATCTCCTCTACATTCATTTGGAGAACCTTTCATCTAGTATTTCTTGCAAATATCTAGATCCTTGTTTTGATTATATTGATAATCATTGTTCTTGTGACAGCTTGTTGTCATTACAGGAGCCTCCAATTTGTTTGTGGATGCGTGCCCTGCTAGAGTTGTAAAGGCACCGGTTCCCGCCTCGAAGGGTACCAATAGTGTAGAAGGTGGATCAGGCCTCTCGTGGCGAGATCCATCGGAGAATAGGGTGAGGCCTATTGTGGCGTGGTGGTCTTAGAACCTCCCACCCCTCCAACACAGATGTACTTCCCTTAACAAGGAAGGAACTGCGGTAAAACAAATCTATGTGTCTCCGCGTGCTCCACTACGGTTTCCTCGCTCCTCTCTTTACGTGTTTAGTAGATAGGTTTGCATATAGGGAAATTCTCGTAGTTGCATATCTAGAGAATTTACTTTGTGTCAAGCCTAAAATTTAAAAATAACTAAAAATTGAGTAGAACCTATTCACCCCCTCTAGGTGCCCATACGATCCATTTCATAGGGTTGTCTCCCCTTCCTTTGTTCTTCCCCCATTCCCATCGTTGGATGCTAGATCTTGTGTTATTAGGGCTCAGATGTTCGTATTTTCAATCGTTGGATGCTATGTATTTTTACAGTAGCTAATCCTCTCGTGTTAGATCTCGTATTTTGATAAATGCCCCTAGTTGGGATCAGTACTAGTATCGATATGTAGTTGGGATCAATACTAGCACCGATTTGTAGTTGGGATCAGTACTAGCACCGATCTGTAGTTGGGATCAGTACTAGCACCGATCTGTAGTTGGGATCAGTATTCAATTTGGTTTGAGATTTGGGGATTGGGGAATAATCAGGGATCTCAATCGGTTAATTTATGCAAGTAATCAATCCCGATAATCAAGGTATCTCAATCATGTCCTTATTGCACGCTACAATTTTTTGTAATAGGTGGATAGCAGGAACGTCTTCAGCGGCGACGAGTCCATGGACACTAAGACTCGTCAGGTGCTGATGAAGCTGAAGTTTGGCCAGTTCAACAACTTCTTCGCCGGCGACGTCTACAGGTGCCCCTTCTGCACTAGGGGCCTCGCCACGGACTTCAACTCCCTTGTGAGGCATGCAGAGGATGTGAAGACCTGCGGCCTATCAAAAAATGTCCACGCCTTCAGAGCCAAGCACCAGGCACTCAGTTTTCACCTCCGCAACCTCCAGAAGGTGGCCATTGATGAGGGTCGCATGCCCCGATCAAGCCCAAGGCTCCCAAGGTCAAGGTACTGGGCAGCAAGAAGTGGAGGAAGCGCCAGAGGCAGGAGGCGGAGGCCCTCCTAGTGGAGGCCATGAGGGGCCACAAATCTTGTGCTGATGCTGCTTCTTTTGTTTTGTTGTCTGTGTTGAACTTGTCTACTGCTGCTGTTGAGCAGCCTAATTGTCGAACCTTGTTTAAGTATCGTACTATATAATCCTATATTAGCTGCTTTATCTACATCTGCTCTGTTTTTCTACATATTTATGGTGCTGGTTAGATTTGCTGCTCTAGATTTGCTACTAGATTGGGAAAATACGAGGGCCAAAAGGAACCATGAATGAAGAGATAAGCTGCTCTAGATTCGTTGCCTTTTTTGGCAAAAATTAACACAACTCTTAGCGACATAAAGGGGAAAATGCGCTCTTAAAAAGACCAATCATAAAAATAACAAAAAATAAATCTTCCAATTTAGGCGACAGGGCGCACGCAACTACCAAACGCGTCCCACATGGTCCCACACCACATCCCCCAAAATGTGTTCCCAACAAGCCGGCCCCATGCAGTCCAACATGGGGGGGTCCTACTACGGGACCCGATTGAACGTGGTCCCACATATCAACACGTAACGAGGGGTCCTACTTGTCAGCACGTAACGACGAGGTCTACTACGGTACCCACCTGAATGCGGCCCCACTTGTCAGCACGTAACGGCGAGGGTCCACTAATGGGACCAGACGGAGAGCAAGTTTCAGACCGATGCGAGAGCTTCAGACAAGGAGCTGAGCAAAAGTGAGAAAAAGTTAAGCGGTTGGGTAAAAGTGAGTACAGCTAACGAACCAGGGGCACAGAAATAGAAATCCCTAGTATTTTTCCATAGTAGATCTAGGTTTAATCAAACCTTGGGAAACAATGCTAAAAGGAATTAAAAAGGACACGTCTACAAGGGTTTGTTTTTTGTTTTACCTTCGTTTACCGGACCACTCTAGTTTACTTTATATCGTGGGTTGATTCAATGGATGTAGACAGGCCAGGATTGAAGATTCACCTACAACTGCATATCATATGTGATAAAATATAATAATAGGCATAATCATATGTAATGTTTTAATAGAGATAATCTTTATGGGCAGCACATCCTAATATACTAAATCCCCTACGAGTCACAGGCATAACAATAGCCTTTTGATCCAACCAGTTGCACCACTAAGTATCGGGCTATAAATAGTTATTAAATAAAAAGACAGATCAGAACCTTCAAGAGAGGTGTTGTTGTTCCCAAATTGGTCGCTAAGCAAAGACCATACATCCCTTTCTGTCACTAGGTTTCCTATGAGATCGCTGCTAGCCAAGTATCTCACCTCAAGCATTTATCAATCTCAGGGGTCTTGGGTACCTACAAGTTCAAAGATCGAGGCAAGAGATAAAGAAACAAAAGATACAAATATCTTATTCAAACAAAACACAATGCTCCCATAGATTAGATGCACATAATCGCTGTGGGGTTTCACCCCAACCCGCAACCTGTGAGGACTACTCACTCATAACAATAAGATCAAGGATAGAAAACATTGTGCAAAATACTTAGATTGAAATCAAATATTCTTACAATGGTTGCTTGATCACAAGGAGATCTCAAGTACAAAGTAATGGCTATGGCTAATGGAGAGGATGGAAGATGGAGGGTATGAACTATGGTGTGGATATACTTTGGTGGTGGTGTGATGCAATCTGAGAATGGCGGCCCTCTGCGCGGCGACTGGGACCTCGAAATATATAGGCGTCTAAAAGAACATGTGTGCCCCATGTGTGGTTTTGGTAACTAATAATAATGTTTTATGGACTTATGTTTGCATTGAGTTTTACTTGTAGGATTTGTCCATATACAATGCTTGAACCATATGGTGGTTTCAAGGTTGGAAGAAGAAAGTGAAGAAGATCAAGTGTTGATCAAGATTTCAAGGAATGATCTAGAGATTGGTCAAGTAGAAGTTGAGCCTATGGCAAGTGTGTCTTGAATAATAAGATGATATCAAGTGTATCTTGCCATCCTTATGGTGATCGTGAATATGTGAATATATGTCTAAAAGAGAGACTCTTCCATAGTGGAGTATGGGGGAGCAATTTCCAAGTCTTCGCCAAGCCAGTGCAATCAAGAAAGGTGCTCCATATTGAGGTGTAGAAGATCGTCATCATCAAGATCAAGTGGAATATACACAAGGCAAATGTTTGATCTTGATAGGGTTTCTTTCTTACCAGACTCGTGGTGTTATCTAGGGAGACCAGTTTATAGGATAGATAATCGTACTATCAAGAGGGGCTCTCGAGTGAGTAACTTGATCATATCCCTCGTGAGAGCTCAAACCTTTGCATACTTGGCATCATATTTCTTGTTTATTATTTGGGTCTTACTCATGTGAGGATTTAGATCTTGTGTTAATCTCCATGAAAATCTCAAGTTCATCTAAAACGAATTTCATATGCATTCTCTATTGCGTTTTCGATGTTGGAGGTTTTACCGATTCATCTTTTTGAGAGAGGTAAAACCTTTCGTCATTTGGTTCTATACTACCTTGCTGGACTATGATGTTTCTATGTATGATCTTATATAGCTCATTGTCCTCTTTAAAACGAGACCAAGATCATCAAAAACGGAGTCCGGATGCAAAAGTTATGATTGTTTTAGTTTCGATGTTTCTGTCAATTTTCAGGGGGGCGGATTACGTGGCTCCCAGTAATGTGGGCAGATTATCCGACCCTCCGGGGGCAGACTATCCGGCCCAAATATCTACCCCCTGTATAGAGGGTCGTGCCATGAAGTCCTTAGCCATATTTTGGCCCAGGGAATCCGGAATATCCGGGGGAGGGGCGGATTATCCGGCATGAGAGGTCCCAAATGCTCATATTTCGTTGGGGAGAGGTATAAATAGACCCCTTATTCCTCCCTGGGCTAGTGTCTTGCATTCTCTCTCTCTCTCCTCCATTGTTTTGACCTTCAAGAGCTTGCAAATACTCTCTATCCCTCCCATATTTCTTGAACATTTTTAGGGGGTTTGTAAGGGGGGTCTAGATATACAACTCCACCAATCCATCTCTCCTCTGTGTGAGGAGAACATCTTGGGATCTAGATCTTGCAATTTCTTTTATGGATTCTCTCTTGTGTTCTTCCTCTCTTATTCTCCCATTAGCTTTTGTAGCTTTGGTGGAATTTGGGAGAGAAGGACTTGAGCACTTCTTGTGTTCTTGCCATTGCATTTAGTGTATCGGTTTGAGTTCTCGGTGAGGATTCGATTGGGTGAAAGGTGAGAAGCTTTTTACTCTTGGGTTCTTGGAACCCTAGACAGTTTAGTTGTTTTGCAGGTTTGTGGATTACTTGGGGCCTCCAATTAAGTTGTGGAGCTTTCCCCAAGATTTTTTGTTGGGAGCCTCCAATTGAGTTGTAGAAAAGTGCTCCAACCTTTGTGAGAGGTTATGGATTGCCACCGACAAGTGCACCGATAGTGGAGAAGTGAACCAGACCTCTTGTACCGAGGTTCACGGGAGAATAGGGTGATGCCTTTTGTGGCGTGGTGGTCTTAGTACTGCCCAACCCTCCAATGAGACGTACTCCCTTTATGGGAGGAACTCGGTAACAAACCATCGTCTCCGCGTGCCTCGGTTATCTCTATACCCGAGCTATTTACTTATGCACTTTACTTTGTGATAGCATTTGTGCTTGAAGTCTTATATCAATCTATCACATAGTAGATTGTATTTCTTAGCATAAGTTGTTGGTGCACATAGGTGAACTGTAGTTTATAAAGGTTTTGTGCTTGACAAAGTAAACACTAGTTTTATTCCGCCTTTGTTAAGCCCTTTGATACCTTCGATCTGGATTACGGATGTAGTATAGTTATTTTTCCCTAATAGACCTCTATTTATCGAATCCTCAGGAAGCAGAAAGCAAAGTGAAGTTACTTTAACGGACCTTCGGGAGTTTTAGAATACCTTTTGTGTTTTTATCGGACCAAGAGTTTGCGATCTTTTTGTTGTTGTTGACGATGGAGAGAGAAGAGCTGGGGCTTTCAGTTTCACCAGTAGCTACGCAAAAACATCTGATGGGAATAAAACATAATAATAAAGTATGCATGTAATTGTTAGAGCAAGATAATTATATGTGGGTAGTGCATCCATAATTGCTATTGCCTCCAGAACCGCTTATAGCAACAACCTACTAGTCTCATTCATAGAAGAAAGAGAACTAATGATATGCATAGTGATGTCACTGTTAATCCCAAGTAAATCCCTCACATACAACCACACTACCCCTTCTTTCGCTGGGGTTCCCAACCTACAGATCAGTCATTACTCACACTCCCTATACCTAGATCAATCCTTGGGGTCTTGGGTACCTGACAAGTCCTTATATTGAGGCAAGAGAGGGTACAATAATCATCATGTCATACAAACTAATACATGATCCCATCTATGACAAATAACATGCACAAAAATCTACATGGCTAGGCCGAAGACTTAGCCCAAGAAGAATTACTCACACATAGAGATAAAATCAAAAATCATAAACATTGTAATAGAGATCATAAGATTGATAGCAAATAGTCTTAAAATGTCACCAATTGGAGAAGAGATCTACTATTACAAGTGGTGGAATATGGATATGGTGGTGGAGATGGGTTTGGAGACTAGATCTAGATCTATTCCTCCGGCGTGGTGGCTTCTGGTGGCAGGGAGAGTTGTGGTCGAAAAAGTGAGCTCTTTTTCTCGTCGCCCAAAGCCTCTTTATATAGGGGTTCCTTTACTAAAGTTGTTTTGTTCAACCTAATGGAGTCGATGGCAACTATACGGTCGGAATTTTATTCCCGCTGTATAGTTGGTCGTTAAGCTTTCTGGATCCACTTCACGGCTCCTGGTTTCTTTGACGTGTTGGAAATCTCGTATCTTTGACTTCTATGTTGTGATTCCCATCATTATACGTCATTATCTGCGCAGGAAAAAATAGCAAGAAAGGATTGCATACCCCCTTTGATCATTAGACATTAGTGGCAGGGTTTACAGAGATATTTCATCAAAAGTATGAATAATATCTAGTTTAAATGTGAGTGTAGATGGCTATATTTCACAGCCATCAACCTCCCCAAGCTTAAACTTTATCGTCCTCAAGCAAGACAACCAAAATCAAAAAGGAACTCAACATTTAAACTGAAATAACGAGATGATGATCTTACTCATGATTGGTAGTCTTATGTTTCCTCCACTTCATTAATCTGAAAAACTTCAGCATAGATAGAGTCACTACTGTAGATAAGCTTATAGCCTCCAGGTGATTACTGACATGAAAAACCATGTTTTTCACTAGTAAGTATTACCAGCGATAGGCAAGGATAAGCATGTCACTAGTAGAAAACACTAGTGACGGGCGTATAAAAGTAACCCTCACTAGTATTTTTTATGGAGACCAACTAAAATAAAATTTTACTTAGTGACAAGCACCTATAAGTGTCTGTCACTAGTAATTCTATGATCAGTGACAGACTCAAAATGTGTCCGTCACTAGAATTTTTTGCACGCTCATGTATGTCGCTTTTAAATGAACTTTTCTCAAGCAAATGAACACTTTTTGAATCTCGTGAAAGTAAATTTTAACCGGTGAATGTCTTCTAAATCAGGTGAAAGCAGTATATTTTTAACCAATAAGATGTTTTAGCTTTTATGAAACAAATGTATCCAGCCTTCTTTTAATATGTAAGTTCACTCTAAATATATACACTAAAAGATGACTAAATTTATTCATTTTACATTGCGAGACAAAGGGAGTCTTGATATTGATACTTTTCACAAGATCTTCAACCATGTAATTTGGTGAAGGATCATTGCTATAGTGAAGTTCTTCACGCTCCTCCATTTGAATTCTTATCATCTTGAGGTCTTCAACCGGATTGGGCTCAACTTTACCTGCAAATTTAGCTAGAATGAGAGTTTGACTCTCGGTTATCTTACCTAGCTGTGCCTCAATAATCCTTGTCCTTTCTTGGAGGGCCTGTAAATCATTCCTCAAACTCACAACTTGGTTAGATAATTTACCAAGCATAGTATCATAGTTCTCTGTTATCTTAACAAATATATAGTTTTGCTCATTTTGCGAGTCCATAAAGGACTTAAGTGTTTCTTGGAGACTTCCATTACTTGATCCATATTATTATTAGAGTTACTTGCAGGACTAGAATAATGTTTCTGAAAATTAGGACTGTAGTTCTTCTTCCAGGCAGGGTTATAATCATTACGAGATATGAAATCTATTTCTTCAATATTTGATTCTAGGATATCTCTTACCTGGTTTTCCTTACCTTTGACGGCTAAATGATCTCATCCAGCTTAGCATTGAGTTATTCATTTTCCTGAGGTGTGATGGAGTTCATCTTCTTTGTGTTTGATCTATCCACATGCCATTGGGCATGGTTGTCTTGCATATTGTCTAGCAACTGCTTTGCTTCGGTAATTTGTTTGCCCATAAATGTTCCTCTAGCTATAGTATCAAGCATAGACTTAGACACAGGGTTAAGAGCATTATAAAATAGATGGAGAATTAACCAATCTTCCATCCCGTGGCTGGGATAGTTCCTCATGCATTCTTCCATTCAAGCGCTAGTGTCTCATGCTCTTCCTGTCTAAAACCAGTAATATTAGATCTTAGTTGCATAGTCTTTGCAGGTGGGAAAATTTAGTCATAAATAAAGAAGTACACTCTACCCATGATGCAATAATATTTTTAGGAAAATATAGCAACCATTCTTTTGCTCTTCCTCTAAAGGAGAAAGGAAATAAGCGCTAGTTGACCGCATCGAGGTCAACATATTTAATGCGTCATCAACAGAAAAGCCTTCAAATTGATTTCGTAGAACCAAACTTAAATAGTGGGGCTTAATTTTAGTCTTCAGCCGTAATTGTTGGCTGGGTAATAGGAGTACGCAAATAATCATTGTTGGTAGTTACAAACTCCCCAAGCTTCTTTTCAGCCATATTTCCTATGTTTTTGGGTTTTATTTTAAACAAACACTTATGATAGTAAAAACAAGAATTTAAAGACTAACTATTTTTTTTTGGTTTTTCAAATAAAGACTGAAAGCAAACTAACAAAATTAAAAACAAGAATTAAAACCAGCAAGGTTCCTACTAACCTTACCAGGGTAGCTATCGCTTCCCTGGCAACGACACCAGAAAAAGGGTTGATACCTTCGATCCAGATTACGGATATAGTATATCTCCTTTTCCCTAGTAGACCTAGGTTATCGAATCCTCGGGAAGCAGAAAGCGTAGTAAAGTTACTTTAATGGTCATTCGGGAGTTTTAGAATTCCTTTTATGTTTTACTAGACCAAGAGTATGTTGTCTTTTGTTGTTGTCGATGATGGAGAGAGAGGGCCTAGGGCTTTCGGTTTCACCTGTAGCCGTGCAAAACATCTGATGGGAATAAAACATAATAATAAATTATGCATGTAATTATTAGAGCAAGATAATTATATGTGGGCAGTGCATCCATAATTGTTATTGTCTCCGCAATCGCTTATAGCAATAACGTACTAGTCTCATCCATAGAAGAAAGAGAATTAATGATATGCATAGTGATGTCACCGTTAATTCCAAGTAAATCCCTCACATACAGCCGTACTACCCTTTGTCACTTGGGTTCCCATCCTGCAGATTAGTCATTACTCACACTCCCTATACTTGGATCAATCCTTGGGGGCTTGGGTACCTGACAAGTCCTTAGATTGAGGCAAGAGAGGGTACAATAATAATCATGTCATACAAACTAATACATGATCCCATCTATGATAAATAACATGAACATACTACATGGCTAGGCCAAAGCCCTTAGCCCAAGGAGAATTACTCACACATAGAGATGAAATCAACAATCATAAACAATGTAATGGAAATCATGAGATTGATAGTAATAGTCTTACAATGTCGCCAATTGAAGATGAGATCTACTATTACAAGTGGTGGAATATGGCTATGGTGGAGGAGAAGGGTTTGGAGATTAGATCTAGATTTATTCCTCCGGCGGTATGGTTTCTGATGGCTTGATGTGATCTGGTGGAGTCGGAGGCGGCTTTTCTCGTCACCCGAGGCCTCTTTATATAGGGGTCCCTTCACGAACGTTGTTCTGTTTGACCTAGCGGTGGTGGTGGCAACTATATGGCAGGAACTATACGGCCGAAAATTTATTCCCGCTGTATAGTTGGTCGTTAAAGCTTCTGTCTCCACTTCACGACCCCTGGTTTCTTTGGTTTGTTGGAAATCTCGTATCTTTGACTTTAATGTTGTGATTCCCATCATCAAATATCATTATCTACGCAGGGAAAAATAGAAAGAAAGGATTGCATACCCCTTTGATCATTAGGCATTAGTGGCAGGGTTTAGAGAGATATTTTATAAAAAATATGAATAATATCCTATTTAAATGTGGATGTGGATGGCTATATTTCACAGCCATCAATACCTTCCAAGAGACCACTGCGCACACGACAACGAAGATCACCAAGAACGCCCGCATAAGCGTGCAACCTTAGGAGCAACGGGGATCCATCCTCCCCGATGTGCCCTTTGTTCTAGAGAAGCCAATCTCGAAGACTAAGCGGTGCATCAAGGCTTTAGAGGCACATCAGAAGGAAGAACTGGTCTTTTGGGAGGCGGTGCACCGACATCTCTTGAATTTCGAGAGCAAGAAGGAGCTAAACACTATGTTGGGAAGGTTTGTGGATGCAATGAACACTAAGCGCTCTGACTTGCAGAAATCTCTTTGTCACATCTCTGCTTTGGAGGAGACCAACAGGAAGCATAGCGTCGCCATCGTTCACGCCATCCCAGCACCATAAGAGGACCACCATGGTATCAATCGCAAGGGGTTATTTAATCCCACCTATCTTGATTCCAAGCTTGGGGAGATTTATAACATCTTATAATCTATCTTACAATTTTTAGCATGTTTACTTTTCCACATGGATATTAGTTAAATTCAAAGCTTTGCATTATTTGTCTATTCAACTCCCTTGGAGAAGGAAGGGATTTTATCCAATGATTATTCAAGCCTTTATGATATTTGAAGCATTCTCGGTTTTTTGATTATGTTATTAGATGTATGAATTAGGATGAGTGTTATTATACTTGTACTTTGCGATGATTTTAGAGTCTTCCAAACCAATAGTACTGCTAGAATATGAGAAGAATTCTTGATAGCATGTTATAGTAATTTATTTGATTACAAAAGAAAGTATCTAAAGCAAAAGAATTATGAAAGCGATAAAAATAAAGAAGTGATCATATCAAGTAAATTATAGAGTGAGTACAAGTTGAGGTAGATACTCAAACCCACAATCGTGAATTGCTTCATACCCGACTTGGAAGTTAGTACCTTGTATTGATATGTTTTGAGTCTTCTCGTGAGAATTAAAATATGTCTAGCTTCTTTGCACAAGCAATACAAGAAAATAAATATGCAGCTAAACATGTGTAAAGGATAATAGACATATACATGATCATGAGAGGAAACAAAATAGACCATCCATAGTTTTGAATCCCAAGTGGATGTGCGAAGTCCTAAACTTGTTTAAGGTCACCTCGCAAACTCGTTCAGTTGAACTTGATGATTGTAAGATATGCTAATAATTAATCTTCATGTGAGGTATTAGCACAAATGTGTGAAATCCTCCAAGTCATTTGATATGTGAAAGTGTGATAAAGCTCACGATGTGATTCTATATTCGATATTATAATTGTATGCTTCAAATGCCTCATGTATTTTAATGACTTGAGCTTCATGAACATGATGACCTTGTCCTTTGAAGCTCCCATCTTGCTCGGGGACGAGCAAGAGTATAAGCTTGGGAAAGTTGACTAGTGCATTTATGAAGCATGTTTACCTTATGTTTTTGCATGAGTAATAGTAGGGTTTTAGTATTGTACGACACTCGCACACACCTTTTATGCATATTTCCACAGGATCCCGAAATATTGAGGCAATCATGAATATATCACTTTGAGTTGTCATATTAGAGAAAAATATGATATTTCTGAAGTAATAAAAGTCACTGTTATGATTTACCACGCACCTGGGAGAAAATACATCGCGAAGAGAATCTCTAGAAGGTTTAATGAGCATCGGTATAGGCAAGCCCCGCCCGCACCCCGCGGACCGTACGATGTGGTGCTGCTTTCCCTCATCAAATACTTTCACCACGCGCAGAAGGATTCGAGATACGATATTCAGAGACATCATAACACACATAAACCTCATCTCCGAAAGGGATCTAGAGGGTGAACTTGCAGAGGGCATCATCCTTGCTGCTGCACAGATCATCGGAGGCCAAGGCATCATCACCATCATCATCAACCGCTGCATCTTCATCACCATCGTCGTTCTTATCTCATTTACCATATCTTATTTTAAATCCAATTACTATTATGGATTTGCACTTGTTATCATCCATCTATGCATATCCATTTCATATATCAATTATGATGTTGATTTCCTCCATGAGTGAGTAGTTTAACCCGTTTTTGAGGAGTTGGAGAAACCCTAGCAATATTATGATATTAAATAAATATGATCTATAACTTTAGTTCATGATTGTGTTTTATTTCTCTCTCTAGATATTATGTGAAGTCAACCATGTAATATTTGCCTTCAAGACTAGAAAGGGAATTACCGTTGGGTGTATGGTAGTATGTACAGTGCTAAGTGACATAATGTGTATGTGTGTTATTCTTATGGTCAAGGGGATGATGAGAGATTCACTAAGCTTATATCAATATCCATGGAGAAACCCTTAATTATGAGGGATCGGAGTGACTTGCTTACAATCATCGCAGTGGTTATTAGGAAAGAAATAATATATGGCTTTTTGTGATAATTCATTTATGGAGCCCTCCCCATACATGAAAAAAGATATAAATTTACCCTAATCATGATTAGTACCAATGTTAGAGGTGGATCTTATAATTTCCGAGAACACTTCGCCTTACTGTAGTTTCATTACCTCTTTACAACATGTTTTTCCCCTGGTTGTTTTACTCTTTAGTCTTTACTTTTCGCACAAAACAAACTTCTTTAAACACTGCTATTTGGGATCAAGTGCACCTTACAAGTAATCATTGATAAATAGTGACAAGGGGCATAAATACCTCTACCAAATAGCTCTCTATGGTTCGATATTCTTACTTCGAAACTAGTTACATACGAACTGTGCTCTTGCACTCATCAACGCTGTCCCTCTATAGGCAACCATCTCGCGAGCTCCACTGGGCTACATGAGATAACTACCGTCGAAAGCACATGAGATAAGTTGAGAGAAAAGAGCATGGCGTATTTAATCCCACATCGCTAATCAATAGTGATTTGTACAAGATATATATACCTAATGGGTCTACACACAACAGTCTTCTGGAAGTAGGCGTGACACGCAAACGATGGGCCTAAGACATATGTACGCATGTAACACTCGCTAAACGCGGTGCGCCATAAGTACATGCATGTGGCGTAGACGTACGACGCGTCTAACGTAGAGATGATATGCGGCGTATTCGTGCTAGTACACATTTGCGACTAAGAAAGTAAAAATGTGAAAACAGACAAACAAAATAGACTAGAAACTACCCGTCATGCATGCCCACGTGTTTCAATTCTTGGTCGTCGTCGACATGCCTCTCCTTGGACGACATACACTCCCTTTATCCGATATTCCAGTCGCTTCCTCTGTATCAGCATTCTCCTTCTGCTCCTAAACACGTCGCTCCTTTGATAATGGCAACGTCGTGGTCCTACATACTATCCACTTAAGATGCTGATGCATGTAAAATGCATCCATATACTTTGTAGTTTATTATGCTTAAATCTTTATTATTTAGCAACTTTATTATATTTATTGGGACCAACCTATTAATAGTTTCAAAAGTGCACAAGTTCTTGTTTTACACTTTGTTATGTAGGAAATACCCAAATACCAAAGGAAACAGTTTATTATGTTGAAATTCAGAGTTTCCTACAAATTTTCCCTGCAGAATAGTTTTTAAAGATTGCCACGGTAGTCCCTAGCGATGGCGTAAAACGAAAAAAATTCAAAACATGAAATTTGTGTGGAATTTTACGCTAATGATTCGACATAAAACTCACCTCAATCGGACTTCGGAAGCCCAAACTAGAGCCATTTACTGCAGAGTATAGGAGCAGTTTCGGAATTCCGAACGTTTATGATATGATTGACTCAAACTCCTTACACATTTGATGATTTGGGCAAGCCACGGCTTTATGAGCTTATAAAGGACAGAGGGGAGTCCTAGGAAGAGGTGACCAAGAGTTCTTGGATTAAAGGGGCATCCATCTTATGGTCTAGATTGCATCTCCACCTTTATATATTAAGGGGAAACCCTACTTTTGAAGGCATTCATCCATAGCCACGAAAATTCCCCCTCTTGGCAGCCTCCAGGGAGGGGGATGAGCTCCTCAACATCAACACCATCTCCAAGAAAGAAGAAGGGCCAAGGGTCCGTTGCCCCCAAGGGCAGCCATCGCCCCTAGGAGGCCATCGACGCCTCCCTGCCAGCGCGCTGCCTCCTCTCCTCGCTGTGGCCGCCTCTTCCCATTGGAAAGGCACATCTCCATCACCATCTACATAAAGATCCCCTCCATATACCTACTGTAATCTCTATGCAAACATGATGCATGATGAAATTTATTATTTTCCCATGATCTACTATGCCTCCATGTCTATGTTTGAGTAGTAAATTGTTTATGGCAATTGTGATTTAGTTTGTTGATGGTTGCATACAAATATATGCTATCTTCTATGATGATCTTATGTACTAATATATGAATGCACACATATGTTGGGGATGCATAAGGTTGTCACCGTTCCATGATGATATGATGTTATGTTAATTCATGGTTGCATAGATGGAGTTTGACAGAAACCAGATCCCAAGTTTTAGATATGCATGTTATGTTAGTTCATGGTTAAAAAATAGGGGATTATAATTGTGTGTGTGTGTGGGGGGGCTTAAAACTTATAGTGATGGTTAGACTTATGTCTTAATAATTTCCTTATTTGCTCTTAGTTGGCCTTGGGATCAATCACTAGGGGTGTATTTGCTCATGTCTATGGCTGCACTTAGCTATGGCCTCTCTATAGAAGAAACAATAAAAAGTATCTATATACTTCACTAACTTGACAATCAAACAAATGAAATAACAATTTGCCTAAACACTTGCTCCCTTAAGAAACTTGCTCCTACTTAACTAGATCCACTTTACTTACACTAATATACATACAATATTTACTTCCAAAAACTTTACTGTTTTCTAATTAGTACCGAAAACAACCACACACGCACACTCTAGTTCCTAACTTTGTGTAGAAGGCCATATAAATGGGTTATAGGGCTTCAGAGAATAGATAGTTTACATTCAGCTCCTCGTGGGTTCGAAACTCAAATACTTATTGAATATAATATTGCGATTTCCTGCACTTGGGGATTATCAGTTGTAGGAAGCTGTTGTATTTCACCGTGAGCGAGGACAGGTCGCAAGTTCTCTGTCACGCAGGACGAAGCCGCGCAGACCACGTCTATATTGGAAAAATGTGTTTCACGGACACCATCCTCCAAAAGCTACCGGAAGCTACCGTATTTCACTAAGGCGTAAGCCGTAGGTGAGGACAAGCCGCAAGTTCTTCATCACGTAGGACGAAACTTCACATACTACGTCTAGATTGGCTAGACGCGTTGCACATCCATGTCATGCGGCCATAAGACATGCATTACATGACGCGGGGTCTCCAAGGCAATGCTCATACTTGATGGACTTGGGTTTTAGTTAAGGAGGTATGTATTGGAGACTTTATCAGCTAACACATAAATAATAGGGACACGAGTTTACCCAGGTTTAGGCCACAGGAGAGAAAACCGTAGTCCTATTTGGCTGTTATTGATTGATGAAGAAACCAGAGGTTATAATATTGCTGAGATGGCTATAGTTGCGCAGATTAGATCTGGCGTGTTTGTTTTGAGAGCTAAGGTGTCTTCCCCGGTGGCCCTTCCTAGCCCTTACATGGGGAGACAAGGTCTCGCGTACCATCCGGGTCGGTTACAGATTGGGTTCTATCTCTAAGCTTTCTTAGTTTAGAAGCTTCTTCTTTCTTGTCACGCCAGGAGCTAGTGTCCTTATGGGCTTCCCATCACCCGAATCTTTATGGGCCTCATGGATCTCAACAGATCATCATGTGAGCCTCCTTTCATGGGCCAAGATGGTTGTGGTTACGCAGATTAGATCTGGCATATTACAGGCAGATTAAACACTCGAAACCTATTGGCAAGAAAAAACTTTAGTCTCACTTTATACTACTATGCAAATTTAGTCTGTCACACAAAAAAAACAATGATACATCTTTCCTGGGAATGTCCTTTTGCTGCAGGATGTTGGGACTTTGTCTGTCCAACACGCACCAAAGATCTCTCTGTCTTTAAAACTTTGACAGGTCTCAAAGAAAAACTCAACCTTCTTTTTTATGGAAATAATTATTATAGCTGCTTGGGCCATTTGGATTGTCAGAAACAATAAAATCTTCAAAAATCAGAGAGCAACATTCTCCACTTGGAAGTCTATTTATTAAGAAGAACTAAGGATGGTTAGGTTCAGAATAAAGAAGAAACACGCTGGCTCATTTAAAGAATGGCTAAAGTCACAAATTTAGATCTCTATATTTTTTCTTAGTTTTCTTTCTGTTTTGTACCCTACTTGTGTACAAAAACTGTATAAACAAACTTATTTATAAAAAAATATAACGGGTTTTACCCACTGATTATTCTCAAAATAATCACACGAGCTTCCAATTGGGCCAAAACAGATAGGCCAAGGATGAGTTCCCATTGGGCATATCTAAGTCAATACGTGCTGGTGGCATTACACGTTTACGACTAACTAAAGGACATACACAAAAACAAACTAAAAAATAAAAAGCAGACGTAAATGGATGCACAACTTGTCTGGCAATTCTTGGTCGCCGCTGATGCGGCGCTCCTTCAACGGCGTACGGTCCCAGCATCTACTACTCCATGGCGCTTACTCCATGCTGACTTACTCCTTTTGGTCCTCCATGCAATGCTATCTAGACGATAGCAACATCATGGTTTTCCCGACCATCTTCTGAGGATGCCATATTTCACTGCGACATAATTCGCAAGCGAGAACATGCGACCGGTTCTTCGTCACGCAAGACGAAGCTGCAGATCCTGCACGGACTTCTCTCAGCGTGTGCTCCTGTCTTATGCAACATGAGCAAAATGCAACCACTCTCTAAACCCACATTTAGCTCTTAGAAGATGTCCATGCTTTGATCATGACGCAAAATAGGAAAAAACGATACGCCGGAGGTGGAGATGACAAGGAAAAAGTGGATTTTTAGCACTAATCCAGTCTATAGGCGCTTCTCCTGAGTGCAAGCGAGTATCCGTGACGTCATCATCTCTTGTTACCACCATGACATCGGGGGATAAAGGTGCAATACTCTACTATACAAGAGAGTACGCACCTCAAGAAGCATCTTGAGCAGAAACGTCGGCTGCAGCCACCATAACATAGCTAGATGATAGCGCTCAAGCAGCTCCCCGTGGCGAGAGACGCAACACATTCCTGTGTCGAGAAGCTTCTGTACCACCACCGCCCACCCGCAGCCACCAAGGCACTGGAGGACGAAGATGGTATGAAAACTCCTCACCACAAGATAGAGTTGTTGTTGAGGGACAAAGGGAAAGAGATAGAGGAGACAGAACCTATAGACGTATAGAAAAATTGAGCAAGAAGGGAGATGTAATGGATGGACAGTAGTGAGGATTTTCAGTGTAGTGAGACGCGTGATGAAGAGACGTGATGTCAGAGCGACATGACAGAAAGTCGGACGGCACGCGGGCTCTCCTGCGACTTCAGCGAACATCGGTCATACGTGAGAGTTGATCTTGCGTGTTGTGCATGCAGTAACCACGAAAACCTGCGTACGATAACGACCTCGCGTTGCTAGCTCAGATTGCATTGGAGCGGATGAGACCCACAACACGATCTCGCAGTGAAAACTCACGGCCAATGAGGGTTTTCGTTGCCACGTCGGCTCTCAACGGGATCCACGTCCCGGCGGTTCCGAGCTCTACCACGCTCAAGACACCTCTCACAAAGCACGGCCATGCCCGTGGCCACTGACGGCAGGCCCATGACACGCATGGTCCACCGTCTGGCGACTCGGGTTGGGAAAGGTCGCGTGAGTTCCCTGCCCGATGGTATCCTGAGATACGACCCTGCCTCCATAGGAAAGGGGCTCCGCTGTGATGGCGGTGCTGGCCTCCCCGACATCTATCCACGACCCGAAAAAATCGGGACAAAATGGATACTAGAATCGACCAAAATTTTCATACGCTATTATTTACTCTGATATAATTATTTACACTAAATATATACCTTTTTATAACTCATTTGATATGACATGTGGTGTAGCCTAGATGATGGGCATCGTGGTGGATGTATTGGGACTCACATAGAGAAAACAGAAAAAAGCTTCCTATCGATTAACCTATGGAGAGATACATGATAAATTAGATCTAGAGCTTAGCAACTATGCAATGTAGATTTGTTTGTTGACGAACAAGTTGATGCAGATCTCGATGGAGGAGTTTGGAAATTTTGCTGACAAAATTGTCATACTCATCGTCATGTTGTATTTATTCATTCTATCATGCTCAATTATTTATTCCATGTCTGATTTATTAAACTCATATTATGGTTTTCTAATTTAGTTATGCGGGTACCAATTCCGTTCCAAATCCACGCCAACCGGTCATTACCAACCTAATCTAAAACATTTGAACAAACATGATATATGATAGGAAAAAATAAAAAAATGATCTTATTACAAGAGGTGGTGTTTTGACTCCTATGTGCAAATGAACTTGTTATAAAAATACATAAAAAATAAAGTTTAAATTGCCAAAAAATCTGAACAATTTTTGTTGCATATACATCCAGACATTCTATGCCCATACACAAGTTTTTAGAAAGAATGAACATTTTATATGGCTTGTGTAAAAAAAGATAAAAACTTGTTTGTGAATAGACACATTATATCACTGAAATCTGTCTTTTTTATATGGGACATCTAAAATATTCTTTTCACCCGCAAACTTATGTACAAACATTTATTGTTCGGATATATATGCAAATATTTTTTCCTAATTTTTATTGACATTTTGAATTATGTTTTCATACAACGAGTTTATTGCACCCGTGAGCCGAACTGGATTTCCGCTTACATCCACACTAACAATTATTGACTTTTCATTGTTGGTATAGATCGACCATTGCCTACATCCGCAACACATGTATCGCAGAGCTCTGTTACCTCACTACCCGCTCAAAGTAGAGCTTTGCTAGTACTCCCTCCGACCCATATTAGTTGACTTCAATTTGGATGTATCTAGACATGTTGGAGTCAACTAATATGGGTCGGAGGGAGTACTATTCTTTGCGTAAGGTCAAAATAAGGGGATGTGTTAAACAAGGAGTGAAATGAACACTTTTATCCGAGTTGAGTCGATATACAACCGATGTTTCCAAGCCTCCTGGCAAACATATCCATAATAACATGACATGTCGCGTCAACGAGAACACATAATAACTTTTTTTGATATAAGTGAGTCTTGAGGCAAAGCTAAATGGCACAAGTTGCTATTTCTCTATCTTCCAATAAAATTTACACCGGCGACAATATTTTTTGGCGACGAGAAAAACCAAATTAAAATGAATCGTGTTGGTGTAAAACGTAAACAATAAATGTAGGTATAGACTAAACCCATTAAGATAAACTCCCTCCGTTTAGAAATATAAGGTGTTTTAGATTTGTTAAAGAGATGGATCTAGACACCTTTTAGTGTACGAAATAAGGTATCAGTGACCAATCTCTTACAAAACTCCTACCAAATTACTACACTAAATCAGCGATAAAAACAAAAAAAAATCCATCTAGAGTCACATGTCCTGATGTCCATTACAGCCTGCGAGTGACGAGATAGCATCATCGCATTCCAGCTGAACACGGGTACCGCACCCGTAAATTCTCCAGCCTTCCCTGCCCAAACTCGTAATCAGCCACCACCATCAGGTCGCAAGGACCGACCGACACGCGGGTCCCGGAACCCGGACTCCACAGAACCTCGAGCGTAAAGTACGATAATACCCTGAAGAAGCAGCAGGAACTACGAGTATTTGCCCCACAGCCCTAATGCCTCCGAGATAAAACCCCACCTCCTCCCGTCACCGCGCCTCCACTAGGAGAGGTCGTAGACGGAACCCACCCCCAAAGAGGAAGAAAAAAGTTTGGATTTCTCCGCGATTCTTCCGCCGGCGCTCGCCGATTTCCCTCTCGATCGAGTTGTCGCCGTTCGCTGCCCGGATTCGGAACCCGCAACCATGACGACTGACCAGCCAGTGATCAGCCTGCGCCCCGGCGGCGGCGGCGGCGGACCCCGCGGCAGCCGCCTCTTCTCCCCCGCCTTCGCCGTCGCCGCCTCCGGCTCCGGCGACTTCCTTCGGCCGCTCGGAGGCGGCGCCTCCGGCGTCTCCAGGGTGAGAGCTCTCGGCGCCCGATCTGTGGGGGGAGGTGTTACTGTTCGATGGGGGTTCGATTAGTTCGCGGATGGGCCAGAGGGGGAGATCCAGGGGGGAAATATGGGATCTTGGTTCTAGGGGCTGCGCGGGTACGGATGGAGCGTTTATTGGTTGAGGATGCCGTCTTCTTAATCTATATTATAGAGATTTCATAGTCATTACGCTGCTGAAAGAGGTTTTAAGAGGCAATAATGCGCAAGCAGGATGTGTTTAGACGCGTGCTGATTGAAGTTGGATGCTTCTGTAGCCTGCAATTTAGAGTATTTTCCGGATTTCAGCTTTCAGGGCTAAGCTAGTGAGCTTTTGTGTGGGATGCGGTTGGGTGAGCTATAACTAGTGAACTGCAGCCGGTTCCTTGTTTTTGTTGCTACTTGCATATAGGCCATGTTTATAGTACTACTCAACATCATGTCAAAGTTACATGCCTAGCTCGACCAAACAGGGTGTTATAAATTGGCAGTCCTTTACTATATTTTGATTTGTCTAATGGACACTTTTTTGCTATGCTGACATTGATGGTACCTTGGTGCAGATTGGTGACTTACATTTTGAGACACGTGAGCGCATTCGTTATTCAAGAGATCAACTTCTTGAGCTGCGTGAGGTACTTACTGTTTAACCCTTTATACAAAGTCTGTTTATAAATGGAAAGTTTGTTGTAAAGATTTTCCTTAAATGTGATATGGTTATCGTACCTGTTATCTGGTTTTGCTGAAAGATGCCAGTAGTCTGTGGCTTGACAGTTCTATAAGATGTATCATAGAACTACCAAGTTTGAGCCGTCTTGTATACTTTGACCCACGTCATAGATAGTTCATAGGCTGTGAAATACCCCCTCCGTTTACTGATGTATGCCATCGTGGTATGTATACAAGCTAAACTCAACAAATATATAACTGTGTTGGCTGGCCACATGTAAATGATTTCTGCCAGTAGAAGACTTCTGTATTGTATGTTTGAATGTGCCTGCTAGCATATTATTGGGAATTGACTGTCACTGTGGAACTTATCTCTAAAAGACTGCTATTTCGTAAGCGGCATTAGGGGTGCTGTCACTGCAGAGGGTGTATGTCCCAATGATGAAGTAAATATTAGAGGCGCTGTCATGATACAGAAGTGGAACTGTACCTGTTGATGTCAATTGGAAGAGGCAGACACTTATAGCCTTCTTAACTACTCTCTGATCAGTAGCAGTTTGATTAAGCACATTTTAATTTTAACTCGAGGATAAACGGTCTAAAGTTGAAGCCAAGTTTCTTCCCAATTATGGTGGTTCACCTTTAAGTGGACGGAAAGTGATAAGCAACATGCCATGGCGTGGTATCAAATGGTTCCAGAAAGGGCTGGGCTATGTTTCTCGTGGCCTTAATAGTGTTTTGGTTTTGGGTCATGTGGTCTTCAGTGACATACATTATGTCTGAGTTAGATTTCTAATAAGTTCTTACTGGAAATGTAGACGCTTTATTTACATGCACTGATCTAATATCCTTGCAGATAACTGATGTACCCGAGCAGATCTTGAGGGTTAAGCAAGAAATTGAGGCAGAGCTTCACGGTGACGATCAGAGCTGGGTTCGCAGTGATTCAAATGTGAGCCCTTCATCATACCATAGTGCATTGTAGTTTACCTGTTTTTACAATCTGTGCTACTTAAATGTTTTGCAGCCTTATAAAATGATCTTCATGCCATCATGTTGCTAAATTTAATATTGTTTTATGCTGATTTGCACATTTGGAA
Organism: Avena insularis; assembly: GCA_023614405.1. Taxonomy (NCBI): domain Eukaryota; kingdom Viridiplantae; phylum Streptophyta; class Magnoliopsida; order Poales; family Poaceae; genus Avena; species Avena insularis. Next base: position 336,926,411 of record CM042687.1, read on the forward strand.
AGTGAATCTTTATCAAAGACATTTTTGTTATGCAGGTGCAATTGCAGACACAAACGGAAACACAGACACAAGGACAAGCACAAAATCGCTTTACTGAGACTGATAACCGTGACTGGCGTGCACGCACAGAGAAACCTCCAGCACCAGCAGTTCAAGAAGAGAAGTCTTGGGACAACATTCGTGAGACTAAAGAACTGTACAGTTCAGGTAGGAAGCAAGAACAGTTTAACAAGCAAGATCAGATGAGCTCCCAGTTTGCTTCGAAAGCTCAGGTAAAGGGGCCATCAGTCGCTTACTCTTTTGCTCCATTTGATCTTTGTGATATCTGTTTGTGGCTTAAATTGTGAATAAGTTTCTGTTAGCAATCACTTGTTTTGTTTCCTGGTGACTATTTCTTGGGACTCAATGCTGATGTGATGCAACTCCATTCATCACATTTTAGTACAGTACCTTGGTTTTGTGGACCTGCCACCCAGTATTTTGGGATCGTTTATCCAACTCAATAGTGTAGTTTGATCATGTTTGTGTTGTGCTACTATTACATAATTTTCTTAATTTAGTACCATTCTATGTTACTATGAATATACTGTTCTGAAAATAAGTATTCAATCGAAAACTACACGTGTAAGCTGTGGGATTGAATACAAAGAAGTAAGAAATATTCACTGGTAATTTGCTTTGTTGTATTATTATGTACTTGCTTGTATGTATAGTGTCTAGCCATCTGTATATTAATCACTATTCATCATCATTTTGTTCTCCAAATGTCAGGTTGGCCCCCCTCCTGCTCTTATCAAGGCTGAGGTACCCTGGTCAGCCCGAAGAGGCAATCTCTCAGAGAAAGATAAAGTCCTGAAAACAGTGAAAGGGTGAGATTATCTTTTTCTTGTTTGTTCTTTGTTGAAGCGGCTGTTTCTTGTTTACTAATTAGATACTCCCTCCGTTTCAAAATATAAGATGTTTTAGGTTTGTGAAGAAAATGTATCTAGACTACTTTTAGAAGTCTAGATTCACTCCAAACCTGAGTGAACCTACATACTAAAAGTAGACTAGATACATTTTTTTCAGAAAGCTAAAACATCTTATACTTTGAAATGGAGGGAGTATTTTCTACTTTGTATTTTCCCTCTGCATACTGTTTATCACCTCTTACCTGTGCAGTATACTGAACAAACTGACGCCTGAGAAATTTGATCTACTCAAGGGCCAGCTACTGGATTCTGGAATTACTACTGCTGATATTTTGAAGGTTTGATTTTTTCTAGCTGTGAATTATTTCCATACTCTCTTGACTGTTCCCACTAATTCATCAATCTTTTGCTTTTGACTCAGGATGTTATCTCTCTCATATTTGAGAAGGCTGTTTTTGAGCCTACATTCTGTCAGATGTATGCCCGACTTTGTTCTGAACTCAATGACAACCTCCCGTCATTTCCTCCCGAAGAACCAGGCGGTAAAGAGATTACATTCAAACGTGTGCTGTTGAACAATTGCCAGGAAGCATTTGAAGGTGCTGACAGCTTAAGGGTTGAGATTGCAAGTTTGACTGGCCCTGACCAAGAGATGGAAAGAAGGGACAAAGAAAAGATTTTCAAACTTAGAACACTTGGAAATATTCGTCTAATTGGTGAGCTACTTAAGCAAAAGATGGTACCTGAGAAGATAGTTCATCACATTGTTAAGGTACACATTAGGAAATTGAAAATACGCTCATTATTCCTTGAAAACTTGATAATACGCTCATTATTCCTTGAAAACTTGCCTAATCCATTTGTTGTATGCACCATGTAGGAATTACTGGGGTCTGATAAAAAGGCTTGCCCTGATGAAGAACACGTTGAAGCCATTTGTCAGTTCTTCAATACGATTGGTAAACAGCTGGATGAGAACCCGAAGTCTCGTCGAATTAATGATACATACTTTGTCCAGATTAAGGAGCTAGTAGCGAACCCTCAGTTGACTCCACGTTCCAAATTCATGGTCCGGGATTTGATTGATCTCCGTTCTAACAACTGGGTGCCTCGGCGTGCGGAGGTAAATAAAATCACCCAACTGGATGGGCCGTGTACTCTACATGCAGTTGCTTTCATATCTATATTCAGATGTTCGCTGCAATTATGATGCAGTATATTAGCTTATAAGTATGACCACTACTGCTGGGTACTGCATATGTAGTTTGTGGCGTATTTCCCAAAGAGGCATATTAACTTCATAGGAAATGGGAATGGTTTTAAGATCTTAAAAATTGTACCTACTAGTAGAATTAAGCATGCATGCATGGAACGGCAAACCAAAAGATAATCAGCATGGTGAATTTTTTCATTTATTAATAATTAGTCAAGCGTGCACTTCGCTTTGTACATGCAACATGAATGTGCTTGCAGTCGGCCAATTAGTAAAATTTTGCATCACTTTATTGCACTGTAGTGCGTAGTCTGATTTCAATGCTGGAATATAATGGCACTAAACCTTCAACTTATTTCCCACTTTGTTCCGTTTCTTCTAGCTATCGAGTCCTGCTGGATTTGTGAATCCAGTCATTCTGAACTTTATGTGCTTGTAACTTTCAGATTAAGGCGAAGACAATCAGTGAGATTCACACAGAGGCGGAAAAGAACCTTGGATTACGTCCAGGGGCCACAGCAAACATGAGGAATGGCCGTAATGCACCTGGTGGGCCTCTTTCCCCTGGAGGTTTTCCAATGAACCGTCCAGGAACTGGAGGTATGATGCCTGGGATGCCTGGATCAAGAAAAATGCCTGGGATGCCTGGGTTAGATAATGATAACTGGGAAGTTCAGCGTTCTAAATCAATGCCAAGAGGTGACCCACTTCGCAACCAGGGTCCCTTGATTAACAAGGCACCATCTATTAGCAAGCCATCACCAATCAACTCCAGGCTTCTTCCTCAGGGCACTGGAGCACTGATTGGCAAGAGTGCACTTTTGGGCAGTGGCGGCCCACCATCTCGCCCTTCCAGCTTTACGGCAGCTCCCATTCATTCACCAGCTCAAACTACAGCATCACCAAAACCATCAAGTGCAACTACAGCTTCTGTACCTATTCCTGAGAAAGCAGCCAGTTCTGCCAAGGTGATCCCAGCCAGTCTTCAGAAGAAGACGGTATCTCTTCTCGAGGAGTATTTTGGTATTCGTATCTTGGATGAAGCACAACAATGTATCGAGGAATTGCAGAGTCCTGATTACTACCCTGAGATTGTTAAAGAAGCTATCAATCTTGCTCTGGATAAAGGTGCCAGCTTTGTTGATCCTCTTGTTAGACTTCTGGAGCATCTGCACGCTAAGAAGACTTTCAAGACCGAAGATCTGGAAAACGGTTGCATGCTATATGGGTCGCTGTTGGAAGATATTGGTATTGACCTTCCTAAAGCACCAACGCAATTTGGTGAAGTGATTGCTCGTCTGATCTTGTCGTGTGGCCTGAGATTTGAAGCCGTCGAGGGGATCTTGAAGACAATGGAGGATACCTTCTTCCGCAAAGACATATTCAGCTCTGTCACGAAAACCCTAGAAGCAAACCCAGCAGGTCAGGCCATCTTGAGCTCACATGCTGCTGTCATCGACGCGTGCAACAGCCTCTTGAAATGATAGCTCCCTCTTGGCAGCAGCTCAACTTCTCAGGTGCTGTGTCTAGTGAAAAACAGCATGGGTGTATTCTCTATAGCTTAGGTGGTTTCACCGCTGAGGAACTTGTGGTGCTTGGGGGGTGTGAGCAACAGCCAGTTTTGAGCTGTATATTTTTGCAGAGGTCACAATGAGTGTTGATTATTGTTTCGACAAAGCGAAAGGAAAAGAAAAGGAGGCATGGATTTTGGTCTCTGGCGTGCTGGCAGCCTAATTCGCTGGAGCCTGGATTGAACAAGGCTTTTTTTAAAAACGTGATGTTTTTGTGTCTCCTCAATGTTATTATTTATCTTCTGCTCTTACACATTTTGTAACAATGTACTATGGTTTTTTGGAGTATTCTGTTGGTTACAATATGTCGTGCCGTCATTGTAGGACTAAAAGAATTCAATCTAAGATTATTTTGCATTGTGACTGTCTCGAAATTCCTGTTTGCCTACATGATGATATGCTGGATATTGCCATTTTATGATGGTTTTCGAAATTTACACTTGTTTGTGCTCAGATGAAGTTTTTCTTTCCTTAGAATATTCCCGTGGATCTTGTCCAGATTAAGTTTATAATAATCTTAGGAGTTCAAAATTGGGTTCAACATATGTGATCGCGGAATGAGTTTAATTCCAGGCTTAACAACAAACCCTAGCGAGCAATGATGACGGCGGCAAGGCGGACCCCGCCATCTTGATGGCGAAGGAGTCCTTGTTGACGGGCATCGCCAGTTTTGGCTTCGGCTGGCGCAGGCGAAGCCGGCCTGTTGACGTGCGGGGATTGTTGATGACGATTGCCCGCGATCTCGTCCTTGGTGGCGAGCACACCGGCATGTCGGCCTCCCGTTTCACGGGCCGAAGAGCCTTGCCGACACGAGGCTGAGGTGGCGGAGTAAGGCTGGTCATCCTCCTGGGCAGTCAGTTTGCCGACGGGTTTCGCCTCGCCCTCGCCGCGGGCGGTTGTGGGCGTGGATATGCTCCAGGACGGCGGTGAAGGTACGTCCTGGCGCACTCCACCATTGGCGGTGCCCTGCCATGTTGTTGCGATTCGGCGGCGAGCCGGGAGGTCCTTCGTGGGCCTGCTCTCGGTAACTAAGTTACCGGGATCTTCGGCGAGCTCCGGGTCGTCCATCGCCGCGATGGCAGCCTGGATATCCTCCACAATCTTGTCGTCCTCCGGCACCGGAAACGCCGCCAGCGCTGAGCTTCTAGACGGGCAAGCACCGGAAGTCCGCCGGCGTCATGGAGCATACGGGCCTCCCAAGGCTGGAGCGTCCGCCACCCCAGGATCGCCGGGGAACCTCTCCGCCATGGCTTAATGCTTCTGCTCGCCAGAGTTGTGGTAGAGGGGAGTGGAGAGGCTGAGAGTGAGCCGGCGAGACGCCGACTTTTATAGGTCAAAACGGGCGGCAAAGACGGGAGAGGTGTAACGGCGTGGACGGGAAAAGGGGAAACAACGGGAAGCCGAGACGGCGGTGGCACACCATTACAGCGACACGTGGCCGACGCGACGGGCAGTCATTGCCCGGTGGTCCGTCGCCAGAGCCGAGGCGAAAGGATGACGACGACTCGGCTTACGGTCGCTGATAGGGCGGGGCCACATGCGAAGCCATTTTTTTCGTCGAATTTGCTTCGTCCGGCATTTCCAAGACATTCCCGGCGTCCCGTGATCGGCCTGGAATCTCCAAACGAAAGTTGAGCCAAATCTACACGAAATCGGCGTTCTGAAAACATGACACTTTTTGGCGTGTGGATGAAATTTTCTTCCTGGGAACAGACTTCTGGAAACTGAGTGGAGATGCTCTTATCCCACAAATTTGAACGTGAGAGCCAAGCGCACACAAGTTGAATGTGTAAGAAGTTCGATCGCGTGAACCTGATGAAATTTGAAATCGCTCTCATTTTTTTTAGAATGATGTAATGATTTTACCCCCATTTTATCTTCTAACCTAACGGGAACCTGCTGAGATATGATTTAGCCCCATTTTATTTTTGTCAGAGAAAACTTCTCTCTCTCTTTTTTTCCCCAGTGCTGTGTTGTTTGGAAGCCTCTTCTTCCTCAAAGAGTCGCAGCCTCGCAGGCTCACACAATCCTCCAGCCCCACCGGACGCCGGGGCTGCCTCCGCCTCTTCCACCCGCGTGCTCCCCCCCTCCCCCCCCCCCCCCCACCCCCGCGCGCGCGAGGGCCTGCGGCGGAGGCTTCTCTGCTCGACTGCTCCTGCTCCTGCTACTGACCGGAGATATGGTACGTCGATCTAACCCCACTGCTACTGTACACATGCTCTGCGCGGCTTGCGTAGATTCTTGGTGGTTCTGCGATTGGCACGGCCAGATTGCGCCGTTTATGTGTCCGTAGAAGCAATCGACGGGCTATCTAGCGCGACTGCAGCGTCAAATTGATCCTGCAAGTGATGCTGTTCAGTTTCCCCAAACCGGTGAAACGGTGAATCGAAATCATCCATGCATCTTAACCGGTAAGGTGAAGCGAATTGGTAATGGGCGTGGTGCACTGGTGCTCAGTCTGTAAACCCCTGCTCAGCACTCTTTTAAAAACTGCCGCTGTCTTGATCTGATCCTGAAACCTGACTGCCATTCAGTCCCGAATCCAGTGAAATCGTCTGTGAATTGGTAATCGGCATGGTCTTCAATCAGTAAACCCCTGTTTAGCACGCATTGGTCTGGAAGTATCTTCTGTTAGTTGCTACAAGCCTGCGAGTAGCTTGGGATCTGCATGCCTATTGTTCAGCTAGTGCATGTGAGATGATGCCAAACGCAGCCCGCTTGCTTTCGTTGGAATGTCTGTCCATCTCATTGTTTTCTTTTTGGTGTGTTTGGTTCCTTGTTAGGTGGTCACCTAGTATTATGTGTGCTTGCCGTGGTGCCCGGCAAGTATTTGTTACCATTTCGAAGCAATTGATAATACTCTTTCAGACTTACTCTTTCGAAACAATGCTACAACGATATTCTGGAATTAGCTTCTGTTTTAGAACCGATGGGGGATAGATAATAAAGCAGTAATGGGCGTGATGTTCAGTCAGTCTGCAGCCCTTGCTAGCGTTCATCACTTCCTGACTGTTCTGGATACCTGAACGATAATTAAGCTCATGCCATTTCAGAATTAACTTCTTTATCATCATCTTTACATGCAAAGCTTAGCTTCCCAGATCTTATGTCTGACACTGGCACAGGCTGGAAGGCACACCATCGTTCTCATGCAACCGTCGCCAAACAAAGGGTCCAGAACTTTTATGGACTTCAGTTCAGTCAACCAAGCACTGGATGGTCAGTATTTTCTTCCATGCTTGTTGCCTGAAATTTAATGCAATGCTACGATTACATGAGAGGCTCTTGGGCCAATGAATGTCTGGTCGGCTGGTCCGTACCTTCGACTTGTTGCTAGGGAAGGGTAATGGAAGTAGGAGATAGAAGAGGGATTTAGGCCTGAGAATATAGCTTGGCTTGATCAGCCGCGGCTGCCTCTATTTAAAGAGGATGGAGCTGTTTGGCTGGTGCCGTGCAAGGACTTGTTGTTGCTTGGGAAGGGTAATGGAGGTAGGAGATATAAGAAGGATTTAGGGCTGAGAATATAGCTTGGCTTGATCAGCCTCGGCTGCCTCTGTTTACACCGTTACATCTTACATGTGAAGCTCCAACTAGAATGTACTGTCTCTCACAAAAAAAAACTAGAATGTACTGGGAAAAGCAGCAAAGTGTGTTTATTTCCCGCACCGCCTCCTTGCATATTTTCCGTGTTGTGCCCCCTCTTAATCGTGTCCAGGGCGATCATTATGCACTTTCTCTGAAGCAAGTGCCTTGTATTTGAGTTCATTTTGAGCACGTGCATTCCTTTCGGCTACTCAAAGCTTCTAGCTCAGTTCGATATAACAGTGCACTCTCTTGAATGACAGGAATATGTGCCCGCTATGAAAGGAAAATCATGGATATCAACCCGATGGCTAGGAACTTCACATATGACATCAACGACCTGTACAATTTCATCGATGGCCTGACCGACATAAGTGCACTAGTGTGAGTACAACTTTCAATTTCTTGAGTTGCAGAAGCAAAAACTTACTAGCTCTGTACTCTTATCTTTGCAGGTATGACCATCAACTTCACGCTTTCCTGCCGTATGACAGGCAGTGGATAAAACAGAAGATGTTTCAGCACCTCAAGACCCTGGCGCGGGACTAGCCAGGGCGTGATCACCGTCTATGCAAGGTGGTATGTATCTGTTTGTAGGACTTAGGTTCAGGTTGGTATGAGAGATTTGAGATGCATGTGCTAATTGTAAGGGTGAAGAAAATGATGGATTTGCTTGGACATGTGTCATTTCTGACGTGACACCGTGGTTTAGAACTTCAAACGAATGGCTTGCCACGGAAGAGGCATCAGTACGAAAAATATACGCACTGTATATGAAATGATCACTCTATGTTCAAATTTGTCAACACTTGCCCTACTTGAAATTTCATAATTCAAGAAAAGGGAAGGGGGGGAGGGGGGGGGGGGGTCCCTGGCCCAGGCCATGGTGTTCCAGGTCAATGAACTTGTACTACTAAGAAAACATACCCCGACTCCAGATACATCTGTACTCCAGTTATTTCACTGTCAGCGCCACCATCGGAAAATGAACGAAAGGCAGCACCAACTGTTGCACGTGCCTGTAATAGACAGTGTTATTTCTACGCACGCCCTGGGGACTAGGGACTATAGAATATTCAAAAGTGGTTCAAACTTCAAACAGCACCGATGTATACTTCAAATATGTAAAGAACAATCTCAGAATGCAATCTCAACCATAATCTCGGTGAAAGTTACAGGAAAAAAGATATGCTAATCAGGGAGTGTTCATCATTGGAGAAGGAATTGAGATCATTCTATCAACCCAACTGAAGATAATGGGGAAAAACAATGTACTCCCTCCTTCATGAAAAGGATGACGCAAATTTGTCTAAATTCGGATGAATCTATATACTACTAAATAGTGTCTACATACAATCAAATTTAGAAAAATCTGCGACATCCTTTTCAGGACGGAGGGAGTACATAGGAAAAGGAGCTCCTTGTTGCAATAATGGTCCTCTTACATGACTAAATGAACTGATATTGTATTAATCTCTCTTTTTAACAGAAGAAAAAAACTAAATGTATGTATGTCACTTGCTACTCTCCAGCTTTTACCTACAGAAAATACAGATGCACAGACGGTCAAAACTAGTAAATACCCTTTGTTCCACAATATAAGCCTTTTTAGCAAACTGTTTTAGCTACTCCCTCCGATCGTATTACTCGTCAAGGTAATATGGATCAGAGGGAGTATCTAAAAAGGCTTATATTGTGGAACGGAGGTAGTACTAGCAAACTTCATCTTGTCTGTCAGTTACCGACGATTGGAAGCATATATTCGGCAGGTCAGCGCATAAACGGATCATGAATCAACCCTCTTACTCATAAGGCGATCACCCAACTGTTGTGGTCTTGCTCATCAGTGGGATCAGCTCTATATCATATCCTACATCATCAATCACTTTCATTCTATTATCTTCAGCATCCACATTGGAATGATGACAACTAGAATCATCGGCAACAAGGACAGAGAACTGAGCACAGCCTGATCCATCCTTTACAGCTTCTGAAGATCCGTCGTCCTGGAGCATATGGGCAGGAAGGAGCGTGGAATTCTGGTCACTTTGCGGAACAAGAAATAGTAGCACCAGTGGAAGCAGCCTTGAGATGTTTCTAATCAAGACAACAGCCCAGAGGTTGCCAAACTCCGTTCGAGTCACATTCAGCATGTGTAAGAGGAGACCACCCCACCAAGAAGACATAAGCAATCCCGCATTTTGTATAGACATGAGTAGTGCATAGAATGTTCCCTCGATACCCGGAGGACAAAGCTTGGAGCAAAGTACAAGGAGCGGCAGCCATTGGAGTCTACCAACCATTTGACAAACAGCGCTATCAATCACTGCAAATATGTAATCCGGTATGCCAATTTTCGTGTTTAGCCGGGTCACTAGCACTAGATCAAGCATTCCTGCCAGACTTGACAGAACTTGACCCCATAAAAGCATGCTGCGGAAATTGCAGTCCTTTAGAGCAGTTTGGTATAGTAAAACTCCGAGTAGTGAACCCACCGAGCCGATTGCATAGATCGCACCAATAAATTCCTGCAGCAATGCAAATGTTCCATAAGTTTCTTTGACAGGAAAGCACCAGTGCAACAAGGCTTATCATACATCCAAATGTTAACCTGTGGCGCATCCATACAAAATTTTACCATAGATTTATATGATATATAGGGTGGATCTGAGACTGCTATGTTGGAATATTTTAGTGGATTAGCAGGCCATCTTCATGGAATTTGTATTTAATTGCTTCAGCTATAACTAGATAGTACACATTTACACAAGACCATGTTATTCTACTTGCAGAAGCTACACAAATAAATTAATGTTGCATCAAAGTGGCATGTAGCTATCTTTCCGCCTAAGAGTTTTGGCCAGATAATCAGAGGGGCATCTGTTTGAAACACCACCTGCCTATACAGGCATAACCGCATAACCATTATTGGCATGTATTTTTTCAGGGTCCTAGTCTATGTATTGAACCGATGATATCTAGGGTATGTGCACACCTCAGAAAATGCCGGTCCTGTTAGTCGGTCAGTGAACCAGTAGAACATCCCTCCTTGAATATCCAGGCTTAGACTGAGAGAAACATACAGGTACACGCATGGCCGCCAGACTTCAGGGCACTTCAATGTCGCCCCCATGGACTGAACCACTTTGTAGAACTTCTTATGGACCTGATTTAGTGAAGGCCTTAAATGTCATTGCTGTGCAAGACTGCATTCAGTAATTCAACCAAACAAAAGAAGTTTGAGATTGTCCTCTGACCTGCTTATAATCGAAATCTGACGCGCGGCTCTCCTTCAGGAGAATCCCCGCTGAGAACACCAGTGCCGAGGGGATACTCAACAATCCAAGAGCCCCCTTTAAACAACGAGCACGGGTTATATCATTCGCCGAGAACATCGAATTCGCATTACCGCGGTATGTGAGAAACAATAGTGGACAACATAACATAACAGGAGGAAACAAACCTGAGCACCCATTAAGTGAACAAGAAGACCGCTGATGGAGAAGCCGATCAATGACCCGACGGAGGAGCTAAACCCACACAAGCTCTGCATGTCGGAAGCGAGCGGCGGGTTTGTGATGCTGTTCTGCGCAACCAGGGCGTCCAGCGTCACGTCGGCCATCGCCGCGCCCGCGCTCTGCGCCGTCAGCGCCACGATTCCGGCAACGATGCCAGGGTTGGTTTGCAGAGATAGCGTGAGCATAGACGACACACCGATCACGCCTGCATTGTTATCTCGGCACAGACAGAGAGGCGTCAGTCACACGATACATACTGACAGATAAAATGGTACTACCGAAGGAGCCCGATCTTTCTCTGTCTATGTGGTGGTGGGATCGAGAGCAGAAGGGGTTCGATCTTCTCACCTGCGAGGAGGAAGTAGGGGCGGCGGCGGTACCCGGCGACGGGGACGACATCGGTGAGCAGGCCCCAGAGCGGCTTGACGACCCAGGGCGCGTCGACGATGCCCTGGTAGAACTGCGCCGCGGCCGGCTGGACGCGCAGCACGTCCTTGCAGTAGTACGTGGCGGCGACCACCCCGACGGCATTGGCCATGCCCTGGCAGGCTCCGTAGATGGCGAAGACAGCGAGCACGAAGCTCCAGTGCAGCTCGCGGGATAGCCGCCGCAGCCAGCGGCAGGGGGATGCGACGCAGCATTCGCCACTGTCGTCGCGGGGATCACTGTCGGCGCCCGCTCCGCCGGATTCTTGAAGCGGCCCGTCCTCCCCATGGGGATCCATATTGCAGTAGCAGCACGCGTGGAGCAGAGTTTCTTTTGGGGATTCCCGGGAATCTGCGGAGAGGCCACCGGAATCCGGGCAGCAAGAATGCTAGCTGCGGTCGGCGACCGGTCGGCCGACGAGATGCGTCGGGAAAGAGCAGAGTAGCCGAGCACGAGGCCAAGTGTTCGGCGGGTTTACCAGATCGAGCTCCCGGTTTGACTTCAGCTCGCAGCTTTTTCTTCAGTAACCAGAAATGCTCGTGTCCTCGGAAGATCCGGGCGTTCTGCAGATACAGATGTCGGAATTGATCACTCGTAATAAGTGTGGAATCTCGGATACTGCCCTACGGAGATCCCACACCGATAATTTTCTGATTTGGTTTTGCTGGCAGTAAACGACGGTGACTGATATCGATTGAAGGCATTCAGTAGCTGCCATCAGGTGACAATGTGATGTCACATTATTTTCCACAATGTGCTAGTATTGCTTTGCTGACTTACGCATGTTGTGCTGGAAATTAAACCCAGCATTTTGTGAATAATAAGACAATTTATTAGAGGCCCATAAAGCTGGTATCCCTCAGTCTACACCACGTACTCCCTCCGTTTCAAAATATAAGATGTTTTAGGTTTATAAGAAATGTATCTAAATTTGTTTTAGTACGTAGGTTCACTTAAACAAGTGTACTAGCGTCAATTACCAATTGTCCGGTTCAGTCACTTTACCATGTGATCTTGAGATGTTATTAGTTCACTAATATTTACAAAAACTGGATAGTCTTTTCCTTACAAAAAAAAGCTGGATAGTCTTTCACAAGGTCGCAAGTCGCAACTAATGGTTAAATGTGTAAAATTGTAAAAATAACTTTTAGAGAGTACTACTATATCCGTTCCAAGGTAGAGGGCTTATAAATTTAGTCAAAACTCAAACCTTACTAAGTTTGCCCAAAGATATACTCCCTCCATCGTTCTAAAATAAATGATTCGACTTTGTATAGATACACAGGTATCTAGCATGTTTTAGTGTTTAGATACATATGAATCTAAAAAAAAAATGAGTCACTTATTTTGAAGCATTAAATAAATATATTGAGACAATATATTGTGTGGTGAATTTATTGACATCGATCTGGTAACATAATTGTTCATATTCTTGTGGTCGCAACTAATGGTTAAATGTGTAAAATTGTAAAAATAGGGTAAAATGTGACATGCAAATAACTTGTAGAGAGTACTACAATATCGGTTCCAAGGTAGAGGGCTTATAAATTTAGTCAAAACTCAAACCTTACTAAGTTTGCTCAAACATATACTCCCTCCGTCATCTTAAAATAAGTGACTCAACTTTATCTAGATACATACGTATCTAGCATATTTTAGTGTTTAGATACCTATGAATCTAGAAAAAAAATGAGTCACTTATTTTTGTAGTATTAAATAAGTATATTATGACAATATATTTTGTGGTGAATTTATTGACATTGATATGGTAACATAATCTTATATTCTTGTTAAGAATTTTGGTCAAACTTAGAAGCCCCTGACTTTTGACCGAATTTATGAAGAGAGTATTTGCTATTTTGTAGTAGTTATCATAGTCACAAAAGAGAATTTTCAAGTGGTCTAACCTTCTTATGTGAAACGTGCGGATTTGGATTGTAGAAAAAGCAATCCAAATGAGTTTTCAAGCTTTCACTCTTTAGTTTGGAACGCCTATACTGAGCAGACGTTTTTAAGAGCGGACACATGGAGAAGTTCCCACACGGTAATGGCCTAACCAGTCAACCGTGATAGAAAAAACGGCCAGCAACTCATTTGCTCAATGTTGTAAAATTCAAACAGGCGCTCAATATAATTTTTCTTAATTTGGTCCAGATAGCTTCTTTTGGAATCATTTGAACTAGAGTAGCAATCGGCATCCACGTAACAACCCGCATTCCGGGAGGTGAATGTGGCGCTCCAACCTTTAGCAACACATCGCATATCCACATTGAACTCACGTTATTGTTGTCGCGCAGAAAATAGCACCTTCGTGTCAAATCCAGTTGGAACGATCGAGCAAGGACACAAGCGTATGCCGTGATCCCTATGACATGTCTGACTCCGAAATACTACCAATAGGCCTTTTCCGTATGGATTTGTCACGGTAACCGCTATGCATACTCTACCACTTTGTTTAATGAACGTTCTCCATCATCACGTACGTACTTAGTAAAGGTCATGCGCACGCGATGATTCTAAGAGGAAAACAATTCGCAGATAAACAACCTTGATTACCAACCCACGCATGTTTCATTACACATGGCGTACACAAAACTAAAAGGTCAACTGTTGTCATCTAAAGTCAACACTAGAGATTAGTATTTCGTATTACACTCATCGTGTCATCGTGGGAGTACTAGGGAGTCGTAGTATCATCTAAAGTCAACACTACTACACATTTCGCAAAAAAAGAAAAAGTCAACACTACACAGATCGTATGGCACGAGCAATTCCTCCACACGTGTAAATAAAGCATTTGCCATTCTGCATTTTGGGCGGTTGTTTTTGGCGCCCGAATCCCACGCCTGCGTTTCAGAGTCCCGCGCGACAGCGTTCTCAATTCCTGGCCCTCAGCCCACGGCCTCGTCCCGTCATCCGCCCCCGCCCCCAGTAGCACATCAAGCGCCGTCTCGCTCGCCGCCTACTGTCTTCCTCCTCCGCCCGCCCGCCCGCCCGCCCGCCGTCGCCTCTCCTCCCCCATTTCCGACAGCAAGCGAGAAGACAGAGAGAACACGAATCAGAGAGAAGGCAAGTCGACGAGATGCAGCCCAAGATCAACGCCTTCTTCAAGCGACAGGCCCCAGAACCGGATCCAAACAGGTTCTTCTTCTTCTCTTCCCCCCTCTCGGAACCGCTCACGGATAGCACCGAATCTTGCCAAATTCGAACCTAGACTTACAATTGATACACGATTCACCTCGAAATCGAAAGTTCGATCTGCAATGTCGCTCTCATTTTCTTTCGAACTGAGGGGGGTCTACGGTCTTTTCGGCAGCGGCGCGACGGAGGAGGCGAAGAGACCCAGCAGCCGCCGCGGCGGCGGCGCGGACGCCAAGGTGCTGAACAAGAAGAGGAGCTACGGGCAGTTCCACCTGGAGCTGGGGCAGCCCGACTTCCTCCTCCACATGTGCGCCGTCTGCGGGATGATGTACGCCCGCGGGAACGACGAGGACGAGAAGGTCCACAGGGCCTACCACAAGAGCTACTTCCAGGGCGTGCCCTTCAAGGTTGAGCTGTGCTCTCCCCAATTGTCTTTCTGAATTTGCAGTTTGACTGTCCCTGCTTCTTGTGTTTCCTGTGTCTGAATAGCTCACTATGACCGCGGAGTTGCAGGGTTGGCGTGACGAAAATGTGGTTGGGAGGTCCGAAGGCGGTGACCGGATCGTTCTCGCAACCTCTGAAAATTCTTCCACGCGGAACAGCAAGGTATTTTGTTTTTGCCAGACTCACTTTGTTATGTCCAGATGCATGACTTTCTGAAGAAACTACAAAGAGTAGGTTACTGATAGCTGTAAGCCTGTAATCTGCATATGTGTCTGTGCTTACTGGTGAAAGCCTCAGCCATTTAAGAAACAGCCCACATTTTGACACTGCAAATGTAGATGCAAATTGCATGGATATAGGATGCTAACCATGTAATCTTGTGTGCATATGTCAGGTTCAGGAGGTGATCAAAGTGGTGGAGAAGGAGCTGGGGTTTGGCGAAAGCCAGCTCCTTCATAAGCTTTGCAAGGTAACTTACAGTCTTAATTCCCAGATGCATGGTATAACAACATTAATGCATTCTGGTTTCGCTTGTTGCGTAGGTTTATCTGTTCATATCTGGTGGGAGGATAGTGGGATGTCTCGTTGCTGAACCGATAAAAGCAGCACACAGAGTTATTCCCAGCTCCTCATCGGAAAACCGCAGCAATCTACTGGACAATAAAACTGAATCAGCACAAGTAAACCATACACTAGAGTTTGGGAAAATAAGTTTCAAGAGAGAAGTCCTAAGACGGCATAATCACCCCGACAAGAACAAAGAAGAGAGCCAGGGCTCTGGTGCCATAATCTGCGAAGAAGAAGCTGTCCCTGCTGTCTGTGGATTCCGGGCCATCTGGGTGGTGCCATCGCGCAGAAGAAAGGGACTAGGATCACAGCTAATGGATGCCGCTAGGTACCTTCTCCAGGCCCCTTCCCATATTTTGCCTGCTCTGATGCTTGTATGTTTTTCATGCCCTGGGAACTCATCACTGTTAAAACATGAACTGTTCTCCTTAGACATGATAGCATTTCTTTTTAGCATGTCGTGTCAATTTGCAGACATACCAACTTTTACCAGATTGCAGACAGCCTTGCTAGTCTATGTGTAGCTTGCATCACCCAGCAAAGACTGATTAGGTTATTGAGCTTTCCTGACGTTTCTACTTCCATCTGTTTCCTGCAGGAAGAGCTTCTGCGAAGGCAGCACGTTGGGGATCTCACAATGCGCTTTCACACCCCCAACGTCTGCTGGGAAGGCGCTGGCGTCGAGCTACTGCAAGACGAGTGCATTCTTAGTCTACAGGGAGGGAGATGTATAAGAGATGATGCTCCCATATATGGATAGCTAACTGACAAACAGTTGTAAATATTGTCATGTTGCACACATGACACATAAACAGCGAACATTCTGCTCTGCTAGTGCTGAGGTTTAGGAGTACATTTTTTTCCTATTTGATCCTCTTTGACAGTAGATTCTTCTCATGATTTCTTGGCTTACCACGTAAACTCTTCAGTGAAGATAGTTCAAAGTTGTTACAATGCTACTATTAGTGTGCTGGTATCAGTAACTGAGGTCCTAATGTGCAGACGATAGTAAAAATAGTACTCCCTCCTATTCAAAATATTAGATGTTTTAGCTTTGTAAAGCAAATGTATCTAAACTTGTTTTAGTATGTAGGTTCCCTTAGATTTGGAGTGAATCACACTAAAACAAGTCTAGATACATTTTCTTTACAAACCTAAGACATCTTATATTTTGAAACGGAGGGAGTAGTAGGTAAACACATCCTTGTTGCATAGGTTTATCTGTTTGTATCCGGTGTGAGGATAGCGAGATGTCTCGTTGCTGAACCGATAAAAATAGCACACAAAGTTATTCCCTGTTGGGGGGTGACCCCGGATAGGGTCAAGATAGGGGAAAGAAGAAAGGAGTCTCCCTTACCTTAAGCCGAATTATTGATTGTGTTGGCCGAATCATGTAAGATCCGGCCGAGATAGGCAGAGCCATGGCAAATACAAAATGAGTAACAACTTACTCGACCGATGTATGAGCCATGTCGGCCGAATGAGGCTGATCGACTTGTATACAGGTGAAGGCCGAGCTGAGTTATGCGAGATGAGGCCGAGTAACATGAAACTTGCAGGAGAAGGAGGTGCCTATAGTCAAACCTAGTTGCTGTCTAGGAAGAATCTAGACAGAGCCAAGCGCTAAGGACAAGGAGCAGAGCTGCAGAAGGGCAGACAAGTGTCACGGAGATGACAGTGAGGAAGCCCGAGGCGCACATGTGAAGGTCTCTGGAACATTGCCACCGATAGAAGGGGGACACAGAAAGGGAGCCGCCGAGTTACCACTTTGGGACAGGCATATTCCAAGAATATGCTTGCCACGTCAGCCCTAGAAAGAGTCAAGAAACCCCTTTATAAGGAGGGGAACGAGATCCAGAGAGGGGGATCGATTCATTCCACACCGAAAGGCTCGTGTATTAGTTATCTTCTTCTCTATGATACAGCTCTAGGAGCATTTGTAATTCCTGAGAAGAGGAATAAAGGTCTACTTATTGGTTAGTTGAGTGTAGAAATCACTAAATCTTCCCTCCCAGGATCCCTCTAGCATCCATTGGCCCCATACTTTAGCCTACCCATGGCATCTGTCGTGCCACCACCACGACAGTTGGCGCCCACCGTGGGGCTAGCAGCGGTGCTAGCTGGAGTCAAGATCCGGACGGGAAACTTCATCCACACCGGCGAGCGGGTTGTCTCTAGCTTAGTCCAAAGATTTGATATCTGAGACTATGTCAGCGATAACGCCGGCATCTTCAGGAGGAAAGCACCTCCGCGCAACGGCATCTTCATCAACCTGGGCGCTCACAAGGTCTACGTCGGCGTCGACACATCCTGCATCTACCCGCAACGAGTCATTGAGGCGGGACAACCTCCCCTCCATGCTGCTAGCGGTCCGCGTGGACTACGCCCCGTTGGCAGCATCGAGGTGATGATGACGGCCGCGGCACCAGCAGCAGGAGCAGGCGCCGGACCAAGCAGGGACCCGACGACAGGAGGACAGGTGGTCACGAAGCAGGCAGCTCCACAGCCCACCGAGATAGATCCACTAGCAACCAAGTCAGCCGAGGTGCAGGAGGAGACTCCAAAGACACCAAGGGTAAGATGGCCACCTCTGGAGAGGCTAGAAAATATCCTTCAGGCAACTATAGATAATCTAACTACACCTGTGGCGCTGATACTTGATCCGGCTAACGCACAGGCGGAGTTAGAAGAAACTAGACAGAAAGTGCTAGTAGAGGCAAAAAAAAGGTGTCGGCCTTGCGAGAGTCCTTAAACAGGACCCTGCGAGAATAGGCTAGAGCAAACAAACTAGATGTAGCCCCTGAGCGAGTAGATGAGTTGAGGTTAAGAGGAAAGAATCTCATAAATGATATCAACAAGGAGCATGAGGCTCGTCCAGATGATTCAGTCGATCCAGGCTTGCCGAGGTATAGTACCCCGGCAAAGAACCTCAGGGTGCAAATGCCGCAGCCCTGGAGTTGGAAGGATTAAGCCGGGAAGCCCGGCAAAAACAACAAGAAAGAATAAATGAGCTGGTGCGCATCGCGAACCAGCAGAATGAGAAAATGCTTAGGGCTGACCCGACGAGACCAGGAGCTTCGCGCATGGTTCATTCGGCAGGAGCAGCACCCGCACTATCTGCGGCAGCAGCGTCCTCACCCGGAAACAATGCGCGAAAAGATAGGGCGGTGACTTAGGGAAAAAGAAATAAGCAAATCGTCCCATATAATCCGGCGATGGCCGGGAAGGTCAATGAGAATAGAGGCAATGGGAGTCGAGGTAACAGTGGAGATAGAAACCCCGGCCGTGTAAACAAAGAGCACGGAAACCTCGGAAGGGGAAATCATGAGAACAATAACCCGGCGGAAGGGAGGAGAAATCCCCCACCGGATCCTCAACCGAGATATGAGCCTCGGCAAGAACGAGAAGTGAGACCAGCTCACCACAATCAGGCAAATGATAGATACAATGATGGTTACTCGAATATGGAGCATGCAGAGCATGGTGGGCACAACCATTATGGAATACATGAGAGAGTTTTCTATAGGAACTTGCTGTCGCCGGACGCAAGATTGAAGCTTGACAGGCCGTATCGGTCCGAACTATTTGAAGAACAGGGTCCACCTGGCCCGGCATGTTTTGGACCTCGGATAATGGGCGAACCACCTGTGCCGAACTTCTAGTTGGCAAGGGGGACGGAAACATACAATGGGAGTACAAAGCCACAAGATTGGCTAATTGACTATGCCACATCAGTGAAAATAGTTGGCGGAAATTTACGATGGGCGGTAAGATACGTCCCCCAAATGCTGGAAGGACCAGCCAGAGTATGGCTAAACAATTTGCCAACAGGAAGTATCAACTGTTGGTTGGATTTTGAATAAATATTTGTCAGCAATTTCACTAGTACCTATAAGAGGCCTAACAGGCCTCAACAACTCGCGATGTGCAAGAAGAAACCGAATGAAACAGATAGAGAATTCTTGACTCGGTGGTGCAACCTCAGAAACTCATTCGAAGGGGTCATAGAATCTCAAGCGATAGCTTGGTTTGCTCAGGGCTGCCGATATGGAAGTGTATTATGGCAAAGGTTGCAAAGATATATGCCAACCACGTTGGCAGAAACCATCAGGATAGCAGATTCATATGCCTTAGGGGATCCGACTCAACCAGAATTAATGTCGGCAGAGCATCGGGAGCACCAAGATCAGTATGCAAGGGATGGAGCCGGATCATCGCGGCGCAATGAATACCAAGGTAGAAGAAGGGAAGAGAGGTCGGATTACATATATGCTTCCAATCAAGTGGCAACGGTTGTACAGGATCAGCCGAGTCACGGGAACAATCAGCGACAGAAGAATGGTCCTCAGTAGTAGACGCCGAGAAATGAAGGGAAAAGACAGTGGACGCCAGAGCAGAATAAGCAATGACAGGAAAGGCCAAAGTACACATTTGAGTCCATGCTCGATCAACTGTGTAAGTTCCACACTCCAAACCCGGCCAAGCCGGCTAATCACACCACTCGCCAATGTGCTTGGATGAAAAGTGCAATGGGAAACCATGTGGGCATGCAAGCACCTTCTCATCAAGCACATCAGCAGCAGCCACAACTAACCGGGGCAAATGCACAACAGCTAATGTTGCCACCGCCCCCTCCGAGGTATGATAACTCGGATCGGAGGGATGCAGTACATCAAGTGGTAAATCAGAATCAAGATGGAAGGGCAAATCCCGTAAACAATGGGCGTAATGATTACAGGAAGCATCATCAATCGTATTGTCTGTTCACAACAGAACAACAAGATAGACAAAGTGTACAGCGCCGGCATATAAAAGTGAATGCAGTTATGCCGGCAGTACCAAGATACGTGCCATGGTCTGATCAAGAGGTAACCTGGAGTATAAAGGATCACCCAAAGATAATGCCAAACCTAGGGTCATATGCATTAGTACTGGATCCGACATTTGTCGGGCCAAACATCAATGTGAAATTCTCAAAGGTACTCATAGATAATGGAAGTAGTATCAACATTATGTACAAGGACACAATGCACAAACTCGGAATAACGCAGAATATGCTACAACCCACAAGGACCACATTCCATGGGATAGTGTCAGGGATCTCGTGCGAGCCCATTGGAAAGGTCTAAGTAGATGTGTTATTCGGCACAAGGGAGAATTGCAGAGCGGAGAATCTGGAGTTTGAGGTGGTTGATCTAGAAAGTTGCTATCACGCTTTACTCGGACAGCCAGCACTGGCTAAGTTCATGAGCAGCTGTCACATTAACTACTTGAAAATGAAGTTGTCAGGGCCTCAGGGGGTAATAACAGTGGCAACGGACTACAGAAAATCAATGGAATGTGCTTCAGCCGGGTCAAACCTGGCCGAATCATTGGTAATTGCGAGGGAGAAAAGAAGGATTCAGGAAGTAGCAGCTCTGGCTCAGTCGGCATAGCTTAATATGCCGGCATTAGCCAACCCGCATGGGAGTGTATCTTTCCAGCCAACTAAAGTGACGAAAAAAATCCAGATAGATGATCAGTTTCCAGAGCGCACAATCACGATTGGTGCTGGCCTAGATGCCAAATAGGAAAGCAAGCTCACCAACTTCCTCCGTGAGAATCGGGATATTTTTGCATGGTCAACTCAGGACCTGCAAGGTGTGCCGAGGGAGTTGGCTGAGCACTCTTTGCATGTAAGTCTAGGGGCAAGGCCGTGAAGCAACCTCTCCGCCGCTTCGCCGAAGACAGGAGAAAGATAATAGGGGATGAGATAGCTCGGCTCCTTGCAGCCGGGTTCATCATGGAAGTGCTTCACCCGGATTGGCTATCAAATCCGGTGTTGGTAGAAAAGAAAAAGGATGACCCAAATGTAGCCGTCGTATGGCGAATATGCATCGATTACACGAACCTCAATAAGGCGTGTCCCAAAGATCCTTTTCTTTTACCTAGGATAGACCAAGTCATTGATTCGACCGCTATCTGTGAGTTGTTATCATTTGTAGACGCGTATTCTGGTTTCCACCAGATACCGTTAAACCCGGCTGATCAAATAAAGACTGTGTTTATCACCCCGTACGGGGCTTGTTGCTATCGCACCATGCCATTCGACCTGCGTAATGCAGGAGCAACATACCAAAGATGCATGCAAAAATGTCTACATGATCAGATAGGAAAGAATGTGCAAGTGTATGTAGACGATGTGGTTATAAAGACCAAAGAGAGCAAAACGCTCTTGGAGGATATTCGGAAGACATTCACAAACCTGAGAAGGTTCCGAATGAAACTTAACCTGGAAAAGTGTACCTTCAGTGTGCCGGCTAGAAAATTACTCGGTTTCCTTGTTTCCAGCCGAGGTATAGAGGCAAATCCAACTAAGATCCGAGCAGTTGAAAGAATGGAACTGCCGAGGTGTCTGAACGATATACAAAAATTTATAGGATGTCTGGCCTCTCCGAGTCGATTCGTATGTCGGCTAGGGGAAAAGGCATTACCTCTATACCAACTGATAAAAAAATCTGACAAGTTCATCTGGACACCACAGGCTGATAATGTATTTCATGAGTTAAAAAAGATGTTGGTCACAACACTGATTTTGGCTTCTCCATTGTCAAAAGAGCATATGCTACTCTATGTGGCAGCTACTAACAGAGTGGTAAGTGCGGTAGTCTTCATGGAGCGGAATGAAGGGGATAAATCAATACAAAGGCCAGTATATTACCTAAGTGAGGTATTATCGGCCTCGAAGCAGAACTACCCACACTACCAGAAGATGGCTTACGGAGTATACATGTCGGCGAAAAAACTCAAACATTACTTCGAAGAGCATCCGATAAAAGTGATTTGTGAAGCACCTATAGACGAAATATTAAGCAACAAAGATGCAAGTGGCCGAATAGCAAAATGGACAATCGAGTTATCACCTTATGCTCCGCAATTTGATAGGTGAGATGCAATCAAATCTCAGGCAGTGGCCCACTTCTTTGTGGATTGGGCCGAGGTACAATATGAGCCCCCATTGCCAGATCTGAACTATTGGACAATTCATTTTGACGGGTCCAAGCTAGGAAATGGGCTAGGGGCAGGAATAGTACTAACTTCGCCGAAAAAAGATCAGCTGAAATACGTACTGCAGATACATTTCATTGCATCAAACAATGTGGTCGAGTATGAAGCGCTCGTCCATGGGTTAAAAATGGCAAAAGAGATTGGTCTACGTCGGATCATGTGCTACGGGGATTCAGACCTGGTAGTACAACAAGTATCAGGCAATTGGGACGCGCTAGATGCGAATATGGCCCTGTATAGGTTTCATGTGCAAAAAATCAGTGGTTATTTTGATGGGTGCGAGTTTCATCACATACCTCGGGCGGAAAATGACGCTGCAGATACACTATCAAAACTCGGATCGACTAGGCGGTCAATTCCCCTGGGCATAACTCTGGAGCATCTGAGAAAACCTTCAATTGCACCTTCGCCAGAATCCGAGTCAATTCGTATCTCGACAAACAGATAGAAGGAAATGTCCCAATGGAAATCGACAAATAATATGACCCGAATCATTTAAAGGCTAATTCGGCCGACCCACGAGTGAGCACGGAAAAGCCCAAAGATGTTATGTCTGCGAAAATTATGGAAATTGACAATATAATTTCCCCGGAGAAAGTTACGCCGACATGGGCACAACCCATATTCTCATTTCTTAAATAAGAAATCTTGCCGAGTGATGAGGTCCTGGCTAGACAGATAGTGAGAAGAGCAAAAGCCTACACAATCATAAACAATGAGCTGTATAAGAGAAGTGTCACGAGCGTACTGCAACGATGTGTCGACTCGGCAGAAGGGCGGGAAATACTTTTGAATATACATCAGGGAGAATGTGGGCATCATGCCTCGTCCAGAGCCCTAGTGGCCAAAGAATTTAGGCATAGATTTTATTGGCCGACTGCGCTGAAGGAAGCAAAATAATTGGTAGAAAGGTGTAATGGTTGCCAGAGATACGCCAACAAGATACATCTGCCTTCGTCCGAGTTAAAAACAATACCAATCATTTGGCTCTTTTCTGTATGGTGTTTGGATATGGTAGGTCCATTCAAGCCTGCCCGAGGTGGAATGACTCATATACTGGTCATGGTGGACAAATTCACAAAGTGGATCGAAGTGAAACCAATAATAAAATATGACGGACCCACAGCGGTGAAATTCCTCAAAGATATTATCTTAAGATATGGATACCCACACAGTGTTATCACGGATAATGGCACAAACTTCACTGAAGGAGCTTTTGCTAGGTTCTGCCAAGAGAAACACATAAGACTAAATGTTGCCTCGGTGGCTCACCCGACATCAAATGGGCAAGTAGAAAGATCAAATGGACTGGTATTGTCAGGAATAAAACCTCGGCTAATTGAACCACTGCAAAGGTCGGCAGGATGTTGGATTGAGGAGCTTCCAGCAGTACTGTGGAGCCTCAGGACCACCCCAAATAGATCGACGGGGTATACCCCATTCTTTCTAGTATACGGGGCAGAAGCTGTACTTCCAGCCGACATAATGCATGACTCGCCAAGAGTGGTCTAGTACAAAAGTGCCGAAGTAAACAAAATATCGCGGCAAGACGACGTGGATCTGCTGGAGGAAGCAAGGGAATTGGCAATATCAAGATCAGCTATTTATCAGCAAGAGCTCAGATGATATCATAGCAAAAAAGTTAGTCCAAGAGCTTTTAAAGAAGGAGATTTAGTTCTTCGGCTAGTGTAGCGCACAGCCGGCATGCACAAGCTCTCACCCCCATGGGAAGGACCATTCATCGTGAGTAAAGCATTGCACAATGATGCATATTACCTGATCGACGATCAGTCACCAGAAAAGAACAAGGCAAACAAGGCCGAAGATGAATCAAAAAGACCATGGAACATAGCCTTACTTCGTCCGTTCTACACTTAGAAGCCTTATATTGCATATTGTGATGTGACGCACCAAGTCAAAATATCAAGCGTGTATCAAACTTCGGCACCCCGAGCAGTGACTCGGGGACTACCCCATATTATTTCTTGTTTTTGAACTATGTATCAAACTTCGACACCCCGAGCAGTGACTCGGGGACTGCCCCATATTATTTCTTGTTTTTGAACTATGTATCAAACTTCGACACCCCGAGCAGTGACTCGGGGATTGCATCATGTTATTTCTTGTTTTGAACTATGTATTAAACTTCGGCACCCCGAGCAGTGACTCGGGGACTGCCCCATGATGTTCTTTATGTTGAATTATGAATTACATTTCGACAACTCGAGTAATAACTCGGGGACTGCTTCATGTTGTTTGACATTTTTTGAGAATGTGTAAAACTTCAGTAACTCGAGCGGTAACTCGGGGACTGACTTATATTACCCGCTGATTTTTGTCATGCACATAAGAGTTCAATAACTCAAGCAGAAACTCGGGGACTTCCCCGACTTGTAAATCATAAATCACAAGATGCGATGTAAGCTTACCGCGGACATCGAAGAAATAACAAGGAGGAAATAGACAACGATTTCTAAAAATCATAGTAACAAGAATGACAATATCAGCAAGTCGAGGTATAATAAAGGACATACCCTATCTATATCATTTTACCAATAAATACTTCAGAGTGGGTGGTAAGTCAATTTATGGGCTTAGAACATAGTACTTCAAGGAGAAGTTGCGAAAACGACAACTATACAACCAAGTTCACATAAGGAACACAAGTTAGATGCCGAGCGAACATCACTCATATAGGAAAATATGATCCAGATCTACGAAGATAAAATTTGGCAAAGCAAAGATACGATAGAGTCGGTTAGATAAACTAACAACAATTACCATTACCAGTGCCTCACAGGCACAAGGCAAAAGGGTTCACACTAAATCAAAAGGCGGACAATTGTTTCAATGACATCATACGCCCGGCATACCGGGGGCTTAAGCGACTAAGAGTTTTTTAAAACTAGACACCAGCAGAGGCCGAATCACCCGTAGGAGGGGCAGTGGCAGTATCAGGAGCATTGGACCTGGGTGTCTCGGACGCAGGCGGAATAACCTTGATCTCCTTCAAAAGGGCATCTCTAGGAACCGGGTGCTCCGAGGTTGTGTGGGCCTCAGCAGAGGTTACCTCGGCATCATCGGGGGTCATAGTAACCTCTGGGGCAAGCTCTGGCTGCTGGGAGACGCCAACTTGGGCTCGAGAGGTTTCAGTTCCCTTGGAAGACGATCGCGCGTCGTCATCCTCATCTGAGGTGTCATTGGAATCATTGGCATTATCCGAACCATCCTCCGATTCATCTTGATCGGCCGAGTCACTGCCCGATGCATCTTCAGCTTCAGCGTCATCAGCCGGGTTGGGAAGAAAACTCAGCCCCTCGATCCAATGATGCAAATCAGCATATTCGATAAGCTGGAAGGCACGGGCCTGACGGCGAGCAACGAACTCCGGATTATCAACCCAAGGAAAGTCGGTGCGCAAATTCATCAGAATATCGAGTGAGATATCCTCGTACCAAGACAAAACGGCCGTAAGTGCCATATCAGCACCAACTCTTCCAGCAGATTCCCTCTAGAGGTTAAGTTGAGTTTGAGATGCCATTAGCCTCGCCACAAGCACTTCAACTTCATCAATATCCGGCGAATTCGTCTAGAGAACATGGTAGGCTCGGATAGCTACTTGCACCAGATCTCTTCCCATAATCTTCATTGGTCCAATAGCAGCACCGACGACAATCAGGAAATCTTCTATGGAATACTCTAGATTCAAAGCAACGGGAACACCTCGGCGCTCGCGAGCAGAAATCACAACCTTGGAGCTCATAGTTTTAGCTTCTGGAAAATGATCTACACGAAAGAACGACATATGGGTTAGAATAAGAAAAGAGAAAGGATAACTCGGCGAGAGACAAAAACTTACGATGGATGTAATTTAGCATTTTATGGAGATCCCGGGACCAGCCGGTCCTACTCTTCTCAAAGTGAATGATTTCTTCGCTCATCGCCCGGTTCTTTAATTCGGCAGCTTTAAGAAGTTCCTTGTCTTTCTGCAACTGCAGACTGAGTCGGTTCTTTTCTTCAGAGAACTCTTGGTCAACTTTTTCCAACTCAGATTTCTGGGAAAGCTTGAGAGATTCAACCTCGGCGCGTAACCGGGTTATCTCGTCATCTTTCTCCTTGAGTTGCACCGAATGAGCGACAGCTTGTTCTAAAAAATGCAACATCATATCAGGCATAGATATGCATTCTTGATGCGATGCTGCAAGTATTTGCAACTCAGCTATACCAAATCCGGAAGGTTGTAAGGGACCCAAGATTTACCTCGAACAAAAATAGACAAATTAAAAGGCACAAGAAGTAACTAACCTTCAAGAATGCCAACTTTCTTGGTAAGGTGAGCATTCGGGTTGTTGATACCAGCTACGCACCAGCAACAAACTAATTAACACGAAAAACTAAATCTATTAGAAAGATAAGAGAAATTACATGGACCAATTGATTTACCAGTTTTTTTCACAACAGGGACAATCTTCTCGTATTTATCTTGCAGGCACAAAAAGCAACCTTTGAAATTCAGTTGTCCGCCGATCATGGGCAACCTGAAAAAAGTAAACAAGTTACGCAAAAGAATAGACAGATCTGAATCAAGTAAACTGGATTCGGATCTAGATGGCTAGATATTCAAAACTAAGGCAGATCAGAATCAAATAAAACTTGACTCGGATCTAGATGGCTAGATATTCAAAACTAAAGCAGATCCGAATCAAGTAAAACTTGACTCGGATCTAGATGGCTAGATATTCAGAACTAAGGTAGATCCGAATCAAGTAAAACTTGACTCGGATCTAGATCGCTAGATATTCAAAACTAAAGCAGATCCGAATCAAGCAAAACTTGCCTCGGATCTAGGTGGCTAGATATTCAAAAGTAAGGCAGATCTGAATCAATTAAAACTTGACTCGGATCCAGATGGTTATATATTTAAACGTAGAATATATCCAGATCAAGTAAATCATGTAATGCATTTAAAACAAGATGAAGCTTCCAAACGAACAACAAATTATCCGGTTGCAAGCTTAGGGGAGTAGTATATATATAATATCGTCCGAATAATAGACAAACTATCAATGAAGACGCTTACCTCGTTCATTTTATCACTTTCGAGAATAATCTTAACAGCCATATGCAAACGACTGCTGATGTCGGAAAGTTGAAATGGTTGGCTACTTGGATTGCCCTCAAGTTGATCGGCGGCATTCTAGTTGTTCGCATATTCCACCAGTGAGTCGAGGCTATTCCCGCTCTCGATGACGAATTGTCAACACTTTACCTCGGGCTCTTTGAGTAGCTACCGCCATGGACTCTTATGAAGAATAAGCTGAGTGTCGGCAAGTGACGCGGTTTTAGCGAGAGAGCCCTTTGCGAAGTGCATCAACAATGCTGGGCTGAGAAGAGCTTGTTGGCCCCTTTTGAGATGCTGAAGGTTTAGTGACAACAACTTTCTTGCTCTTAGTAGAGACTTTGGCGGGGGCAACAACTTCAGCACTGGGAACCGCGTTCTTGGCAGCAGGAGGAACTATAGTTTCCAAAGGGGTCGAGGTGGTGGTATCCTCGGTAGGAGTTGGAGTAGGAGCTAGAACTGCGGTGATCAAAGGATCGTTGGGGGAAACCTCGGCGGTCTTGAGAGGGACAACAGGCTCAACCGGGTGATCCGGTGTGGGGGTTATGTCGGCAATAACGGTGAGAGCAATAGGCTCATCTTGTTGGGGCGATACGTTAGTCGGCGCAGGAGGAGAATCAGCACGAGAGGGACTGGGAACCCGAGTATCCTCCGGAGGTGGGGGAGATGACGGCCGAGTACTATGGGTTGTCATACTCGGACCTCTCGGCTTTGCGGAAAGAGGAGCTCTGCAAGGAAGTAAAAGCCGAGTCAGAGACAGAGAGAGATAAACAAGAAATACAAATAAAAATAAACTCACCCATTAACCCTAGGCATGGTCTTACGCCTCGGGATATGCTGGGCAGACTTCTTGGGGGCAGCAGCGGAAGGATCCGTCGAAGCGGTACGCTTCTTCGAAGCAACAGGAGCCTCGGAAGCAAGAGGTTCGGCGTCGTGCACCTGACCAGCTTGATTAGCTGGGAAAGGAGCCAGAAATGCATAAGAGATAGGCACCACGGCAACTACCTCAAGAATTTGGATGTCGTCCGAGTCACCTTCATCCGCACGGGCCGAGGTCTTGCTCCGGGTACGAACATGAGCAACATTCGACTTAGGGACAAACTCCTCTGAGTCAGGTTCCCCATTGTCCGGGGTATTGCGATCAGCAGTCCAGGGAAGAGCCAAAACCTCGAAATCTTCCGTCTTCTGCTCCGTAAACCTTTGCGAGAGAAGCAAATAAGAGTTAGCAAAAGAATATTTGAAAAAGCAACTCAGAAGAAAACATTAGTGTGTAACTTACCTGAGGAGGAGGATTCCCGCGAGAAAATGGTTTCAATCCCCATTTCCATTCTTCAGGCATCTCGATCTTGAAAATATCCCGGACGCACTTATAGATTTGTTAATCGTCAAGCTCAACTATAGATACTCGGTTGGGATCCAGAGGACCACTCATATAACAGATCTTAGGAGAGCGAAGCTAAAAAGGGCAGATTCAGCTGCTGACAAATGCAGTCATCAAATCTTCACCTCGGAGCCCAGCACGAATCAGTTCTTTAAGCCGGATCTCAAATGCTTCGGCAAGAGCATGGCTTTTCCTAGGATTGTAGATCCAATTCTTCTTGGAGGGAGGACCGATAGAGAAAGCGGGGAGCCGAATCTTATCCTTTTTCCCAGTATTCTTGACATAGAAAAATGATCTATGCCACTTCTTACAAGATTCGAGGCCGGCGACACGGGGGAACACGGAGTTTTTCCGAGGTGTAATGGATGCAGCCCCACATTGGGTGAGAGATTTCTCGGAAGGATGAAGATATTTTTCCGGCACTACGTTGGCTCGGATCTGAAAGAACTTGGACCAAATATCTACGGAAGGCCAGAGGCCAAAGTACCCCTCCGAAGCCGAGATAAAGGCCGACAGAGAGGCAACGACG
Organism: Avena insularis; assembly: GCA_023614405.1. Classification (NCBI taxonomy): domain Eukaryota; kingdom Viridiplantae; phylum Streptophyta; class Magnoliopsida; order Poales; family Poaceae; genus Avena; species Avena insularis. The sequence goes on from CM042687.1 coordinate 336,955,860, forward strand.
TTAGCCGGCAGGTGATGCGGCTGAAGGCCAAAATAATCGAGAAAGCCCCTAGCAAAGTCGCTAAGAGGGAGGCCAAATCCATGAGCGAAGTGGGACATGAAAACTACGTACTCGCCCTCATTGAGTACTGGAGACGGTTCTTTGCCGGGTAAGCGACAACTCGCCTCGGCGGGAATTCGGCGTGTTTTGAGTAGCCACTCTATCTCACGGCGAGTAACCGTGGAACCCTGCCAGGAACCACGATCTGGACCGGCCACAAAGTCATCTTCCCCGATGAGAGCACCGCTAGCGGAGCTAGACATAGGCTTGTCGGAGGAATCGACAGAGGAAAAACTGGCGGCGGGGAGAGGCCTAGAGGTGTAGGGCCCCGTCACGACGGTAACGAGCACGGCGGAGGAACAGAAACAAAACCGCCGCGGGGAATCTTGAAAAACTAGAAAGATGCCTAGCGTAGGGACCTAGCGGTGCCGCTGTAGAAAAACTCACCGGCGAGAACGCCAAAGCGAAGGCACTACGGCGAGATCGTGGGAGCCGGAGAACTGCAGCGTGACCGTCGAGGGGGACGATGATGGCGCGGCCGCTGGAACACAAACAGAGGCGACAACGCAAGGAAGAAGATGAAGGGAAAAGAAAGGGGGAAAGTGAATCGTCCAACCCCGCTCCCCTCTTTATAACCGCGTAGGATTAACCGTAGTGGGATCGTGGATGTGCCACTATAACCGCATAATCGCGTGTATGGCTTAACCGCTCGCAGGTAGTGGAGCCACACCAAAGACCACATGGCGCAGGAGGGGATCGGGCCTTCTGACCGATGCGGTACTCGAGGCGTCACTACGCCGACGCGACGGGCGCAGTAATCATTGTAGCTTGTCAGTGGGCACTGTAGAGGAACAAAAACTAGAGAACCATGATGAATGGGACACGTAGGACGAGGCTTACCCAGGAAGCCAAGCATATATCTCGAACGAGAGGAGATAACTCGGAGCGTAGCCCACAGCAGGAAAAGAGTGAAATGAGGAAGAGGATAACGTAAAAAGAACGTCGGCTAAGAAATACCTCGGAAATAAAGAAAGAAGATAAATGTCTGGAAACTGGTGTGACCCGGCCAAGGTTTTCAGCAGGACCGCACCAGCTTCGGGGACTAATGTTTAGGGGTGACCCTGGATAGGGTCAAGATAGGGGAAATAAGAAAGGAGTCTCCCTTACCTTAAGCCGAATTGCTGACTGTGTTGGCCGAATCATGTAAGATCTGGCCGAGATAGACAGATCCATGGCAAATACAGAATGAGTAACACCTTACTCGGCCGACGTATGAGCTATGTCGGCCGAATGAGGCTGATCGACTTGTATACAGGTGAAGGCCAATCCGAGTTATGCGAGATGAGGCTGAGTAACATGAAACTTGCAGGAGAAGGAGGTGCCTATAGTCAAACCCTAGTTGCTGGCTAGGAAGAATCTAGACATAGCCAAGCGCTAAGGACAAGGAGCAGAGCTGCAGAAAGACAGACAAGCGTCACGGAGGTGACAGTGAGGAAGCCCGAGGCGCACATGTGAAGGTCTCTGGAACATTGTCACCGATAGAAGGGGGACACGGAAAGGGAGCCGCCGAGTTACCACTTTGGGACAAGCATATTCCAAGAATATGCTTGCCACGTCAGCCCTAGAAGGAGTCAAGGAACCCCTTTATAAGGAGGGGAACGGGTTCCAGAGAGAGGGATCGATTCATTCCACACCGAAAGGCTCGTATATTAGTTATCTTCTTCTCTATGATACAACTCTAGGAGCACTTGTAATTCCTGAGAAGAGGAATAAAGGTCTACTTATTGGTCAATTGAGTGTAGAAATCACTACATCTTCCCTCCTCGGATCCCTCTAGCATCCATTGGTCCCATACTTTAGCCTATCCATGGCATCTGCCGTGCCACCACCACGACATTCCCAACTCCTCATCTGAAAACCGCAGCGATCTCCTGGGCAATAAAACTGAATCAGCACAAGTAAACCATTTTTTTTCCAAAATGGGAGCGCACAAGTAAACCATACATTAGAGTTTGAGAAAATAGGTTTCAAGAGGGAAGTCCTAGTGCCATAATCTGCAAAGAAGAAGCTGTCCCTGCTGTCTCCGGATTCCAGGCCATCTGGGTGGTGCCATCACACAGAAGCTAATTGATGCCGCAAGGTATCTTCTCCAGGCCCCTTCCCATATTTTGCCTGATCAGATGCTTGTGGCCTTGAGAACTCATCACTGTCAAAACATGAACTGTTCTTTGACATGATAGCATGTTGTGTCAATTTGCACACAGACTACATTTTACCAGATTGCAGACAGCCTTGCTAGACTACCTGTAGCTTGCATCACCCAGCAAAGATGACCAGTTTATTGAGATTTCCTCTAATTGACATTTGTACTTCCATCTGTCTCCTAGAGGAAGAGCTTCTGCGAAGGCGGCACATTGGGGATCTCACAATGCGCTTTGACACCCCCAACGTCTGCTGAGAAGGCACTGGCGTTGAGCTAGACGAGTGCATTCTTAGTCTACAGGGAGTGAGATGTACTCCCTCTGTTTTAAAATATAAGATGTTTTAGTTTTGTGAAACAAATGTATCTAAACTTGTTTTAGTATGTAGGTTTATTCAACTTTGGAATGAATCTACATACTAAAAAAAGTCTAGATACATTTTTTTCACAAATCTAAACATCTTATATTTTAAAACGGAGGGAGTATAAGAGATGATGCTCTCATATATGAATAGCTAACTGAATATTGTCATGTTGAATACATGACAGATGATGCTCTACTAGTGCGAAGACATTTCTCATTACGCTTTTTCCTATCAGATCCTCTTTGTAGTAGATTCTTCACATGATTTCTGGTGCTTACCATATAAACTTCTTCAATGAAGATAGTCCACTGTTGTTACACACTACTATCAGTAACACAGGTCCTAATGTTCAGAGGATAGTTAATATAGCAGAAGGCAAACACACACATGAGTAGTTCAAATGACAGATGCCTTTGCGATCTTTGTCGGTAGTTTCTTCTCATGATTTGTTTTTGCTTTACCACATAATCTTCTCCAGCGAAGATAGTCAAATGTTGTTACATGCTTTGATCAGTGTACTGATATCAGTAACCAGGGTCACGATGTTCAGACGATAGAAAAGAAAATAGCAGTAGATAGAAAAGAAAATAGCAGTAGGCAAACACAGTAGAATAACTAGAACAGTACAAGCACTCATGCTTGACCTTTGAATACCAAAAAGAGCTGCAGGACTATCATTCAACTGCCCAACAATTGCATTATCCAAGGGTGACACCATCTAGAATACAAACTAAAATACAAATTAAACAGATAAAACATATTCTAATGTTTCCTCGTCGATAGACCATGGATGGCAGCAGCTGCGTACTCGTCAACTTCTTCTTTTGTCAGTGTTGGCTTTAGCGACCTTACTGCGGCCTCAAAGTGAGCCTTGTGTATCAAACTTGCTGTCATATCTTCCCTCAGTGCCAACATTCCTGCTTCCCTGCACAGGCCTTCGAGATCAGCGCCGGTGAAGAGCTCGGTGCGCTCCGCTATCTTCCCAAGGTCCACATCCTCGCCCAACTTCATCTTGCATGTTTTGATGCGTAATATCTCGTGTCGACCTTCCGTGTCTGGTGGTGGGACATACAACACCTGCAGGTCAAGAAAAAGTTATGGTCCGTTTTTGCAGATGAACATGTCAAAGAAACACATAGACAGAGAAATACCATATCAAAACGCCCTGGACGGAGAAGAGCTGCATCAATTGCCTTGGGACGATTAGTAGCAGCCAAAACAATAATCCCCTGCAACAGAAAGCCAGATAACATCTTAATGACAAGAGAGGTAGATGCTCAATAGAGTCGTGTTGAAAACTATCAGCAAGCTAAGACATACCGTAGCCAGCTCTAATCCATCCATTTCAGTCAACAAAGTTGATAGGAGTCTTTCTCCTACTGTGGCATTGCCACTGTCCGCATCAGGACCAGTTCTGCAAGATCATACAGGTGTCAACCTAAGTTATTCGTTGCAGAATTAGCATTCCCTGCGGCCAGTACGCAGTACTGAAAAAACAAGATTTACAAGTACACAGCTAAACTTCACTAAACCTTGGTTCTGGTCCAGATTAAAAAAATCAGTAACAATTCTAAGAAAATAGTGGGCACTCCTAGTTCCTAATACATGAACAAGTTTCTACATTGATGTGCACCACAAGAAATGCAGATTTCATGATCAGATAGTTGCAAAAGAAGTATATAAAAGTTCACATCCATCTTCATTATTTCTACAAGCTCCCTTTTACTAAAATCACACATTACTTAATGTAGATCTGAAGTGTTTATGTTCGATTGTCTATAACAAAATCATCTCAGTGTGTACCTTTTAGGGGCAATCGCATCAGCCTCATCAAAAATTATAATGCTTGGAGCAGAGAGGCGTGCCCTCTGGAATGTTCTTCGCAACAAAGCTTCACCTTCTCCAACATACTTCGAGTATAGTTCTGCACCACTGATTGAAGATACATTTCAAAACTTAGATAGGCATGGATGAAGAGTGCATCTTGAAAAGTAGGTGGCTAGACTATGGTTTTTCAATCATTAGTTTAAGCTTATCCAAACTGCACAATACTATAAAAATTGAACCAACAAATGTTTATATTATGTCAGCTCGATCTGAATACCATAGTATGAATTGTGAAAGAAGTGATCTTGTGCCCAGAAAAAGTTCACGTTTATATCTTCCTCTGACCATTATCTCAGTTCTCATAATATCAGGGATTAACTGGGCTCAGCTTGACTAAATAAAATGCATGGACTCTTTGACACAGTGGAATAGAGAACTGCAATTTGATTCAAAGAATAGACACAGTAAGCGTTCTATGAAAAACCTCAAAGAAAAGAAAGAAGCTTGGGCAGCATGTGCTGCAGCCTTGGCAAGGGTGGTCTTTGAGCACCCTGGAGGACCATGCAAAAGCACACCACGAACTGGTGATATCCCTAGTCTAGCAAATGCAGCAGCATGCTTGATGGGCCACTCAACAGCTTGCTGAAGCTTTTTCTGAAACATAGAAACAACCACTATTACAGCAGTTTTTTATTGCACGAAGACTAAAATGAAACACAGCTCACCTTTAGATCTCTCCTATATCATCCCATGAAACAGTTGGAGATTCTTTAGTTACCCCTCTTATCATGCTTGCTTTTACTTCAGATCTAGCAGACTCCCAATCTTCCATAAGTAATGTGAGCACCTTCTCATCCTCAGATGAGTTTGATAATCTACGATAAGCAAGCCTGGCAGCTTCTCGACATAGAGCTTCTAAATCAGCTCCAACATAGCCATTGCAGGACCCAGCAATAGTTTGAAGATCGACACTTTCATGAAGATGTAGATTCTTGGTATATAGCTACAAAAAAAGGTCTGTAAGGCTATACTTTAGGTAAAAAAATCGTGATATCAGTTAATGGATTTAAAATGCAGGTTTTCAGTGTTATGTTACAGAAATTTTAGACACAGTGCATAATATCAAGTGTAGCCAGTGACAATACTACCCTCAGTTGTATACAAACATTCCAAGTCATGCATCCAAAAGCATAACACTTTGTAGATTTAACCATGCAATCGGATAGTAAGAAGAAGCATTATACAACATAGAAGTCACCAAAGGGACAGACATAAAAAATAGAACACTGACCCAAAGAGAAACCTTATATTACCTTAAGAATCTGCAGCCTTTCTTCTACAGTAGGAACAGAGACCTCTATCTCTGAATCAAAACGTCCTGGCCTTCTCAATGCTGGGTCAATGGCATCCACCCTGCACATTATGGGACCGGATATTGTTTCAGTAGTAGAACAACTTTCCATGAGACGATAATATGCACTACAACCTTGTCCTACCAGAGAGGCTCGTAAACATGGCCATTAAAACAGAAAGTACAATCCCCCAGCTAGCATTTCCTGACCTGTTAGTCGACGCAACAACAACCACATGAGGAAGCTTCTTCGACGACTTCTTGTTTCCATCCATCAGAGTTAGCAGCTGACCAACAATGCGCGATTCTTGCTCTCTCCTGTGAAAAGCACATTGAGAAACCAGATTCCAAACGGCGCAAAGGATGTAATGATATAGTAACAAGCATACCTGCTGTTACGTCGTGGACATATAGCATCCAACTCATCGATGAAAATGATGGCTGGCCTGCCCTGTGATGCGTGAGAGTATGCTTCAGAGAAAGCTTCACGCATGAACTTTTCGCCCTCTCCGGCATGAGCTTTATGCACAGAATACGGGCTGCCAAGCAGGCACCATGAGCAATCAACAAGCATGCCCCAATACACAATGAGAAGCGTTTGGCAGATCAAATTTCAGGTATATGAATGTCGTGAGGTTGAGTGGGTGCTTGATCATTGTCAGGTGGGCATTGCACTCCCGAACGATGGCCTGGACGAGGCTCGTCTGACAAGAACAACAAGAAGCGATATTAAGAAGGGAGAAACACATACATGTCAATATTTGCAGGAGGATGAAGACGCTGGCATTGCAAGCGGTACCTTTCCGGTGCCAGGAGGGCCGTAGAGCAGCAGTCCTCTGGGCCACTGTAGAACACAGGCTCACATAGCACACGGAGCAAGAATTGGTCAGAGGGAAGGAGCTCTGGGTGCTGAAATTGGTAGGAGGGAGGAGGAGGAGAAGGGGACAGACAGGCGGTAGTACCTTGAGCCCGAGCAGGCGTGACTGGCGCGCGTAGAGGAAGGGATACACCACGAGCTCCCGGATAGCTTGAATGGCCATGCGGTTCCCGGCGACGGCCTCCTCCGCCCGCCAACCTCCGGCCAGTTCGCCGCCGTCTCCATCACCATCACCACCGCCGCCACTGCCGACGCGTTTGCTCCCCGCGGCCATCTCCTCGTCTGTTTCTGTTATTCCGGTGCTCTCCGGGACCAGGCGGCGCTGCGTCGTGCCCCAGCGGGGAGCGCGAGCTGCTGGAGGTCGGAGCGGCGCTGAGTCGACGTCGACGACCGCCCGAGGGTCGAAGATGGGCCCATCCGAATAACAAACCCTAATCCTTCATATCTGGCCCATCCATTTGAAAATTACGGGCAGCCTGGACGTACAGAAGATGGGCCTGCACTGAGGCAGGAGGAATCTCACCGGCCCAATAGCCGACGACGGCCTAGAAAAATGAGCCTGTGTCTGTGACGCGGGAAATGAATGGCGAACGAACCCGAGGTGTCTTGTCCGCCTGCTTTTGCCGGCCACGCGTCTTTGCCCGAGCGGAATTGCTGCAGGATTGCGCAGCTGCCCACCACCCCATGGCACAATGCACAACAGCACATCCACAGTCCGAGCACTTGCTGGCCATGTTTAAAACAGTTCTTAAACCTAGAAAATATGCCAAAACAGTCGCCGCTCTATAAGTCCACATACGGTACAAACTTCCGCCCACCACAGTATTGGATGACGTGGCACCTGATCGGGCCGACAGCATCGTTTCTCCATTGTTTCGAATCCCTAAAGCGAAAGTGACCCCCTCGTCCCCCTCGACCAGAATAGCTCTCGTGATCGGCTCATTTGACGTGACTTCCCCCGTGGCCTCTCCTACGCGGGATGGCGATGCCATGGCGGTGTCCCCAGGCGGCGGTGGCCCGACGCTGGCGAGGATGGAGTAGGAGGCGTAGGCGCTGCTGTTGGCGGCGGAGAATGGCACCGGGCTCGATCTGGGCCTGGGCGGGCTGCCAGCTAGGGTGGTGGCTCTCCCGGTGGACTGTGAAGCTAGAGCTGGTGCGGGGTTTGGCGGTGTCGATTGTTGGAATTTTGGCCCAAATAGTCTAGCCCATTTTCCATTTCAATAATTCCTGAAAATCCTAGAGGCCCATGTGGCCCATTCATGCAAGGCAAGAGCTGGGACAAATGTTTAGTCCCACATTGCTAGTTGAGTGGAAGTTGGACCAGCTTATAAGATGAGCTCTCCTACCACTTGGTAAAAGGATGAGAAGGAGAAGGAGAGAGTTACACACGCGCGCTCCTCCTTCTCCTTGCTCTCGCTTTCGCCACGCCGCCCACGACAAGCAGCCATGGTTCGAGAATCTCATGAGCCGAGCTTTATTTTGCCACGCATGAATGGTATATGAACAGTGTTGGAGATATGCCCTAGAGGCAGTAATAAATATGGTTATTATTATATCTTTGTGTTTATGATAAATGTTTACATTCATGCTATAATAGTATTAACAAGAAAACATTAATACTTGTGTGATTTGTAAACTTAAATTGAAGTCCCTAGTAAAGCCTCTTCATAATACTAGCTTGTTGGTTAATAAATGATTGTGGTTTCCCTATCATGAACATTGAGATGTTATTAACAACAAAATCATATCGTTAGGAGAATGATATGATGGACATACTCCTATAGATAAGCGTAGCATAAAGATCAAGTCATTTTAATAGTTTAATTGCTATATGCTTTCTGATACATAGTAACCTAATTCCTTCGACCATGAGATCATGCATATCACCATCACCGGAAGGATGCTTTGATGACATCAAACACCACACCGTAACTGGGTGATTATAAATGTGGCATTGAGTGTTTGGAAAGTATTGGTTGAGACACATGGATCAAGAGTGAGATTTGTCCATCCATATGACGAATAGATATACTCTGGGCCCTCTCGGTGGAATGTCATCCAATTGGCTTGCAAGCATGTGACTGGCTCACAAGGGATCACATATCACGGGAAAAGAGTACTTATCAGTAACGAGGTTGAACTAGGTATGCAGAGATACCGACGATCAAAACCTCGGATAAGTAAACTATCGTGAGACAAAGGGAAATTGGTATCGTATGTAAGTGGTTCATTCGATCGCAAAGTAATCGTAGAAATATGTGGGAGCCATATGAATTTCCAGATTCCTCTATTGGTTATTGTTCGGAGAAGTGTCTCGATCATGTCCGCATAATTCACGAACCGTAGGGAGACACACTTAAGTATTCAATGTTGTTGAGTAGTTATGGAATGATGAGTAAGACACCGAATGTTGTTCGGAGTCTCGGATGGGATCCGGGATATCACGAGGAGATCCGGAATGGTCCGGAGAATAAGACTCATATAAGGAAAGTCCTGTTTCGGGGTTGGAGAATGGTTCCGGTGTTTTCATCGGGAATGTTCTAGAAGGTTCCGAAATGTCCGGCACTCCGGAGGGGAAGGGTACATGAATGTGTCATAACAAGTTGGAATGGTTGCATCATGTACTAGGTGTCATCGCTGAGCAAAATAAAGGGATAAATCAAATCCTAGTTTGAAAAGTCAAACGCCAATTTGAAAAGTCAAACGGCTATTTTGCTTGGTGGAGGGAGAGTAGGAAACCTACTTGGGGAGGAAGTACCTCTCCCTCCACCGCCGGCCAAGGAGGCCGAGTTGGGGAGGGACTCCCCTCCCCTTGGCCGCGCCCTCCCACCTATGTAAGGAGGGTCAGGGCTGCCCCTCCAAGAACTACACCTTGCCCTCTCCAAACCCTAGCCCTAAGCCGCCGGCGCCACCTCCTGCTGCTGCCGCCGCCTAGGGCAAACCCTAGCCGCCGACTTGGGCTTCCCCAAGCCCTAGCCGCCGGCCTAGCCCTCTCTCCTTGGTGCGTCTAAACCCTAGATCACCAAAGGCCTCTCTCATAGTCCACCATACTCGCTTCGGCTTAAGGCGAAGCCCTGCGAGATCTCCCCTCTACTTCCGGTACCACGCCGTCGTGCTGCCGGAATCACGAGGAGAGTGCTACAACCTCCGCTGCCTGCTGGAACAAGGGAGAGGAAGGTCTTCATCGAGTACCAAACGTGTGACCAACTGCGGGAGCGCTGCCGGAACGCAGCGCCGGAAGGATCGTCTACGCGATCTTGAGATCGGCAAGAGTACGACTACATCACCCACGAGAATCTGCTCTCGTTAAACACTTTGGAATCTTCGAGGGTGAGTTATTCCATCGACTCGTTGCTACAATCTAGTAGATAGATCTTGGCTTGTTTGTTTGTATGCGGTAGAATTTTTTTGTTTTCCATGCTACGAACCCCTACAGTGGTATCAGAGCCGTGTCTATATGTAGATCGGTTGCACGAGTAGAACACAATGGTCATTGTGGGCGGTGGTGCTTTTATTATCAATTGCTTCTTGTGTACTTTCCATCTTGCGGTATGATGGGATGAAGCGGCCCGGGCTAACCTTACATGACATCGTTCATGAGACTTGCTCCACGCTCAACATGCAACTTGTATTGCATAAGTGGCTTTATGGTGTCTGCTCTCCCATTATAGTATAGATCCAATTTACAACGGGCACTTGATAGTTCAAACATCAACGTTGTGGTTCTTGTTCGTAAGTTAGATCGACACTTATTGAAAGCCCCAAACCACGTAAAATATGCAAAGAAATTAGAGGCGTCTAACTTTGTTTTGCAGGGGTGTGCTGTGATGTGATATGGCCATGATTGTGATTATATTTGATGTATGCAATGTTCCTTATTGTAAGTTGGCAACCGGTAGGAGCCATATGGTTGTCTTTAATATCTGTTAATACCCGCGTGTCTATTCAAAGTAGTTGTAATAGTTGAAGCTGGTGGACGACAACCATGGAGCAGCGTCATTGACCTTGACGCAATGCCGGTGATGATGGAGATCATGTTCGTGCTTGAAGATGGAGATCGGAAGCACAAAGAAGAAAGGCCATATCATATCACATATTATGAATTGCATGTGATGTTAATCCTTTATGCATCTTGTATTGCTTAGTTAACGATGGTAGCATTATAAGATGATCCCTCATGCACATAAATTTCAAGTTCTAAAGTGTTCATCCTTAGTAAGAACCGTTGCTAAAGCTTGTTGTTTCGAAGCACCACGTGATGATCGGGTGTGTTAGATTCTGCAAGTGTATACAATGTGAGCAAGCCAGATTTTCTCATGCGGAAGCTAAGGTTTGATATTAACGAGCCTAGCATGTACATACATGGTCTCGGAACACGGATCACCAAAAGGTAAAGCATGAATCATATAGTAAATATGATGAACATGTCGATTGTTCGCCATTGAAGCTACATCAACTCTCGTGATGATCGGTTTTGATGTGGTGGATTTGGTTCATGTGATCACTAAAACAATGTGCGGGATATTGTTTTGAGTGGGAGTTCACCTAGATTAATTTAACTATTAATTAGAACTCAATTTATCATAAACTTAGTCTAAACTATTGCAAAAATGTTGTAGATCAATGGCGACCCCTACCATCAATTTTAATGCGTTCCTAGAGAAAGAAAAGTTGAAAAACAATGGAAGCAACTTCGCGGATTGGTTCCGCAATTTGAGGATTGTCCTCAATGCTGGTAATTTGACCTATGTCTTTGGATGCACCATGGTGACCCTTTGCCGGTGATGCTACCGATGAAGTAAAGAGCGTTTACCTCGCTTCAAAAATCAAGACTACAGCTCAAAGGTGCTATCTTGTATGGTTTAGAATCAGAGCTTCATAAAAGGTTTGAGAATTCAGACCCACATGATATTGTCCGTGAACTCAAATTGATTTTTGAGACTCACGCGGCAATTGAGAGCTATGAGGCTTCTGAAAAGTTCTTTAACTGCAAGATGGAAGAGGGCAGCTCCGTCAGTGAGCATGTGCTTAAGATGTCTGGGCACGCAAACAAACTTCAAAGCTTTGGTATAGTGATTCCTAATGCTTTGGGAATTTACCGTGTCCTCCAATCACTACCACCAAGTTACAAGAACTTTGTGATGAACTACAATATGCAAAGCATGAACAAGCAGTTGCCAGAACTCTTCTCCATGTTAAAATCTGCAGAAGTGGAGATCAATAAGGAGCACCAAGTGTTGATGGTCAATAAGACCACCAAATTCAAGAAAGGCAAGTCTAAGCAAAAGGGACACTTCAATAAGGGTGGTAAGAAAGTTACCGCACCGACGAAGAAGACCAAGGCTGGACCTAAGCCTGATACTGAGTGCTTTTACTGCAAGGGAGAAGGCCACTGGAAGCGGAATTGCCCAAAGTACTTGGCGGATTTGAAGAACGGCGACATCAAGAAGAAAGGTATATCCGATATACATGTTATTGATGTGTATCTCACTAGTACTCGTAGTAGTTCCTAGGTATTTGATACTGGTTCGGTTGCTCATATTTGTAACTCGAAACAGGTGTTGCAGAATATACGGAAGCTAGCGAAGAACGAGGTGACGATGCGCGTGGGAAATGGATCAAAATTTGATGTGATCGCGGTCGGCACGCTACCTCTTCATCTACCATCGGGATTAGTTTTATACTTAAATAATTGTTATTTGGTGCCTACGTTAAGCATGAACATTATACCGGGATCTTGTTTATTGCGAGGCGGTTACTTATTTAAGTCCGAGAATAATGGTTGTTCGATTTATATGAGTAATATGTTTTATGCACATGCACCTTTGATAGATGGTCTATTATTATGGAATCTCGATAGTGGAAATACACATATTAATAACATTGAAGCTAAACGTTTGAAATTGAGCGATAACTCGACCTATATGTGGCACTGTCGTCTTGGTCACATTGGATTGAAGCGTATGAAGAAACTCCATTCCGATGGATTTCTTGAATCACTTGATTTTGAATCACTTGAAAGATGCGAAGCATGTCTGATGGGAAAAATGACTAAGATTCCATTTTCTGGTATGATGGAGCGAGCTACGGACTTATTGGAAATCATACATACCGATGTGTGTGGTCCAATGAGTGTAGCATCGCGCGGTGGTTATCGTTATGTTCTTACCTTCATGGATGACTTGAGTAGATATGGGTATATCTATTTCATGAAACATAAGTCCGAAACTTTCGAGAAGTTTAAGGAATTTCAAAGTGAGGTTGAGAATCAACGTAACAAGAAGATTAAATTTCTACGTTCTGATCGTGGAGGTGAATATCTAAGTTACGAGTTTGGCGAGCATTTGAAGAAATGCGGAATACTTTCACTATTGACACCGCCGGAAACACCACAGCGTAATGGTGTATCCGAACGTCGTAATCGAACTCTCTTAGATATGGTTCGTTCTATGATGTCACTTACAAATTTACCGCTATCATTTTGGGGTTATGCATTAGAAACAGCCGCATTCACTTTAAATAGGGCACCATCTAAATCCGTTGAAACGACACCGTATGAATTATGGTTTGGGAAGAAACCTAAATTGTCGTTCCTTAAAGTTTGGGGTTGCGAAGCCTATGTAAAGAAGTTACAGCCGGACAAGCTTGAACCCAAAGCGGAAAAATGCGTCTTCATAGGATACCCAAAGGATACTATTGGGTATACCTTCTATCATAGATCCGAAGGCAAAATCTTTGTTGCCAAGAATGGATCCTTTCTAGAGAAGGAATTTCTCTCGAAAGAAGTGACTGGAAGGAAAGTAGAACTCGACGAGGTTGTCGAACCTTCTCTCGAACTTGCGAGTAGCGCAACACCGGAAGAAATTCATGTGGTTCCTACACCAATAAGAGAGGAAGCTAATGATGATGATCATGAAACTTCGGTTGTAGTTGCTATAGAGCCTCGCAGGTCAACGAGAACTCGTACCACTCCTGATTGGTATGATCCCATTATGAGTGTCATGTTGGTGGACAACACCGATGACCCTGCGACATATGAGGAAGCGATGATGAGCCCAGATTCTAATAAATGGCAAGAAGCCATGAAATCCGAGATTGGATCCATGTACGAAAACCAAGTATGGACTTTGGTGGACTTACCGTATGGCCGGAAGGCTGTCGAGAATAAATGGATTTTCAAGAAGAAAACAGATGCTGATGGTAATGTTACTGTCTATAAAGCTCGACTTGTCGCAAAAGGGTTTCGACAAATAATTCAAGGAGTTGACTACGATGAGACTTTCTCACCTGTAGCGAAGCTAAAGTCTGTGAGGATTATGTTAGCAATCGCTGCATATTATGATTATGAGATATGGCAGATGGATGTCAAAACAGCATTCCTCAATGGATACATTGATGAAGAGTTGTATATGATGCAACCCAAAGGTTTTGTCGATCTTAAAGATGCTAACAAGGTATGCAAACTTCAACGGTCCATATATGGATTGAAGCAAGCATCCCGAAGTTGGAATCAGCGTTTTGATAAGGTGATCAAAAGTTTTGGTTTTATACAAACTTATGGAGAAGCTTGTATTTACAAGAAAGTGAGTGGGAGCTCTGTAGCATTCTTAATACTATATGTAGATGACATATTGTTGATTGGGAATGATGTAGACCTTCTTAATAGTGTCAAGGAATATTTGAATAATAGTTTTTCAATGAAAGATCTTGGCGAAGCAGCTTATATATTAGGCATAAAGATTTATAGAGATAGATCGAGACACCTAATATCATTGTCACAAAGTACATATTTGGACAAAGTTCTAAAGAGGTTTGGAATGGAAGATAACAAGAAAGGGTTCTTGCCCATGTTGCCCAATACGACCTTGAGTAAAACTCAAAGTCCAACAACGGCAGAAGATAGAGAAAGGATGAGTAAGACTCCCTATGCCTCAGCCATAGGATCTCTAATGTATGCCATGCTATGTACTAGACCCGACATTGCATATGTTGTTAGTTTGACTAGCAGGTATCAAAGTGATCCAGGAGTGGATCATTGGACAGCGGTCAAAAACATCCTTAAGTACTTGAGAAGAACTAAGGATATGGTTCTTTCTTATGGAGGTGATGAACAACTCGTTGTTAATGGTTACACCGATGCTAGTTGGAACACCGATCCGGATGATTCTAAATCACAACTGGATAATGATTTATTTTGAATGGTCCAAATTAGCTGGAGGAGTGCAAAGCAAAGCGTTGTGGCGAGATCTTCAACTGAATCGGAATACATGGTTGCCGAGGCTTCACAAGAAGCGATATGGATGAAAGAGTTCATTACAGAGCTCGGTGTGGTTCCAAGTGCTGGACCCAATGTCTATTCATCTGGATAACATGGGTGCCATAGCCAATGCGCAAGAACCAAGGTCACACAAGAAGTTGAAGCACATCAAGCTACGTTTTCACGCTATTCGAGAACATGTCCAAGATGGTGACATAAAGATTTGCAAAGTACACACAGATCTAAATGTGGCGGATCCATTGACTAAACCTCTCCCGAGGGAAAAACATGACCAACACCAAACTGCCATGGGTGTTCGGTATATTACCATGTAATCTAGATTAGATGACTCTAGTGCAAGTGGGAGACTATTGGAGATATGCCCTAGAGGCAGTAATAAATATGGTTATTATTATATCTTTGTGTTTATGATAAATGTTTACATTCTTGCTATAATAGTATTAACAAGGAAACATTAATACTTGTGTGATTTGTAAACTTAAATTGAAGTCCCTAGTAAAGCCTCTTCATAATACTAGCTTGTTGGTTAATAAATGATTGTGGTTTCCCTACCATGAACATTGAGATGTTATTAACAATAAGATCATATCGTTAGGAGAATGATATGATGGACATACTCCTATAGATAAGCGTAGCATAAAGATCAAGTCATTTTAATAGTTCAATTGCTATATGCTTTCTGATACATAGTAACCTAATTCCTTCGACCATGACATCATGCATATCACCATCATCGGAAGGATGCTTTGATGACATCAAACACCACACCGTAACTTGGTGGTTATAAAGGTGGCATTGAGTGTTCAGAAAGTATTAGTTGAGACACATGGATCAAGAGTGGGATTTGTCCATCCATATGATGGATAGATATACTCTGGGCCCTCTCGGTGGAATGTCATCCAATTGGCTTGCAAGCATGTGACTGGCTCACAAGGTATCACATATCACGGGAACGAGAAAAGAGTACTTATCAGTAACGAGGTTGAACTAGGTATGCAGAGATACCGACGATCAAAACCTCAGATAAGTAAACTATCATGAGACAAAGGGAAATTGGTATCGTATGTAAGTGGTTCATTCGATCGCAAAGTAATCGTAGAAATATGTGGGAGCCATATGAATTTCCAGATTCCTCTATTGGTTATTGTTCGGAGAAGTGTCTCGATCATGTCCGCATAATTCACGAACCGTAGGGAGACACACTTTAGGATTCGATGTTGTTGAGTAGTTATGGAATGATGAGTAAGAGACCGAATGTTGTTCGGAGTCTCGGATGGGATCCGGGATATCACGAGGAGATCCGGAATGGTCCGGAGAATAAGACTCATATAAGGAAAGTCCTGTTTCGGGGTTGGAGAATGGTTCCGGTGTTTTCATCGGGAATGTTCTAGAAGGTTCAGAATGTCCGCACTGGAGGGAAGGGTACATGAATGTGTCATAACAAGTTGGAATGGTTGCATCATGTACTAGGTGTCATCGCTGAGCAAAATAAAGGGATAAATCAAATCCTAGTTTGAAAAGTCAAACATCAATTTGAAAAGTCAAACGGCTATTTTGCTTGGTGGAGGGAGAGTAGGAAACCTACCTGGGGAGGAAGTCCCTCTCCCTCCACCGCCGGCCAAGGAGGCCGAGTTGGGGAGGGACTCCCCTCCCCTTGGCCGTGCCCTCCCACCTATATAAGGAGGGGCAGGGCTGCCCCTCCAAGAATTACACCTTGCCCTCTCCAAACCCTAGCCCTAAGCCGCCTGCGCCACCACCTCCTGCTGCTGCCGCCGCCTAGGGCAAACCCTAGCCGCCGACTTGGGATTCCCCAAGCCCTAGACGCCGGCCTAGCCCTCTCTCCTTGGTGTGTCTAAACCCTAGATCACCGAGGCCTCTCTCATAGTCCACCATACTCGCTCCGGCTTAAGGCGAAGCCCTGCGAGATCTCCCCTCTACTTCCGATACCACGCCGTCGTGCTACCGGAATCACGAGGAGAGTGCTACAACCTCGCCGCCTATACGGAACAAGGGAGAGGAAGGTCTTCATCGAAATCGAATGTGTGATCATGCGAAAGGCCGAACGAAAGGATCGTCTACGCGATCTTGAGATCGGCAAGAGTACGACTACATTACCCACGAGAATCCACTCTCGTTAAACACTTTGGAATCTTCGAGGGTGAGTTATTCCATCGACTCGTTGCTACAATCTAGTAGATAGATCTTGGCTTGTTTGTTTGTATGCGGTAGAAATTTTTTGTTTTCCATGCTACGAACCCCTACAAACAGATGTACAGAAGCTGAAACTTTTGCTTTGAATGGACTTTTAATGTGAGTTAAATGAATACGAATTGAGTAGAGGCTGTCCGGTGGGCTGCCGCCTGTTCACTTCATCTTCCGTCCATTCGTTTCATCTTCTGCACAGTCTGTCTACCTTCCCCTCTGTGCCTATAAGAGAGAGAGAGGTCGCGCCTCCTCTCAGTTACACTGCCACATATCCTTTGCGCCTCCAGTTCCAGAGCACTGTGCTACCTACATCTTCCCCATCCCGTCTTGCGGCGTGCACCGTGAGCCGGGACATTCCGAGACCCCTCACGCTTCGAGAGTCCATGCGGGAGAGGCGATAAGGTTTTTGGGGAGCGCTATCAGCGCGACTACTGGCTTCGTCACGGACTCCCTCACAGATAGCGATTGCGGCGATGTATTCCCCGACGAGGACTTCTTCCCTGACATTAGCACCCTCTTCCTCGACGACATGGCCAACGACGGTTCCAACGACGGCGGTTCCTCTTCTGCTAGTGCCGTGTATATTTTCTGTCTCAATCTTGTTCTGATCATATCCAAAGTTTTATGACTTGAAGTTTGTTTGGTTATATGCCTTAATATGTATTCACTATTTCACATGATTAGTATATTTCCTATTATTCTAATCATGTTTTATCTAGAGTTTATTATAGATAATTCTCTCGGTAAATTGCTCTATTATTCAACAATCCAAAAACCTTATTTCAGGCAATTTGCCCCAAGTGGCTTTATTGCTTCTATGAAGCCACCTGTGTTTGAAGGTGTGAATTACAAACGATGGCGTGCGAGAGGAGTGCTCTGGTTTCAGACCATGAGCTGCTATAACGCCATCTATGGCGCACCTGAGTGGGAACTTAATCCCGCTCAGGAAGAGGCGTTCCAAAAACTTGATACCACTTTCAAGGCTGCCTTGATCAGCATCCTTGGCGACAATATTGTCGATTCATATCTGTCATTTAGCAATGGCAAATATATGTGGGATGCGCTCGAGAGAAAATTTGGAGTCTCCGATGCTGGCAGTGAACTGTATGTCATGGAACAATTCTATGACTATAAGATGGTTGATGATCGCTCCATTGTGGAGCAGGCTCATGAGATACAGTCACTTGCCAAGGAGCTTGAGCACTTCACTTGTGTGTTACCGGACAAGTTTGTTGCCGGAGGCATCAGTGCCAAACTTCCCCAGTCATGGAGGAATTTTGCTACTTCTCTGAAGAACAAGAGACAAGGGTTCTCTGTGACGGATCTCATTGGGACTCTTGATGTGGAAGAGAAGGCGAGAGCAAAATACACACGTGCTCGAGGTACCGAGGGAGGTTCTAATGCCAATCTGGTACATAAAAGGAACTTCCAGCCTCACAAGTTCAAGAACAAAGGCAAGTTTGACGACAAAGGAAAGTTTGATGAAAAGAACAAGGCCTCTCAGTCCACCAGCTTCAAGAACAAGACTGATAAGAGGAAAGGTGCTTGTCATGTGTGCGGTGATCCTAATCATTGGGCTCCTGCTTGTCCCAACCGCTTTGACAAGCGACAGCATGGGAAGAGCAGCAAGACTGCTAATGTTGTCTTGGGCGACGTTGAGATGAAAGATGTTGGGTATGGTATATTACCTACTGTTTTTTCATTATGTCATTCTCCTGATTGGTGGATTGACACGGGCGCCAATGTACATGTCTCTTCTGATATTTCCATGTTTTCTTCATATCAGGTCAGAGGGACTCAAACCGTGCTGATGGGGAACGGCTCGCATGCTTCTATTCATGGTGTTGGTATGGTCGATCTGAAGTTCACTTCGGGAAAGACCATGCGCCTGAAGAACGTGCATCATGTTCCCTCAATAAATAAAAATCTTGTTAGCGGATCTCTTCTGTGTCGAGATGGCTACAAGATTGTATTCGAGTCCAATAAATTTGTAATTTCGAAGTATGGAACCTTTGTTGGTAAAGTCTATGAATGCGGAGGCTTGTTCCGCTTATCTCTGTCAGACATTTGTAATAAAGTTGTTAATCATATTTACACGAATTTTGATTCAAATGTCTGGCACTCTCGTCTTTGTCATATTAATTTTGGTTGTATGACGCGGCTAGCCAAAATGAATTTAATCCCTGATTTCTCAACTATTAAGGAGTCTAAGTGCCAAGTCTGCGTGCAAGCTAAACAACCTCGCAAGTCACATACGACTGCAGAAATGAGAAATTTAACACCACTAGAGCTCATACATTCTGATCTTTGTGAGATGAATGGTGTGTTGACAAAAGGTGGAAAGAAATATTTCATGACTTTGATCGATGACTCTACGAGATATTGTCATGTGTATCTTCTGAAATCAAAAGATGAGGCTTTGAGTTTCTTCAAAATCTATAAAGCTGAGGCAGAAAATCAAATTGATCGAAAGATTAAGAGGCTTAGGTCTGATCGTGGTGGAGAGTATTTTTCCAACGAGTTTGATTCCTTTTGTGCGGAACATGGCATAATTCATGAGAGGGCGCCTCCCTACTCACCCCAGTCAAATGGAGTAGCCGAAAGAAAGAACCGTACTCTAACAGATTTGGTTAATGCCATGTTAGACACATCGGGTCTTTCTAAGGAATGGTGGGGGGAGGCACTATTGACCGCGTGTCATGTCCTAAACCGAGTTCCCACAAAGAACAAAGAAATTACTCCATTCGAAGAATGGGAGAAGAAAAGATTAAAACTCTCTTACTTACGCACTTGGGGATGTTTGGCAAAGGTTAATGCACCAATCCCCAAGAAGCGCAAGCTTGGACCAAAAACCATTGATTGTGTTTTTCTGGACTATGCTTTTCATAGCATTGGTTATAGATTCTTGATAGTAAAATCTGAAGTGCCTGACATTCATATCGGTACAATCATGGAGTCGACTGATGCGACTTTCTTTGAGGATATCTTTCCAATGAAGGATAAAACTAACTCATCAAATCTGGAGATACCTAGTTCATGTAATCAGAAATTTGCTATATTCTCTGAACCTACCATTCCAATTGAACACTCTGAAAGTCCTAAGGAGGATGATAATGAAATTCCTAAAAGGAGCAAGAGACAAAGGACTTCAAAGTCTTTTGGTGACGATTTCATTGACCTTGTCGATGACACTCCCACTTCCATTTCAGAAGCTTATGCATCTCCTGATGCTGACTACTGGAAGGAAGCTGTTCATAGTGAGATGAATTCCATCTTAGCTAATGAAACATGAGAGATCGCTGATCGTCCTTATGGGTGCAAACCTGTAGGATGTAAATGGGTGTTCAAGAAGAAACTAAGGCCTGATGGTACTATTGATAAGTACAAGGCAAGGCTTGTGGCCAAGGGTTATACCCAAAAGGAAGGTGAAGACTTCTTTGACACTTACTCGCCTGTAGCAAGGTTGACCACCATTCGAGTACTACTTTCTCTGGCTGCCTCACACGGTCTTCTCGTTCATCAAATGGACGTTAAGACGGCTTTCCTAAATGGAGAGTTGGATGAGGAAATTTATATGGATCAACCAGATGGTTTTGTAGTAAATGGTCAAGAAAGAAAAGTGTGCAAGCTACTGAAGTCTTTGTATGGTCTTAAACAAGCACCTAAGCAGTGGCACGAAAAATTTGATAAAACCTTAACCGCTGCAGGCTTTGTTGTAAACGAAGCTGACAAGTGTGTATACTATCGCCATGGTGGGGGTGAGGGAGTCATCCTTTGTTTGTATGTTGATGACATACTGATTTTCGGAACCAACCTTAATGCAATTAAGGAGGTCAAATATTTCTTATCTCGTTCCTTTAAGATGAAGGATCTGGGAGTAGCTGATGTCATCCTGAACATCAAGCTATTGAGAGATGATGATGGTGGGATTACACTGCTTCAGTCTCACTATGTGGAAAAGATCTTGAGTCGTTTCGGGTATAGCGACGTCAATTTTTCTCCTACACTGTATGATCCTAGTGTGTTGCTTCGAAAGAATTGAGGAAATGCTAAAGATCAACTAAGATACTCTCAAATCATTGGCTCGCTTATGTATTTAGCTAGTGCCACGAGGCCTGACATCGCCTTTGCTGTAAGCAAACTCAGTCGATTTGTTTCAAATCCAGGAGATGATCACTGGCATGCTCTTGAGAGAGTTATGCGATATCTAAAAGGCACTGCGAGCTATGGCATACACTATACCGGGTATCCGAGGGTACTAGAGGGTTATAGTGGATATGTTTTCACACTTGGTGGTGGCGCTGTTTCTTGGAAGTCTTGCAAGGAGACCATCTTAACGAGGTCAACTATGGAAGCAGAACTCACAACACTAGACACGACCACTGTTGAAGCAGAGTGGCTTCGTGAACTCTTGATGGACTTACCTGTGGTTGAAAAACCTATACCCGCAATTCCAATGAACTGTGATAATCAAACTGGGATTATTAAGGTGAACAATTCTAAGGATAATATGAAGTCCTCAAGACATGTGAAGAGGAGACTAAAATCTGTTAGGAAAATGAGAAACTCCGGAGTTATTGCATTAGATTATATCCAAACATCTAAGAACCTGGCAGATCCCTTCACAAAGGGACTATCACGCAATGTGATAGAAAATGCATCAAAGGAGATGGGTATGAGACCCACACTATGAGTTTTTCACAGTGGTAAACCACTCTATGTGATCGGAGATCCCGTGAATTAGAATTGGGAGACAAGCTGTTGGTTAGCTGAGAGGAAAGTATCCCTACTTTAATAAACACCACTCCATAAAGATGCAATACTTTCCTATTCTGCATGGCAGGTTGATTTATTATCTTAATGTGTTCTAAGTGGCTTATCCTAAGCAAAGATGTTGTCCTGCAGAACATCTTTTGAAGAACACACCTATATGAGTCTGACTGTTAGAACATCACAGTCTATGAGAGTTGGGTGCTCTCTAATAAACTCATGAAAGACTATGGAGTATGACGCATAAGCTCCACCCGCGGGGAAGTCCCACGGTAGCCCAGTATCGGTCAAGGCTTCGTGTGAAGCTAGGTTGCAGCAAACTTGCAGTTCAAGGCATAATCCACTGTACAAGTCGCAACCTAGTGTAGCATAGAATTCTAGGTGGAAGTTCAACTTAACAGTCTCCACTACAGTACCGGTATATAAACAGTGTTTTGGAACCAAAGGCAAATTGCATGTGCCTCTGGGATCTGGTAGGGGATTGTTGGAATTTTGGCCCAAATAGTCTAGCCCATTTTCCATTTCAATAATTCCTGAAAATCCTGGAGGCCCATGTGGCCCATTCATGCAAGGGAAGAGCTGGAACAAATGTTTAGTCTCACATTGCTAGTTGAGTGGAAGTTGGACCAGCTTATAAGGTGAGCTCTCCTACCACTTGGTGAAAGGATGAGAAGGAGAATGAGAGAGTTTCACACGCACGCTCCTCCTCCTCGCTCGCCTCGCCACGCCTCGCCTCGCCACGCCTCGCCACGACGCGCGCGCGCCGTGGGAATCTCGCCGAGCCGAGCTTTATTATACCACACATGAATGGTATATGAACAGATGTACAGAAGCTGAAACGTTTGCTTTGAATGGACTTTTAATACGAGTTAAATGAATACTAATTGAGTGGAGGCTGTCCGGTGGGCTGCCGCCTGTTCGCTTCATCTTCCGTCCATTCGTTTCATCTTCTGCAATTGCCTACCTTCCCCTCTGTGCCTATAAGAGAGAGAGAGGTCGCGCCTCCTCTCAGTTACACTGCCACATATCCTTTGCGCCTCCAGTTCCAGAGCACTGCGCTACCTACATCTTCCCCATCCCGTCTTGCGGCGTGCACCGCGAGCCGGGATAGTAGGCCTCCGAGACCCTGCTGCTTCGAGTCCTGTACGGGAGAAGGGCGATAAGGTTTTTGTGGAGCGCTATCAGCGCGACTACTGGCTTCGTCATGGACTCCCTCACAGATAGCGATTGCAGCGACGTCTTCCCCGACGAGGACTTCTTCCCCGACATCAGCACCCTCTTCCTCGACGACATGGCCAACGACGGTTCCAACGCCGGCAATTCCTCTTCTGCTACTGCCGTGTATATTTGCTTTCTCAATCTTGTTCTGATCATATCCAAAGTTTTATGCCTTGCAGTTTGTTTGGTTATATGCCTTAATATGTATTCACTATTTCACATGATTAGTATATTGCCTATTATTCTAATCATGTCTTATCTAGAGTTTATTATAGATAATTCTCTTGGTAAATTGCTCTATTATTCAACATCGATGGAGCCTTTGCTGCAGTGCGGCGGCGGGGGATTTAAAGGCCCATTCAGGCTCGGCCGGGCCGGAAGGCCTAGCTTGGTGCCCCTACTGCTGCATCCGGTCGGCGGCTAGCGGCGGAGGTAGTTCCCTCTCGCGTGCGAATTCCCCGCTGACCTTGCCAAAGCTTCTTCTTTTCGGTCTACCGGCCTTGCATCCTGAGCCAGGTGCGATGATGGCGATGATTGCAAGACCGTGGTGGCGTGCGCTAGTGGACGGCAAGCTTGGTGGAGCGAGGCAGAGCATTCTGGGGCTGGTTCTTTATGTTTTCTGCCTCAACAGGGATATCCTAGTTGTATCGTGCATTTGCTATATTAATATAGCAAGGGGAAAGCCTGATTCGAGGAATAAATCCCTAAATCAAGCATTCCCCGCCACCGTGTCGTGCTCCCGTATCAAAGAACAGTTAGCCATCGGTGATGACAACTTTGTGCTTCCTTGATCTCAAGTGGGATAGCCCCATTTTAGAGCATGACTAACATCCACCTATAAATCGCGAGTACAGGCGTCTATACTCGCGATTTACAGGTTTTTGGTCGACGACAGAGATCAGCACCTTCAAATCGAAACAATAAAAATCAAAATTCAAAAATCCTCGGGAAAATATAAACATGCGCGTTGACCATCATACAGCTAGATTACGATTCATTATTTACATAGCAAAATTACACCTAAAAGAAAAATAAAAAGGGACAGAGCTCGCCGAAGGACATCGTCGTGTCCTCAAATGGCCAAAATCGAACTCTGGTTCACCGGAGCGCCGCGCCGTCCATCTAGCCGTCGAGGACGATCACCTCCATCTCCACATTGTCGATGCAGCCGGATCCAGACGGCTCATCCACGACGTGCACCGTAGCGAGGGCCTCCTCTACCTCCACGCGTTCGGTGGCATCCACCGCGGCGATGGCGGCCTCCACCTCCTCACGCTCACGGCGCGCCTTCTGATCGTGTTCAGCCGCGGGACATGGACTCACCGCTGGGGGGAAGAGCTCGCGGGGCAGGCGTGTCGAGGAGGTTGACGTAGGCCGTCAGCGAGGGGGCGGCCATAGCCCCACAGTTCGTCCAGCGCTGCGCCGCATGGCGCTTTGTCCCGATGGAGCGCACACGCTTCTTCTCCCCCTCGTCGCTGCACGATGCGGCGACCTTGCAGGCGACCGCCTGCCACCGCCTCCTCCTCCTCCACCGCCGCTACGACCGCTGCCTAGGACGCATCCATGGTGCAGGGTGACCATCCAGTTGCCGGCTTCACGGATTTGCGATTGGAGCGACGCGAGTCGCTCGTCGTTGTTGTCGAGGGTGAGTGGCGGCAGCGCGGGATTAGGGTTTTTTCGCGGCGGAGGAATACGGGTTCTGACGGACCCGTGGATTTTATTAATGGGCTGGGCCCTATAAGAGGTCTATTAGCTCGCCCGTGTGGCCAGAGCCCGTATAGTGGCCGGAAAAATAGGGGTGCTCTTACAATCTTCACGCACGCAGACTAGCGAGCCGGTGTCCTACACACCCACGCCTCTATGAGTACGACTGGCGCTGAGGCAAGTAACACCAACAACAACAACAAGCAGTCGGGTTCTCAGTTCTCACCACCCAGGATACCTCCAGCACCGCCACCCATGCTCACGGTTCACCCAGCCGATGTGTTGGAATTTGGGTGTGGGCCTTGGCCCATAGCCTAATACAAATTCTGAAATTCTCTTGGCCCATTCATGCCTAGCAAGGGGTGGCACCAAAGTTTAGTCCCACCTTGCTAGTTTAGAGGGAGTTGGACCAATATATATAGTGGAGTGTTTCACTACCTCCTAAAGAGAGTGAAGAGGAGTGGCATACACGCGCGCTCCTCCTCCTCCGCCGCCCGCCTCGCCTCGCCTCGACGCTGACGCAAGGTGTCGCTGGTTTATGGAATTGTGCCTCGGTGCCGATCTTATCTTTTTGCTGCTCGGGAAAATTATTGTGCGAAGTTATTTTGTCACCGCTTCCGTTTTTCCAAACGGGTGTTACTACTCGGACGTGGACTACGCCCCACGTCTTACCCGACCGGCGCCTATATATAGACGGCCTTAGGCTAAAACCCTAATACGAGAAAATACACATCTCTCTGCCTCCAGAACCTTGCGCCGCCGCTACACCTTCTCCATCCCCTCTTCCGGTGTGCACCGGACGACGGGACAGTAGGCCTCCGGAACCATCGCCTCTCGTGAACCTGTACGGGTGAGGGGCGATCAGGTTTTTGGGGAGCGCGTCTGCGCGACTACTGATGGCATCACGTCGACCGACCACTCCTTCCCCGACGAGGACTTCTTCCCGACATCCAGCCCTCTACATCGACGCCATGGTCGACGACATCGGTGTCAACCTCAACCCCAACCTGAACGCGAACCCGATTCTCCTCCAAAGACCGCACGTAACTGCTCCTATCTAGTTCGGTTCGCTGCGTTCTTGTACTAGCTCTTGGAATAGATGTGATATGTTTATCCTGGTTAAATATGATCTGTTCGTTTATTCTGCTAGTATACATAATTAGATTAATTCTAGCACTTATAGTCATGATTTATTATTACTTATTTCGGATTAAATATTATGGTAATTTGCTTATATTTTCAACAATCCAAAAACCTGATTATAGGCAACTGAATTCAACTGGTTTAGCCGCGGCTACAAGGCCGCCTCCTTTTGACGGTGTCAATTATAAGAGATGGCGACGAGAGCAGTTCTATGGTTGAAAAACCTAGGCTGCTATAGCGCCACTCTTGGCAAACCCGAGGAGACCTTTCTCCTGCTCAGAGGAAGCGTTTTAAAGTCGACACCATGTTTATGGGGGCTTTGTTCAATATTCTTGGTGACAACATTGTTGACACCTATATGTCATTTAATAATGGCAAGGATGCGTGGATGCACGACGCCAAGTTTGGTGTTTTGGATGTCGCACCGAATCAGTATATCATGGAGCAATTCTATGACTACAAGATGACCGATGACCGTCCCATCGTGGATCAGGCTCATGAGATATCCCCTTGCCAAAGAACTCGAGCAGTTCAAGTGTAACTTACGGACAAGTTCGTGGTCGGAGGCATTATTGCCAAGCTTCCTCCTTCTTGGAGGAACTTTGCTACCTCTCCAAACATAAGAGACAGGAGTTTTGTTTTGGATCTCATCGGATCTCTTCATGTTGAAGAAAAGGAGAGCAAAAGATACACGCCCTCGAGGCTTTGATGGAAGTTCTAGCACATGTAGTGAAAAACAACTTCCAGTCCCACAAGTTCAAGAATAAGAACAGGTCCGATGGCAAAGGAAAGTTTGATGGAAAAAACAAGGCCGCACAGACGACCAACTTCCAGAAGAAGATTGAGTATAAGAAGAAAGGATCCGGCCATGTCTGTGGTGATCCTAATCATTGGGCTCCTAGCTGCCCCAATCGCTGACAAGCGCTCACATGGAAATAGTGGCAAGTCCGCTAATGTTGTCCTTGGTGATATTGAGATGAAGGATGCCGGGTACGATATTTCCCATCGTTTCTTTCAGTTTGTAATTCACCTGATTGGTGGATAGACACTGGTGCAAATATACATGTATGTGCTGATATTTCCATGTTCTCTTCTTATCAGGTCGAACGGGCTGGCTCCGTGCTGATGGGAAACGGCTCACGTGCTTCTGTTCAAGGTGTTGGTACGGTGGATCTGAAGTTTACTTCGGGGAAGATCGTACAGCTGAAGAATGTGCAACACGTTCCTCAATCAATAAGAATCTCGCCGTGGATCTCTTCTGTGTCGAGATGGTTTTAAGTTAGTCTTTGAGTCCAATAAAGTTGTAATTTCTAAGTGTGGACAATTTGTTGGAAAGGGTTATGAGTGCGGAGGCTTGTTCCGCTTATCTTTGTCAGACTTATGTTTTCAAGTTATTAATCATGTTTGCAATGATAGTGAGTCCAATATTTGGCATTCACGATTTTGTCATATTAATTTTGGGTGCATGACGCGGCTTGCCGATATGAATTTAATTCCAAAATTTACTATCAAAAAGTTCCAAGTGTCAAGTATGTGTGCAGCTAAGCAACCTCACAAGTCTCACAAGACCGCCGAGGTGCAGATTTGGCACCATCGAACTAATACATTCAGATCTTTGTGAGATGAATGGTGAGTTGACAAAAGGTGGAAAGCGATATTTCATGACTTTAATTGATGATTCCACTCGATACTGTTATGTGTATCTTCTGAAATCTAAAGATGAAGCTTTTAATCACTTCAAAATCTATAAAGCTGAAGAAGAAAACCAAATTGATCTAAAGAATAAGCGACTTCGTTCTGATCGTGTTGGAGATAATTTTTCAAACTAATTTGATTCTTTTTGTGCCGAGCAAGGTAATATCCATGAGAGGACGCCTCCTACTCACCTCACCAAATGGGGTGGCGAAAGAAAGAACCGTACTCTAACTGATTTGGTTAACGCCATGTTAGATACATCGGGTCTATCCAAGGAATGGTGGGGGAGGCGATAAAGATCAAGTGTCATGTCCTAAACCGTGTTCCCAAAAAGAACAAAACCATTACTCCATTTGAGGAATGGGAAAGGAAAAGGCTGAAACTCTCCTACTTACGAACTTGGGGTTGTTTAAAAGTGAATGTGCCGATACCCAAGCAGCGCAAGCTTTGACCAAAAACCGTGGATTGTGTCTTTCTGGGACATGCATTTCATAGCATTGGCTATAGATTTTTGATAGTGAAATCTCATGTATCTGACATGCATGTTGGTACAATCATGGAGTCGAATGATGCGACTTTCTTTGAAGACATCTTTCCCATGAAAGATTCGTCTAGTTCATCAAATCAGAGATGTCTAGTTTATCTAGTCAAGAATTAATCACAATTCCTGAACCCACCATTTCGATAGAACACCCCGATAATCCTGGAGGATAACAAAGAAGCTCCTACCGTAGTAAGAGACAAAGGATGCGAAGTCCTTTGGTGATGATTTCATTGTATACCTCGTGGATGATACTCCCACTTATATTTCGAAGCTTATGCATCTCAAGATGTCGACTATCGAAAAAACCGTCAGTGAGATGGATTCCATCATAGCAAACGGAACTTGGGAAATTACCGATCGTCCTTATGGGTGCAAACCTGTAGGATGTAAGTGGGTGTTTAAGAAGAAGCTTAGACCGATGGTACTATTGAGAAGTATAAGGCACGCCTTGTTGCCAAGGGTTATACCCAGAAGAAGGCGAAGACT
Source organism: Avena insularis (assembly GCA_023614405.1). Lineage (NCBI taxonomy): Eukaryota > Viridiplantae > Streptophyta > Magnoliopsida > Poales > Poaceae > Avena > Avena insularis. The sequence goes on from CM042687.1 coordinate 336,984,562, forward strand.
TCTTTGATACTTATTCACTGTGGCTAGATTGACCACCATTCGAGTAATCGCTATCCTTGGCTGCCTCGCATGATCTTCTGCTCATCAAATGGACGTTAAGACGGCTTTCCTAAATGGAGAGTTAGATGAGGAAATTTATATGGATCAGCCGGATGGATTCGTGATAGATGGTCAACAAGGCAAGGTGTGTTATCAAGTCTATGTATGGTCTTAAGCAAGCACCTAAGCAAAGGGCATGAGAAGTTTGAAAGGACTTTAATCGATGAAGGCTTTATTGTAAACGGTCGACAAGTGTGTGTACTATCGCCATGGTAGGGGCGAGGGAGTCATCTTATGTCTCAGTATGTTGATGATATACGATATTCGGGACCAATATTAATGTTATCAATGAGGTCAAAGACTTTCTATCTCGTTGTTTTGAGATGAAAGATCTAGGAGTGGCTGATGTGATATTGAACATCAAGTCACCGAAAGATGATGATGGTGGATAACACCGCTTGCCTCACTATGTGGAGAAGATCTTGAGTCGCTTTTGGGTATAGCGAATGTAGATCCTCTCCTACACCATATGATCCTAGCGTGTTGGTTCGAAAGAATCGGGGAGATCCTAAGGATGCTAAAGATCACCGAGATATTCTCGATTATTGGCTCGCTTATGTATTTAGCCAGGCCACGAGGCCCCGACATCTCCTTTGTTGTAAGCAAGTTAAGTCGATTTGTCTCAAATCGGAGATGTTCATTGGCAGGCCCTTGAAAGGGTTTTGCGTTATTTGAAAGGCATCATGAGCTATGGGATTCACTACTCCGGTATCCAAGGGTACTTGAAGGGTATAGTGACTCAAACTGGATTTACGTCTTGATGAGACTAAGGCCACGAGTGGTTATGTGTTTACACTTGGTGGTGGCGCTGCTTTCTTGAAGTCTTGCAAGGCACCATCTTAACGAGGTCAACTATGGAAGCAGAACTCACAAAGATTAGACACACCCACTGTTGAAGCAGAGTGGCTTCGTGAACTCTTGATGAACTTACCTGTGGTTGAAAAACCAATACCCGCAATCCTTATGAATTGTGATAATCAAACTGTGATCATCAAAATAAACAGTTCTAAGGACAATATGAAGTCATCAAGACATGTGAAGAGGAGATTGAAATCACAGAAAATGAGAAACTCCGAGTTATTGCATTGGATTATATCCAAACATCTAAAAATCTGCGATCCTTCACAAAGGGTCTATCACGTAATGTGATAGATAATGCATCGAGGAGATGGGTTTGAGACCCACTTTTGAGTTGCTCACGGTGGTAACCCGCCTATGTGATCGGAGATCCCGTGAAGTAGAGTTGGGAGACAAGCTGTTGGTCAACTGGGAGGAGAGTATCCTTATAGCATACTACCACTCCGTATAGATGCAATACTCTCCTATTCTGCATGACAGGTTGGTATTTACCTTAATATGTTCTGAGTGGCTTGTTTAAGCAAAGATGTTGTCCTGCAGAACATCTTTTGAAGAACACACCTATATGAGTCTGACTGTCAAACGTCGCAGTCCGTGAGAGTTGGGTGCTCTCTAATAAACTCATAAAAGGCCATGGAGTATGACGCATAAGCTCCAAACATGGAGAAGCTTCAAGGCACTCAGATCGGTCTAGACATTATGTGAAACTAGTGCGCACCAAACTTGTAGTTCAAGGCATAGTCCACTATTCAAGTTGCAATCTAGTGTAGCGTGAAGTTCTAAGTGGAAGTTCAACTTAACAGTCTCCACCTCGCACCGGTATATAAACAATGCTCTGGAACTGATTGATGTGATATGATGATATGTGCCTATGAGAATTTGTGGGGGATTGTTGGAATTTGGGTGTGGGCCTTGGCCCATAGCCTAATACAAATTCTGAAATTCTCTTGGCCCATTCATGCCTAGCAAGGGGTGGCACCAAAGTTTAGTCCCACCTTGCTAGTTTAGAGGGAGTTGGACCAATATATATAGTGGAGTGTTTCACTACCTCCTAAAGAGAGTGAAGAGGAGTGGCATACACGCGCGCTCCTCCTCCGCCGCCCGCCTCGCCACGACGCGCGCGCGCGGTTTGCGGAATTGTGCCTCGGTGCCGATCTTATCTTTTTGCTGCTCGGGAAAATTATTGTGCGAGTTATTTTTACATCACCGTTTTCGGTTTTTCCGAAACGTGGGCATTACTACTCGGACGTGGACTACGCCCCACGTCTTACCCGACCGGCGCCTATATATAGACGGCCTTAGGCTAAAACTCTAATACGAGAAAATACACATCTCTCTGCCTCCAGAGCCTTGCGCCGCCGCTACACCTTCTCCATCCCTCTTCCGTGGCACCGGACGACGGACAAGAGGGCCTCCTAACCACCGCCTCTTGTGAACTCAGACGGGTGAGGGCGATCAGGTTTTTGGGGAGCTGCTCGCGACATCGACGGCATCACGCCGATCGACCACTCCTTCCCCGACGAGGACTTCTTCCGGACATCGAGCCTTTCTACATCGACGCCATGGCTGACGACACTGGTGTCAACCTCAACCCCAACCTGAACGCGAACCCGATTCCTCCTCCAGCACCGTACGTAATCTGTTCCTATCTAGTTCAGTTTCTGTTGCAGTTTCTTGTACTAGCTCTTGGAATAGATGTGATCTGTTTATCCTGGTTAAATATGATCTGTTCGTTTATTCTGCTAGTATACATAATTAGATTAATTGTAGCACTTATAGTCATGATTTATTATTACTTATTTCGGATTAAATATTATGGTAATTTGATTATATTTTCAACACGATGTGCCCGCAGTCAATCACGGCCACCACCCCCCGCGCTCGCGGCGAAGACAAAAACCCCGTGCTTGCGTGCTCCCTGCAGAGCCGCGCCGCCCTCTGCTCATCCGTTCGCGTCCAACGTTCTCTCCAACGCATTGTGTCGAGCATGTCATGTGCGCCAGCCAGCTCATCCGCATCCTCCCACGCGTGTCGCGTGTGCCAAAGCCGACGAGCCCGACGCTACGTGCCGCCTCGATCCCCTCGTTTCTCCGAGCCCGTGGGTTGGGTTCACCTGCTCATGCCATGACTGTAGGAGGTGGTCGGAGCGACCGACAGCGACCACCCAGCAAGCCAGAGCACTGTAGGAAGATTTCAGGACGACGGTACATGGACATATCGAACGAGGTTAGCGACCGTATATTGGATTATTGGTGCATCTTCCAAGTTTGATGACGGTTTTTGACATAGTAGCCGACAGGTTTTAGGCCGTTGTATGCATTTCACTCGTAAAATTTTGCTAAAAACGTGATAGTTTTATGCTATCTCGATCGATGAACGACGAACCCCACTGGTGTCCTTTGCTTTGAGTCGCGGGCCACGCATGTCTTTGCGCGAGCGGAATTTGCTGCAGGATTGCGCATGCAGCTGCCTACAAACTCCCATGGCCCCATGGCACAATGCACAACAGCGCATCGTTCTGACACGATTTTGGCATGGAGTCGTGTAGTCGTGTCTGGCGTGGGCGTGTATCTCGGCTCTGCCGTGGCGAGCCTGTCCAGTCCAACACAGGACAGTGCGTTTCAGAGACACGTGAACGTGATGAGTTTTTCTAGTCCAGTCCGTCAATCAAACTGCCAACAAAGTCCACAGCAACAGCATGCAAAGAAAACCTGTCCCGGCGAGCGACACGGTGGGGTGGTTGTTGGCCGGCGCAGTGAGTAAAAACGGACGAACGCCGGATTGACAGGGCAGGGCATCCCATCCATCCAGCTACTGGTCAGTCAGTTTGACGGACGACAACTCACGTTCCTGCCTGGTGCCTGCGCCGCAGTTTTGGTTTGAAAGCATATGCATGCCCGGAATCGGAGATGGTGGAATGGAATGGCGCTAAAAGTCTCTGCCCGCGGGCCCAGCATCTGCAGTGCAGTGCGGCAGACGGCGTACGTCGAGGGATGCCGGCGGCCCCGCGCCCGAGCCGAGCCGAGCCGCCGACCTCTCTAGGCCAACCAACAGCGACGCCCAAGTAAATGCGGCCATCAATGGCGGTGCTCCTTCCCCATTCACTACGGCACAAAGGCGATGAGTCCACATGCCGCTCTGAGCACAGCAGTAGAAACGACACGGTAAAAATAGAAGAAACGTACGCCAGAGCAGGAGCCGCGCGGCGTACGTGACGTGAGAGCACTCATTCATTCATGGTGGAGACGGGAGCTTGGATCGATCCAAGAGGAACACAAACAGTGCGGCCTGGAATTAATTGGTAGTAGGTCCACGGTACGGCGAGACGGGATTACACGGGCACCGGAACATGCCCGTATTAAGTAGCAAAAGTACTACTACTCCAACCTCTACGCGCAGCCCTTTTTTTTTTTAAACGGGAGAAATAGTATTTTTTGTCAAATCTGTCCAAGTTTGAAGAGTTTAACCAAGTCTGACCCTTTCTCGAAACTAATTCGGAATCTGACCCCTGGGGTCGGCGCCGTTTAAAATGGCGCCGAAGTTGTATAATTCGGCGCACACAAAACAGAAAACCGAACTAAAGGAGGTCGGCTTCGTTTAAAATGGCGCCGACGTCGGCTCCGTTTAAACGGCGCCGACCTCCCTAGTTTGCCTCTCAGCTACTTCATCTTGGCGCAGACCTGTACAACTTCGGCGCCATTTTAAATGGCGCCGACCCTAGGGGTCAGATTTTAAATTAGTTTCGGGGAAGGATCAGACTTGGTTGAACTTTCCAGATTTGGACAGATTTGGCAAAAAATACGGAGAAAGAAGATCAACTTGGCGTCTGCATATGTTTTCTTCTTTCGAAATTTTACTGATTTATTCAGTAACGGCAGTATAAAAAACGGTTTTGCTATTTCTCGGTCGATTGAGATTTTCTTAAGTCTCGGTCACCTAAGAAAGTGCAACCGTTTGTTTAAAAAAAAGTGCAATTGGTTTCAGTTGCACTTTTCTACGGAAAAATGTGTAACTGTTTTTTTAACTACGATTGCACTTTTCTCAGTTGATTGGGACTTAAAAAAATCTCAATCGACAAGACATAGACAAACACATTAAAAAAATCTAAAAAGTAATAAATATAAATAGTTTCACGGACCACCTAGTGAGTACTACAAACACTACTCTCCGGTCTTAAAAGAGATGTCTCATGTTTGTTAAAATTTGGATGAACCTATATATATATTAAATAGTGTTTAGATTCATCCAAAATTTAATAAATTTAAGACATCTATTTAAAGATGGAGGGAGTAGATTATTCTCAAAACTTTACAAAAGTGATTAGAAAGATTAAATCGAAACCCACCAAAACAAGTGACATCTTGCTAAGCCTATTGTTGTGGTTATGGAAACGACAGTGCCTGAGCATGCTAGTTCGTGGTGTGGGAGCGAGCAGGGAAGCGAGCGACGACGTTCACAGGCAGGATTGGGCACAAGCATGCGTCGGGAACACAGGGAGTTGATACGTCGTAAACGTATCTATAATTTTTATGTTTCATGCTTGTTTAGTATCCACTTTGTTTTGCTTTGTCTATACTTTGAGGTATTTTTATACATTTCCTGGGACTAGCATACTACAAGATGTCGCAGTGCCAGTTGCTTGTTTTCTGCTATTTTTGGTTCAGAAAAGCTCGTAAGCAAATATTCTCGGAATTGGACGGGATAGAAGCCAAAGTCAATATTTCACCGAAGGAGAACACAGAGACCGAAGGGCGACCAAGGGGGGCTGCAGGGCCGCCACACCCTAGGGCCGCGCGATCCCACCGTAGGGCGCGCTGCCCTATGGCGTGGGCGTCATGGCCTTCCTCCTGTCTCGCCTCTTCGCCTATATAAACCCCCCATGCCAAAACCCTAAGTACCCGATCAGATCTCCACGAAACAGTTCGTAGCTGACGCCACAATCATCCCTAGATCGGGGGGGTCTGAAGCTCTTCCTGGCACCTTGCCGGAGGGGAAAGATTATCCCGGAGGCCTTCTTTATCACCATGCCAGCCTCCGGTATGATGCGTGAGTAGTTCCACCTTAGACTATGAGTCCATACAGTAGGTAGATGGTTGTTTCTCCTCCCTTCTGCTATCATGTTTAGATCTTGTGAGCTCCGTTCATGATCAAGATCATCTATTTGTAATCATGCATGCTGTGTTTGCGGCGATCCGATGGATATTAAGATTACTATGTCAGATTGATTATTGATTCTATCATGTCTTTTGATTATTGATTCTATCATGTCTGTGTTGTTTGAGATCTTGCATGCTCTCCGTTTCTAGTAGCTATCTTGGCCAAGTAGATGCTAGTGACTCCAAGAGGGAGTATTTATGCTCGATAGTGGGTTCATGTCTCTATTGAATCTGGGGAAATGACAGAAATCTCTAAGGTTATAGACGTGTTGTTGCCACTAGGGAGAAAACAACAATCTCTTGTTCATGGAACAATTGTATTGTTTACTTTACACACATTGCTTAATGCAGTTATCCGTTGCTTGCAACTTAATACCGGAGGGGGTTCAGACGATAACCTGAAGGTGGATTACTAGTCATAGATGTAGTTGGATGGTGGTCTATGTATATTGTTGCAATGCCCAATCAAATCTCATAGGGTCATGAATGTCTAGTATTGCATTGTTATGTCTCGGTCAGTCCTGACAATTGTCCCGATGTGATTTGTTTACCCATCATGTTATGTTATTTATCTTAATGAGAACACCTCTAGGGAACTGTGGACCCTGGTCCAATCTTTACCATTGTTACATCATCTACTGTTACTGTTTACTTTCTGCAAGCAACCATTACCATCCACACCATACGTTTAATCCTTTATTTTTAGCAAACCAGTGAGATTGACAAACTCACTGTAAGTTGGGGCAAAGTCTTGAGTTGTGTTGTGCATGATTACAAGTTGTTAGAAATACCTTGGAGTTGTTTCCTTGCTCCTACTGGTTCGTGAAGGGTTTCGCGGCATAGTAAATCAAAAATTTCTACGGATGCGAACAGAGGGAAAGCCAAGATCTAATCTAGGAGATGCAAACAACGAGAGAGATTGGATTAGATCTTCATACCCTTGAAGATTCGCACAACGGAACGTTCGTCGGAACGTGGGTGATATAGTCGTACTCGCTTCTCCTCCTCGCTATCCGATCCGATCTAGCACCACAAGTGGTGGTGCCTCTGTGAGATGCACACGTGCAGCACCTCGACGTCTCCTCCTTCCTTGGTCCAGCAAGTATGGTGGAGAGATGGGTTGGATCTACAACGCGACGGCGCGGTGCAATTGGTGGAGAATTCGCAGCAGGCTTCACTACAAGCAATCGGGAGGAGAGAGGAGGGCAGCAGGCGGCTAGGGTTGAGGGAAGGTGTAGGGGTTGGTGCGCCCCAGCCCTCTATATATAGAGGTGGGTGCAGCCTAGCCCCTCCCAAGCCAAGGCCGGCCCCAAGGAGGAAGAGTGGGGGCAAGGAAACCCCCTTCTAGAAGCTCTATCTAGAGTTTAAACCTCTCTTGGCGGCTGGGCCCTATGCCTTGTGCCTGGCCCAATGCGCCAGGGCACTCCCTCATAGGCCCATGCCCCCTACCGGAAGGTGAGGCCACGTTGGTCCCTTCCGGAAGGTTCTAGAAGCTTCGGACAATACGATTAACCTTAACAATTCAACTCCAAAAACTGCGCCTTATATGAATCTTATTCTCCGGACCACTCCAGAACCTCTCGTGATGTCCCGGATCCCATCCGAGACTCCGAACAAAAAATCATAAACCAATTATCCAATCTATCCTAGCGCCGAGACACGTTAAGTGTATGACCCTGCGGGTTCGAGAATATGCGCATGATCTTCTATCAATAATCAACAGCGGGTCGAAACCAATATTGACTCCACACATTCATCGATGATCATATCGGATGAACCACGATGCCAGGATTCAATCAATCCCATATATATATTCCTTCGCTCGCGATATTTTACTTGCTCGAGATTCGATCGCTTGCATCCATACCTAGTTCAATCTCGCTCACGAAGTACTTTACTCGCCCGAATCCGATATCACTTTGTGATTAACTCCTTAACCACATGCTTGCAAGCGGTGTTGACATCGATTACCGAGTGGGCCCGAAGTATATCTCTCCGACTTGGGAGGGACAAATCCCATCTCGATACATACAACCCAACAGATACTTTCCGATCACATGAGAGACACCTTTATGATCACCCTCTCATAGGATGACGTTTGATGACCTCAAAGTTTTCTTCCGATACCAGGGAGTTGTATTATCTCATGGTCTAAGGAATACAATATTTGACATAAGAAAAGCTTCGCAAAGACGAACACGATGACACGATCTAATTGCTTCGCTTAGTTTGGTCATCCCATCATATCATTCTCCCAATGATATGATCTCATTATCAATTGACAACTCATGTCTATGGTTAGGAAACCTTAACCATCATTGATCAATGAGCTAGTCCATAGAGGCGTACTAGGGACACGGTGTTGTTCACAAACCACACAAGTATTAAAGTTTCCGCTTAATACAATTTTAGCATGGAATATAAACATTATCATGAACAAGAATTATAATAATAACATCTTTATTATTGCCTCTAGGGCATAATTCCAATAGTTCGATAACCTTGATTTAATAACCGAGGGAAAACTTACTGTCGTGTTCATCATACCTTCCTCTTGGGGTCTCCCAACGAAGCTCTACTACTGAGCCACGTCAGAACTACCCAGGTTCGGGTCCCTCGTGGTGAGGTAACACCCATACTCCTGCCGATCTGGCTATCTGGATAAACATAAAGGACTACAAGGGCTCCTCGAGCTGTATCTGTGTCTAGCTATAAGAAGAAGGGACCAGCCTTTGCTACGATGCCCCTGCCACCCCTTATATAGGCCGAGGCGGCATGGGCAAAGACTCAGCCATTTAGCGGGTCCCACAGGCGGGGCCGACCGACTATTCCAACACAGTATCCAGCCTCCCTGACGTATTGCATAGTGTCGCGCCCCCGGCTGGCACGAAAATAGTGGTGGCCGCCCTGGCCAACATGGGCGACGACTCCTGTTACCGCCGGACACGGGTACGGGACGTCTCCTTTGGCGTCGGTGCCGCTGCCACTGTCCTCCTATTTGGCCTTTGTATGCTAAGGCTACGGAGCACTGTGCCCTACGTCATTCGTCTGCCTTGAATGTCCGACTAGGTCGCCCTAGCCGGCTGCTCTGTCTTGTCCGGGTGGTTGGTCCCATACGGCTAAGTCTCTGGCCTTTGCTATCTTATCCGGCTGATGGTTCTGCCGGTTTGCCCTTGACCTGTCTTGCTCTATCGGCTGGTATGATCCAGCAGGCTAGACGCCTTCAGGGGTGTTCTTTATCCGGTGGCTGGTTCATTAGCATGCTCTGCGTCTGGCCTTCTTCCTGGCCTTCTTTTGGGGTTTTACATCCGTCTGGGTCAGCCGATCGGCAGTTATATTGCGCCTACATCTTGTCCGGTTACCCTATCCGGGGGTGATCCCCCTGACACCTACCACACTGATGAAGGGGTTGAAAAAAATATGCCCTAGAGGCAATCATAGATATGATTATATTTCATGTGTATCCATGAGTTATTGTAATGTTTCTTGAATATCCATATATTAGGCAACTTGTATTGATTGGCAATTATGTGATTTTTTTGTGAAACTCTTTACTTGTTATGATTATCTAATAGTTGTCCCTAGTCAGAGTTCATATGAGGACACACATGAATATTAGACTAGCACATCGATTGGTTGATGACTATGTTTTGCAAATCATAGACATGGAGATGTCAAACCAATGACGTGGACACATGTTATGAACATGAGGTTAAACTGACCCAACTTGAGACTGACAGTTATACTTACAGCTCTCACTACACATTGTATATGTTTTGTCCATACACCTGAGATTGTCATATGTACTTGATATATGGATCGACCTACTTTGGGGCTATCAACCACTGCTCCGTAACTGGATAGTTATAAAGGTAGCTTTCGGGTTTGTCCTGAAGCATGCTGCAAAACATTGGTCAATCAAGATAGGAATTGCCCCTCTTTAATTGAGAGAGATATCTCTGGGCCCCTCGAATGATCGAATTTAGAAATGCATGGTCGCGCTACATATGGTTAAGAGTTAACCTAGTAAAGGGATTCCGAATCACATTATTGAGAAAGAGAGGCCAGTTTGGATCAAGAACAAATATCGTGAGGCAAAAAGAAAGACATATACTAAGCCTTGTGATGGTTCGTTTGAATGATCTTTATATGCGTTTAGGAGTTGACACGTATTGCTAGAGGCCCTACCAACTATTGACGGAGTAAGTGTACTCGTGTCATGTCTATACGTCTATGAACCTACAGGGTCACACACTTAAGGGGCTGTAAGCCTGATGAGGATTGGATCCGAATTATACCAGGCTTGGGCTACTAATGGGCTGCTAGTGTAGAAGCCCACTAGGGACGCCTATATAAGAGAGGGTGATGCGAGCTAACTAGGGTTGAGCATTTCACCCAGCCACCACTCCTCTCACGCATGTGTTACACACGCGAACCTAGCAGTCCGGCATCTGACGCTTCCATCCCGGACGTGTGGATACCTCGAAGGTGCCGCAACTGTAACACTTGGACGAGTCATGCAAAGGGGAGATGCTCGTAGGACGAGGGCAAGGAGGAGATGTAGAACATCTACACTGCCTCGACACGCTTCATCAAGTTCCACAACTGCGCGTCTAGTGGTAATCCCGAGATTTATGACAACAATATTCCTCGTTTATGCGGTAGAAAATTTTGATTTACGCTAGTGTAGCGTACCTGTATCCCTTCAGGGGTGTCTATGAGCAGGGTCTATATCCATGCCATCTGACCAACATGCAACATCTAAAACCGGAAGACTGTCCGACAGGCCCTCGGTGCCTGCCAATACACGCTACAGAAAGTTCTCGCCGCCGCCATCTTCCGCGTACCCATCCTCAAGAGAAATCAAATCAATGACCTTGTGAGATCATCCGCCAATGCCACCATGGCGCCAAATAGCACCACCACCCTGCGCGCGTCAAACACGCACACACGATCGACATCGAGGCCCCTTGGCGCCATGCCGCTGAGTACCTCCATACAAAGCCGCTAGAAACAACCAGGAGATCCGTAATGTGTGGTACCTCCGAACCAGGCATGACTGGGCGTAGCACCTGGTGATAGGCATGACTTGAAAAATCCACCGAAGTCTCAATGTGAGACGAAGCCGCACCACCTTCTACCCCTTCGACCACTAGCTGCTCGAAAAACGATGCCCCCGGGAGGGAGAATGACGTCGAGCGTCGTCATCATCCGTTCATGTAAACCTAGATCTAGGGTTTCCCCCGGAGCAGCCCGAGTCAGGTGACCGAAGTCAAGCGCGGCTTTCACCGGCAATACCATCTCCAGAAACTCATTTAAATCGACAAACGCCGCCCGCCCTTGATATACACCTGAGGAACACTGCCGTCTGAACTGTTAGAGTATATGTATACATGTATGAACCACCACCGAGCCCCGCAGAAAACGCACCGCCGCGGCACCGCACCACTGTCAAGCAGTACCACCGCCGCTCTTCCGCAGTCCTTCACAAACCGTGCTGCCGACGGTAAGGACCGATCTGCACAACAGATCCCGTGACCCCACCACTCCGGATGACATGCGTGCCCACCGCCGTTGTCGTCTTGGACCTCCGCCGTCGCGCTGGTCAGAGGCCCTCACGATAGGATGCACCGGGAAAGAAAGAAAGCCCCGTCCCCACCGGCAGCGGCAATGGCTTTGCCTGACCACATCCTCCGATGAAGACGAAGGAGGGGGAATTGGGTGGAGAGATGTCCCGCTGGTGGCTAGGGTTCCCCCCGGTGCCGCCCAGCGGGGACGATACGGGAGGGGGAAGTGAATTGGGCGCCACTACGCGCAGTCCTGCGAGTCGCAATGCAAGCTGGAGGTGCGCTGGTACGTACGTAGTGTAGCGTTGGCCGAGCAAGATTTATAGGAGCATGGATAGATAGATGGATAGATAGATAAAGGCGTGGCGCATCGCAGCTAGCTACGCTACGCTACGCACGCGTCCGGACGGTAGCGCACGGCCTGCTAGCTGCACTGCACTGCCGCCCGCGTCCTCACTCGTCCGTGCCAAAACAGTGAGCAACGCGCATTAGATTCTCCGAACGCCCAGCAGCATTGTTCCCTAGCGCGCCATCTCTCTGGCCGCTTCTTGCCGCGCTAGACAGCCAGCCATTAGAGTGTTTGCTTTGCCACGGGCGGCGAGAAGCTCGTGTACGTGTTCCTGTGTGCTCGTGAGCTAGCACTACCCTCACGGGCTTATCTTGCTGCGGGTGCGCGGTACTCGCGGCGGTTTCCTCCGTGATGGATCGGGGTAGGAGGCGGCAATGGGGCGTCGCCTGCGCGGTGCTGCTCTTGTCGGCGCTCCTGGCGGTCGCCTCGGCGCAGTCCCCGTCTCCGGCAGCGGCGCCGCCGGCGACAAAGGCAGCGCCACAGGCACCGAAGCCGTCGTCTCCCCCTGGGGCATCCCCGCCGCCCAAGCAGACACCTACACCTACACCTTCGGCGTCGCCGGCGCCAAAGCCATCGACTCCACCTACGGCGTCGCCCGTACCAAAGCCACCGTCTCCACGCGCGCCAGCGCAGGCGCCAAAGCCATCCACTCCTCCTACATCATCACCGGTCCCGAAACCACCATCTCCACGTGCGCCGGCGCCGGCGCCGAAACCATCGTCTCCGCCACCTGCAGCGCCGCCGGTTACGAAGCCGCCGTCTCCACCCGCGGCAGCGCAGGCGCCGACGCCGTCGTCATCTCCACCGCCGGCACCGAAACCGTCGCCTGCAGCCCCCGCGCCGTCTCAAAAGTCAGCTCCCGCGCCCGCTCCGAAACCGTCTCCTCCTACGACATCTCCACCACCACCACCACCACCACCAGCAGCGCAAAAACCATCTGCTCCTCCGACCCCAGCGCCGGCTCCGGCGCCGTCGTCTTCGCTGCCACTCTCGCCGAGCTTCTACGCGCGCTCCTGCCCGAGCGTCGAGCTGGCGGTGCGCGACGTCGTCAGGTCGGCGTCCACCTTGGACCCTACCATCCCCGGAAAACTCCTAAGGATGGTCTTCCATGACTGCTTCGTAGAGGTATGGAACCATTATACTTATACTCATCTTCTATTACTGCAAAGTTACTCATCTTGCACTAGGGAAATGTGTTTTACTGGCTTGCAACCATGGATTGCACGAGTTCTTCTTGAGCATGACAAAAAATGGTGGAGCAGGTGTCTGTACTTTTGGTGTTCATATTCTGATTCAGTTTCAGTGTTTCACATGCCCGTGTGCTAGATCTAGGCTTCAATCAAGTTGGTCTTCGCCAAAACTATCCTACTGTAGTGACATTGCAGCATTGCCTCGTCAGTATTATTTTCAGCAATTGCGACATTTGCCATGACCATGATCCTGTACGAACTTGCTTTTTCCCTTCCCATAGTTTCCTGAAGAAACCAAAGTCAGTGACCAGACTGAATGGTTATGCCGGACCTTTTATGTCCTTCAGTTTTGCTAATTTGTGCTCGATAGGTGCATCCATCACACCTAAAACTTTAGCTATCACACATGCCTAATCTTTGACATCTTATACCAGTCAAACTGACAGCATTTTACAGTTGCAGCTCATCAGGTTTTTGAAAGCTTACGCCCTTGCACAATGAGTTTAAACATTGAAATTTTTCTTGATCCAGGGATGCGATGCCTCGGTGCTGGTCCAAGGTAACGGCACGGAGAGGACCGATCCGGCGAACCTTTCGCTTGGAGGGTTCAATGTCATCGACGAAGCCAAGAGGCTGCTCGAAGCTGTGTGCCCTGCAACCGTTTCTTGCAGTGACATTGTAGTCCTCGCTGCAAGAGATGCTGTCACATTTGTAAGTAGCAGTGCAACTAATCAAACCCATTGCTCTCATTCAGTTTACTGCATTTTCTGCTTTCTCTCGCTACAATACTCGCAAAATACCAATTTCCTACTCTTATATTTGATTTGGCACGACAACTGAATCTGCTTAGAGAAAATATAGCAGTACTAGTAGGCAGAAGTACTTGGTCAGCATAGGACATCATAAACTCAGCACTAAATGCTGCGAGGATTAGATCTTGGATGAATCCTGTGGTCCTGGTCCTGTATGTGACAATGACTAATTGAAACATAGGATTAGCAAACCTGTCTAATGATTATACTACATCTAAATAAAATGGGGAGGGAGAACCTCAACAACTTACCTGTAACTGAACATAATCGCAACTTATGCTTGGGACCAGACCATTTTGTGTGCATGGTTAGCATGGCACATCAATGATGATGGTCCTAAAGGGTGATCATAGCCAAGTACAAGTGGGACGCAGTTTGGGTTCTGAAATTTTACATCAGATGTGCTTCGAAAGTTGTCTCTGTATTTTGGTAATTTTAGGCCAGTAGAAGTGCAGTAACACCCACAATTCACCTAAAAGAACCGCCGAGGTTACAGTAATAATGGACAATTTGTAACGTTTTTGCTGCTTTTGCATGACTAATCTAGGTTCTCGAGTCTTGACCAAAACAGTAACCCAACTTTAGTTGATAAACTTTTATCTTTTCCAGGGAAGCACCTAAGCTGACAAACTAAAACTGGCCGCTAACTACCAACTCATTACTGATGTTCAGTTGTATGTTTTTCCTAAACAGACCGGAGGACCGTCGGTGCCCGTCTCCCTCGGACGACGCGACAGCCTCGTCTCCCTGGCATCCAACGTGAGAAGTAACATCATCGACACGGGCTTCTCCGTGGACGCCATGGCGGCGAGCTTCGCCAACAAGGGCCTCACCCTGGAGGACCTCGTCACCCTATCAGGTACACAATCTCACTCGAATACACCTAGACATGTTAGACTGGTCGGTCACTGTTGCTTCATCGATGATCTCACGGTGACGCCACGGCCGCCATGATTGACGTACGCAGGTGGGCACACGATCGGGTCGGCACACTGCGGCACGTTCCGGGAGCGGTTCCGTGCGGACGCGAACGGGAGCATGGTGCCGGTGGACTCGACGATGAACAGCGACTACGCTAGCGAGCTGGTGCGGACGTGCTCGGCGTCGGGGACGGCGACGGTGGACTGCGACGAAGGGTCGGCGGCGACGTTCGACAACCGGTACTTCGGCAACCTGCTGGACGGGCGCGGGCTGCTGCGCACGGACGCGGTGCTGGTGCAGAACGCCACGACGCGGGCCACGGTGGCGGCGTTCGCGCAGAGCCAGGAGAGCTTCTTCAGCAGCTGGACCGGCTCGTTCGCCAGGCTCACCAGCCTCGGCGTCAAGACCGGCTCCGACGGCGAGATCCGGCGGCTCTGCTCCAGCGTCAACGGCGGCTGATGGATCGGCCATGCACGGGCATGTATAACAGTGACACATACTACATAGAAGGGGTCTGGGATGTATTAGCGGGCTGAGAATGAGATCTGATTCGTTTGTTCTTGCGGTAGCTGGTGATCGATCATGTCCTCTCTTTTGTTTAGGCTCCATGTAGAGGGCGGCGCGGCATGCGTTTAATACCAAATCAAGATCAATGAAATGATACTAGTACGTTCAATATATCCGCAGGAGTGGAGTGTCGGTCACCACCACTCACCACACCATTGCTAGCCAGCTACCAAACGTGCTAATACTCTTCACAATATTGCGAAGCGCGGATACAACGCAAAAGACACGTTTCAGAGCAACGTATCTTCTTCAGGAAAGCAGAGCATCATTTATTTGATGTCCTCGTAGGGAAAAACACAATCTGGCAGTACGAATGTGGAGGATTGAATTCAGACCTCAAGAAAGAGGTAGAGATAGACGATGGATTGTGGCATCGGGTACTTGGGAGCCAGAGTGGGCACATGGGGATGAATGCAGCATCTGCCAACGGTACCCACAGACTCATTAATGTCGTTGTCTATCTTTAACTTATACATCTCGATATTCAACTGTGTTGCGTCTCGATATTCAACTGTGTTTGCAGTGAAAAAACCATGAAAGATCAAATCTATTCGAATTGTACCAACCACAAAGCTTTTAAACTCACATGCTCGCAAGAGCTCCCGCAAGCGACAGGGAGCCTCCTCGTCGCCTCGTGGAGAGCATGGTGCTAACAAAAAATTCTTAGTCCTATGTCTAGTATAAGACACAAGTGTCTAAGAAAAAAGCAACTAATGGTCCCACCTGACAGTGTATGACCAAGATTCAAAAATATTAGTATCTTATGTTGAGTAGACCCTACAAGTTTTGTTAGACACTGTCTAAACAGTGGAGCTCACTCCTTTTCTTAGACACATGCATACTTTTTTTCTAGTCACCCGCCCCTCCCACTCCCCTTCCTCCTTGCTACCGCCGGAGGGCGTCTCTGCGCGAAGCACGAGCGGCGTCGGCGGTGGATGGCGGAGTGAGAAGTTCCAGCCGGCAGGGAAGCCACGCTTGGGAGGGGCAGGAGTCGTTCTCCTCCGCCGGCACGAGGCCTGTACTTCGGTTCTGGTGGTGGATATCAGAGCAACCTCGACCTGCAGCCTGGCGACATGGAGGCTTCCACCTAGGTCAATAATGGTGGTGGCCCTAGAGTCCTTTCGGTGCAAAGGTCATCGATCTACCCTTTGTCCTCCCTCCTTGATCCGACAGTCAATGAGTTCCAGAATTCTCCTCAGGGATCTTCTCGGATTGCTGCAGAAGCTCCTTGATCTATGGATCAAATGGAATCCGGTCGTGTGCGTCCATACAGTAGCCCATGTGGCTTCAGAGGGTGCGACACGAAGCTCCACTTTCTATTGACACCATGGGACATGTCTATTTTTAGATTTTCATGGTAGAGACAGAGGCTGAGAATGTCATGGCGGTTGTGACCGAAGGATAGGTTTATGGTGAAGAGTGACCTTGAATGCAATGAAGACTTTGTTGGATGCTCGGTGAATTGCAATAGCGGTATCGATTAGCGGGGCCGGTAGCACTGAGAGATTCGATGTTGGTGGTGCTCCTTGAGTACCAAGGCTCGATTCTCAGTGCGAAAGTCCAAGGTATCACCTTCATTGGTTGTACCTGGCAGTGACCTTGTTGAAGGCATTGTTTTGAGAATTCGGTCTTTCTCCAGGGTGAAAATCTAACATCTTTGATCGGGCGACGGTGGAATTTGTGCATTGTTCCCTTCTTGTAGGCATCGCTATTGGAGAACCACTTCTGTAGTCTCAGTGTTGTCTTTGGTGGTGGTCTGTGAGTTGCTGCTACAAGTGATTGATCGTTGTGACGGGGATTTTTCTTCTTCCTTTCTTTTTAGGCTATATGCATCCTCAATGTTTGGACATTCTATTGGTGCAGAGGCTGGATGTAATTGGTATATGCGCAATATTAATATATTTCTTTTATAAAAAACTCACATTAGCCACCCAACAGATAGGAGAGACCCTAAAATTGTTGAGCGCACAATGGTGGGAGACACACACTATAGGCTTTAAAATTGCTTCTTCTACGATGTCTTGCTCAGAAACAAAGTAACTATGAAACCATAAAGCTGCCGAACAACATAAAATTGACACCAAGATAGGCACCAACACTGTCAAGAATGGCCCGAAGTGTCGAAATCAATGGTCTATCAAGAACGTGTTAGGTAGCCTGCATGCATATTTGGGGATCCCATGGGATGCCCTAGGAATAATGCCTCGTAAAATAATGAGAGTTGTGCTATGTTTTCTAGTGTATTTGGTTGCCCCCTTTCCACTTCGCGGCTTGGTGTAGGCAACTATCCACTCTATTTGGGTAGGTTAGAGCATCTTTTTTTTCGCTCGAGCTGATGCAAACAAAAGTTGTTTGGTTGCCAGGATAAAGCTGCATATGGTTACCATGGTCCTAATATGTTGAGCTTACCATGACAATACATATTTACATGCGATCATAGAGTAGAATAATAAAAATACGAGCTTGACAATGACCACAAACATGATGATGAATTCCTTCAGCCTACTCTCTCGAACATGATGTGCTCCTTCGCCTATAGTCGTATCTTGAACAAGCACTGCATACTTTAAAATCACGAACGCCATCTCCATCAACATCACCATTCTCCGCATCCCTCTCGTTGTAATTTCAACATGTGGTCTACCCATACTAACATAACTACGCATAGATCGGATTTGATATTACTGAAGGGGTTCATAGCAGAATACACAATTTTTTCTAACTAGAACGCACCATAAGCCCAAGATCTATCTATTAGTTAATACAGTAAACACATAAGGTTACAATTACATACCCTTGTACATCGCAACGCAGTTAACGTCATACGGGGAATGTGGATAAAGTAGACGATTGTGGTTGACCTCAAGGTCACGAAGCTCCTTACTCGTTACCTCCTGGTCCTAGCACGACATGCCAGTACCATAAGTGGTAGCGCTAACTGAGGTATCACACACATACGGTTTATAGCTTCGACTCCCATTCTCCTTGATCTAGGCGCGATGCGGAAGTAGACCCTGTCAACACCCGGATTTTTCAATCCTAGATGCCTGTTATGCCATACATCGCAATCCCAGGATTACCATTTTTGCGAGACATAACAGAATTGGATACCATAGTACATTATCCATTACAAACGATACCTAAGTTCTTACACAAATAGGGATCTCATGATCCAGTTCTTAATACAACATCAAGCAGCGAAATACGTAATAATAACGGTAGCGTAGGCGAAGCTCCATCTTCGGGGTCACAGGCAATGCTGACGATGGGAGATGATCCTAGTTGTCGTAACCTTCCCGGGGTCCATCTTCCAGGTACTCCTCTTCATATTCTGGCCATGGGAATATCCAGGGATAAAGCCATGAGTACTCTTTAAGTACTCGCAAGCTAATACTAACAGATAAAGGGGTTTTTGGATAATAGGACACTAGGCTCTAGGGTTGTTTTGCAAAAGCCAGATTTATCTCTACTAAGTTCTAAAGCTAGTCACAATTTTATAACTCCTAAGTGGGATCTTGTAACTCATGTCACAACCCTGTTGTGGTCAAGTTAAAGTCTCAATTCATTTCACAAGTCATTTTGAAAAGTCTGACGGGGGAACAATATGGCCTAATCTGTCCATAATCATGACGCGCTATTCAATAGTTTGACACTGCAGAGATTGTACACTTTCACCACAACATTCGATACATCCGTCAGGAACAAATCCTGAATTCACCATACTCAGTATGCGGATAATCAATCCTAACCTTTCAATTACACGCCCTAGTATAAGCACCTCTCCTGTGAGTTTGGCCTCCCAACCATGACCAACTGTCATCTTGGGTACTGCACAGGTGGACAATCTTCACAAGGTAGCCTCAGCTCAGACCTTGGCCGTGAGGGAACTAATACTAAGGTATATAAGTTTCTAGTCAAGCCCTACCCAAATCTTCGGGTATTGTGGTTGTACGATAAAATTGGAATGGTATCGCATCCAGACAACCATCAGTTTTATAAAGGGCTAAGGCTCATGCCTCAACATTTTCATCACCAAAATCATCAAGTGTTCGGAAACACATGTCCAAAACATTTCAATAGAATGATCCAGCATTCCAAGGTTTTCATAACAATTTTTCCACCAAGTAAACCCATCTAAAGTTGATCAAGTTTTATGCTTAGCACTAGCATCTACAGGTGGGGGTAGTACTAATGAGGGGTGGTAAACTAGTGGAGTTTCAACTAAGTACAACATTATATCTTAGGATGATATCAAGGTTTCTAACTTAGGCCAAATTTTATGCTCTTTATGCAACCTTCAGAATCTTTCTAGTATCTACAAGTCACTTAAGTCAACTCTAAGTTAAAGCTTTGATAAAGAAATAAAGTAAGAAGCTTGCAAATAAAACTAGGATTGGTTTATCAAGTGGGTATGATCACCTATGCTTAAGGCATAAAGTAGGCATAGTAACAAGCAAGTATTTCCTTGCACAATATCAGTATAAGCTTGCTAAATTGAAAGTGTTAGATTGCATAGGTCAACTTGATTAGTAAGGCTTGCTAAATTAGAGTGTCTTGCAAGTTTTAGCTTGCCTTGTACAGAGCAGTGGTTGAAGTTCTCCTCGGCTTCTTCTTCGTAGTATCCTCCTTCCTCCTCGTATCCTTGGTCGGTACTAGCGTCTATGAATAAATACGAGGTACACAATCACCAAACAATACTTAACTACTTGCAATCATCACACACAAGGGTCCTATAGATGATCTAGCATCATCTCTAACATTACAAGGTTAAGGCTTGATTTAATTCCTTTTATTTTTAGAAAATTAATTTCTACTCATTGAAAAAAACTACTTAAGATTTAATATTCTCCAAACCAAACATGGGATCATGTTGACACATGCCATCACCACATATTTTAGTCCATGGGAATATGATTTAAAGTGGTGTCACAATTTAGTAAGGTTTTAACCTTTTATTTTAATTAAATAAAGTGACTAGAAATGCCTATGGGGCATTCTTTTATTACTTGAACATTATTTCTGCAAGTAAACCTATATATTTTTATATATTATGAAAGGTATGGTTAAATGTGATTTTTGAGAGTTGGAATCAACTCAAAAGCTATTATGGTTTAAATTTGAAAAATGTTTGAATGCAGAAAAGCTTCTGCTTTGTTATTTTTACCATGGGTGATCTATAGATCCAAATGACTTGAATCTAACGGGCTTGGATTCAAAATTCACATTCCTTTACAAAAAAATTGGTTTCATTCAAAATGGTGCACTGAATCAACCTGGATTGATTTTTGAAAATAGGTACAGAAGTGTGTTTGAATTAAAATAGAAAAGATTTAATTCAAATCACTGGGCTGCGCGGGAAAGTTAACGGGCCGGACTGCTAAGCGTGGTGCTCCCGTGGGCTGCTTAAGTGGGTGTCCCCACTGCCGCTGACACGGGCTGGGCAAGCGTATGGGGCAACGTGGGTCGCTCGATCGATTCTAATCCAACTACCGGGAGTCATCGTCGACGCGAGACAACGCCATGAGAACGAAACCTAGCGCCAAGGGGTGCTGGGGACTCACCGGGTCTAGGGTCGGCGAGGCGAACGACGAAGTCGACGACGGCGAATTCGAGGATGGTCGCGAGCTCTGGGTGGACGAAATCGATGACTCCCTTCTTCTCCAGAGGCGGCAGGCTCCGGTGAAATTCCGGCGGGGTGGTGCTCGCCTTGCTCTGAGAACGGTGTGGCACGATCAGTGAGGAGAGGGGAGTGAGATGGTGTGAAGAAATCGAGCGGCGGTGGCCTCTATTTATAGTCGAGCGAGGGGACCGATGGGGCGCAAGGTGAGCTCGTCGGGGGCGGTGTTACAGGCGGCTACTGGCATGGGCGATGGTAGGGGACGGTGTGGTGTCTCCTGGTGATGCTCAACGACATGGTTTCGAGGCATGGGGCGCGCGGCTTGGTGCGAATGAACGACGCTTCTGCAGGGCGGCGTCTTCGACGGCAAGTGGTGGCTGCGGGCGACGGGCTACGAACGGGATGTCTGGCGGTCTCTGTCGGTGGTGATCGTGTGGACGCGTGAGGGCGGCGCGATTCGTGGGGCGCTGGTCGAGGGTGGCGCTCTGGCGCATGTTCGGCATGGTCGCTGGCGAGGTTGGCATGGTCCGTGCGTGTGGTCCAGGGCTTGGCAACGCTCGCGGCTGGGACAGTGAGTGGCGGTGGACAGTGGGCTGGCTCTCAGACATGCTGGCTAGGCTTGCTGCTGCTCCTAGCTTGCTGTCGACTATGGGGTGGCAAGGGTGTGCTCGGCTGTTCACCATTGATGGCAATGGCAATCTCACAGTGGTGCTAGTGGTTAGTTAATCTTCCTAGATGATCTACTGAGCTGGTTGTGAGCTAAATGGGGAACCAGTTAGGCAAGAATCACTACTCACAATAGTGTTTGATTTTTGTTTGATTTGTGTCTGCAACCTGTTTGATGAAATGGCCGCATGAAATCAAGTTTTAAATTTTGAAAAGATTTTTGGTGGGTTTGCTAGATTGGTGCTGGTGAGTCTGCAGATGCTTGGGTTTTGCAAGTTGAGCTTGTTTGAGTGGTTTTTGAATAAGTGGGATCTTCCCATATGATAAAGATTCAATTTTGAATTATCATTTAAACTATGCATTTGAAAGTTTCTGGATGATCACAAAGTGGGCCTTGATACTTTGTTATGAGTACATTCAAGGGGTGCAAAGATCCAGAAAAGTTTCTGTTAGGTTCTGAAAGTTTGAGACAGCCAAAGTAGGCATGGGAGTTAAATTGTTCAAAGTGACCATTCATTTCATATATGTGTTTTGATTTACTTGTCTTTAGGAAAAGTGTGGGAAATGTTTTAGATGATGTTTATTTCACCTAAGAAACATTGTACAAGCAAGGAAACACACAAACAAGGTGGTTCACAAGAATTTCAAATTCAATGCATACTCATATGCATGCATTCATAATTTTATTTAGAAAAGTTTTTGTTAACCCTAATTTTGATGATTAGAATTTGATGATCAAATTTCAATATTTTTGGGATGTTACAAACCTTCCCCCCTTAAACAAAATCTCGTCCCGAGATTTGAAAAAGGACGAAAAGATTACCTAGGATTTGAAGAGATCGGGAAACTCCGTCCTGATGTGATCTTCGCGCTCCGAGGTAGCTTCCTCTTCTGTGTGGTTGCTCCACTGAATCTTGAGAAACTTGATGCTTCGGGTTCGGGTAGTTCTAAAAGCTTCTTCCAAAATGCGGATGGGTACTTCAGGATAGGTCAGGTCATCGTTGATCTCTATGGTCCGGTGGTCGATATTCTTGAACACTTCGGACTTCTCGGGGACTTCGAGACACTTGCGAAGTAACGAGATATGGAACACATTGTGCACGGCTGACATCTCTTCGGGTAGTTCCAATTGATACGATACTTCTCCTTGACGGTTCAGAATCTGGAAAGGTCCGATATATCTGGGGGCTAACTTTCCTCTGAGTTGGAAACGCTGCATTCCCTTCAATGGCGACACTTTCAGATAAACAAAATCTCCTATGTTGAAGGCGAGGTCTCGACGTCTCTTGTCGGTGTAACTCTTCTGTCGGGATTGGGCGGTCTTGAGGTGTTCACGAATCTTGTGAACCTTCTGTTCTGCTTCTCGTAGGATATCGGGTCCAAAAATCTGACTCTCTCCTATTTCCGACCAGTTCAAAGGGGTGCGACACTTTCTTCCGTACATGAATTCAAATGGGGCCATTTGCAAACTGGCTTGGTAACTGTTGTTGTAGGAAAATTCTGCAAACGCATGCCTTCCCACTTGGATCCATATTCTAACACATGCTCTCAAAGATATCTTCGAGTATTTGGTTTACTTCGCTTTGTCCATCACCGAGGGTGATACGCTGATCAAATCTAGGCGGGTTCCTAAACCTTCTTGGACTTTCTTCCAGAATCTCGAGGTAAACCGCGTTCCTCGATCTGATACAATGTTCTTAGGGACTCCGTGCAAACTAACTATTCTAGCGATGTATAACTCGGCTAGTTTCTAACTCTGATATGTGGTTTTGACGGGTAAGAAATGGGCGACTTTGGACAATCTGTCCACTATGACCCAGATAGAGTCATTTCGCCTACTAGAAGTAGGTAGTCCAGTGATAAAGTCCATTCCTACATAATCCCATTTCCATTCCGGAATCTGCAAAGGTTGCAACAATCTAGCGGGTCTTTGATGTCCTGCCTTGACTCGCTGACATATATCACACTTGGCGATATAGCTTCCGATTTATCTCTTCATCTTATGCCACCAAAATTGCTCTTTTAAATCTTGATACATCTTAGTTCCTCCAGGATGGATAGAATAAAGAGTATCATGAGCCTCCTTCAAGATAACTTCTTTCAACTCCGAATCTGCTGGTACACAAAGGCGTCCTTTGTACCACAACACTCCTTCTTCGTCCTCGGTGAATCCGGGTACTTTGCCTGTACCGATACGACGCTTGATTCCGTCGATACTAGCATTTTCCTTCTGCGCCTCCTTAATCTGATTGATCAAAGTGGGCTGGAGTTCTATGCTAGCCAGAAATCCTTCACTTACTAATTCCATTCGGAAATCTTCCATCTCCTTGTGCAAACTTGGTTGCTCCTTCAAAATCATGGAGTTCAATCGGCACGGCAATCTGCTAAGGGCATCAGCTACTACGTTGGCTTTACCAGGGTGATAGTGAATGTCCAGGTCATAATCCTTGATTAGTTCAATCCATCTTCTCTGTCTCATATTCAGCCCCTTCTGAGTGAATATATAATTTAGGCTCTTGTGATCCGAACAAATCTCACAACGGTTTCCCATCAGGTAATGTCTCCATGTCTTCAGGGCTAGAACTACGGCTACGAGTTCGAGGTCATGGGTTGGGTAATTTTGCTCATGTTGCTTCAATTGTCGAGATAGATAAGATATAACTTTGCCTTCTTGCATTAGCACACATCCGATACCAATCTTGGATGCATCACAATACACATCGAAGGGCTTCGTGATATCTGGCATGATCAAGATTGGGGCTGAAATCAATCTCCTTTTGTGTTCTTGAAAACTCGCTTCACATTTGTCGGTCCATTCAAACTTCTTGTCCTTCTTCAGCAATTGGGTCATGGGTCTGGCGATACTCGAGAATCCTTCTACGAATTTGCGGTAATATCCCGCTAATCCGAGAAAAGCACGAACTTGGGTTTGAGTGGTTGGGGCTTGCCAATCTTCTACGTCTTTCACTTTGGCAGGGTCAACAGCAATTCCTCCGGCTGATACAATGTGACCGAGGAATCCTACCTCCTGTAACCAGAATTCACATTTGCTAAACTTTGCATACAGCTGATGCTTTCTAAGGGTTCCAAGAATGGTCCTTAGGTGTAGCTCATGTTCTTCTTCTGATTTGGAATAAATCAGAATGTCATCGATGAAAACAACGACAAACTTATCCAGGAAGTCCATAAATATCTTATTCATGAGGTTCATGAAATAAGCGGGGGCATTGGTTAATCCGAAAGACATGACCAGATACTCATACAATCCATATCCGTGGTAAAGGCGCCTTTGGAATATCCTCTGCACGAATTTTGAGTTGATGATAACCAGTTCTAAGATCAAACTTAGAAAACACTTTGGCGCCGGTCAACTGATCAAACAAATCTTCTATCTTGGGCAAGGGGTACTTGTTCTTGATGGTGACATCATTCAACTTCCGATAATCCGTACACAAACGGTTACCTCCATCCTTCTTGTCCACGAACAAGACAGGTGATCTCCATGGTGACGCACTTGGTTGAATCAATCCAATTTCCAGCATGGAATCCAGCTTGTTTCATCGATTACGCTAGCTCGACGGGTTCATACTATAGGGTCTCTAGGCTATGGGTCCGTTCCGGGATTAGTTCAATGATAAACTCGATATCCCGATCCGGGGCATACCAGCAAAACATCCGGAAATACATCGGGTATTCATGACTATCCGGACTTGGTTAATGGTAGGTTGGGCTATACTCTTGTTGCATTTGAATTGGCGGTAAGGTTTCGTATATATGTTCAATCGATATTCCTATCGCTTTCATGGTGATGGCTTTCTTGGCACAGTCAATCAATCCTTTATGTTTGGACATCCAATCCATTCCTAGTACTACTTCCAAACCTTTAGTTCCGAGTACTATCAGATTAGCATAAAAGTCTATGCCATGGATTCGGATAGGGATGGCTTTGCAAATTTGCCTAGCCTTGGTGGTTGATCCAGGAATTTGAACAATAATAACATGCTTCAGTTTGGTTGGTTGAATTTTACTAGTGCATGCGAATTCTTCGGTGACAAATGAATGCGATGCACCAGAATCAAACAACACTCTTGCAAGTACTGAATTAACAGAAAACATACCCAGCACGACGTCTGGCGCTTCCTGAGCTTCTTCAGCATGCATGAGAAAAAGACGGCCATTGTGGTTGAGTGAATTCTGGGCAAATCTTCTCCCCGGTCAACACGACGTTGTTCGAGCTGGGGCATTGACATTGGGGGCTGTAGCATTCTTCTTGTTGGGGAACTCGTTGGAATAGTGGCCTTTATTTCCATAGTCATAACAAGTCACTTGCGACTTGTCCTTGGTTGCGACAGACACAACATTGCTTCCGATCCTCAAGTGTGTTGGTGTTGGCGGTAGCATTGTTGGTGTTGAACTTGGGTGGGGCACGGGTGAAATTGCTAGAGTTACCAGGGTTGTTGTGATTTCCTCTGGGTCTAGGGTTTCCACGGTTGGGATAGGTCAGACGGTTCATCGGGGGTCTGTTAGTTCTTGGGGCAAATCCTGGAGATGGGTTGGGGCGATACTTTGGGGTCTGATGGGTTCCTGGTTGGTGCATCATGCGACGCTTGCGGTTCTCATTAGCTTGGTTGATCTTTCCTTCCATCTGGATAGCAGAGTCGACAAGGGCTTCAATATCCGCAAAGGGGATATTGACTAACACCGTCTGCATCTCGTCATGCAGACCATTCAGGAACCTCTCCTTCTTCTTGGCTTCCGTGTCTATCTCGTCCGGGGCATACCTAGCTAATGACAAAAATTTGTCACGTTATTCCACCACAGTTATCCTTCCTTGCTTCAGCTCTCTGAACTCGTCTCTCATTCTCTTGATCAAACCCGGTGGCACATGGGTTCTGCTAAACTTGACCTTGAATTCCTCCTGTGTCATCATCCGCCTCCGGTCATTGCACGAACACTGTTCCACCATGCCCTGGCATCTCCGGCTAGATAATGGGTGGCAAACAGAACTTTCTCGTTGGCTTCCACTCCAGCGACTTCTAGGTTATTTTCCATGGTTTGCAGCCAATCATCGGCGTCTAGGGGTTCTTCTGACTTAGTGAAAACAGGTGGGTTGGTATTCTGGAAATTCTTGAGCTTAGATCCATGGTTGTCCTGATTTCTGTGGCCTTGGTTGTTGTGGGCTAGCTGGGCTATTTGTTGCAGAGTGGCTAGGTTGGCTTGACGTTCCGCTCTTTCAGCTTCGCGGTCAGAAGTCAACATTTGCAGGATCTGCAACATTGGGTCCGGGGCTGAACCACTTCCTCCACGTGGCATCTGAAGATTTAGATAGATCATGAGAAAAGAGGGAAATTTCTAAGGTTTCGGAGACTTTGAAAAGTTTTAAAGGTTTGACTCAGATTTTTCTAGCAACTTGCTTTTTCATTCATTCATTCATAGCACACAGTACAACACACACCACAACAGAGAAAAACAGATGGTTTTAAGAACCATTCTGAGAACTACGATACAGTGGGACCGAATATTACTCACTACGCTAGTGCTCAAGTGCTACTACTCCTCGGAGTCTGTGGCTTCATCATCTTCATCATCATCGATGAAGGCGAAATCGTCCTCATTGGTGAAGAAGTCCATGGCCTGATCCTCCAGAAAATCATCGTCATCGCTGAGATAGGAGTAGGGGTCTCCACGAAGATCCTCTCCGGCATTCTCCTTTTCCTCCAACTGCATGTCTCTCTCGTGGATGGTCTCCTCCAAATATGAGATGCGGTGGCGAAGACGGGCAATAATGCGCTCCTTCTTGTCGAATGACGGGCGTAGACTTGCGATCCTTTGCTAGCAGGGCGATGGTCTGGTCCTTCGTCTTGATGATGGCAGACTTATGGTTGTAGTAGTCACGGCAGTTGTCCAACTCCTGCTGATGATCATACATCATGAAGCTAAGGTGGTCCAATTGAGTCTTCAGCTCGGGGGTGGTATGGGGCTTCCAGTGGTTGTCCATTTGCATCACGCCTTGGGCAAAACTCAAAGCGAGTACCCTTGATCTGATTGATGCTCTGCCCACACAGACGGGAAAGAGCTTCCTGCATTGCTCTGGCAAGTCCATCGAGCCGCTTGTTTTCCTCAAGGTAAACTGAATTCCTCCGCAGATGGGAGGTTCAATCATTCCTGAGACTTGCAACAATTAGCCACCGGAGATCTTCTCCTCCTTGATCATTGAGCTGAGTTCAAGAACTCAAAAGTGACACTCGTAAGTTCCGAAAGCTGGTCCAAATCCCTCTCAAAGATAAGGTCTCCTCCATTCCCTAGTTGGTAAAACTTGCTGTACTTCACGTCCATCTCTAAGAATAGAGGATGAGTAGATTAGCAGGGTGATCAACTGTGTCAAAATTTTATGTATTTTGCAAGAGTTTTTGAGGAACACGAATTTTTAGGAAAGAATAAAAGGGATAAGAATGAGAATAGGTTTTTGTAAATATTTGTTTTCTTTGGTTTTGAAACTAAGTTTTTGATGCAACGTCCAGTCTAACTAGGGTCTCCTATGGTCAGGATGGCTCTGATACCAACTTGTCAACACCCGGATTTTTCAATCCTAGATGCCTGTTATGCCATACATCGCAATCCCAGGATTACCATTTTTGCGAGACATAACTTAATTGGATACCATAGTACATCATCCATTACAAACGATACATAAGTTCTTACACAAATAGGGATCTCATGATCCAGTTCTTAATACAACATCAAGCAGCGGAATACGTAATAATAACGGTAGCGTAGGCGAAGCTCCATCTTCGGGGTCACACGCAATGCTGACGATGGGAGATGATCCTAGTTGTCGTAACCTTCCTGGGGTCCATCTTCCAGGTACTCCTCTTCATAGTCTGGCCATGGGAATAGCCAGGGACAAAGCCATGAGTACTCTTTAAGTACTCGCAAGCTAATACTAACATGTAAAGGGGTTTTTGGATAATAGGACACTAGGCTCTAGGGTTGTTTTGCAAAAGCCAGATTTATCTCTACTAAGTTCTAAAGCTAGTACAATTTTATAACTCCTAAGTGGGATCTTGTAACTCATGTCACAACCCTGTTGTGGTCAAGTCAAAGTCTCAATTCATTTCACAAGTCATTTTGAAAAGTCTGACGGGGGAACAGTATGGCCACTTCAACTGTCCATAATCATGACGCTTATTGAATAGTTTGACACTCTGCAGAGATTGTACACTTTCACCACAACATTCGATACATCCGTCAGGAACAAATCCTGAATTCACCATACTCAGTATGCGGATAATCAATCCTAACCTTTCAATTACACGCCCTAGTATAAGAACCTCTCCTGTGAGTTTGGCCTCCCAACCATGACCAACTGTCATCTTGGGTGCTGCACAGGTGGACAATCTTCACAAGGTAGCCTCAGCTTAGACCTTGGCCGTGAGGGAACTAATACTAAGGTATATAAGTTTCTAGTCAAGCCCTACCCAAATCTTCGGGTATTGTGGTTGTACGATAAAATTGGAATGGTATCGCATCCAGACAACCATCAGTTTTATAAAGGGCTAAGGCTCATGCCTCAACATTTTCATCACCAAAATCATCAAGTGTTCGGAAACACATGTCCAAAACATTTCAATAGAATGATCCATCATTCCAAGGTTTTCATAACCATTTTTCCACCAAGTAAACCCATCTAAAGTTGATCAAGTTTTATGCTTAGCACTAGCATATACAGGTGGGGGTAGTACTAATGAGGGGTGGTAAACTAGTGGAGTTTCAACTAAGTATAACATTATATCTTAGGATGATATCAAGGTTTCTAACTTAGGCCAAATTTTATGCTCTTTATGCAACCTTCAGAATCTTTCTAGTATCTACAAGTCACTTAAGTCAACTCTAAGTTAAAGCTTTGATAAAGAAATAAAGTAAGAAGCTTGCAAATAAAACTAGGATTGGTTTATCAAGTGGGTATGATCACCTATGCTTAAGGCATAGTAACAAGCAAGTATTTGCTTGCACAATATCAGTATAAGCTTGCTAAATTGCAAGTGTTAGCTTGCATAGGTCAACTTGATTAGTAAGGCTTGCTAAATTAGAGTGTCTTGCAAGTTTGAGCTTGCCTTGTGCAGATCAGTGGTTGAAGTTCTCCTCAGCTTCTTCTTCGTATTGTCCTCCTTCCTCCTCGTATCCTTGGTCGGTACTAGCGTCTATGAATAAATACGAGGTACACAATCACCAAACAATACTTAACTACTTGCAATCATCACACACAAGGGTCCTATAGATGATCTAGCATCATCTCTAACATTACAAGGTTAAGGCTTGATTTAATTCCTTTTATTTTTAGAAAAGTAATTTCTACTCATTGAAAAAAACTACTTAAGATTTAATATTCTCCAAACCAAACATGGGATCATGTTGACACATGTCATCACCACATATTTTAGTCCATGGGAATATGATTTAAAGTGATGTCACAATTTAGTAAGGTTTTAACCTTTTATTTTAATTAAATAAAGTAACTAGAAATGCCTTTGGGGCATTCTTTTATTACTTGAACATTATTTCTGCAAGTAAACCTATATATTTTTATATATTCTGAAAGGTATAGTTAAATGTGATTTTTGAGAGTTGGAATCAACTCAAAAGCTATTATGGTTTAAATTTGAAAAATGTTTGAATGCAGAAAAGCTTCTGCTTTGTTATTTTTACCATGGGTGATCTATAGATCCAAATGACTTGAATCCAACGGGCTTGGATTCAAAATTCACATTCCTTTACAAAAAATTGGTTTCATTCAAAATGGTGCACTGAATCAACCTGGATTGATTTTTGAAAATGGGTACAGAAGTGTGTTTGAATTAAAATAGAAAAGATTTAATTCAAATCACTGGGCTGCGCGGGAAAAGTTAACGGGCCGGACTGCTAAGCGTGGTGCTCCCGTGGGCTGCTTAAGTGGGTGTCCCCACTGCGGTGACACGGGCGGGAGCGGTATGGGGCAACGTGGGTCGTTCGATCTGATTCTAATCCAACGGCTGGGAGTCATTGTCGACGCGAGACAACGTCGGCGAGAACAAAACCTGGCGCGGCCAGTAGGGGTGCTGGGGACTCACCGGGGGTGCTGGCGAGGGTCGGCGAGGCGGGCGAACGACGAAGTCGACGACGGCGAACTCAGGGGTGGTCGCGGCAGCTCCTGGGGTGGACGAAATCGATGGCTCCCTTCTTCTCCAGAGGCGGCGGGCTCCGGTGAAATTCCGGCGGGGTGGTGCTCGCCTTGCTCTGAGAACGGTGTGGCACGATCAGTGAGGAGAGAGGAGTGAGATGGTGTGAAGAAATCGAGCGGGGGTGGCCTCTATTTATAGTCAAGCGAGGGGACCGATGGGGCGCAAGGTGAGCTCGTCAGGGGCGGTGTTACAGGCGGCTACTGGCATGGGCGATGGTAGGGGACGATGTGGTGTCTCCTGGTGATGCTCAACGACATGGTTTCGAGGCATGGGGCGGTGCGGCTTGGTCTGGAACATGCGACGCTTTGCGCGGCAGAGGCGGCGTCTTCGACGGCGAGTGGTGACTGTGCGGCACGGGGCTGCGAACGGGGATGTCTGGTGGTCTCATGGGTCGGTGGTGATCGTGTATGGTTGCGGTGAGGGCGGCGCGCGGTCTGTGGGCGCTGGTCGAGGGTGGCGCTCTGGCGCACGTTTGGCATGGTCGCTGGCGAGGTTGGCATGGTCCGTGCGTGTGGTCCAGGGCTTGGCAACGCTCGCGGCTGGGACAGTGAGTGGCGATGGACGGTGGGCTGCCTCCCAGACATGCTGGCTAGGCTTGCTGCTGCTCCTAGCTTGCTGTCGACTATGGGGTGGCAAGGGTGTGCTCGGCTGTTCACCATTGATGGCAATGGGAAGCTCACAGTGGTGCTAGTGGTTAGTTAATCTTCCTAGATGATCTACTGAGCTGGTTGTGAGCTAAATGGGGAACCAGTTAGGCAAGAATCACTGCTCACAATAGTGTTTGATTTTTGTTTGATTTGTGTCTGCAACCTGTTTGATGAAATGGCCGCATGAAATCAAGTTTTAAATTTTGAAAAGATTTTTGGTGGGTTTGCTAGATTGGTGCTGGTGAGTCTGCAGATGCTTGGGTTTTGCAAGTTGAGCTTGTTTGAGTGGTTTTTGAATAAGTGGGATCTCCCCATATGATAAAGATTCAATTTTGAATTGTCATTTAAACTATGCATTTGAAAGTTTCTGGATGATCACAAAGTGGACCTTGATACTTTGTTATGAGTACATTCAAGGGGTGCAAAGATCCAGAAAAGTTTCTGTTAGGTTCTGAAAGTTTGAGACAGCCAAAGTAGGCATGGGAGTTAAATTGTTCAAAGTGACCATTCATTTCATATATGTGTTTTGATTTACTTGTCTTTAGGAAAAGTGTGGGAAATGTTTTAGATGATGTTTATTTCACCTAAGAAACATTGTACAAGCAAGGAAACATACAAACAAGGTGGTTCAAAAGAATTTCAGATTCAATGCATACTCATATGCATGCATTCATAATTTTATTTAGAAAAGTTTTTGTTAACCCTAATTTTGATGATTAGAATTTGATGATCAAAGTTCAATATTTTTGGGATGTTACAGACCCTCTATAACCAGGATCCAGCAGCGCGACGGCGTGTCGGTGTTGTTGACTCTCTCATGTGTAGTCCTTTATTGGAACCGCACTCGTGAGACTCAACTAAGAAAGAGGGGAATTCCCTAAGGAAAATAGCCTTAGGAATTTATTTTTATATTTATGTGTCTTTTTCCCACCACTATAGGCCTTATTATATAGGGAAAAGGGGGTGCTCCCTTTCTTCAAGTCCCTATGTGGGACTAAAAGAAAAGGCAAAGGAGGGGCACAACCGGCTAGGCGAGGTGGTGGCCGGGTCGGCCTCCCGCGCGCCCAGCCCAGTGGTGGACTGGCGGAAAGGCGGTGGTCGGGATGGTCCACACCGCCGCGTGCCAGCCAGCCAGCCTCTGCCGAGGCGGTGGCCGTGGGCTGGCGCGACCTGACGCCACCATCGCTACCACGCTCCCGCCATCACCGGGTCTTGCCCATGGACACCGCTTGTTTGCCCGCGTGGTCCTTCTGTTGTGGCCGGTTGAGCTGTGTGGGGGGTTCGTAGCATGGAAAACAAAAAAATTCTATCACATGAACACACAAAAGCCACGATCTAATCTACGAGATCGGTGCAACAAGTTCATAGAGTACTAACCCTCGAAGATCCAAAGCATTTAACGAGATCGGATTCTCGTGGTTGATGTAGTCGTTTAGAGGATCAAGGTTTTAGGGCATCGTCGACTTGGGAGAGGGCGGCGGCCTAGGGTTTTGGGGTGAGAGCCAAGGGGGCGCCTCACCCGTTGCTTATATGGGGGAAGAGGTGGCAAGGGTGTTGGAGATATGCCCAAGAGGCAATAATAAAGTGGTTATTATCATATCTTCATACTTATGATAAATGTTTACATACCATGCTATAATTGTATTAACCGGAAACATTAATACTTGTGTGATTTGTAAACAAAAAAAAAGTCCCTAGTAAAGCCTCTTGTTAAACTAGCTTGTTGGTTAATATATGATCATGGTTTCCTGATCATGAACATAGAGATGTTATTAACAACAGGGTCATATCATTAGGAGAATGATGTGATGGACATACTCCTATAGTTAAGCGTAGCATAAAGATCAAGTCATTTAATATAGTTCATTTGCTATAAGCTTTCTGATACATAGTAACCTAATTCCTTCGACCATGAGATCATGCATATCACCTTTACCGGAAGGATGCTTTGATGACATCAAACACCACACCGTAACAGGTGGCTATAAAGGTGGCATTGAGTGTTGAAAGTATTGGTTGAGACACATGGATCAAGAGTGGGATTTGTCCATCCATATGACGGATAGATATACTGGGCCCTCTCGGTGGAATGTCATCCAATTAGCTTGCAAGCATGTGGCTCACAAGGGATCACATACCACGGGAACAAGAAAGAGTACTTATCGATGTGAGGTTGAACTAGGTATGCGAGATCCGCGATCATAACCTCGGATAAGTAAAATATCGTGAGACAAAGGGAAATTGGTATCGTATGTAAGTGGTTCATTCGATGCAAAGTAATCGTAGAAATATGTAGCCATATGAATTTCAGATTCCTCTATTGGTTATTGATCGGAGAAGTGTCTTGATCATGTCGCATAATTCACGAACCGTGGAGACACATAAGGATTCGATGTTGTTGAGTAGTTATGGAATGATGAGTAAGAGACCGAATGTTGTTCGGAGTCTCGGATGGGATCCGGGATATCACGAGGAGATCCGGAATGGTCCGGAGAATAAGATTCATATAAGGAAA
This sequence comes from Avena insularis, assembly GCA_023614405.1. Lineage (NCBI taxonomy): Eukaryota > Viridiplantae > Streptophyta > Magnoliopsida > Poales > Poaceae > Avena > Avena insularis. Next base: position 337,018,744 of record CM042687.1, read on the forward strand.
GTCCCGTTTCGGAGTTGGGGAATGGTTCCGGTGTTTTCATCGGGAATGTTCTAGAATGTTCCGGAATGTCCGGCACTCCGGAGGGAAGGGTACATGAATGTGTTGTATCAAGTTGGTATGATTGCATCATGTACTAAGTGTCATCGCTGAACCAAATAAAGGATTAATTCAAATCCTAGTTTGAAAAGTCAAACAACTAGTTTGAAAAGTCAAACGGCTAAATTTGGAAAGAGGAAAAGAGGAGGAAGGTTGAAACCGACTTGGGGGAGGAGTTCCTCCTCCCACCGCCGGCCCACATTGGGTTCGAGTTGGGGAGGGACTCCCCTCCCAGGTGCGCCTCCCTCCACCTATAAGAGGAGGGGCAGGGCTCCCCTCCTAGACATAAGTTCCCTACCTCTAAACCTAAACCCTAGCCATAGCCTAGGGATTTCTCCCAAGCCGCTGAGTTAGAGCTTCTAATTGCCCTAGCCACTGGTTTAGCCCCTTCTAATTGGTGTGTCTAAACCCTAGATCACCAAGGCTCTCTCATAGTCCACCATACTCGCTCCGGCTTAAGGCGAAGCCCTGCGAGATCTCCCCTCTACTTCCGGTACCACGCCGTCGTGCTGCCGGAATCGCGAGGAGACTGCTACAACCTCCACTGCCTCCTGGAACAAGGGAGAGGAAGGTCTTCTTCGAGTACCGAACGTGTGACCGACTGCGGGAGCGCTGCCGGAACGCAGCGCCGGAAGGATCGTCTACGCGATCTTGAGATCGGCAAGTGTACGACTACATCACCCACGAGAATCTGCTCTCGTTAACCGCTTTGGAATCTTCGAGGGTGAGTTCCTCTATCGACTCGTTGCTACAATCTAGTAGATAGATCTTGGCTTGATCATAGATTAGATCTTGATTGTGTGTTCATGCGGTAGAAATTTTTTGTTTTCCATGCTACGAACCCTAACAAAGGGGAGGGGAGTACTCCCCCAACTCCTCTTGGTTGGCCGGCGGCAAGGACGGAGAGGAAATCCTCTCCCATGTAGGTTTCCTCTCCTCCCTCCACTTGGACTTTGACTTTCAATGTTGGGATTTGACTTTTCAAATTGGAGTTTGACTATTCAAACTAGAGTTTGTTTATTTCTCTTACCATTATCCAAGTAAGAGACCTAGGGTATGATGCAATCATTCCACATTGGCATGGCACATTCATGTACCCCCTTCGGGGTGGTGGACCTTTTAGAACCTTCTAGAAGATTCCGGTGAAAACACCGAAAACATTTCCAAACCCCGGAATTGAACTTTCCTTATATGAATCTTATTCTTCGGACTATTCCGGATCTCCTCGTGATATCCTGGATCCAATCTGAGACTCCGAACAACATTCGTTCTCTAACTCATTTCCATATCTACTAAACAACATCGAATCCTTAAGTGTGTCTCCTTACGGTTCGTGAATTATGCAAACATGATTGAGACACTTCTCTGATCAATAACTAATAAAGAATCTGTAAATTCATAAGGCTCCCACATATTTCTACGATTACTTCGTGATCAAATGAACCATTTACATACGATACCAATTTCCCTTTGTCTCGCGTTACTTTACTTATCCGTGGTTTGATCATCGGTATCTCTTATACATAGTTCAACCTCGTTACCGATAAGTAGTCTTTACTCGTTCCATGATATGTGATCTCTTGTGACCTAGTCACATGCTTGCAAGCCAATTGGATGATATTCCACCGGGAGGGCCTAGAGTATATCTATCCGTCATATGCATGGACAAACCCCACTCTTGACCCATGTGCCTCAACACATACTTTCAAAATACCTAATGTCACCTTTATAACCACCTAGTTACGTAAGTGGTGTTTGATGTCATCAAAGAATTCATCTGGTGATGGTGATTAACATGATCTCATGGTCGAAGGATTAGGTTACTATGTACTTGAAAGCTTGTAGCGAACAAAATTTTAAATGACTTGATCTTACGCTACCATTACCATAGGAGTGTGTCCATAATATCATTCTCTTAATGACATAATCTTGTTATTAATAACATCTAATATCTATGATCAGGAAACCATGATCATCTATTAATCAACAAGCTAGTTCAACAAGAGGCTTTACTAGGGACTTCTTCTATGTTTACAAAACACACAAGTATTATTGTTTCCGGTTAATACAATTATAGCATGGCATGTAAAAATTTATCATAAACACAAAGATATAATAATAACCATTTTATTATTGCCTCTTGGGCATATCTCCAACAAGCTGCCCTTTGGGGTGGCTTCCTCTTTGGCTTATTTCCTCCGAGGATTCGGCCCATTGCAGGAAGTTGCCCTATAAATATTAATTTAAAATATTTATTGAATATAAATTAATTCAAAATTAACATTTATAAATGCTTATTTATAAATTGCTATTTATCCAAAACACTTTTCGGTCTTTTCCTTCTTCCGAACATCTTCGGACCCTCTTCGAAACTATTCTGATAATTATTTCTCAAAACATTTCTGATCTTTTTTCTCATCAGCGATCCCTTCGATTCCATAGCGATCTTAGAAAGTTGTTACACCCTTAAGTGTGTTACCCTACAGTTAGGAAATGTCACATAAATGATCGATATCTCTCTCCGATCAATGATCAATAGTGGGACCGGGATGTCCATGATTACCGCTATGCATTCCATGAAACTCTGTCGTGTTCAAACCATAAACTCTATGTCTTATTATCTTTGTCTTTTCGATACATGATTTGTCCGAGATTTGATCTTTAGTATCAACATGCTAATCTTGTTATCGACAAGTCTACTTAACTCGTTATCATGATATCGTATCCCAATGACCTAGTCATATGTTGCAGCTTATTGGATGCCACCGAGTGAGCCAGTGTATCTTCCCTTCATACAGGTAGACAAATCTTGACCTTGATGCATATGCCTCAATTGTGCCTTCAAAATACCCAATACACACTAATATGGCCATCCAGTCACGGACATGACGGTTAGTGTGATCAAAGCATTCTCCTGAGACAGTGATTAATATGATCTCAGGGTCTAAAAAGAAGATCACTTTATTTCTAACTATTACAACGATGAACCATGTGACTAGATCAACTAGTTAAATAGAGGCTACTAGGGACCAGGTTTGTTTGCATACAACACATGTATCAATGTTTTCTCTTGATACAGTTATATAGAACATTATAAAACTGTCATGAATTTGTTTGAGATATGATAATAAACCTATTTATTATTCGCCTCTACGGTATATCTCTTTCAGAGACCTCCTGACAAAACTTTATGGTATTGTAGCAAACAATTTTCCTAACGTAGCAAAACCAATTTCGCCGGAGACTCTCGATGAAGACGTCATAGCAAAACCATAGAATTATTGTAGAAAAACTATTGTAAGAAAGTAAAAAAATAAACATGAATACAGTATGCTAAGGTACCAGACGCTCGTAGCGACGACAAACAACAAAATTAACAACACTGACCAACTAGAGTAGCATATGCCGCAAACTACAGTAGATAGGTAGCATTGTAGTCGCCGGAGGCCATGACTGAGGGAGTCTGGCCTTGTGTTCGCAGCAGCCGCATTCGGATCGAGCAGTTGGGCGCCATGGGAGCGGCGGTCATGGAGGGTGGCCTCCATCTTCGGCGGCGAGTGAGCACTGGTACTGGGTGGCACCGAAACCGCTGGTAGCATGGTACCAGCCCTAGGTAGCAACGCCATAAACCCTAGGTAGCAAGGCTGGCTAACATCTGTAGCATCGACGACTAACTCTTGCAACAATAGCTCCGCAGGGTCGACGAAGGCAGGGTGTCGGGTCGCAGTACGGGAGGCGCCACCTGTCCCCGTCGAAGGTGGGAGAAAGGGGAGCGGCGGGGCATCGTCTGGCGAGGTCCTTGCCGCAGGCGAGCCCGTCATCCTCGACGCTGGCATGTAGGCTAGATGGGGCAACTTGGCCGCGTCTAGTTGAGGTAGAAGGTCGGGTGCGGCACACCTCGGCAGGTCAGAAAGGTGCTCCGGCCAGCGGTAGGGATGGAGAGCGCTGGGACGACGGGGAAGGAGAGTGATGTGACGACTGGAGGATTTTCTAAGGGAAAGAAAGAAGAAGACCAGAAGACCCGGAGGATGGAATCGTTCCATAGTCCATGCTATGTGTATCATTTTTCTAAAGATGTTATATGATATGACCACATGAAAATTGTGATAGAGCCGCGAGACTTTTCGCTAGGGAAAGCCATCTTCAGCATGGGCTCTATGTGGGAGTGCTACGACTTACAGCTCGGTGGGCCTGAAGAGGATGGATCGAAACAGAGCTGGCCCTTCCGTTTGGAAAGGGTGTGCTGCATCCAAGCGCGAATTCTCCGACAACAACGAAAGAAAACTCATGTCACGCTTCTCTCAAAAAAAAAAAAACTCCTGTCGTGCAAACTGAGATTCCATCGATTCAGGTACTCAGCAAACGCAGCTTGCAGGTTATAATGGGCGGACAGACGCTAATCCTGGACGATGGCAAGTCCTCCTTATGTAGGTGTAGGCTGGGTGAACATTTCAGTAATGGCTGCAGCCGAATTACCAAATCAAAAGCACACTGAAATGAGCGCTCCTCCTTTTTTCAGTATCTGCACTTTTGTAGGCATCAGGATTCTAGAATAGGAGTACGTCACGGTGCACAGCGCACTGTTCTGCAGTCACAGATGCAATGAAAAGAACATGTTTATTGTTTCTGTTGATGGTATATGAACTTGATTGCACAGATGAAATGGAAATGGCTTGCTGTTACTGTATTTTATTTTATTTTTATTATTAGTTGTGTGTGAACCTGCGTGCGCAAAGTAACAGAAGGACCTTTATTTATTACAGGAATGCACGCAGAACAAATTGCATCGTTAGTAAGTTTTCACGGAGCAACTAGATCACCATTGCATCGTTAGTAAGTTTTATGTCTTGTCATAAGTCAAACTTTCTATGTTTGACTAACTTTTTAGGACAACGTATCAATATTATGACACTAAATTGTTATCATTAGATTTATTTTTAAATCTAGTTTCATAATATGTCAATTTGATGTAATATATGTTTTTATATTTTTTTAAAATTGGTCAAATTTAATTGGGGTGTGTGTGTGTGGGGGGGGGGGGGGAGGGATAGAAACTGCGTGCGAACAGTGCCCACGGACTTACTGTCATGCCTGCCACGGTCTCAACTCTCGAAACCATAAGCAAGACGTATCACGTATATCCTCGCAAGCATGGGGCACGCCGCATGCATAGTTCGACCAAAATCTAGGGTGTTAAGTAGGATTCCACCTAAATCCCACTTCTAGTTCATTTGCCAAATTCTAGTGTAATTTTGAGTAAAAATTTACACTAGATTTTAAGAAATAAACTAGAAGTAGGATTTAGACGGGATCCCACCTGACACCGGCCAAATCCGAGCACTGTGCTTGAGTGCAACAGCGTGCAGCTACGTACGCAGGCCTTGTGTCGATCATCAGCGGCGTCCAAGGAAGAGCGGGCCATCGTTGCCTTGCCGACCTCCGTTTCGGAAAGGTTTGCGCGGCTACAAAGACGGCGGACCGTACGTAGCGCAAGCGGCTAAAGGCACGAAGATTCCATTCACTCACCGATGAGACCGATGACCGATCGGTGTCTGTCACGGACACACGACGAGAACATGCATTCCCAGGCAACCGGCGCACACCTGCGTACGAGCCAACAAGCACTTCATCCCCGGCTCTGTCACGCAATCCCGCTCTGACCCAACTTTTACTTTATTTACGTTCAAGTTCGTGGCATCTGCACGGCACGCGTCCAGGAGGCGAGACAAATTCCACCGCGCATTTTGTCTGGCAACGAAGAGGCGGCTGGCGCGGAACATATCTTGACACCATTTTTCCTCCGCGTCTCAGTCAATGCCGCTTGGAATCTGGAATCTCTTTCACTCTCAGCGGCTGGGACGAAATGTTCTCCGCAGATGTTGCGGCGCGTACCGGCAGCATCTCTCTCTCTCTCGCAGCGTCTCTCTCTATGAGGAATACCACGGAAACCAAGTAAAGCATCGATGACGATATGCGATAAAAAATCACGGTGCAAACTTTCGGTGCGAGACAAGCAATAACTAGCCCATGGATGCTTCTTCCAAAGAGAAGAAAGAAACAGAAAAATCCATTTCAAATTGAAAAGAAAATTGTTTCTTTTTTTAATACTCTTTCCGATCCATATTAATTGACTTGGATTTGTCTAGATTTAAACGAATCTAGACAATATTTAGTATATAGGTCCATCTAAATTTTAACAAATCCAAGTCAACAAATAATGCCTACCGGCAAGAAACTAGATGGCTGCCAGCAAATCATCTGCCCAGCGCAAACGAACGCAAATCGCAGCTTTTCGTGGAGCTGTCAAAGCATCGATGCCACGGCATTGCCTGCTACTGCTAGCTAGATCAACACGCTTTTTACTTCTATTTGTAAATTTGAACAATATTTAAATTCTTCTTCCACATTTTCATATTCTTAACAATATTTCTCCTCTTGTGGACTGAAAAGGCACACTTGTCAAGCCACCATGGTTGATGATTGGCATATCAATCAGTTGGCCATTTTCTTCCTGTCAAGCCACACACATCCGCTAGTTCCATGAAGCGATGAGAAGCGGGCGGTAGATGAATAGACGATATGTAATGGCAAGGAGGGGTAGTTTGATGACTTGGCAACGCTTATTGCCCGATTCATACAAAGAGTTGGTGAAACGCGTCAATTGGGTCAGGTGTCGCGAATATGAATGGCACAACAAATTGGTTTAGTTGCCGATCTGTTGTCGGAGACGCCAGCCACATAGGCTAGGTCTCTCGAATCACGAAACATTGCTAAATATGATAGAACTTACAATGTTCTTCCCACTGTTCTATAGTAGTATTACCTATGTTCGGGATTATAGGTCATACGCCCATACCTACATTGTTAATTTGACCAACAAAATATAACTTATACATCAGAAAAGTTATACCATTAGAAAATATAACCTCTAAAGTTTCTAATGATATAATTTTTATGATATACTATTTATATTTTGTTGTTCAAATTGTCAACCTAGTTATCTGCGCGGGACTTATAATCCCAAACGGATGGAGTATATATGATGATGTTAGAACCAATACAACACCGTTCTATAGAATATAAGATGATGTTACAAACCGCAGCTTTTCGTGGAGCTGTCAAAGCATCGATGCCACAGCATTGCCGGCCAGATCAACACAATTTTTACTTCTATTTGTAAATTTGAACAATATTTAAATTCTTCTTCCATATTTTCATTTTTAACAATATATCTCCTCTTTTCGACTTAAAAAGGCACACTTGTCAAGTCACCATGGTTGATGATTGGCATATCAACTCGGAAGAGTACATCAGTTGGGTGCGTTCTTCCTACTTGCACGACCCGACACAGTTGGGCGCGGATATGAAAGGCACAACCAACTGGTTTAGTTGACGATCTGTTGTCGGAGACGCTAGCCACATTGGCTAGGTCACTTGAATCACGAAACATTGCTAAATAGGATAGAACTTATTACAATGTACTCCCCCACGGTTCTATAGTCTAAGATGATGTTAGAACCAATACAACACCGTATATCATGAGAAGGAAGGAGCAGCAATTTCGTGGTGGATTATGGCGGACATTTCAAGTGTGTAAAACCTGTAATAGACACTGTCATAGATTTTACAGACAATGTACATAAGTTTTAAGTTCACTTGAACCAAAACCACCGCGTACGTCCCTACCGAGAAAAAATAAAAATGAACTAAAAAGAATATGCGAAGGCAGATGCCTGACATTACGTACGATATCTATGACTATGAGCACGACAGAGAGAAGACGGCTGTTGCTAAATAATCTAATGGAGTAGCTTTCGACGTTACGATACGGCGGCTCAAACTTAGTTGTCAAGGCATTCATGTTGTCAGCAACTTGGTATCGTCTTCTTGTTTTTAGCCATGATCGGGTATGGTTCCTCGTCTATGCAGCAATGAGGCTGGCCATTATTCAATGGCCAAGAGAAAGTATTTTTTCGTGTGAACAGGTTGCGCCGGCTTCCTGCCTCCGTCCAACTCTCGATGCCGAGCATCTGCACCTCGAATGAATTATTGAAGCATCCAGTTGACACCTAGAATTATTGGCCTACTTGCACGCGCAGCAGAAATGCAGAAGATAAGTATCGTACACATCCATCCACACGGATCAGACAGAAATGCAGAAGATAAGCGCCAATAATACAACACGAATCAGATTCTCAAAGAACGGCGCGGAGAATCCAACGAGTAGGCATTCAGATCAATCCAAGACTAATGGAGCCAGAAAGTCAAATCGAAACGCACTGCGCTACGAATGTACAACAATGCATAAACAGTAGTAAGTCAGTAGAGACAGAGACATTTCTTAACGATGAATGATTATTTATAAGTTGTGACAACTTTTCTCCAGACGACACATGCTCATTGTGGTAGACGCAGCTGACCACCTAGAGCCAACAATAGTTTTATTACAATAGCCTGGCCGGCTGCTTCTCACATAATAATAAACCAAAAGAAACGACGATGACAACGATAGTCAGAACAGATTCCACGGACGAAACAGCAGACAAACAGCTCGATCCTTCACGTCGCCTCACTCAGCGAACCACACGGCATCCTCGGCTGTGTCATCATCCTCAGTTCCCCATGCGAGCAGGTTGGCAAGCTTGCCTTCCTTGACGAGAGGGTGGTTCTCGGGGTTCTCTCCCTCGAAGGAGTGGAAGACAGACCTGGGAGACCCGGCAGAGACAGCAACTTCTTCGTTTGCAGAGAAGCTCTGGTAGATGAGGACGCCACCGCAAGGGAGGGCCTGCTCCACCGTGTTGCTGCAGTCGTATGCCTCGGCTTCGAGCTTCTTCCCCCATGTCGCTGCATGGCCACGGCCACCGAAGATGGTGACAGCAACGGAGAACTCCGAAGGGCCAAAGCACCGGAGGACCCTCTTGACAATGTCGCCGTAGGCCAGAGCAGAGGCGTCCATGCCCATGACCTCGTAGCTGGCGTAGCTGAAGCCGTCCTCAGGGGTCACATGGATGGTGGAGAAAGCAGTCCCGTGAATGGCGTTCATGGAGTAGCCGCATGGCTCGAAGTCGAAGTCGCAGACCTCCATCTCAGGGATGATGTCGGAGATGCCAGAGACCTTGGTCATCTCCTTGGCGCAGGAAACGTGGCCATCAGCAGAAGTCTTGAAGAAGACAGAGGCTTTCTTCTTGTCCAGACCAGTCATGCACATCTCCAGGGTGACCATGGGTTGCTCGGGTTGCTCGGTGGCATAGTAGATGTGCCACTTCTGGCCAGGCCTGGCTGGGTCTCCAATAACATAAGCGTTGCCGCCAGACTTCATGCCACCGAAGTAGCGGTTCAGGACATCAACCTCCTCAGAGAAGCTCCTGTGGGGAGCAGGCTGTGCGCCAGGGAAGATGAACATCCCACGAGAGTACTTGACAGCAGCAAGCGACATGCACAGCTCCTCAGCAAGCTCAAGAATCCTTGGAATGGTGAGCAGGAGCATGGTAGTCCCACAGGTCTTGATCACAATCTTCTGAGAGTAGATAAACAGGCTAGACTCAGAGAGCACGTACGAGTCGAAGTCCTTGTTGGACAGCTCAGACACAATGGTGCACCGTGCAAGATCAAGAACAGAGTTGATCTGGGCCCTGGAGAGGGCGCGCAGGCCACGACCATGAGGGTCAGCAAAGATGGATGCCTCGGAGAAGGTGATCTCGAGGCGCTTCTCATAGCCCTCGAACCCGATGGCCGAGGCCGGGGCAGGGGCAGGGTCAACAACAGAAAGGACAGCCATTGGAGCAGCTGAGTCAGAGAACAACGCCGGGGAAGGAGCAGAGAGGAACAAAAGGAGAGAACTGATTGATTAGTGCGAAGCAGCTAGCCAGAGAGATTGGTGGAAGAAAAGCGTCAGAATAAAATTGCATAAAAATTCCTAGACTACGGGAAGGGGAAGCCAAAAGCGATATCAGGAGGGCTTCTTCGCGCACTGCATGAGAAGAAACAGTTAAACATGGTTAGCAACACATCTATAGAGAGATACAATGTTTGAACAGAAGTAGAACGCTGTGTTTCGTTCTTACGTTTGAGTATGCAGCAGAGAACTTCTTGGCGCCTCCAGCTGGTCGAACGTCCTCAATGCTGTAGCCGAGGGGTGCTTCGTACATCAGGGAACTACTACTGCTAGACTTTTTCCCACCCTTTGACTCCATTAGAACATTCACAAACTGCACAAGGAGAAAAGAAGAGTTAGACAGCAGATTCTACCAAACATTTCAAGGTTCGAAGTGAACAAACAATATTGCATATTTATTTTTATTACAGGAGATAAGATTTCGATTATTTAATAACTAATATTAGACACAAACTGAACCAAATAGAAGATGTTAACAGATTCAGGATCGTATGAGAAATTTCAACCACGAACTTCTAATGTTCCTGGGGATGCAGCATGATGGCATACATCTATAGTTCTTGGCTCGTTATTTGATCACTTCTAGTCAAAAGAATTTCGACTATTTGATTACTTTAAATCAACTGCAACTATGCGCTCGATTTTGACTAACAATCTACATGTTGAATACAACAGACATAAGGCGAGCAATTTTTCTAGCAGGACAGCAGCTATGAGCGACCCATCGATACATCAAGATACTACAGGTCATAGCTAAAAAGGAACTATCCCAGATCTAAATGTTGACCACGCGAAGATTATCTCCCCAGCCAATTCTACCGGGCCTAATAACAAAGGAATAACGGCACATATACCTAGCAAAGCATCCTGACCCAGAGATCAAAATTGTTCAAAATTCTACAGCTAGGGCGGCAGCATGAGAGTAAACAGAGGGTCCGGCGAAGAAACTTACAGTTCCTTTGGAAGAATTGTTTGGTAACCCCAATCCCGAGCGCGCCCGCTTGTTTCGATTCCGATCTGAAGAACCCCCTACCCCTCTCTCTCGACACGGATCTCGAGACGAGACTGCAAAATTTCTCTCCCTCTCGACGAGACAAAGGATCTCTTTTCTTCTCTCTCTCTCTCAAGGGAGCGGCGGCGGCGAGAGGACGGGGTGGGAGGATTTCTTATGCGACGAGTTGCGTGCGGCTGAGAGAGGAACCCTCGATCTGGCACGGCATTTATAGCTCTGGCTATCGGAGCCGGGCGTCCGTGACCGCCAAGGAAATGACCCGGCCCGCCTGGAGGCCCGTCGTGCACCGGTGGACGCGCTGGTGGGGCCCGACCCGGGTGGAATTCGTGGCCGAGAGCGCACGTCTACGGTGCACCGGGCCTACGGGTGGTGTCTTCGTTCTCCGTTTTGTTCACGTGCTTCTCTGTGGTTCCAACGGCTTCCGCAGTGAATTGGGGTTGACAGCTGGGGCGCGTCAAATTCGCGGCTGTGGTGCCTCCGGTGTACGGTGGACCGTGTGCAGAGAGACGTCTCGGGATCGCGGGCTTCCTTGTGGTTCGGACTGCTTCCGGAGGAGGACAGGTGGGGTCCACCTGTCGGAGATGGGATCGGGGTCACGTTGTGGCTGACTCGGCGTGTGGTAGGCTTCTGAAGCTTCGAGGATGCCATCTCGTTTGCTTGCTGGCGAATTATTGCAGTTTCGTGACAATATGCGAATTGATTTCCTCTAAGAACAGGCCAACTGTTTATTAGACTTGCAATTTTCCTCCTAAAAAGTTAGACTTGGAATTATCCTCAAACAAAAAAATCAGACTTGCAAGTTGCAACCCTCGAGCCATACAAAGATTCGTGGGTAACCCTATTTTTGCTCTTCATGTGGTGGCTCTACCTCAAAACCATATCGTGATTAAAATACAGTATTACTATGAAGATTTGTGGTCAGCTAATCATATCAAACACGTTTCCATAAGTGAGATGATGCATATTTGTGCTGATATGAAGCCGATATTTCAGAGTAGTTATATTTATACAATTGGTCAATTAAAGCATATTCCTCAACAAAAGTTAGATGAAGCATATATATGTAGTCCATAATGCATTGCACCTTGTGTCAACGAAGCAAATGCATGGACACGAACGAAAGGGCATAGTTCCTCGCATAAAGTTGATATGTGAGAGTGCATCAAATACCTACTATGAAAGATTTCGAACCATTTCTTCTACGTGAAATGATAAAGTAAATATTGTATGATAACTGATGCCGCCCAACACATGGCATTCACCATTGGTCCACATCATGATATGCCAAACATCCCAATCAAGGTGAACTCCTTCCATCTTTTGCCTTCCCTTGGTCATGACTTGAATGGAATCCTACTTGAGTCAACTATCAATTGTATGACTAGGTCCATGACCGTGATGCCAAGCGGATGCGACAAGGATGAACCAGGAGCCAAGACCCCCAAGCATGAGGCCTGGAAGAGAAGACGCAAGAAGTTGCTGACGCCAGACCGGAGTCTCCGGCCATCACACCGGAGTCTCCGGACTACACCGGAGTTTTGACTGCCCTCCGTCCGGACTCAGAACCAAGCCCGACAGCCGAAGCCCTCCCGGAGACGACACCGAGATCGACCGAGTCTCGGTCTGCATCGGAGTCTCCGGACCCGACACCGAGTCTCCGCCCGCCGACGCCAGGCATGTTAAGGCCTTTTGGGCCTGGCCCATGTAACGCCCAGAACTCCCTGTTTATGTCTATTTTGCCCCTAGCTCGTGGCTGGCCTATATATATGCCCCCACCCCCATATGTAAACCCTAGGATGGAATAGATGATGAGTTGAGACTCATGGCTTAGGCCAAACCCTGGATGGGAACCCCCTCTCATTAGATTATCTATGAGTTGTATCGAGGCCTTCTTAATTGAAGTCGTCAAGGCGCTCTTCTAGTTCTTGATCTCTCCCATGTATGGATTCTAGTAGTGCTAGGTCTCTCCCCTTTAGGATTCTACTTGGTTGCTACTCTCTCCCTACGTGTGATTCTATCAAGAGCTTGCCAATCTCTCGCAAGGGATTCTACCTTTGGTCTCTCCCTTTGTGATTCTATTGGGTTGGTGGTTCGGGCCAACGAGAGCAAACCGATTTGGGTGCGTTTGTATCTTCGATTTCCCTCTCGTGTTCATCGTGTTCTTCGCTCTCCTCCCCCAAATCCCCTCGAATCTATGAAGATCGGTCCACAAAAGTGGTTGTAAGCCACATCATATGGTATCAAGAGCCTTTAGTTGCCATGGATTCGAGTTTGTGTTGAGTTTCTAGCCACCAATTTTCTTTTTCTTGCCTAAATTCGAAATTTTCCACCAAAAATAGCCATATTCGTGATTTGGATCGATCTGGATTTTGAGAGCGTTTTGGTAGGTTTTGATCCATAGATCCGCTGCTATACTCGTTGATCTACCTTCCTTATGCTCCCTTAGTCCAATTCCTTGATTTCCCATCCATTTTGAGGTTTTGGTTTGAGTTTTTCCAAAACGCCCCTGCTCGAAGTTCGACGCCCTGAATCTCCGGACCGAGTCTTCGCCTAGACCGAGTCTCCGGACCTTTTGAGCCTGCATCGAGTCTCAGACCTCCGCATCGGAGTCTCCGCCTCCCCGCAAATGTAAAATCTGCAACACTGTTTTGAGCATAACTTTTGCATTCGAACTCGGATTTTGGTGTTCTTTAGCTCGTTTCGAAGAGGAGAAGGAGCCCTACACCATCATCCACGTGTTCTTGCTATCTACACCAACAAAAAACTGTGGGCAAGGGTGAAGATCTTCGACGAAAGGTATATCATTTCCGCGATCTCCCCTACTTGTTTTCCTTTGAGAGCCACACCATCTTTGCGATAAAACAAGCATCTATTGAGACTAGTTCCTCCTTTGATTGCTTAAGCTTTGCACATTTGATACCTTGTAGAATTCCGAGCAAAATTTGTGAGCGCTATCTCATATAGTTATCTTGTATAGTTGTTGGCATAAGGAAAAGCAAGTGAAAAAGGAAAAAAAAAGAGAGAGAGAAAAATACAAAATACCAAAAAAAAAACGATACGTGTGCCATATAGAATAGGAAGCGCAAGCTCGATGACAAACTTGTAGGTGGTACTTATTGTGCAAATCTTGTAGCCCTCCAATTTTTGTGCAATCGAACTAGCGTCTCTCCTTGTACTTGTGCGACATGAGCTTATAGTCTTCGCTAGGCCTTCATTTGGTTCTTAGCTCGCTTTTTCCGTCGCACAAGTCCCATTTATCCCACTGTGTGTGTTTCCTTGATCTTAATTTCTATCTTGTGGATCAACTTGTTTGCTTTGTGATCACCGTGGTTCTTTACTTGCCTTTACAAATCTTGGTTTCCGGTTGTTCCAATTTGCTTGCCACTTTCCATACCTAAGCTCCTCATAAGCCGTGTGCGTTTGGTGTTACTTGTGTTCGTTGATACAACGCCACTTATCCTTTGTATTTGGTTTGCTCTTGGTACATACCATTGATCCAATACTATCTACAAGGTGAGCCAAGGCGTAGCATCCTTGAATCCAACTTCCACTATATCACACTTGGTCTTGTGAGCAACATGTATAGAGACTCCGGAACCGATGAAGAGGAATCCATGATGAGCCACGGCAACGACGACTCCACAAGCATCGGTGACATGATGGAGCACTACACCGACATTGGCTCCGCATGCTTGGAGGACTTCGGGTACTACACCAACGACGACTCCCCAAGCGTGGAGCACGTGGAGCACCATGAGGACTTCGACTTCTCAAGCATGGAGGACATCGAACACTTCATCGACTATGATGGCGACTCCCTCTTGAGATACAATGACTCCATCCAACACATGGAGATCGAGAACTTCCACACCATGCAAGCGAAGGCACATCTCCAAGAGGCCGACAAGGACAAGCTCTTCAAGTCGCATCCTTCAAAAGGAACTACATACCATGAGGATTGTCCATCAAGATACCCATCAAGTTCAAGAAGGCGCGACAACTCAACAAGTACCAATACACATGAGCCAAGACAAGTGCGTCGCCAACAACAAGAGCTCAAGAGCATCCATGCTATATGCGCTACAAGCTCAAGACGGCGTACAAGTCCTCTCCGCCACGAGAACAAGAAAGAAAGATACTGTTCGCGCCACCAAGCTACATCGACAAAACAAGTTCCACATGAGGTGCCCAACTACAAGAACATCTACGACACCACTTCTCCTCCAAGAACGATTACTACACAAGTTCCAAGACCCTCAAGAGAAAAGACCTCATATGACGTTGGCACTACCTCACGAACAAAGAAGGCGAACAAGCAAACGAGCCGTCACTCTCGCCATGAAGCTTCCAAAGCCAAGAACTTCCACGACAAACCTTCTTCAAGAAAGCCCCCTACACAAGCTATAAGATCGTCAACAAATGAGAAGGACGCTATGGCTCTCTACTTCGCGAAGTTGGATAAACCAATCAAGATGTCCTCTCATGAAGTTGACGCTTTCAAGACATGGTGCCAAACCTTGGACAAGGGTTGCAAGGTGGAGGATGGTGAGCATGGGATTTTCCCTTCACCAAACGAGGCGCGTGGAGTTGACAAAACCGAGCCTATTCCCATATGCTTTAGTGATGATGTGGTACCAATCCCATGTGAGTTTGAGAGCCACTTAGCCCACTTGAGTGAGAGCAAAAGTGAGACGAGTGACTCCACCATATGTGAGATTGTGTGCTTCCACTTTGAGGACATGGGTGATACACCGAGTGAGTTGAGAGTGGTAGTTGATAGGGCAAGTGAGGCCATCCCAATTTCTAACAACTTACCCTCTACCTCTAGTGTGTTTTCTCGTGATGTGTTAGGTACCTTGGAGCAAGAGACGCCAAGCTTGGAGATAATGGCCCCCCGTATCGAGAAGATGTACATGGTGGATGAAGATGATGTCATCCCCATATATGATGAAGAAGTCGTCCACATGGAGGCCCCCCCTTTCACAACATCCACTTCAAATGAGAGGTACAACCAAGGTATACATACGGGTGTTGTTGATTTCATGATCCCACTAGTGGACATGATGAATCGTGAGGATATGCATGTTATGGACTCTACTTGTGACATTTCATATGCATCATTATTATTCCCATGTGATGCTTTACCTTTGTATAATGTTGATCATGTGGAATTATTTGAGTGCGATGATATTGCCATAGATGTGTCATGCTACAAATCTTTCTTTTATCCCACAATTGTTGCGACAAACTTGATAAACAATTGCTCTTTCCCTATGTTTGTAGGCAACCATACTCATGTTTTTCATTGTCTTCCGTTGTTGATTGCAATAATGCTCATATGGTTCATATTGAGATTGCCCCCATAGCTTTCTCAACATTTGAAGATTTTGATACATGCCATGATAAGCATATGTCCACCTTTTGCTTGCATAATCACCATGCCTTCTATGACATATTGTTTCATGCTAATGGTGATGTGCCCAAGAGAATACGCATCATGATGGATGATGTGTTTATCTATCACACACACACGTTCTTCCGTTTATCTATGGTGTGTGTAGGTACCCATACTCCAATGTCAACCTCGATTGAGCACTAGTTGACAAAACGAGCTCTAGAGAGCATCCATCGAGACATAACGGGCACACCTCCTTCCTTACAAGATGATGATGGAGTATCGTCGAGGTCGACTCTTTTTCAAGAGGGGGGAGATGATGCCGCCCAACACATGGCATTCACCATTGGTCCACATCATGATATGCCAAACATCCCAATCAAGGTGAACTCCTTCCATCTTTTGCCTTCCCTTGGTCATGACTTGAATGGAATCCTACTTGAGCCAACTATCAATTGTATGACTAGGTCCATGACCGTGATGCCAAGCGGATGCGACAAGGATGAACCAGGAGCCAAGACCCCCAAGCATGAGGCCTGGAAGAGAAGACGCAAGAAGTTCTCGACGCCAGACCGAGTCTCCGCCATCACACCGAGTCTCCGGACTACAGTTCGGAGTTTCCTGACCGTCCGGACCCAGGAACCAAGCCCGGGACAGCCAGAAGCCCCCTCCGGAGACGACACCGGAGATTGACCGGAGTCTCCGAACCCGACACCGGAGTCTCCGGCCTGCTCGACGCCAGGCATGTTAAGGCCTTTTGGGCCTGGCCCATGTAACGCCCAGAACTCCCTGTTTATGTCTATTTTGCCCCTAGCTCGTGGCTTGCCTATATATATGCCCCCACCCCCATATGTAAACCCTAGGATGGAATAGATGATGAGTTGAGACTCATGGCTTAGGCCAAACCCTGGATGGGAACCCCCTCTCATTAGATTATCTATGAGTTGTATCGAGGCCTTCTTAATTGAAGTCGTCAAGGCGCTCTTCTAGTTCTTGATCTCTCCCATGTATGGATTCTAGTAGTGCTAGGTCTCTCCCCTTTGGGATTCTACTTGGTTGCTACTCTCTCCCTACGTGTGATTCTATCAAGAGCTTGCCAATCTCTCGCAAGGGATTCTACCTTTGGTCTCTCCCTTTGTGATTCTATTGGGTTGGTGGTTCGGGCCAACGAGAGCAAACCGATTTGGGTGTGGTGTGTGTTTGTATCTTCGATTTCCCTCTCGTGTTCATCGTGTTCTTCGCTCTCCTCCCCCAAATCCCCTCGAATCTATGAAGATCGGGCCACAAAAGTGGTTGTAAGCCACATCAAGATAAAGTAAATATTGTATGATAACTCTCACAAAAATTGCCACCACTTGTAGTTCTACTATCTAGTCATTTTCTTGGCGATTTCTTGCAAATTGAACGCAAGTCGCCTCCCATCTCTTTCCGTTGTTAGCAAAATGATAGATATGCCACGAAAAGAAGAATGTTGTCATGTACGGTATAATGTACACGATGTTTGATTAATGTACAAAATATACTCTCCAGTAATTTCGGTTATGATAAATATTTGCTATGTTGCAATGGTTGCCAATTTATCTAGGTCACGCTAGTGCACACATGGTAAGCAAAAACTTGAACAACACTTTGGATACGGTTCTTTTGGCAAAGCAAGCCTTTTCCAACTAAAACATGATCATGTACTTCGACTTAGAACATGAAAAAGGGACAAGCGACGTTGGTGCTTAACTCTTTCACAACCTGTCTCCCCGTCTTTTCTAGAACAAAAAAAAAATAGTCTTCATTTATGCATCATGAACAAAACATTTGCTTCTTATATGTTAGAAGATGATTAACCCTAAAATATATTTCTACAATATTTATTGGAGAATAGATGATACAGGAATATAGAATGGACCCTTGTTACATATTTTGACCATGTACTTAATAGGTAATGGAAACAAGAATTGAACTTATTTTGTGGTTGCACATTTCCCATTATGTACTTTACATGGAATCCACTTTTGATTTATTTGTTGGATTTACAATTGGTTCTATAAAAAAATTGGCCGAACATATATGCAAAATTTAGGCCAAATCTATTTATGGGTCAACTCCTTTTAAGGTTAATAGCCTGTCAAACTTGTCTTTGTGTAACAAATAATTCTTCCACCCATGTTTAGGAGGTCACTTCCTGGTTGTATAAATTTCTGCTATACCCCTGGTTCTTCTTTTTTGTTAAATTTAGAGTTATTACTACTTTCGCGTGCACGAATGCGAGCTAAAGGGACTGTGACGATGTGTGCGCACATTGGAGAAATGAGAATGGGTGATGTTGTCGCACATTATTGATGCGATAAAATAAGCACAAACAAGTTACCGAAGTTGTATAGCATGTCCTGTTTGGTATTGTAAATCTGGATGGGGGAAATAACGTGCACAAAGGGCACATCAGAGAAACGATAGTCGGCGACGCGGTTGTGTATTATTGACATGATAAAACAAGGGCAAGGCTTCTTTTATCGAAAAAGAAGATCTTCTAAGTGACACGGTGGATAAAAACCATGGCTAAGTTAATAAGGGCATGCACAACACGGTGAAGTTAGCCTTCCCTTCGACATGTCACATCAGATTTCAGTTGGGGAGAAAATGAAAAATCACGTGCTCATAGCTAGATAAAAAGATAAGGCTTTTTTTTAGAGTGCACACATGTTTTTTCTTAGCAATATAATTTTGTACAGTACCAAAAATTAATTTGTTCTGATTAATAGATAGAGACGCCATCAAGTGGTAATGCATTGTATAACAACTTATATCTATTGTCTTCTTAGATAATATGAATAGTTAAAACAAGACTCGTCTTCTCTGCTATTGTACATGCTCTTAAGGTTTTTTATCCTGTCGGTGTATTCACTGTAAGAGCATCTCCATCGAGGCGGAATGTGCCCTTTCGTGTGCACGAGGGTGAGCTAAAGGAACCGTGACGGTGTGTGCGCACATTAGAGAAATGAGAATGGGTGATACGGTTGCATTGACGCGATAAAATAAGCACAAACAAGTTACCAAGCTCTAAAACGTGTCATGTTTGGTATTATAAATCTGGATAGGGGAAATGACGTGCACAATGGGCATATCAGAGAAACGATAGTCGGCAATGCATTTGTGTATTATTGACATGATAAAACAAGGACAAAACGTCTTTTATATAAAAAAAAGCTCTTCAAAGTGACACGGCGGATAAAAAAACATGGCTAAGTTAATAAGGGCATGCACAACACGGTGACGTTAGCCTTCCCTTCAACCTGTCACATCAGATTTTAGTTGGGGAGAGAATGAAAAAAAATCAAGACGCCATCGACACGGTGACGTTAGCCTTCCCTTCTCTTAGCAATATAATTTTGTACACTAAAAATTAATTTGTTCTCATTAATAGATAGAGACGCCATCAAGTGCTCTTGAGGTTATTTATCCTACCGTTGTACTCCCTGTGAACATCTCCATCGGGGCGCAATGCGAAGAACATGACATTTTTCTCCACCGCAAGAGCAGTCACACAAGGAGAGCCTGCACCACCAGACAGGTCACACTTTGCGTGGCTGCTGTGCGTGTTAAGAAAGCACGCGCGAGGAGAGGAGGAGCATATGACCACGCTGTCGCGACGACACGGGAGGGACGATGACGCGATGAACGGATGGAGACTGCGCCACCACGTCCGCGCCTCGCAAAGTGGCGAGCATGCACGGCGCCGCGCCGTTCAGGTGTCGGTAATCAAAAAGCTTAAACAAAAGAAGGAAAAAAGAGAAACGAAAGCCAGTTGGATCACTTGTCGAATCTCGTCTCGTCCCACCAAAAGGGGATGGGCGCACGGAACCAATCCCTTCTCCGCCCTTTCCGCGCACATATATCCCGGCTGGGCACTGCCCACTGTCCACCACGTAAACAAACAAGACAAACGGGCTAGTAGTAATCACAGAATCCGTTTATTAGCTCGTTCGTCGTCCTCGTCCCCGTGCCATCCATCCGTGGCCGCACGAATTATGCGAGGAGCCGCGACGAAGCAGACACCGATCTCGCGCTCGCGCTCGCGTCGCGCGGATCCATCCGTCCGTCCGTCCGTCCATCCACACGTACGATAAACGCAATCTTTTTCCCAGGCCCAGAGAATACGGACCACACGGTGGGCTGCTCGGGACCAAGAGATCTGTGCGGTGGATGGGTCGATACAAAGCTGACAACAGTATCTTAGCGCTCCAGTGCATAACGTTTTGATGCGTGACAGTGACCTGGCCCCGTATGTACAGTACGTGCCTGATTCCTTTTCGCCACTTGATCGATCCCCGTCGCCTTCCTCCTCCGCGCCGCGCAGTACTCCAGTAGTAGATAGGTAGATGGATCGATACGCTTGTCGCCGTCCTCCGGTATCTTTTTTCTGCGTGTCAGTCAGGTAGCACAAATTCCATCCATGGACAAAGGAGAGGACGCAAGCCGGCGGCTGCACGGCTTTGGTGAAGCTTCTTTGACGTGGCTACTACACTCGGCCGGCTGGCTAAGATATACTACTGATGTACTCCGCTTCAGGTAGACTACCAGCTGACCTGTGCGCGCGATCGTGTCATGGTGTTTCCCGTATTGCTATTTTTTCTTTGTTCGTCGTACAGTCGTACGTCACTGAAGTTTTGTCGAGTTCGGAAGAGGCGAGTCAAATCTCTGCTTCCGGCGGATAAAGACATACGTGCACCGATTTCTCTGAACTATGGAATGGCAGATGCGTGGATTATTTCTTGTGCTGACTGACACGAGTGTTTAGACGCTACGGGTAGTGGTAGCACGTGTATTTCTTTGATTTGTTACGCCCATACACGTCTTTCCTCTCCCCGCAAAAAGAAAAAGGAGTATATGCTTTCATGGGAGCTGTGATGCTGTGGTAATGCTAGGCTAGTCATTTATCGCTTTCAGGAACTAAAACAAAACAGACAAGCAAGCGACTTGGATTAGCATGTCGTCGAGATGAAGTAACCCCCTTCTTGCTCCAAGCTGATGAGTGTGATGGCCTACGAAAAAAAATCCGCAGCAGAAGGCGAAGTGGTTGCCTAGTTGGAGGCATATGCCAAATGAACCTCACCTGAAACAAGACTACCATTACCACATTGCAGTGTAACAGTGTGCCAATAATCACGATTCACGACTGTATCAGAGACGTGATCAGACGAAGATGGTGGAACAGGACAGGCAGGTCACGATGGCCAGGGTCACGGGGAAACAGAGGGCCGAGAGCTCTCAAATGGCTCTTCACATCTCGGATCCACCGTACAAAAGTGCGTCGTGCTCACTGTGCCGTTCGGAGGAGCCCTGAGCCCGTGCCTCGTGGAGAAGCGAGAGGCCGCGTTTGCGCCTACCTGGGTAGGGCCACGCTCGCTCTGCCTTTCTTTCTGGTCGAGTCAATCAGCCGGATTATTAAAGTACTGGAAAGAAAAGGGATTAGCGGGCACATGGCAGACAGGGTGATCACTGCTCGTTTGTAGCTTTGCTGAAAATTAACCGGTAGCCGCTCCGGCGCAGCCATGACTCTTGACCCGCGACGAAAAGTGCGACGGCATCGGTGATGTGGCCTAGCCGGCGTGACAAAGGGGCGGTGTAGGCGGCGACAACCCTTTACGGCTAGCTAGCGGACCTAGGCTGACACTGCTCAGTTTGGAGGGGTGCGAGCGAAGGGGAATATCTTCTGAATCCGTAGGTTTTATGGTTTTGATTTTACTTGTTCAAAATTTTAAAGTAGCACACATTTTAGTTATTATGAGAACGTTAAGTGTTTTTTTCTAGCTAGGCCACTACCACAACCACGCAACGTCTATTGAAAATCCAAGTTACGACGCATCGAGATTAAGATTGACCTAAAACGCAGCCACCTGCGCTCAACTGCCCAACCTGCGGCGAGGGTCACTCAATCTGAGAGGCCGCGGCCGTACGCCACATGCTCGACGGTGTACTCGACGAAAAGCGTAGGTCAACCGGCCGCACACTGTTCAGTGGCGACAACGCCCACCATGTGTTCGACGATATGGCTGGCGAGCGCTACGGCTCCTATGAGGTGCGCATTTGCTACCCTTCCTTTTGCATATGCTTTTGATTTGCATACATTCTAGTGGTCGGTGTTCAAGGATTTGCATTTTTATGCATAGGCCATGGGCTCTGAAGTCCTTTCAGGCATGATGAATGTCGGTGGACGTGGCGCCGAGGACTACTGCCTCAATAGGGGTGGACGCACCCGTCGACAAGACTATGGTCGAGATCTCCTCCAACACAAAGGAGAGGGAGGAGAAGACAGGTGCAAGGTGGAAGGCGGTCTTGCACAAGCAAGATTTGAAGTATGAGCTTGAGAAGCAAAAGGTCTTCAAAGTTCAAAGCACTGCCTCCATAATTAAGGCGATGAATGAGGCTTTTCACGTTGCATTGGTTAAGATGAAGCATGAGGCCAAGATCTTGACTAAGGGCTTGACGGGGATGGATGATTTGGCAAAGAAGTGGTACTTGATGAAGAGGGAGGATATTAGTCACGAGATCATTGCAGCCGAAACTCATGTGATGTCGGCACCTACAATGCTTATGACTGTGGAGATAGAGATGTCCGAGGGAACAGAGGAGTAGGAGAGGTTTCGTTTCCCTTCATTCGATCTATCTTCATGCTTGTATCATGTTTTGGTAGCCGAAATACGTTGGAGATGGGAACTTGGTAGCCGGAGTGACCGAGAACTTTATTTCGTGGCCGAAGGTGGTGGCCGAGACTAATATTTCTACGTGGCTTGACTTTAAATTCAATTCCTATGCGTGATGTACTTTGATTTTCTATTCCTATGTGTGAATTGTGATGGTCACTTTGAATTCCTATTCATTTGAGAGTTTGATTTATTTTCTGGACAAATTTCTTTTGGGGTTTCCTTATTGGGATTGCTGGTATGGGCAGACGCTCCCTATTCATCGAGAGCATGTGCAGACAGCCACAACATCCTCTTGCTGGTAGCGTTGTCGGCCACATTTTGGGGAGCCACCGTTAGAGATGCTCTTATGACCACTTCCCCAACCATCTAATCCATCTTTCCTCTAGGTCCAAGTCAATCTGAGACCAGCAACTTTTTTGGTTTTCAATATGAGGCCAACAATTTAACCCTAAAACATAATATGTCAATTATATTATCCGAAATTAATCTGGGTTTGATTTATGTTAACGCTTTTTCTGACTTTCTAACTATTTCAAAATTGTTGAATCTGGATGTTATGGTCCGATTATTAAAATTTTGGCAGTCAAAATACACCAACGTTTTGAAATTGTTGGAGTATAACATGATAAACCTTCAAATCAATAATATTTATAGTATTAATATAGATTTGGTACTTCTTACGAATAAAATGTAGAGTGAGTTCCACCTTTTTACACCCGCTCTGTTCACATCCACTAGATTCATCCCACAATTCCTCTTCTTTGTCTCTTCCCCATCTATCTCGTGATCCCATCCTCCATAATGTGAGCCCCCCACCTTTGACCTACACCTCCGCAAGCTCGCGCCGCCGCCCCATAGGGGACCTCTCACCTTGTCCTCCACATCCGTGTGTTTGTCCTACCACCGGCTTGCATCCCTGTTAGCCACCTGCACGTGAGTCACCATCGAGGATGCTACGAGCTACCAGGGAAGCTGCGGCCTCGCCTTCTCCGACGACGAGTGGGGATCACGGAGGAGCGCCGGGTAGGAAAACACGGGGATGGTGGTTAACTTTTTTGGGGAGCGTTATTTTTTCCTTGTGCAGGTGGGTTCGGATGGACACATGTCGCTCTCTCCATGCGGAGGTTCGCGGGATTTAATTCCTCGGGACCGGAGCATTCTCCATGTAAAAAGAACAATTTTGCTATTACCTGTTTAGGGTACACTCTTATGGAGAATGTTTTCTGTTAGATCATCTTCAATAGAAGTGCAGACGCTGTAAAAAACGCGAGATTTTCACTTTTTGGGCACTAGCGCGAGTAGAGCTTTTCCGGGCGCGTGAA
The DNA here is from genome assembly GCA_023614405.1 of Avena insularis. NCBI lineage: Eukaryota > Viridiplantae > Streptophyta > Magnoliopsida > Poales > Poaceae > Avena > Avena insularis. The sequence continues at coordinate 337,043,162 of CM042687.1, forward strand.
AAAATAGCGCGCGCACATGAGTCCACTTTTTCAGACACGCTGTTTTGGCGCGCGACAAACACGATTTCGTTGGTACTCCTATGTTATCGGAGAAGATCAAACGAGGGACAAAAAATTGACTAAAAATAGAATATATTACAAAGACAACATAGTACAAAGACAATATATTACAAATGCGAAAACTAGTTCGAAGTTCATAGTACAACAAACTAAAATGTGCGATTTAAACTGAACTAATCGACGTTGAACTAAAACATACAATTTAAACTAATCTAGAATAGTCGGAATCAAAATTGAAGTCCGATTCGTCCGACGGGAAATCCAACCAGTAATCCTCACAACGGGGATCGTCAGGTGCGATGGTGCACAGGCCGCCCTACTGCACACGGATGAATGACAAACGCGCGCGGATGTCCTCCTTCCTCGCCCTGTGCTCGGCCTTCTGTTGCGCCCAAAAGTTCTTCTCGTTGATGACGTCCTTAAGGAACGCGATGCGCCACTCCGCCATGGCGCGTTCGTCCGCTTCGGGGTTGGTGAGGTGGCGCTGGACATGGCGCTGGCGGCGGCGCTGATCGGCGGCGACGAGGTTGCTGCCGCCCGCCAAGAACTCCGCCTCTGCCAGCGTCTGGCAGTCCTATAAGTTCATGGCTCCGTGTGGGCGCCCGAGCCGCCACACGACAACCTCGAAGGCGCGCGCGGCCTCCTCCGGTGTGTTGAATGTGTCGAGAGGTCGCTGACGGTGCGGATCTCTGAGTAGTAGGTCCTGTTGCCGCTTTTATTAGAAGAATGCTTTCTCTTATGGGCCACTAGGGTTGCAACCAGCGTTTGCCTTAGCTCCAGTTGGACATTTTTTGATTGTTCAATGGACTTTCGGCCCTGCGCAGGCACATATTGCAGCCCATAGCTTTCACAGGCCAGATCCGAATACTAAGCTCCGCCTTGACCGGGCCTACGTCATTCTTCTCCCCCATCCTCTCCAATTTTCCATTCCCGTCGAGTCCCCGTCCATCCTCCGAGCGACGCCGCGACTCTTTCCTCGCCGCCGATCTCCAGCCTACGCGATGGCCGAGGTGAGAGAACCTTCCGGAATCCCCTCCTATGTCTCCGATCCAATCTTCCATAGGTTCGTTCCGGAACATACCGTATGGTGCATTCATTGGTTCGTCGATCGCGCCGTGGTTAGAGTTGGTTCCTCCTCGCGTGGATCTGATCCGTTAGTCATCTATCTGCGCGAGATATGGCCAAACCGGCTGCGATATCCCCGTTGGTCATGAACCCTAGGTTCTTCTATTCGGTATCCTATATTCGTTGTGGTAGATTGGTAGGTTCTTTGTTCCATTTATTTTTGTGCGATTCAGCGTTGTACTGTATTGTGAAATTTTACCTAATTCTGGGTACATCTTACAAAATCAGCAGAGGAACTGCACCGTGAATTATTACGACCTCTTCTTGAATTAATGTGAATTCTTAATTTCTTATGGCTGGCTGGTTTATGATATGTGCGTCAGCAGTGTTGAATTAGGGATGTTAGACTCAGAACCACCTGCATCCGTGTTGTTTCACCGGTATAATGTATTAATGTTTTAAAGGTAGTAGCATAGTGCTAATGTGCTATATGTGATGGCCATTTTGTTCTTGATTTTCGGTAGATTTGTTGGATTGCTCTGGTGACAGTGTGTCTGTGGTACTCTGATGGTGGTGTTTTGGAAATAGATTCTACTACCACCACAAACACCGGATCCATATGTACCATTTTGCTAATACATGCCACCATCAGACTGTGAACTGCAAGCTATATTTTTCTGAAAATTCATCCATGTTTTTCTCTAGAGAACTTTATCATCATGGTTACTGTTTGTTGAGTAGTTTGATCGAAAACCAAGTTACTTTTAGCTTAAACTTTGAACCTTGTGACCATCTCATGGAATTTTGTCTCGTTACTGTTAGCTTTATTTCTGTTTTCCAAATGCCGTCCTGACATTAGCGGTTCATATTTTGCTTATATGTCAGATTGAGATCAAGACAGCACCAGCTGACTTCCGCTTTCCTACAACGAACCAGTCTAGGCACTGTTTTACTCGCTATGTTGAGTTCCACAGGTATTATGGTGCAATAGAATTTACAATATAAGTGTGAAAAGTATGTTTTACGTTTCCTAAATATTTGAAACTTCATGAAACAAGGTGCGTCAGCGCCAAAGGGGATGACACTGCTGACTGTGAGAAATTTGCCAAGTACTACCGATCTCTTTGCCCAGCTGAATGGGTGAGTGACTTTGCTGCATGTGACTATACTGTATAAGTGTTTACTGCATCATTATCATTACTTTCAACTGCAAAGGCATTATATTTTTGAAGTTTGATGTTAAACAGTGTGCTCTTAGTTTTCAGTACACCTTCACAAATCGAACTATATTGTCTTTTTTTTCCCACTGCAATATTTGCTAGAATGTAAGAAACATATTATATGGATTACTACATCTAAATGCAGAATATTGCTCTGGATATACGAATCCATGTGAATGAAATTAACTGTTTCTGTCAGTATCTGTGTATGACTCAGTCAGGGTAGGAAGTAGCTCATGAGTTCTCTTTATTTGAATTTGTATTGATTTTTTCAAGTTATTTGGATACTTAAAATAATAATTATATCCTCCTCTTGAGTACAGTTACTAAACTGTGTCTGTGGTTGCAGTGAAAAAAAAAACTGTTAACGTAGAATCCTTTTGATTTGGCAACTGTAAGCCTGACCTGATGACATGAATATAGTTTGTAAACCTTAGAAAATAATTTAAAAAAAAAGTTGCATGAGAATGTGCTTCTATTTGGGACACTAACAATGACTGGAATTATCATACAGCCACGACAATGACACACCTTGCTATCTTAAAGTGTATACATTTACTATATCTGTTTGATTAATTATTTTGTTCTCATCCGACCATTTCATATTTGCCCTTTTGAGGGTTCAAATTCAATGTGAAATTTAGCACTTAGCGCTGTGTTGTTCATCAATGCCTCTATCCTTCAATCATCTGTGAACGTGCTGGACCATATCAACTCTCTCTTTGGATCAAAAGCAACCCCCTTGCAAATTGGTGGAACTTTTATAACTGTTATCAAGACAAACATTTCCTTGTTTTCTTCAGTAACATCAGCCCTTTCTGTCTTGCTGAATCAGGTTGACAAGTGGAATGAGCAGCGGGAGAACGGCACATTTCCAGGGCCCCTCTAAATGCTCTGTTTGAGAGTCTCCCCAAACCAGTCGTCATTGCTACTGTGCTATCTTCTTGGAATTTATGCTTCTGTCTTGTACTCGAGCAATCGCTGCAGAACAGCAAGTGTTTGTTTTCTTTAGGCTTGTACTACTAATAATTGGGCATGCTTATCTTTGTTATTCAGACATGCTTTTTTCACTTGTTTTAATTGTTTAAGTTTATCCTGAAACGTGGTGTCATTGTTCATGGCCTTGAATGTATGCCTGCTGAAATTTTGGCTGGCAAACTCAGCAATCGAAATATGTTACTGTACTAATAAGTACTCTGAATGTGTACCTTGGAGGTGTATTGCCTTGCACTGGGTGTGATGAAATCAGGACTTAGTTTTCTGTTTTGCAGAGTATAAACTGGGCCATGTTTTCTCAAGCAAACATGTTTGCTAGTGTAATAATGTGAATTGTGACCTCTGAATGGCCTGATGCTGGCTAGTGTTCTTTCTGCATGGGTGCGTGGGGGGCCTTTTGGCCATAGAAATGTTGGTGAGCACTTCATTGCAGTTGCGTCTAGTACGGATGGTACACAACATATAAGAAAGCTACTGCACGCACAGTACGCGTGCAAAATGTGCCTAGCAAATCAAGACTTGTGACTTGTATGCTGCACCCTGTGCTAATTCACATGCACGGTTCCTCTCTCACAAGATACAACTGGATAACATACATGCATTATCACAACATTTGGGCTTAGAAATATAAATCTTGCCTAGCTTATCTCGCTGAGACAATAGGGTACAACTGAGGAAGACAACACGCAACAACTCAAGGGGAAGAAATAGAGCAGCACAACCCTGACTAGATGACTGAAGCCGTGAAGCGGCAAAACCAGAAACCCAGACTGGTAAAGCCGTGAAGCGGCAAAACCAGAAACCCAGACTGGTAAAGATAGCAGCGTCACAGGCGGACTCTGCTGCTACTAGCTAGCTAGCGGATCAAGTTGTTATGACAAAAGCTCAAGAGGGACAGGCGAGGGGACGGGAGAGGAGAGGTGTGATAGGGATGAGAGATGGACGATCTTTCGGTAGAAGAGCGTCTGATAGGTTAAAGCCTTGCAAGGTCAAGAACGACCTCTTCCTGGACATGTGCAAAGACTACGTGAGAGAACGTGCATGTGCAAAGACTACGTGAGAGAACGTGCATGCGATGGCAGAGAACGAGAGAAGATGTGGTGGAGAGGAAGCAAGCTCAGGGGAGGATAGAGCCGGTTCGTCGATCAGCACGGCGGGGGTGGCGAGCGGCAGCTCCAACTCTTGGGCGTCGTCCCCTTCTTAAACCGGCCTAGATAATGCTGCGTGTGTAGGGGTTTGGTGCAGAAAATAAATAAAAATTACTACACGGACACAGTCCAAACTTGGGACCATGCACCAGCAGAGGCAACATTAGAGAGAGAGGAGTATTCCAACCAAAAAGAATATCTTAATTTATTATGTGTTTAATCCCACCCATAGTCACCTCCTTATATAGGCTAAGGGAGGTGTGCCCTCCCTCTTTGGTGCCCCATATGGGACTACTCTTAAAGGAAAATATCAGGAAAAATGAGTAATAGCCGACTGGGTCTTAACCAAAACATCCCAAGCAACACAACCAAAAAAAGAGAGCTAGCCGGGTGGGTCTGCCAGACCCATCGCAGCCCAACAGACACTGCTGGCTGCCAGCCAGTGCAGCTGGCCAGCTGGGCCGGGCAGTGCGCCCGTGGTCTAGTGCCCGCTGGCAGCTTACTACCTCACTGGCCGGGTGGGCAGATCTCCCGCCTTGTTTGCTTCGGCACACCGCCTAGCTTGGCGGTTGCCGCAGGCTGTTGCCCCGTGCGGCGACAACTTATTTGCTGCCCATGTGGGTTGTTTCCTTTTTCCTTTTTGTTGTAATTTCGTTTTAGCTCTAGGAATTAAGCCTAATAAGAAAGGTACTTTTATAAATCTTAATTTAAATATCATTTAGAATATACTAATTCACAATTAACATATAATATATATATATTTAAATTTGTATTTATTTGAAAGTCCTTTTAGTCCTTTTCCTTCTTTCTCTCTCCAAACAATTTCGGATCTCCCTAGAACAATTCTGGTTACTCTCTCTTTCTATCTCTTTTGGAATTCCCTCTTACGGGTAGATCTTCACGCGTTGTAATGCCCTTAAGCGTACGTCCCTACGGTTCAGGATTGTCATAGACATGATCTCTATCAATGATTATCAACGGGACCGAGATGCCCATGATCACCCATATGCACTCACAATTCTCCATCGTTTTGAACCTAAAACAATATGTGTTATGTTCATGTTGTCTCTGTGATACTTACATTTTCTGAGATTTGATCATCGACATCTCCATGCCGGGTTCGATCTCGTTACCGACAATGCTACTTTAAACTCGTACCGATAAGTGATATCCCGTGACCTAGTAACATGTTGCGCAATATATTTGATATATCTTATCCGAGTGGGCCCAGAGTATCTTCCATCACATGGATGTACAAATCCTATCTTGACACATACGCCTCAACCTGTTCCTCTGGATACCCAACGACACCTTTATGATCACCTTTTCACAGAGTAACGTTAAGTGCCATCAAAGTATCCTCGGGAGATAGTGATTAAATATGGTTTCACGGTTTGAGGAACAAGTCACTATGTTTCCGACAATTGCAACTGTGAACTTTGTGATATGATCGTGTTGCAATAATCATCTACGGAACGGTGTCCATTATCTCATTCTCCAATGAGATAACTCCATTGTCAATTAGCTGCTGAAGCACCATCATGGTCAGGAAACCTTTGACCATCTGTTGACCAATAAACTAGTTAAATAGAGGCTACTGATGACCCACAAGTATAGGGGGTGTATCGTAGTACTTTTGATAAATAGGAGTGTCGATCCCAACGAGGAGCAGAAGATGTTGAACAGTGGTATGAAGCAGGAGATCTGTGTGAATACTTTTTTTAACTGAAGACCGTGAGGCAAAAAGCCCCACAGCATTTATTAAAAAACCAGAGGAAAAGTTTTACAACAAAAGATATCTAGAACTAGAACTACCTACCTTACACTTGAACCAAGCTGACAGCTCTGTACAATTATGATTATAACTAAACACAACCTAATGGAGACTTGCCACCCAAGACAGAAAGGGTGCCCTAAGTTTCTGCTTCATCCTATATTGTAGAAGGCTAACATCATATACAAATTTCTCTCTCCATTTAGCAAAAGCAGGCCTTTGATTATTGAAGATTTTATCATTCCGAAGAAGCCAAATATGCCAGCATGCGGTGATTAAAACCTCCATGAAGAACGGATGCCCAAAAGATTTCTTAGCATTCTCCACAATCAACTACAAATCCAAGAAAGACTGCCAGGTGATCTGAAGGTAGTTCCAAATTCGCACACTGAAGTTACATTGGAAAAAATATGTCCTCTATCTTCATATGCCCGAGTAGGACATAGCTCACAATGAAAATCATCAGTGACATGCCAGTGTCGACGCCTTAACAAATCTCTAGTATTAAGCCTGTCCTTAAGCAGACTTTCAACTTCATCGTGCAACAAGACTTCCATAACCAAGTATAAACTCTAGGGACCATAATATGCTCATGGATCTGCCTGTAAAACTTACTGGGTGCATAAGTATCCCCCCAACAGAAGGTCCAAACATCATTCTGATTAGAGAGAGGATTATTTTCCAAAAGGGTCTGCATATCACCAAGTTCCTGAAAAGCTTCCACTGACAGCGGTAGATAGAATAAACTATGAATACCAGATGTTGAATAAACCTTAGCTGCTGAGAGATTCTCATTCAGAACATAGGAAAATAACTGAGGGAAACGATCTTTGAATGGTTGGGTCGATTCCTGTACTGACCAATTATCCAACCAAAACAGAAATGAGTCTCCTTTCCCCTGGCTTACCGATGCAACACCCCTAAAATTATCCACTTGCTTAAGCACATCTCTCCACCAAAAGGAACCACAAAGGTTTTCAGCATGATGGACTTTGACGGAGTAATAAGCATTCTTAACCAGATGTACCTATGGAATATCCTTACTATTGTAATATTTATCAAGGAATTTAATGAGTAGTGAGGAATTCTTCTTTTGAAAATCTACCACCCCTAACCCACCTTTATCCTTCGGCAGATACACAATGTCCCAGGCTGCAAGTGCTGGAGTGGGTACATCCTGATTTCGCCTCCAGAGACACTGACGAAGGATACGATCAAGCTGTGAAGTAAGTCCTTTAGCCAACTATAAAGAGCATAAGAAGTGTAGAGGCATAGAAGCAAGGGCTGAATTGATAAGCTGTAGCCGTGCACCTTGCGAGAGAAAACAGGAACTAGAAGTTAGTTTCCTCTCAAGCCTACAAACCAACAGTTGCATCTCAGCTATAGTAGGCCTAGTTGTTCCAAGCGGTAGTCCCAAATATGTAAATGGCATTGTACCCACTTCACAACCAAACTCATCCGCAAGCAGCGTGATAAGATCAGCTGGGACATTAATAGGAACCATCTGAGATTTAGTGTAGTTTATTTTGAGCCTAGTAGATTCAGATAATTGTTGAAGCAATCTTTTAAGAGCCCGAAGTTGAATCAAATCAGCAGGCATTATCAAGAGAGTGTCATCTGCATACTGAATAACTGGAAAATCCTGATCATAAATATCTATAGGCTTACTGAGCTCACCATTCCTCACCAACTGATTAACAACAGACTGTAACAAATCAGATCCCAAAGTGTAAAGAATAGGAGACAATGGATCTCCCTGCCTAACACCACGCCTACAAAGAAACTACTTGCCAGGAATGCCATTTAGAAGAACAACAGACTTGCTAGAGGAAAGAATAGATTGCATCCAACCAAGCCACTTCTGATTAAATCCTTTATGCTTCATGATCTCCAAAATAGCTTCATGCTCAATGGTGTCAAAAGCTTTAGCAAAGTCCAGCTTCAAGATAATAATGGGCTTCCTAGAAGCTTGACATAGGAATAAATATTCAAATGACCAGGCCAAGCAATCCTGAATAGACCTGGAACGTAAAAACCCATACTGATTTTTATGAATACATTCAAGGATTCTTCCTTGCAACCGATTTGCAATGAGCTTGGTGATGAATTTAAGACAAACATTTGTCAGTGAGATAGGCCTATAATCATTTATAGATTGGGGGGATTGAGATTTTGGAACCAAAGTGATATATAAACCATTAATATTTTCCAAATTTAGAATCCCCGAGTGAAAATTGTGAGCAAGGCGGTAAAACTCATTTTGAATAATGGGCCAACACCTCTTAACAAACAGGCCATTAAAGCCAGCAGGCCTAGGAGCCCTATCCGATGGCATTGCTGCCACCATCTCATCCATCTCCTTTTTGCTAAATGGATTTGTCAATTCATCCAAACCTTCCACTCTAATCAAAACTTGTGACAAATCAAATTGCATTGAAATACCCTCTAAACGCCCCATTTTATCTTTAAACTAGTCCATAAAAGACCTGCCATTGATTCATGATCACAAAATTCCATCCCACTGTCATCTCTGAGAACAGTAATAGCATTTCCGAAATCTTTCCGTAGCCATAGCATGAAAGAACTTTGTGTTGTCTTCCCCTTGTTTTATCCACCGAATGGTACATCTCTTCCGCCAGTAGTTACATTCAACAATTAAGAGGCCATCAAGATGAACTTTAACAATCCTTCTAAAGTTATTTTCAGACTGGAAAAGAGGTCTGTGCTCTTCTAATGTATCAAAATATAGAATCATAGCATTGCACCCTTGAATTAAAATTCTCAGCTTGGACAGACTAGTTTTCCATCTTTTTAAATCATATCTAAGAGTTTTTAGCTTGTCAACCAGGACTGCCGAAGTAGATGACTTCTTCGAAAGCTTACTCCAAGAGTTTTTGACACATCCAGTGAAGCCAGGGAGGTCCACCCATAGGTTTTTAAACCTGAATAAATTTGCTTTAGGAATATTAGTGTTAATGTTAACAACACATGGCACATGATCCGAGCCAGTCTTAGCCAAAGGCAAAACCATGGTGTTAGGAAAATCACTAATCCAATTTGAGCTGGTAAAAAACCAGTCAAGCTGATCAAGCAAAGGAGTATGTTGCATATTAGACCAAGTAAACGAGCGTACCTTCAATGGTAATTCCAGTAAACCTAGATACCCAATAATATCATTGAAAAGGAACATATCGTTAACATTACCCCCAGGCTTGTTCCTATTATCAGGAGAACGAATAAAGTTAAAGTCTCCTAAAATTAGCCAGTTCTCATCCGGTTCAATCTGTAAATTGTAGAGCTAGTCGACAAACAAATCTCTATCCTGTCCTGCGTAGGGACCATAGACACAGACCAAGGTCCAACTATTATTATTATGTGCTGATTTGAAATCAACGCAAACTCCAAATCTCTGAACTTCCTTCAAAGCACCAATAAATACTGCAGAATTCCAGAGGATAATGATACCTCCAGAGGCTCCCGAGGATGGAGAGAAAGTAAAATTATCAAATCATTTAGGACAAAATTTCCTTATAAAACTCCAATCAAATGATGCGCATTTAGTTTCTTGCAGACATACAATATCACATTCGCTTTCATTAATTTTATTGAAAACTTCTTTCTGCCTCATATCAGAATTAAGCCCATGCACATTCCAGCAAAGCACTCGCCATTTCCTTTTAGAATTTTGATTCATTAAAAAACAAATATGTCATAAAACGACCTCCTGAAACATAATTCCAGCATTGGTCCCAACTAGACAGAATAAACACACATGTTCCATACATAAATTGACAAAATAACTAGCCATTCCACTGATCACACTAACCTCCCATAAAAACAAAGTTCCAGACAGGACTTACAAACCAAAATAACACCAGAGCACCCAGACATAAATGACAATGACACCAACCACAAACCCCATTAACTTCAGTTCTGAGCATACTAGGCAACTTAATCATCACTGCATTTTTTGTCACCCTTGTGAGATGGAAGAGCCTCAAGCTTCTCCCTGGTTAAACTTGCAGCATCAATTCCCAACTGTTCACCAACCTGCTGCATTACTCCAATAGGAGTAACAGGGATTGACACATTCTCTTCAGGTTCAACCTGAACTCTGTCCTTTCCTTCTGGGTCTTTCTGCACTTCCTCATCCGACTGCACTAGCCAGAGCTTGGCACGACATTTCTTCTTGGGACGCATAGGCACGTCAACCATCGCCTTAGGCCGTTTACCATCCTTCACAAGAGAGCTCCTAGTGAAACGACGTTCAGACAGTTGTACCACATGTCTTTTCTTTCTAGCAGCACATTTCTTGACAGGAGTCTCTGTCAACGCCACAAAAGGCAGCTGGGGCTCAGAAACTGGAGAGAAGATGTCCAGAGCAGCAGAGTAGTCACCTCTATTCAAATGAATGATCTTGCGTGGAGTGCAGAGTAGAGATTGACAGGTAGGCAGTTCCCAGTCTTTATCAAAGGTCCTAGCCCAAGGAACAAAAGCATCTGGCCATGACCTCTTGATGGATAGCAGCTGAAAAGGAGAGCATTGTAAAGACAGTGGCAACTTCTGAGAACACAACATTGGTAGCATATTTTCAAACATTCTCTTCCATAGCAAATCTGGGGGAGAACAGGCCCAACACTATGCCTCACCATCCCAATATTAAGAAAATCAAAGAAAGCAGGCCCATTAGCATCTTGATTAGGAGGCCCAAAAGGCCCAATTCCTAAGCCCAGGTTCAGGATCCTAGGATTCTGAGCATTAGCCAACTCTTCACTTGAAGCCACCTGAATATCATCATCAACCACTAAAGATTCCTGTGAATCATGCATATCAGGATCATCCATCACATCCTCATTCTGATTGTTGTTTTGATGATTCCCAAAATCTTCCTGATTCCCATGCCCAGGAACATGATCCCAGCCAATCTCAGGAAATTGAGGACCAACCCATAAATTATTATTAACCAAAAGATTACCAGGCAGAGGGTGAGGATTTCCATCCATAGGCATTTTATCAATATCAGGAGGCAAAGCATCAGCAAAATGTGCAGAGAGGATAAACACTGCAGCCGTCCATGATTCAATTATTCCCCCTACAGATGCAAACTTCCCAAAATAAACATCCCTAGGCAACAGAGCAGGTGATGGGAAAGAAGCATAAACCAACACTCTGTCTTTGATCGGATCATTATTGTTCCAAAATTGATACTTCCCGAACATGGACACATCATTAGCAATATCAATGTCATTACGATAATCAGGAGGGATACCCAAGAACATCAACCATCCATGCCTAAAACCTTTCTCAGATCTATGATTTTCAACATCACTAGCATAGACAAACCTGACAAAGCTATTGTTTAACTGGTAGTGACCATGTTGCACCAGAGCATGGCAAGCAGTAGGACCACTAAGTTGATACAGACCAACACCAAACAAACTCGGCTGATCTTCCACCACATTATGATTAAGAGTGCCAACTACAAACTGGTGTACCTGATTCCTCCACAAATCAGTCAGATGAGCAGGTGCCAAGCTTGGTGCTGCGGCGGCGGGTCTTGTGAAGCGTAGTAGTACGTGCGCGGCAGCCTAGTTGCCCCACCATCAATTGTAGGGTTTCGTAGCATGGAAAACAAAAAATTTCTATCGCATACAAACAAACAAGCCAAGATCTATCTACTAGATTGTAGCAACGAGTCGATGGAATAACTCACGCCCGAAGATTCCAAAGTGTTTAACGAGAGCGGATTCTCGTGGGTGATGTAGTCGTACTCTTCCCGATCTCAAGATCACGTAGACGATCCTTCCGGCCCTGCGTTCAAGGCGTTCTTGATCGGTCACACGTTCGATTTTCGAAGACCTTCCTCTAGCACTCTCCTCGCGATTCCGGCTGTGGCGTGAATCTGCGTGGTACGGAAGTAGAGGGAGATCTCTGAGGCTTAAGCGGGAGGCAGTATGGTGGACTATGAGAGAGATCCTTGGCGATCTAGGGTTTAGACGCACCGAGGAGGAGGCTTAGCTGGCGGCTAGGGTTAGCTAGGCGGCAGCGACGGCTTGCCCTAGGGCGGCGGTGGCTGCAGGAGGGTCGGCGGCTTAGGGCTAGGGTTTGCGGGGTGGTGGAGTTGTGTCTTGGAGGGGCAGCCCTGCCCTTCCTTATATAGGTGGAGGGGGCGCGCCAGGGGAGGGGAGTCCCTCCCCAACTCGGCTTCCAAGGTGGGCCGGCGGTGGAGGGGAGGAACTCCTCCCCAACTCGGTTTCCCACTTGCCCTCCACTTCACAAAATAGCCGTTTGACTTTTCAAATTGGCGTTTGACTTTTCAAACTAGGATTTGATTAAACCCTTTATTTTGTTCAACGATGACACCTAGTACATGATGCAATCATTCCAACTTGATATGACACATTCATGTACCCTTCCCCTCCAGAGTGCCGGACATTCCGGAACCTTCTAGAACATTTCCGATGAAAACACCTGAACCATTCTCCAACTCCGAAACAGGACTTTCCTTATATGAATCTTATTCTCCGGACCATTCCGGATCTCCGTGATATCCCGGATCCCATACGAGACTCCGAACAACATTCGGTCTCTTACTCATCATTCCATAACTAGTCAAACAACGTCGAATCCTTAAGTGTGTCTCCCTACGGTTCGTGAATTATGCGGACATGATCGAGACACTTCTCCGAACAATAACCAATAGAGGAATCTGGAAATTCATATGGCTCCCACATATTTCTACGATTACTTTGCGATCGAATGAACCACTTACATATGATACCAATTTCCCTTTGTCTCATGATAGTTTACTTATCCGAGGTTATGATCGTCGGTATCTCTGCATACCTAGTTCAACCTCACATTGATAAGTACTCTTTTCTTGTTCCGTGATATGTGATCCCTTGTGAGCCAGTCACATGCTTGCAAGCTAATTGGATGACATTCCACTGAGAGGGCCCAGAGTATATCTATCCGTCATATGGATGGACAAATCCCACTCTTGATCCATGTGTCTCAACCAATACTTTCCGAACACTCAATGCCACCTTTATAGCCACCCAGTTACGGTGTGGTGTTTGATGTCATCAAAGCATCCTTCCGGTGAAGGTGATATGCATGATCTCATGGTCGAAGGAATTAGGTTACTATGTATCAGAAAGCATATAGCAATTGAACTATTAAAATGACTTGATCTTTATGCTATGCTTATCTATAGGAGTATGTCCACCATATCATTCTCCTAACGATATGATCTTGTTGTTAATAACATCTCAATGTTCATGATAGGGAAACCACAATCATTTATTAACCAACAAGCTAGTATTATAAAGAGGCTTTACTAGGGACTCTATTTTAGTTTACAAATCACACAAGTATTAATGTTTCCTTGTTAATACTATTATAGCATGAATGTAAACATTTATCATAAACACAAAGATATAATAATAACTATATTTATTATTGCCTCTAGGGCATATCTCCAACAGTCTCCCACTTGCACTAGAGTCATCTAATCTAGATTACATGGTAATATACCGAACACCCATGGCAGTTTGGTGTTGGTCATGTTTTGCCCCCGGGAGAGGTTTAGTCAACGGATCCGCCACATTCAGATCTGTGTGTACTTTGCAAATCTTTATGTCCCCATCTTGGACATGTTCTCGAATAGCGTGAAAACTTAGCTTGATGTGCTTCAGCTTCTTGTGTGACCTTGGTTCTTGCGCATTGGCTATGGCGCCCATGTTATCACAGTAGATAGACATTGGGTCCAGCACACTAGGAACCACACCCAGCTCTGTAATGAACTCTTTCATCCATATCGCTTCTTGTGAAGCCTCCAAGCGACCATGTATTCCGATTCAGTTGAAGATCTCGCCACAACGCTTTGCTTTGCACTCCTCCATTAAGCGCTGCACCATTCAAAGTAAATACGTATCCAGATTGTGATTTAGAATCATCCGGATCTGTGTTCCAACTAGCATCGGTGTAACCATTAACAACGAGCTGTTCATCACCTCCATAAGAAAGAACCATATCCTTAGTTCTTGTCAAGTACTTAAGGATGTTTTTGACCGCTGTCCAATGATCCACTCCTGGATCACTTTGATATCTGCTAGTTAAACTAACAGCATATGCAATGTCGGGTCTAGTACATAGCATGGCATACATTAGAGATCCTATGGCTGAGGCATAGGGAGTCTTACTCATCCTTTCTCTATCTTCTGTCGTTGTCGGACTTAGTTTTACCCAACATCGTATTGGGCAACATGGGCAAGAACTCCTTCTTGCTATCTTCCATTCCAAACCTCTTTAGAACTTTGTCCAAATATGTACTTTGTGACAATGATATTAGGCGTCTCGATCTATCTCTATAAATCTTTATGCCTAATATGTAAGCTGCTTCGCCAAGATCCTTCATTGAAAAACTATTATTCAAATATTCCTTGACACTATTAAGAAGGTCTACATTTCCCAATCAACAATATGTCATCTACATATAGTATTAAGAATGCTACAGATCTCCCACTCACTTTCTTGTAAATACAAGCTTCTCCATAAGTTTGTATAAAACCAAAACTTTTGATTACCTTATCAAAATGTTGATTCCAACTTCGGGATGCTTGCTTCAATCCATAAATGGATCTTTGAAGTTTGCACACCTTGTTAGCATCTTTAGGATCGACAAAACCTTTGGGTTGCATCATATATAACTCTTCATCAATGTCTCCATTGAGGAACGCTGTTTTGACATCCATCTGCCATATTTCATAATCATAATATGCAGCGATTGCTAACATAATCCTCACAGACTTTAGCTTCGCTACCGGTGAGAAAGTCTCATCGTAGTCAACTCCTTGAATTTGTCGAAACCCTTTTGCGACAAGTCGAGCTTTATAGACAGTAACATTACCATCAACATCTGTTTTCTTCTTGAAAATCCATTTGTTCTCGACAGCCTTCTGGCCATCCGGTAAGTCCACCAAGGTCCATACTTGGTTTTCGTACATGGATCCAATCTCGGATTTCATGGCTTCTTGCCATTTATTGGAATCTGGGCTCATCATCGCTTCCTCATATGTCACAGGGTCATCGGTGTTGTCCACCAACATGACATTCATTACGGGATCATACCAATCAGGAGTGGTACGAGTTCTCATTGACCTGCGAGGCTCTGTAGCAACTACAACCGAAGTTTCATGATCATCATCATTAGCTTCCTCTCTTATTGGTGCAGGCACCACAGGAACTTCTTCCGGTGCTGCGCTACTTGCAATTTCAAGAGAAGGTTCGACAACCTCATCGAGTTCTACTTTCCTTCCAGTCACTTCTTTCGAGAGAAATTCCTTCTCTAGAAAGCATCCATTCTTGGCAACGAAGATTTTGCCTTCGGATCTATGATAGAAGGTATACCCAATAGTTTCCTTCGGGTATCCTATGAAGACGCATTTTTCCGCTTTGGGTTCAAGCTTGTCCGGCTGTAACTTCTTTACATAGGCTTCGCATCCCCAAACTTTAAGGAACGACAATTTAGGTTTCTTCCCAAACCATAATTCATACGGTGTCGTTTCAACGGATTTAGATGGTGCCCTATTTAAAGTGAATGCGACTGTTTCTAATGCATAACCCCAAAATGATAGCGGTAAATCTGTAAGTGACATCATAGAACGAACCATATCTAAGAGAGTTCGATTACGACGTTCAGACACACCATTCTGTGGTGTTTCCCGGTGTCAATTGTGAAAGTATTCCGCATTTCTTCAAATGCTCCAAACTTCGTAACAGATATTCACCTCCACGATCGAACGTAGAAATTTAATCTTCTTGTTACGTTGATTCTCTACCTCACTTTGAAATTCCTTAAACTTCTCGAAAGTATCGGACTTATGTTTAATGAAATAGATATACCCATATCTACTCAAGTCATCCGACAAGGTAAGAACATAACGATAAACACCTCGAGATGCTACACTCATTGGACCACACACATCGGTATGTATGATTTCCAATAAGTCCGTAGCTCGCTCCATCATACCAGAAAATGGAGTCTTAGTCATTTTACCCATCACACATGCTTCGCATCTTTCAAGTGATTCGAAATCAAGTGATTCAAGAAGTCCATCGGAATGGAGTTTCTTCATACGCTTCACTCCAATGTGACCAAGACAACAGTGCCACATATAGGTCGAGTTATCGCTTGATTTCAAATGTTTAGCCTCAATGTTATTAATATGTGTATTTCCACTATCGAGATTCAATAAGAATAGACCATCTATCAAAGGTGCATGTGCATAAAACATATTACTCATATAAATTGAACAACCATTATTCTCGGACTTAAACAAGTAACCGTCTCGCAATAAACAAGATCCCGATATAATGTTCATGCTTAACGCAGGCACCAAATAACAATTATTTAAGTATAAAACTAATCCCGATGGTAGATGAAGGGGTAGCGTGCCGACCGCGATCACATCAACCTTTGATCCATTTCCCACGCGCATCGTCACCTTGTTCTTCGCTAGCTTCCGTTTATTCTGCAGCACCTGTTTCGAGTTACAAATATGAGCAACCAAACCAGTATCAAATACCCAGGCACTACTACGAGTACTAGTGAGATACACATCAATAACATGTATATCGGATATACCTTTCTTCTTGATGTTGCCGTTCTTCAAATCCGCCAAGTACTTTGGGCAATTTCGCTTCTAGTGACCTTCTCCCTTGAAGTAAAAGCACTCAGTATCAGGCTTAGGTCCAGCCTTGGTCTTCTTCGTCGGCGCGGTAACTTTCTTACCACCCTTCTTGAAGTGTCCCTTTTGCTTAGACTTGCCTTTCTTGAATTTGGTGGTCTTATTGACCAACAACACTTGGTGCTCTTTCTTGATCTCCACTTCTGCAGATTTCAACATGGCGAAGAGTTCTGGCAACGTCTTGTTCATGTTTTGCATGTTGTAGTTCATCACAAAGTTCTTATAACTTGGTGGTAGTGATTTAAGGACACGGTAAATCCCCAAAGCATTAGGAATCACTATACCCAAGCTTTGAAGTTTGTTTGCGTGCCCAGACATCTTAAGCACATGCTCACTGACGGAGCTGCCTTCTTCCATCTTGCAGTTAAAGAACTTTTTAGAAGCCTCATAGCTCTCAATTGCCGCATGAGTCTCAAAGATCAATTTGAGATCACAGACAATATCATGTGGCCTGAATTCTCAAACCTTTTCTAAATATCTGATTCTAAACCATACAAGATAGCACCTTTGAATCGTGGAGTCTTAGAAGCGAGGTAAACATTCTTTACTTCATCGGTAGCAGTGATGGCAGGTGGTTCACCTAGCGGTGCATCCAGCACATAGGTCAAATTACCACCTGTGAGGACAATCCTCAAATTCGGAACCAATCCATAAGTTGCTTCCATTGTTTTTCAACTTTTCTTTCTCTAGGAACGCATTAAAATTGATGGTAGGGGCTGCCATTAATCTACAACATATTTGCAATAGTTTAGACTAAGTTTATGACAAATTGAGTTCTAACTAATAGTTAAATTAATCTAGGTGAACTCCCACTCAAAGCAATATCCCTCACATTGTTTGTAAGGTTCCCAACCTTTAATAAGGTAGAGGTCCCTGTGTTTACAATGCTAGTCCCTGGATCAATAGCTAGCATCCACAGTTAAGATGTAATATCAAGAAACAAAGGTCATAATACAACTTTATAACCAGGAATAAAGTAATTTATTACATCTTACATAGCTCATTTGGCTAACACATTACATTGCAGCAGAATAACTATAAGCATGGGGTCCTTCATCTTCAAAGTGCCACGCGAACATATTGGTTGTAGACTTGTAATCCTAATCATTAAACTTCACTAACATCAAACAAACCTGCAACATAATAAGTTGCAGCCACAAAGGTCAATACATTTGAATTGTATTGGCAAGTTTCACTACTAAGTAGAAATATGTGGATCCTATCATTACATGCATATTTGGCTAAGTGGGGTTCAGGCTCATTTGCAGAAAGCAATATTGTTTATCCTATCTTTTCAAAATAGTTTTGATCTTTTGTCAAATCTTTATGAACTCCTTGGAAAACTCCAAGTGCTTCAAGTCTCTTGTTGTCACTTTCAAGTTTTACCTTTAGAAATTGGAATGTCGAGATCTTCCATAGCTTCAGGCCTTAGTTGCTCAGTATTGTCAATAACCGGGGACACGGCTAAGTACTTAGAATTTGATCTTTTGCAGAAGTTGTACACTTTACCCACATGACACAATCTCATCTTGTTTCCACCAGTGGCCGCTGGATAAGTACTCACCAAGATGGAGTACTGGCAGATTGAGAATGTGACAAAGTCTTTCCATAGGAGTCCTCCCAATACACAATGCTAGCTTGTCTACCAGGCACCAATGTAGGGTTTCAAGTTCCCTCATTCTAGTTAACCTGAAGAGGCCAATACATGGGTCTTCCACTATGTAGTTGACTAAGCCAGTGCCCATTTAGCATGTGGCTGTACACGGAAGCCACTGTACGAGAAACATGTTCAATCTCTAAGTCCCTGGGTGGTTTTCTTCTAGTGCACAACAAAAAGAGATTGCCATATAAACATGGTTCCTTTTGTTGCCACCTTGTCCATAACTTGAGTATCCTTGTCCACCCAGGTGGTTCATTGAGTACTTGTTTTATTATATAAAACATAAGTCTTTTCAATACTTCATATAATCTTAACATGTATCCCATCTCAATATATATGGCAGGGCTAAGCATACTACAACTACATTGTTTCCACTAAGGAATATATAAGGGTATCCTATTAGGATTTAGCATAGCAAAATATAGTAGTCCTTATCATGCATGTTTCAAAATCCACTAAGTGTAATGAAAATAGTAGGACTTGGATGATAGTGTCACTTGCCTTTTTAGTAGAGAATGATGGTTCACTTCTTGATCTTGCCAATATCACACTCTTCTAATTCCACTATAATTCAATCAAGCAAACATAATTTCAACTAGCATTCCAACCAACAATCAAACAATTTATCACACATAAAATAATAGAAACAAGGTCATGCATGCAAGCATGCAAAAGGTAATTTTTATTTGAAAAAGTGGTCTCTACTAGGCTCTAAACATTATAAGGTTTAAAAGTGGTCATTTTCTAAAGTGTTAAAACCATTTGCAAAAGGGTTTTATCTATAAACCATTTTTAAATCAGATCATTATTTTATGTGGTTGAAAATGCTTTTAGCAAAGCAATATTCTTTTAAAGAGTTCACCAAATACATTTTAATTCTCAAAACTTGGTGTTTAGGGTCATAAGGTTTGAATCAAATCATTTCCCAAAGGTTTTACTCAAAAATCATTTCCATAACAAAATCAATGTTTTTATTTGACTAGAAATGAGCTAATTCAATTATTCAATCCTAAACTTCCCAAAATACATTTTTAAATTCATAAGTTGGTTCCTAAGGTCATTAGGTTCACAACAAACCATTTTGCAAAGATTTCATCCCCAAAATCATTTTAGAACAAATTTTATATTCTAAACATGCATACACAAGTTTCTGCAAAAACAAACATTTTACCAGAAGCTTTTTACTAAACAAAGTGCATGGTTGTCTAGGGCTTGTTTTTCTAAATCCATTGATATAAAATTTGCAAAATTTGGACGTGTGGTTTGAAAGTTATGGATTTTACAAGTTCTAGCATCTAATAGATCTAATCTGTTTTTATTTCAAATAACAGAGCCACGTGGCGTGATACTATTAGCTGGTACCGGTTCGCATGGAACAGCTCTGTGAGGCGTTGGATCTAAACAGATCACGTGGCTCAGACTGCTTCTTACCCCTTCGTCTAGTTTCTATCCTAGCCGCTGGATCTTAATCGCACGACGCACAACACACTTGCCATAGACGGGCGGCGCTGGCGGTGGCGGTGTCGAGGCGGTGGCGTTGCGGCAGCTACAGGAAGCAAGGGAAGAAACGGGGGTGCTCACCGTGCTCGTGAGGTCGAGGTGATGCTCAAGGTGGCGCTGCCTTGGAGAGGGGCGCTCAGAGATGGTGGCAATTCCTTGCCGGAGTGGGTGGCAGCGTCGGTGCTCGAAGTCGTCCGAGGGCGGCGATTCACCCCAAGGTCAAATAAGGACACGGTCAGATGCGTCCAGATTTGGGGAAGGTGGGAGCATCAACAGGAGGGCTCGGGGCGGTCTGGCTTACCAGGAAGACTCCGCCGGAGCGATGGCAGACGGCGATGGCGAGTCGAGGTCGACGAGCTTCCGAGCTTGCGGGAGCTAGCTGAGGCTATGGGCGACGCGCAAGGTGGAGAGCATGCCCGGTGCGATGGGGGCGGGGCGGCGAGGTGTGGACGGAATCGACGGAGAACCTCGTCGGAGACAGAAGGTTTCGAGCTCCCAATTGGGGCAGCCCTGGGGCAGAGGGGAGGAGTTGTCTGGGGGAAAAGAGAGAGGGGAGAGGGGTGTTTAAGGCGTGATTCTTTGGAAGGATTAAGGCAGCCATCAATCATGAAATCAACGCCGGAGTTACTCGGCTGCAGCAAGGCTTGGTCGTGGTTGAAGGCGATGACAACTTGGCGTAATGTTGGTCTTTGAGGTGGGGGGGGAGGAGAGTGGACCTGCCTGCCTGCGACTCATTGGTGTGGGTTCGAGTGAAAAACAATTCGTAGAGGGTGAGCTGGTGGGCTGCGTTCTTTGAACATTGGGCCAGATGGGTTGGGCTGTGTTCGATTCATTTTTTTATTCTGAAAGCTTTTCTTTTTCTATTTGATTTTCCTGTTTTGATTTTCAAACAATAATTCAAACACCCAAATAAATTCAAACTTCCACCAAACTTTGTATTGAGTTTAGTTCTGTTTAACAACATAATACCAAGTCCCAAAATAGAATAATATTTTTATTCTTTTTAGGATCCATTAATAATTAAATAAATAGACCTTAGTCATTAATTCAAATAGGATTTGTTTTATTTAAAATCTCCATTTGAAATCTAAATAATATCAAAACCATTTCAGTAGGTTTTATTTGAAAATACAAAATACTTGGAAAACTTGTTTAAATAATATATCAAGTTTTAGTGTTTATTTAAAATGGAAAAGCCTTTACTTTAAAATTGGGTATTAATAAACCCTCATTATTTTATTTAAATAAACCTTTACACTTTTAATCAAAACAAAATATTTTATTTCAAAAGCTTGGCCAAGGTTTAATTTGGTTCTATAAAATAATCCTTATTTATATTTCTACCTTTGCTTTTGAAAACCAAATATTTTTATTAAAAGATCCAAAAATAGTGATTCCAATTATTAAAACTTTCTTTATTAATTGTTTATCTTTTTAAATCCCTTTAGGATTTATTTGATCAAAATAGGTTTGAAGGTTTCGAATTGGATTCAGAAAGTTTCTTCTCACCCTAAAAATCAACATTTGTTTATTTATTTTTCACATAACAAGATTTGGAAAATCTTGGGATGTGACAGGCTACCACCCTTAAAATAAATCTCGTCCCGAGATTTGGGGAGGCCAGAGGTTACAAGTTGGCTCAAAGCATCTAGGGTACTACCACCCTTAAAATTTTTCCAACTAAATTACTTTTTGGCTTGCTTGGGATCTTGGGGAATCTTCTCTGGGCAAACATCTGCATAGTGTCCTTTGTTTCCACACTTGAAACATGTGACAAGGCTGAGATCCTTCATAGGCTTGTTTATCTTGTGCTTCATCTTTTCTGGACAATTGCTTGCATAATGTCCTTGGTTACCACAGTTGTAACATGTGATAAGATTGAGTTCATCACGTATCTTCTGTGGACAAGTTGCTACATAATGACCTAGCTCTTTGCAGTTGTTGCACCACACTTGGCTAATCTCCTTATACTTATTCTTCTCTGGACATTCACTGGCATAGTGTCCCATTTCTTTGCAATGACCACATTGCATATGGCTTTTGTCCTTCTTTTTCTTGGGTTTCTCCAAAGCTAGGAGTGCTTCTAGTTCATGTTCTTCATATGTTATCTCAAAGGTAGGAACAGTTCCTGGTCTCCTTGACTTTTTATTACTCCTTGGGTAATGCATATGTCTCCTCTTTGGTCCTTTAAATTGGGTCATATTGCATGGAGGTACAAGTGGATATTTTCCTTTGTCTTCATCCTTCTTGGTAGACTTGGCTCTCTCATGGTAGTCTGCAATCAGTTGTTGCACTCCACCTTGTTTCCTTTGTTCAACTATGGAATAGATGGGGCATTGGATAGGGACATGATTATTTCCTTCACATAGGTAACAAGTAGCTTGAGATGTGGGGCATTGGTCAGCTGGATGTTTCTCTTCACAATTGGGGCATTGATCTTCATGCTCCTTGGATTTGTGATCCTTGTTTCCACAAATATTGCAAGCTTGGGTTCCTTCTAGAATAACATCTTTATCATCCTTGTTGTCACAAACTCCTTTGGAAGAGTTGCTTTCCATGTTGATCATTTGATCTGTCACCTTATGCAACAATTGGGTTTGGGTTTCCAAAAACCTTTGCATGGTTGGATCTACCTCACTGGTGTTGGCTATGAATTGAGCTGTCACTTGGTTCAACTGGGTTTGAGTTACTATGAGTTCTCTCATGTTGACCTCTTGGTTGTTGTTGTTGTTGTCACCATCCTTGATGTTGGAGTCTCTTGGAGAAGTCATCTGTTTGGGTTGGATTTGGATTAGAATAGGTAAAATATGTCTAAGGAAATATTTCTAATCTCACACATCACAATTCACACAAGCAATGTGCAAGCAATCACAAACAAACACTCCTTTCAAACAACAAGTTTTCAAGCATATTTTTAGGTAACAAAAATATTTTTGTTACACCACATAAGTTGGTGTGTTTGACTTAACTAAATATGGTGGTCCATCTATATGGTTCACTTGTGATCTTTCCATCCTTCTTGGTTGATTATTCTTGAACAAGATTTTGTATCCTTAGAGAATTTCTTGCATCCTGGTCTCAAAACTTCAAGGTGATGCTGCTTCCTCCTATGTTGTGTTTCCTTAGTCTTCAAGTCTTGTGTAACATTTCTTGTCTCACTTGTAGTCCTTAGTAATGTCCAAGTCCTTGGTGAAAATGATGAAGAGGTTGAAGTCATTAGAGTTGAAGATGTTGAAGTCATTAGAGTTGAAGATGTTGAAGTCATTAGAGTTGAAGATGTTGAAGTCATTAGAGTTGATGAAGTCCTTTGCACATGGTGAAGTTTTTGGCCATGGGGTAGGCTTGTTCATCAAGTTTGAAATAGAAGAGATGTAGAATCAAAACCAAAATGGTTGAGGAAAGAGTTTACAAGATTGTTTGTAAATAAGTTTTGGAACAAATACAACTCCTATTTTTCTAAGGGGTTTTGTCCAATCCTAGGGTTACAATCCTACAGGCAACACAATGCTCTGATACCATCTGTAAGGTTCCCAACCTTTAATAAGGTAGAGGTCCCTGTGTTTACAATGCTAGTCCCTGGATCAATAGCTAGCATCCACAGTTAAGATGTAATATCAAGAAACAAAGGTCATAATACAACTTTATAACCAGGAATAAAGTAATTTATTACATCTTACATAGCTCATTTGGCTAACACATTACATTGCAGCAGAATAACTATAAGCATGGGGTCCTTCATCTTCAAAGTGCCACAGGCAGACATGTTGGTTGTAGACTTGTAATCCTAATCATTAAACTTCACTAACATCAAACAAACCTGCAACATAATAAGTTGCAGCCACAAAGGTCAATACATTTGAATTGTATTGGCAAGTTTCACTACTAAGTAGAAATATGTGGATCCTATCATTACATGCATATTTGGCTAAGTGGGGTTCAGGCTCATTTGCAGAAAGCAATATTGTTTATCCTATCTTTTCAAAATAGTTTTGATCTTTTGTCAAATCTTTCTGAACTCCTTGGAAAACTCCAAGTGCTGCAAGTCTCTTGTTGTCACTTTCAAGTTTTACTTTTAGAAATTGGAATGTCGAGATCTTCCATAGCTTCAGGCCTTAGTTGCTCAGTATTGTCCATAACCGGGGACACGGCTAAGTACTTAGAATTTGATCTTCTGCAGAAGTTGTACACTTTACCCACATGACACAATCTCATCTTGTTGCCACCAGTGGCCGCTGGATAAGTACTCACCAAGATGGAGTACTGGCAGATTGAGAATGTGACAAAGTCTTTCCATAGGAGTCCTCCCAATACACAATGCTAGCTTGTCTACCAGGCACCAATGTAGGGTTTCAAGTTCCCTCATTCTAGTTAACCTGAAGAGGCCAATGCATGGGTCTTCCACTATGTAGTTGACTAAGCCAGTGCCCATTTAGCATGTGGATGTACACGGAAGCCACTGTACGAGAAACATGTTCAATCTCTAAGTCCCTGGGTGGTTTTCTTCTAGTGCACAACAAAAAGAGATTGCCATATAAACATGGTTCCTTTTGTTGCCACCTTGTCCATAACTTGAGTATCCTTGTCCACCCAGGTGGTTCATTGAGTACTTGTTTTATTATATAAAACATAAGTCTTTTCAATACTTTATATAATCTTAACATGTATCCCATCTCAATATATATGGCAGGGCTAAGCATACTACAACTACATTGTTTCCACTAAGGAATATATAAGGGTATCCTATTAGGATTTAGCATAGCAAAATATAGTAGTCCTTATCATGCATGTTTCAAAATCCACTAAGTGTAATGAAAATAGTAGGACTTGGATGATAGTGTCACTTGCCTTTTTAGTAGAGAATGATGGTTCACTTCTTGATCTTGCCAATATCACACTCTTCTAATTCCACTACAATTCCATCAAGCAAACATAATTTCAACTAGCATTCCAACCAACAATCAAACAATTTATCACACATAAAATAATAGAAACAAGGTCATGCATGCAAGCATACAAAAGGTAATTTTTATTTGAAAAAGTGGTCTCTACTAGGCTCTAAACATTATAAGGTTTAAAAGTGGTCATTTTCTAAAGTGGTAAAACCATTTGCAAAAGGGTTTTATCTATAAACCATTTTTAAATCAGATCATTATTTTATGTGGTTGAAAATGCTTTTAGCAAAGAAATATTCTTTTAAAGAGTTCACCAAATACATTTTAATTCTCAAAACTTGGTGTTTAGGGTCAGAAGGTTTTAATCAAATCATTTCCCAAAGGTTTTACTCAAAAATCATTTCCATAATAAAATCAATGTTTTTATTTGACTAGAAATGAGCTAATTCAATTATTCAATCCTAAACTTCACAAAATACATTTTTAAATTCATAAGTTGGTTCCTAAGGTCAGTAGGTTCACAACAAACCATTTTGCAAAGATTTCATCCCCAAAATCATTTTAGAACAAATTTTATAATCTAAACATGCACACACAAGTTTCTGCAAAAACAAACATTTTACCAGAAGCTTTTTACTAAACAAAGTGCATGGTTGGCTAGGGCTTGTTTTTCTGAATCCATTGATATAAAATTTGCAAAATTTGGACGTGTGGTTTGAAAGTTATGGATTTTACAAGTTCTAGCATCTAATAGATCTAATATGTTTTTATTTCAAATAACAGAGCCCCGTGGCGTGATACTATTAGATGGTACCGGTTCGCACGGATCAGCTCTGTGAGGCGTTGGATCTAAACAGATCGCGCGGCTCAGACTGCTTCTTACCCCTTCGTCTAGTTTTTATCCTAGCCGCTGGATCTTAATCGCATGACGCACATCACACTTGCCATAGGCTAGGCGGCGTGGCAATAGGTGGCGGCCTTGTGATCGGCGGTGGCGTTGCGGCGACTACAGGAATCAAGGGAAGAAACGGGGGTGCTCACCGTGCTTGTGAGGTCGAGGTGATGCTCAAGGTGGCGCTGGCTTGGAGAGGGGCGCTCAGAGATGGTGGCAATTCGTCGCCGGAGTGGGTGGCGGAGTCAGGCGGCTCTGGAGGTCGTCGAGGGCGACGCTGCAGTTCACCCCAAGGTCAAATAAGGACACGGTCAGATGCGTCCAGATTTGGGGAAGGTGGGAGCATCAACAGGAGGGCTCGGGGCGGTCTGGCTTACCAGGAAGACTCCGCCGGAGTGATGGCAGACGGCGGTGGCGAGTCGAGGTCGATGAAGCCGAGCTTCCAGAGTGCGCGGGAGCTAGCTGAGGCTATGGGCAGACGCGCAAGGGGCTGGAGAGCATGCCAGTGTGCAGTGGGGGGCGAGGGGCGGCGAGGTGTGGACGTAATCGATGGAGAACCTCATCGGAGACAGAAGGTTTCGAGCTCCCTATTGGGGCAGCCCTAGGGCAGAGGGGATGAGTTGTCTAGGGGAAAAGAGAGAGGGGAGAGGGGTGTTTAAGGGGGCGTGATTACTGGAAGGATTAAGGCAGCCATCAATCGCGAAATCAACGCCGGAGTTACTCGGCTGCAACGGCAAGGCTTGGTCGTGGTTGAAGACGATGACATTATGGCTGTGTTCGATTCATTTTTTTTATTCTGAAAGCTTTTCTTTTTCTATTTGATTTTCCTGTTTGATTTTCAAACAACAATTCAAACACCCAAATCAATTCAAACTTCCACCAAACTTTGTATTGAGTTTAGTTCTGTTTAACAACATAATTCCAAGTCCCAAAATAGAATAATATTTTTATTCTTTTTAGGATCCATTAATAATTAAATAAATAGACCTTAGTCATTAATTCAAATAGGATTTGTTTTATTTAAAATCTCCATTTGAAATATAAATAATATCAAAACCATTTCAGTAGGTTTTATTTGAAAATACAAAATACTTGGAAAACTTGTTTAAATAATATATCAAGTTTTAGTGTTTATTTAAAATGGAAAAGCCTTTACTTTAAAATTGGGTATTAATAAACCCTCATTATTTTATTTAAATAAACCTTTACACTTTTAATCAAAACAAAATATTTTATTTCAAAAGCTTGGCCAAGGTTTAATTTGGTTCTATAAAATAATCCTTATTTATATTTCTACCTTTGCTTTTGAAAACCAAATCTTTTTATTAAAAGATCCAAAAATAGTGATTCCAATTATTAAAACTTTCTTTATTAATTGTTTATCTTTTTAAATCCCTTTAGGATTTATTTGATCAAAATAGGTTTGAAGGTTTCCAATTGGATTCAAAAAGTTTCTTCTCACCCTAAAAATCAACATTTGTTTATTTATTTTTCACATAACAAGATTTGGAAAATCTTGGGATGTGACATTGTTTTAGTGATCACACGAACCAAATCCACCACATCAAAACCAATCATCACGAGAGTTGATGTAGCTTCAATGGCGAACAATAGACATGTTCATCATATCTACTATATGACTCATGCTTTACCTTTCGGTGATCCGTGTTCCGAAACCATGTCTGTACATGCTAGGCTCGTCAAGATCAAACCTTAGTTTCCGCATGAGCAAATCTGGCTTGCTCACGTTGTATACACTTGCGGAATCTAACACACCCGATCATCACGTGGTGCTTCGAAACAACAAGCTTTAGCAACGGTGCTAACTAAGGGTGAACACTTATGACTTGAAATTCATGTGCATGAGGGATCATCTTATAATGCTACCATCGTTAACTAATAAATACAAGATGCATAAAGGATTAACATCACATGCAATTCATAATATGTGATATGATATGGCCTTTCTTCTTCTTTGTGCTTCCGATCTCCATCTTCAAGCACGAACATGATCTCCATCATCACCGGCATTGCATCAAGGTCAATGACGCCGCTTCATGGTTGTCGTCCACCAGCTTCAACTATTACAACTACTTTGAATAGACACGCGGGTCTTAACATAAATTAAAGACAACCATATGGCTCCTGCCGGTTGCCAACTTACAATAAGGAACATTGCATACATCAAATATAATCACAATCATGGCCATATCACATCACAGCACACCCCTGCAAAACAAAGTTAGACACTTCTACTTTCTTTGCATGTTTTACGTGGTTTGGGGCTTTCAATAAGTGTCGTTCTAACTTACGAACAAGAACCACAACATTGATACCAGTATTGTCAATCACTCGTTGTAAATTGAATCTTAACTATGTTGGGAGAAACAGGCACCCGCAAAGCCACTTATGCAATACAAGTTGCATGTCAAGCGTAACGATGTCATGTAAGGTTAGCCCGGGCCACTTCATCCCACCATCCCGCAAGATGCAAAGTACACAAGAAGCAATCGACAACAAAAGCATCAACACCCACAATGACCATTGTGTTCTACTCGTGCAACAGATCTACATATAGACACGGCTCTAGTGCAAGTGGGAGACTGTTGGAGATATGCCCTAGAGGCAATAATAAATATAGTTATTATTATATCTTTGTGTTTATGATAAATGTTTACATTCATGCTATAATAGTATTAACAAGGAAACATTAATACTTGTGTGATTTGTAAACTAAAATAGAGTCCCTAGTAAAGCCTCTTTATAATACTAGCTTGTTGGTTAATAAATGATTGTGGTTTCCCTATCATGAACATTGAGATGTTATTAACAACAAGATCATATCGTTAGGAGAATCATATGGTGGACATACTCCTATAGATAAGCGTAGCATAAAGATCAAGTCATTTTAATAGTTCAATTGCTATATGCTTTCTGATACATAGTAACCTAATTCCTTCGACCATGAGATCATGCATATCACCTTCGTAGCATGGAAAACAAAATTTTTCTATCGCATACAAACAAACAAGCCAAGATCTATCTACTAGATTGTAGCAACGAGTCGATGGAATAACTCAACCTCAAAGATTCCAAAGTGTTTAACGAGAGCGGATTCTCGTGGGTGATGTAGTCGTACTCTTCCCGATCTCAAGATCGCCTAGACGATCCTTCCGGCGCTGCGTTCCGGCAGTGCTCCCGCAGTCGGTCACACGTTCGGTACTCGACGAATACCTTCCTCTCGCTTGTTCCAGCAGGCAGCGGAGGTTGTAGCACTCTCCTCGCGATTCCGGCAGCACAACGATGTGGTACCGGAAGTAGAGGGGAGATCTCACAGGGCTTCGCCTTAAGCCGGAGCGAGTATGGTGGACTATGAGAGAGATCCTTGGCGATCTATGGTTTAGACGCACCGAGGAGGAGGCTTGGCCGGCGGCTAGGGTTAGCTAGGACGCGGCGGCTTGCCCTAGGGCGGTGGCGGCTGCAGGAGGGCCAGCGGCTTAGGGCTAGGGTTTGCGGGGTGGTTGAGTTGTGTCTTGGAGGGGCAGCCCTGCCCTTCCTTATATAGGTGGAGGGGGCGCGCCAGGGGAGGGGAGTCCCTCCCCAACTTGGCTTCCAAGCTGGGACGGCGGTGGAGGGGAGGAACTCCTCCCCAACTCGGTTTCCCACTTGCCCTCCACTTCACAAAATAGTCGTTTGACTTTTCAAATTGGTGTTTGACTTTTCAAACTAGGATTGATTAAACCCTTTATTTTGTTCAGCGATGACACCTAGTACATGATGCAATCATTCCAACTTGATATGACACATTCATGTACCCTTCCCCTCCAGAGTGCCGGACATTTCGGAACCTTCTAGAACATTCCCGATGAAAACACCTAAACCATTCTACAACTCCGAAACAGGACTTTCCTTATATGAATCTTATTCTCCGGACCATTCCGGATCTCCTCGTGATATCCCGGATCCCATACGATACTCCGAACAACATTTGGTCTCTTACTCATCATTCCATAACTAGTCAAACAACGTCGAATCCTTAAGTGTGTCTCCCTACGGTTCGTGAATTATGCGGACATGATCGAGACACTTCTCCGAACAATAACCAATAGAGGAATCTGGAAATTCATATGGCTCCCACATATTTCTACAATTACTTTGCGATCGAATGAACCACTTACATACGATACCAATTTCCCATTGTCTCATGATAGTTTACTTATCCGAGGTTATGATCGTCGGTATCTCTGCATACCTAGTTCAACCTCACATCGATAAGTACTCTTTTATCGTTCCCGTGATATGTGATCCCTTGTGAGCCAGTCACATGCTTGCAAGCTAATTGGATGACATTCCACGAGAGGGCCCAGAGTATATCTATCCGTCATATGGATGGACAAATCCCACTCTTGATCCATGTGTCTCAACCAATACTTTCCGAACACTCAA
The DNA here is from genome assembly GCA_023614405.1 of Avena insularis. Taxonomy (NCBI): domain Eukaryota; kingdom Viridiplantae; phylum Streptophyta; class Magnoliopsida; order Poales; family Poaceae; genus Avena; species Avena insularis. Next base: position 337,073,566 of record CM042687.1, read on the forward strand.
TGCCACCTTTATAGCCACCCAGTTACGGTGTGGTGTTTGATGTCATCAAAGCATCCTTCCGGTGAAGGTGATATGCATGATCTCATGGTCGAAGGAATTTGGTTACTATGTATCAGAAAGCATATAGAAATTGAACTATTAAAATGACTTGATCTTTATGCTATGCTTATCTATAGGAGTATGTCCACCATATCATTCTCCTAACGATATGATCTTGTTGTTAATAACATCTCAATGTTCATGATAGGGAAACCACAATCATTTATTAACCAACAAGCTAGTATTATAAAGAGTCTTTACTAGGGACTCTATTTTAGTTTACAAATCACACAAGTATTAATGTTTCCTTGTTAATACTATTATAGCATGAATGTAAACATTTATCATAAACACAAAGATATAATAATAACTATATTTATTATTGCCTCTAGGGCATATCTCCAACATCAATAATGTCGTGTCCCCATGGAAGCCATTGTTGTGGCACCACCTCCCAATTAGCCATTGAGCGGAATCGATCTGGCAGTGGAGGGGGAAGCGGCGGTGGAGTAGTCTGTACTGGCTCAGGGTTTGGGGATAAAAAGGGATTAGAAGTTGTAGCGACGGGGTCGCCTGACTTAATCGTAGTTGAAATAGAGTCCACCTTGCCTGAACCAGTCTTTTTAGGGACCCACTTTTGTTTCCATTTAGAGAACCGATTAAAACAATCCTTCATTATGTGGCCATAGTTAAAACATTGTTTGCAGCGAATCTTCCTATGGCACTCCTCCGCTTTATATCCCATACTTAAACACTTCCGACAGTCCCAAAATCTGAAAGCAATATCATCAACCACCTCCTCCAACCCTGTGAGTTCAGGCGCTAAATCCTCATCAGAGTCAGAGGATTCAGGGTCCCCAACAAGTGAAACAGGAGGAGGGCACGAGTGCACAGGTTCAGAGTTCGAACCAGAGCTTCTCTTCAAAGAAAACTGCTCCAAAATAGCACAGTGACGATAACCTTTACAAGCCGGATAGTTAATATCATCAGCGAAGTTAATACTTCTCTTAACAGAACCAGCCGATCTGATAATAGACTTAGGCTTATGACCCTGCATAGCAGATGAAGCCAACTGAACTCTTCTTTTACCAGGGCTGACTATAGTCCATTCCGCATCAGTTTCATACTTCCATAGCTTAAACTCTCTATTCCAATTAGGTCCACCGCTCCCCCAAAGGTGAAAGAAACATTTAAACGAAGAGCAAACATACCTGCGCATCTTAAGAATATGAAAGACCGCCATCTTAGATGCAACAGAGAAGGAGGAAACTCGACCCCTTAGGTAAGAAACCTTCAGGGAACCACCTCTTCCACCAATGACTGATTCCAGAGCCACACCCACATTATCTTCATTCAAATGAAAATTAGCTCTGCCAAAAGAAACTACTAAAATGAAAGCAGTAGAATCCGTAGAAGGATGGATCTCAGAGCCAAACTTAAACAACACGTCTTTAGCAAAGTTAATACCATGAGAGAAACTGAGACCAACCACACGTGCATCATCAATACTAACAGATTCAGAACGCAAACTCAGACTATAATCCTTCCTAGTAGAATGCAACAAGCCATCCTTGTCAGATCTAGTAGTTTCTAGAGTATCTGGTAGCCGGATGCCAACTCTGACCACATGTTCAGGGAAATACAATTTAGCACCAATGCTGAACTTCGATCTAGACTTAATATGAATCTGACCAATGATATGACCCTTTGCATTGAACAGCAAAGCAATCCAATCACTCAGAGATAGAACCAGCGTGCCATCATAGGCTTTCATTCTACCACGATCAAGATCCTTTGTCGTGGAATATGAGATCTTCCAACAATTAGCACGGCAAATAATCGTAGGATCCTGACACGAAGGGTCATTACTAGGGCCATCCAAAGCCAGATCAGAGCCCCTTGAATTTGCCTCGGGATTCACCGCCATGCAGGAGTGGTCCCTAGAAGGAGAAATAGAACACGATCCAACAATAGCCACATGAGTTTGAAAAATTACCTCAGATCCCAACGCGATCAACTCACCATCAAACAGAGGTCGACCCACAATTCAAAGCCCTTTGGAAGTTTGAAGAGTTATCCAATTAGACCAGATGCAAAGTGCACCAATCTGGGTGCGATCTGGATCCGAAATGGGCGAAAACATCACGTCCCAACACCAGGTTGGGGGGAGCATGATCACCGGATGGAGAAGATCGCAAGAGACACAAGGGAGAAGGCCAGCGAGGGAGATCACCGGTGACAAGGGAGAAGGGGCTTACAGTGGAAGATAGTACTTCCGTGTGAATACTTAGCAAACAGATTTTTAGTGGTTTTCTAACAAGGCAACAAAACAAGGAGTAAGTAACAAGAGTAACGAACAAATGGAGCAAGTGGCCCAATCCTATCTTATCAAAGGACAAGCCGGTGGAAATACTTATAAGGACCAAACGTTCTCGAGGACACATGGGAATTCTGTCAAGTGCTTTTGCTTCAAATAGCTGAGTACTCTTATTTGGTGTTTGTAAGTGTTGTGTGGGTGAACCTGTGCTAACATACCGCCCTTCCTAATACTAACACATACTTGTGATTAAACCCCCTGCAAACATACGTAACTACAGGAAAGTAATTAAGATATAAATCTAACCACAGCCTTAAACTCTGAGATCCTATACTCCCTTGTGCAAAGGTGTCCTAACGGGGGTTCAGGTTTCTGTCACTCCGGCAACCCCACGATTAGTAGCTAAATACACAATGCATCCCCCTAGGCCCATAAATGGTGAAGTGTCATGTAGTCGACGTTCACATGGCACCACTAGAAGAATAGCACCACAACTTAAATACTAAACCATTGAATAATAACTCAACACAGATTCAATACTAACAACATGACTTCTCCCATGTCCTCAAGAACTAGATGAACTACTCACAAGACATCATATGGATCAAGATCAAAGATGATATGATATTGGATAACAATCTGAACATAAACAATAATCCAATGGTTCCACTCACAAGCATCAACTACAATAGTAATCAACACCGGGAAAGTTTCCCCTAAGAACTAAAGCAATATCCAACACAATTGTTACAGCAGGACGGAGTGGTGATGATGGTGCTGGTGGATATGATGGTGTGGATGATGATCATGATCCCGATGAAGCCTAGCTTGTTGACGGTGTTGATGGCGACGGTCTCCCCTCTCCGTGAAGGAATTCCCCTGGCCGAAATCTGTCTGCCAGAGAGATCTTTCTCTCTTGGTGTTTTCTGCCCCCAGAGGTGGCAGAAATCTATCTATGGTGGCTCTCCTAGTATTAGGGTTCCATAGGGAAGATATAGGCGAAGGGGCGAAGTCGGAGGTCGGGCAGGTGGGCCACACCTGCCCTAGGCGCGGGGTTAGGTGGGCCCGCGCCTAGGGGGTGTGGGCCCCCTAAGGCTCATCTCCGTCCCTCCTTCTGGCTTCCTTCGTCTTGTGGTAAAATAATATGTTTCCATATTTTTCTGATATTTTTCTGATCATCGCGAAATTGCACCGAAACGCCTTCTTTTCCATTAGAATCTAGACTCCGGCATTCCATCCTCCAGGAATCATCCAACATGCATAAACAGATGAAAAGCCATAAGTAATACCTCATAATAAGACAAATATCAATGAATAGAGGTAAATTATGATATAGAATGGTGATGCAAATTGGGTGTATCAGCTACTAGGGACTTGGGTTTGTTTATATATCACACCTATATCAATGTTTTTTTATTGATATAGTTATAACATGATAAGATTGTTATGAACTAATGGAATGTGTTTAATAAACTTTTTTATTATTTGCCTCTAGGGCATATTTCCTTCAGTCTCCCACTTGCACTAGAGTACAAATAATCTAGTTGCATTGCTTCTAATCATAAACCATATCACATATGTGTTTATTGATCATGCTGCTCATCGAGGACTTACTTGTCCTAAATCTGTTTTACCAAATTCATAAGGTCCTACTTTTGCAAATCATTAATGTCACCTATTTGACATTAACCCTCATTATCATATAATGTACCTTTAGCATTTTGGGGACAAAGTGAGACTTTCGTTTTCTAGCATATACAATGATGATATACCAATCAACTAGATTTTCAAGATGTCATGTATAACTATAAACATACTTAGTCGAAAGTATAACTAGATTTTCAAGATGTCATGTATAACTATAAACATACTAACAACATGACTTCTCCCATGTCACGTATACCAATCAACTAGATCTACCTGTGCTAACATACCGCCCTTCCTAGGACTAATATGTACTTGTGATTAAACCCCCTGCAAACATCCGTAACTACATGAAAGTAATTAAGATATAAATCTAACCACAGCCTTAAACTCTGAGATCCTACACTCCCTTGTGCAAAGGTGTCCTAACGAGGGTTCAAGTTTCTGTCACTCCGGCAACCCCACGATTAGTAGCCAAATACACAATGCATCCCCCTAGGCCCATAAATGGTGAAGTGTCATGTAGTCGATGTTCACATGACACCACTAGAAGAATAGCACCACAACTTAAATACTAAACCATTGAATAATAACTCAACACAGATTCACTACTAACAACATGACTTCTCCCATGTCCTCAAGAACTAGACGAACTAGTCACAAGACATCATATGGATCAAGATCAAAGATGATATGATAATGGATAACAATCTGAACATAAAAAATAATCCAATGGTTCCACTGTAACATCCCAGCATTTAGGAACTAACGAAGGATAGATTTAGGAATTTGAGATGTTGCATGCATTCATCTGTGAAAATGTGGTAAATTTTTCGCCAAATAAAAACCTAAAGTGATCAAAGTTTCTTTCATGCTTTGATCTTAGGTATAGTCTTGAAGGATGATTGTTGTAGACTTTGATATAATCTTTGTGGATTAGAGTGTTTTGGGAAATGAAATTTGAATTTAAAACTTGAGTGTTTGAATTATAATTCAAAAGGATTTTGAAAAATGTTTGATTTTTTTATTTAATTAAGAGTTAACCAATAATAACTCAAACTTTAAATGAAAGAAGATAATCAATAAAATGAATATTCTAAAACTTCATTCAATATTGAGTTACAGAATGTAACTTATGGAAAGGAGCAACAATCTTTACAATAGTAAATAAATAGAAGAATAATATTTCTTTATTGAATAATAGTACAATCTTTATTACAAAAGGATAAAAAAATAAAATTACAAAAGAATAAAGTTATTACAAGTGACTATTCTTTAAAGAAAAATAAAAACCTAAACTAAAAGTCTTGATCTTCAAATCTGGTACCTGCAAAATAAAAAGAAACTCAAAAGAAAAAGAAGGTTAGGATTAGAATTATTTTACTCTCAGAGTTGACAGTGAAGTGCACTGTTCACTTTTTCATCATTGAGTAATTTAAGGGGGAAAGTTTCACCAATATGAAAGAATATATCTTTCATAATTTTAAGCCATAAGTCAAATGAACAACAAGGAGGGGAAAGTTTCACCAGCCAAGTAAGAGTAACCAGATAAAGGTAACTTCACAACCAGAACATATCCACAACCTTTGTGAGGCACACAAAGACACACACCAAATGCATAGTGCATGTCTTTGTCTAACAACAGCACAATCAAACAAAACCATCAACACAGCCATGGGAAGCCAACCCCACACCACTTTCTTGTTCATACACACCAAGAACAACAACCCAGCTAAACCAAGCCAAAGCCAAGCTAGATCACACCAATCAAAACCCTGGATCACATCACCAAAATGGTGACATAAGGAGGGGTAGATCAGGTGGATAGCAAGGACAGGATCAAGCCATCAGGACTAGGAGGTGAAGGGCTAGATCAAGGACAAGCCAGGAGCTGGAAATACCAGGAGAGCACCATATCAAGCTACCACAAGATCAACCACTAGCAACCCCAACATCAAATAAGTGTGGTGAGTAAAGTAGACCATCACATGCTTTATCTGTCTGAGATTAGACATGCATTCATGATCTGTCTATTACTCAAATTCTCAGAAAGCACCCAAGTGGGGTGAATCCATCACTGAAGTTTGTAAACACTAAAAGCAATCAGAAAAGTATAAGGATCCAACTAAGATCTCAGGACAGCATCATTGATCTAAGCTATCAAGCTATATTTCAAATTAAAGAATGAATATAGCCAAGATTTAAACTTCTAGGCACATCTCTTCAATTGGAGTAGCACCTTAGAATTTAATCTTATGGATCTATATAAGTTATCAAGCCTACAATCAATTTTTCCTAACTTTAATTCAAGAAACAATAGCTGGTATCACTACCAGAACCAATCCATGAGAAACAACAAGGCAAAGGTTTAATCCCTAAACCTCATACCAACATCATGGGTCTTAGGGATTTAAGAAAGGAGTTTCTACTTATCTTTAATGCCAAACTCATCGTAAGCTTGAACAAAACCAAGCTAAGTAAAAGAATCTAGTCTTGTGTGCCATACAAGAATGGTGTCACAAGAACAGTTCTAAACTAAGCAGGTTAAGCATCTAATCTTCACAGATACAATCAACCAATTATAAATCATTTTCCTGTTCTTAAACACAGGAATCATAAACAGGATATTCATATATATATATATATATATATATATGTCTTCACTGTACGAGACCATTTTGATTTCAAGCTATATATGAATCCTCAAGTCAACAGTACTAAGATGGTGACTTCATCAGACAACACCCACTGCCATTAACCAAGTAATGACCGTGGTGAGTTATTAAACCACTAGATTTCCCAAGTATTGCTTCTAAAGCAACTTTACCATCTGACCATATCAAAATTAATCCATAGAATCATCTGATAAACCACTAGCATCACCACAATTAATCATAGGCAGCAAGCCACAGCTAACAACCACTTAGCATGCTTAGGGACCATCAAAACTTGATCCAATCCATCAGATATCTAATTCACAGAGGGGAATGAACCCTAAGTAAAACAAACCATCTCAATCAGGACAGGACGGTAACCAGGAAGGTCATTACCAACATCTAGTATAGGATGGCCTAGCACAGAGAGCATGAGGGAAGAGGAATAACTTACCGAAGGTCCTCGCTATAGAATAGAAGAGGAAGCAGACGACTATGGCGGCACGGGGAGCACCCCCAAGGGGGCGCTGCAACCCACACAACGTCACGGCGGCGACCATATCCATGCTTGGGGGCGAGGAGCATCCCCACAACACACGACAGTAGCGGCGGCGTCAGCATCAACGCCAACCCCAAACCCTAGGGTTCGGGACGACATCAATCTGGTCATAGGAGGGCTCTAGGTCCAAATCCAAATGGATAGGAGGGTAGAGCAGAGCCGACAACCTCATCCTGCACCATGACAGCGGCTAGGAAGGTCCATGGCGACGCGAATCGCCGGCGACAGCAACGCTGACCACTGGGTCGAGGGAGGAGAAGGAGAGAGGTGAGCTCGAGAGAGAGACATAGAGTGTTGGCCTGGGTTGGGACAATACCCCTTCGAGGTGTTGTTTTGACTTTGCCCTATTGGGCCACAAGGGCCCAATAAACGAAAAAAGTCAGCGCAAATCCTTTAAAGCCTGTTTTAATAATTGGAAAAAGACCAAAATACCCCTGAACTTACATAAATTCTAGAAAATAAAATAAAAATCCAAAAATTATAAATAAAATATTTCTTGATTCACAATAATCCAAACTATTCAAATAAATTAAGAAATAAAATTTTAGACATATAAATTTTATTAAGAATTTTGTAATATATAAATTCCTTATGGAATTTTACAAAATTATTGAAATACGATAAAATAAATAAAAATCACTTTAATTATATAATAATATTTTAGTATTTTAGAAAATACTAAACAAATATTTAATAACATTTTTTGATATTTAAATGATAATTCTTAAAGGAATTATTAAATCAATAAAAATTCAAATAAAAGGAAATAAAATAAATAAATACAATATTCTATAAATATTAAAAATTAATATTTATAAATCCTTAATTAATTAAAAAGGATTTTTCTATAAATTAAATAATGGGTGAATACATATAAAGTTAAATGATGCATTACATTACTTTTGCATAATCATTTTGCTTCTTTAAATATTGTCCTTACCGGGCAATAATGATGTTTTTGTAGACATAGAAGCTCAAGGTCCAGCGCAAGCATCAGACTTCACTACCTTGCAATCACAAGGCAAGTTCATCGCTTGCTCATATCTTTTGAAGAGTCTTTACTAAAGTATTTGCAAATTGTGTGTTATCATATATACTCCAAAGAAAGAAAATATTATTTTCACAAATAAAGAAATCATAGATATCATCCTAAGTGATGAGATAATGGAGCAATAGAACTTAGGGTTCTATTTGCAACAATAATGACCAATTAGGGACTTAATAACCCCTCACATAAGTGATTCTAGCGCCGTATATTACGCGTTAGCCATGAGATTTGGAATAGGACAGAGAAGTCAGCTGTATCTTCTTCCTCTCGCATGAAGCCGGATGTGCAGGTCGTGGCTATTATCCTTGTAGCGTGCATATTAATTGGTAATTCATAGAGAATATGCAGCATATGGGTGGGAACCCTCATCATCCCACGATAGTTCTAGCATCTAACGGTTTGTACAAACCATTGCCGTAATTCGATATGTGGGCATGGTGTACACCAAGGAGGCATGCGAGGTCGCGAAGGGGGAAGTGATTGGCTTGGACCAACTACTGGGCCCCACATCATGGAATTGTGGACGGGAAAGTACGCCCGGTTGTGCAACAAGGAGTTGATCTCTCATGGGTAAAGTAACGCACCTCTGCAGAGTGTAAGAATTGTAACTTGTTACTCCCTGTTCTGGGAAGGAGCTAGGAACGCGATAGGAAAGGAACTCCATGAAAGTTCTGGTCAACCTGTGAAGGCTGATGGTCATAGATTTTCATAATAAAATCAATCTTTGAAGAAAGTTTTACAAAAACTGCATAGTACCAAGGACTTATATTCCGGGGTGGTAGTTAGAGCATCAAACTTCCCACCTTGCATATAATGAACTTGTTGGGTAACGCTGTTACTCATCCTTTCCTTTGATCCCTTGCTTAGACTTTGAGGATCCCGAAGACGTGCCAATTTATGCAGCCGAATGTCAAGAAGATGTGTTCTACGAAGAGCCTGACCTGTCAGGAGGTGTTGAAGGAGTGGATTACGAAATCCTCTATGGTGTCGATGATAACGAATCCAACTAAGTATCCTATTTAGTAGTAACCAACAGAGTCGAGCAGCATGAACTCTATAGAATAAGTTGCTGAGCTCAACTCCTAGTGGGAGTTGCTACTTTTAAATTCCGCTGAAACACTTTATATTTTGTTGTGTAAGTTGAATCCTTTTGAAGTCTTGAACTTCTGGTATTGTAATAATAATAATGTGTGAATGTTTGTAATATGGACCCGCAATGTTTCTGTTGTACCACTCTGAGGGATGTGATATTTACGGAACAGTGTTCTGTGGATGTCATGTCAACGACTATAGTGTACTACACATGCAGTGGTATGCTGGGTCACCGCATCCACTCACAAGCATCAACTACAATAGTAATCAACACTAGGAAAGTTTCCCCTAAGAACTAAAGCAATATCCAACACAATTGTTACAGCGGGACGGAGTGGTGATGATGGTGCTGGTGGAGATGATGGTGTGGATGATGATGATGATGATCTCGATGAAGCCTAGCTTGATGACGGTGTTGATGGCGACGGTCTCCCCTCTCAGGGAAGGAATTCCCCTGGCAGAAACCTGTCTGCCGAAGAGATCTTTCTCTCTCGGTGTTTTCCGCCCCTAGAGGCGACGGAAATCTATCTGTGGTCGCTCTCCTAGTATTAGGGTTCTGTAGGGAAGATATAGGCGAAGGGGCGGAGTCGGAGGCCGGGCAGGTGGGACACACCTGCCCTAGGCGTGGGGTCAGGTGGGCCCGCGCCTAGGGGGTGTGGCCCCCCTGAGGCCCATCTCCATCCCTCCTTCTGGCTTCCTTCGTCTTCTGGTAAAATAATATGTTTCCATATTTTTCTGGTATTTTTATGATCTTCGCAAAATTGCACCGAAACGCCTTCTTTTCCATCAGAATCCAGACTCCGGCAATTCATCCTCCAGGAATCATCCAACATGCATAAACATATGAAAAGCCATAAGTAATACCTCATAATAAGACAAATATCAATGAATAGAGGTAAATTATGATATATAATGGTGATGCAAATTGGGCTGGCCCGCGCCTAGGGTTGGTTTGTCCACCCTGGACTCCGGTTCCCCTTCAGTTTCGTCTCGTAACTTCCCTTATGTATTGAAAACATCAAAAATATAAAAATATTGGAGTTTCATGAACCTTCTGTTTTCACCACTTTTACCTATTCAAAGACGAACTCTGCAGTTTCTGGTGTTTGGTTCTTGATAAATTCTTCTAGAGTCATCATTTGAATGACATCCACATCTTCATTGTAAGAATCTCCAGAAATATAATGTTTTAGTCTTTGACCATTAACCACCTGTGTTGTGTCATCCTTTAGATAAGAGATTTTGATGGCACCTAAACGGTACACTTCCTTGATAACAAAAGGTCCTTCCCATTTGGAGAGTAGTTTCCCTGCAAAAAATCTGAGACGAGACCTATACAAAAGAACATTCTCACCAACATGGAACTCCGTTTTGAGATCCTCCTATCGTGCCATCTTTTTACTTTTTTCCTTAAAGATCCTAGCATTTTCGTAAGCTTCCCCTCTCCACTCATCTAGATTACTCAAATCAAGCAGCCTTTTCTCACCAGCAGGTCTAAAATCTCTATTCAATTCTTTCACTGCCCAATAAGCTTTGTGTTCTAATTCTAAAGGCAAGTGACATGCTTTCCCATAAACCATTTTGCAAGGAGACATCCCCATATGATTTTTATAAGCAGTTCTATAAGCCCACAAAGCGTCATTCAACTTTAGCCCAATTTTTCCTAGATCTGTTGACAGTTTTCCGCAAGATAGATTTAATTTCCCTATTGGAAAGTTCTACTTGCCCACTAGTTTGGGGTGATAAGCTGAAGCAATTCGGTGGTTTACATCATACTTAGCGAGAGTTTTTCTAAAAACCCCATGAATAAAATGAGAGCCTCCATCAGTCATGAGATATCTAGGCACACCAAACCTAGGAAAAATGACATCTTTAAGCATTTTCAAAGAGGTCTTACCAACAAAACTGTTTGTAGGTATGGCTTCTACCCACTTTGTAACATAGTCAACATCAACAAGAATATGAGTATACCCTTTTGAAGGAGGAAAAGACCCCATAAAGTCAAATCCCCAACAATCAAAAGGTTCAATAACAAGAGAATAATTCATAGGCATTTCATTGCGTCTAGAGATGTTACCTACTCGTTGGCATTCATCATAGAATAAGACAAACTTCCTTGCATCTTTAAAAAGAGTAGGCCAATAAAATCCAGATTGTAAAACCTTTTGTGATGTCCTATCCCCAGCATGATGTCCTCCATAAGCGCTGCCATGACATTTTCTCGATATATCTTATTGTTCAAATTCTGGAACACATCTTCGCATAATGCCATCTACTCCTTTATATAAGTGTGGGTCATCCCAAAAGTAATGCCTTAGATCATAAAAGAATTTCCTTCTTTGCTGAGCTGTAAAGGTTGGAGGCAAATACTTGGAAACAATAAAGTTAGCATAATCAGCATACCAAGGACTCTCATGTGGACTTACCCCTATTGTAGCTAATTGTTCATTTGTAAAACTATCATTAATAGGCAAAGGTTCAAAAGAATTGTTTTCCAAACGAGATAAATTATCAGCAACAGGATTATCAGCACCTTTCCTATCCAAAATATGCAGATCAAACTCTTGAAAAAGCAAAACCAACCTTATATGCCTAGGTTTAGCGTACTGCTTTGTCATAAGGTACTTAATAGTTGCATGATCAGTATGAATAGTAACCTTAGAATCAACAATATAAGGTCTAAACTTATCACAAGCAAAGATTACATCTAAGAATTTCTTTTCAGTAGTAGCATAATTATTTTGAGCAGCATCTAGAGTCTTGCTAGCATAATGAATAACATTCAGCTTCTTGTCAACATGTTGTCCAAGGACAGCACCCACAGCAAAGTCACTAGCATCACACATGATTTCAAAAGGTAAACTCCAATCAGGTGGTTGGACAATAGGAGCAGTTGTCAAAGCCTTCTTCAAAGTTTCAAAAGCTTCCTTACAATCATCATCAAAAACAAGAGATATATATTTTTAAAGAATATTAGTAAGGGGCTTTGAAATTTTGGATAAATCTTTAATAAACTTCCTATAGAAACCAGCATGACCAAGGATACTACGAATACCTTTGATATCTCTAGGACAAGGCATCTTCTCAATTGCTTCAATTTTGGCTCTGTCAACTTCAATGCCTCTTTTAGAGATCTTGTGTCCAAGAACAATCCCTTCATTAACCATGAAATGGTATTTCTCTCAGTTAAGAACAAGGTTGGTTTCTTCACATCTCTGCAAAACTTTATCAAGGTTGTGCAAACAGTTATCAAAAGAAGTCCCATAGACAAAAAATCATCCATGAAAACCTCCAAAATTTCTTCACAAAAACCATGAAAGATAGCAGACATACATCTCTGAAAGGTAGCAGGAGCATTACATAAACCAAAAGGCATACGTCTATAAGCATAAGTACCATAAGGACAAGTAAACATGGTTTTCTGTTGGTCCTGTGCTTTCACAACAATTTGAGAAAACCCAGAATAACCATCAAGAAAGCAAAAGTGAGTCTTTTTGGATAACCTCTCAAGCATTTGATCAATAAAGGGCAAAAGATAATGATCTTTCTTAGTAACTTTATTAATCTTTCTAAAATCAATGCATATTCTATACCCAACCACTACTCTTTGGGGTATAAGCTCATTATCCTCATTAGGCACAACAGTTATTCCCCCTTTCTTGGGAACACAATGAACATGGCTAACCCATTGACTATTAGCAATAGGATAAATAATACCACCATCAAGGAGTTTTAATACCTCATTTCTTACCACATCCTTCATCTTAGGATTTAGACGGCGTTGGTGCTCAACAACTGGTTTTGCATCAGGCCAATATTAATAGCATGCTGACATATAATAGGAGAAATTCCTTTTAAATCATCAAGAGTATAACCCATAGCTCCTCGGTGCTTCTTCAATACCTCCAATAACCTTTCTTCTTCCTTCCCTGAAAGTTTAGAGCTAATAATAACAGGATATATCTTCTTATCATCAAGATAAACTTATTTAAGATCATCAGGTAAAGGTTTAATTCGAAAATAGGATCCCCTTTAGGTGGTAGTGTGGTACCCAAATCTTCCACAGGTAGATTATGCTTAAGCTGTTCCGGCCGATGAAGAAAAACTTCGTCAATCTCATTTCTTTCCTTCATGAAGACATCACTTTCATGGTCTTCCATGAACTGCTGCAAAGCATTTTTAGGAGCAAGAGAAATAGCAGACAGTTGTTCAACCCTGAAATCCTCATCAGGTAGTTCATTTTTATAAGGAGTTTTGGCAAATTTGGAAAAATTAAACTCATAAGATTCTCCAGCAAACTTAGTAAAACCTTTTTCCTTCCTAGAATCTATGATAGGCCCACAAGTATTAAGGAAGGGTCTACCAAAGATGATAGGATAGGTTTTACTAGCTTATTTACCAAGTACTAGAAAATCAGCAGGATATTTAATCTTACCACAAAGGACCTCCACATCTCTTACAATACCAATGGGGCAAACTTTCTCTCTATTAGCAAGGTGAATAACCACATCAATGTCCTCAAGCTCACAAGGACCAATCTCATGCATAATTTCCCTGTAAAGCTCATAAGGAATATCACTAGAACTAGCACCAATATCACATAAACCATAGTAGCTATGACTACCAATTTTAACAGAAAGCACAGGAACACTAGCTTTTCTAACTTTCTTAGGATGAGAAACAATATTAGTAGCATCTTCACAGAAGACAATATGCTCATCCTCTATATTTCTAGTGAAAAGATCTTTCACAATAGCTACCACAGGCTCAATATCAATAAGCTCATCGGACCCTACAGTTTTCTTTGTGCTTTTGCTAACCGCAGTAGCCATAATAGAATGCTCCCTCACCTTAGAAAGAAAAGGAGTTTTCTCAATATAAGCTTCATGCAAAATAGGATCAACAGTGCAAACCTCTATACTAGAAGGAATATGGGTGACAGTGTCTTTATAAGGGGCATGGTACTTGTCACACTCTCTCTTGGGAAGTTCAATATAAGAGGCAAAGGCATTAAAACATTTTACAAGAACTTGGGGATAAATGCCGAACTTATTGCAAATATCAGGGAAGTTATCAATATCCATAAAAGAATTAATGCATTCATAATCATAGTTTGTACATGACTTTCTTCCTTTGTCATTCTCCCAACCCTCAGTGTTATCTTGAATACGGTCTAGGAGATCCCATTTAGCTTCTTCCTTCATACGTGTGAATGATCCAACACAAGAAGCATCTAGTAAATATTTATCATGAAGATAAAGCCTAGCATAAAAGTTATTGAGAATAATATTGTTAGGGAGTTCATGAATAGGACATTTAAGCATTAGTAACTTCAATCTCCCCCAAGCTTGAGTTGTACTCTCTCCATCAAGAGGCCAAAAGTTATATATAAGACTTCTATCCTTATGTATTTCACTGGGAGGATAAAATTTAGAGTAAAAGGGAGATGCCATCTCCTCCAATTCCATGGATTGTTCATTCTTTAGCAGCTTATAACATGCTCTAGCTCTCCCTTTCAAGGATATGGAGAGTAACTTCTTATTCACCTGTTCAGTTGTGATACCTTCACACTTAAATAACCCGCATAATTCATGGATAAAAAGCAAGTGATCACCAGGATGGACAGTTCCATCCCCCAAATAATAATTATCCATGATACGATTAACAATACTTGTAGGTATCTTAAAAGGATCTATCTCAACATGAGGTGGTTCATCTACTACCTTAGCAGTGGTAGTAGTTTTCCCAAACAGAAAACCAAGTGGGTTATCCATATTGGAAACAAAGTAACAAGCAGTAACAAAAGAAATACTCACAGTAAAATTTTCCCTTACCAGTTCCCCTCTTCAATAGCGCTTGACACCCGGCAACGGCGCCAGAAAATAGTCTTGATGACCCACAAGTATATGGGTTGTATCGTAGTACTTTCGATAAATAGGAGTGTCGATCCCAACGAGGAGCAGAAGGTGCTGAACAGTGGTATGGAGCAGGAAATCCCTGTGAATACTTAGCAAACGGATTTTTAGTGGTTTTCTGACAAGGCAACAAAACAAGGAGCAAGTAACAAGAGTAACGAACAAACGGATCAAGTGGACCAATCCTTTCTTAGCAAAGGACAAGCCGGTGGAAATACTTATAAGGACCAAACGTTCCCGAGGACACATGGGAATTCTGTCAAGTGCTTTCGCTCCAAATAGCCGAGTACTCTTCTTTGGTGTTTGTAAGTGTTGTGTGGGTGAACCTGTGCTAACATACCACCCTTCCTAAGACTAACACATACTTGTGATTAAACCCCCTGCAAACATACGTAACTACAGGAAAGTAATTAAGATATAAATCTAACCACAGCCTTAAACTCTGAGATCCTATACTCCCTTGTGCAAAGGTGTCCTAACGGGGGTTCAGGTTTCTGTCACTCCGGCAACCCCACGTAGCTAAATACACAATGCATCCCCCTAGGCCCATAAATGGTGAAGTGTCATGTAGTCGACATTCACATGACACCACTAGAAGAATAGCACCATAACTTAAATACTAAACCATTGAATAATAACTCAACACAGATTCAATACTAACAACATGACTTCTCCCATGTCCTCAAGAACTAGACGAACTACTCACAAGACATCATATGGATCGAGATCAAAGATGATATGATAATGGATAACAATCTGAACATAAACAATAATCCAATGGTTCCACTCACAAGCATCAAGTACAATAGTAATTAACACCGGGAAAGTTTCCCCTAAGAACTAAAGCAATATCCAACACAATTGTTACAGCAGGACAGAGTGGTGATGATGGTGCTGGTGGATATGATGGTGTGGATGATGATCATGATCCCGATGAAGCCTAGCTTGTTGACGGTGTTGATGGCGACGGTCTCCCCTCTCCGGGAAGGAATTCCCCTGGCAGAAATCTGTCTGCCAGAGAGATCTTTCTCTCTTGGTGTTTTCCGCCCCCAGAGGCGGCAGAAATCTATCTATGGTGGCTCTCCTAGTATTAGGGTTCCATAGGGAAGATATAGGCGAAGGGGCGAAGTCGGAGGTCGGGCAGGTGGGCCACACCTGCCCTAGGCGCGGGGTTAGGTGGGCCTGCGCCTAGGGGGTGCGCGCCTAGGGGGTGTGGGCCCCCTAAGGCCCATCTCCGTCCCTCCTTCTGGCTTCCTTCGTCTTGTGGTAAAATAATATGTTTCCATATTTTTCTGGTATTTTTCTGTTCTTCGCGAAATTGCACCGAAACGCCTTCTTTTCCATTAGAATCTAGACTCCAGCATTCCATCCTCCAGGAATCATCCAACATGCATAAACAGATGAAAAGCCATAAGTAATACCTCATAATAAGACAAATATCAATGAATAGAGGTAAATTATGATATAGAATGGTGATGCAAATTGGGTGTATCAGCTACTAGGGACTTGGGTTTGTTTATATATCACACCTATATCAATGTTTTTTTATTGATATAGTTATAACATGATAAGATTGTTATGAACTAATGGAATGTGTTTAATAAACTTTTTTATTATTTGCCTCTAGGGCATATTTCCTTCAGTCTCCCACTTGCACTAGAGTACAAATAATCTAGTTGCATTGCTTGTAATCATAAACCATATCACATATGCGTTTATTGATCATGCTGCTCATCGAGGACTTACTTGTCCTAAATCTGTTTTACCAAATTCATAAGGTCCTACTTTTGCAAATCATTAATGTCATCTATTTGACATTAACCCTCATTATCATATAATGTACCTTTAGCATTTTGGTGACAAAGTGAGACTTTCGTTTTCTAGCATATACAATGATGATATACCAATCAACTAGATTTTCAAGATGTCATGTATAACTATAAACATACTTAGTCGAAAGTAGAACTTTCTCTAGACCAAAATTATACTTGCTAATTCCGAAGTATCCTTAATACTTCTAAATATTTATAGTTTTAATCGAAGTGTAACCCTTGCAAGTTTGATTCTGACCATGCTTACCTTGCGCTAAACTTAACTCTCATTCAATGGTTAGCTCACAAATCATTCTGGAATCTCTGTTCTTCACAACTGAGAACATGAGTCATATTATGTCTAATTTCATCTAAATGATCTAATCATTTCTAGTACCTAGTGCGTTGTTCACCAATATGTCAATCACATATTCAAGAACATTATTTATGCTCCCACTCAAATATATCAACAATATTTGACATTTCAGGATGCCACTCATCTCCCACTCAAATATGTCAAAAACATATTCCATTGGGAAAAGTACTTAGCTCCCACTCAATTTAAAACCCTTCTCGACAATCTTGGTAAATCCAAAATTCTTTGATCTTGCATCAAATCGAGAATTTTCTACTACAAGATTTCAACAATTCCCGATTGATCAAAACATGCATGTTGTACTGGTTACAACCTTTTCTTCATACTCTTGAAGACTTTGCAATTTTGAATAGTCCTTAGCCAATTTCCAAATTGGACTTATCTGCTGATTCAATCCAATAGACATTAAGTATTTGTCAAAATAGTTTTATGACAAATCAACCCTTTATGTCTTCCTTTTAAGTTTTATTTCCATCCTTTCAACTTTGAAGTTTACTAGGAAGGATTAAGTAAATTCCATTACTTAGTGAGTTCAAGTAACTTAAACTTCATTATCCCAAATGTTACTTAATTTGGGATTTCATGACTTTGAGTCATTTCTTGCATTTAGGTCCACCACACTTTCTTTGTAGTTCGTAGGTATGCCTTATTCTAAAGTGAATCAAGAATGAAATTCTGCAAGGGGCAGAATAGAATCTTGAATCCTACTTTTATAAAGTATTAGTTGAAACATTTATGATCACATCATTATGGTTTCCCTCTATTTGTAAAGTTTTGTTCCGGAACATATTCTGTTTTACATTCTTAATAATTCAGAGGTTAGGTCAAAACCTTTGCTCATACTTATGTTCTTCCAATAACACTTCTGTGAGAAAACACTTCCTCAAATAAGTACCCCACTAAGACAATACAAACTTTGTCCTCTTTGGTTATTAGTTTGGAATTTATGTTCAAAGTCTTACTAAGAACACACTACAAATACTTACTATTCGCCACAATTTCAAACTATCGAAATCTCTAGAAACTCGAGCTTGACATATCTCATATGCTATTGTTTCCACGAACCTTTAGATGTTACTTATGTTTCATTCAGTGTTTACTATTTCAATCTACAAGTCTAATATCTAACGTTAATACCAGCGGAATTTTTTTTAGACCATATGTATCTTATACATCATGGTTATGTTGCATTAGACATATCAAAACCATTTGATTAGTCCAATCACCATGATTCGTGAAACCGTTTTTCACAAGTCCTTATATTGCATATTGCCATTTACTTGAATTCGAAGTCACTTGGATCAAATCGCTAAGACTTTGAAATTCTCGTTAATTCTATATCTAACTTGATTCTAAAAAACTTCAAACGATTCAAACCATTTCAGATTCATGCTTGGATATGTCTTGGAAATTTCTCATACTCTATAAATGCTTCATTATCATATAGATTAAGGACCAGAATAACTTGTTTGTAATTTCAATGTGAGTCATAAAAGAAATCATTCATAGAAAAGGGAATAACCAATTGTTTCTCATTAATATGAATAAACGTCTCGTAATCATCAAGACACACTTGCATGGTTCACAAACTCGATTACGAAGCTTTTTTTCAAATCTTCTAATCCTAATGATAAACTTCGAGGGAAGGAGTGCTTTCGACCTTCAACAAGATTGCTTGTCATCATCACGCCATCAGGGACTCGTTCCATCCATAGCTCACACAGAGGGTCCTGATCTCAAGTAAACCAGGGGTAAGTATCCAGTACTTAAAACTGCATAAGTGTTTCATGGAAACATTTATAACTTGTATATCAACATATACCTTATCTATTGATATCATTCCCAACTTTGGGTTCGACCTTGATAGTCCTTAGCCTGGATATGACTTCACGAAAGGTATTCAGAATCCCTATCGCGATGTGGTCCTTGACGATGTCCTTGTAACTGGGAGGGATCAAACACACCACCCCATCTATTGCAAGGCTTTCAGTCAACATGTCGCCTATAGCATCCTTTAGATGTTCATGGAGCCTTTCCATGGTGTCTAGGTGGCTATCCAAGATGGAGTTTTCTTCCATATTTATGGAAACAAACTTCTTTATGTACTCATACTTCATACACCTGTCCACGGCTGGAAACATACTCTTGAATCCATCGAGCATATCATATGTGTCGATTTCATGGAAGTGTATTCTGAAGCCAGGTTCCATGGCATGAATAATGGTGTACTTGACTATCATAAAGGTATCTTGGCGGTCGCGAAGAGTCGCATCTTCATTTCTGTCAGAGTCATTGAGGAAATCTTCTAGGGGTTCACGAAGGACATAGAGAAGACCATTTTTATGAGGATCCTTCTGAGGCGTTGGTACCAGTCGGTGAATTCGACCCATCTAGCTTAAGTTTCTCCCCATCCATGAACATACCGAAGGAGTTGCAAACTGAGGGTATGTCAATTGTCTACAAGATATTTGCAAAAAGACTTAGACTAAGATCATAATTAGGAGTCAAATTTGTAATCACATTAACAAATAGGTTCCCACTTAAATCGTCATCCCTAACAACAATCTAAGTGATTACATGATCCCTTTACACCACATCATCTCAGATCGTCATGACCTTTGATGCGGCTACCAAGGTAGACATTCTCCAATGTCAATCACATCATCCATGTGACTCATGCTCGATCTTTTGATATCTTGTGTTCCGAGGCCATGTCTGCACATGCTAGACTCACCAATTCTAATTAGTGTGTATTGCAGTGTAACTTTTCTTACACCCACTGTATGTGAACGTAGGTATATCTGACACCCAATCGTCATGGCCTACCTCATACCGAAAAACTTTCTTGGTGGTGCACACACTAGGGGAACACTATCATTGGAATTAATTTAGGGTTCATCCTATTTAAATGCTACCGTTGTGTATCTAATACTAGCACTCAAAATAGGATGCACACAAAAGATTCAATCATATATAATCATAAATGTGATGTGACATGGTTGTCTTCTTACTCCATGATCTCCATCAGGTGCTCCGGCATGATATCCATCAGGCCACCAGTTCTACGCCAAGTCCACGATGTCACTGGTCTTGTCGTTCATCATCACGATGACTATTACTATACTACTTAGCAATAGGAACAGTAAACTACCTTAACTCGTTCACGATTGTAACCATATCACATCACAAAGCCCTCTCTGCAACATAAAGTTAGACGCCTCTACTTTATCTATTGCAGATTTTACGTGGCTGTTAAGACTTTCGCAATAGAACGCTTCTACCTATGAACTTCCAACCACAACATGTATACAATAGTTGTTTATACTACACCCCTTTCGGGGCCTTCCTTTATATATGCTATATCAACTACTGTGAGAGAGACAGGCACCCGCGAGCCACTTATACGGTACAAACCGTATGTCGAGCGTGGAACCAGTCTCGCGTAAGAGTACGCGTCAGGTCGGTTTGGGCCGCTTCATCTCACAGTACCGCGATATAAACAAATACATGTGAGAAGGTAACAACTATAGTATCAATGCCCACACTTCTACATGTGTCTAATCCGTACTAGCATACTACACATAGATCAGGCTCTGATAGGGGTTGGGTGCAGAAAATGAATTTTTTTATTATGCAGAAAACCCCGTATGCCCAAGATTTATCTACTAGTAATATAGTAATAATAGAGGAAGACAACAGTAATGTACCCTTGAAGATCGAGAGAGTGTTACGCTCATGCAGAAGCATGGTTGATGTAGTCGTACTCGTCCGACTTCAAGGTCACAAAGCTCCTCGCAAGTCACCCCTTGTTATGGTACTCACACGATGGCCCGGAAGCTTCAATAGCCCCACCGAGTTGCCACAGTCATACGGTGTCAGACAACGACTCTCGGCCCCTTGATCCCTGTCGAGGTTGCGGAAGTAGATCTCCTGGCAGGAATCCCGGCAGCACAACGGCGTGCCGCAGAAGAGAACGCCTTGCCTACATAGTCCAGACTTGGGACCATGCACTAGCAGAGGCAACTTTAGAGAGAGAAGGGAGTATTCCAACCAAATGGAATATCTCAATTTATTTTGTGTTTAATCCCACTTATAGGCACCTCCTTATATATGATAAGGGAGGTGTGCCCTCCCTCTTTGGTGCCCCATGTGGGACTACTCTTAAAGGAAAATACCAGGAAAAAACGAGTCATAGCCGACTGGGCCTTAACCAAAACAGCCCAAGCAACACAGGAGAAAAGAGAGCCAGCTGGGTGGGTCACGCCATACCATCCTCGTGGGTCGCCACTGCCTAGCGCAAGCAGGCGGGTTAGCACGCCAGCAATGCAACCACCTCCCGCCAGATCTTGCCCGTGGTTCGTCGCCGCCACCGCCTTTCCGGGCGGTTGTTGCTGCCCATGCGGCTGATACATCCAAAACATATCTACTTTCCCGAAATCAACTTTCAGGAAAAAACCCGGAAAATATCGCAAAACACCTATTTTACCAAAAGACTCACGGAGCTAGAAGACGAGACGGAGAAGGGCCACGAGGTGCCCACACCACCTGGTGGCGGGGGCCAGGCCAGGCCGCGCTAGGGCGTGGTGTGGCCACCTCGGGTACCCCCTCGACCTCTCCCTTCGCCTACATAAGCCCTCTTACCTAAAAACACAGGAGGGTTCAACGTTTTTCTAGATAGAGTTCTGCTGCGCCGCCACCACCAGAAACCACGATTCGGAACTAAAAAGTCCATTCTGGCACCCTGTCGGGACGGAGAATTGGAGGATATCATCACCATCATCATCACCGACGCCTCTCCATCAACCATCCATGTTTCCCCCATCCATGAGTGAGTAATCCCCCGCTGTAGGCTATGGGGATGGTAGGGATTGAATGAGATCTATCATGTAATTGCATAAGATTGTTAGGCCATGGTGCCTAGTATCTATTGTTAGTGCCTTTTGACATTGTTGCAACTTGTTATGCTTAATGCTTGTCACTAAGGCCCGAGTGCCATGATCTCAGATCTGAACATTTTATTGATTCATGATGATATTATTGTTTGTGATCTTACTTGCAAGTTGTTTACACATATTATCGTCTGGAACCCAAGGCCCCAAAGTGACAGAAATCGGGATAACCGGAGGGGATGGCTGTGATGTAAGGATCACGTGTGTTCATGGAGTGTTAATGCTTTGATCCGTTACTCTATTAAAAGGAGTACCATAATTGCCAATAGGTTCCCTTGAGGCCCCGCTGCAACGGGCTGACAGGACAAAAGATGTTGTGCAAGTTCTCATTGGGAGTACACATGAGCGGATCTCCTAGTAGGTAAAGGTAGGTCAGCCGCCCTACCTTGATTTTTGGTGAATACCTTCATGTGCATATGTTTTTTCTGAACAATTTGAGTGGTCATACGTTAAAAACGGACATCGTATGTGAAAGTTATGCTTGTTTAGTGAACACTGCGCAAAACTGATTCGAAACCAAAATAGGGACCATGCGTTGTCTAGTTTAAAACCAACTCTTTATGTTTGCGATATCTAATTCTCAATCTAGAAAAACCTGACATTAAGAAATGTCCTAGGTTAAGTATTTAAGGATAACATAGAGGATGTTTTGACCACCGTATGTGGTGTGGCCAAAACTAATTCTAATTATGTGATGAATTATTCTTTATGATTCTAGTTTGCCTTTGTATATACTATTGATCTAAAATATTAATTATATTAGTTTAGTCTATATATTTTGTTAAGAATGTGAGAAATGCTTTTCCAATTTGAGAAATGATGATTTAGAGCCCCCATTGGAAGATGTGAATTCTTGAAGAAAATCATATCACAATTCTATGTATGGATGAAATGGTAAAAAAATTAGGGAAATAGGCAAAATGGAGAAGACACCAAGCCACTATTTATTATTTTAAAAGTGTGGGCACCTTCTATGTTGCTATAGATATATGTTGTCCATACGATAAGGATTAAAGTCTTCAGAGATTTTCTTGATATTTGAATGGCACATCATAATTCATACAACTTATCGCTTCGTTAAGCTGATATTGATTTTACTAGTGGCGATGAGATTTGAAAGGGATTTCTCAATGACAAAGGTTATCAAGATCGAGTTATGAAACAGTATGTCAATGAGGGCTTCTTCATGACTTGATGATGTGCTACATAGAGCATGGCATTGATGTCTTCATCGATAAAATTATAGAAGATTTTGAGAAGTGGTAGAGCTTTTGCCATTAACTAGAACTTCAATAATTCATTAAAGCTTCATCATTAGGTATGTTTTTAGGTTCTAGTTATATTCAAATATTTTTATTTTTCAATTTTATTAAGTGATTATGCTAGGATCATATGTAGTAGTATCTAGATTGCTATCATATGTTTAGAATTCGCCCTACCTCAAATTTTTTCTGTCCTTCGCCACTGCGAGTACGTATGACTATATATGGAACACACGCCTATGATTATTTAGTAATTGGATTCTTTATCTTATTTATCTGCAAATGCCCTAGATCTTGATATTATATGAATAGTCATATCCATGCAACGCTCGTACATCCATTCATATGCCTACCGCACTCAAATCATGTTGTTTACTACAATTGTTACTACTGCCTTTACTTTACCACTGCTGTTACTTTGCTATTGCTACTAATGTTGCTACTGATAAACTACTGTGAGTAAGACTATTTCCAGGTGCAGCTGAATTGACAACTCAGTTGTTAAGGCTTATAAATATTCTTTGGCTCCCCTTGTGTCGAATCAATAAATTGGGCTTTACTATCCTCGAAGACTGTTGCGATCCCCTATACATGTGGGTCATCAAGACTATTTTGTGGCGATGTTGCCGGGGAGCATAGCTTTATTTATAAAGTTCACTTGGAATTATTATTGTTCGCCGCTATCCTTTCATCATGGGTAAAACTCGTGATGGAAAAGTTCCTATTTTACCATCCACTACAAGAAGAGGTACAATTCTGAACACCTCTGCTGCTCTTGATTCACCATTTGTTATGAGTAAGCCCCTTACACCACCACCACATACACATGCTACACATACTGCTACTACTGCTGAATCTGAAATTGCTTCTGATGGTCATGATGTTACTTCTACTATTCTTGATGAGAGTGGTTCATTAGGTCCTTTCATAGATGCTAAAATTGCTAGAACTATAATGGGAAACACTGAAACTCCTAATGAAGACACTATTACACCTGTTAGCTCACCTGAGTCTAGAGAGAGCTATGATATTAGTGATGGTTATATTGAAATGACTGATGAATTTACTGAAGAATGTCGAAACACACATGGTGCAAGTTCTATTAAGAGTCTTCTTGAAATACGTACTATTAGACGCAAACTATTTCCTGATGCTAAGTTTGCCACATCTCCCATAAACATTAAAGAGAAAGATTATGTTTTTTCTCTTGATTTATCCTACACAACCATTTTGAGAAAGAACCTTTTTGTGGGACTGAAAATGAAAGTGTTGTGGCTCATATGACTGAGCTTTGTACTATGAGTGACTTATTTTCTAATGATATTAAGATGCGCACCTACTTTGTTGCTAAAATTTTCCCTTTTTCACTAAAAGGAGAAGCTAAAGATTGGTTTAATAATTTACCTCCTGGATTCATTGATAGCCCTGATTGCTTGATTGCTACTTTCTTTCAGAAATATTTCCCTCCTAGTGATCGACATGCTGTTTTGTAGAAACTTTTTGATTTTAAACAGGGGGAAGAGGAGAAATTGCCTGAATCTTGGGCAAGGTTTTGTGCTTTGATTCATGCACACCCTGGATGTCCATTACCTAAAAATGAGCTTCTTGATATATATTATAATGGACTAACTGATGAATCTAGGACATACCTGGATAGTTGTGCTGATTGTGTTTTCAGGAAAAGAACTCCTAAAGAAGCTGAGGAATTAATGACTAAAATAAGCAAAAATTATGATGATTAGACTACATCTGAGCCAACTACACCTGAGTCAACTACACCTGAACCAATTGTGCCTGATCCAACACCAACACCAAAGAAGAGGGGAGTGATTAAACTAAATGATGAAGTGATGATAGAACCCAAGAATTTTCTTAAGGATAAGGGTATTAAATCTGAAGATGTAAAGAATTTACCTCCTATAAAAGAATTATGTAAGCCAATTTCTCACTCATCCACTATTGAGGTACACTCTCTCCAACATTTTGATGAAGGTGATATTCCTTATTCTAAACCTATTGATCAATGCTTAGAAGAATTTGATACTTCTATTGTTAAGCAAGGTAATTTTAATAAGCAAGTGCAGAATCATTTAATGGAAAACTCTAGAGCTATTAATGAGTTGAAAGATATTATGGAAAGAACCTCCAATGATGTTAAAATTCTTACTAAACATTTTCAACTGGTTCAAACTCAAATTGATCAACTTGCTAAAGTACAAAATGATTTGCTACTTAATGCTTATGGAGAAAAACATGCTTATGAAATTAGAACTAGGAGTGGTGATGCCACTCAGGATCCTTTGTATCGTGAGGGACATCCTAAAAGAATTGAACAAGATTCTCAACAAGTTGAAAAGAGAGGTACTTCTTCCAAGAGAAAGAAAAAACATAAAACAATTGTAGAATCTTTAGAACCTGCTATAGATCCTAATAGTATATCTGTCTCTGATGCTGAAACTGAAAGTGGTAATGATAAAAATGATGCTCCTGACAAGGAAGAAATTGAAGAGGAACCTGAAAGGCACACTAAGAATACTAAGTACACTAAGGAAGATTTTGTTGCTAATAAACATGGTAGTGAAAGAGAGCCTTGGGTTCAAAAACCAATGTCTTTCCTTGATAAGAAATACAAGTCAAAGGAAGAAGAACACTATAACAAGTTTTGTGAGTGGATGTAACCTTTGTTTTTGTAAATTCCTTTGACTAATGCTATTAAATTGCCTCCTTATTCAAATTATATGAAGGATATTGTCTCTAATAAAAGGAAGATTCCTAATGAGGAAATTTCTACTTTGCTTGCTAATTATTCCTTCAATGGTAAGGTTCCAAAGAAACTTGGGGATCTAGGGATTCCAACTATTCCTTGCTCTATTAAAAATAATTATGTTAGGACTTCTTTGTGTGATTTGGGAGCTAGAGTTAGTGTTATGCCTTTTTCTCTCTACAAGAGACTTCAACTGGAAAAATTGATACCAATTGATATATCTTTGCAAATGGCTGATAAGTCCACTACTATTCCTGTTGGTATTTGTGAGGATGTTCCTGTTCAAGTGGCTCATAACTGTTTGATATTAACTGACTTTGTTGTGCTTGAGATGCCTGAAGATGATAATATATCTATTATTCTTGGGAGACCTTTTCTTAATACTGTAGGTGCTGTTATCAATTGTAATCAAGGAAAGGTAAATTTTAATGTTAATGACAAGAGCATAATATCTATTTCCCCAAGAAAATTGATAAGACTGATGGCCTAAATTCAATTGAAAATATTGAGGGCATCAAAGTTGGAGAAATATATTGTCCCATACCAAAAGAAAATTATGAAATTATTATGGTTGGGACTATTGCTATCTAGATTGAGGTAACATAATCATTTAGTGAAATACAAATCTTTGTTTCATATAAAATTGTTTTGGTAACAAGACTTTATCAACCTTGTTAACAAAGGGATTTTAATGAACAAAACAATGTTTTCACAATGATTATTCTTTCTCGCTCTCATTTTATCTATTCCAATCTTTGCTCTTTGCCTTGTTCGTCTTTGTTTGCTAGTGCTTGCTTGTTAGAGTGTCTTAGAACTTCTGTAGTTTTAGTTTTGGTTTGCTTTTGCATCTTTCCAAAATCTTTTTCTGCGAGAAAATCAATTTTCGTTACCTGAAAATTGCCCAAAAATAAAGTTTCCCGAAAAATTCTAGAAAATTCATATTAAATTTTTACGCCAAAAAGGGGCAGAGAGGTACCTAGAGTGACCGAGAGGGACCCACCAGCCAGGCACACCCCTTGGTGGCGTGTCCAGACCAGGGGCGCGCCTGGCCCTGGTGTGGGCCACCCATGGCCCTCCACTTATTCTCCTTCCTGCCACTTCTTCCTCTCTCCCAAAAACACCCGAAAATTTCTCAAAGCTCGAGTTCTAGTTGTTCTTTCTCCCGATTTTCGATCTCCTTGCTCATCCCACCTTAGTTGCTTATTTTTGGAGGGATTGCTCTCCAGTATGTGCCTCCTCCGCTTGTCCTATTAGATTTTTGATTGGTGGATTATATCTTGAGTATTTTGATACTGTAGGTGACATGTTATGTGAGTTTGCATGCTTGTTATATGCTTAGAGAATTCATTTTGATGCATGTTTAGCCCTCTTGCAAGTCCCTATAGTAGTTCCCCATCACTTATTAGCTTTAAAATCACTTGGTTTGATGTTTGTCTAAAAATTTAAGAAAAGAAGATGAGTGAATACCAGCTGAATCAAGATGAATTAAGGGTACCGAAGATTATGAAAGTCCACCGCGAAGAGGGAGTTTTCTCTTCTATGTATCCATGCCCCGAATTCATGAGAGCTGCTAGGATTTTTCAAGATTTCCAAACTCTAATTTCTAATGCAGGGTTGGAGCATTTTGTTGGAGATGAACCTTACCAATATGTGAAGCTGACTATGTCTGTGGTGCAGGATTTTCGATTTAGTTGGTCTTTGCCTAACCCCATGGTTCACTACAAAATTTACAATGTGGTTGTCAATCTCCCTTTTGATGATTTTTGTATAGCTATCAAGGTGCCACATTGGGGTTCATGTGAGAAGATTAGGGAGAGGCCCACGCCACTCATATACTTATATGCGGAGATTTTCCAAGGAAGCAGCTTCTCAAAGGAGAATGGTAAAATTTGGAATATTCATCTCCCATCTATTCGATATTTCGCCTATTTCATTGCCAAGTGTGTTCTTGCTAGGAAGACTGCTAGTAAATTATCTTCATTTGATCTAGCTTTTATCTCAGCTGCTTTGAATCGAGATAGGACTTATAACTTGGATGCTTTGATAGCTTTCCGTCTTACTGCTAATCGCGAGAAAGGTGGAATTTGTGGAGGCCTCATTGTCTCTTGTTTATTACCTTTGCATGGTTTAGCACCTCACCATTCAGACTTACAATTTCCCAGAGAGGCTTGACCTTAATTCCATGATACAACATAAATTTATTTCTTCTTGGTCTAGTTTGAGCGAATTATTTTATGAAATAACCTTTCTCAAGAGAGGTTGGAGAGGGGGTAAGTCTGAGAAAGTAGTCCCTTTGGCTGCACCTGCTTTGGTTAACATTGATACCAGGAAAGGATGGTCACTCACGGAGGAAGAACTCGACACATACATGGCGGAGCTCTCCCAACAAGAGGAGAATGCTGGAGAGGAAGCCGAAGATAATTCGGTTTAGCCCTCCAACAC
Organism: Avena insularis; assembly: GCA_023614405.1. NCBI lineage: Eukaryota > Viridiplantae > Streptophyta > Magnoliopsida > Poales > Poaceae > Avena > Avena insularis. The sequence goes on from CM042687.1 coordinate 337,102,438, forward strand.
GGGGGAGTCTTCATACCAGCAACCCTCTTATGATTGGAGAGCTTCTTCTTGTTCATCACGAGGGGCTGATTATGATCATTCTTATGATGATCCACCGGCTTGGAGTTACTACCCGCGTTTTGATTGATCTCCACTTAGGCCAAAATCCTAAACTTGGGGGGAGGTATACCGACATCACACTCATCTACATATCATGTTCCTTCAGTACTTTGCATATCCGTGTTTTTCTTTCTTTTTAGTTTTTATTTCTGCTTTCCAAAACACAAAAAAACCCAAAAATATTTTTGTTGTTTCTCTTTGTTTGTTTCTTTGTCTTTTAGCTTTGGTTTGTTTTAAGAAAACCCAAAAAGATTTTGCTTTGTTTGCTTTTGTCTTCAGTTCTTGCTTAAAAAAATAGAAAACCCAAAAATATGTGTTCTTCTTCTCTGGTTTTGTAAAGTTTGTTGCAGGGTTCAACGGTCCTCAGTGACTCCTTTGGAGTTTGGTTTTATATTATTATTCAAACCACACAAGTGAAAGACAATGATGATTTATGACAACTCGAGGTGTGGTAAGAGGCTGGTATGAACTCTATTAGTTTTAATTTTTGTACATATACTCATCATTGTGGGCATGCTTAGTCTGTTCATGTAGGGTGTATGTTATTTAATGGATGCTTAGTAGTTCTTGCTCTCTTATGATTAGTTCCAACTTGCTAACAGTTTGTAGCATGTCATATAAATGTTTGCTTACATTGTTCTATTCATAACTTGGTATGACATTGTGGTATCCTCATATGAATGTTTCATTTGAATCGACTTGTCACATGCTCACGCATGCTTATGACTAAACAAAAGTCAGTTAAGCCTCGATGATTTATTTTACCTCAGAGTTCTTGTGTCACTTTTATGCCATAATTAATTTTGTTTTGTTGCAAGCATGATTATGACAGTTACTACTCTCTCGATAGTCACTCCCTTTCTATTGCTAGTCTTCACTTGCACTGAGTATGAGCTCTACTCGTGCATCCAACTCCCCAAAACCAAAATTGTCAAAAATTGTCCACCATATCAACCTGTTAGCATCATTGCTATTCCGTGCATATTTATTATGCCTTGTCTTCTTGCAAATAAAATGTTTGATTGTTATGAGAAAGTTAGTTAGTAAAGCTCTCATGAACTTGATGGCACACTTTATTTTCTTGCACTTAATAAACTTGAACCATTGTGACTGTCCATGAAAGTTATATGCTTGCAAATTATAGGCTGGGAGTTAGCAGAACTATGCTGACATGGGGAACGCTTTCAACACCTATACATATCTACCCAGTTGATATCATGCTCTTTTGTTTACGGATGTCGGCAGTGTGAAATAAAAGGAGAGCTTGTAAGTCCATGGAGTTATGTATATGTGTTAGAGAAACGCTTGGGCGGCTAGCCTAAGCCATGCCTAATCATGGTGGAAACTTGCATCATAACCATAGTGAGCAATCTGTGAAGCATCCTTAATAAAAACCTATACAAATAGCAAATAAAAAGATCGTTGAGATGCTCATTGTCTGTTGCATTGTCATTTTGATATGGGATAGCTCATCTATCATGGGGTAAGTGGTACCCCGTTGGCGGTTCTCTATAATACGCATATACTTACAATGACAAGAACTTACCGGTGACTAAAGTTGAGTAGCATGAGGAACGACCCTCGTACTCAAGGGACATGAGATTTCCAGTTTATGACCTATCAAGCATATAACTCGTAGTTGACCTCACTTTAACCTTAAGCATTTTAAAGATGATTATGATAGGGGCAATGAGAGCTCAAAGCTAATGAGTACCATACTTTCAGCATTTGGAAGCCTTTCAAACTTTTTAATATTTTCCTTCACTTTTATGTTGAGTCACCATTTATTCTTTGAGCACCTTCTTGAGAGCATAGCTGTCATTCTTAGTGTACTGTGCTTGTCCCAGAACACGGTTAATTGTGGCATAATTTTGTTGCTTGTATCTTTGATATTTTTATTTCTAGTCTTCACTTGAACTTCAGAGGTGCCTTGGCATTTATGTTTTGCTCCACAATCAAAGGCAAGCAAGATACCACTTTATCATACCTTCTCATGAGCATTACAATGTTGCTTATGCTTATGTTTCATGTTGCTTATTATTATTGTGTTGGAATCTCTTCATAGCTTGCATGACTATTGAGTAGACTTAGTTGCATACTCCTTATTATGAATTGCCTAAGTATTTGATCATATGTTGAGAATATATACATATTATGAAGCAAATGTGTTCGTGAAAGTTTCTTTTCTCACACTCAATTTTCAACTGAATTGCTTGAGGATAAGCAATAAGCTAAGCTTGGGGGGGAGTTGATACGTCCAACATGTATCTACTTTCCCGAACACTTTTTCTATTGTTTATCCTCTAATTTGTGTGATTTGGATACAACTAACACAGACTGGCGTTGTTTTTAGCAGAATTGCTTTGGTGTCTCGTTTTTTGCAAGAAAACAACTTTCAGGAAAAACCCTGAAAAATATCGTAAAACTCCTATTTTACCATAAGACTCACGGAGCCAGAAGACGAGACGGAGAAGGGCCACGAGGGGCCCACACCACCTGGTGGCGCGGGCGAGACCAGGCCGCGCCAGGGGTTGGTTTGGCCACCTTGGGCACCCCCTCGACCTCTCCCTTCGTCTACATGAGCCCTCTGACCTAAAAACACAGGGGGTTCGACGTTTTTCTAGATAGAGTTCCGCTGCGCCGCCACCATCAAAAACCATGATTCGGAACCAGAAACTTTGTTCTGGCACCCTGTCGAGACAGGGAATTGGAGGAGTTTATCACCATCATCATCACCGACGCCTCTCCATCAACCATCCATGTTTCCCCATCCATGAGTGAGTAATCCCTTGCTGTAGGCTATGGAGATGGTAGGGATTGGATGAGATCTGTCATGTAATTGCATAAGATTGTTAGGGCATGGTGCCTAGTATCTATTGTTAGTGCTTTTTGACATTGTTGCAACTTGTTATGCTTAATGATTGTCACTAGGGCCCGTGTGCCATGATCTCAGATCTGAGCATGTTATTGATTCATGATGATAGAATTGTTTGTGATCTTACCTGCAAGTTGTTTACACATATTATTGTCCGGAATCCGAGGCCTCAAAGTGACAGAAATCGGTATAACCGGAGGGGATGGCTGTGATGTGAGGATCATGTGTGTTCACAGAGTGTTAATGCTTTGCTCCGTTACTCTATTAAAAAGAGTACCATAATTGCCAATAGATTCCCTTGAGGCCCCGCCGCAACGGGCTGGCAGGAAAAAAGATGTTGTGCAACTGCTCATTGCGGGTACGTTATTAAGTGATTATGCTAGGATCATATGTAGTAGTATCTAGATTGCTATCATATGTTTAGAATTCGCCCTACCTCAAATTTTTTCTGTCCTTCGCCACTGCGAGTACGTATGACTATATATGGAACACACGCCTATGATTATTTAGTACTTGGATGCTTTATCTTATTTATCTGCAAATGCCCTAGTTCTTGATATTACATGAATAGTATTGTCCATGCAACGCCTGTCCATCCATCGCTATGCCTACCTCACTCAAATCCTGATGTTTACTACAATTGTTACTATTGCCTTTACTTTACCACTGTTGTTACTTTGCTATTGCTACTATAAAACTGTTGCTACTGATAAACTACTATGAACAAGACTATTTCTAGGTGCAACTGAATTGAAAACTCAGTTGTTAAGGCTTACAAATATTCTTTGGCTCCCCTTGTGTCGAATCAATAAATTGGACTTTACTACCCTCGAAGACTATTGCGATCTCTTATACTTGTGGGTCATCAACGGAGACAACTTATTTGCCGCCCACGTGGGTTGTTTTCTTTTTCCTTTTTCGCTATAATTTTTTAGCTTAATTCTCTCCGGGAATTAGGACTAATAAGAAAGTTACTTTTATAAATCTTAATTACTATAAAAATGTTGCTACTGATAAACTACTATGAGCAAGACTATTTCTAGGTGCAACTGAATTGAAAACTCAGTTGTTAAGGCTTACAAATATTCTTTGGATCCTGTTGTGTCGAATCAATAAATTGGGCTTTACTACCCTCGAAGACTATTGCGATCCCTATACTTGTGGGTCATCAACGGAGACAACTTATTTGCCGCCCACGTTGGTTGTTTTCTTTTTCCTTTTTCGCTATAATTTTTTTAGCTTAATTCTCTCCGGGAATTAGGCCTAATAAGAAAGTTACTTTTATAAATCTTAATTTAAATATTATTTAAAATATATTAATTCACAATTAACATAAAATAAATGTATATTTAAATTCCCATTTGATCTAAAACTCCTTTCTATCTTTTTCTTATTTCTCTTCCCGAACAACTTCGGATCTCCCTAAAACAATTCTGGTTTCTCTCTCTTTCTATCTCTTTTGGGATTCCCTCTTACAGGTAGATCTCCACGCGCCGTAATGCACTTAAGCGTGTGTCCCTACAGTTCGGGAATGTCATAGACATGATCTCTCTCAATGATCATCAGCAAGACCGGGATACCTATGATGACCCCTTGATACGTCGTAAACGTATCTATAATTTTTGATGCTCCATACTTGTTTAGTATCAACTTGGTTATGTTTTGTCTATACTTTGAGGTATTTTTATACATTTTCCGGGACTAACCTATTAACAAGATGTCGTAGTGCCAGTTGCCTGTTTTCTGCTGTTTTTGGTTTTAGAAAAGCTAGTAAGGAAATATTCTCGGAATTGCACGGGACAAAAGCCAAAGTCAATATTTTACCAGAAGGAACATGGAGTCCGAATGGTAGCCGAAGGGGGCGACGAGGTGGCCACACCCTAGGGCCTCGCGGCCTAGGGGGGCGCCGCCACCAGGTGTGGGCCCCTCGTGCGCCCACCGAACTTGCCCTTTATCTTATAGAAGCACCTCGATACAGAAACCCTAAGTACCTGATCAAATATCCACGAAACAGTCTGTAGTCGCCTCCACCATCATCCCTACATCAGGGGGGGTGATACCTCGGAAACGTATCTATAATTTTTGATGTTCCATGCTTGTTTAGTATCTACTTTGCTTTGCTTTGTCCACACTTTGAGGTGTTTTTATATGTTTTCTGGTACTAACATATTAACAAGTTGCCGTAGTGCTAGTTGCCTGTTTTCTGCTGTTTTTGGTTCCAGAAAACCTAGGAAGGAAATATTCTCAGAATTGGACGGGACAAAAGCTAAAGTCAATATTTCACCGAGGCGAACACGGAGTCCAGAGGAGAGACGAAGGGGAGCCACAGTGCGGCCGCACCCCCAGGCACGGGCCCACCCTAGGACGCGTCTGGGCAGGGTGTGGCCCCCTGGCCGCCCTCCTGCCTCACCTCTTCACCTATAAGAAGCCCCCGATGCCTAAACCCTAAGTACTTGATCAATATTCCATGAAACCGTCTGTAGCCACCGCCACCATCGTCCCTAGATCGGGAAGATCATCCTGGAGGCCTTCTTCTTCATCATGCCAGCCTCCAGTATGAAGCGTGAGTAGTTCCACCTTGGACTACGGGTCCATGTAGTAGCTAGATGGTTGTATCTCCTCCTTTGTGCTTTCATGTCTAGATCTTGTGAGCTCCGTTCATGATAAAGGTCTAATCTATTTGTAATCATGCATGTTGTGTTTGTGGGGATCCGATGGATATTGAGATTACTATGTTAGATTGATTAATGGTTTTGTCTTATTGATTCTATCATGTCTATGTTGTTTGTGATCTTGCATGCTCTCCGTTGTTAGTAGCTATCTTGGCCAAGTAGTTACTAGTGACTCCAAGAGGGGGTATTTATGCTCGATAGTGGGTTCATACCTCTATTTAATCTAAGGGAAGTGACAATAATCTCTTCGGTTGTAGATGTGTTGTTGCTACTAGGGAGAAAACAACGGTCTCTTGTTCATGGAACATGTGGACTGTTTACCTTACACACTTTGCTTAAAGCAGTTGTCTGTTGCTTGCAACTTAATACTGGAGGGGGTTCGGATGATAACCTGAAGGTGGACTTATAGTCATAGATGCAGTTGGATGGCGGTCTATGTATCTTGTTGTATTGCCCAATCGAATCTCATAGGATCTTGATGTCTACTATTGCATTGTTATGCCTTGCTCAGTTCCTGTCAATTGCCCTACTATAATTTGTTTACCCTGCATGCCATGTTTGTTTATATAAGGAGAGCACCTCTAGTGAACTATGGACCCCGGTCCAATCTTTACCATTGATACATCTTCCACTGTTACTGTTTACTTGCTGCAAACCACTGTTACCTTCCACACCATACAATTAATCCTTTATTACAGCAAACCGGTGAGATTGACAACCTCACTGTTTGTCGGGGCAAAGTCCTGAGTTTGTGTTGTGCAGGTCTCCAAGTTGCTTGCAACACATTTGAGTCGTTTCCTTCCTCCTACTAGTTCGATAACCTTGGTTTCTTACTGAGGGAAAACTTGCTGCCGTGCTGCATCACACCTTTCTCTTAGGGTTTCCTGACGAAGCGCTTCACGTTAACCCAACGCCATCAGGAGGATCTAAAGCTCTTCCCGACACCCTGCCAGAGGGTAGAGATCATCCCGGAGGCCTTCTTCATCACCATGACAGCCTCCGAAGTGATGAGTGAGTAGTTCACCTTTGGACTATGGTTCCATACAGTAGCTAGATGGTTGTTTCTCCTCCTTTGTGCTATCATGTTTAGATATTGTGAGCTCCATTCATGATCAAGATCATCTATTTGTAATTATACATGTTGTGTTTGCGGGGATCCGATGGATATTGAGATACTATGTCAGATTGAATATTGATTCTATCATGTCTATGTTATTTGTGATCTTGCATGCTCTCCGTTGTTAGTAGCTATCTTGGCCAAGTAGATGCTTGCAACTCCAAGAGGGAGTATTTATGATCGATAGTAGGTTCATGCCTCTAGTAATCTGGGGAAGTGATGGAAATATCTAAGGTTGTATATGTGTTGTTTCTACTAGGGAGAAAACAACAATCTTTTGTTCATGGAGCAATTGTACTATTTACTTTACACATATTGCTTAATGCAATTATCTGTTGCTTGCAACTTAATACTGGAAGGGGTTCGGATGATAACCTGAAGGTGGATTATTAGTCATAGATGCAGTTGGATTACGGTCTATGTATTATGTTGTAATGCTCAATCAAATCTCATAGGAGTCAAGATGTCATGCATTGTTATGCTTTCTCAATCTGTCAATTGCCCTGCTGTAATTTGTTCACCCAACATGCTATCTATCTTAAGGAGAACACCTGTAGTGAATTGTGGACCCCGGTCCAATATTTATCATTGATACATTATCTACTGTTACCGTTTACTTTCTACAAGCAACTACTATCTTCCACACTATACGTTTAATCCTTTGCTTTCAGCAAACCGGTGAGATTGCAACCTTAGTGTACGTTGGGGCAAAGTTTTGAGTTTGTGTTGTGCAAGTTCCAAGTTGTTAGCAACACCTTGTAGTTGTTTCCTTACTCCTATTGGTTCAATAACCTTGGTTTTATAACTAAGGTAAAACTTGCTGATGTGCTCATCATACCTTCCTCTTGGGGTTTCCCAACGAGGCTCTACAGTTAACTAAGCCGCATCACCCCTATGCACTCACAATTCTCCATTATTTTGAACCTGAAACAATATGTGTTATGTTCCTTTTGTCTCTGCGATACTTACACTGTCCAAGATTTGATCATTGACATCTCCATGCCGGGTACGATCTCATTACCAACAATGCTACTTTAAATTCGTACCGATAAGTGAAATCCCGTGATCTAGTCACATGTTGTGCAACATATTTTATATAACCTATCCGAGAGGGACCAGAGTATATTTCATCACACGGATATACAAATCCTGCTCTTGACGCATACGCCTCAACCTGTTTCTCCGGATACCCAACGACACCCTTATAATCACCTTTTCACAGAGTAACGTTAAGTGTCATTAAAGTATCCTCGGGAGACAGTGATTAAATATGGTCTCACAGTATGAGGAATAAGTCACTATGTTTCTGACAACTGCAACTGTGAACTTCGTGATATGATCGTGTTGCAACAATCATCTGCGAAACGGTGTCCACTATGTCATTCTCCAATGAGATAGCTCCATTGTCAATTAGGTGCCGAAGCACCATCATGGTCAGGAAACCTTTGACCATCCGTTGACCAATGAACTCGTTAAATAGAGTCTACCAGGGACTTGGGTTTGTTTATATATCACACATATATTAATGTTTCCTTATTGATATAGTTATAACATGATATAAAACTATAATAAACTAATGGAATATGTTTAATAAGCTCTTTTAGTATTTGCCTCTAGGGCATATTTCCTTCAGCGTGACCACGGAGGAGAGAACCAGGCGACGACATGCCAGGAGGCAGGGAGAAGCCTGGGATGGTATGGAGATCAGAGCAACGAAGTAGGGTCTCGGGGCGCCTGGGCATCATGGCGACGCGCCCAAGAGGTTAAACCGTGGTTTCTTTCATTCTTACTGGGGTGAGTTCGCTGGGTTTGGAGGACGGGCTCCATGGAGCTTGTTTTTAAATTTGGTTCAAATTAATATTTTAAAGTTTTCAAAAAATTCTAAAACAAAATTCTAGATGTTAACAATGACTTACTCTATGGTCTAGCAAAATCTGAGAATGAAATAGTTTGAATCCTGGCCTACACCAAAATGACAAATTTTTACAAATCTGAACAATTTTGAATTTGGCACTGTTCATCGTTCGAAATCTAGAAATTTGTCATTTTTATACAGCCAAAAATACAAAATATTTCGCAATGAATTTTTGCACGCGGATAGAAATAATGATTATCTACATAAAAAAATTTCGAATTTTTCGAAACTTCAAAATGTCAAATTTCAGAAATTTAAAAAAATGTCCTCCATGAAGGACGAGCTCCAAATTGACGCACTCGAGGAGGCTGGCTAGCTAGGGGTGGGGGAGGAAGCCTTATGACTGGAAGTGCACAGATTGTAGCTAGTTTTGAAATAAGAGTATCTACAAAGAGCTATTTGGTTAAGATCTTTATGCCACACGCCACTATTTTAAACTAAACTGTTATACTTATTTAAACTTATATTTACACACTAGCATTATCATTGTTTTATTTAGTTAGATGGCACACATAACAATGTTTATGAATTAGTTATACTATTCTTTATTATTAAGCTTTAATAGTTCACTCAATAGTTTGATTGTTCTAAGTTTAAATTACATGTTGTAATAAAATTTCTCATTTAATTAATTATCCATTATGGAATAAATTATGCACTAATGCATAAGAGTTGCATACGTATGTGTGTCGATGTATATATTTTAATATCACTAAATATCAAGATAGAGATCTTTAAAACATACTCTTGAAGAAATATCCTAACTAGGGGTGATTCTATTTGGGTGATTCTAGTATATATGTTATAATTCTCCTATCAAAAGTTTAAACCATGTTTCAATTTTTTATAAACTGTTATAAAATTATCACAAACCTAAAGATTCTAAAATTTCATAAAATCTCAGGTATCGAAGATAGAATTTAAAGATTATAAAGCCATTATAGAATGAATTTTCAAACAAATATAAAAACTTTCTTAAATTTGAACTTTCAAAAAATAAAATAACATAATGATAGCATATGGGTACATATGAAATCGTACTTTTTAATAAATAAATAATTAAATAAATAAATAAATCATGTGTCTAGATATTTGGTAGAAACATACCGCTGGGAAATTCTCAAAATGAGTTGCCATACAAAAGGCTAAATAATTACGAGTTTTATTTAATTTTTAGATTTTTTGCACAAAAATTTCTACTAATTAGTCAGTTCTTTGAAACTTCTGATATTCACTTCGATAGTCAAAATTTCGAGAAATATTTTCAAGCAAAGAATAAATAAGAAATAGTGAACTCATTTTGTACCTAATATTTTTGCACGAGTGCTAGTATTAAGAAGTAAAAACACAAGTCATCCCTAAATAAGAATACGCTGATCGAGTTAAAAATTAAATACGAATAACTAAAAGTTAATTAAATGAAGCAAGATATACACTAGCATACCACTCTAGCAATGTAATACATGGGTCGAGGCTTGACTACTTGGGGGCCTAGGGCGGCCGCCCCTCTGCCCAATGCTATGGTCCGGCTCTGCGTCTGCGTACGTCCTAGACATGAACTCGTTGGGTATGGAGCGCGCTGATGCACGACGCGTCGATTATTACACCAACTCGGCCATGGCTTTGGGATCCTTCGATGCCCCGGATTTAAGCCGACATGCATGGGCATGGATGAGCTACTCTACCTCCACAGACGCACCTTCTCCCCATGTTGTTGCATTTAACTCGATCGCCCCATCCCGTGGGACTCCATAGTTTTCGTTCGCTAGTGTAGATTGTACTTATTGTCCGCTTCGGTGTAACTGAAACTATACCGCAGAATCGCCCTCCTCGCGAGCCTGGCGCGCATGCGTATGTTGGCTGGCTAATGATATTCAGTGTCGGAACTCGAACGAAATATAAATGACAAGGTGCGCTTAGTGGTACTCCCTTAGTTTATAATTAGATCGTGTTCTAAGTTTAGTCAAAGTCAAACTTTTTAAACTTTGACCAAATATTTAGCAAAACATAAAAGTATCTAAAATATAAAACCTATAGTATTGAAATCGTTGAAATCGTTATAAAGTATATTTTCTTAATATATATATTTGATATCATGAATATTGATATTTTTTCCTATGTTTTTGGTCAAAGTTGACAAAGTTTAACCTTACTAAATCATAGAACGCGATCTTTTAAAAACCGGAGGGAGTACTTAGGAAATTATTAATACTATACGGTAGAGGTAGGTGGAGTTTCAAAAAACTAGCTAATGAGTTGTTTGATGAATAGATGGATTTGGAAGATGTGCGTCTAGCTCTCACTTGAGTGTTCAAATGCAAAATGGAAATCTTTGAGTTAGGGCAAGAGTGTAGACTTCTTGTTAATGCCATGCTGTGGCAATGCTAGACGGCGAGGAACAAGAAGAATGCAGAGTGTGGGTGTTTGAGGAAGTGGGATTAGAGCATCTTCACTCGGATTCCTAGGACGCCATTTTTAGGACGATTTTTTCTTTCAAATGTTGAAAATTGGCTCAGTCATGTTCTCAGGACGCCGATTTCGTCCGGATATGGTCCAACTTTAGTTCGGAAATCTTAGGTCGATCCCAGGGCATCGGGAACGCCCTATGAACGCCGGACGAAGCGAAAGCACGGGTGAGACAACCCCATTTCCCACTAGCACTCGCCTCTCCCATGGCGAAGAGCTTTCGCCATGGCTTCGCCGGCGAAGCTCCACCATGCCGAGCCGAATCCACACCTCTAGATAGGTCCACCGCTGTCGCCGCACCCTTTCCTCTCGGCCTAGGACACCTCTTGCTACCCAACCTTCACCACATCTCAGCTTCGCTCCGAGCTCCCTTCACCTCGCCCGCCAAGTGTTCGGTGTTTTGCCCGTTCGACCGTGGACTCCGACGACGAGGAGATGTTTGCCGTTTTGCTAGAGGAGGAGAACGCTGCTGCCACCGAAGATGCAGAGCATATGCAGATCCTCGCCTCTCTCGCCCGACTATACATGCAGACTGCAACGCCGAAGCGTGAAGGCCCGGAGAAGGGTCGCCGGAAGTGCAAAGCAAGGCAGAGAATGGATGTCTTCTGCATGTTGTATGCTGACTACTTCGCCAACAAGCCGCTGCCCGAAGAGGTTGTGTTTTGGCGCCGTTTCAGGATGAGTCGCAAGCTCTTCCTCGGGATCATCCATGCCATCCGGGAGTTCGACCCCTATTTTGTGTGCAAGAAGGACTGCATCGACATGGTTGGGTTTTCCTCACTGCAGAAGTCCACGGTGGCGATGAGGTTGCTTGTATACTGAGCGTGGGGTGACAATGTAGATGACTATCTCCGTATGGCCGAGTCCACGGCCATCGATTGCTTGTACAAATTCTGCAGGGCAGTGATTGCAGTGTTTGGAAAACAATACTTGAGAACACCCACTGATGAAGACACTGCTCGGATCTTCGCAGTCAATGAAAGTAAAGGATTTCCTAGGATGCTTGGAAGCATAGACTGCTTGCATTGGCAGTGAAAGCACTGTCCATTTGCATGGAAGGAAATGTACAAAGGTCACAAAGGAGGTTGCACTGTGATACTCGAGGAAGTTGCTACACATGATATTTGGATCTGGCACTCCTTCTTTGGCATGGCAGGGCCGAACAACGACATCAACATCCTCAACTCCTCAAATATCTTTGCCAAACTTATTGAGGGTCATGCTTCCCCTGTGGACTTTGAGATCAACCGGCACCACTACAACAAGGGATACTATCTTGCAGATGGCATCTATCCAAGATGGCCAACATTTGTAAAGACTATCTCAATCCCGATACTCCCCAAGCATGCTCAGTATGCTAATGAACAAGAATCTTGCATGAAGAACATGGAGCGGGCATTTGGTATGCTCCAACAGAGGTTTGCAGTTATCCGGTTTCCTGCTATGACCTGGTCAAAAGATCAGATATGGAAAGTGATAAATTGTTGTGTGACCTTGCACAACATGATCATTGAGGATGAGAGGAAGGACCAAATGAGTTTGGTCGAGGAGAACAAGCCATGCTACAAACAGGGACCTCTTGCATAGTCTGATCACCAGGTGCCGCCAACCTAGGATGCCTTCATCACCATGCGTCAGGAGATCCGAGACTCGGTAGTCTATCAATAGCTACAGGATGATCTAGTTGAACATCTATGGATACGCAGGGGCAACACATAGATGCCAAACATGAACTGGCCGAACTAGGACGAAATATGTTGTATTTTTATTGTATGTCGAACTATGTTTAATTTCATGACGAATTGTGATAAATTTCATGCCGAACTATGCCGAACATTGCTCTGTATTCATATTATGCCGAACTATGCCAAACACTGAATTTGGACGGAAAAATGCCGACATGCGAACTCGGCCTGGGACGTGAATGGGAAAGTGGGCGTTTTCAGACGAACGAGTGAAGGTGAAGGGTCCTGCAAACGCGAAGATAGGCGGTGAGGTTTGCACGTGTCATTCGCCTATGGTATTAATTGAACGGATTTGCTAGTTCTCAGGCGCCTGAGAACTTCTTAAGTCTCAGTCGTCTCTTTAACCGTTTGATTTACCTCGTGATTCGTGCTACACATAAGTTGCAACTTGAGTGTAACTGAGAATTGAATGAGTTGCAACTAGGTTGTAACTGAGAACTAGTACAAATCTTATAAGTTGCAAGTAGATTGCAACTGAGAATTTGCACAAATATTAGGATAACATCAGCGACTTAGACATAACTAATTCTCAGGCGCCTGAGATATAGGCACTCCCTTAATTGAATGCCAGGTTCCATGTTACAAAAATACGTCGTCTTAGGTTGAATATGCGAATCAAGGGGACGGGTATATCGTGCGTAAACAAAATTCTATTGGTAAAATCGGGTGGAGGTTTTCATGTAGGGGGAGATAAGGGGTAGAAATATATACTGGAATTAATAAATTATTTTAAATTCTGATGGGTTTCGTATTTCTAGAGGTTTTTTAGAAGATGGAAAGAAAAACTTTCTTACAAATGTCATAAATGATCACAAATTACTATCTCCGTTTCAAAGATTAAAACTTATATTTTTTCCAAAAGTCAAACTACGTAATGTTTGACCAAGTTTTTAGAAAAAATATTGATATTTATATTATAAAATCCATACCATTTGATACATCGTGAAATATATTTTTATATGGTATCTATATAATATCATAGTTCTTGATAGTTTTTTTCTATATTTTTTCTATAGAACAAGAAGCATTGTATTCAACAACCAAAACATAGAAATCAACAGGGACATAAGAATTGTTAACCATGATGAGAACATCATTAATACTCCTCATTAGTTTCTTTTTAGCATTATAATTGAGTGAGACATCCAAATAACAATCTTCCAAATGGTGCAAATCAAGCATTTCATAAATCTTCCTAGGCATAATAGAGATACTAGAACCAAGATCACATGAAGCTTTCAGAGCAAAGTCATTAACTTGCACATTAATAATGGGTTCCGAACTATCTTCTACTTTCCTAGGAATAGAAGATTTGTGTTTTAGCTTCTCTTCCTTAATCTTAACAAGAGCATATATAATGTGTTTGGTGAAAGCAACATGCATATCACTAGCATCAGGACTTCTAGCAAGCTTTTGCAAGAATAGAATCACTTCAGAAATATTACAACCATCTATATCAAAATAAAACTTAGCATCATTAGTAGTAGACTCATTAGGCTTAGGCATTGTGGGAGTAGGAATAAGGACTTCTTGTGGTTTAGTGGTCTCCATTCTAGTGATGGTGCACATACTATTGTTTCTATCAATTCCAGCTTCCCTTTCCCACTTAGCATGAAGTTGAGCTAACAGTCTAACATTTTCATCAATAGTAACTTGTATGGCATGAGCAGTAGCAAAGGTATTTTCCATGGTTTCAGGTTTAGCAGCCATTTTATTAATCAAGGAGGACTGTGCTTCAGACAAAGACGATATATTCTTCTCAGCACTCAAATTTTTTGACTGTAAACTAGGAATTTCTCTATTCAGATTCTCAAGCTGATGACTAATATTTTTAAAAATGATAGACTGTTCCTCCATAGTTTTAGTGAAAATCTTGTTTTGCTCATATTGCAATTGCATAAAGTTTTTACTGGATCTCTCAACTTCTAGAATCCTCTCTTCACTAGGCATTCCAGATCTATCCTGATAAGCATTGCCACTAGGAGGATAAGGCCTATAATTACCATAAGTATTGTTGCCAAAATTGTTGTTTCTAATGAAGTTCACATCAACTTCCTCTCCTTGAGCAACCAAACAGGCTAAGGGAACACTATTAGGATCTAGAGGAGCTTTCCCATTAACAAGCATAGCCATAATAACATCAATCTTATCACTCAAAGAGGAGGTTTCTTCAACAGAATTTACCTTCTTACCATGTGGAGCTCTCTCAGTATGCCATTCAGAGTAATTAACCATCATATTGTCAAGGAGCTTTGTTGCAGCATCCAAAATGAGGCCCATAAAAGTACCTCCAGCAGCTGAATCCAACAGGTTTTTTGAAGAGAAGTTCAAACCTGCATAAAAAGTCTGGATAATCATCCAAGCAATGAGTCCATGAGTGGGACAATTCTTAACGAAAGACTTCATTCTTTCCCAAGCTTGAGCAACATGTTCATTATCAAGTTGTTTAAATTTAATAATATCACTTCTCATAGATATAATCTTAGCAGGAGGATAGTACTTTCCAATAAAAGCATCTTTGCACTTAGTCCAAGAATTAATACTATTTTTAGGCAAGGATAGCAACCATTCTTTAGCTTTCCCTCTCAAGGAGAAAGGAAATAGCTTAAGCTTAACAATATCTCCATCTACATCCTTATAATTTTGCATCTCACAAAGTTCAACAAAATTATTGAGATGGACAACAGCATCATCAGAACTAGCACCAGAAAATTGCTCTCTCATCACAAGATTCAACAAAGCAGGCTTAATTTCATAAAAGGTAGCACCAGGAGCAGCTGGAGCAACATGAGTGCTAAGGAAATCATTGTTGTTTGTGCTAGTGAAGTCACACAACTTGGTGTTCTCAGCGGAGTTCATTTTGGCAAAGGTGGGCAAGCCAAAAACAGTAGCAGCAGCTAGAGCAGGAACTATTTTTTTTGTGTTTTTGAATAAAGAAAGCAAACCAAACTAGATTAATTTTTTTGGAGTTTTTTGAAAAGAGGCAAAGAAAACCAAGCAAAATAAACTAAGCAAACTAAAAACAAAGTAAAGAGAAAGGAAGGGGAGGAATCCCCTTGTGAAGACGTCCTTAGCCTCCCCGACAACGGCACCAGAAAAAGTTTTGATGAGTGCAGCAACACTTCGTTGGGAGACCCCAAGCGGAAGGTATGATGCAGTTCAGCAGGCAAGTTTCCCTCAGTAAAAAACCAAGGTTATCGAACCAGTAGGAGGAAGGAAACGCCCCAAAGGTGCTGCAAGCAACATGGAGACCTGCACAACACAAACTCAAGACTTTGCCCCAACTAACAGTGGGGTTGTCAATCTCACCGGTGGTTGTAAAAAAGGATTAAATGTATGGTGTGGAAGGTAATGGTTTGTAGCAAGTAAACAAGTAACAATGGAAGATGTATCAATGGTAAAGATTGGACTGGGATCCATAATTCACTAGAGGTGTTCTCCATAGATAAACAACATGGCATGAAGGGTAAACAAATTACAGCAGGGCAATTGATAGGAACTGAGAAAGGCATAACAATGAAATAACAGACAAAAAGATCCTATGCGATTCGATTGGGCAATACAACAATATACATAGACCGCCATCCAACTGCATCTATGACTAGAAGTCCACCTTCAGGTTATCATCCGAACCCCCTCCAGTATTAAGTTGAAAGCAACAGACAACTGCTTTAAGCAAAGTGTGTAAGGTAAACAATCCACTCTTTCCATGAACAAGAGACCGTTGTTTTATCCCTAGTAGCAAAAACACATCTACAACCGAAGAGATTTTTGTCACTTCCCTTGGAAACTAGAGGCATGAGCCCACTATCGAGCATAAATACTTCTTCTTGGAGTCACTAGCAACTACTTGGCCAAGATAGCTACTAACAACGGAGAGCATGCAAGATCACAAACAACACAGACATGATAGAATAATAAACACAAAACCATTAATCAATCTGACATAGTAATCTCAATATCCATCGGATCCCCTCAAACACAACATGCATGATTACAAATAGATTAGACCTTGATCATGAATAGAGCTCACAAGATCTATACATGAAAGAACAAGGAGGAGATACAACCATCTAGCTACTACATGGACCCATAGTCCAAGGTGGAACTACTCACGTATCATACTGGAGAAGAAGGCCTCCGAGATGATCTCCCCTCCGGCAGGGTGCCGAGAAGAACTTCAGACCCCCCGATCTAGGGACGACGGTGGTGGCGGATACAGAAGGTTTCGTGGATTTTTGATCGGGTGCCTAGGGTTTCTGCATCGGGGGATTCTTATAGGCGAAGAGGCGAGGCTGGGATGCGGCCAGGGGGTCCACACCCTACCTAAGCATGGGGTGGGCCCACCCGCGCCTAGTGGGGGTGCGGCCGCACTGGTCCACTTCTCCGTCTCTCCTCTGGACTTCATGACACCCACAGTAAAATATTGACTTTGGTTTTTGTCCCATCCAATTCTGAGAATATTGATTTTCCGTCTTTATGGAACCAAAAATAGAAGAAAACAGGCAACTGGCACTGTGGCAACTTGTTAATAGGTTAGTTCTAGAAAATATATAAAAACACCTCAAAGTGTAGACAAAGCAAAGCAAAGTAGATACTAAACAACCATGGAGCATAAAAAATTATAGATATGTTTCCGACGTATCATAAAGCAAAGAAACAAAGTGCAAGAAATAAAGACAACGAACAACTGCAGCAAGTGGCCCAATCCTTTCTTAGCAAAGGACAAGCCAGTGGAAATACTTATAAGTACCAAACGTTCTCGAGGACACGTGGGAATTCTGTCAAGTGCTTTCGCTTCATAAAGCTGAGTACCCTTCTTTGGTGTTGTAAGTGTTGTGTGGATGAACCTTTGCTAATGTACCGACCTTACTTGGACTAATACATAATTGTGATTAAACCCCCTGTAAGCATCCGCAACTATAGGAAAGTAATTAAGATATACACCTAACCACAGCCTTAAACTCTGAGATCCTATGCTCCCTTGTGCAATGGTTTCCTGACGGGGGTTCAGGTTTCTGTCACTCCGGCAACCCCACAATTAGTAGCTAAATACACAATGCATTCCCCTAGGCCCATAAATGGTGAAGTATCATGTACTAGATGTTCACATGACACCACTAGAAGAATAGCACCACAACTTAAATACTAAACCATTGAATAATATCTCAACACAAATCCACTACTAACAACATGACTTCTCCCATGTTCTCAAGAACTAAACGAACTACTCACAAGACATCATATGGATCAAGATCAAAGATGATATGGTAATGGATAACAATCTGAACATAAACAATAATCCAATGGTTCCACTCACAAGCATCAACTACAATAGTAGTCAACACCGGGAAAGTTTCCCCTATGAACTATGCAAGTATTCAACACGATTATTGTCACATCCCAAGATTTTCCAAATCTTGTAATGTGAAAAATAAAAGAATAAAATAAAACTTTGTTGATTTTTAGGGTGAGAAGAAACTTTTGAATCCAATTTGAAACTTTCAAAACCTATTTGGATCAAATAAAATCCTAAAGGGATTTAAAAAGATAAATAAACAATAAATTTAAAAATATTTAAAATTACTATTTTGGATCTTTTAATAAAAAGATTTGGTTTTCAAATGAAAGGGTAGAAATATAGATAAAGATTATTTTATAGAGCCAAATTAAACCTTGGCCAATATTTTGAAATAAAATGTTTTGTTTGGATTAAAAGAGTAAAAGTTTATTTAAACAAAATAATGAGGATTTATTAATATCCAATTTTATTAAAAATAAAGGCTTTTCCCATTTTAAATAAACACTAAAACTTATTAAATTATTTTAAATAAGTTTTCCAAGTATTTTATATTCTCAATTAAAAACCTACAGAAGTGTTTTGGTTTTATTTTAGATTTCAAAATAAAGATTTTAATAAAACAAATCCTATTTGGATTATTAACTAAGGTCCATTTATTTAATTATTAATGGGTCCTAAAAAGAATAAAATTATTTTATTTTGGGACTTTGGTTTATGTTGTTAAACAGAACCAAAACCCATTACAAGGTTTGGTGAAAGTTTGAATTGTTTTGAATGTTTGATTTGTTGTTTGAGTTTCAAAACAGAAAATAGAAATAGAAAAAGAAAAAGCAATTGGAAAAAAATGGAACCAGACAGCAGCCCAACTGGTCCAGCCCAACAAGCCCAGTACCAGCCCAGCTACTCCCCCCACGCGCGAAGCGTTTTCCCACCGAAAGACCCACCCGCAGAGCCAATGACTGGTGGACCCTCATTCCCTCTCTCCCTCACACTGACAAAGGACCCCACCGCCAGCTCACCGTCTTCAAACCCGCGACCTGTTCTTCCCCCAGACGCCGCTGCCGTTCCGCCGTTTAATTCTTCGCTTGATTACACCTTAATGTTGCGTTAATCCCTCGCCGTGACCACGCACATTTAAACGCTAGTGTCTCCCCTCCATTTCCCCTCTGTCTCCTCCCCCAAGTGCGCCCCCAGGCTGTCGAATTTCGCTCAACACCGCCACTGTCCGACGACGCTCCGGCGAAGATTCCGTCAGCCCCACGCCACCCCTTGCCTCCTCGAGCATGCAACTATGATCCCCATCTCCTGGCGGACCTTTCCGCATCACCAGCTCGCTCGCGCGCGCCCCTGAGCCTCGACAGCGACGACTCCAAGCGCCGCCACCGTCTGGTTTAACTCCGGCGAGTGCCCCAGGTAGTTTCCGTCCGCCCTTTCCCCTCTCGTTCACGCACGCAAGTTCTACTCTCCCTCGCGCGTATAACAGGCCCCTTGTCTCGTCCTCCTGTGCCCTGTAGCCCCGCCCCCAACGTCGACCAGAGCGTGCCTGACGTCGAACGAACTCCGTTGAGCAATCCAGGGCAACCACGAGCGCCCCTCGACCCAAGAAGACTATGTTGAGCATCAGCAAGCGTCGACGATTCTGGTGAGCCACCCCACTCCTTCTCTAGCTTCTTGTATCGCTGGCAACCTCGCTGCCAGAGCGCCGCCGCCGCACAGTCACCGCCAGCGCCGCCACTAGTTGGCAAGTGTGCTGCGCGCCGTAGGATCTTGATCCGACGCGTGAGAATAGATTTAACCCGAAGGGGTATGTATCCACCTGAGCCGCACGATTGCACTTTAATCCAACGCGGCAGAGCAGTCGATCCAACCGAAACGGTATGGATGAATCAGAAACAGCCACGTGGCTCAGACTTTGATTTAAAACAGATTTGAATCTATTAGAATTGTGATTTTGTAAATTGCATAACTTTCAAACCACACGTCCAAATTTTGCAAACTTTATATCAATGGAATCAGTGGAACAAGCCCTAGCCAACCATTCCATTTTTTTAGTAAAAAGTTTCTGTTAAAATGTTTGTTTTTGCAGAAACTTATGTATGCTTGTTTAGATTGTAAAAAAATTGTTCAAAAATGATTTTGGGGTTAAAATCTTTTGCAAATGGAGTGTTTTGAACCTACTGACCATAGGAAACACTTTGTGGTTTCAAAAAATATATTTGGTGAAGGAAAAGAATGATTCTTTGATTTAAAACCATTTCTAGTCAAATAAAAATATAGTTTATTTATTAAAAATGGTTTTGGAAGAAAACTTTTGGGAAATGTTTTGTTTCAAACTCTCTGACCCCAAACACCAAGTTTTATGGTTTGAAAACATATTTTGTAAATCCTATAGATTAATGCCTTAGTAAAAACATTTTTACACCACATAAAATGATACCTTGTTTTAAAAATGGTTTATAAAGTGAAATCTTTTGCAAATGACTTTGCCACTTTCTAAAAAGACCATTAGGTGTTTCCAAATGTTTATGACCCATTAGGAACCACTTTTCCAAATAAAACAATCCTTGGCATGCTTGCATGCATTATCTTGGTTCTATGATTTTATGTGATGTTTTGCTTGATTGGTAGATTGAGTTTGTGCCTTGCTTGATTGAATTGTAGTGACTTGAAGAGTGTGATTGTTGCAAGGACAAGGAGTGAACTTATACCCTCTACCAAAAAGGCAAGTGATGCTTCATACTTTTGTCCCATTACTTTCACTATGCATTAGTGATTTTTCTAAGTAAAACTTGCATGGAATTTTGCTAAGTATAAACCTTGCTATAGGAAAACCTTAGTAGAAATTTTCCTAAGTTAAGATTCCTACTACTATCAAGCTTAGCTTAGCTAATAGAAAACAAGGGTGGAATATATATCCATACTATGGAAAAAATTCTAAGTCTGAGGACTTGTGTTTTTGTTTAATAAAACAACTAAGTTAATGAATCACCTGGGTGGAATGGTAATTGCTTGGTGGTTTTTGGTTGAGTGGTTCACAAGGCCCATGTTTATGGTTGACCTTGTGTATCTCACTTGTGGATGGCCACCCAGGAACAAAGAGATTTGAGATGTCAAATGTTGAGAAGCTTCAAGTGCAGCCACTTGGCATTATGGGCTCTGCCTGGATCATATAGGTTGCAAGAACTTAGCCATATGGAAAGTTGGTGGTAGAGTTTGATAGGTTGGAACGCGTCCATTTTGGTCTAAGGGAAGGCTTCTGAAAGATCTTTTCTTGGTGAAACCAAGTCTTGTGGGGAAAGTGCACCACCTCTGCAGAGTGTAAAATCTAAGTACTTAGCCATGTCCCTGGTAAAGGACAATTTGAGCATCAAGACATGGAAGCAATCAAGAATCTCATCATTCAAATTTCTAAGTTAAAAACTTGTGGTTGAACAAGGGTTAAAGAATCTTCAATCTTTGATTGGGAGATGCCTTGGAAAAGATTTTGTCAAAACAAAAACTTAGTGTTTCCAAATGATAAGGAAAAATCTATTTTGAGCAATGCAAGCCTCAACTCCACTTAGCCCAATGCATATAGATGGTAGTCTCCACTATACTACCATAGTATCACTTGCCAATACAATTCAAATGTATTGACCCTTGTGGCTGTAACTGGTTATGTTGCAGGTTTGTTTGATTTAGTGAAGTGTGTGTTGATTAGGATTACAAAGTCTACAACCAACATGTCTGCCTGTGGCACTTTGAAGATGAAGGACCCCATGCTTATAGATATTCCGCTGCAATGTAATGTAATAGCCAAATGAGCTATGTAAGATGTAATAAAATTATGTTATTCCTGGTTATAAAGTTATAATATGACCTTTGTTTCTTGATATTAAATCTTAACTGTGGATGCTAGCTATTGATCCAGGGACTAGCATTGTAAACACAGGGGACTCTACCTTATTTAAAGGTTGGGACCCTTACAATTATTACAGCGAGACAGAGTGGTGATGATGGTGCTGGTGGATATGATGGTGTGGATGATGATGATCCCGATGAAGTCTATCTTGATGACGGTGTTGATGGCGACAATCTCCCCTCTCCGGGAAGGAATTTCCTCGATAGAAATCTGTCTGCCGGAGAGCTCTTTCTCTCTCGGTGTTTTCCGCCCCGCAGAGGTGGCGAAATCTTTCTGCCGTTGCTCTCCGTGTCTTAGGGTTTCTTGGAGAAGATATAGGCGAGAGGGTAGAGTTGGAGGCCAGCCAGGTGGGCCACACCTCCTCCAAGCGCGGCCCAAGGGGGCCCGCGCCTAAGGTGTGTGGGCCCCCTGTGGCCCATCTCCACCTCCCATTTTGGCTTCCTTCGTCTTCTAGGAAAATATTATTTTCCAATATATTTTTGGTATTTTTCTGATCTTCGCGAAATTGCATCAAAACACCTCCTTTTCCATCAGAATCCTGAATCCGGCAGTTCATCCTCCAAGGATCATCCAACATGCAAAAACAGATGAAAAGACATAAGTATCACCTCTTAATATGAAATATATCAATGAATGGGGGCAAATTATAATATAGAATGGTGATGCAAATTGTACGTATCAGACAACCTTGGATATTTATGACAAATTCAACTACAATTCATTAATATAGACCAAGGCAATGTTTTCTAAACTTAACTCTTTGGAAAGCTCGATAAGTAAATAAGTGTGGGTATATTCTCTTGTGTCCAAATAGAATATTTGGATCTAAAGATCTAGTGAAAGAGAATTATTATTTTTGTATGTTGGCCACCTCAATCTTATAAGTAGTATCTAATTTAAAACTATCCTTAATACATGCTACGTAGACAAGTAGACCTTACTTCTATTTTATAAAAAATCCTTAAACTCCATAGAATACAATTCCTAGAAAAAGAATAATAAACCCTAAAATGAACCATCCCTACCAAGGATATGTTTTGATTAAAATTATAGAAATATATGTTATCCATGAAGGATCCATATAAATACCTTAATTGTTTTCTCCAAAATATATGTTAATTGTTTTCTATTACTGAAATGCCCATTCTTATATGTATGACTCCAAAATAAATTCAAATCCTAAACATAAATTTCAAATCAGATTTAATAATACAAATCTCGAAAAAAGAAACAGATAAAGAAAAAAGGAAAATAACCAGAAACTGACCTGAGGCCCATTTCCTCTATCTCTCTATCTGCCACTCACGCGCAGTACTCAGCAAACTACCTTGGACCAGTAACAGCCCAGTCCGGGAAACAAGTCGTCCTCTCACTTCCAGATGGGGCCGCTTGTGGGAAGGTACCCCGGATTCCTTTCCAGAAAATCCAAGGGGTGTTCTACAAGATTGCCGTTGATGGCTGTGAAATATAGCCATCCACGTCCACATTTAAACTAGATATTATTCATATTTATGATGAAATATCTCTCTAAATCTTGCCACTAATGCCTAATGATCAAAGGGGTATGCAATCCTATCTTTCTATTTTTCCCTGTGCAAATAATGACGTTTGATGATGGGAATCATAACATTAAAGTCAAAGATACGAGATTTCCAACAAGTTAAACAAACCAGGAGCCGTGAAGTGGAGGCAGAAGATTTAACGACCAACTATACGACAGGAATAAAATTCCGGCTGTATAGTTGCCACCAACACCGCTAGGTCAAACGGAACAACTTTAGTGAAGGGACCCCTATATAAAGAGGCCCCGGGCGACGAGAAAAGGGTCTCTCGGCTCTCTCTTCCACCCCTGCCATCAGAAACCACAACACCGGAGGGATATATCTAGATCTAATCTCCAAATCCTTCTCCACCACCATAGCCATATTCCACCACTTGTAATAGTAGATCTCATCTCCAATTAGTGACATTGTAAGACTATTACTATCAATCTCATGATTTAAATTTACAATGTTTATGATTGTTGATTTCATCTCTATGTGTGAGTAATTCTCCTTGAGATAAGGGCTTCAGCCTAGCCATGTAGCTTTGTGCATGTTATTTATCATAGATGGGATCATGTATTAGTTTATATGACATGATGATTATTGTACCCTTTCTTGCCTCAATCTAAGGACTTGTCAGGTATCCAAGACACCAAGGATTGATCCAGGTATAGGGAGTGTGAGTAATGACTAATCTACAGGATGGGAACCCCCAGTGACATAAGGGGTAGTACGACTGTATGTGAGGGATTTACTTGGGATTAATGGTGACATTACTATGCATATGATTAGTTCTCTTTCTTATATGGATGAGACTAGTAGGTTATTTCTATAAGCGGTTGGCAATAGAAATTATGGATGCACTGACCACATATAATTATCTTGCTCTAACAATTACATGCATACGTTATCATTATCTTTTATTCCCATCGGATGTTTTGCATAGCAACAAGTGAAACCGAAAGCCCCAGGCCCTCTCTCTCTGTCATCAACAACAAGAAAAGATCACAAACTCTTGGTCCGGTAAAACACAAAAAGAATTCCAAAACTCCGGAAGGTCCGTTTAAGTAACTTCACTACACTTTCTGCTTCCCGAGGATTCAATAACCTAGGTCTACTAGGAAAAAAGAGCTATACTACATTCATAATCCGGATCGAAGGTATCAGCCGTCATCTTCATCCTCCAGCTGGAAGCAGCTGCGTGCCTCCACCGCCATTGTTGGCCCTGCGTTGCGATTCATGCCGATGCTGTCATTTGCGAGAGAGGATAAGAACCATATGTCGTGCTCAACTTCTTCTTCGCTCTCTCACTCCCACGCAATCCCTCTCTCTTCCGTGTTAAGGAATTGTAACCATAGTTCGTAGATCTCCGGTGAGTTGCCAGTAGACTTTGCCCCGAAGTCCATGGAGTAGCCTGGGAGAAGCATCTTGTCGTCTTCAACCAGCTATTAGTAGAAATAGGTCAAGGAGATCTCGGGTTGGTGCGAATTTCATCGTTCCCTATTCATCAGAGTTCTTCAGAATTCTTGTACGGGCGCTTGGCTCCAACCGCACATGTCTTCACCACCGCCTCCACTGCAACCAGGGTAAGCCACTGGTGCTCAAACACCTTTCCTCCATCTTCCTTTTCCCGTCTGTCGTTCCCGCCATGAGCACACGACACCGCCGCTGTTGTCTGCCGTTGTTGACCATCTTTCGGTAACCATTATCTAGCGGTGCATCCACCACTTTGTTCGCCTCTTCGCTCTCTTTCCAACAAGCCCTATCACCAGCCCATGCGTGCTCACAATCATCGACGCCGATTGATACGTCCAATTTGCATAACCATTCTCTATCATAATTTGCCTCTATTCATTGATATATTTCATATTAAGATGTGATACTTATGTCTTTTCATCTATTTTTGCATGTTGTATGAGGATGAACTGTCGGAGTCAGGATTCTGATGGAAAAAGAGGTGTTTTGATGCAATTTTGTGAAGATCAGAAAAATACCAGAAAAATATTGGAAAATAATATTTTCCCAGAAGACGAAGGAAGCCAGAAGGGGAGGCAGAGATAGGCCACAGGGGGCCCACACCCACCCCAGGCGCAGGCCCCCTGCCCCGCGCCTAGAGGAGGTGTGGCCCACCTGGCCGACCTCCGACTCCGCCCTCTCGCCTATATATTCTCCTTGAAACCCTAAGACACGGGGAGAGACCACAGAAAGATTTCGCCACCTCTGCGGGGCGAAAAATACTGAGAGAGAAAGAGCTCTTTGGCAGATAGATTTCTGCCAGGGAAATTCCTTCCCGGAGAGGGGAGATCATTGCCGTCAATACCGTCATCAAGCTAGACTTCATTAGGATCATCATCATCATCCACACCATCATCTCCACCAGCACCATCATCACCACTCCATCCCACTGTAAAAATTGTGTTGGATCTTGCATTAGTTCTTAGGGGAAACTTTCCTGGTGTTAATTACTATTGTAGTTGATGCTTGTGAGTGGAACCATTGGATTATTGTTTATGTTCAGATTGTTATCCATTACCATATCATCTTTGATCTTGATCCATATGATGTCTTGTGAGTAGTTCGTTTAGTTCTTGAGGACATGGGAGAAGTCATTTTGTTAGTAGTGGATTTGTGTTGAGATATTATTCAATGGTTTAGTATTTAAGTTGTGGTGCTATTCTTCTAGTGGTGTCATGTGAACATATAGTACATGATACTTCACCATTTATGGGCCTAGGTAAATGCATAGTGTATTTGGCTACTAATTGTGGGGTTGCCGGAGTGACAGAAACCTGAACCCCCGTTAGGACACCATTGCACAAGGGAGCGTAGGATCTCAGAGTTTAAGGCCGTGGTTAGGTTTATATCTTAGTTACTTTCATGTAGTTGTGGATGCTTGCAGGGGGTTTAATCACAAGTATGTATTAGTCCAAGTAAGGTCAGTACATTAGCACAAGTTCACCCACACAACACTTACAACACCAAAGATGGGTACTTAGCTATTTGAAGCGAAAGCACTTGACAGAATTCCCATGTGTCCTCGAGAACGTTTGGTCCTTATAATTATTTCCACCGGCTTGTCCTTTGCTAAGAAAGGATTGGGCCACTTGCTGCAGTTGTTCATTGTCTTTATTACTTGCACTTTGTTTTGTTGCTTTATCAGAAAACCCCTAAAAATCCGTTTGCTAAGTATTTACAGAGATTTCCTGCTCCATACCACTAGTCAACACCCTCTGCTCCTTGTTGGGATCGACACTCCTATTTATCAAAAGTACTACGATACACCCCTATACTTGTGGGTCATCAAGATTATTTTGTGGCGCCGTTGCTGGGGAGTGAAGCGCTATTGAAGATTGGAACTGGTAAAGGAAACTTCTACTGTGAGTATTGTTTTTTATTTATGTTTGTTACTTTGTTTCCAATATGGATAACCCACTTGGTTTGTTGTTTGGGAAAACTACTACCACTATTAGGGTAGTAGATGAATCACCACCTGTTGAGATAGATATTTTTAAGATACCTACAAGTATTGTTGATCGAGTTATGGATAATTATTATTTAGGGGATGGAACTGTCCATCCTGGTGATCACTTGCTTTTTATCCATGAATTATGCGGGTTGTTTAAGTGTGCAGGTATCACAACTGAACAGGTGAAGAAGAGTTACTCTCTATATCCTTGAAAGGGAGAGCTGAAGAATGGTATAAGCTGCTGAAGAATGGACAATCCACGGAATGGGAGGAAATAGTGCCTCTCTTTTATTCTAAATTCTATCCTCCGAGTGAAATTCATAAGGATAGGAATCTGATATATAACTTTTGGCCTCATGATGGAGAGATTACAGCTCAAGCTTGGGGAGACTAAAGTTACTAATGCTTAAATGTCCTATTCATGAACTCCCTAACAATATTATTATCAATAACTTTTATGCTAGGCTTTCTCTTCATGATAAAGATTTACTAGATGCTTCTTATGCTGGATCATTCACACGTATGAAGGAAGAAGCGAAATGGGATCTCCTAGACCATATTCAAGAAAACACTGAAGCTTGGGAGAATGATAAAGGAAGAAAGTCAGGTATAATTATGATTATGAATGCATAAAATCTTTTATGGGAACTGATGACTTCCGTGATATTAGTAATGAGTTTGGTCTTGACTCCCAAAGTATTGCCAATTGCTTTAAAAGCCTTTGCCTCTTACATATAAATTCCTAAAAAGAAGTGGAATAAGTACCATGCACCTTATAAAGATGTTGTTAGTCATGTTCCTGTTTGAAGCACTGAAGTTTGTACTACTAATCATATTGTACATGAACCTTATGTTGATAAAATACCTTTCCTAGCTAAGGTAAAGGATTATTCTATGATGATTAGTGCAAATAACAAAGTTACAAAGAAAATTGTGGAACCTTATGAGTAAATTAATATTGAGCATGTGGTAGCTATTGTGAAAGACCCTGTCACTAGAAATATAGAGGATGAGCACATTGTCTTCTGTGAAGACGCTTCTAATATTATCTCTCATTCTAGTAAATCTAGAAAATCTAGTGTCCCTGTGCTTTCTGTTAGAATTGGTGATCATTGCTATTATGGTTTATGTGATATTGGTGCTAGTTCTAGTGCTATTCCTTATGACCTTTATAGGGAAATTATGCATGAGATTGGTCCTTGTGAGCTTGAGGACATTGATGTGGTTATTCACCTTGCTAATAAAGAAACCATTTGCCCTATTGGTATTGTAAGAGATGTGGAGGTTCTTTGCGGTAAGATTAAGTATCCCGCTGATTTTCTAGTGCTTAATTCAGCAGCTAGCAAAACTTGTCCTATCATTTTTGGTAGACCTTTCTTGAACACTTGTGGAGATATTATAGATTGTAAGAAGGAGAAAGTTTTAACTAAGTTTTATGGAGATTCTTATGAGTTTAACTTTTCCAAATTTTCTAAAGCTCCTTGTGAAAATTGCTTGCCTGATAAAGATTTCAGGATGGAACAACTTGCTTCTATTGATCCGGTTTATGACTTTGGACCTCTTTTTGGTATTGTAAGTATGCTCATTCTGATTATACAGTTGTTTCCTATGACAATTATATTGTCAGCTTTATTCAAGGTGCTACTGAAAGTTATTATGAGAGAGGGAAACATGGTTTTATGCATCTCAATAATGTTAAGTTTCCCCGTTTTATGTTGAAAGCTTTGAATTTGCATTTGTTTTGTCTTCCTATGCTAGTGGATTTTTGTTTCAACAGTTTGTTTTCTCATGATACCCCCATGCATAGGAAGTGGGTTAGACTCAAATGTGTTGGTTATTTGATTCTTGATGCTCTCTTTCACTCCAAATATATAACTCCTTTATGAGCATCTTTGAAACTTTTAAGCCTAACTTAAAGGCATTAAAGAAAAGTACTTCTTGGGAGATAACCCAATAGTTTGGTCGAGTCTTGGAAGTTATTACCTCGGTAATAACCGCTCCTTATCCTTTTTGTTTTGGTTTTTGTGTCAAGTTCAACTACTTTGAGAAGTAGAGGAGTTGTGAAAAGTGGCTGTCCTAGGATAGATTTTTGTGCTGCATTGTAAAAATTCATGAGGGATCTCAGTACTTCGGATGGAGCTGTATTTTTTTGTGCTCGTCCTCCAAGTTGTTACCCAACTTTCATTAGTTTTGCACTTTTTGATTTGAGCAACAGAAGGTTTATTAAAAAATCAATCTTTACCTGCTGGTCTGTTTTGAAAGATTTCTGTCATCATTTGCATTTGCCTCTTTTATCGATTCCATTCCAGATTCTTTTGAGTTTTTGGAAAGGAGTTGCTACAGTAGCTTTTGTTTTGAGAGTTTTCAGTTGAAGTGTGAACCTAAAGGTTTATTGTTTTTGCTTACACTAATGTTGCCATTGAGGTTTGTGTAATGCCTTCTGAGAAAAGGAAATTCCAGAAGGAGAAAAGGAATCTGCAGAGTTCGTCTTTGAATAGGTAAAAGTGGTGAAAACAAAACGTTCATGAAAGCCTAATCTTTTTATATTTTTGATGTTTTTATTACATACGGAAGGTTACGAAACGAAACGGAGGAGGAAACAAGACCGGGGTGGCCAGACCCACCCCAGGCGCGGGCCCTAGCTGGCCGCGCCTGGAGGGGGTGTGAGCCCCCCGAGCTCCATCTCCGCCTCGGTTTTGCACCAGTACCTTCCTTATGCATTGAAACTTTGTAATATATAACACCCCGGATCCCCCGAGGTTCGTGTATCATGTTCTTGTCGTGTTTTCGTTTCGATTTGTTTCTGTTAGGAAATCTTCTCAAGTTTAGAGCACCATGGTCTCCGCCAATGACAAAGGCAATAAGCCCGAGGAAGATGATCCTCATAGTCCCAAGGTGGAGGAGATTTTGGTAGGGGATGAAGAAGACATGGAGGAGGACAAGCATCCGGACACCCACGCTACCGTCGCAAGTATTGGAGTGGTGAAACCTATCAAGGTTAAGAGGACAGCACGAATGTCTACAGGAGGGAAACCTCCACGTCTTGTCTTTGTTCCACGGTCATCTCCTCCACGTACCAAGAATCCCTTCCATACTCTTATACATGAGCAACAATACCAACATGTGCCCAAAGGGGACTTGCCCTCGGTTTGGGATCTGCCTCACCCTAACCATGCAGGGAAGGAACACACTAAGAAGGAAGAGTGGGGAAAGAATAGCAAGGATTGGGACCCTCGGTCCGATATGATCTTGAACCACATTGAGCAAAATTCGGAGTTGATTTGTACTCTGACCTTTGAGATTGAAGATTTTAGGAAACTGATTGAGGAGCTTATCAAGAGAACACCACCACCACCGAAGGAGTAATTCGTCATTAGGTTTGGCATCCCCTTGGCTTGTTCCAAGCTTGGGGTAGTGCCACGGTATGACATTTTTTTTATCTTTTACCTTTTTAATGGATTCATATCTTTGGTAGAGAAGTTATCTTATAGGTTGGTTTGCATGTGTAAGTATCTCTCCTTTAGTATCTATGTATCCCTTGGTGTGAGTGCCTTTATTGAATATTAATGAGAAGTTTCATCTTTTACTTTTTGCACTTCTTATTTTAGTTTGCAATCTCTATTATATGATTGATTTTGTTGATCAGTATTGGCATCACTTTGGGAGTATCAAGTAGATCTAAATTGGTTTTGGCAAATCGAGCTCTAGTCAGTAGCAACACTTTTTGAGGTTTGAAAGGAAAAGAGAAAAGGCTTACATGTATTTTGTATCATTTATTTTCTTTCTTGATTGGCTCATAAGCTTAGTATTCTTTATTTAAGATCTTTTGTGTCTTCAAGGAAGATTGCATGTTTGGCTTTATCACTAGTAGGTTTGCCTGTTTCTTTCAACTCTTTTGCTTGCTGCCCAGCCTTGCTAGCAAAAACATGTTTTGAGAAGGCACACTTCTCATGTTTCCAACCCATTTGAACCAAACATGTACCATTTGTGTCCACCATATCTACCTATTAACATTATTGATATTCCAAGCAAATTCTCAAGCTTCATTTATCTTTCAAATTAAAAAGTATTTTGTTATGTGAAAACTAGTTAGTAAAGATCTCACGAACTTGATGGCACACCTTATTTTCTTGCCCCTAATAAACTTTAACCATTGTGTCATCGAAGTTGTATATGCTTGCATCTATACGTTAGAATTATCAGAACCGTGCTGTCATGGGGAACGCTTTCAACACTTATGGATACATATCCAGTTGATATCATGTTCTTTTGTTTGCGGATGTCATCAGTGTGAAATAAAAGGGGAGCTTGTAAGTCCATGGAGTTATGTATGTGTGTTAGAGAAATTCTTGGGCCGCTAGCCTAAGCCATGCCTAATCATGGTGGAAACTTACAGCATCACCAAAGTGAGAAATCTGTGAAGCATCCTCGATAAAAACCTATGCAAATAGCAAATAAAAAGATCGCTAAGATGCTCACTGTAAGATCCCTCCTTTATAAAGGAAAAGGATCCCTGTGATTGCAATGCTAGTCCCTGGATCAATGCTAGCATCCACAGTTTAAGATGAAGTACACAGAAACAAAGGTCATTATTACAGTCATTCCAGAGACAACATAGTCTTTACAACTCCATGGCCACAGGCCTAATACAAGAGTTTAAATAAGTAAATAGATAAAAGTCTTCATCTTCATGTGCCACAGGCAAACAT
Source organism: Avena insularis (assembly GCA_023614405.1). Classification (NCBI taxonomy): domain Eukaryota; kingdom Viridiplantae; phylum Streptophyta; class Magnoliopsida; order Poales; family Poaceae; genus Avena; species Avena insularis. The sequence continues at coordinate 337,134,249 of CM042687.1, forward strand.
GTTGAGTGTAGACTCATGACTCCTAATCCTCATCAGAATAACCTGCAACATCACAAGTTACAGCCACAGTGGGTCAATACATTGGAATAGTATTGGCAAGTGATACCTTAGTACAATTTTTGGTGGACTAGATACTATATGCAATTTGGCTAAGTGTAGCTTAGGCTTGCTTTGCTCAAAATAGGTTTTGCCTATTAGTTGGAAACACTAAGTTTTTCTTTGTCAAAAACTTTTCCCAAGGTACCACCAATAGACATTGAGGTCCTTCACCCTTGTTCAACCACAAATTTTACTTAGAAATTGGGATGAGGAGATTCTTGATAGCTTCCATGCCTTGATGCTCAATTTGTCCAATACCAGGGACATGGCTAAGTACTTAGATTCTTCCATTTGCAGAGGTTGTGCACTTTCCCCACCAGACTTGATTTTCACCAAGACAGGACCTTTAAGAAGCCTTCCCTTAGACCAAATGGACGCATTCCAACCTATCATCCCACTACCACCAACTGTCCAAATGGCTAAGTTCTAGCAACCTATGTGATCCAGGCAGAGCCCATATTGCCAAGTGGCTGCACTAGAAGCTTCTTAACATTTGGCCCCTAAAATCTCTTTGTTCCTGGGTGGCTTTACACAAGTGAGATACACAAGGTAAACCATAGAAATGGGCCTTGTGTAACCACTCAACATAAACCATTCCTTCCATTCCACCCAAGTGATTCATTAACTTAGTTGTTTTATTAGGCAAAACACAAGTCCAAAGACTTAGAAATATTTTCATCATAGCATGTATATTTCACCACCCTTGGTTGTTACTAGCTAGGTTAAGCATGGCATAGACAAGCATCTTAACTTAGAAATTTCCTAGAAATTCTACACTACTAGGATTTCCCAACATTGCATATAAGCAAAATATAGCATGCAAGACTAGCAAAATATTTCTAATGCTTAGTAGAAAACATAGGGATAAAAATATCATGAAGCACCACTTGCCTTGGTAGTTTGGAGAGTAGCTACACTCCTCACAATCACAATCACTATTGGCACCAAACTCTACACATAAAATCAAAGCAACAAATCACATACAAAATAAATACAAGCAAAAATATATGGATGCATGCAACATGATATGTCATGATTTTCTAAACTCAACAAGACAAGTGTACAGTACTGGTTCATAACCAAGTTCAAAACTTGTCAAACAACATTTATTTAAACTCTAAAACATTTCTCAAATAATTTATATACACAAAATAATCTTACACATGTTTCTGTGAATAAAACTATTTTAACAGAAACAAAACATTAAACACATTGCATATTTGGAAAGGGCTTGTTCTCCTGATTCCATTGATATAAAATTTGTCAAATTTGAACGTGGGGATCAAAAGTTATGGCTAAAACAAATTCAAACATCTAATAGATTCAAATCCTGATTTTAAACCTAAACTCTTGCCACGCGTCTTAATCTGATTGGCCGGTACCGCTTCGCGTTGGATCACGCTTCTGAGCCGCTGGATCTAACTTAATCGCGCAGCTCAGATTGAATCATACCGCTTTGACCAGGTTCTATCGTATCCACAGGATCTAGATCTAACGATCCTAAGCAACCTGACCATCCAGTGGCGGCGCTAGTGGCGGCGACAGGCGGCGGCGCTTCTGTCAAAGCTTCTACCGGCGTTCTAGGTCACGCGGGAGAGGGAGAAGGGGCTTACCAGACTCGCCGTGTGTTGCTGATGCTCAAGGTGGCAGTGGTTTGGCAAGGGGCGCGCTGTAGTGTCCGAGGGAGCTTGTCGGAGTTGCTGGCGGCGTCAGATGCTTGTTGTCGAAGACGTTGCCGAGGTTATGCATCGACCTAGCATGAGCCAGATGGTTTAGGAGATGCGCAAAGGCCTGGCGATCAAGACAGTATCAAAGGGGAGGCAAGGGGCGGTCTTGTTTTACCTGAATTGCACGTCGGAGTTGAGTAGCGGCTCAGGTGCTCGCGGGTGTGAACGAAGACGTCGCTCTGGGTCATGAGAAAGCAAACAGAGGGCATCAGTGAACGCGCAAGGACATGCTGGTCACGATGGTTTGAACCAGAGGCAGGGGGAGGTCAGTTCTCATCGAGATTGGTCGCCGGAGTGCGTCTGTCTGCAGCGGTGCAAGGGCGATTGCGGGCAGCCTGGTGGCGGAGAGGTGGCGCTTGGTGAGGGAAAATGGTCGCGGGCAGAGGGGGTTATGTAGGCAGAAGGGGCGGCGATTAAGCGCAGAATCAATGGCAATTAAGCCCGTGAGGATCGCAGCAGCGAGGTAACGGGCGAGCGTCATGCACAGCGTGATTGACGACGACGACGATGTGGTCGTAGGTCCACTTGTCAGCGAGTGAAACAGAGAGGAGGTGGGGTCGTGTGGTCAGTGACCTGGTGGGTTCGTCTGCGAGTGAGAGAGAGAGGGGGAACCCGGGTGGGCTAAATGGGTTGGTTCCTCTGTTGGGCTGAATGTCTGGTACCGGCCCTTTTCCTTTTCTCTATTCATTTTTCTTTTTCTGTTTTGATTTTCTGAAACCATTTTCAAACAAATTCAAAAGCCATTTGAATTCAAATTGTTCTGGGTTTTTGCAGAGTGCAACCTTCATCTAATTGTGCACAAAATCAAGTTATCACTTTGCACTAACCTGGTCACTTGGAATAAAACAAAATAAACAGTGACATAGCACTAGTTCTAAATAGGTTTTGAAAATGGTTTTCAAATCAAATTTGTATTGAAACCTAGGTTTAAATCCTTGCAACCTAACAATACACTCTGAAAGCAACAAGACACAAGGTTTGGTTTACTGAACACCTTATCTCACATTGGAGATTTGTAATTGTTTTAAATGCTAATCACATAAAATAATGAGCTCATATGCTCCTGTTTTTGTATTGATTTGTTTGAAATGGACTCTATATGATCATGGATGCATGAATGATATGCATAAGTTTGAAACATGATTTTAGGGATGTTACAAATCTAACCCCCTTAAGGTGAATCTCGCCCTCGAGATTCAGATTGGCTAGCAAATAGGTGAGGGTGGTCTTTCCGAAGATCATCTTCTCTTTCCCATGTTGCTTCCTCTTCGGAATGATGGTTCCATTGCACTTTGCAGAACTTTATAGTCTTAGTCCGTGGTGACTCTTTCTGCAGTCTCAAGAATCTTGATAGGTCTCTCCTCATAAGTGAGGTCACTCTCCAACTGAACCTCTTCCAAAGGTATAGTATCCTTCAAAGAAGTTTCTTCCATTTCTGGATGACATTTCTTAAGCTGACTCACATGAAACACATTATGAACAGCTGACAAAGATTCTGGCAATTCAATTTCATAAGCAACTTCTCCTTTACGACTCAGAATCTTGAATGGTCCAACATATCTTGGGGCCAACTTCCCTTTGACTCCAAACCTCTTCACTCCACGAAGTGGTGACACTCTAAGATAAGCTCTATCACCAATTTCATAGATGACCTCTCTATGCTTAGGATCTGCGTAGCTTTTCTGTCGGGACTGTGCTATCTTTAATCTATCCTTAACCAGCTTGACTTTCTCTTCAGCTTCTTTGATAAGTTCTGGTCCGAACAAACTTCTTTCTCCCACACCATTCCATAGTAATGGGGTGGTACACTTTCTCCCATAGAGAAATTCAAAAGGTGCCATCTCAATACTGGCTTGATAGCTGTTGTTATAAGAAAATTCTGCATAAGGCAGACTTTCATCCCAACTGGCTCCGTAGTCTAGGGCACATGCCCTCAACATATCTTCAAGAATCTGATTAGTCCTTTCTGTTTTTCCATCAGTTTGAGGATGAAAAGCAGTGCTGAATTCCAACCTCGTTCCCAATGACTCATGTAATTGCCTCCAAAAATGAGAAGTGAATTGGGTTCCTCTATCAGACACAATACTCTTGGGCACTCCATGTAGACATACAATTCTACTCATATATATCTTGGCCAACTTAGCACTTGTCTAGGTTGTCTTCACGGGTATGAAATGAGCCACTTTAGTTAGGCGATCCACTACTACCCAAATAGAATCATATCCTGACCGGGTCCTTGGTAATCCGGTAATGAAATCCATACCAATCTTGTCCCACTTCCAATCAGGAATAGGTAGCGGTTGAAGCAAACCTGCTGGTTTCTGATGTTCCGCTTTCACTCTACTACACACATCACACAAGGCAATATGTTCGGCGATATCCTTTTTGAGATTATTCCACCAGAATCTTTCCTTCATATCCATGTACATTTTGGTGTTACCCGGATGAATGGAATACGGTGAGTTGTGTGCTTCTTGTAATATCAGTTTCTGAAGCTTCGGATCTTGTGGAACACGAATACGTTTCCCATGCCATAAAGTACCTTGTTCATCTTCCTAGAATCCTTTGGCTTTTCCCATGCCAATCTTTTCCTTGATCTCTTCAATTTCCTTATCAGTCTTTTGGGCTTCTTTGATCTTGTCCAACAAAGTGGGTTGAACATCCAAAGACATGAGATGACCTTTAGGCACAATCTCCAATCTGAGATCTCTAAATTGGGCACACAGATCATCAGGCAATTCTCCCTTAGTAAGACCATTCACAAAAACCTTACGGCTTAGAGCATCTGCTACAACATTTGCTTTACCGGGGTGGTATTGCAAACTCAAGTCATATTCCTTGATGAGTTCTAGCCATCTTCTTTGTCTCATATTAATTTCTTTCTGGGTGAAGATATATTTCAAACTCTTGTGATCTGTGAACACTTCACATCGCTTTCCCAAGAGATAGTGTATCCATGTTTTGAGTGCATGGACAACAGAGGCTAACTCTAAATCATGAGTAGGGTAGTTCACTTCATGAGTTTTGAGTTGTCTCGAGGCATAAGCCAAACTTTTCCTTGTTGCATAAGTACTGCACCCAAACCATGATGAGATGCATCACAATATACTTGGAAATCTTTTTCCAAATCTAGCAAACACAAGACTGGTGCTGTCACAAGTCTCTTCTTCAATTCTTGAAAGCTAAGTTCACATCCTTCAGACCAAACAAATTTCTTGTCTTTCTTTAGCAATTCTATCATAGGTTTTGCTACCTTGGAGAAATTCTCAATGAATCTTCTATAGTAACCTGCTAAGCCAAGGAAACTACAAACTTCTTTCACTGACTTGGGAGATTCCCATTTAGTTAGGGCTGAAACTTTAGCAGGATCAACTGCTACACCATCTCCTGACACAACGTGTCCAAGAAATCCAACTTCATTTAGCCAAAATTCACACTTGCTGAATTTGGCATACAGTTTATGCTCTCTAAGCTTCTCAAGTATCAAACGCAAATGTCCTTCATGCTCTTATTTGCTCTTGGAGTAGATTAAAATGTCATCGATGAAAACGACAACAAACTTATCAAGGAATACCATGAACACCTTGTTCATCATATTCATGAAGTATGCTGGAGCATTGGTCAAACCAAATGGCATCACGGTATACTCATACAGTCCATACCTTGTGGTGAAAGCTGTCTTAGGTATGTCTTGCTCTCTTATTTTGAGTTGGAAATAACCTGACCGAAGATCAATCTTTGAGAACACACAAGCTCCTTCTAACTGATCAAACAAGTCATTGATTCTAGGCAAAGGGTATTTGTTCTTGATAGTCACCTCATTGAGTGAACGGTAATCTATACATAGCCTTTGACTTCTATCTTTCTTTTCCACAAACAAAACTGGTGCTCCCCAAGATGAAGAACTTGGTTGAATAAATCCTTTCTGCAACTGCTCCCCGAGTTGTTTCTTGAGCTCTTTCAGTTCATCAACTGACATCTTGTATGGTCTCTTTGCTATTGGTCCAGATCCTGGTAGCAGATCAATCAGAAACTCCACATCTCTATCTGGTGGCATTCCCGGCAGTTCTTCCGGAAACACATCCGGATATTCACTCACAATTGGCACACTGTCCATGCTAACCCCCTTAAGAGAATTTAGCTTACTCCTTTTTGCTTCAAAGTTGGTCTTGAATCTGATCCTTTTATTTTCTGGAGTTGTGAGTGAGACAGTATGGTTGGCACAATCTATCACTCCCTTGTGCTTAGTCATCCAATCCATTCCCAAAATGACATCCAATCCTTGGGAGTTTAGGATTATCAAGTTGACGGGAAACTTATACTTTCCAAACTCTATGACTAGATCATGACATCCTGAATTCACTATCATTTCTCCACCAGGAGAACTTACTTTTATAGGACACCCAATAGTTTCTACCGGTAGTTCATTTCTTTCAACAAATGCTCTTGATATGAATGAATGAGATGCACCAGTATCAAAGAGAACAAATGCTGGAACAGAATTGAGTTTGAACTTACCAAAGAACAAAGATCGTGTTCCTCATTTATTTCCTCCACATTGATGTGGTTCACTTGTCCCTTCTGAAAAGGGTTAGGCTTGTTGGGTCCTTCAACTTTCTTTTCTGGGCATTCATTTGCATAATGCCCCATCTTCTTGCACTTGAAACACTCCACCTGACTAATATCCTTCTTGACAGGCTGGCTTCCACTGCCACTTCCACTACAACTGTGGTGGCTCTTATATCCACTCTTGTGGTTCTTGTACTTGTCATTGTCATGACTACGGTGATGCTTGTTGTCATGATGACGATTGTGGTTGTGGTGCTTGTTGAATTTCCCATGCTTGTGGACTCCTGAGCTTCCACTATCATCATAATGAGAATGTCTGTGAGACGATCCCGAGTTGTGCTTGTCAGAGTGCTTTCTCTTCCTACTCTCAACTTGCTTCATTTTGTTCTCCAAAATAGCAGCCTGATCACAAAGAGACTGATAAGTGGGAACATAGGCCACTGATAGCTGCAGATTCAGTTCATCATTCAGGCCCTCGAGAAACTTCTCTCTTCTCTTAGCATCGGTGTCAACTTCATCCGGTGCATAACACGCCAGATTGTTGAACTCCTCAATATACTCTGCCACGCTGCGGTGGCGTTGCTTCAAGTTATGAAACTCCTTTTTTAGACTCATCACTCTGGATGAGATGTGAGCAGTACGGAAACCATCTTCGAAGATAGCCCATGTCACATCCTCAATGAGAGTGGTGATCTGGAAGTTATCCCACCAAGTAGCTACTGGTCCTTCCAACAAATGTGCTGCAAATCTGACTTTTTCAGACAAGATACCACAGTTACCAAGTCCTTGTTCACAGAGCATAGCCAATCATTGGCCACCATAGGATCAGTTGTTCCTGAGAACTTTGCTGGTCTCAATCTCAATGTCACATCCCAAGATTTTCCAAATCTTGTAATGTGAAAAAAAAATAAACAAAATAAAATTTTGTTGAAAATCAGGGTGAAAAGAAACTTTTGTTTCTCAAAGGAAACTTAAAATCCCATCTTGAACAAACTTTGGTTAAAGTTTGAATCTAACAAAATCCCAATCAAGAGAAATGCATTCCTCAATGAATGTATCTGGAAATTTAAACACTTGGAAAATAAATCCAAACCCTAAACCCTAATGGAATAAAATCATTTCCAAGTTATCTCCAAACCCATGGATTTGATCCATATAAAAATTGATCAACAAACATTCACAAATGATCAAGAAATACAAATAGAAATATTATAAGACCATAGAAATTGGTTTCACTCAATTTGCAACCATAAATAAAATCCTATGAATTTAATAAGATAAGAAATTGAATTCCCAAAACTATTAAAGAACCTATCTAGAAACCATACCAAATGGTGAGCAAATAATCCGAAAAGGATTTAAAAGGATAAACAAATATAAAATAAGATTTCACAAATTGGAATCACCAAGTTTGGATCTCTAAATAAAAAGATATGGATTTTATAAGACAAAGAAAGAAATATTAAATAAAGAACATTTAAAGACCCAAATCAAATCTTGGCCAAATCCATAAACAAATGGAATGAATTATAATCCAAATCTAAATAAAATAAAGGTTAAAGAATTTCCAAAATAAAATAAAATGGCTCAGACCAAATCCTTTTGGAATAAAGACAAACCCAAATTTTAAAATGATCAAAAATCTTATTAAAAGCTTTTCCAAATAATTCAAGATGAATTATTTGACACCCAAATAATCAAATAAAAACCTACTGAAAAGATTTGGAAGGTTTTGGAAAATCAAATGGTGTTTAGAAATATTAATAAATCTTATATGATTTAAAACTAAGCCTATTTTGAATAAATAAAAGACCCAAAAAGAATAAGGTTTTATTCAAAAAAATGATTTCAGAATGTGCTACTAATCAGTATTTGAATCTACCCAAAATCTGGCAAAGTTTTGAATTCAAATGAGGGTTTGAATGGCTTATTTAAAATCAAAACAGACTAAAAGAAAGGGAAAAAGAAAAAGAATCAGGTACAAAAAAATGAACTAAACCTGCCCGACCCAGCAAGCCCAGCAAGCCCAACAACCAGCCCACTCCCCCTCTCCCCGCGAGAAAACGCTTCGCACCAGTGAACTCACCCGCACCCTCACTGACTGTTGGACCCCATCTGAAACATATCTCTCTCGCTGACCATCCGACCCCACAGAACTGTTTGTCGTTTCCACCCGCGAAGAGCACGCCCTGGCCGTTTACTGCCGTTGAATTCTCGCGATCAATTCTCCTAAATGCCGCGCTTAATCCTCGCCGTGACCCTGCAGTATTAATCTCCACGCTCTCCTCTTCTCTTCCCCCCAATCCTCACATCACCGGAGCCCCTAGGCTGTCAGTATCGCCTGCGACATCACCTCTGTCTCCGACGACCTTCCCCGACGATTCCGGCTGGACCCTGCCGCCCCTTGCCTCCTCGAGCACACAACTGTGATCCCCATATCCTGGCGGACCTTCCCGTATCGCCAGCTCACCCGCGCGTGCTCTGCAGGCTCGACAACGTCACCGCCAGTGCAGCGCCACCGTCTGCCTCCGTTCCGACGAACCCTACCGGTGAGACCAGACTCCCCTTGCCCTCTTTATGATGCACGCATGACCGTGACTCGCGTACGAAGCTAACCGTGCCTTCCATTTTCTCCCTCGTGTTCCGTAGCGTCACCGTCGTCTTCAACCGAGAGCAGCTGTCGCCAGAGAGAACTCCGACGAGGAATCCAAGACACCACAGTGCGCCCCTCGACGAACTACCACCACCTTGAGCTTCCCCATGCTACGGCGAACTCAGTGAGCATATCCCCAGCCTCTCTCGCTTCCTGCATCGCCAGCACCGCCACCATCTGACCGCTCCGCCGCCAGTCGCCGCTGCTTAGTGGTCAAACGCGTAGCGACCGCTAGATCTTGATCTGACGATTAGGATAGAACGAGAGTGAAGGGGTAAGTAGCATCTCAGCATCGTGCGATGTAACTTAAATCCAATGGCCTGCATCGCTTGATCCACGCGAAACGGTACCGACGAGTAAGAACGCGACACGTGGCTCAGACTTCGTTTTAAAAACAGAAACTTCCTATTAGATGTTCAATTTTGTAAAATCCATAAATTTCAAACCACACGTCCAAATTTTGCAAACTTTATATCAATGGATTCAGAAAAACAAGCCCTAGCCAACCATGCACTTAGTTTTGTAAAAAGCTTCTAGTAAAATGTTTGTTTTTGCAGAAACTTGTGTATGTTTGTTTAGGATATAAAATTTATTCCAAAATGATTTTAGAGTTGAAATCTTTGCAAAATGGTTTGTTGTGAACCTACTGACCCTAGGAACCAACTTATGGATTTAAAAATGTATTTTGTGAAGTTTAGGAGTAAATACTTGAATTAACTCATTTCTAGTCAAATAAAAATATTGATTTTGGTATGAAAATGATTTTTGAGCAAAACCTTTGGAAAATGTTTTGATTCAAACCTACTGACCCTAAACACCAAGTTTTGTGAATTAACAACTTATTTGGTGAACAATATAAATTGTTGCTTTGCTAAAAACATTTTCCACCACATGAAATAATGATTTGATTTAAAAATGGTTTATAGATAAAACCCTTTTGCAAATGGTTTTGCCACTTTAGAAAATGACCACTTTGAACCTTACAATGTTTAGAGCCTAGTAAAAACCACCTTTGCAAATAAAACTATCTTTTGCATGCTTGCATGCATGACTTTGTTTCTATTATTTTATGTGTGATTAATTTGTTTGAATATTGGTTGGAATGCTAGTTGAATCTATGTTTGCTTGATTGATTTGTAGTGCAATTAGAAGAGTGTGATATTTGCAAGATCAAGAAGTGAACCAACATTCTCTACTAAAAAGGCAAGTGACACTATCATCCAAGTCCTACTATTTTCATTACACTTAGTGGATTTTGAAACATGCATGATAAGGACTACTATATTTTGCTATGCTAAATCCTAATAGGATACCCTTATATATTACTTAGTGGAAAACAATGTAGTTGTAATATGCTTAGCCCTGCTATATATTGAGAAGGGATACATGTTAAGATTATATGAAGTATGGAAAAGACTTATGTTTTATATAATAAAACAAGTACTCAATGAAGCACCTGGGTGGACAAGGATGCTCAAGTTTTGGACAAGGTGGCAACAATAGGAACCATGTTTATATGGCAATCTCTTTTTGTTGTGCACCAGAAGTAAACCACCCAGGGACTTAGAGATTGAACATGTTTCTCGTACAGTGGCTTCCGTGTACATCCACATGCTAAATAGGCACTGGCTTAGTCAACTACATAGTGGAAGACCCATGCATTGGCCTCTTCAGGTTAACTAGAATGAGGGAACTCGAAACCCTACATTGGTGCCTGGTAGACAAGCTAGCATTGTGTATTGGGAGGACTCCTATGGAAAGACTTTGTCACATTCTCAATCTGCCAGTACTCCATCTTAGTGAGTACTTATCCAGCGGCCACTGGTGGCAACAATATGAGATTGTGTCATGTGGGTAAAGTGTACAACTTCTGCAGAAGATAAAAATCTAAGTACTTAGTCGTGTCCCCGGTTATGGAAAATACTGAGCAACTAAGGCCTAAAGCTATGGAAGATCTCGACATTCCAATTTCTAAAAGTAAAACTTGAAAGTGACAACAAGAGACTTGAAGCACTTGGAGTTTTCCAACGAGTTCAGAAAGATTTGACAAAATATCAAAACTATTTTGAAAAGATAGGATAAACAATATTGCTTTCTGCAAATGAGCCTGAACCCCACTTAGCCAAATATGCATGTAATGATAAGATCCACATATTTCTACTTAGTAGTGAAACTTGCCAATACAATTCAAATGTATTGACCCTTGTGGCTGTAACTTGTAATGTTGCAGGTTTGTTTGATGTTAGTGGAGTTTATTGATTAGGATTACAAGCCTACAACCAACATGTTTGCCTGTGGCACTTTGAAGATGAAGGACCCCATGCTTATAGATATTCAGCTGCAATGTAATGTGATAGCCAAATGAGCTATGTAAGATGTAATGATTTATTTTATTCCTGGTTATAAAGTTGTATTATGACCTTTGTTTCTTGATATTACATCTTAACTGTGGATGCTAGCTATTGATCCAGGGACTAGCATTGTAAACCCAGGGATCTCTACCTTATTAAAGGTTGGGACCTCTTACACTCAAGAACCTGGTAAGCATGTCAAAACACGGTGTGTTATTGTTGTTGTTATTGTTGTTATTGTTGTTGTTTTTGTTGTTCTGGTTCTGGATGAATGTAGTCATCATTTGCATCAGCTGAGTCCGAGCTGTCATCATTTGCTGCATCTCAGGGGTGATGTTGTTATTGTTGGGGTTGGGATTGGCACGACGGGGAGGCATCTGTGGTTTGGTAAATAGAGATAAGAATGAGATACCCATAGATGCTATTATGCACAATACATCACATAAACAATCACCAACATGCATCACAATAATAGAGGTTCAACAACAAGATAACAAGTTTGCAAAGTAACACACCAATAGCAAGCCATCCACATGTTGGATGGTCATTGCGTCACAAATAAAGTATGATAAATAAATGATAAATGAGTAGTCAACACTACTCCGTGGCATCAACCTCCTCCTCGACAAAGGTAAGACCTGCATTCTCCATAGCGGTCTTGTATTCCTCGACATTGGTGGTCAAGGTCTCTACTTTGGCTTTGAGAGCCCTCTTCTGAGAACGAAGCCTCTCAATCACAGTCTGCTGATGCTCGAGCTCGAAGTCCTTGGCCTCCAGTTCTGCAGTCATGTCTCGAATCCTCTTGTTTCTATCTTGGACTCGCTTCTCTTGACTCTTGAACTTTCTGTCCTGGCTCTCGAACTTTGCCTCCATCTCCTTGACTATCTCATCTTGCTCTGCGAAGAGCTTGTCCTTCTCACGAAGCTGCACCTGGAGTTCGTCATTGTTGAGCATGACGTTGGTCCTATCAGTGTCCACGTGCCTAAGAAGAACCTCTAAGTCCTGGAAGTATAGACGAATCGGCTCTGCTGTCTCCCTCGAAGTGTCCTCGAAGTCGATGCCTCTCCATCCTCATCACGTCTACCGAAGACGTGGAAGTGAGTACCTCTAACCTGTCGAGAGTGTCTCCCTAACAGTCATCCAATCAAGTCCTGCATGACTACCTCTAGGCCTCTCTCCTTGTCATCGTGCATGAGCTTGAAGATGATAGCCTCCATGGTAGGCTCAGTCTGACGTCCGGGTTGATTGACCTTGAAACCCCAAAGGTCTTTCCTCTCAAACTTGGTGAGGGGAAGCACCATGATGGTAGGAAGAGGGAGATTGAGCAAACTAGTAAGCTCAATAATACGAGGGCCAAAGCGAGTTCCCTGGAACTCCTCAACAGTGCTGATAGTAACATTAGGCATCTATTTATAAGATAGAAAAAGTTAGAATCAACACAATTTAAGACAAGTCACAAGACAAGACATCACTTGCATAACTTTGGAAATCAAAACACACAAGTCATGGCATACATGCAACCATTACAACATCCAAGGTTCAACTTATTTCAAGCAACATTTGGAAAATAAGGTGATAAGTGGTGGTCCAACTAACGAAGCACGTTACAATCCCAACTCACTATACATGTTGGCTAACATAATATTTCTAGAAGCAATCAGTCTATCTTGGGCACATGATTCCATCACTAAGTCTATAATGTCTCCTCTTAAGGTTTGGTTGGTAGCTTCCAACTCTTGAGTATGTTTCTTCTCTTCCTTTAGGTCATTCTGGATGTTGAGCATTCTGCACTTGACTCTATCACCAAGTTCCTTGATAGTCCTCCAAGCTGCATCCCTTGCTGAATCAAAGAATGTAGTGTGCACCACTGAGTTGGTGAACATGCAGAATCATGTTTCCTTGTGGTTGTCTTCCTTGTTTTTATACAAGTGAAGTTGCACCCACTAGTACTCAACTCCTTCATCCATCACAGGAAAACCTTTGTACACCGCTGCACCATGTATTTCCATTGCAACCATGAGGTCTTTGAGAGCCTTGGGAAATTCTGTCTCACACTCCAAAGTCATTGTCATGAGTGGTCCTTTCCTTACGGCTTCGTTGATGGAGTTCATCTACAAATAGAGGTGAGAAAGAAGATTAGAAAAGTTTACGAGAAGAATAGACAAGTGTGGAAGTTGTTGAAATTTTTTCCTTAGTGGATTCCAATCCTAGGGTCATAATCCTACAGGCAACACAGTGCTCTGATACCATCTGTAAGATCCCTCCTTTATAAAGGAAAAGGATCCCTGTGATTGCAATGCTAGTCCCTGGATCAATGCTAGCATCCACAGTTTAAGATGAAGTACATAGAAACAAAGGTCATTATTACAGTCATTCCAGAGACAACATAGTCTTTACAACTCCATGGCCACAGGCCTAATACAAGAGTTTAAATAAGTAAATAGATAAAAGTCTTCATCTTCATGTAACACAGGCAAACATGTTGAGTGTAGACTCATGACTCCTAATCCTCATCAGAATAACCTGCAACATCACAAGTTATAGCCACAGTGGGTCAATACATTGGAATAGTATTGGCAAGTGATACCTTAGTACAATTTTTGGTGGACTAGATACTATATGCAATTTGGCTAAGTGTAGCTTAGGCTTGCTTTGCTCAAAATAGGTTTTGCCTATTAGTTGGAAACACTAAGTTTTTCTTTGTCAAAAACTTTTCCCAAGGTACCACCAATAGACATTGAGGTTCTTCACCCTTGTTCAACCACAAATTTTACTTATAAATTGGGATGAGGAGATTCTTGATAGCTTCCATGCCTTGATGCTCAATTTGTCCAATACCAGGGACATGGCTAAGTACTTAGATTCTTCCATCTGCAGAGGTTGTGCACTTTCCCCACCAGACTTGATTTTCACCAAGACAGGACCTTTCAGAAGCCTTCCCTTAGACCAAATGGACGCGTTCCAACCTATCATCCCACTACCACCAACTGTCCAAATGGCTAAGTTCTAGCAACCTATGTGATCCAGGCAGAGCCCATATTGCCAAGTGGCTGCACTAGAAGCTTCTTAACATTTGGCCCCTAAAATCTCTTTGTTCCTGGGTAGCTTTCCACAAGTGAGATACACAAGGTAAACCATAGAAATGGGCCTTGTGTAACCACTCAACATAAACCATTCCTTCCATTCCACCCAGGTGATTCATTAACTTAGTTGTTTTATTAGGCAAAACACAAGTCCAAAGACTTAGAAATATTTTCATCATAGCATGTATATTTCACCACCCTTGGTTGTTACTAGCTAGGCTAAGCATGTCATAGACAAGCATCTTAACTTAGAAATTTCCTAGCAATTCTACACTACTAGGATTTCCCAACATGGCATATAAGCAAAATATAGCATGCAAGACTAGCAAAATATTTCTAATGCTTAGTAGAAAACATAGGGATAAAAATATCATGAAGCACCACTTGCCTTGGTAGTTTGGAGAGTAGATACACTCCTCACAATCACAATCACTATTGGCACCAAACTCTACACATAAAATCAAAGCAACAAATCACATACAAAATAAATACAAGCAAAAATATATGGATGCATGCAACATGATATGTGATGATTTTCTAAACTCAACAAGACAAGTGTACAGTACTGGTTCATAACCAAGTTCAAAACTTGCCAAACAACATTTATTTAAACTCTAAAACATTTCTCAAATAATTTATATACACAAAATAAGCTTCCACATGTTTTTGTGAATAAAACTATTTTAACAGAAACAAAACATTAAACACATTGCATATTTGGAGTTGCTGGAGTGGCCGAGGGAGCTCGTCGGAGTTGCTGGCGGCGTTAGATGCTTGTTGTCGAAGACGTTGCCGAGGTTCTGCGTCGACCTAGCACGAGCCAGATGGTTTAGGAGATGCGCAAAGGCACGCGATCAAGATGATCAAAGGAGGCAAGGCGGTCTCGTTTTACCTGAATCGCACGTCGGAGTTGAGCGGCGGCTCAGGTGCTCGCGGGTGTGAACGAAGACGTCGCTCTGGGTCATGAGAAAGCAAACAGAGGGCATTAGTGAACGTGCAAGGACATGCTGGTCACGATGGTTTGAACCAGAGGCAGGGGGCGGTCAGTTCTCATCGAGATTGGTCGCTGAAAGGCCTGCCTGTGCAAGGCGACAAGGGCAGCCTGGTGGCGGAGAGGTGGCGCTTGGTGAGGGAAAATGGTCGCGCGAGGGTTATGTAGGCGTATGAAGCGGCGATTGCGCAATCAATGGCAATTAAGCCCGCAGTGGTATGGCGAGGTAACGCGGAGCGAGCGAGTGTCATCGGGCTGCGTGATTAACGACGAGTGAAACGGAGAGGAGGTGAGGTCGTGTGGTCAGTGACCTGGTGGGTTCGTCTGCGAGTGAGAGAGAGAGAGGGGGAACTCGGGTGGGCTAAATGGGCTGGTTCCTCTGTTGGGCTGAATGTCTGGCGCCGGCCCTTTTCCTTTTCTCTATTCATTTTCCTTTTTCTGTTTTGATTCTTTGAAACCATTTTAAAACAAATTCAAAAGCCATTTGAATTCAAATTGTTCTGGGTTTTTGTAGAGTGCAACCTTCATCTAATTGTGCACAAAATCAAGTGACCACTTTGCACTAACCTGGTCACTTGGAATAAAACAAAATAAACAGTGACATAGCACTAGTTCTAAATAGGTTTTGAAAATGGTTTTCAAATCAAATTTGTTTTGAAACCTGGGTTTAAATCCTTGCAACCTAACAATACACTCTGAAAGCAACAAGACACAAGGTTTGGTTTACTGAACACCTTATCTCACATTGGAGATTTGTAATTGTTTTAAATGCTAATCACATAAAATAATGAGCTCATATGCTCCTATTTTTGTATTGATTTTTTTGAAATGGACTCTATATGATCATGGATGCATGAATGATATGCATAAGTTTGAAACATGATTTTAGGGATGTTACACTCACTGTCTGCTTTCCTTGTCATTTTGATTATGGGATAGCTCCTGTATCATGTGCAAGGGGTACCCCATTGGCGGTTCTTTATGATACACATTTACTTACAATGACAAGAACTTACCGGTAACTAAAGTTGAGTAGCATGAGGAGCGGCCCTCATACTCAAGGGACATGAGATTGCCAACTTATATTTCGTCAAGCATATACTCCATCTTTGTTAACTTTAACCTTAATCACTTCAAGATGCTTATGATAGGGGCAATGAGGGCTCAAAGCTAGTAAGTACCATAATCTTTTGGAAGCTCTTTATGACTTGAAATCCCTGCTTCCTGATGACACCCTGGTGCTTGACAGGGAGGAAGAAGTTTGATGTCCCTTTAGTTCCCCGGCAACGGCGCCAAAATACTTGATGGCTAGCTCAGTTGATGTGGAGCCTGTTGGAAACCCCAAGAGCAAGGTGTGAAGTAGCAAGCAACAAGTTTTCCCTCAGTTGAGACCGAGGTTATCGAACGAGAAGGAGGAAGGAAACGTCACACAGGTGCTGCAAGCAACACGGACACCTGCACAACACAAACTCAAGACTTTGCCCCAACGAATCAGTGAGGTTGTCAAGCTCACCGGTTTGCTTTAACAAAGGATTAAACGTATGGTGTGGAAGGTAATGGTTTGTAGGAAGTAAACAAGTAACAGTGGAAGATGTATCAATGGTAAAGATTGGACCGAGGTCCATAGTTCACTAGAGGTGCTCTCCTTAGATAAACAACATGGCATGAAGGGTAAACAAATTACAGCAGGGCAATTGACAGGAACTGAGCAAGGCATAACAATGCATTTAACAACCCAAGTTTGTAATATATGTAAATAGTACTTAAGCATGGCATGCATCTGTTTAAATCAATACAATATTTGTATGTGAGCAAGTTTTTGATTAATGCAAACCCTAAACCCTAATTTCCCTCTCTTTATGAACTACATTCAAATGGTGTTTGAGTTTTCAAAAGTACCAAAACATTAGAGCCCAAATGGACTAAAGAGGGCCCCTGCAATATTTTCTATATTTCACAAAATCCCTGGTATTTTTTGAAACATGAAAAACAGATTTCAAATAAAAATTACAAAGAGAGAAACAAAATCAGAAAATAAAAACAGTTCCAGTTAAAAAAATATGCAGCAGCAGCCGATCGGCCGTGGCCCATCTCCCTTCTCTCTCTCTCTCTACCGCACCTCAAGCAGCAGCCCAGCTTGGCCCACCCAGGCCTAGGAGCCGGCCCCGTACCGCTTCGCGATGCGTCGTCTTCGTCGACGACGAAGCTTTGCTTCGCTATCGCCGACGATGACGTCCTCCATCGTGCCATGCGCCAAGATTCGCGCCACCGACGATGCCGGTGCCTACAAGAACCCCACGCCGCCGCAGTGGAGAACCCTACCCTTCTTTCTCCCCATCTGAGGCCACCTCGAGCTCCGCCGCGCTCCACTCTATCTTCCTGCAGAAGGAATCGAAGAGGGACGCCCCCAGTCGGCCGCATCAACCCCTTCTTCCTTGGCACCGACGAGCTCCTCCACGCGCCTCGCCGTCGATTCCGGCCTCGCCTATCCTCCCCGAGCCATCTATCAGCACCAGGGTGAGCATACGATGCTCAAGGCACCCTCTGTTCCTTCTATCTCGCGTTGTATCGATGCCCCGACGAACACTTGCCGCCGCTATTGCTGTGTTGCTCCGATGACCATACCGAGGCGGCGCCGCCACTATATTGCTCGCCGCGGTCTCCTCTTTCCAGCAAGCCCACCCACGCATCCCCAGACGCAGCCAATCGCTTGCCCCTCTCCCGATCTGAGAATATTAGCCATTGATGACGTCACAGTGACGTCACCATGATGCAATAAATCCTTTTCTATTTATTTAAATGTTTTTAGAAACTATTTCCTGTAAATAAGTAAATGCTGACAGGTGGGCCCTGTCTATCAGAGTTTTAATCTTTTTGTAAATCATTTCTGAAATTAATAAAAGTCTGACATGTGGGCCCAAGTTGGAAATAATTTAAATATTCCAAAAATGATATAAAATGAATTAAAATTTGAGAAATTCATAACTAATTCATTTTAAATCAGAAAAACACAAATAATATACCAAAATGTTCACAAAAATAAGAGATATGCAATAGAAACATAATCATACATGGTTAACCAACTTTCATGACAAGTTTAATTAGAAGAACCAATTGAACCCTAGAGGTGATTCCGAGGATCCCCATGTTCTAGGGTTTGGACCTCTCGGACCCCTTTTAAAGTGACCAAGCATGTTCTAGGGTTCATTTCAACACTATTTAACATGTCATATCATCCATATTGTATGAGCATTGCACATGCCACGTATTGAATGTTGTTTTCCCTTTTCCGGTATTTGGTTCTTCGCGAATAGGAACCGAACCCGAGGCTGAAGTCAACAACACCGAAGATCCATACTTGTCTACTAACGGACAAGGCAAGCATAGCCTCTCATTCTGAACCTATGTTTTATAAAGTATATTACTTTCTCGCTATGATGCACACGATTCCAATGTGGTGTTTTGTCAATAGCTAGTGTTACCTATCTTCTGCATTGTTTCCCTTTTGTAGCCTTATACTCCTGATCCACTGCTCCTAGCATACCAAGGGTTGGCATGTGAGCGTTTTTAGAGATTTTGCCACCGACAGCTTAGCCATGCATAGTAACAACGTCTGATCCGTCCGAATGATGAATCGGAGATGTCGGTGAATCTAGAGAGTTAGGAGATGGTGACATCATCAAAGGAGTTAACTAAACATGCCAAGGCTTGTATGGGAGGCCACGTTGGGTGTGGTTTTTGTAGTCCCATGCTCGCCACCATTAGGATCTGAGTTCTTGCCTCTTGAACCAAGACGATCATACAACCACACGGGGCTTGGGAACCCCCCGACTGACTAACTTGCCTAGTAGATTCCATGAGTCACATAGTTCGGGCTTTCCATTTGGCATACGCATTGAAAATGTTTTTGAAAGAGGAGGTGATGGAGGTGCATCATAATAGGTAGGAAAGCGTGGACCGGGTTACTTGGGGTCGATGGATCCCCTGGTAAACTAACCTCATCTCACATCTTTAAGTACCAGCTTCGGGATTTGACCCGTTACAACGGAATCATACTTATTGCGTGACTCATGGTCTCGGCAAAAGCAAGGTAAAGGTCGTGGTCAACCACCCTATGTCGGCCTTCCAAGGAAGAGGGATAATCATATTTGGCATTAAGAGTCGGTTAGTACGTGTGGGTAAAGTTATACACCCCTGCAGGGTATTAATCTTTTCTAAAAGCCATGTTCACGGTTATGAACGACTTGGGAATGGAAGTGATGATCATAGAGAACTATAACCTAATTAAAACTTGTTGATCCACGTGTGCTTAAGGATGCTTCCTCTGGGTCGAGGAAGCTGGTGGTTATCAAGATATGTTGAACAAGATGAGAAAGTCGTTATCTTATCCCTTTTAAAATATTCTGATTAGATGGGCCTCTTCTCTCTCTTGTTTACAAACAAAGATTACTTTACGGAAAAGTAAATGCAGAGAAAGCCTTTCTAGCCAGAGCATGCAGATACTAGGTTATCTAAGTCTTGCGGAGTACATTCTTGTACTCACCTTGCGCCATTGTTGTTTTTTCTATAGATGACCTAGTTATGACTGAAGGTGGATTCTATGTTGACATCGAAGATTAGTTGGGGGTCCCATGTAGCAGCCTGAGGACTAAGGGATGGACGTCGCTTCTGTTTATGGCCTCTTAGGCCCTTTGCTAAGTTGTTGTGTAGAATAACACAATTTGCTTTCGTTGTGTGATGTAATGTTGGGTCTATGACCTCTGGTTTGTAATAACTCTAATATCTTACTCTGTTAAGAGTTTAAACTTATGCTGTTGAATCCCTGTGTTCTGGAATGTTACCAAATCATACTTGATCTTCCGTTGTTGGAGTTGAACTTATCTTAGATGGTGATCTGAGGTTAGTTTAACCCTAATCCCGGGGGTGCTACAGGTTTTGGTATCAGAGTAGTACTGCCTGTAGGAAACCCTTTTATTGGTCGATGTTGAGTCTATAAGTTGACAAAACTACTTGAAAGTTAAAAATTACTTGCAGAAACTCTGACTAGGATTCTTTTTACTCCTTATCTGGTGTGTTTCTGATGCTGGAGTTTTTCTTACCCTATTTGGTTTGAAAAGGTTTTCATTCCTTACCTCATATCTCAAAAAATTTAGGATCGTGGTTTTGGGGTTGTTTTTCTAAAGTACTCTGTACTTGGTTGCTATTCTCAGAGTTCCAAGATATCTTAGTTTCGCTTGGTGTGTAACATCTTAGCATTCCATCATCATGGTTTGTAAGTCAGCTGGTTAGTGTATACATTAATATGCTTTGATACTACCATGCTTGATAAGATGATACGGTTATATCAAGTACTGTTTGTTCATCTTTCCGTCTTGTTCCTTTGAATCCCTTGCCTAACCCTTTTTTGTTATTTCAGGATGGGTGAGACCTCTCGTGCCCATACCCGTGCGCATGCTCGTGGTGCTGCAAATGAGGGTGAATCTTCCAACCTTCCTCCACCGCCGTCCATGGTTCAACTCATGGCCATGTACGAAACCAACCGTTCTGACAACATGAGGCTCCTTGAAAGGATTGAGCGCAACACTGCTCAACACCAGAACAATCAAGTTGGTATCAAGGACTTCACATGTCTCACTCCGCCAGTTTTCAGCTATTCCACTGAGCCACTTGGTGCGGACTACTGGCTTTGCACCATGGAGCGCAAACTTCAGGTTGGTCATGTTGCTCAAGCTGATTGGGTGACTTCAGATGCTCCTCGAGGGAGCAGCTAACTCATGGTGGGAAAATTTCTTGGCAGTGCAAGAAGCTCAACATGTTCTTACATGGCAAGAGTTCACTGAAGCCTTCCGAGCTTACCATATTCCGGAAGGTCTGATGGATCAGAAGAGGGAGGAGTTCCTCAAGCTTAAGCAGGGCACTGGTTCCGTGTGTGATTACCAGCGCAACTTCAATCGTCTTGCCTGCTATGCTACTGAAGAGGTCTCCACTGATGCTAAGAAGCAAGCTCTGTTCCACAAGGGACTGGATCCTGAGATTCAACGTGATATCCACCTCATGGACTTTGGTAACTTCCAAGGTCTTGTTAATAAGGCTATGAAAGCCGAGAGTGGAAAGGTGGAGTATGAAGAAACCCGTAAGCGTCCTCAGGAGGGGTACAACAAGGACGGTTATAGCAATATGAAGCGTTGTGTCTTCGTGCCTTACAGTGCTGTGACGCGTGATCCTTACACCTCAAGGTATTCTGGATATGCTCCTTGTCCAAATGCTACTCCAAACAATGCTGGTGGATCAAACTATCTTTCTGCTGGCAACGCATCAGGTTTTATATGCTTCAATTGTTGCCAGCCTGGTCACTATGCAAAGGAGTGTCCTCAAAAGAGTGCTGCAGAGAGAGCACAACCACCAAAGAAGAATGATAAGTATCAAGCTGCGGAAGAGGTTGCCTGAACCATATTTCTGCTGAGGAGGCTCAGGAAGATCCAAGCGTCATCATAGGTACGCTTCATATCAATCAAATTCCAGCTAAAGTTTTGTTCGATTCTAGAGCATCGCATTCATTCCTGTCACAAGATTTTGCTCAAATGCATGGGATAAGTTTTAAGGGGTTATCTGTTCCTCTGCTAGTTCAGTCTCCTGGTT
The DNA here is from genome assembly GCA_023614405.1 of Avena insularis. Lineage (NCBI taxonomy): Eukaryota > Viridiplantae > Streptophyta > Magnoliopsida > Poales > Poaceae > Avena > Avena insularis. The sequence goes on from CM042687.1 coordinate 337,156,361, forward strand.
CTAGGTGGTGTTCCACCATGGTTAGTCATGGGAATTTAATCGAAGTTGCATTTCAACTTTTCCCCACTTCTTTGATCGCCCTCAAGTCAACTGACATTGACATCATTTTGGGCATGGACTGGTTGACCCACTATCAAGCTATCCTCGATTGTACAACCAAGTCTGTGACTCTGACAAGTCATGCTGGCATAACAGTCAAGTATTGGACCGTAGGGTCACTATCTCCTTCAGCTGTTTCTATTCCTGAAGCAGAGTTGTATGCTCTTGAAGTTCTACCTCCACTGGAGATTCAAGATGCTTCCGTGGTCTGTGAATTCCTAGATGTCTTTCCTGAGGAGTTGCCTGGCATGCCACCTGATCGAAGTGTGGAGTTTGTCATAGAGTTAGCTCCTCAAACTGCTCCTGTTTCTAAAATACCCTACCGTATGCCTCCTCATGAGCTTGTGGAGTTGAAGAAGCAATTAGAGGAGTTAGAAGGAAAAGGATACATTCAGCCCAGCACATCTTCTTGGGGATGTCCTACCATCTTTGTTAAGAAGCGGGATACCAATATACCGCGTCTGGTTGTGGATTATCATCCACTTAATGCTATGACTATCAAGAATAAGTATCCCCTCCCTAGGATCAATGATCTCTTTGATTAGTTAAGTGGTGCCACTGTCTTTTCCAAAATGGATTTAAGGTCAGGGTATGACCAGATAAAGATCCGTAAGGAAGATATTTCAAAGACTGTTTTCACCACTCGTTATGGTCTTTACGAGTACACGGTCATGTCCTTTGGTCTTACCAATGCTCCAGCCACTTTTATGCGGCTTATGAATTATGTCTTCATGGAGTATCTTGACAAGTTCGTCGTGGTCTACATCGATGATATTCTGGTCTATTCCAAGACTGAAGAAGAGCATGTTGAATATCTTCGTTTGGCGTTGACAAACTTCGAGAACATTGTCCCTATGCCAAGTTTTCCAAATGTGAGTTTTGGTTACAAGAGCTCGTATTCCTTGTTCATGTTGTTTCCGCCCAAGGGGTTGCTGTTATCCCCGATAAGGTCCAAACTATCCTCGACTGGGAGTCTCCCAAATATGTTAAGGATGTCCGTAGTTTTCTCGGGATGGCTGGTTATTACCATCGATTCATTGAGAACTTCTCTAGGATTGCGAAGCCGATGACCTATCTTGTTAAGAAGGATAAGAAGTTTGAATGGTCTGATAAGGCTGAAGAAAGCTTCCAGATGTTGAAAACCAAGTTAACAACTGCTCCGGTGCTGGTTCTCCCAGACACTAGCAAAGACTTTGTAGTCTTCTGCGATGCTTCTCACCAAGGTCTCGGATGTGTGTTAATGCAAGATGGGCATGTGGTGGTTTATGCCTCCCGTCAGCTAAAACCACATGAGAACAACTACCCAACTCATGATCTTGAGCTTGCAGCTGTTGTTCCTACTCTTAAACAATGGCAACATTACCTTCTCGGTAGTCGTTGCGAGTTATACTCGGATCATCAGAGTCTGAAGTATCTTTTCACACAACCTGATCTGAATCTCAGGCAAAGAACATCGTTGGAACTCATCAAGGACTATGATTTGGGTCTCAACTATCAACCTGGCAAAGCCAATGTCATTGCTGATGCGCTGAGTCGTAAGTCTTATTGCAATAACCTGATGGTCAAACAGTCTCAACCTTCTCTTCATGAGGAATTTGCTCGATTGAATCTTGAAGTAGTTCCTCGTGGATTCCTTTCTACTCTTGAAGTGAAGTCTTCTCTAGAGGATCAGATCAAAGCTGCTCAAAGGCAAGATCCTGAGATGGACTCTATTAAAGAGAACACTTCTAGCGGAGTTGCTAAATGTTTCTCTGTTAACGAGGAAGGTGTACTATATTTTAGTATACGTTTGGTAGTACCAAATGGAAAGGACTTGAAGCAGATAATTCTTACTGAATCTCATGAATCACCTCTTTCTATCCACCCTGGAGGTACTAAGATGTATCGAGATCTTCGTCAAAGATTCCGGTGGTCTGTAGGGGTTCGTAGCATGGAAAACAAAAAATTTCTACCGCATGCATACAAACAAGCCAAGATATATCTACTAGATTGTAGCAACGAGTCATAGAAGCACTCACCCTTGAAGATTCCAAAGCGGTTAACGAGAGCAGATTCTCATGGGTGATGTAGTCGTACACTTGCCGATCTCAAGATCGCGTAGACGATCCTTCCGGCGCTGCGTTCCGGCAGCGCTTCCACAGTCGGTCACACGTTCGGTACTCGATGAAGACCTTCCTCTCCCTTGTTCCAGCAGGCAGCAGAGGTTGTAGTTCTCCCCTCGCGATTCCGGCAGCACGACAGCATGGTGTCGGAAGTAGAGGGAAGATCCCACAGGGCTTCGCCTAAGCCGGTGCGAGTTATGGTGGATCTAGGGTTTCCAGCGATATAGGTTTAGAAGGCCGAAGAGGAGGTGGTGGTGTCGGCAGTGACTAGGCGACAGTGGTCTTTGGCGGCGCTGTGGCCAGTGGCGGATAGCGTCTTGGCAACATGACGCCATTGGGGAGGGAGGCTTGGTGTTGTGGTCTTTGGGGCATCCCTCCTCCTCTATTTATGAGAGGGGGGCAGCCTTGGGAGAGGGGAGTTTGAATCCATACCCAAATCCAAGTTGGATAGAAGGAAGGACTCTTTCCTTCTTCCACTAGGAAACTATTGTTCCAGTTTGACTTTTCAAACCTCCCTTTTGACTTTCAATTTAGAGCTTTAATTCTCTCTCGCAAATGCCCAACCAAGTGACCTAGGACATGATCCAATCATTCCACTTTCCCATGACACATTCATGGACCATTCCCCTTCCGGTTCGGTGAACCTTCTAGACCCTTCTAGAACCTCTCCGATGAAAACATCGAAATCATTCCCGAACTCTGGAATCAGACTTTCCTTATATGAATCTTATTCTCCGGACCATTCCGGATCTCCTCGTGATATCCCGGATCCCATCCGAGACTCCGAACAACATTCAGTTTCCCTACTTACATTCCATATCTACTACTCCCTCCATTTCAGGGCTTAAGGTGTCCTCGTTTTGCGTGTTTTTTGTTTGACCAAAATTACTCTAAATACGTAAAGAGTTTTGGTATAAAACTAGTATCACTAGAAAGTATTTTTCAATATGAATCCAACAGTACTAATTATGTATAACATAATTAAGATTTTGTTGCTCAATTATTTTGGTCAAACTTTGCTTTGGAAAGCGTGTGTGCCTTAAGCCTTGAAACGGAGGTAGTAAACAACATCGAATCCTTAAGTGTGTCTCCCTACGGTTCATGAATTATGCGGACATGACCGAGACACTTCTCCGATCAATAACCAATAGAGGAATCTGGAAATTCATATGGCTCCCACATATTTCTACGATTACTTTGCAATCGAATGAACCACTTACATACGATACCAATTTCCCTTTATCTCGGGATAGTTTACTTATCCGAGGTTTAATTGCCGGTATCTCTGCATACCTAGTTCAACCTTGTTACTGATAAGTACTGTTTTCTCGTTCCCGTGATATGTGATCCCTTGTGAGCCAGTCACATGCTTGCAAGCTAATTGGATGACATTCCACCGAGAGGTCCCAGATTATATCTATCCGTCATATGGATGGACAAATCCCACTCTTGATCCATGTGCATCAACACATACTTTCCGAACACTCAATGCCACCTTTATAGCCACCCAGTTACAGTGTGGTGTTTGATGTCATCAAAGCATCCTTCCGGTGATGGTGATTAGCATGATCTCATGGTCGGAGGAATTAGGTTACTATGTATCAGAAATTTTATAGCAAACGAACTATTAAAATGACTTGATATTTATGCTACGCTTATCTATAGGAGTATGTCCATCGTACCATTCTCCTAATGATGTGATCTTGTTGTTAATAACATCTCAATATTCATGATCGAGAAACCACGATCATCTATTAACCAACAAGCTAGTATTATAAAGAGGCTTTACCAGGGAATCTAATTTAGTTTACAAATCACACAAGTATTAATGTTTCCAGTTAATACTATTATAGCATGAATGTAAACATTTATCATAAACACAAAGATATAATAATAAATACTTTTATTATTGCCTCTAGGGCATATCTCCAACAGTCTGGTATGAAGAAAGATATTGGTCGTTTTGTTGCTAAGTGTGACGTTTGTCGTCGCGTCAAAGCTGAACATCAAAGGCCTGCTGGTCTCCTACAACCACATCGCATCCCTAAGTGGAAATGGGATGACATTGGTATGGACTTCATCACTGGTATCCCTAAAACTCAAAAAGGAAATGATGCAACCTAGGTGATCGTTGACTATCTGTCCAAGGTCGCTCACTTTCTTCCCATCAAGGAAAGTCTTTGAGCCAGTGAACTGGCTGATCTTTACATCTCTCGGATTGTTGTTCTTCATGGTATTCCTAAGAAGATAACATCTGATCATGGGAGTCTGTTCACCTCCAAGTTCTAGGAAAGTTTCCAAACTGCTATGGGAACTTGCCTCTCCTTCGGTACAGCTTATCATCCTAGCACCGGTGGCCAGACCGAAAGGGTAAATCAAATCCTTGAAGACATGCTTAGAGTGTGTGTCATATCTTTTGGCAAGAACTGGGAGAAATGCCTTCCTTTTGCTGAATTCTCCTATAACAACAGTTTTTAGTCTAGTATTGGTATGGCACCATTCCAATTTTTATATGGAAGAACCTGTCGTACTCCTTTGAACTAGTCAGAAAACGGCGAAAGAAAGTTCTTTGGTCCGGATATGATCCAGGAAGCAGAAGATCAAGTTCGTATCATTCGAGATCGTTTGAAAACTACTCAGTCTCGCCAAAAAGCTATCATGATCGTCACCATCAACATGTTGAATATGAAGTTGGTGATCAAGCTTATCTTCGGGTCACCCCTTTAAAGGGTGTCCACCGTTTCAGTATCAAAGGCAAACTAGCTCCTCGCTATGTTGGTCCTTTTTTTGTTCTGTCCAGGCAAGGTAACCTCGCATACAAACTGGAGCTGCCTGCAAACTTCCCTGAGGTGCATGACATTTTTCATGTGTCTCAACTCAAGTGTTGCTTCAAAGACCCTGTCCGTGGTGTTGATCACCAAACTCTTGATCTCCAGAAGGATCTGACTTATCGTGACTATCCTGTTCGTATCCTTGATGAAACCAAGCGCAAAACTCGTCGACAAAACATCATGTTCTTGAAAATTCAGTGGTCTCATCACTCTGAGTATGAAGCAACCTGGGAATGAGAAGATCAACTCCGATCTGAGTACCCTGCCTTCTTTTCTAAAACTTAGGAATCTCGGGTCGAGATTCTTGTAAGGAGGGTAGAGATGTAACAGCCCAAGTTTGTAATATATGTAAATAGTACTTAAGCATGGCATGCATCTGTTTAAATCAATACAATATTTGCATGTGAGCAAGTTTTTGATTAATGCAAACCCTAAACCCTAATTTCCCTCTCTTTATGAACTACATTCAAATGGTGTTTGAGTTTTCAAAAGTACCAAAACATTAGAGCCCAAATGGACTAAAGAGAGCCCCTGCAATATTTTCTATATTTCACAAAATCCCTGGTATTTTTTGAAACATGAAAAACATATTTCAAATAAAAAATACAAAGAGAGAAACAAAATTAGAAAATAAAAACAGTTCCAGTTAAAAAAATATGCAGCAGCAGCCGATCGGCCGTGGCCCATCTCCCTTCTCTCTCTCTCTCTGCTGCACCTCAAGCAGCAGCCAGCTTGGCCCCACCCGCCCAAGAGCCCTCAGATCGCCATGACGAAGTCGTCTTTCGGACGACGAAGCTTTGCTTCGCTGTCGCCGGCGATGACGTCCGCCGTCGTGCCATGCGCCAAGATTCGCGCCACCGACGACGCCGGTGCCTACAAGAACCCCACGTCGCCGCAGTGGAGAACCCTATCCTTCTTTCTTCATATCTGAGGCCACCTCGAGCTCCGCCGTGCTCCACTCTATCTTCCTGCAGAAGGAATCGAAGAGGGACGCCCCCAGTCGGCCGCATCGACCCCTTCTTCCTCAGCACCGACGATATTCTCCACGCGCCTCGCCGTCGATTCCGGCCTCGCTTGTCGTCCCCGAGCCGTCTATCAGCACCAGGGTGAGCATACGATGCTCAAGTCACCCTCCGTTCCTTCTCTCTTGCATTGTATCAATGCCCCGACGAACACTTACCGCTGCCGTCGCTGTCATTAGTCCGGTGACCATACCGAGGTGGCGCCGCCACTATATTGCTCGATGCGGTCTCCTCTTTCCAGCAAGCCCACCCACGCATCCCCAGATGCAGCCAATCGCTTGCCCCTCTCTCGATCTGAGAATATTAGCCATTGATGACGTCACAGTGACGTCACCATGATGCAATAAATCCTTTTCTATTTATTTAAATGTTTTTAGAAACTATTTCCTATAATAAGTAAATGCTGACAGGTGGGCCCTGTCTATCAGAGTTTTAATCTTTTTGTAAATCATTTCTTGAAATTAATAAAAGTCTGACATGTGGACCCAAGTTGGAAATAATTTAAATATTCCAAAAATGATTTAAAATGATTTAAAATGAATTAAAATTTGAGAAATTCATAACTAATTCATTTTAAATCAGAAAAATACAAATAATATACCAAAATGTTCATAAAAATAAGAGCTATGCAATAGCAACATAATAATACATGGTTAACCAACTTTCATGACAATTTAATTAGAAGAACCAATTGAACCCTAGAGGTGATTCCGAGGATCCCCATGTTCTAGGGTTTGGACTTCTCGGACCCCGTTTAAAGTGACCAAGCATGTTCTAGGGTTCATTTCAACACTATTTAACATGTCATATCATCCATATATTGTATGAGCATTGCACATGCCACGTATTGAATGTTGTTTTCCCTTTTCCGGTATTTGGTTCTTCGCGAATAGGAACCGAACCCGAGGCTGAAGTCAACAACACCGAAGATCCATACTTGTCTACTAACGGACAAGGCAAGCATAGCCTCTCATTCTGAACCTATGTTTTATAAAGTATATTACTTTCTCGCTATGATGCACACGATTCCAATGTGGTGTTTTGTCAGTAGCTAGTGTTACCTATCTGCTGCATTGTTTCCCTTTTGTAGCCTTATACTCCTGACCCACTGCTCCTAGCATACCTAGGGTTGGCATGTGAGCGTTGTTAGAGATTTTGCCACCGACAGCTTAGCCATGCATAGTAACAACATCTGATCTGTCTGAATGATGAATCAGAGATGTCGGTGAATCTAGAGAGTTAGGAGATGGTGACATCATCAAAGGAGTTAACTAAACATGCTAAGGATTGTATGGGAGGCCATGTTGGGTGTGGTTTTTGCAGTCCCATGCTCGCCACCATTAGGATCTGAGTTCTTGCCTCTTGAACCAAGAGGAGCGTACAACCACACAGGGCTTGGGAACCCCTCGACTGACTAAATTGCCTAGTATATTCCATGAGTCACATAGTTCGGGCTTTCCATTTGGCATACGCATTGAAAACATTTTCGAAAGAGGAGGTGATGGAGGTGCATCATAACAGGCAGGGAAGCATGGACCGGGTTGCTTGGGGTCGATGGAGCCCCTGGTAAACCAACCTCGGCTCACATCTTTAAGTACCGGCTTCGGGATTTGACCCGTTTCAGCGGAATCATACTTATTGCGTGACTCATGGTCTCGGCGAAAGCAAGGTAAAGGTCATGGTCAACCACCCTCTGACAGCCTTCCAAGGAAGAGGGCTAATCATATTTGGCATTAAGAGTCGGTTAGTACGTGTGGGTAAAGTTGTACACCCCTGCATGGTATTAATCTTTTCTAAAATCCATGTTCACGGTTATGAACGACTTGGGAACGGACGTGATGATCATAGAGAACTATAACCTAATTAAAACTTGTTGATCCACGTGTGCTTAAGGATGCTTCCTCTGGGTCGAGGGGGTGATCCTAGATAGGAGGTTCTGATGAAGATGGTGGTTATCAAGATATGTTGAACAAGATGAGGAAGTCGTTATCTTATCCCTTTTAAATTATTCTGATTAGACAAGCCTCTTATCTATCTTGTTTACAAACAAAGATTGCTTTATGCAAAAGTAAATACAGAGAAAGCCTTTCTAGCCAGAGCATGTAGATACTAGGTTATCTAAGTCTTGCGGAGTACATTCTCGTACTCATACTTGCGCCATTGTTGTTTTTCTACAGATGACCTAGTTACGACTGAAGGTGGCTTCTACGTTGACATCGACGAGTAGTTGGGGGTCCCAGGTAGCAGCCTAAGGACTAAGGGATGGACGTCGCTTCTGTTTATGGCCTCTTAGGCCCTTTGCTAAGTTGTTGTGTAGAACAACATAATTTGCTTTCGATGTGTGATGTAATGTTGGGTCTATGACCTCTGGTTTTACTAACTCTAATATCTTACTCTGTTAAGAGTTTAAACTCTGGTTTTACTAACTCTAATATCTTACTCTGTTAAGAGTTTAAACTTATGTTGTTGAATCCCTGTGTTCTGTAATGTTATTAAATCATACTGTGATCTTTCGTGTTTGGAGTTGAACTTATCTTAGATGTTGATCTGAGGTTAGTTTAACCCTAATCCCGGGGGGTGCTACATGGACACGTTGGAAAAACTTGGTTTCTTGGGAGTTGGAAGCATGAGTAGAACTTACTCATACAAGTGGAGGCTATCAAAAGACTGGGAGCAACCAACTAAGAGAGCATAATGGCCGTAATCATGCAGTGCAACAAAGCATACTAATCAAAGCAAAGAGTGGTACTACAAGTCAAGGACTAAATGATCATAGAGGCTAATGGTAACTTGTCATAGGCATACCATGGTGTGATCATGTGCTAAGTCAACCCAAGTAAAGCATCAAAGGAGAATACTACAATACTATGCTTTTGCATGCTAAAACAATGCATAATCGCTTTAAGGCACACTAAGCAATCCCAATTATTTGGAGCAAGACATTCTACAGCAATAATCACTAAGCATAATGTCAAAACAACACCTAGCATGTCATGCTAAAGTCTAAGTCACAATCAATGCAAGCTCCTCTTGCACCTTCAAGCAAGAACTTACTACTCCTTTCCAAACACCAAGCAAACTTATTTGCAAAACAACACAGCGAGAACGGGGATCCAAACTACTTAACAAAACTAAACAAACTAAGCAAAGCAAAAGAAAACTAAGACGCTCCAAGAACAACACAACTGTGCATGAAACAATAAAAACGAAGTGTCTAGACAGACCTGGGCTTTTATTGACGAAGAAGGGGATGCCTTGTGCATTCCCAAGCTCTGACGCTTGTACCTCGTGGATATTTCTTGGGTGACACCATGGTGGCATCCCCAAGCTTTAGCTTTTGTCAATTCTTTATTTCATTACATCATTCTCTCTCTACACCTGAAATTTTTCCTTCACACAAAACTTCACACAATCTTCATTAGCAACATTAGTGTATTCAAAAGATATTAGACCTCTGGCAAAGATTTGAAATAGCAAGGCTTTTCACTAAAAACACAAGCTACTGTAGTAACTCCTTCAAAAATCTCAATTCACCTAAATAAAACTCAAAAAGGAATCAATAAGAAGCAAATGCAAATAATGGCAGAAATCTGTCAAAACAGACCACCAGGTAGAAACCTATTTTTTCGAACATCTTATGTTGCTCAAATCAAAAAGTGTTGAACTAACGAAAGTTATCTAACATACTAGGGGATTTATTCGTAAATTTGCATCTCAATCCAAGTTACAGATACTCCTCACGAATGTTTTTGGTGGAGGACAGAAATCTGTATTGGGACAACAACTCCCCAAATCTTACTTACCTCTCATTAGAGGTCATTATTGGCACAAAAAGCAAACAAAAAGGATAAGGAGAGGTCATTACAGAAGTAATAACTTCCAAGACTCAAGGAAACTCTTGGGTCATCTCCCAACAGGTACTTTTCTTTAACGCCTTTAAGTTAGGCTTGATAGCTTGAGAAGATGCTCACATAAGAATTATGAATTGAAGTCAAAGAGAGCATCAAGAAGCAAATTCAAAACACATTTAAATCTAACCCACTTCCTATACATCCGAATCTTGTACACAAATAAATTCACAAAGAACAAAGTGACAAGCATAGGAAGATAAAACAAGAGTAACTTCAAAACTTTCAGCACATAGAGAGGTGTTTCAGTACCATGAAAAATTCTGCAACCATACTTTCCTCTCTCATAATAATTTTTAGTAGCATCATGAATAAACTCAACAACATAGCTATCACATAAAGCATGATTTTCATGATCTACAAACACATAATTTCTATCAAGCTCAATAATTGTGGGAATAAAACCTTCACATGTTTTACTCAAAGAAGATATTTCAAAAGGATCCACAGGAACATAACATTCATCTCCCTTTGGTAAGCATGGGGGACATCAAATAATATAAGAGGTAAATAGTTACTCTCATTAGAAGGTAGGCATGGGTAGATCCATTCTTCCTCCTTTTGTTCATCACTCTCCTCCTCTTTTTCATCTAATGAGCTTCCAGTTTCAACATTTTCTTCTTCCATAGGCTCCAACAAGGCATTAGACTCTTCCATTTGTGGAAAGCATCTATTAAAATATTCAAGAATATAGACATTTGCTTCCTTGTAATTATCAAAGCAAAATTAAGTATCTCATAAACCTCATATTCACAAGGTGCATCATCAGTATTTTCAAGCAAACTGGCAAGTTCAAAAGCACCCTTGAAGGCAATAAATTCTTCAATTTGTTCCACATCATAAAAGTCATAATTTCCCTTAACATAAGAAGATATGGTAACATTATCATTATACTCACATTGAAAAGGCGGGTGTTTATACCTCCTACAGCAGCAGGACTTATCAAAGCAATAAGTAACATTATAAGTAGAGCACACGTCTCTGGCAATAGTATTCAACTTATCAATTTGTTCCCATAAGTGTTTCCCTTTTTGTGACAAACGTTGTTCCTTATAATAATACTTTTGTTCTTCCGTGAACCCACCTTGCCAATAAGAACTAGTATCAAAGAAACCATCCATTGATAGAAAGCATGACCAAGCAAGGCAATAACAGACCAGCAAACAGAGTAGGAACTAATTTTTGTGTGTTTTTGAAAAAAGAAAGCAAACCAAACTAGACTAAATTTTTTTTGGGGTTTTTGAAAAGAGGCAAACAAAACCAAGCAAAATAAAGAAAGCAAACTAAAAACAAAATAAAGAGAAAGGAAGTGGAAGACTCCCCTAGTGAAGACGTCCTTAGCCTCCCCGGCAACAGTGCCAGAAAAATTGTTGATGGCGCCCTGGTGCTTGACGGGGAGGAAGAAGTTTGATGTCCCTTTAGTTCCCCGGCAACGACGCCAGAAAACTTGATGGCTGGCTTAGTTGATGTGGAGCCTGTTGGGAACACCAAGATCAAGGTGTGAAGCAACAAGCAGCAAGTTTTCCCTCAGTTGACACCGAGGTTATCGAACCAGAAGGAGGAAGGAAACGTCACACAGGTGTTGTAAGCAACGCGGAGACCTGCATAACACAAACTCAAGACTTTGCTCCAACGAATCAGTGAGGTTGTCAAGCTCACCGGTTTGCTGTAACAAAGGATTAAATGTATGGTGTCGAAGGTAATGGTTTGCAGCAAGTAAACAAGTAACAGTGGAAGATGTATCAATGGTAAAGATTGGACCGGGGTCCATAGTTCACTAGAGGTGCTCTCCTTAGATAAACAACATGGCATGAAGGGTAAACAAATTACATCAGGGCAATTAACAGGAACTGAGCAAGGCATAACAATGCAATTACCAGTCAGAAAGATCCTATGAGATTCGTTTGGGCAATACAACAACATACATAGACCACCATCCAACTGCATCTATGACTAGAAGTCCACCTTCAGGTTATCATTCGAACCCCCTCCAGTATTAAGTTGCAAGCAATAGACAACTGCTTTAAGCAGAGTGTGTAAGGTAAACAGTCCACATGTTCCATGAACAAGAGACCGTTGTTTTCTCCCTAGTAGCAACAACACATCTACAACCGAAGAGATTATTATCACTTCCCTTGAAAACTAGAGGCATGAACCCACTATCGATCATAAATACCCCCTCTTGGAGTCACTAGCAACTACTTGGCCAAGATAGCTACTAACAACGGAGAGCATGCAAGATCACAAACAACACAGACATGATAGAATCATAAAGACAAAAACATTAATCAAACCAACATAATAATCTCAATATCCATCGGATCCTCGCAAACACAACATGCATGATTACAAATAGATTAGATCTTGATCGTGAACGGAGCTCACAAGATCTATACATGGAAGCACAAAGGAGGAGATACATTCATCTAACTACTACATGGATCCATAGTCCAAGGTGGAACTACTCACACATCATACCGGAGAGAAGGCCTCTAGGATGATCTCCCCTCCGGCAGGGTGCCGGGAAGAACTTCAGATCCCCCCGATCTAGGGACGATGGTGGCGGCGGCTACAAACGGTGTTATGGAGATTTTATTGGGTGCTTAGGGTTTCTACATAGGGGCTTTTTATAGGCGAAGGGGGAGGCCGAGGCGGTGTCCAGGGGCGCCAAACCCTAGCCATGCATGGGATGGGGCCCACCCGCGCCTAGGGTGGGTCTGGCCGGTCCCTCCGGCTCCCCTCTAGTCTTCTTGTTCCCCATGGAAAGTAATTGACTTTGACGTTTGTCCCGTCCAATTCCGTGAATATTTCTTTACTAACTTTTCTGAAACCAAAAACAGCAGAAAACAGGCATCTGGCACTGTTGCAACTTGTTAATAGGTTAGTACCAGAAAACATGTAAAAAAGCACCTCAAAGTGTAGACAAGTAAAGCAAAGTAGATACTAAACAAGCATGGAGCATCAAAAATTATAGATATGTTTCTGACGTATCACTTCCCTCTATGAAGGGACCTTTCTCCTATTTTATAAGTTGAGTCAGTAAAACTTTTTCCTCTCTATCTCCAGCAAGCATTTGAGTTGTTATGTTTCAGGCATTCATATGATGATGTATTCAATCATGTTCTTTGTCTTCCTTGTTTGCACAAAACTCTTATCTATTGAGTATTACTTTGAAAGCCTTCATTGTGAAAAACATTTTATGTTTGAGCAAAGAGTACTCCTATTGTAAAACTTCCTGAAAAGATTTTTGTGAAACTGTTTGCCAGCTGTTGAAAGAACATGTTGGGACCCCATGTGTGGTTTTGGTAATTAGTGACAATCTTTATGGACTAATGTGTGTATTAAGTTATACTTGTAGGAATTGTCCATTGGCATCGCTTGGAGCTTGTGTCGGCTTCAAGTATGTATTAGTCCAAGTAAGATCGGTACATTAGCACAGGTTCACCCACACAACACTTACAACACCAAAGAAGAGTACTTAGCTATTTGAAGCGAAAGAACTTGATAGAATTCCCATGTGTCCTCGAGAACGTTTGGTCCTTATAAGTATTTCGACTGGCTTGTCCTTTGCTAAGAAAGGATTGGGCCACTTGCTGCAGTTATTCGTTGTCTTTATTACTTGCACTTTGTTTTATTGCTTTATCAAAAAAACCTAAAAATCCGTTTGCTAAGTATTTATAGAGATTTCCTACTCCATACCACTAGTCAACACCTTCTGCTCCTCGTTGGGATCGACACTCATATTTATCGAAAGTACTACGATACACCTCTATACTTGTGGGTCATCATCGATGACTATCTACGGGTGGCAGCGGGATGATGTCATCATGACATCATACTGACGTTATTCCTTGCCCAATCCGTAGGTTGACTTGGTCCATGCCCATGTGGCATGTGACCCACCAGTCAGTGACTAGGGCTAGGAATAGCCCCGGTGAGAAAAATCACCCACCTCGTGCTTACATCAGCATTACATCATAAACACATTTAGTTATTTAATTTAAATTTCAAAAAATGATTAAATATTATAAATTCAATATCTTCTTGCACATCCTCCGTGATCATGGATCGATGATGAGGAATTAAGAAAGGCGTTCCATCTTGAGAAGGGCAAGATCGTCTACATCGAGCTCAAGTGGAATGCTCAAGGCAAAGGTATAATCTTGATAGGTTTTCCCTTTTGCCGGTCTCATGTCGTGTGTGGGAGACTGGGTTTAGGATAGATAACCGTACTATCAAGAGGGGCTCCCGGATGAGTAATTCGGTCACATCGTTCAAAGAGAGCTCAAACCTTTGCATACTTGCATCATCGTATTTGGTTGTTATTTGGTCTTATCCATGAGTGGATATAGAGCTTGTGGTAATCTCCATAACAAGCTCTTGTTCATCAAAATTGGATCTTCCGTTTGTATCTTGTTACGATTTTGATCTATGCGGTTTTTCGGTTTCTCACCAAGTGAGGTATCCCACATTATTATACTTGATAAATTCTCACTTGGTGATAACCAATATTTTATAGGGTAGCCTATGTCGTCCTCTTTCCAACGCAATTGGAATCGGGTCAATCGGTACTACCAATCAAAAGTTATTGATGTTTGAATATTTGATATTATTCGGTTCTAAAAGGAAAAAGAAAAAATCTGTTTCTGGGCCGGCCGGTATTACCGGACTCGGTACCGGCCGCGCCTGGCACCGCGCGCTTATCTGCTGCCCTGTCCGGTTGCTGGATCCGGCACTACCGGGCTGGCCCGGTAGTACCGCCCGGGTGCAGGTGTACTACCGCCGCCCAGTACTCTAGCCTGGCCCACTGCCGCCGCTGCTGACCCTGAGTTCTGCAGCCTCGCCAGACGGCTGCCGCTGAGCCGCCACACCGCCTCGCTCATCTCTCCCGTCGTCGTCACACCACGCCACGCGTTGCCGACCGCTTCGCTGGCTCACGGCCTGCGCCCCACTCGCCTTCCGCCAGACGCGTTCGCCACCAGATCGCTTGATAGCGACGACGACGTGCTCGCTGGGTCTGCTATGGCCCTCGCTGCTGGCCTCACCGCTGCAGTTTGCTATGCTGACTAGCTAGTCACAGGCTGCTGAGGGCCCCACCGCCCCATGGCGCTGTAACAAGATCTCGCGCCAGATGCAGCTGCCTCAGAGCTCTCGGATCCGTTGGCCCCACTTGCCTCGCTGCTGCTTCCTTTTCCTGGCGCGGGCGATACTACCGGCCTAGACAGAAATATGCCCCAAACATTTAGTTTTTTTGGGCCCCTATTTAAGGCTTTGCTCGTTTTCAGTTTAGAAGGCTTCTTCCTCTTCTATTAGGCTAAGCTTAATCCACACTTGCTCTAGATCTTGAAGCTTGCCTAATCTTTTCCCTCCAATGATTCTTGCCCATATTTGAGTGGAAGAGAGAGGAGATCTAGATCCATGTTTTGACCTAACCGATTCATCTCTTTGTGAGTGCATCTTTGGGGATCTAGATTTTGGGGGATTTTGTGTCTCTCTTTGATTCCTCCTCTCTTGTTCCCCCAATAGCTTTAGTAGCTTTGTTGTAACTTGAGAGTGAGGGATTTGAGCACCTTTGTGGTGTTCTTGCCATTTGCATTTGGTGCATCGGTTTGAGTTCTCCTCGGAGGATTTGGTTTGAGTTACTCATTGGAGCTTGTCCCTCTTGGGTTCTTAGAACACTAGACGGTTTTGTGGCCTTAGTGGCATTGTGGCCTTGGTGGCATTGTGGCCTTGGTGGCGTTTGTTGGGAGCCTCCAATTAAGTTGTGGAGAAGTGCCCCAACCTTGTGAGAGGTTTCGGTTGCCACCGACAAGTGCACCGATAGTGGAAGCATGGATCGATCCCATTGGGGTGAGATTCACCGGAGAATAAGGGAGGCCTTTTGTGGCGTTGGTGGTTTGATACCACCCCCTCTCCAAACGAGACGTACTCCATGTTGGGAGGAACTCGGTAAAATATCGTCGTCCCCGCGTGCCTCGGTTATTTCTATACCCGAGCTCTTTACTTATGCACTTTACATTGTGATAGCCTTCGTGCTTGAAGTAATCTATATCTTGCTATCACATTGTTGCTTTTATTGCTTAGCATAAGTTATTGGTGCACATAGGTGAACCTTAGTTGTTCTAGGTTGTGCTTAACAAAGTAAACACAAGTTTTACTCCGCCTTTGTTGAGCCACTCTAGGAAAAGTTTTAATCGCCTATTCACCCCCCCTCTAGGCGACATTCGTATCCTTTCAGCTGTTCTCTGACCAGGAACAAAGTTTGCCAATTCCAATTATGATTTATCTTTATGCATCTCTATTGTGACTCATCTACTTGTTGCAAGCTAAGTTATATAATGGTGAGTTGCCTTCTTCTATGAGTTGTGTAATGGTAAGTGTGATGCTTCTTGTCTGTATTCTTTTATCGACAGTTCACTCCATAAACCTGCGGACATGTTTACTGAGCTTAGTTTTAGCTTGGGGACAAGCGAAGGTCTAAGCTTAGGGGAGTTGATACGTCCAATTTGCATCACCATTCTCTTTCATAATTTGCCTATATTCATTGATATATTGCATATTAAGAGGTGATACTTATGTCTTTTCATCTGTTTTTGCATGTTGGATGATTCTTGGAGGAAGAACTGCCGGAGTCAGGATTCTGATGGAAAAAGAGGTGTTTTGATGCAATTTCGCGAAGATCAGAAAATACCAGAAAAATATTGGAAAATAATATTTTCCTAGAAGACGAAGGAAGCCAGAAGGGGAGGCGGAGATGGGCCACAGGGGCCCCACACCCCCTAGGCGCGGTCCCCCTGCCCCACGCCTAGAGGAGGTGTGGCCCACCTAGCCGGCCTCCGACTCTGCCCTCTCGCCTATATCTTCTCCTCGAAACCCTAAGACACGAGGAGCAACCACTGAAAGATCCGCCGCCTCCGCAGGGCAGAAAACACCGAGAGAGAAAGAGCTCTTCGGTAGACAGATTTCTGTCGAGGAAATTCCTTCCCGGAGAGGGGAGATCATCGCCATCAACACCGTCATCAAGCTAGACTTCATCGGGATCATCATCATCATCCACACCATCATCTCCACCAGCACCATCATCACCACTCCATCCCGCTGTAACAATTGTGTTGGATCTTGCATTAGTTCTTAGGGGAAACTTTCCTGGTGTTAATTACTATTGTAGTTGATGCTTGTGAGTGGAACCATTGGATTATTGTTTATGTTTAGATTGTTATCCATTACCATATCATCTTTTATCTTGATCCATATGATGTCTTGTGAGTAGTTCGTTTAGTTCTTGAGGACATGGGAGAAGTCATGTTGTTAGTAGTGGATTTGTGTTGAGATATTATTCAATGGTTTAGTATTTAAGTTGTGGTGTTATTCTTCTAGTGGTGTCATGTGAACGTAGACTACATGATACTTCACCATTTATGGGCCTAGGGGAATGCATTATGTATTTTGCTACTAATTGTGGGATTGCCGGAGTGACAGAAACATGAACCCCCGTTAGGACACCATTGCACAAGGGAGCATAGGATCTCAGAGTTTAAGGCTGTGGTTAGGTTTATATCTTAATTACTTTCCTTTAGTTGCGGATGCTTGCAGGGGGTTTAATCATAAGTATGTATTAGTCCAAGTAAGATCGATACATTAGCACAGGTTCACCCACACAACACTTCACCAAACAAGGGTACTTAGCTATTTGAAGCGAAAGCACTTGACAGAATTCCCATGTGTCCTCGAGAACGTTTGGTCCTTATAAGTATTTCCACCGGCTTGTCCTTTGCTAATAAAGGATTGGGCCACTTGCTGCAGTTGTTCGTTGTCTTTATTACTTGCACTTTGTTTTGTTGCTTTATCACAAAACCCCTAAAAATCCGTTTGCTAAGTATTTACAGAGTTTTCCTGCTCCATACCACTAGTCAACACCTTCTGCTCCTCGTTAGGATCGACACTCATATTTTTCGAAAGTACTACGATACACTTCTATACTTGTGGGTCATCATCGATGACTATCTACGGGTGGCAGCAGGATGATGTCATCATGACGTCATACTGACATTATTCCTTGCCCAATCCGTAGGTTGACTTGGTCCATGCCCATGTGGCATGTGACCCACCAGTCAGTGACTAGGGCTAGGAATAGCCCCGGTGAGAAAAACCACCCACCTTGTGCTTACATCAGCATTACATCATAAACACATTTAGTTATTTAATTTAAATTTCAAAAAATGATTAAATATTATAAATTCAATATCTTTTGTTTTACAATTCAAAAAAATATGTTTAATATATGAAAATGTTTAGAAAAGTAAAATCTACAATTTAAACTTATTATCATACATTATTGTGGTAACTATTTAAATAATTATAATTTAATAAAGATTTTTAAGTAATCAAATTTTGAAAATTCATATTTTAATAATGGTAAATGAGATAAATATAAGTAATATACTAAAATTCTTAAAAAAAATAAAAACTACAATGTAAAACCATAAACATAAAATATTATGTCACTTAACAAAATAATTATTATTTATTAAGTGTTTATAAAGTAATAAATCCTATAAAACTCATATCTTAATATTTAAAAATGATAAAAAAATACATATAATATATCAAAATGCTCACAAAAATAGTATCTACATGTTAAAAATATAACATTCCACTTTTGAAGTCAATCAAAATTTAATATTATAATAACTTGAATTTAAACCTATTCCTTTAACTATTAATTCATAAAAGAGTAAATAAAATTTGCTAATATTTCTAAAATTATCCATTTGAGGTCTAAAAATAGTATTAGTCTTAAGTATTGATAATATGAAGTCAAAATCGTTCAACACGTTTTAAATACAATTTTTTTGAATTATCATTCACCTATAAGTGTATATTATTTTCTAAAAGGATTCTTATGAAATTATAAAATCTTCAAGAATGATATTTTTAACTAAATAAAAAGTTTTACCATTACTTCAACCACAAGTTTATAAATATATTATAAATCCAAAGATAATTCATAATTAGTTAGGTAATGTTGTTTCCTTGTTTATAAATAATAAACATTCATTTTTAAGGAGACTAATAATTCCATTCAATCATAATGTTAAGAAAACCTCGCTCAAGTAGAAGTATTGCCACTCTTAATTAACCTTAAAGAAACACTATGAAGTGAACAAATTAAAATACCACCTAATGACCAAGATAGATGAGTCTAAACTACTAATGATGTCATTATTCAAATGAAGTAAGTCTTTCTTCCTTGAGAACTATAGTTAGTCAGAAACCTAAAAATGTTAACTGAAAGTTTAAATGCTTTGTTTACTTAAGTAAACTTTTCTTCAAAAGTTATTCTTTAATATGCACTAAATGTAAATTTTAAGCATTCCAAAATAAATTCACTTAAGTAACAACCTTCACATAAGGAGTCTTTAGATACCATTCCAAACTTGAGTGCTTTATTATTGTATGCTATTTATTATACTCACATGTTGCTTCACACACACTCACAAGCCTTAACAAAACCACAAGTGTGAAACTTATATAAAAGGACAACACATTCCAAAGAACCATTTCCAGTTTCCAAACCCTAGATCAACGACGTTTATTTCGGGGATTCGAGTTTATCAAATTGCATTACATTACTTATGCATAATGGAATCTTGCTTCTTCAAATATTAGTCCTTACCGGACCAATGATGTTGATTTCAGAAATTAGATCTTATATTGTCTTGAAGACCGTGAGTGCATAATCTTGCAATCACAAAAGGCAAGTTCACACTTGCTCATGTCCTTTGGTTTTCTATCAAATAATTTGCAATTGATACCATTCCAAACTTGAGTGCTTTATTATTGTATGCTATTTATTATACTCACATGTTGCTTCACACACACTCACAAGCCTTAATAAAAGCACAAGTGTGAAACTTATATAAAAGGACAACACATTCCAAAGAAACCATTTCCAGTTTCCAAACCCTAGATCAACGATGTTTATTTCGGGTATTCGAGTTTATCAAATTGCATTACATTACTTATGCACAATGGAATCTTGCTTATTCAAACATTAGTCCTTACCGGACAAATGATGCCGATTTCAGATATTAGATCTTTTATTGACTCGAAGACCGTGAGTGCATAATCTTGCAATCATAAAAGGCAAGTTCACACTTGATCATGTCTTTTGGTTTTCTATCAAATAATTTGCAAATACAGTTTTTTCATCACCAGCATTGCAAAAAGATCTGAAAACACTATTTTCATAATAATATGATTATGGTAAATAATCTATTATGAAAGTTCTGGTGGTAAAGGAACATATTATCTAGGACTTAACAACCAAGGTCGCCAGTGATTCTTGCGCTGTATATCACGCGTTAACCATGAGATTTGGAATGGGACAAAGAAGTCAGCTGGATCTTCTTCCTTTCGTATGTAGGCAAGACGACCTTAACGTGACGTTGTGATTCCTTGTGCGGATCCAGCATATGGGTGGGCACCCTTAGGCCCCACGATTTTGGTGTCTAGATTATCGGTGAGCGGCTGTCGGAGGTATAGTCATACCTTTATGGAGCTTGCCAGGGGCATAACCGGCTCATAGAGTCTTCGGAAACTCATCAGGGTTATAGCTTGCCCGAAAGGGGGCTTAACAGAGATGTAGCTCGGCCCAAAGGATCGTGCATACATGCGGAGTCGCGGAGAAGGGCAGTGATTGGCTTGGATCTTAGTTTGGGCCTCATACAAAGGAAGTATGAACGGGTTGGCCACTCGTATGTGCAACAAAGCTAAGATCTCTCATGGGTAAAGTAATACACATCTACAGAGTGTAAGAACTGTAACTTGTTACTCCCTGTTCCAGGAAGGAGCTACGAATGCGGCAGGAAAGGAACTCCATGAAAGTTCTGGTAAACCTATGAAGGCTGACGAACATAGCTTTTCAAAATAAAAACAACCTTTGAAGAAATGTTTACAAAAACCTGCATTGCCTATGACCTATGGTCTGTGGCTGTAGCTAGTGCACTAAACACTCCTTTTTAGTAAACTTTCTAAGTACGCTCGTACTCAACGTATCTTCTTAACCCTTGCTAGACTCTAAAGTCAATGAAGACGACGCCTACATCAACTTATGCTTAAGGGAATCTTCACCAAAAGCTCGAGTTTTGCAATGAAGTCAAGAAAATCAACATATACATCAACAGAAGTGAAGACGATGTTGCTGATTAGATAGAAGTATAATCTCTAGCCATAGAACCTACTTCTATAGAATATTGCAATAGCAGCAATGCAGGCCAAATATTTAGATGCTAACCTTATTAGCATGATAGTTATGAGTTGATTATTTCTAGTTCTTCTTTGTAAGAAGTTTGTTTCTCCCTTTTTAACCTAGAGTGTTCTCTGGATCTTTTGTAAAGAGTCGAGTTGTAACCTATAGTCATGTCTTGGACCTGCTATGTTTCTGTTGTACCACTCTCAGGGATGTAATACTAGTGAACAGTTTTTCATTGGTGTTATTTCAACGACTATAGTGTACTCCATCATGAAGTGGTATGCTGGGTCACCACAACGATAGTGCCCGAAAGTGGGCGATATGAGATGCAACATGCTTGTAGCATCTTCTCTTGTGATATGTTGCTAACGAGATGCCATCAGTGGGTAAAGGGATTGATGCCTACAATAACAACCATGTGTACGCTCCGGTGGAAGCACAATATCTTTTATCAGACAATGTCGACGTACCTGTGGCATGCCCTTAATGCAGGTGGTGGCTCAAAGCTTAGCTTGCGGTATGAGAACCCTCAGATCGACCCATGGTTGCTTATGTGAAGGCCTTTCCTAGGAGACATGTACTTATTCATTTATTTTAGCCGCTAGTTGTAGTTTTTTTGGAGATACTATAGTTAGGCATGCAACCTTGGTTTTTTTAGTTTGTTTTTGGTCGCTTGTTTGACATATCTGCATTCTTTTCCGGAAAGGGACAACTCTGGTCTCTACATCAATGACCTCTTATTTCATTTATTAAAGAGGTACACATAATTATGTGCATCAACCGCATGTAGAGGGTGAGAGTTTCCTTTTTACCTGATTATAAGATAGTCCAAGTGGGAGATATAGTTTTACTTGGCCTTTTGTTCCCCCGCCCCGATAGGGAAAAGTGGAAGTATGTTATCATGTTCCAATAATGGTATCTCCATGTAATTGATTCTCAAGTAGGTGTTTTACATATTTTAATGGTTATAAAAAAATATTTGGGGATACCTAGAATTTAGTAAATGTGTACATGCTCCTCGTTGCTAGAAGTAAGGAACATTTTTATTGGACCATTGCATTAAGTATATGACTATAACTGTAGGGAAAGATTATAAGTACTGAAGAATAGGTTAGGATGCATGTCCAAGTAGTCATGCGGAATATTTGGATGCCTGCCAGCCGTCTCCCACCTTTCTTTTATATAAGGAGTAGGTGAGGCGACACAACACCTTGTTCCCCTCGGTCCACAATCCTAACTGTAGTCAAAGTGTGTCCAAACCATTGACATGTGTCCGTAACCGGCTAAGTCCAACTTGCTGGCTTTAGTCAGATATGTATTCACATAGCACCAGTCTTTTAAGTGCGCGACCCCACATGCTTATGCTAAGCCGGACACAACTCAGTGGAATCTCGCCCAAAGCTGGTAGACGACAGCAGCTTCTTGCAAAGCATGCCGGCTGTGAGATCCTTGTAAGTGCCCTCAATGTGATGATATGTACGATTCTCTTTGTACCACGATATCGGTGATAACCTGTATGGGAGCGTTCGCCATCCCAGACTTAAAATCGGCTAGTCCATAATCAAGATTGTGCGATCACTTTAGGTCTAATGAGTCCATTGTGCTAGTTGGGACATATGATGGCTTGCTTATGCATACTAGTCGACCGTTCGTTAGGTTAGCGTACCTCTTCCGTATAACCAATGCAAGTTGGATTGCATCTCTATGCACATGACACACATGACATTATCATCTTCTGGCTTACACATTAGTCTCGACAGAGGGTGTCCAGTCCAACCTCAAATGATTAAGGATAAAGTAGCATAAACTGTATTAAGTAAAAGGTTCTACAGCTGCATCACACATATATATAGAGAGAGTACAAACATCTTACACCATGCGGTTTATAGATACCAGTCGGAATGTGGAGCCTATAGGACACCATTCCTAACATTTTTTATCCATGATGTATCTCAAAGTACTAACTAGATGTGCCTAACCATTCTCCTTTATGTTTGATTTTGGCCTCGATAGTAAGAAGGTAGATAGTCCTTTTTAATAGAGTTGTGTTTGTTTCTTAGAGAAGAACCAGTAGACATAGTTAATAAAGTCTTGAATATGTCTTTTTTGGTGAACATGCCGATAAATGGAAAATTAGGGCTAGGAAGTTAAGAAAACTCTAAAGATGTAGAACTTAAATTATGTATAGTCTTATAAAATAATAACCAAAGTTCTGTGTGATGCTATTGTTTAGTTGTATAGGATGGTATGTTGAAGCATGAAAGGCATGTATCCAACTTTGTTTTTAGATTAGAAATATCTTCCACCCTAGACTCAAATTTCCAGTAAAGTTGGGGTCCAAGTGTCTTCTTTCATCGATAAATGCTTAAGGAGGTTTTGTAAACATGGAAAGTATTAAAAGTCTCAAATAGATGGATTCAACGAATGGAAACTGAGCTCCATTGAGCCCTTTATTTAAAACAAAATAAATATCATATTTAAAAGTTTTAAAGAATTCTGAAAAAAAATCTGGATGAAGTCAATGATGTATACTATAGCTGTGCAAAATCTCAATTGAAATATTTGTATCCTTGGGTACAGGAAAACACAAAAGTGTGAATCTGAGTATAGGTAACAGTGCATATTTCAAAATTCCAAAAATTGTTGATTTTTCTGTAGCTCGATCGGAATATAAAAATTCCAAGAATTTCGCATTCCCATTCTGCACACATGTAGGATTCATTTGTTAAGAATATAATATATTGCCTAACTCTTTCTATGGGTTAGAATTTTTTGTTGAGTTGACCTGTGCATCAATTCAGTATGAATATAATTGAGCTTTCTTATTCTCTGTTACTTGAACGCGCCTTTTACTTGCTTTAGTCGAATTATATTCTGAAATGAGGGTGTTATTGATCATTGCCTTAATATATATGTTTGTACTGGAATTTTGATGGATAACCTAATCTAGGGAACAAATGTTGCGGAGTGGGTATTGCCTTGTGTTGTTGCGCGTGATCTCAAGTCAGGATTTCAATTAACAAAAAGGGGTCAGGATTTTCTGTTTACAAAGCAGTACGGAGTACTACATACTGGTTCATCTGGTCTTTGTTGATGCTAGACTTAAAAGTAGGCCTGATTGGTAGTTAATGTGAGTTCTGACCTTTGAATGGCATGATGCGTAATGTTCTTTGTGCATGGGCGTGGTCCTTAGTTTTGGCGACAGAAATGTTGGTGAACACTTGATTGCAACTGACGTTTCCAGCAGTCGATCAGATGGTACAGAACACATTAAGAACGCTGGTGCACGGTCACTATGCGGGGCAAATGAAGACTGTTCTGATTCTTATGGTGGAAAGGTTTCAAGAGCTAGCAACACTTGCTCGACAAACTAATGCGCCTATATATATATCCGTCCGTCATCAGAGGTCGAAGACCGCGGCGCCGTGGTGTGCTAATTAACATGCGCTCTTCCTTTTCTGAGAAGCTGCAGCTGGACAATATATAGTACATTACAACTAGCAGTGCTACGAAATAGAAATCTTCCCTGGCTTAATCTTGCCGAGGCAGTAGAGTACAAAAGCTAGGATGACAAGAACCAGCAACTGACTGACCGGAAAGATCAAGAGCAATACCACAATACAATTCTAAGTCGTAGATGACCGAAGCGGTTGCACAGGATGATGCAGCAGACAGAAACTCTTAGCAGCTTCACACACACTCACACAAACTCTACTATAGTAGCTACTAGCTAGCGGTTCAAGTTGCTACGTAGGAAAGCTCAAGAGGGATAGACGGGAGGACTGGAGATGAGAGGGGATGCAGGGATAAGACGAAGCGGGCGTCTGCGTAGAAGAGTCTCTTGCATGGTAAAATCTTGCAAGGTCAAGAACAGCAGCTGCTTGGATCTTGGCAAGAGTACCAAAGGAGGCTGCGCAGAAGCAGAATAAAGGAGAAGCGGGAGTGGCGTAAGTAGGGGACAGACAGATGAGAGCTCAGGGAGGATAGAGCCGGTAGTGCCATCAGCGCGGCCGCGGCGTGCGGCAGCTCCAGCTCCAGCTCTTGGGCGTCGTCCCCTTCTCCAGCCCGCCGAGAAGAAGAAGGTCCCAGATCACGGAGGAGAGCACGAGCCGGCAGCGACAGGCCATGTCGAAGCCTGGGCTGGCATGGGCATGGAGATGAGAGCAGCAAAGGCTCCCTGCTGGGCCAGGTGGCATGGCGAGGCGCCCCCAAAGGTAAGGGCTGCGTTTTGAGTGGTAACTAGCGCTGGTGAGCTTGGTTGGAAGGAGGAGGGCTGGCTAGCTGCGGGAGGAGCCCCGGTTATGTAGGAGAAGGAAGGAGTAGACAGGAGCGTGCGCGCTGCAGAGAGAGTGTAGATGGAGATATGCGGTAGTACACCGGTACGGTCCACATAAATGGCCGGGGGGATCAGTGCATGCAAAATGGTGGTAAGGCGCGGCGGTGCGGGTACGGTGGTCCGAGCGATCGAGCCGAGCCCCGAAACGATGAAACACGCCTTTATGGACGGTGCAGCGGGGAGGTTAATTTGCTGCGTTGCATGTGCCGCTCTCGTTCGCGTTGCTGTGGCCGGCGCCTGCGCGTGCGCGTGCGCGTGTGTGTTTGGTGATGAATGCGTGCAGTGCAGTGCAGCCATGGCCATGCATCAGACTCGGACAGACCGCCAGAGCTCGGAAAACCAGAGGGAGCACCGATCGGCATCGGCATCGGACCCATGCTCACGCCACGCACGGACGCACGCGTACATGTGCACACGGAGACAGACCGAGCGCATGTGATGTGCGGCTGGGTGTGCCAGCGTACGTACGCTGCGAAGAGGCGATGATGGCGATCGAGCTGCCAATTGAAGATCGATCGGGAAAGGGGCTCTGGTCTTGATTGTGAACAATATTGAATCCCTAATATTTCGGTGTATTGATTTGACTCTCGTGGATAGTATA
Organism: Avena insularis; assembly: GCA_023614405.1. Lineage (NCBI taxonomy): Eukaryota > Viridiplantae > Streptophyta > Magnoliopsida > Poales > Poaceae > Avena > Avena insularis. The sequence continues at coordinate 337,182,514 of CM042687.1, forward strand.
TATATACGTACAAACTTGAAGGGCAAGAAGCCTATGACTTGGAATACAAGATGATCTCTAAAGTCCTAGTCTATCTCTAGTTGTGTACGACATCGCATTTCAACATCCCTCGCCGGAGCGGGAGTGAAGTAACGCTATGACCGGATTTGAAGTCTTGCGCCTGCTGCCTTTCACCTCCTTGTCATCATCACCTGCGTGGACATGATCATGGCTGGCACCTAGGGGCGGTGACTGCGTCCCCTTCTAGTGCCTCTCTTCCCTCCCGCAGTCACAGCGGGAGAGGCGTGGACACAAGTGACGACGCGGACGCTGTTGACTGAAGTTCTTGAGTTGCTGTAGACGTTGTTCTTGATGTCGATGTCGAGATAGCCGGTCGTGATGTAGCCGTGGTTGATGTAGGTGTGGTCGATGTCGTAGTCGTCGTAGTGGTGTGGCCGCCATTGCCGGAGGCGCAAAAAATTGCGCGTTTTTTGTTGTTGTTGTTGACGAAGCTGCAGTTGTGGACGTTTTGCACCTTGTACAGGTACCGTCGGGGGCGTCTCTTGGACACGGTCATAAGTGAGACCACCGGTTTTGCCAGGACCGGAGGAACCCACCAAGCACACACGGTTTTGTCAGAACCATATGCGCGGTCATAGGGGCATCACAGTTGTGATGCCGGTTTGTTGTTGCAGTCGTCGGGGTCGTGAACGCGGCGATGCCGTCGTCGTGCCTTGCAATTATACCGTCAGAGGGCGTCGTAGTTATATGTCCATCATGTGGACGGTATAGGGGCGGCGGCGATGTGTTGACGAAGATGTTGATGAAGACCACGTAGATGTAGACCTTGGCGATGATGTATCGGCGATGAAAGAGTAGGCGTGTCGACGATGATCGTCGCTTGAAGGTGTCCCTTGTGGCGGCGATGATGTCGAAGCCTTGATGTCGAAGAAATCAGCGTAGTAGTGTCCCACACCGGCTTGACGTGTGGATGATGTTGATGTCGCTTCTCCGTGAATGTGTTCGACGAAGATCTTGGTGTAGTCGTACAGCTTGATGTAGATGTTCGGGTCGATATAGTCCGGCTTGATGCAGTACAGATCTTGATATCGGTGTAGTCGTGTTTTGAAGCAGTGCAGATCTTTATATCTATATAGTGTAGATCGGCCGGTGGTGTAGCTGATGTGTAGGAGATCAAATCTTGGCTAGCCGGATGAGCTGACGTAGGAGTAGATCGTGTGTGCGCAGGCGTCGCAGCAGAGTCGTGGATGTGCCCGACTGCCCGTCCTGAGGCTTGCTGATCCTACACAAACAAATTGATCGTTTGTCTGCACGTGGATGGCTGCATGTGCTCCTGTGTATACATGCATCGAGTTGATGCAGCTGCTGTAGATTTCCTGGTGTGGTCACAAGACGCGTGAGTCGCCGAGTCCGCGCGTGGCCGCCGAGTTGCCGATCCGGGCAGCTGTCGATGTTTAGCCCAAGAGTCGCACGTGCAGCAGGCCGACGGATTCAAGCTGGTCAGCGGATCGAACTTGAAGTCGCCGGAGTCATAGTAGAGAACCGATCTGCACTGTTTTTGTCGGAATTTGAGGGTCGTGATCTAGAGAATTATGTGACGAATTGAATCTAATCTAAAAAACTTGGGAATTTCGAAAATTGGATCTAATCTAAGAACTATGAATTGAAATTGGATCTAATCTAGTCTAAAAAACCGATCCGATCGTTGATCGAAACCGGGTGCCGCGCTCCCGAGGAGTAATCTCCCCGGGGGCGGCGTGTTGCGGAAGCGGTGGAAGAACCTAAGATCGGCGCCGTGAGGCTAACCGCTTTGATACCATGTAAACAATATTAAATTCCTAATATTTCGGTGTATTGATTTAACTCTCGTGGATAGTATATATATATATATATATGTACAAACTTGGAGTTGCACGCACGCGCGGGCGCAGATTACACCAACATAAATTCAGTGAATGAGCGGTGGCACGAGTACGGGGCGTGGGCATCTTCAATGCCCGACGTTAAGCCGGCAGGATGGGCGCGCGTCGACGAGCTCCACCCACCGGCCCGGCCGGCCGCACTTAACTCACATCGCCGCATGCTACGAGACTGACTCCGTTTTCGTTCGCTTCTGCGGGTTGTACGCTACATACTCATTGTCTGCTTCCGCGTAACTGAAACTGTGCTGCAGCATAGTAGTCACGCTGTGGGGGCCGGCCTCGGGAGGCGCGCGTGCAAGTGCAAGCTCGCTCGGGATTTCACTACTAGCTGGCCGGAACTCCAACAAAACGTAAATACGACACGGTGAGTACAGTCGATGCCAGAGCACACTGTGGAGTGTATATATATACTCATTCCGTCCTAAAATATAAGATGCTTTTTTTCTTCTAAAAAATAAAATAAGATGTTTTAGACTATTTTTAAAACATATGTATTTAAATATGGGTATCTCTAACTCACAGTCGACTGTGACATAAGGTATGTCACAGTCAAATGACATCATTAAAGTTTTTTTCAGCCCGTTTTACTCCTACGCTTAAAGGTTTGACTTATTGGGTTGTCTTATTATATCTTGTTGGGCTTTTGTATTATCTTGTTGGACTGTTGTTGTTCATCGAAAACAAAAAGCAAGATCAGCAATCCAACATGCATTGAAAACGTGTTTCGGGAAGGACAAAGCAAAACAAGGTAACCTGCTGGTACAAAAGAAAGGACGTAAGATTAAAAATCTGAGGCTGTTCCGGTTCTATTTGTCCAAGCTTAGAAAGTTTGCATGGATTAACTTGGCTTGTTTCTCACATGTGGCTTGGTTGTGCACGTGCAACTGGGAATCTCACAAAAAATAGATTAGCGGCCATTGAGCATGCTTCTACACAAGGCAAGTCGTATTGATATTGACTAACTGACAGGTAACGATGAACGGATGTTAGGTTGTATTCACGCGTAGATTATATAAAATGTTATCTAGAATTAGAAGAAAGTTTCCTTCAAATTTAATAAAAATAAAATAAAAAATTCCCTAATATCCCAGTACACGAATAACAAAACTCTTGAAAAATCTGAGATATCTCCAACAAAATTTCAGTTCACGTCGTGAGGGTGGGGGAGGTGAAATCCAGGTGTAATTTGGTGTTTTACCTAGAGGACGAATCGACGACGAGGACATACAACAAAATCCCGAAGCAGAGACGACATTTCTAAATCTCGGAGCAGAGACGATATTCCTGGTTGAAGCGAGCTTGCCTCAATCCCTTGGGGCTTCCCCACCGGAACAACACCGACGAGTCCCCTGCATGGGCAAGGACGAACGGTGGAGAGACCTCCCCATGGGCGGAGTTTTCTGATGTCCTCCCTCAATCCCCTTCGCTCGCCAATTTAGTTTCCTCTCTCTCCAATTTAGTACACATGCAACTCATATTACCCCGTATCCCCTTCGTCCTGACCCAGTTGCATGTCGACATGCAACTCAACCCCTTCTCTCACAAAAAAGAAAAGCCAATTTTAAGTCCACATGCAACTCATATTTGAGGAAGCCAATTTGAAGTCTTATAAGTTGAAATACAACACTAGAGAATCCCTAAAACAAAACAAAAATAACCCATATTCAAGTTCACATGCAACTCATATTCAAATCGCAAAAAACGCAGATATAAAATCTACAAGCAACTCATCTTGTATCTTCCTTCTTAGAATACCTACTTACAAATCTACATGCAACTCACCCCTTGTACCATAAGAGAAAGACAGTTTCAACCTCACGTACAACTCATATTCGAAATGCCCACAAGAGAAGCCAGTTTCAACTCCACATGCAACTCACATTCAAAATGCAAAAAGTCTCAGTTATAAACCTGCTTGCAACTCACGTAAGTGTATCCCCTTCCTTCTGATAATACCCAGTTGCATGTAAATATGCAACTCACCCCTTCTCCCACAGAAAGAAAACCAATTTCAAGTCCACATGCAACTCATATTCGAAATACAAAAAGTCTCAGTTACAAACCTACTTGCAACTGACCCTGTATCCCCTTCCGCCTGAGAATACCTAGTTGCATGTGGACATGCAAGTCAACCCTTGTCCCACCAGAAAAAATCCAGTTTCAAGTCCACATGCAACTCATATTCGAAATGCAAAAGGTCTCATCTACAAACCTACTTGCAACTGACCCACATCCCCTTCCGCCCCAGAAAACCTAGTTGCATGTTGATATGCAACTCACCCCTTCTCCCACAAAAGAAAAAATCAGTTTCATGTCCACATGTAACTCATATTCGAAATGCAAAAAATCTCAGTTACAAACTTACTTGCAATTGACGCACATCCCCTTCCTCCCAAGAAAACCTAGTTGCATGTCAACATGCAACTCACCCCTTCTCCCCACAAAGAAAAAACCATTTTCAAGTACATATGCAACTCATATTCAATATGCAAAAAACTCAGTTACAAACCTACTTGCAACTGACCCACACCCCCTTACTCCCGAGAAAACCTAGTTGCATGTTGACATGCAACTCACCCCTTCTCCCACAAAGAAAAAACCAGTTTCAAGTACACATACAACTCATATTCAAAATGCAAAAATTCTCATTTACAAACATACATGCAACTCTACCACCTCCTTCCCGACCATCGAGAAAACCTACTTGCATATAGGTTTCAAGTGCACATGCAACTTGTTGGGATCCTGAGGAAAAAAATGTCAGTTTCAAGTTGATATACAACTCACAAAAACATAAAATTATCAAATAACAAACCAACATGCAACTCTCCCACCCCCTCCCCCTTCCCACGATAAAATCAAGTTTCAAGTGATGCAACTACTATAATAACAAGACAAGTTTCAACTTCATATGCAACTCAAATTGAAATTTAAAATATAAAATATATAATAAGTCCTTATTTACAAATGCAAATTGTCACAAATGACAAACATAAATTGCAACGCATACAAAAATAAAACCACTTACTACATCAAAAGAGGGAAAAAGGAAAAAAAATAGAATACTACTATCTTGTTTTACTAATACTAGACGATTCGACTAAAAAGAAGACAATGCTAATCCATTCAAATCTCATCCATACGATAAAAATCTTCATTCTTCACGTCTATCATAGCGACAACAAGATCCCCAACATTTACATATTTGATACTACGAAAATCATCACAGTTATCATCAAACCTCACGTACTCTCCACGACATCATGTATATGATCCGTTCAAGACATAATCACCACCGGAGTACTAGCTTGCCATCTGATTGGAGCTTCGTAATCAAAATAAAAAACATCAATGGGTATATCCTAATAGAAAAAAGACAAACAAAAGCTAAATACACAAAAAAAGTACTTACATCTAAAAAGATAAAATTTAAAATACATGTTTAAAATATCAAAAATCACGTTCTTTAATCAAACCAACCACATAAAAAAACTATTTTTATATAATCCATAAAAAACACAAATTGTTTGTGTCTAAAGAAACAAGAAAAAAAATCAACCGACATGTTTCCATAACTTACAACCAGCAGCTAAACAAAAAATAGAAAAAGAAAACACACGATGGCAACAAGTCACTGCCTCGGTCAAAAAAAATGGCCCATGCCATGTACAACCCAATAACCATCAAAAAAGCCCATCGCAGACTTATGTACATGAGAGGATCACAGCTAGCTGGGCCACGAACAACCGCCTCAGTCAAAAACGGCCCAACGCATACCAAAACAGGGACACACAATAAAAGAAAAAAATAACATCGCACCAATCCTGAAGCAACCTGATCTGACGGCACACAAGCTAGCTGCGACGTAACTACGTCACAGCTAGCTGTGACTTAGTAATTCCGTTTAAATATCTTTTAGTAATTGAGAAGGTCCCTCCTCAACACCCCCTCTAGGCTCTAGCTCTTGTTATCCACGGTTCCTATGCGCGTGTAGTCTAAGGCCGGGCCTCTCCTAGGTCCTCTCCGCCGGAATAGCCAGCACGAGTTGTTGGGCAGGAAGGGGTGCCGGAATAGCTAGGGGGTACCGTTTTCGGCTGTTCGCCGGTAGTGGGCTGTGTGCCCGGATGTGGAGTTTCGATTCATGGCGGACGAATTGGGGCTCTAGGGTTCATCCTCCTTGCTCTCAAGCTCCTTGGTTGGAGCGACAGGCGATGTCAATGGCCACAGTATCCTTTAGTAAATTTGGGGTCGCGTGCTGCCTCTCTGCCTATGCTGCTCCCGAGCTCCTCCATCTTCCTTTGGTCGGCCATGGTGGCAAGGGGAAGAAGGTGGAGAGCTTGGTCACACTCGAATCTAGAGGCGGTGGGGGCAGTTTCTGCTCTGGACCTCTGACCGGCCATGGTGGCAAGGGGAAGAAGGTGGAGAGCTTGGTCACGCTCGGATCTAGAGGCGGCGGGGGCAGTTTATGCTCTGGACCGGCCGTGGAGGCAAGGGGAAGAAGGTGGAGAGCTTGGTCACGCTCGGATCTAGAGGCGGCGGGGGCAGTTTCTCCTCTGGACCTATGACCGGCCATGAAGGTAAGGGGAAGAAGGTGGAGAGCTTGGTCATGCTCGGATCTAGAGGCGGCAGGGCAGTTTCTGCTCTGGACCTCTGACCGGCCATGGTGGCAAGGGAAGAAGGTGGAGAGCTTGGTCATGCTCAGATCTAGAGGCGGTGGGGTCAGTTTCTGCTCTGGACCTCTGACCAGCCGTGGAGGCAAGGGGAAGAAGGTGGAGAGCTTGGTCACGCTCAGATCTAGAGGTGGTGGGGGAAGTTTCTGCTCTGGACCTCTAACCGGCCATGGTGGCAAGGGGAAGAAGGTGGAGAGCTTGGTCACACTCGGATCTAGAGGCGGCGGGGGTAGTTTCTACTCTGGACCTCTGACCGTCTGTGGAGGCAAGGGGAATAAGATGCCAACGAGGTGGCGACCAGCGAGCTGCTCCTTCAAGTTTCATTGTCGTCCTACTGGTGGCTTCTGTGCTGCCTCTTTTCTCTCGGTCGGACGTGGCGGTGAGGAAGAGAGAGGGGGTGGCCCTTCAGCTGCTGGTCCTAGTCAACGGATCGAGATGATGCATCATCGAGCAAACCACATGATGGCTTCGGTGAAAGGATCGTATGGGCACCTAGAGGGGGGTGAATAGGTGCTACTTCAAATTTTCTTCTTTTTCAAATTAGGGTTTGACAATAAAGGTAAATTCTCTAGATTATGCAACTAAGGTGAATTTACCTATATGTCAAACATGCATTAACTAGCACAACACTAAGCAAGAACAAGTAAGTAAAGTGCGGTAAAGGATAGAGGTAACCAAAGTGGTGGACGCGGAGACACAAGGATTTGTTTCCTATAGTTCCTTCCTTTTGAGGGGAAGTACGTCTACGTTTGGAGAGGGGATGGTTTCAAACCAACAACGCCACGAGAGGCCTCCCTTGTTCTCCGATGAGCCTCGCCCCAAGGGGTTCGATTCACCTTCCACTATATCGGCAACCTTCAAGGTAGAAGCCAGCACCTTTACAACAAGTTCGGGGCACACATCCACAACTTAATTGGAGGCTCCCAAATACAAGCAAGTTGTCAAAACAATCAAAGACAAGCTTGTAAGAACCAAATCAAAGCTAGGGTTTCCAAAGAAACACTAGAGCATGGGGGCCCTCAAGTGAATGAGGGGGAAATGAAGATCTCTCTTGGTGAAGCTGTAGATCAAGGCCTCCTCCTTCGATTCTCCATAGATCAATGACTTTGGATGGTTGGATGAAGAGATCTTGTTGATTTGGTGGCTCAAATGGGGGTAGTGTTCTTGAGTGGGTTGAGCAACTGGAGGAAGGGGATAAGGTCCCTTATTTTATAAGTAGCCCCCTCCACGAACCGTTTTCTGACCGTTGGAGAAAAGTCAGACCGGAGACTCCGGCCTGCACACCGGAGACTCCGGTCTACACTGGAGATTCCAGTCCAGCCTCCGGATCACCATACTGACTGACCCAGCCCTTTCACGAGCCAAATGGGCCAGAGACTCCGGTCCAGCAACACCGGAAAATCTGGTCTCAGGTCCACACCGGAGAATCTGGTCTCAGGTCCACACCGGAGACTCCGAACTAGTCTCCGGACCAGCATACTGATTGACCTAGGTAGCAAATGGTGGCCTCCTCCAGGGATTTCTGCGGAAACTCTGGTCCACACCGGAGACTCCGGTCTGGAATTTCTAGGAACATGTACATCTTTGCAGGAATCTTTCCAAAGTGTGAGGATCCTTTTCACTTAGCATTATATCAACCTGTAGAAATAACATACTATAAAATGATCTACTTGTTGTTAACGAACACCAAAAGTGATTATGACAATAAATTTCCTTTCAATCTCCCCCTTTTTGGTGTTCGATGACAACAAGTGATTTTTGCATGGTATAATTTGTAATAAGCTCCCCCTGACTATGTGCATTAAGGTAAACAAGTAAATCATGAAAGAGAGATAGTATGAAGGATAAATCACATAGTTTTCACATGAGTTACAATAATAGGTGCACAATCACATAGTCACACACATAATAAGTGGCAAATAGTCCTGCAACATAATACGGCAAATAACACACGAAGTTCAAATATGGCAAATAAAAACAGCAAATCCAAATCCCAATCCCATGCAACTCGATGACAATGTCTTCTCCCCCTTTGGCATCGAAATGCCGAAAAGGGAAAAAGACCTAATCTAGCGCCCCAACAACTCAGTAGTCCTCGTCATCCTCATCATCCTCATCCTGGTCCTGATCCTCACCACCCTCGTCATAGTCATCATCGTCATCAGGGACTGCAGGCCCTTTGTCGTGAGGGCGAGAAGAGGAGGTGCCCTGGTACCCGTATCCAGAGGTGATATCTGAAAAAGTCTTCTAGTCCATCAAGTTGTCCTGCTGGGCATTCCATGCACCAAAAGAGAGAGAGAGTGATCTGACTCTGTGGATGGCTGAGCACCATGCTCATCACTGTACTCACCCTCTCCTTCCTCATTATCCTCTTCACCTTGAGCCTTAATTTCCTTGAGGAGCTTCTCTATGCACCGGTTGCTTTGGTAGGAGGCATGTTGTTGCTTACAGATGTTTACATTCATGCAACAAAGGGTCTTCTCCCAAAAAGTGGCCTTCTTAACCTTCTCATGAATATAGTCACGTGTCATGGAAGGCATAGGTGTATTGGAGGCATTCTTCCTCTGAGCTCTAGGGGGAGAGGGGGCCCTCTCAGTCTCATCCATCTCCTCATCCTCATTGTCATAGCGATTCCTAGGAGGAAGCCCCATGCATCCCTTCTGCTGCAGAGATACCAGAGTGTGCTCAGTGAGATTGGGAGCCAAGCCAAGTGGGGAATCATGGTCCTTGGAGTCGATGAGCCTCATAAACAGTGGTGCATATGGAGGAGACTTCTTGAAGAGAATGGCATGGAACATCTCCTCAAAATGAAATCCATCACATCAATAGGATTAGCATCTGCCTCGGGGCCAGCATTGTAGATCTGATGGGTATGATAGAGTAGGTTGACTAGCCCACATCTAATAGCATCATCATTCCCAGAACTTGGTGAGATGGTATGACAGAATATCCTCAACATTAGGTTGTAGAGGGTCTTGAGTCCCTTGGACCCCCTACAACACCCTTGCTGCCATATAGAGGTGCAAGATTCATCTTGTTCTCTCCAAGAGTCGCCGAGTGCATGCGCAACCCAGCAGGAGTAGATACGCCATGGAAGGTCTCAAAGATGACATTGACAAAGTCATAGAAAGTATCTGAGCAGCGGGTGGTGCCAGTCATACAAGTCATGGTCTTGTCTTGGTAAGGTCCAAACACTATAGTGGAGTAGAACTACTACACAAGTGTGACATTGTAGTCTTCACGGAGCTCCATCAAGTTGAACAGCCCCAATTTCTCACAAATCCACAGTGCATCATGGGAATAGGGTCTGAGCCTCATCTTCTCAACACTCATGAACTTCTGGGGACACACAGGAGATTCCGTGAGCACACCATACACATCCTTCATGAACACAGCATGCTCCTTCCTCTAGAAACAAGGATCCTCACTCGTACGTGGCAAGTCATAGAAACCAGTCTTCCTCAGCTCACGAAACTCTTCCTTTGACATGTGGGCCAAAGACTGGAGATTGTCATATTTGGCCTTCTTGGCACGGTTCTCTTGCTCAGTCCTTTCTTGTTCCTTCCTCATATAAGCTGCATCACGGGCCTGTTGTCTCCGATTAGAAGGGGGCACAATAAACTGACCCTGGGACTCATCGTAGCGAGGATTGCCCTCCTTGACTTGGCCTTGGTGCGAGGACGACGACGAGAACCATCACTTGTGAACAACAGTGAGGGAGATAGCATGGAGATAAGCATATATGTCCCAAAGATGCAGTACAAGAGCTTTGATGCATTACTGGACCTTTTGGAGTCACCCCATACCGGAGTCCCTATAGCTCATACCGGAGTCTCTGGCTCAGACCGGGGTCTCCGATCCTGTGGACCAGAGTCTCTGGCCTGGACCGAAGTCTCTAGTCCTGGGGGCCGGAATATCCAGTCGGGAGGCTCGGGCATGAGCTGGGAGGCTGCTGGTGGGGGTGAATCTAATAGATCGGGCAATGCAACAAGGCTAAAGTACAAGAGTGCATGCATACGAGTGATTCCAATGGAAAAAACAACACCAATCCTCAAAAACACATCTAGAGATGAACCCTAGGAGAAAAGGAGGAGGAGAGGTACCAGATCTGTCCATGGGATCGATTCCACCGGTGGGAATGACCCAATGGAGGAGAGGAGAAGGTTGGCCGGCGGCACGGTGGATCCCAGGGGCTTCTTGACCTCCGAGGAGGAGTTTTTGAGGAGGGGCGACGAGTTGGAGGGAGGGGAACGGGGGTGTAAGAATGAAACTGTTGTTTCAGTTCACCCCGTCCCCTTCCTTTAAGTGGCAGAAACCGTCTGGACCGGAGACTCCGGTCTACACCGGAGACTCCGGCGCAGGTGCATCGGAGACTCCGGTCCTCCTCGACCAAAAACTCCAGGTTTCGTGTTTGGGGATATATATGAGAGATAGAGTGTTTTAAGACGAGGTATAGGCTTGGGTTAAGATGACACTCTGTGAAGAATCAATAAGAGCCATAAAAATCCACTAGAATGTTCAAAAAAGCTCCAAATATGCACGAACCAACAAATGACAAAAACGTGTAAGCACCAACCTCTCGAATGTGAGAGGGCGGTGGCCTAGGCCACCATGTTTGACTATACTCAGCTTGGCACCACGAAGATATATCTTGGGTCCATTACCGAAACTCATCATTTAAGCTCACATATCACATAATGATATTAAGAAGAATGATTTTTTATCGATTTGGGCATAATGGGGGGAAGGATGGTCCAATCAACTAGGACCGCACTCCCCCTATATCCATGCCTGCACCTAAACCAAATAAGGGTCAAGACATAGGTGAGTATGCAAGGTGATCAAGTCAAGCTCCTTGAATCTATGATATTTAATTCATTCCTCAAATAGCAAAACCTTGCTTCATCAAGTGGCTTTGTGAAGATGTCGGCAAGTTGGTCTTTGGTTGGCACATATGATAGCTCAATATCACCTCGAGCAACATGATCCCTAATGAAGTGATGACGAATCTTAATATGCTTTGTCCTTGTGTGATCCACCGGGTTGTAGGCAATCTTGATGGCACTTTTATTGTCACATAGAAGAGGCACTTTTTCACAATGGACATCGTATTCCTTTAAAGTTTGCCTCATCCATATCAATTGAGTGCAAGAACTAGCAGCTGCCACATACTTGGCTTCGGCGGTGGAGAGAGATATACAATTTTGCTTCTTAGAATACCAACATACCAAGGACCTACCAAGGAATTGGCAAGCCCCGGATGTTGATTTCTATCATATTTATCACCAGCCCAATCCAAGTCCATGTATCCACAAAGAGCAAATGTTGACCCTCGAGGATACCAAAGACCATAATGTGGGGTATGAACCAAATATCGAAAGATTCTCTTGACCGCCATCAAATGGCTTTCTTTAGGAGCCGCTTGATATCTTGCACACATACCTACACTCAACACAATATCGGGTCTAGATGCACAAAGGTAAAGCAAGAACCAATCATAGACCGGTATACCTTTTGATCCACATCTTTACCATTTGGATTTTGTTCTAGATGGGTCTTTGTAGCCATGGGAGTAGGAGCTCCATTTAAATCTTGCATATTGAATCTTTTGAGCATATCTTGAGTATACTTAGCTTGGTTGAAGAATGTACCTCCTCTAACTTGCTTGATCTCAAAACCAAGGAATACCCTTAACTCCCCCATCATAGACATCCGGAACCTACTAGTCATAAGCTTTGAGAATTCATCATTAAAAGCTTTGTTAGAAGATCCAAATATAATATCATCAACATATATTTGGCATACAAAAATATCCCCATTGACCTTCTCAGTAAAAAGAGTGGGATAGATTTTTCCAACCTCAAATCCGCGGTTAAACAACAACTCTCTAAGGTGCTCATACCACGTGTGTGGGGCTTGCTTGAGCCCATAGAGCGCCTTATCAAGTTTGTAGACATGGTTGGGGAAGTTGGGATCCTCAAATCCTGGGGGTTGCTTTACATATACCAACTCATTCAACGGACCATTAAGAAAGGCACTTTCTACATCCATTTGTTGCAATTTAAAGTTATGATGTGCCGCATAAGCAAGAAGGATACGGATGGACTCAAGGCGAGCTGCGGGTGCATATGTCTCTCCATAATCAATGCCTTCAATTTGAGAGAACCCTTGTGCAACCAATCTTGCCTTGTTCCTTACTATAATTTCATGCTCATCTTGCTTGTTCTTGAATATCCACTTGGTGCCTATAACATTGCGGCAATCCTTTGGCTTCTCAACTAACTGCAATACTTTGTTCCTCTCAAAGTTGTTGAGCTCTTTGTGCATTGCTTCCAACCAATCTAAATCTCCGAGAGCTTCCCACACCTTCTTTGGTTCAATCATGGATATGTGTGCTTGATGTTCACTAAACCTCTTCAATTATGCTCTTGTATAAATGCCTCTCCTTAGGTCACCAACCACATTTTCTAGAGAGTGGTCTCTTAATTCCAACATCCTATCCATTATATCTTCGCGACGAGTGTGGATCTCCTTGTTGTTTGTTGGAGGAATCTCTTCATCATTTTGGTCCTCGTCTTGACCATCAACTTGACCTTGATCATCATCGGAATCATTCTCTTCATTGAGAGACAAAGATTGACCTTGGTATTGATCTTGCACATTATTAGCATTGAGTTGAGCTTGTCTTAAGGCATTTTGTATGGATCTTCCTTGTGTAATTGACTTGGCCGCACTTGACATTCTGGAGAATGGTGACTCAAGCTCCTCCTCGCTAGGTATGTCACCTTTATCAACATGTTGAGGGTCCACAACTTGTATTTGGCTTGGGTCATTGTCCTCCTTGGTAGATGGAGCTTGTTGTTGTTGTTGTTGTGAAGATGAGGGCTCCACTTGAGTAGAGCATAGTTCTTCTCGATCCACCACAAGGGGTTCCTCAACGGGGCAGATATATCCCACACCCATTCTTCCTATGGCATCCTGAGGCATTTCATCATCTGCATCACAAGCATCAACACGCCCCCCCCTTAGGGACCATCATATTCTTCGAAGGTCACACTACAAGATTCTATGATGCCTCCGGAGAGCTTATCATAGATTCTATAAGTGTGAGATTCGATACCATAGACAACAAAAATACCCTCTAATGCTTTGTAATCAAATTTAGACAAACGAATGAGATAGAAACACTTACAACCGAACACCCGGAAATAAGATATGTTGGGCTTGTTACCGGTAAGTATCTCATATGGAGTCTTGTTCACTTCTTTGCGGAGGTAGAGCCGGTTTGATGCATGGCAAGCGGTGGAGATGGCTTCGGCCCAGAAGTTGTATGGAGATTTAAACTCCGCCAACATAGTCCTTGCCATCTCAATAAGAGTCTGGTTCTTCCTCTCGGCTACACCATTTTGTTGAGGGGTATATGCAGCGAAATATTGGTGTTTTATCCCCTCATAACTAAGAAAATCATTCAAGGTGTAGTTCTTGAACTCGGTGCCATTGTCACTTATTATAATCAACACGGGGAGATTGTATTGGCGTTGAACCAAGTTGATGAAGTCGATGAAGGTCTTTTGCGTCTCACTTTTCAACTTGAAGAAATATACCCATGAGTATCTTTAATAGTCATCAACAATCACCAAACAATATTTCTTCCCACCAAGACTTGCATGAGATGGAGGAACAAAGATATCCACATGAAGGAGCTCTAAGATCTTGGTTGACTTGATGCGGTTATTTGCCTTGTGGGGAGCATCATGCATTTTCCCTTCAACACATGCCCTGCAAACACGATCTTTGGCAAAGGAAGCATTTTCTTTTAGTCCAACAATATGGCCATCCTTGTGGAGATTTTGCAAAGTTCTCATATTGACATGGGCTAGTCGGCGATGCCATAACCAACCCACATCGGCCTTTCTGAATAAGCACATCGCACTTGTAGTGGTTTGCCCCGAAAAGTCCACCACATACAAGTCATTTTCGACGTCCACAAAAGCGACCTTGATAGACTTGCTCCACATGAGGACCACAATACCATCATCAATAAAGACGGCAAAGCCCATCTTTCCAAGATCACGGACTGAAAGTAAATTGTAACCAAGGGTCTCAACAAGCATGACGTCCACGAGTGTAATATCGTGGGCAACCACTACCTTGCCAAAACCCATTACCTTAGACTTTGAATTATTGGCGTAAGACATGGATATTTGATCATCATTTGGCCTTAAGTCCTTGATAATAGTAGAGCTTCCGGTCATATGACTTGTGCAACCACTATCAAGCACCCATTTTAACCCTCCGGAAGCATAGGTCTACAAAAGATCAATCTAGGTTTTAGGTACCCATTTTTCAATGGGTCCTCTTTTGTTAGCAACAAGGATCTTGGGGACCCAAATAGACCAAGCAATGTAACCATCAAAAGGACCAACATATTGTGCATACACATCACCATAATAATCACGCATTAGGACATAGTGAGGGTTAGCACTTCCCACAAAATCATCATGAGCCATAGTTTTGCCACTTGTGGTCTTACTACCCACAATGGCTTTGTCCTTTTCTTGTGCGGGCTTGGCCTTCTTCTTGTTGTTGTTCTTCTTATTAGCTTTGGACACAAAGCCAAGGCCTCCTTTGTCGCCATTTTACCTTTGCTTACTCAAAATGTCATCAATGGACTTGTTTCCTTTTGGAAAGGTGGCCTTTGCTAGCTCCCCCTTCAACCTAGAATTTTCTTCAAGTATATTTGTACTACTAGAGGGAATAAAAGTACTAGGTGAAGCAATATTGGTCAATTGAGTTTGAAGCTTTTCATGGGACTTTGTGAGGGACAAGTGTTCACTTTCCAAAGCCTTGTGAGCCTTGTCAAGCAACCTAAAGTCCTCGTCAAGTTTTTCATGAACAACACCAAACTCAATCTTGTCCTTTTTAGCCTTTTTATATTTAGCACTAGCATAGTCTCGTTCCTTAACGAGTCTATTAACAATTAAATCGTTAGACTCATCGAGTCCTTCAAGTTTTAGTTCAAGGGACATCCTAGTCTCTTGTTCTTCTTCTAGAGCATTGTTTAGGGCTTCTACCTCAACCATATGTTCTCTTCCTAATTTACATCATTCATCAAGAAGCTCTTGTGTCATGGGAATGGTCACAGCAGATGCTGCAATCGGTAGCGAGTAGTAGAACAAGGGGCAAGGGCGGCCAGCCATCTGTGGTGCGAGATGAGGGCGGAGACTCAGGGTTTTACCCAGGTTCGGCCCCCCGGAGGGTAAAGACCTACTCCTGCTAGATTGTATTATGGAGGTGGTACAATGGGCGAGCTCGGCTTAGGCGAAGTAGTCGCTTGGGTGTATGATGGAACGTGTGTCTACACGCCCTGTAGGGAGGTTTATATAGGCTCACCTCCCCTAGGGTTTACATATCTCAACCGAATCAGTTAAAGCTTTGGTGCTTGTTTAACCTAATCCATCGGGCCTATCTACTACTTTGGGCCTTCACTTCGATCGCTTGGATCCTCGCTCGGCTTCAATCCAATCGTCGTCTTGCAGGCCCACTCGCCAGTTCTTTGGGCCAGTCGAAAACGTCCTGTTGGGTATACCCCGGTAGGTACATCCCCATCAGTAGTCCCCGAGGCCGTCGTTGATTAGGCGTAGGTGGCTGCTAGCAGTCGGAGTATACGGCTTCAGAGTAGACATCCAGTCGAATCGTCGGCGGGCTCCTGTATAGAGGAAAAACTTGTCATTTTATTCGCAGCTTTGGCGAGTCGAGTCGGCGAATCACTGTCGCAGCGAGTAGGTCGGCGAGCCGAGTGGCTGAAGTTGGACCGTTAAGTGTGGTCAAACTAGCCGTTGCATTAATCCAACGGTAACTTTTGGCGTAATCACCGCGCAGTAACGGCCTCCTGATTTGGCGGGTAACAACCGCTATATAAGGGGAATGGCAGGCGATCAGAGAGTCATCTTCTCGCCATTCCCTCCGACTGCACACATTCTCGCCTTCCTTCGCATCACGATCCAGCCGACCCGAAATCCTTCGTCCCACCGCAAAGTCTTCCGCCATGGCCCTCTCCACCGAACCTTGGGGAGGTCCAAATGTACGAGGGCGCAACTGGCGTCCTTCGAGGAGGCCGATCTGCGATTCTTGGCGCATCCTCGCGTCAAGAGGTGACCCCAACCCGCGAGGGAATTCATCCGCTTCACCAGCCATTCGAACGGGACCGGATTCCCACGCCCTGTTCTTCCGGCGCTTCTGCGCCTACTACGGGATCCAGCCCTCGGATCTGGGTCCCCATAGCATCGAGCAGCTCGCCATCTTCGTGGCGTTCTGTGAGTGCTACTTGGGCTGCCGACCCTACTTCCCTCTTTGGCAAGATCTGTTCCACGGACGGATCAGCCGCGAGGAGGCGGGCGGCCCAATGCTCGCTGCGGGTGGCCTAACCTTCCAGCTGAAGTCGAAGGCCTCATTCTTCGACCTAATGCTGCCCGCCAAGGCAGCGAGCGACTGGAAGAAGTCGTGGTTTTACGTCTTCGAGGCGACCCCGGAGGGCGAGACGGCGATCCCACGGTACTCCGCCAACCGGTCCGAACCGCGCCGTCTTCAAGTCGACAAGCTCCCCAGCAACCAGCGGATGGTCGTGGACGAGATGCTCCAAACCATCCGCGGCTTGAAGAAAAGGGGCCTCCAAACGATCAATCTATACAACTGCTGGCTCGGGCGGCGGTCGTCCTCCGCCCAAATATGGAGCACTACATGTACCAGTACATGGGCCGGGAGGACACGACGAAGGCCAGCCTAGCCGAGTGGAAGCTCGAGGACTACACCGCAGCACTGAAGAAGATCACCCAGGCGGTGTACCTGGACGCACAGGCTGGGGTCGCCCCCTACACCGCGAAGCGTCCGGCTCCAACGGTAATCATCTCGTACTATTCGCAGTCACAGTTTTTTGCGGTTGCGGTCACTTTAATTTCATCTCGTCTTCATTGCAGCAGTTCCAAGTGGTGGAGGGGTGGCTTCCGCCTTCGGACGACGAGAATTCGAGTTCGTCCGTCCAGGACATGGGCGAGTCGCCTCTCGCCAAGGGCGACGCCGGGAGCGACGAGAGCAACAGCGACGACGAGTCCGAGGAGGAGGTCGCCCCGCTGGTCCGCAAGACCCGCGGGCAGCGTCAGCGCGAGCTCGAGGCGAGCAAAAGCCTAGAGCGTCATGATGACGAAGAAGAGCTTCCAGAGACCACCTCGCGCCGCCAGGCTACTCCGTCGAAGAAGAATAAGAAGAAAGAGAAGGAGGCGAAGGCCCCTCCAAGAAGGAAGACGAAGCCGATGAGGCCGGCCTCGCCACCACACTCGGCAAGCAGTTCCGACGCCCCCAGCCCGGCCAAGGACGAGGCGCCACCGACGGCAGCCACGCTGGACACGGTCACCGTTGAGGTGCCACTGGCTTCGATGCCCCCGCCATTCGCCCCAGTCTCTGGGCTGGGGGACGCTCCGGCCGCAGCGACCTCGCCTCACAGGGAAGCTCCTGCCGAAGAAGTTCCAGGGCTCCTGCTATGCCCTCGACGACAAAGAAGCCGTCCGTGTCTTGGGCACGCGACGCCCCGGAGATGGGGCTCAGCCGCCCTGGGCCTGAATCGAGAAGCCGGGCTGGCCTCCGCACGGGGCTGCGCTTCATTCCAGTCGCCAAGTGAGTTTGCTCACCTATCTTTGTCTTCCATAGTAGTTTGAACTATCTTGCTTACGCGATTGATTTACAGGACCGGAGTGAAAAAGATGGGCCACCCGACCGTGGCTAAAGTGCCATCCGTCGCCAGCGAGGAGGATCCTTCCCGTAAGCGGAAGGCGGACGAGGTCGTCGTCCCTACAGATGGCGGCAAGAAGGCCAAGGGCGATGATGTCGTTACGATCTCCGACGACACGGCAGTTGCGCCGACCGAACCCGCACCAGAGGCAGCCGCATCCACGAAGGAGGGCGCTCCCCTGCCTAGTGCGGTCGAGCCGACCTCCTTTGGTGCGGGTGCCTCCATCGCGATGTTCCCACGCTTCATGGCCAAAGCGGCCACGGCGAGTGGGACTTCACCATCAAGCCGTGCTCCTGGGGTCGCCGACGTGGAAGTCGAGCAGCTTCGTGGGCACACGCCAGCTCTCCTCCCGTCCGTGGACGCGATACAGCTTCATAGCATGCTTGGCGCAGCCATCCAGGTATGTCCAGTCCCCGAGGGTCAGGTCGGTGTGTTGCAGCAGACTGATCCTTTTAGTGTATTTTCGCGTCCAGTCCCCGAGTGCGCACTCGCTGAATTTCAGCGAGTGGGTACTTAGGAGTTTTTGATTGCCTGTCCCCGAGTGCGCACTCGTTGAATTTCAGCGGGTGGGCACTTAGGAGTTTTTGATGGTCAGTCCCCGAGTGTGCACTCGCTGAATTTCAGCGGGTGGACACTTAGGATGTGCTTTGACTAACTATTTGAATGATGTGCAGGGTCTGCAACGTGAATCGGCTGACCGGTTGGCCGCGAAGCGCTGCGCGGAGAAGGAGCTGGCCACCATCCAGGAGGCGAACACGGGGCTTCAGGCGGTTGCCGCGAAGGCGGAAGAAGCCCGCCAGGGGCTTGTCCCAGCGGGTGAATTGGCGGCAGCTCAATCAGCATTGGGCTCGGCTGAAAAGCGAATCGCCGAACTTGAGCGCAAGCTGAAGGAGGCGAAGGAGGAAGCGAACTCGGCGGATGGGCGCGCCAAGGCCGCTATTACCACCGCCGCAGAGGATCGTAAAGTGTCCGACGCCCTTGTTGCTGGGCTTCAGGACGACTATACTGCGCTTCAATGCTTCATCACGGATCGCTCCCGCCCCTTGATTGGTGAGTCTATCTCGCCGCCGAACATGTATGTTTGTTGTGGTACCCGATGTGCTTATTGTTTTCTTCCATTCGCAGGTCGCATCCTTGATAGCGCGGAAGAAGCGAGCTCGCTCGACGCGCGGCAGTATGTGGCCATGCTCGTGGATTCGGCGACGTTGTCGGCGACGTGTATCCGCGCCTACCTCCAGGAGATATCTCCCACGGAAGTAATTCCGAGCGACCTCGTCGAGGTATGGAAGTACTTGGAGAAGGCGCCCGCGGTCGTTGAATTCATGACGCGATCGGCGTTTCGGCGCGGAGCGGCGGCGGCGCTTAGCCTTGGACTTGCTCACTTTCTAGAGGATTTCGACATCGACGACGTGACGAGTGGCTACCCGTCGTCGACCGGCGCAGTGGATCTGTCCGAAGTGCTCAAGTTGACAGACCGCACCGTGATGTACTCTAAGCGTGTCTGGGCAATGGGCGACCTCCTTCCGTACCAGGAGACGGTCGTCGCACCCAACGACCCCGAGCCGCAGCATCGGGACTTCAAGGTCGAGCAGCCCTTCCGCGCGGCGATGGCGGGTGAGCTGACGACGTACCCGTCGAATCCGTACACGCCATTCATCCGCAATCGCCATGGTGCTGGCGAGTCGTCGTCGAAGCCTGCAGAATAGGATAGTTTGCCTTGGGGCATTAGTAGCAGGTCCGCTGTTTAGGCGTATTTTGTGATTTGAGACAATGCTACGAACTAATGAATGAGACGTCGTGTCTGTTTTGGGATTTGATATGTGTTTTGTGATTGAGGTTTTGAACGAGTCCCCGAGCGCGTCCGCCCTTTTGTGGGGTTTACCTCGTGTGTGGTCTGTTTGTGGTTTTTGGATGTTTTATTATTGTGGTCGACTCGCCCGGACTCGAAGAGTCAGTCGCTAGGCGACTCCCTTGAACGCTCTATACTTCACCGTTTTCCCTTGCGCGAACGAGGTCGGATGGCCGAGTCCCCGAGCATGGTACTTGGTTATTCTAGGCGCGACTCGAGGGTGGGTGAGGACTTGGCGCGTTGCTTTGAGCGCATCACTCCTGCCTGGCCCGTGGGGTCAGTCGCATGGCGAGTCCTGGGCATGCTCTCATACTTGGCGTTTTCCCAAGCCGCTCAAGATGAACTGGTCGTTAGTCCCCGAGCGTGGTATGTGGCCGTTCGAGTCGCTATGTCGAGGATGCGGAGGATCATGGTCGCTGTGGGAAGCGAAGGCATTTGTCTTGGCTCGTAGAGCCAGTCGGGCTAGGCGACTCCAGTGGTGCTCCGGTTAGGCGTTTTTCGTGGACGATGCAAAACCTGAAGTAACTCAGTGCTTTTGCATCGCACTACTTGGCCGTGCCGATCGCTTTACCAAAGGTTGACTTCTGCGGTTAGCTTGACGCTGTCATTACAAGTGCGAGTGGCACAAGACACGGAGAGTAAACGCAATTTGCGGTAACCAATTCTTTATTTCATAGCGACTAGAGAGTACATATGTGGCGTTCTAGGAATAGAACTTCCGTAGGAGGTTTACATTCCATGGTCGCTTGACGTCGAGTTTGCCGTCCCCGCGGACGTCGATGAGGTAATAGGCGTCGTTGCCGAGTACACGCCAGATGGCGAATGGTCCCTCCCATGGAGGGGATAGCTTGTGCATGCCCTTCTTGTCCTGGATGAGGCACAGCACCAGGTCGCCTTCTTGGAAGGTGCGAGTTTTCACCCGCCGGCTGTGGTAGCGGCGGAGCCCTTGCTAGTAGATGGCGGTGCACGAGCGAGCTAGGTCGCGTGCCTCGTCGAGTTGATCGACTCCATCCTGTCGTGCGAGTTCGTTCGCAGCCTCCATGTAGTGGACGACCCTCGGCGAATCATGCTCAAGGTCGGTGGGCATGACTGCCTCGGTGCCGTACACCATGAAGAAGGGGGTGAATCCTGTCGACTTGTTGACTGAGGTGCGGATTCCCCAGATGACGGAGGGTAGCTCCTCGACCCAGCACCCGGCGGTGCGCTCGAGTGGTACTTGGAGTCGCGGCTTCAGGCCGTGGAGGATGCTTTGATTGGCCTGTTCCGCCTGGCCGTTGGACTCCGGGTGGGCGACTGATGCGAGATCGAGCCGGATGTGGTGTTCCTCGCAAAATTCAGCCATGGCTCCTTTGGCGAAGTTAGTGCCGTTGTCCGTAATGATGCTGTTGGGGAACCCGTAGCGATATATGAGCTCGCGTAGGAATTTTGTGGCGGTCTTCCCGTCGCATTTCCGGACTGGCTTGGCCTCCACCCACTTTGTGAATTTGTCGACCGCAACCAGGAGGTGGGTGTAGCCGGAGGGAGCCTTCGTGAAGGGGCCCACCATGTCCATGCCCCATACGGCGAATGGCCAGGTGATGGGGATTGTCTTCAGCGCCGAGCTCGGCACGTGCGTCTGATTGGCGTATTTTTGGCACCCGGCGCACCGCTGGACGATGTCGACAGCATCGGCGTGTGCGGTGGGCCAGTAGAAGCCGTGCCGCATAGCCTTGGCGACCAGGGAGCGGGCACCGGCGTGGTGGCCACAGTCGCCGGAGTGTACGTCGTGGAGGATCTTGCGTCCTTCGGCCGGTTGGACGTAGCGTTGGAACACGCCGGTGACGCTTCGCTTGTGGAGATCGCCGTCGATGATGGTGAATGATTTGCATCGGCGTGCGATCATCCGAGCGTCCGTCTCGTCTGCCGGCAAGAAGGTGCCGCCTCGGTAGGCGATGTAGGGCTTGGTCGGTCGTCCGCTCCGGTGACGAGTGTGCGACCAAGGCTGCCTCGCTGCAGCGGACTGGCGTCGATCTCCCTCGGGGGAGAGACTGATGGCTTAGTGATCGTGTTGAGGAAGACACCGGCGGGTGGTGCGAGTCGTGCCGACCCGATGCGAGAGAGTGCGTCGGCCTCCTCGTTCTTCCGCCTATCGATCCACTCGACGGAGTAGCCTGCGAAGTGTCCGCCCAGCTTGTCCACTGCTTGGCGCTAAGCCGCCATGGTGGGGGAGACGGCGTCGTAGGTACCAGCTACTTGCCCGGCGACGAGGTCGGAGTCTCCGTAGCAGCGTAGGCGGTTGACATTCATCTCCCTGGCAGCTCGCATGCCGTGGAGTAAGGCCGCGTACGCGGCCCGGTTGTTGGTGGGGGGTGGGAAGTCGAGGCAGAGGACGTAGCGGAGCTTGTCGCCCTTCGGTGTAGTTAGCACGATCCTCGCGCTGCGTCTGCGTTCTTGGAGCCGTCGAAGTGCGTGCTCCAAAGAATGGAGGTATGGCAGCTTCTCTGGCTGCTGGGCTTCTTCCCAGTCGGCGATGAAATCCGCTAGGGCCTGCGACTTGATTGCTTTTCGTGGTTCGTATTTGATATTGTGGACGCCGATCTCGACGACCCACTTGGCGACTCGCCCGGTCGCCTCACGGTTGCGGATGATGTCCTGCAACGGTGCTGAGGAGACGACCGTGATCGGGTGCTCCTGGAAATAGTGCGGCAGGCGTCGCTGTGCTCTGAAGACCGCGTACACCAGCTTCTGGTACTGCGGGTACCGCTGGCGCGACTCGGTGAGGACCTCGCTGATGTAGTACACCGGTCGCAAGCCGCAACGTAAACCAGCATGGGTTCTTTGTCGGCCGGTGCGGCGAGTAGCACCTTCTTGAGGTCGCGGAGCGCGTCGTCCGCCTCCTTGTCCCACTGGAATGTGGGGTTCTTGCGCATCAGGCGGTATAGGGGCATCGCCTTTTCGCCAGCGGGGATGAAGCGAGAGCCGAGACTCGCCCGCCAGCCAGCTCGGACGCCGCGAGGCACTCGGGTTTGCCGAGTCGGGCGATCGTGTCGATCTTGGTTGGGTTCGCCTATCCCGCGCTTGAGACGACGCATACCCGATGGTTGCCCTGCTGGTACACCGAAGGTGCATTTGCCTGGGTTAAGCTTTATCTTGTATCTTCGCAAGTTGGCGAATGTTTCCGCCAGGTCGGCAAGGAGTTCATCCTGGCGAGCGGATTTTACGACCACGTCGTCGATGTAGACGTGGATGTTGCGGCCAATTTGGCTCGCTAGGCACTCCTGCATGCACCGCTGGTAGGTCGGCCCGACATTCTTGAGGCCGAAGGTCATGTCGGTGTAGCAGAAGGCTCCGAATGGCGTGATGAACGCCGTCTTCTCCTCGTCCTCGACAACCATCTTGATCTGGTTGTATCCAGAGTAGGCGTCGAGGAAACATAGCGACTCCGAGCCCGCGGTGGAGTCGATTATTTGGTCGATCCGGGAGGACGAATCGCCTTTGGGCGGCGCTGTTCAAGTTTGTGTAGTCGATACACATCCTCCGTGTGCCGTTTCTTCTCGACCAGGACTGGGTTTGCCACCACTTGAGTACTTGATTGGCGGATGAAGCTGCAGCGAGTAGACGCCGCACTTCTCGGCAATGGCTCGGGCGGCGCTCTTCATTGAAGGGCCGCAGATCGCTATGATGTGTCGCACTTTGGGGTCGGCATTTAGTTTGTGCTCAGCGAGCTCCCTAGGGACACCAGGCATGTAGGAGGGCTTCCATGCAAAGATATCCCTGTTCTCATGGAGGAACTCGATGAGCGCGCCTTCCTAGGCTGGGCTCATCTCGTTCGATCGCCACCGTCGGGCCGAGTCGCCGGGGACCAGCTCGACGGTGCGGCGTGTGCGTCGCTGCCTCAAGGTTGAGGTGTTTGCGCCCGAGTTGGGCTTCTTGAGTATGGTGGGTCGTCATTGTTCACCCCACTCGCATTTCTGGCGAGCTCGTCGCGTGGTTGGCCTCTCGCCGATGACGATCGGGCGAGGTCGGCCTTTGGCCTCGCACTCGGCGCCATGTCGGGTCGCCGTTGATGGTGATGACGCCACACGCCAGTGGAGCTTCATCGCGCCAGACGCGAGTGTGGCGCTGCCATGAACTTGGCGAACGCAGCGGTAGGGCAGCCGTCGAAGGGCACCAGTCAAGACGATCCGCTTCGCGGAAGTTTGCTAGGGTGCCGAAGGTGACTGGTAGCGTGACCTTGCCGATCGGGTATGCCTTCCGACCGGGGATGATGCCGTGGAACGTGGTGTGGGTTGTCTCGATCATCGACTGCGGGAGCCGCAGCCGCCTGAAGGTGTCTGTGCACAGATGTTGATGGAGCTACCGCCGTCCATCAATGTCTTGGGGAGCCATGGTCGCCACCTTTGGCTTGACCACCAAGGCTTTCGCCCGGATACTGGCGCGCGCGAGTGGTCATGGCGGCTCGGTGATGGTTGCTCACCGCTTGAGGAACTGGGGAACGTCCACCTGGGCCATCGCGTTGACAGTGACGGCGCGGGTGATGACCTTCTTCTCGCGCTTCGTGTTGAAGCCGGTGAAGGTATGGAGCGACCCGGCCACGTTGCCGAACTTGCCGCCGTTTGGCAGGTTGTTATCGGGGTCCTCCCTTGCTCGCCGTGCCTTCTCGATCTCCCTGAGGGTGTGGCAGTCGGCGGTTGTGTGTGTTGCGGGCTTCCCTTCCCTGCTATGAAACACGCAAGGTTGGTTAAGAAGGGCCACAGGATCGAACCTTGGCTTGGCCTTGTAGTTGCCGCCGTCGCGGCGTTGTCCTCCGTCGCGGCGGAAGCTCTTGGGCTCGCCAGCGTGCGGCGTTGGCGACGAAGTCGACTTCGCGCTTTGGCGCTGCCGGTGAGGCGAGTGTTGCTGTAGCGTAGGTCGCACCGTCGTCATTGCCGTTGCCGCTCGGCGGCGTTGACCTCGACTCGTCGTCGGTTTCCTGGTTTGGATCTTCCTCCGCTGCATCGCTTTGACGATCTCGAGGAGGTCCGGTATGTTGTCGAGTGCGAGAGTGTCGCTGAGCTTGGCGACCAGCGGCTCGAGCGGCACGAGGTCTTGAAGCAATGGATCGCGGTGTCCGGTGGATGCCGACGCGTTGTACCAAAGTTCTGCCACCGTTGGACCCAGCTATGGTCGACTCGGTCCCCGGACGACGCCTGGTCCTCGATGGTGGTGGCGCTGGTGTAGGAGCACTCAAATGCCCGACGGCGAAGGCATCAGATCTCCTCCTGTGAGTCAATGCTATCACGGGGAGGTGTTGATCCACCGCTCGCACGCCCCTCCATCATCGGGGAGGTGGCGGCTAGCAGGTCAGTGTGGCCTGCGATCCCCATTGCCATGAGGTATGTATCGACCCAGACGGCGGGGTTGTACGAGGGGTCCTACTTTTCTATCTCCTTTGGCGCCTTGAAGTTTGGCGGGTACTTCTCGCCTCGGATCATTGGTCCAAAGCACTTAGTCGAGGCGACCCCATTGGCTCGCCGTCGCGGTGATTAGTCGGGGTGTGTCGCGGTCGTCGGCTGGCGGCGCGCCAGCCTTTGGTTGTTGATGATGGGTGCGGCATCGATGGGTTGACCGCTGGCGGCACGGTTGGTCGCTGGCCCGGGTCGTTGGTGGAGAGTGCCGCGTTCGCGGGTCGATGTTGGAGCTGCAATGGCTCTGGTGGCGGGCAGTTGAGGGTGTTTGCCGCCAGTGGGCGGCCGCTGGAGGCCGCTCTGCTTCCCGAAGAACGCGAGTACACTCGACCCTGCGAGTCGGCGCCTGCATTTTGCTGCTCGACGGCCTTTGCGAGCAGGGACCTGACGTACTGGATCTATAGGGCGCCGTCGCCGGTGGCCGTGATGTTGTCGGCTGCTGCTCGGCCTGCCACGAGGTTTTCCATCGGGGTGGAGAACAGTGGGAGGCCGTTTGCGTCTCGCTCCCGTGAGGAGACTACTATCCGCGGCTGGTCCCTGGGTGGTGTGCGGTTGGGTGGAGGTGGGGCGCCCATCGCCGTCGACCCTGGAGGGGGCCGGGCGCTTCCTCCTGGTGGCGCGTTCTTGCAGATCGCGCGCTTGGCCGCGCGGGCCAGGTCGTTTTCGTCGTCTAAGTTCAGGGCGCGCCCCTGAACGGTAGGGCTTAGGCGCGTCCTGATTCGTTGCGCGTGGTAGCGTGACAGCTCCTATGCCGTCACCTGCTCGAGGCGAAATTTTTCGCGCTCGGCCTGCTCCTTGCGGACGGCCTCCGCCAGCTTCAGGCAGAGTTCCTCGACCTCCGTTGCCGTGGCATTGGGAGGGATCAGAGTGGAGAATGGGTCCTCCGGCGGATCGGTGCCAGTCACCATATAGGTTGCGGCGTGGCGACCGGTCCCGTCGTGGAGATCAGTGGAGTTTTCCGATCCGGAGTCGAAGTTGAAGATCCCAAGGATGGAGGGATCCTCGAAGACTCCTGCGTTGGAGACCTGGGTGATGGAGCCCGCGGGTGAAGCCGCGGTGATGGAACCGGCGAGTGATGCCGGGGTCGCCGAGTCGGCGTCGTCGTTGAGGGCCGCGTCTTCCGTGGCCGCGGAGTTTTCGGCCACGTCGCTATGGGCCGAGTTATACTCGGAGGCGAGGCGATGGATGGTGCGGACCTGGCTCTCAGAGAGCCGATCGCGTGGCGGCGACTCGCGGATGCGAGCCGAGTCCTCCGAGACGATGATGTCGGTGAGGCCGACGAAGAGGCTGATCGTGCCCACTGGTAGGATCATGCTGTGCGTGACGGGTCGCGCCGCCGGGACGTAGCTGCTTGGCAAGATCTGGAGCATCTCGCCAATCGCTATCATGCGGCCGGTGGCGACCGACTCGTTGATGGGCAGATTGGATCTCGCCGCAGAACACCGCCACCGCCAGGCCCCACGGTGGGCGCCACTGTCGTGGGAATGGTCACGGCAGATGCTGCAATCGGCAGCGAGTAGTAGAACGAGGGGCAAGGGCGGCCAGCCATCTGCGGTGCGAGATGAGGGCGGAGACTCAGGGTTTTACCCAGGTTCGGCCCCCCGGAGGGTAAAGACCTACTCCTGCTAGATTGTATTATGGAGGTGGTACAATGGGCGAGCTCGGCGGCTAGGCGGCGAGTCGCTTGGGTGTATGATGGAACGTGTGTCTACACGCCCTGCAGGGAGGTTTATATAGGCTCACCTCCCCTAGGGTTTACATATCTCAACCGAATCAGTTAAAGCTTCGGTGCTCGTTTAACCTAATCCGACTGGGCCTATCTACTCGCCTGGGCCTTCAGCTTCCAGTCGCTTGGATCCTCGCTGGGCTTCAATCCAGTCGCCGTCTTGCAGGCCCACTCGCCAGTTCTTTGGGCTTTGAACGCCTCATTGGGTATACCTTTAGGTACATCCCCATCATCTTGGGTGTGAGAAATTTGATTTAAGAGATCCAAAAAATGTCTTTTGTGTTCCCCTTGCAAGTTATTCATAAACTCATCAAAAGCAAATATTTCTTTTTTAACCTCAAGAGACATTTCATCATCAATTTCATTATTCATTTCATCATCAACTAAGAGAGTGGGGTGGGATGATGATGATACCTCCATTCCTCTTGCCATAAGGCAAGTGACGTTCTTGTTGGGAGTATTCTCATTTGGGGAGTCGAAGAGGGAGTATGTTGGGGTAGAGGTAGTGGCAAGAGCAGCCACACCACTTGATGTTCCTCTTCATCATCATCATCATCATATTCATTGTTGGAGGAGTATTCTTCATGAGTGATCAACACAATTTCACCCGACTTCTTATTGATGGTATTCTTCTTGATGAAGGGTTTCTTGTAAGGAGCTTTGGAAGATTTCTTCACCACAAGTTTGCCACCATGATCTTCTCTCTTCTCATATGGACAACCCACCCCAAAGTGATAGCAGTCACCACAATTGAAGCAAGTTCTCAATTTAGTGACATTCTCTCTTCTTCCATTTGGGTTGCTTCTTCGTTGCATTTCCACCTTGGCCTTGGCGGGGTTCTTCCAAAAGTTCTTTGCATAAAAGGCCATATATTCACCATGAGCAATCTTGACATCATCGGGGTGGCTCATGGAGAAGACTTCATCACTATCATCTTCATCCCCATGATCCACAACTTTGGCCTTCAAAGCAAGGTTGAAAACATTGCTCATTCCAGGGGCATGAGCACGGGCATCCTTGGCATTATTGGCGGCAACCTTGAAAGAGGTCATCTCTTGCATAACTTCATTGGAGGTCATGAGGTGGTAGTTGTGTCTTCCTTGTAGGATCTTCAAGTCGGTGGGATCAAAGGGCATGAGTGCACTCACATATTTCCTTTTTATCCAAGCATCATCCACATGTGAGGCACTCACATTCCTAAAAGCGGTGGCGGTGGACTTGAGCCTACGGTACATGTCTTCATGATCTTCACCTTCCTTCATATAGAAGCCTTCGGCTTCATTGCTTAGTGCATCATGCAGGTTCCTTCTCATGCTCTCATTCCCAACAAACAACGCTGTGAGAGCATCCCAAGCCTCCTTGGCGGTGTTGAGGTGCTCAATGTGTGGGTAATCCTTTGTACCCACTCCTTGTTGAATCATGTGCAAGGCGGTGGCATTGAGTTGACTATTGACAACTTCTCTTCTTATCAAGTTGTTTGGATCCCCAATATAGAGTCCTTGTTCAATGATGTTCCATAACTCAATGCAAGAGCTGCGCACATGAGATTTCATTGGAGATTGCCATTGAGAAAAAGTAGATGCTTCTAGCTTAGGTGGGTCACCTCTATTGTTTATTCGAGGATGAGGAATTGGAGGGTCGGGAGTGTACCATGCATGAGAGTCATGGTGCTCTCCCTTCCCACCATCCTTTTTAGTGGAGGAATTATTGATGTCTTGTTTCCCCCCACCACTAAGCCCTCGGGTGATGCCGAAGCATTCCCTTGAGGCATTAGTGGAGGTTCATCTTGAGGAGAAGGGGATGACGAGCCACCTTTATCTTTAACAAGTTGCTTAAGTAACTTGTACAATTGTTTGATCTTGTTGGCCATGGTGGAGCTCAATCTTGTTTCCAAGTTATTGAGATCATCCATGGTCAATGAGGTAGGCTCACCACCACCTTCCCCATCATCGCTACACATGTACTCTTAGGCGGTAAAGCCCGAATAAAGAGCCGAGGCTCTGATACCAATAGAAAGGATCGTATGGGCACCTAAAGGGGGGGGGGGTGAATAGGTGCTACTTCAAATTTTCTTCTTTTTCAAATTAGGGTTTGACAAGAAAGGTAAATTCTCTAGATTATGAAACTAAGGTGAATTTACCTATATGTCAAACAAGCATGAACTAGCACAACACTAAGCAAGAACAAGTAAGTAAAGTGCAATAAAGGATAGAGGTAAACAAAGTGGTGGACGCGGAGACACAAGGATTTGTTTCCCGTAGTTACTTCCTTTTGAGGGGAAGTACGTCTACGTTTGGAGAGGGGGTGGTTTCAAACCACCAACGCCACGAGAGGCCTCCCTTGTTCTCCGATGAGCCTCACCCCAACGGGTTCGATTCACCTTCCACTATATCGGCAACCTTCAAGGTGGAAGCTGGCACCTTTACAACAAGTTTGGGGCACACATCCACAACTTAATTGGGGGCTCCCAAATACAAGCAAGCTGTCAAAACAATCGAAGACAAGCTTGTAAGAACCAAATCAAAGCTAAGGTTTCCAAAGAAACACTAGAGCATGGGGGCCCTCAAGTGAATGAGGGGGAAATGAAGATCTCTCTTGGTGAAGCTGTAGATCAAGGCCCCCTCCTTCGATTCTCCAAAGATCAATGACTTTGGATGGTTGGATGAAGAGATCTTGTTGATTTGGTGGCTCAAATGGGGGTAGTGTTCTTGAGTGGGTTGAACAGCTGGAGGAAGGGGATAAGGTCCCCTATTTTATAAGTAGCCCCCTCCACAAACCGTTTTCTGACCGTTGGCGAAAAGTCAGACCGGAGACTCCGGCCTGCACACCGAAGACTCCGGTCTACACCGGAGATTCCGGTCCATCTCCGGTCCAGCCTCCGGACCACCATACTGACTGACCCAGCCCTTTCACGAGCCAAGTGGGTCGGAGACTCCGGTCCAGCAGCACCGGAGACTCCGGTCCATCTCCGGTCCAGCCTCCGGACCACCATACTGACTGACCCAGCCCTTTCACGAGAGACTCCGGACTAGTCTCCGGACCAGCATACTGATTGACCTAGGCAGCAAATGGTGGCCTCCTCCGGGGATTTCTGCGGAAACTCCGGTCCTGCCAGACCGGAGACTCTGATCTTGAATTTCCAAGAACATGTACATCTTTGCAGGAATCTTTCCAAAGTGTGAGGGTCCTTTTCACGTAGCATTATATCAACCTATAGACAATAGCATACTATAAAATGATCTACTTGTTGTTAACGGACACCAAAAGTGATTATGACAATAAATGTACTTTCACTCGGTGACCTACGTGATCTTTGGCCAGAAGGGCGGCCGTATTCACAAACTCCAGGGCGGAGGCTCTTCTCGGAGCTTCTCGCTCGAACGACCATCTCTACGCAACCAAGTGGTGTGTCCCCAACGGCGCAAAGACGGTCGGTGATTCGGTGATGGAGACTCACCGGCGGTGGAGAAGACCAAGGGACTGGAGTGCTTTTAATTTTTTTGTCCTAGGGTCTTTTTTGGAAATTTCTAGGCCTTATCTTCAAATTTCAGGTTCAGGAGGGCAAGTATTTTTAGAGGCCTCAAATGTAATTTTCTATCCACATGATGTTTATAGCAGCTTCTAGGCCACTCGTGGCCTTTCTTACGGAAAAAATATACTACCATTGAGTGTGTAGATTCACTCATTTTGCGTCGGACTTACACAATAAAAGACATCAAAATATGCTGCTGCACAAGTGCAGTGTTCATCTACCCAGTGTCACTAGCACATGAACAAAAACAAGAGAGGAAACATCACTCAGCACAAACACTACCAGGTCCAGGCGCTAGCTGGACAGAGCTAAACTTCGTTACAGCCTGCAGGAAGCAGTGGATGAAAACACACGGCTGATCAACATACGTGACGTGACTAGGTAGAGTAACACTGCGTTGTAGTGTCTTTTTTTTTTTAATTCGGGTACGCTAGCTTCCGGTCGACATGCGGGCCGGGAGGTCAGTTTCCGAGTTCCGACGGGCTCGATCGACAGTCAGTTGCGCACGGTGATTGCGGTGGAGGAGGTGATCATGTGCGTCACCGTGGTGACCCACCTCTTATAGACGGCGTAGTCGTCGGCGCGGAGCTCCACCTTGCCCCTGCTCGTCGTCACCTCGATCGGGTACGTCGCGTCCTCCTCCCGGCTCGCCTTCTCCGGGGCGCACGGGCTCACGTCCTCCACGATACCTGTTGCACGTGTTCGTCAGTGTGGCTTAGAAATGGATTTCATCGAGACATGGTTCATGGTTGATCTTCTTACATTCTCTGGCGTTGGAGAAGGCCTGCATGACGAGGCTCATCTTCTTGATCCGGAGGACGAGCTTGCCGTTCCTGTCGCACGCCGCCGACACCGTGTGCAGCTTCCACTTGCCGTCCGGCATCGCCACGAACATCTCGTCGCCCTTGGCCAGCGCCGCCTTGGACCGCGCGTAGTTGAAGTCGAAGTCGAGGTCGTCCTGCCACGGCGCCGACCCCGCCTGGTCGCCCCGCTCGCTCTGCCCGTGCCGCCCG
The DNA here is from genome assembly GCA_023614405.1 of Avena insularis. Classification (NCBI taxonomy): domain Eukaryota; kingdom Viridiplantae; phylum Streptophyta; class Magnoliopsida; order Poales; family Poaceae; genus Avena; species Avena insularis. The sequence goes on from CM042687.1 coordinate 337,214,437, forward strand.
CTGCCGCCGCGCCTCCCTCTCAGCGCCGCCGCGCCACGCAGCGCTACACGCCGTCAGAAAAAATGATCTTATGATCAACTTCGTAGCTGAATACTACTATTTCGGACAAAGAAACGGCGGTTCAGGATCGACAAGGCTTACAGGTGGCGGCGGCCGCGGTGAGCGTGATGACGTTGCTGGCGTCGGTGGAGGCCACGGCGGCGCCGACGGCCGCGGCGACCTGCTCCCGCGTGGCGCCCGCGGCCTCGGCCACCTTGGCGCACTGCGCGGCCACCAGCGCGGCCGCCGACGCCACCGACGTCTCCCGCATCGACGCCGAGGCCGAGCCAGAGCCGCGCCTCCCCGGCGCGGAGTTCTCGGCGGCGATGGCGGCCAGCACGGCGGCCACGCCGGCCACGGACACCGCGGCGTGGACCTCCGCCCGGTGCAGCCGCGCCTCCTCCTTGCGCTTCTGCTTCCGCTCCTTGACCCACTTCTTCAGCGACACGCCGCTCCACGGCGCCGCCATCTTGCGCGGGAGCTGCGTCCACCACGCACACACGCACACACAGGATTCAAACATTTAAGCTCCACGATTCCATCACCAAACATGGAAGCAAAGCATATTTGCGCCATTTAAGTTCCTCGATACGCGCGTTAATTGACAAGTTCAAATCAATCACCCAGCATAAATGAAAATAAAGCCTATTTGGAAAACCATCTGGCTCCTTCAATTGCACGATTCGTTCGATTTGCGTCACGATTTACTATGTTTCATTTCCCTGATCGGCTCCTGAATTCTTGCACTCACGATTATGTTTCACTTCCCTGATCATGCTAATTAAAACCTGTCGGCTCCAAAATTATTTCACTCACCCATTTCTTCTTGTTGTCATAGTCCAGCTCCGGGTGAATTGCCTTCTGCAGCCATATCCATGACTGAAAAAAACACAACAAGAAACGAAACGCGATCAACATCAGTCTAAAACGTAGGAAGCTTATTTGCATATACACCATGAACACCGGCATCATCGCCGCATGAACTCCATACCTTCAGATCGTCGTATTTCCATGGCGTCTGCGTCGTGCCGAAACTGCTGCTGTCAACGACCAAGCTACGATCACTCCTCTGCAAAACCCAATTTTCATCTTGAGCGTGATCTCCTGACAAAACATTATCTGCTACAGTACACTGAAGTTACACTCGCTTACCTGCAACTGCGACAGGTCTCTCCTATCATCGTCAAGCCCCACGACAGGATGCTCCACCAGCGCCAAGGAGCGATCCTCTACCGGCCCTGTCTGAAGAACTTGGATCGCCGAGCTGCACCAAGCGCTCGAGAGAAGGTCCATCGGCTCTGATGTCGGCGGCTCTTCGCGCGCAATCAGGCCTCTGTCCGGCTCCATGGCTGAAGCTATAGTTCCACCAGAAGTTTTCAGATCAGAGATTTATACAGGGTGGTGCTTTGATCTCTGGTGGTTGGGCAGAGGCAAGGTTCCCTTTCTGACACCCACCAGCAGCAGAATAGAATGTCTTGGCATTGCAGGAACCAGATCCTCTTTCAAATCACCAGGATAGCTCCAACCACTTTTGCCCAACTTTCAGCTGTAAAAAATGTTAAACAAGACAGGTGTCACAGGGAGGCAGTGAGATTGATGCCCCCAAACACTGATTAAACAAGCGTGTTAGTGGGCTTTCGGGAGGAATAAGTGTGGGGTGGATCATTAGCTTCACCCATTATGCTTTAGCTGCACACAAAGAAGATGGAATCGAAATGGGACCTCCGAGCCTTTACCGTAGAAAATCATCGGCAGAACCGTCCTTAAAACATTTTAGAAGTCTCAGCATGCGCTTTAAGTGCTGGATTTTCTGCTTGAACCACTTAAACAAAACAGTGCTGCAAAGATTAATCAAGTCTTTTTTTTATGCAATGGTCCCGTCTGTTCTATTGCTATTCAAATCGAGTGAAAGGTAGAGGCTCCTGTGGGGAGAACATGCGATGTTTGGAGATTGGGTTGCCACTGCTGCATAAGAAAATTGGAAAAAGGGCAGCAGGATGAGGGTGTCATGACCATACGATACTGCAGAACTTTCCTTGCATCATTGCCATGCGTGCAATACTGGAATGTTGGAGCAAAGACGTACGCTTCATGGGCCATAGGTCGTACAGCCGTAGTGTCACATCCCGTAGCGCCAAAGTGCAAGAATCTAGTGGGTGTTCAGTGAACTGGGGTTCAGTGAACTGGGGTTCAGTCTCGTGTGCTGTAGCAAACTGTAGTGTAGAATGGTAGTGCTGAGTTGTTCATGATATAATGATAAAGATGGCTAGTTGAGACCATATATATCTCTTCTGAACATTAAGTAAGTTCAGAAAGAAGAAACTCGTAGCTAATCTTCACTTGAAGGGAGGAAAACATTGTTCTTCAGCTATGAAGTAAATCTGCAGTCTGGTTTATTCCCTTTCTGTTAGTTTTGAAGCAACGGGGCGTTGTAAAAGCCTAGTTGATTCTATGCAGGTTCAACAGAAAAATCATCATATCCAGCAGAAGGTGCCGCTGCTAGCTCCAATCACTTGATTGTAGCTACAGTACCATGGCCCTTCCCACTCTGGAACAATGAGCTTTGGATAGAGCAGGAAAGAATTTCATTAATTGGTGAATCATTGGGGGTTCAGTCTCTCAAAAGATTGCAGCATGGTTTGCAGTAGGAATAGTGCTTGCAGGTTATCCAGAACCCAGCTGCCATAGTTGAGCAACTCCAAACAATGCTTCTTCCAGAACCAGGCTGCAGTGAGGCACAGCAGTTATTACTCATTGCTGGTTGGTGTGATAATCAAAATCCAAAGCAAATTCGGTGGCCTTAAGCATATCTTTGGTGCATGCATCAGGTTAAATCTTTTTTTCACTTATTGCTGCGTGACTAAAGCCGAAAGAGCATTCCAGCTGAAGCCTCTTATACACTAGTTTATTCTAGTACCATATGTAGGCCTTCTAATCCTGTCTGCTGATCATTCACCTTTTGACAAACTCCAGGGGGCGTTTTATATCTCACTGCAAGGGCCCTTTTGATCATGGGATACGAGTTCGATCGCTGAACTTTACAGCTCTTTTCAAAATGTAAAGCTGGCGCTGCAGATCCTTGAAGGCTCTCACTGAAAATTTTCAAGGGGAAGCTGCCTGAAATGATGTTGATTTGTCGGCATGGAGCTCCTGTCATGGCTTTTCAGTAGATCTGTAGAAAGAGAGAATGGGATGACAAGTCTGCACTAAGGTTGCTGCACAAAGTTGAAGCCATGTGCTGCTTTGGATTTTCAGAATATCTTCAGGAATACTTTGATGACTGAAACCTCACCATTTAAGCTGTGAAGTAAGGTGCCATAGTTTTAGTTCAACGAGAAACTTCGTGTTAGTAACAGTATACCCTGTAATTCTTGCCAGTAATATGGTGAGCACTAGAAAGCTGATTAAAATAAGTGCACATTAAGCAATTTTCTCAGTTAAATACTACTTTTAGGGTAATTTCTGAACCTTTGGTTTTACCTTGTTGCCCAGCTCGTTGTATGCCTTTGTCTGGCCAGGTTGTCTGAGTTCTAGTCTCACATGTTATTATGCAGATAAGAAGGTGCGTTTTACTCATCATATTCAATAATAGCAGTTGATAGCCAGCTCAATAAAAAAAACTCCACACAAGAATTAAGCCAAAGCCTGACTTCATTATGAAGAACCCAATCTGCCTGAAATATCATAACCTCAAATGACAAATCAGGCCCATTAAACTTTTGCAGGGGGAATTACAGGATTTGAGTGTTCCCTACGAAAATAACGGCAAAAAGATAATCAACGCCCCCTCAATATAACTATATATTGTACATGACCAAGGAAGAGACTTCTTTAGAACCTTGTTTGTGCAGTCTCCCCATTTCTCCAGTTGCTAACATTTAGAAATTAAACTATCTCTCCATCAATAATGTGGTGCCTCATCAGAACAATTTCCTTGACAAGATTCCTGTAAGTGAATGGCCGGACTGCGGCCCTCACGAAGGATCCAGGAGGCGATTCACGCTTCACTCGATCCTTGGTACTTCTGCCCCTTGCACTCTCCTGCCGAACAAGCTGCACCTCATCCTCCTCAGTCTGCTCCTGCTCTGTAATCATTGTGTTTGAAGTGCTCATTTGCAATTCCATGTCTTTTACCTGTTGCATTTGCTGCTTTTTATACTCTTTTGATTTTTCAATCCTAGTCTTGACCAGCTTCTCCATTTTATCAGAACTTTTCATCGCCTCCTTCCATTGCTCATCCCAGTACGCCTCGTTCTCGTCACTACTTTCTATTATTTCATCTGCTTCCACATCTTCACTGACATCGACCACTTCCTCATCTTCATACTCTTGGTCTGTGTCATCCTCAAGATCATCGGTCGCATCAGCACCATCATCATCAATCCAATCAATGAACTCAGTTTCAGTCTGATCACCACCCTCATCATCGCTCTCATCAGGCGCATCACACCCAAGCTCCATCTCCTCTAGCATCACTTTCCACTCCTTGGTGTACGGATGTAGGAGCTCCATTGGATGGTTTGTGAGCAGGAACTCCAGACAGCGCGACTTGTCTGCCTCGCTCAGCTTCGAGTATGCATTAACAACATCATCCACATAAGACTTGGGGCTTGCCTTCACAATCCTGCAGAGGCCACCAAAGTAGGTCGTTTGGATGACCCTGCCATCCTGCTCAAGGTCAAACAAGAACTGGTTCTCAGTGGCAGGATCAACCAGTGGGCGGAGCCGGCTGAAGAAGCCCTCCTGAGGCTCGAACCTCGACTGATACAGAGGCCGCTTGACGTATAGGATGTCCGGGCGTGTCCAGGCTGCACAGCGCGTGATCATCTCTCGCGTCGTGTTGCCGAACCGTCCCATGAGGCTCCACTTATCCAGCCGCTGGTCCTTGCTGGCCTGGACGGCGACCTCGGCAGAGAGCGTCCACTGCTCCCAGGGCATCTCGTTGGGGCGCCAACTAGGGTGCCGCACGAACACCCAGTAGTACCTGAACCCGACGGCGTCATCGAGTTCATTGAGGCGGTGGGTAAATTGGTTGGACATTTCGAACTGCTGGTTGCGGTCCCAATCGTCGTGGTCGACGACCTCGGACATGAGGGAGACGCGGTCGTCGGAGAAGCGGCCGCGGATGGGCGGCCCCACGACGATACCGCGCCAGGAGTAGGGCCCGTAGGCGCCGAACCTGTACCAGTCGTGCCGGTGGCGGAGGCGCGGGTCGTCGGGGCCGTCCATGAAGCGGACGGAGCGGTCGTAGCCGAGGCCGATCATCTCGAGCTCCTCGTCGGTGAAGGCGTCGGCCTGCCCCGCGGCGGCGCGGCGCTTGCGGCGGTAGAAGGCGTTCTCGGAGAGGCGGCGGCTGCGGCGCTTGGCCCGGGATTTGGCCTCGCGCCGCACGTCGCCGCTGCCCTCGATGCGGCCTCCGGCGGGCTTCTTCTTGCTGCGTCCTGCGTGGGCCACGGTGGAGGGTGGCTCCGGAGGGGGCGGGCGCGGAGGCGGGGTCGGGGAGGAGGGGAAGGAGGAGGATGGGGCCGGGTCGGAGGAGGAGGCATGGGTGGCGGAGATGGAGCAGGGCTTCCGCCTGGAGCAGGCCAGAGGTGGGGAATCTGGGCGGAAGGGGGAGGCGGTGGCGAGGAGGAGTCGATGGCCGGAGCAGTGGCGGCTGCTGTGGAGGAGGCGAGGGGATTGCGGGGGTTTGGGGCAGGGGAGCGTGGCCACGCCGGTCGGCATGGCTGGCTGGATGGCTGGGGCTTTGGGTTTTGCAACTGTTTGGGTAGGAGATTTTCAGTTCCTCTTCTTCACTGCCCGAGTGTATATTGGATAATTGGGCCCCCATGACGATTCAGCCTCTACCAGTTATCCCTAGCCGGGCCAGCCAGGGCTACATAGAAACGGCCCATAATAAAGATATAAATCATGAGGCCCACAAAGATTAGGGTCCTTTTTCTTTAGGAAAAGGGTTAATTTTTTTTATGTCACTCCCCAATTCATAGGTTGTACATATGCTATTATAAAAATACAACTTGTGAATATGCCACTCTAACTTTCTAATACCTTCTTATATGCCATTTTCTTTAATACAATAATGTATACTGTCTATCAAACCAATATTTGTATCATATACGAACAATTTTTGTATAGAAAATGTTAGTTTATCGATGCAAATCTACCCAGAAATGGATCAAATTAGAACAGTACACTCGTTTTAGTGTTTTTGATTCTCTGTAAAAAAAATTAGATTTTTCTAATAAGTTCAAAATTTTGCCAAAATTTGAAAAATTCGAATCTTTTTGCGCCCCAAACACCCAAAAGGGCCATCGAAATCTAAATACAGGGCTATTATGGTAAATACTAAAGTATACACTGAAATACACTTATTTATTGAACCATTTTACTCATGTTTTGAAGAAAATGACATATGAGAAGGTATTGGAAAGTTAGAGTGGCATATTCATAAGTTGTGTTTTTTTAATGGCATATGTACAACTTGTGAATTAGAGAGTGGCATAAAATCAATTAACCCTTAAGAAAATGCTTAAGATCATGTGGAGGATCCCACGATTTCCAACCTCCGGGTCACGTGGACGCTCGTTTACGAGTCAACAACCTTGTCTCTCTTTCCCTTCTTGTTGGGGAGATAACCTCGGGTAGGGTAAAGACGGGAAAGGACGAAAGGAAGTTGCCCGTCTAGTTTCCGAGTTATTGTCAGAGTCGGCCGAATCCTGTTGAGGTCGGCCAAGACAGTAAGGGCGGACCCTTATGATAAAGGCAAGGCATTACCCCGGATACTACGAATCTGGCCGGGTTAGCCCGAGTAATCTCGATGCAGGTGAAGGACAAGCCGAGTTACACGAGGTAAGGCCGAATGATACGAAGCTTGCAGGAGAAGGAGAAACCCAAAGTCAAACTCTAGTTGCAGGCTAGAAGGAATCTGAGCGGAGCCAAGCACAAGAGACAAAGGCGCAGAGCGTCAGAGGGGCAGAAGGAGGTCACGGAGATGACAGTCCTGAAGACCGAGGCACGCAGGAGGGGCCCTCTAGAGCCTTGTCGTCGTTAGAAGGGCGACAGGGAAAGGAGGCCGCCGAACTACTATTTTGGGACAAGCATATTCCTCGAATATGCTTGCCCCGTTAGCCCTAAAGGCACCCAAGGCTCTCCTTTATAAGGAGAGGCTTGGACCCTGAGGGAGGGATCGGCTCATTTAGTACCGTTAGGCTGGTAAAGTTCTTTCTCTCTACTTGTACTCAGCTCAAGGAGCACTTGTAGCCCAAGGAAGGAGAAATAAAGATCTTTACCTTAGTCTTCTGTGTGTAGAATCAACTACATCTTCCCTCCCCAGATCTCTCTAGCATCCATTGGCCCCATACTTTAGCCTACCCATGGCATCTGCCGTGCCACCACCACGACAGTTGGCGCCCACCATGGGGCCAGCAGCGGTGCTAGCTGGAGTCATGATCCGGACGGGAAACTTCATCAACACTGGCGAGCGCGTTGTTTCTGGCTTGGTCCGGAGATTTGATCTCTGTGACTACGTCAGCGATAATGCAGGCAGCTTCAGGGGAAAAGCTCCTCCGCGCAACGGCGTCTTCATCATCTTGAGCACGCACCAGGTCTACGTCGGCGTCGACGTCTCCGGCATTTATCCTCACCAGGTTGTTGTTGCAGGAGAGCCACCCCTTAGCGCCGCGAGTCGTCCGCGCAGAGTGTGCCCGATCAGTAGCGTCAAGGTGATGGTCGCAGCCGGGGTGCAGGTGGGAGTAGCGGGTGCCGGATCAACCAGAGACCCTGCCACAGGCGTGCAGGTCGCGCCCAGGCAGACGACACCACCACCCACCGAGGTAATCCCTCCAGTGACCAATCAGGCCGAAGTGCAAGACACTACCCCAAAGGCACCAAGAATAAGAGGGCCACCTCTGGAAAGACCAGAAAACATTCTTCAGGCAACCATAGATAATCTGACTACACCTGTAGCGCCGATACTTGATCCGGCAAATGCTCAGGCAGAATTAGAAGAAACCAGGTAAAAGGTGCTGGTAGAGGGAAAAAAGGTGTCGGCCTTGCGGGAGTCCTTAAACAGGACCCTGGGAGAATATGCCAAAGCTAACAAGCTCGACGTCACTCCCGAACGGGTTGACGAGTTGAGATTAATAGGGAAGAACCTCATAGATGATATCAACAAGGAGCATGATGCTCATAAGGCAGAATCAGTTGATTTGGGCTTGCCGAGGTACAGTACCCCGGCAAAGAACCTGAGAGCAGCAAATGCCACAGCGTTAGAGTTGGAGGGATTGACCGGCGAAGCCTGGCAGAAACAGCAAGAAAGAGTGAATGAGCTGGTGCGCATTGCGAACCAGCAGAATGAAGAGATGCTCAGGGCAGATCCGGCGAGGCCAGGGGCCTCACGGATGGTTCACTCGGCTAGGGCAGCACCTGCCTTGTCCGTGGCAGCAGCATCTTCACCCAGAAACAATGCACGAAGGGACAGAGTGGTAACTTCAGGAAAGAGAAACAAGCAAATTGTTCCATATGATCCGGCAATAGCCGGGAAAGCAAATGAGAACAGAGGCAATGGAAGCCGAGGTAACAGTGGTGAAAGGAACCCCGGCCGTGCTGAGAAAGGCGGCAGAAGCCGAGGCAATGGGGACCTCGGCAGAGCAGAACCCGGAAGAGGAAATCACGAGAACAATACCCCGGTCGAAGGAAGGAGAGAACCGCTGCACAACCCGCAGCCGAGACATGAACCTCGGCAGGAAAGAGAAGCAAGACCAGCTCGCCACAATCAGGTGAATGAAAGGTACAATGATGGTTATTCCGAGATGGAATATGCGATCCATGGTGGAAATAACCACTATGGAATGCAGGATAGAGTTCTGTACCGAGATTTGCCGTCAAATGATGCCAGAGTAAAGCTAGACCGGCTATACCGATCCGAGTTGCTAGAAGAACAGGGTCCACCGGGTCCGGCATGTTTCGGACCACGGATCATGGGCGAACCACCTGTGCCGAACTTTCAGCTGGCAAGAGGCACAAAAACGTATAATGGGAGCACCAAACCACAAGACTGGTTGATTGATTACGCCACAGCTATGAAAATAGCAGGCGGGAACTTGCGATGGGCAGTGCGGTATGTCCCGCAAATGTTGGAAGGACCAGCTAGAGTATGGCTGAATAATCTACTAGCAGGAAGCATCAACTGTTGGTTGGATTTTGAAGAAATGTTCGTTAGCAACTTTACCAGTACTTACAAGAGGCCAAACAGGCCGCAACAGTTAGCAATGTGCAAGAAAAGACCAAATGAGACGGACAGAGAGTTTTTAACTCGGTGGTGTAATCTAAGAAACTCGTGTGAAGGAGTTATAGAATCACAAGCAATAGCTTGGTTCGCACAGGGATGCCGCTACGCCAGTGTGTTATGGTAGCGATTGCAAAGAGATATGCCGACCACGTTGGCCGAAACCATCAGAATAGCGGATTCTTATGCGTTGGGAGACCCGACGCAACACGAATTAATGTCGGCGGATCATCGGTAGCATCAATATCAATATGCGAGAGATATGGCCGGGTCATCCAGGCGCAATGACTTCAGAGGAAGAAGAAGAGAAGAGAGACCGGATTATAGATATAATTCAGCTCAGGTGGCAGCGGTAGCGCAAGATCAGCCGAGTAACGGAACGACTCAATGGCAAAAGAATGGTCCTCAGCAGTGGACACCAAGGAATGAAGGAAAAAGACAGTGGACACCAGAACAAAAGAAGCAATGGAAGGAGAGGCCTAAGTACACGTTCGAATCTATGTTAGATCAGCCGTGTAAATTTCACACGTCAAACCCAGCCAGGCCGGCCAACCATACGACCCGCCAATGTGCATGGATGAAAAGTGCGATGGGAAACCCAGCAGGCATGCAGGCAACACCTCTCCAAGCACATCCGCAGCATCAGCCGCAGTTGACTAGAGCAAATGCGCAGCAACTAATGTTACCACCTCCTCCCCCGAGGTACGACAACTCGGACCGGAGGGATGCGGTGCATCAAGTGATGAATCAGGGTCCGGATGGAAGGACAAATCCAGGAAAGAATGGACGCAATGACTACAGAGAACATCATCAGCCGTATTGTGTGTTCACGACAGAACAGCAAGACAAGCAGAGTGTACAGCGCCGACATATGGAAGTAAATGCAGTAATGCCGGCAGTAACAAGATATGTGCCTTGGTCGGATCAAGAAGTAACCTGGAGTATAAAGGATCACCCCAAGATAATGCCGAGTCCGGGGTCATATGCACTTGTGTTAGATCCGACATTTGTCGGACCGAGCATTAATGTGAAATTTTCAAAGGTATTCATTGACAATGGGAGCAGCATCAATATCATGTACAAATATACAATGCACAAACTCGGAATAACACAGAACATGCTGCAGTCCACGAGGACCACATTCCATGGGATAGTACCAGGGCTTTCGTGCGAACCCATTGGTAAGGTCCGAGTGGACGTATTATTCGGCACCAGAGATAACTGCAGAGCAGAAAACTTAGAGTTCGAGGTGGTGGATCTAGAAAGTTGTTATCATGCTCTACTCGGGCGGCCAACATTGGCCAAATTCATGGCCAGCTGTCACGTAAGTTATCTAAAAATGAAATTACCCGGACCATAAGGGGTGATAACGGTAGCAGGGGATTACAGGAAGTCAATGGAATGTGCTTCAGCCGGGTCAAATTTGGCCGAATCATTGGTAATAGCAAGGGAAAAAAGAAGGATTCAGGAGGTAGCAGCCTCATGGCACATCTGAATATGCCGGCACTAGCCAACCCACATGGAAGTGTCTCTTTTCAGCCGACTAAAGAAACAAAAAAGTTCCAGATAGATGAACAATTCCCGGAGCGCACCGTCACTATTGGTGCCGTCCTATATGCTAAATAGGAAAGCGAGCTCACCAACTTCCTCCGTGAGAATTTGGATATCTTTGCATGGTCAACCCAGGATCTGCAAGGTGTGCCGAGGGAGTTGGCTGAGCACTCTCTAAATGTAAGGCCAGGAGCAAGGCCTGTGAAGCAACCTCTCCGCCGCTTCGCCGAAGACAGGAGAAAAATAATAGGGGATGAAATAGCTCGGCTCCTTGCGGCAGGGTTCATCATGGAGGTGCTGTATCCGGATTGGCTGTCAAACCCGGTGTTGGTAGAAAAGAAGAAGGATGATCCAAATGTAGCCATTGTATGGCGAATGTGTATCGATTACACAAACCTGAACAAGGCGTGTCCAAAAGATCCTTTTCCTTTACCTAGAATAGACCAAGTCATTGATTCGACCCCTGGTTGTGAACTATTGTCATTTGTAGACGCGTATTCTGGTTTTCACCAGATACCGTTAAATCCGGCCGATCAAATAAAGACTGTGTTTATTACCCCGTACGGGGCTTATTGCTATCGCACAATGCCATTCGGCCTGCGCAACGCAACGCAGAGCGACGATCGTAGATGCATGCAAAAATGTCTACATGACCAGATAGGAAAAAATGTACAAGTATATGTGGATGATGTGGTTATCAAAACCAGAGAAAGCAAAACACTACTGGATGATATACGGCAGACTTTCGCGAACCTGAGAAGGTTCCGAATGAAGCTTAACCCAGAAAAATGCACATTTGGCATGCCAGCGGGAAAATTACTCGGTTTTCTTGTATCTAGCCGAGGTATAGAGGCCAACCCAACCAAGATAAAGGCAGTAGAAAGAATGGAATTGCCAAGGTGCCTAAATGACGTACAAAAGTTCACAGGTTGTTTAGCCTCGCTCAGCCGATTTGTATGTCGGCTGGGAGAGAAGGCATTACCACTCTATCAACTGATGAAGAAATCAGATAAGTTCATTTGGAATCCACAAGCAGACAGTGCATTTCATGAATTGAAAAAGATGTTGGTCACGGCGCCTGTCTTAGCTTCTCCATTGTCAAAAGAGCCTATGTTACTCTACATAGCAGCCACTAACAGAGTAGTGAGCGCGGTGATCGTCGTAGAACGAGTTGAAAATGATAAGTCAGTACAAAAGTCGGTGTATTACTTGAGCGAGGTACTATCAGCCTCGAAACAAAATTACCCGCATTATCAGAAGATGGCTTATGGAGTGTACATGTCGGCAAAGAAACTTAAACACTACTTTGAAGAGCACCCCATCAAAGTGATTTGTGAAGCACCCATAGCCAACATATTGAGTAACAAAGATGCAAGTGGCCGAATAGCAAAATGGACAATTGAACTGGCACCTTATGCTCCGTAATTCGATAGGAGGGATGCAATCAAATCTCAGGCTGTGGCCGACTTCTTCGTAGATTGGGCCGAGGTGCAATATGAGCCACCATTGCCAAACCCGAATTATTGGACGATGCACTTTGACGGTTCCAAACTAAGAAATGGTTTGGGGGCAGGAATAGTGTTAACCTCGCCAAAAAGAGATCAGCTGAAATATGTGCTGCAGATACATTTTGCCGCGTCAAACAACGTAGCCGAGTATGAAGCACTTGTCCATGGATTAAAGGTGGCAAAAGAGATTGGCATACGCCGAATCTTATGCTATGGAGATTCAGATCTAGTAGTACAGCAAGTCTCAGGCAATTGGGATGCATTGGATGATAATATGGCTCTGTATAGATTCCATGTGCAAAAAATCAGTGGATACTTCGAAGGATGTGAATTTCACCATATACCTCGGGCAGAAAACGACGCCGCAGACACGTTGTCAAAACTAGGATCAACTAGGCAGTCAATTCCCCCAGGTATCGCCCTAGAGCACCTAAGGAAACCATCAATAATACCGTCACCAGAGTCTGAATCTATCTTTATTCCGGCAAAGTCAGGAGAAGATAATGTGCCGATGGAAATTGACAAGCAATATAACCCGGGATTCCCAAAGAGAAAGACAGCTGATGCAAGCATGACTATGGAGAAATCCGAGGTCGTTATGTCGGCAGAAAACATGGAAGTAGATAGTAAGACCACACCAGAGAAAACCACACCTGTCTGTGCGCAACCCATATTCTTTTTCCTTAGAGACGCGACTTTGCCGAATAATGGTGTTAGCAAGACAGACAGTGAGAAGAGCTAAAGCTTATACGATCATAAATAATGAGCTGTACAAAAGAAGTGTCACAAGTGTATTGCAAAGATGTGTGAGTTCGGCAGAAGGCCAGGAGATCCTCCTGGATATACATCAAGGAGAATGTGGACATCATGCCTCATCTCGAGCCTTAGTGGCCAAAGCATTCAGGCATGGGTTTTATTGGCCAACAGCGTTGAAAGAAGCCAAAGAGCTGGTTGAAAAATGTAATGGTTGTCAGAGATATGCAACCAAGATACATATGCCGTCATCCGAGTTAAAAATGATACCCATTACTTGGCCATTTTCTGTGTGGTGCTTAGATATGGTGGGACCATTTAAGCCGGCCCGAGGTGGGATGACCCACATATTGGTCATGGTGGACAAATTCACAAAATGGATTGAAGTGAAACCAATAAAAAATGTGATGGGCCCACAGTAGTGAAATTCCTCAAAGATATTATCTTAAGATATGGATACCCGCATAGTGTTATTACAGACAACGGCACAAACTTTGCAGAAGGAGCTTTCGCTAGATTTTGTCAAGAAAAGCGTATAAGATTAGATGTTGCCTCTGTGGCTCACCCAGCATCCAATGGGCAAGTGGAAAGGTCTAATGGGATAGTATTGTCCGGAATAAAACCACGACTCGTCGAACCGTTGCAAAGGTCGGCAGGATGTTGGATTGAGGAACTACCAGTAGTATTATGGAGCCTCAGGACTACTCCAAATAGATCAACAGGATATACACCATTTTTTCTGGTATATGGGGCAGAAGCCGTGCTTCTAGACGACATAATACATGACTCGCCAAGAGTTACCCAATATACAACCTCAGAAGTAAATGAAGTAGCTCGGAAAGATACTGTTGATCTGCTAGAGGAAGCCAGAGAGCTGGCGCTATCAAGATCAGCTATTTATCAGCAGAACTTGTGACGATATCACAGCAAGAAGGTGAATCCAAGAGTATTCAAAGAAGGAGATTTGGTTCTCCGACTGGTGCAACGCACATCCGGCATGCACAAACTATCGCCTCCATGGGAAGGACCATTCATCGTGAGCAAAGCATTGCACAATGATGCCTATTACCTAATCGATGCTCAATCACCAGGAAAGAACAGGGCAGACAAAGCCGGCGAAGAAACGAAAAGACCATGGAACGTAGCTTTACTGGCCCATTTTACTCAGATCATCAATGACACATTGTAAAGTAATGTATCAGGATGGGGCACCAAGCATGCTTTGAACCTCGGCGTCCAGAGCAGTGACTCGGGGACTGCCACATGTTATTTCAATTTCATGTTATGTATTAAACCTCGGCACCTCGAGCAATGGCTCGAGGATTGCACTAGATTGTTTTTGAGATTGGATTATGTATTAAAACCCGGCACCCTGAGCGGTGACTCGGGGACTGACCCAAATTTATTTTCTAAGCTTAATTCATGTATTAAACCTCGGCATTTGAGCAATGGCTCGAAGACTGACATATATCGTTTTTGTGTTTGTATTATATGTTAAAACCAAGCACCTTGAGCACTGACTCGGGGACTGTCTCACATTATTTCTAGATTTAAGCGGTATATTAAACCTCGGCACCTTGAGCAGTAACTCGGGGACTCTCCTATATTCTTTCTAGATTTAAGTGGTATATTAAACCTCGGCACCTTGAGCAGTAACTCGGGGACTGTCTTACATTATTTCGGAAATTTGGTTTATATACTAAACTTCGGCACCATAGGCAACGACTCGGGGACTGTCATATATTGCTTCGAAGTAAGAGTTATCCTTTGTTACAAGGGGGGTATCAAACTTCAACACCCTGTGTAAGGACAGCTAAATCTCGTATGATATTCGAAGTCCACACCCAGATTAACAGTCTAAACCACAGTGGTGTAAAAGCAAAAATATACACCAAAACTCAGAGGTTGAAGGCCGCCAAAGCAAGAATTCGGGAAATCAACACAAGTTAAACAAAGTAATAGCGATTACAACCATATATATGTCTCAGCGGCACTCCGCAAGAGAAAGTCATACCACACAAAAGACGGATAAATATTCCACGTACATCATACGCCCGGCATACCAGGGGTCGGAAATGACTTAGAGGTTTTTTGTTGGAGAGGCAATAACTTGGTCCGGGGCCGGGCACTCCAAGGTAGGTGGAACTTCTGCCGAGGTTGCCTCGCCCTCCACAGACCTAGGAATGACTTCGGAGGAAGCCTGAGGTTGCTGAGGAGCATCAGCTTGCGCAGTAGAATGCCCAATACCTTTGGAGGAGGATCGCGCGTCGCCATTATCATATGAACTCGAACTGGAGTCACCGGAAGTAGCCGAGTCACCCTCGTCTTCTCCTTGTTCAGCCGAGCTGTTTTCCGAGGCATCCTCCACTACGACCTCGTCCTTGGGGTTGGGTAGGAAACTCGGACCTTCGTTCCAAGTATGCACGTCGGCATACTCAACAAGCTAGAAGGCTCGAGCTTGCCGAAGAGCGACAAAGTTTGGATCCTCTACCCAACGGGAACCAGTGCGCAAATTTCTCAAAATGTCAAGGGAAATGTCTTCATACCATGACATGATGACAGTAAGAGCCATATCGGCACCGGCTCGTCCGGCAGATTCCCTCCAAAGACTCAGTTGCCTTTCAGATGCCATTAACCTATCCACCAACAATTGGACCTCGTCAATGTTAGGAGTCCCAGAAGTATTCGGCCAGAGAACATGGTAGGCTCGAATAGCCGCCTGCACCAAATCTCTGCCCATAATCTTCATCGGACTAATTGCAGCGCCAACAGCAACCAAGAAATCTTCCAGCGAATACTCCGAGCCCGTCTCAACGACTTCACCTCGGCGCGCCCGAGCAGTAAGGACTGCTTTAGAGCTCACGGGCTTAGCTTCTGGAAAATGGTCTGCGCAAAGCACGACTGCGTTAGTCAGCAATAAAGAAAAAGGGGGAAACGATAACCCGGCCGCGGTCAGAAGCTTACGATGAATGTAATTCAGCATTATCTGAAGGTCTTTAGCCCAATCAGTCTTGCTCTTTTCAAAGCGAGTGATCTCCTCGCTCATCCCACGTGTCTTCAGTTCGGCAGCCTCGAGGATCTCTTTATTTTTCTGCAATTGCAGAGCTAGCTGATTTTTCTCCTCGGAGAACTCCTGGTCAACCTTTTCTAGTTCAGACTTCTGGGAGAGCTTAAGAGCCTCCACCTCGGCACGCAAGCGAGCTATCTCGTCATCTTTATCCTTCAACTGCGCCGAGTGAGTAGCTCTTTGTTCTAAAAAATGCAGCATCACATCAGGCATGGGCGTGCAATCTTGGTGAGATGATGCAAAGGTTTGTAACTCGGCTTTACGAAAGCCAAAAGAGATAAAAGAAACTTAGCGCACATTTTAAAAGGGAGAATGTATAAAGTAAAAGGGCAACTAACCTTCCAGGGCCTTGACTTTCTTCTCAAGACGGATGTAAGATTATTGATGTTACCTGTTTACCAACAAAGTGAGCCGACATCTCGCGTACAAAACAGTAAGAGTGTCGGAGATGATGAAAAGGTTTGTCGACTTACCAGTTTTTTTCACCACAGGAATAACTTTCTCATATTTTTCTTCCAATTTTCTGTGCGCAAAAAGCAACCTTTGAAATTCGGCGGTCCGCCGGTCATGTGCAACCTAAGCAATAGAGCAAATGGTGAATAGATATTCAAAGCTAAAACAGATCCGAGTCAAGCAAAACTTAACCTGGATCTAAGTGACTGGATATTCGAAGCTATAATAGATCCGAGTCAAGCAAAACTTAACCCGGATCTAGGTGGCTGGATATTCGTAGCTACAACAGATCCGAGTCAAGCAAAACTTAACCCGGATCTAGGTGGCTGGATATTCGAAGCTATAACAGATCCGAGTCAAGCAAAACTTAACCCAGATCTAGGTGGCTGGATATTCGCAGCTAAAACAGATCCGAGTCAAGCAAAACTTAACTCGGACCTAGGTGGCTGGATAATCAAAATTCAGATAGAGACAAATCAAGCAAAATTTAAGGCAGATCTAGCTGGATAGAGGTTCGAATTCTAAGATAAAATTCAACTGAGTAGAGAATCATAAAACTTCCAAACGAATAACAAGTTATTCGCTTGCAAGCTTCGGGGACTAGAATGTATATAATAGCATCTGCAGAACTAATCAAAACTCCATAAAAAGCAATTATCCCATTCATCTTGTCACTCTCAAGAACGATCTTGGCGGCTTGATGCAGCGGTCCGATGTCGGAAAAACTAAAGCGGTATCGCTGGATTACCCTCGAACTGATCGGCAGCATTCCAGTTATTGGCATATTCAACCAGCGAGCCGAGGCTGTTCCCACTCGCCGTGCGAGTTAGGACTTTACCTCGGACGTGCTGTGTAACCACCGCTGCCGCATGGCTTTTATGAAGAGCGAGATGGGTACTGGCGGCCGGGGTAACGGAGGCTTTGGAGGCGCCTTTGGCGCAAAGACATCGCGATACTTTCGAGAAGAGCCGGCAAGACCTTTCTGGGAGGAGGAAGCTTTAGTGACGATGGCTTTTCTTGTTTTAGAAGAGGCATCAGTAGGAGCTGATACCTCGGCAATGGGAACGGCGTCTTTAGGAGCCGGAGGAGTCACGGTCGCAGAGGGCGCCGAGATATGGACGCCCTCGACCGGGGAAGGAGTCACTGTGGAAACCGCGGCGGCAGAAAGAGGCTCAGTAGAGACATCAGGGTTCACAGAGAAGGCAGCAGGCTCAGAAGAAATATCTGTGGGCCGAGTGTAATCAACATCAACGGGAGGAATCTCAGGTGCGTCATGGCGAGGTGGCGTCCGATTCGGAGCTGGAGGAGATGCAGCGCGAGCAGGACTAGGAATCCTGGTATCTTCGGTAGGCGGAGGAGACGGCTGCCGAGTCATACGACTCGTCATGCTGGGACCGCCGGGCTTAACAGAAAGTGGAGCACTACGAAAATAAAAAAGGGTCAAGCTAAATAGCAGAAAGAGAGAAACAAGAAATACGAGCAAAAGAAACTCACCCAGTGACTCCAGGCATGGTCTTGCGCCTGGGAGGATTCGGAGCGGATTTCTTCATTCGCTTCTTGGGAGCCGTCTCCGAGGCACCAGCGGGAGCCCCACATTTTCCCGAGGTAACTGGGGGCCGGGAAGCAAGAGGCTCTGCGTCGTGAACCTGACCGGCCGGATTAGCTGAGAAAGTAGAAGCCGGAAATGCATAAGAAATTGGCATTGCGGCAACTACCTCTAGAACTTGGACCTCATCCGAATCACCTTCCTCTTCATGGGCCGGGGTCTTTCCACGAGCACGAGCCGGAGCGAGATCTGACTTGGGGACGAACTCTTCTAAGTCCGGCTCCCCACTGTCCGGAGTGTTCCGATCCGCAGGCCACGGGAGTGATAAAACCACGGCGTCCTCATCCTTCTGCTCCGCCAACCTCTGTAAGACAAGAAAGACGAAGATTAGCAAAAACAGTTGCGAAAGCAATTGGAAAGCAAAGCACTAATGATTAAACTTACTTCGGGTGGGGGACGCTCGCGGGTGAACGGCTTCAATCCCCAAGCCCAATCCTCAGGCATCTCCATCTTAAAAATAGCTCGGACCCGCTTGAAGATGAGGTAGTTGTCCAGCTCCATGGTCGAGACTCGATTGGGGTCGAGAGGACCGCTCATGTAGCAGAGTTTGTGTGTGCGTTTTTGGAATGGGCAGATTCGGCCGACGAAGTAGTCATCGATCCTCGCCACAGAGTGGCAAGACGGATCAGTTCCTTAAGCCGAATCTCAAAAGCCTCGGCCAAAGCGTGACTCTTCCTCGGATTATAAGTCCATTTCTTCTTGGAAGGAGGACCAATGGAGAAGGCAGGAAGCCGAATCTTATCTTCATTCCCCCTGTTCTTGACATAAAAGAAGGATTTGTGCCACTTCTTGCACGATTCTAGCCCCGCAACACGAGGAAATTCGGACTTCCTCCGAGGAGTGATGGAAGCTGCCCCACATTGGGTGAGTCGGAGGGCTGCAGAGATTTGTCTGGGACGACGTTGGAACGAATCTGGAAGAACTTTGACCAGACGTGCACGGACGGCCACATGCCGAAGTATCCCTCCTAGGCAGAGATAAAGGCCGAGAGAGAGGCAATGGCGTTGGCAGGGAGATAATGCGGCTGAAGGCCGAAGTAATCAAGAAACTCCCTAGCAAAGTCGCTAAGAGGAAGACCAAAGCCGCGTGCGAAATGCAACATGAAAACTACATACTCTCCCTCCCTAAGGTCTGGAGAGGACTCGCTGTCGGGTAAGCGACAAGCTACCTCGGCGGGAATCCGACGAGTCCGAATAAGCCACTCAATCTCGCGGCGAGTGACTGAGGAACCCTGCCATGAGCCCCGCTCAGGCCCAGATCCAGCATCGTCGTCCTCGACGAGCGCACCACTGACAGAACTAGACATGAGATCGCCGGAGAAACTTGCGGAGGAAGAGATAGCGGCGGGGGACAATCTAGAGCTACAGGGCTCCGTCGTGGTTCTACCCAAAAACGGCGGCGGAGCAGAGAAAGAACTGTCGCGCGAGTAAAGAAGAAGAACAGAGATCTCTAGAAGGAAGGCTAGGCAACAGGACCGGAAGAACTCACCGGCAATGGTGCCGGAACGAGCGAGCAGAGGTGAAGGCGACAGAGCAGTACGGCGGGACCTCTGCCGTTGAGAACTCAGACGAGCGCACGGCGGCGGAAGCGTGAGCGGAGGCAGAGGCGCGAGGAAGAAGAAGGGCGCAGGTAAGCAAAGGGGGAAAGTGAATCCCTCAGCGCCGCGCCCCTCTTTATAACCGCGCTACCTGCGAGGTAGTGGGATCGTGGGTGTGGCGGTTGACCGTGTAGACCGTGTAGGTAGCACGAACACACGACGATAAGTGGAACCGCACCAGCGACCACACGGTGAAAGAAAGAGCCACGATCCCCGATGGAAACGGCACGCGAGGCGTCGCAGTGCCGACGCGACGGGCGGAGCAGTAACTGTAGCCTGTCAGTAAATACAGTAGAGGAACAAAAAACTAGGGAAACAATGATGAGTACGACACGTAGGACGAAGCGTACGCGAGAAGATACGATGATACCTTGAACGAGAAAAAGGTAACTCGGAAACCATGCAGAGCAAATGCCATGAAACTGATACGACCCGGCCGAAGTTGTCGGCAGGGCCATACCAGCTTCGGGGACTAATGTTGGGGAGATAACCTTGGGTAGGGTAAAGACGGGAAAGGACGAAAGGAAGTTGCCCGTCTAGTTTCCGAGTTATTGTCAGAGTCGGCCGAATCCTGTTGAGGTCGGCCAAGACAGGGAAGGGCAGGACCCTTATGATAAAGGCAAGGCATTACCCGGCCGGGATACTACGTAACTCGGCCGGGTTAGCCCGAGTAATCTCGATGCAGGTGAAGGACAAGCCGAGTTACGCGAGGTAAGGCCGAATGATACGAAGCTTGCAGGAGAAGGAGAAACCCAAAGTCAAACTCTAGTTGCAGGCTAGAAGGAATCTGAGCGGAGCCAAGCACAAGAGACAAAGGCATAGAGCGTCAGAGGGGCAGAAGGAGGTCACGGAGATGACAGTCCTGAAGACCGAGGCACGCAGGAGGGGCCCTCTGGAGCCTTGCCGTCGTTAGAAGGGCGACAGGGAAAGGAGGCCGCCGAACTACTATTTTGGGACAAGCATATTCCTCGAATATGCTTGCCCCGTCAGACCTAAAGGCACCCAAGGATCTCCTTTATAAGGGGAGGCTTGGACCCTGAGGGAGGGATCGGCTCATTTAGTACCGTTAGGCTGGTAAAGTTCTTTCTCTCTACTTGTACTCAGCTCAAGGAGCACTTGTAGCCCAAGGAAGGAGAAATAAAGATCTTTACCTTAGTCTTCTGTGTGTAGAATCAACTACATCTTTCCTCCCCAGATCCCTCTAGCATTCATTGGCCCCATACTTTAGCCTACCCATGGCATCTGTCGTGCCACCACCATGACACTTCTACTGTCGAGACGCTGCCTACACGACCCCCACGTTGGCACCGATCCCGTCCCTCTCCCGTCCTTGTCCCTCTCCTACTAGGAGCACCACCGACGTTCCTCTCGCCAGAGCGCCGCCTAGCCACCACGCCATCGTCCCGCTGCTCCCCATATCGCATCTCGTTGCCCCCAATTCCTCCCACACGCAGATGACCCATGTGCCAGTGCATTATGTAGCCGAAGATGTAGGCCATGACGCCCCTCCGTGGGTGGTTCTACCGTCTGCCTCCATGGTGCTATCGTCGATTCACCATATGCGCCTCCCACGGCGAATTTCGCCTACCTTGCATTGTTTCCAACCACAGACACTGGCAATCCTCTATCCCTACCCCACCGCCTCTCCCTTGGCCACCGCCTCCACGCGCGCCTCCACCATCGCCACCATGCACGCCTCCACCGCCTCCACCTCAAGAATCTACACGAGCTCGCCGACGCTCGAACGACGAGGAGCACCGTCGCTGATCGATGTTGTGTAGCCAAGACGGGGGTGCTACATGTAGTGGTTGGCCGATCTGCATATGGTGTGTGGTGTTGCTACGAAGGAAGGGCGGTGTTGCTACCAGCCGTCGATAGCGGTGTTGTCCAACCAAATTCGGGATGCTACCAATGGAGCACGAAGATTCTACAAGTAGCCATCATCGATGCTACCAGCGGAGGGAGGAGATGCTACAAGCACTTCAGAGAGACGACCATGTTTTTGCTTTGACGATGGCGACTGCAACAACTGTCGGCGGCAGCGGTGCTGCAAGCAAGTTCCGGCATTGCTAATTGCTATCACCATTCTATGGTTTTGCATCATAGGAAAAACATGTGTTGCAATTTTTCTTTGGATTTGCCTCTTAGTAAGTAGTTTTTTCTACAAACTCGGTTTGGTGATTTTGCATCACACGCTTCTGCGATTTTGCGTCGTAAGAGTTTCATTGGAGGATCTCGCTGGAAATTTTCTTGCTAGGATGCTACATTTGTACATTTTTTTTGCTACATCCGTTCCATAATTTTGCTATAATAGTATAAAGCTTTTGCTACGAGTTCTCCAGCGAGAGTCTCCGGTAAAGTCATTTTTGCTACAGTAAACTTTTTGCTTCGACGTCTCCGGCGAGACCAGTCTTATCTCCACTGCATCCAGACGTTTTCTTCTCATCTCTCTCATTTGATCTCTCCTCTCACAAGGGATGCAAGCGTGAAGAGCCTGTGAGCTTGCAGTACCGCGACAATCATCACTGCCCAGGATATGAACGGCGAGCGTCCATGCTACCAACAGCGATACACCATGCTACCAACGGCGAGAGGCACTGCTACCAACAACGAGCGGCCATGCTACACGTGGCGAGAGGCCCTTCTACGAACGGCGAGCGTTGTGCTACCATGGCGAGAGGTCCTGCTACCAACGACGAGAGACCATGCTACCAACGGGGAGCGGCTGTGCTACCAACGGCGAGAGGTCCTGCTACGCGTGGCGAGAGGCCTTGATACCAACGGCGAGAGGATGTGCTACCAATAGGGAGAGGTCCTAAGGTCCTGCTACGCGTGGCGAAAGGTCCTGCTACCAACGGTGACAGGATGTGCTACCAACAGCGACAGGTTCTGCTACACGTCACGGAAGGCCCTGCCCTGCTACAAGGATCTGCAAGCGAGGTGAGCGTCGTGGACAAGCACTGCCGGTTCTGCGAGGAGCTCAAAGCGCTGCTACGAAGGAATTACGAGAGAGCTACACGCGGTGAGCGGCTGTGCTCCATCCGATGGCGTCAGAGCTACACACGGTTGATGGCGATACTACGAGTAGTATCCGGCGTAGCTGCATGCGGTGGTCAGTGGTGTTGCGAGCTTGCGAAGTTGCGACCAGTGTCCGGCGGAGCAGCATGCAGTGGGCGCGGCCAGTGGAGCTACCTGCATGGGTCAGTGGCAGTGCTACGAGGGGGTGACAGGTGCTGCTGCGAAGGAAACATGACGGCTCTACCAACCGGCTACGATGCTGCTACTAGTTGTCGGTCGTGTGCCTGAGTTTTGCTTTTTTTGGTTGTTGTATATATGGTGCTAAAAGAGTTTGCGGGGTCTACCTACACGATAAGAGAAAGCGATAGGTACACGGGTTGCCGAAACGAATCGAACGGATGATGGCCACGCGATCGAACGACTCGGAATGCGGGAGGATCAAGGCTTCGCATCCTCTGGAGGACGCTTAGGGCGTTCCTTTTTTAAGGATCAGTCCAGTTTACGAGATCTGAAATGGACCTTCCTTGACCCCTTTTAACACGAAAATCGTAAAATGGCAGTTCTTTTACAGATTTAACCATTTTAAGTAGTCGGTTAGTTATTGGCGGACCCAAAGAAATTTTAAAGCCCGGCACACATGCTTAAACTGCTGTTTATCCTTCCAAAACATCATCAATTAAATAGGCAATTAAGCTGCCGGCCGGCCGGCAAGCCCGGGCAACAGGGGCTGTAGATCCGCCGCTGGTTAGAGTTGCTCCGTTTGGGATTATAAGTCTCACGTGGATAAGTAGGTTGTCAATTTGAATAACAAAATATAAATAGTATAGTATAATAAAATATACCATTAAAAACTTTAAAAGTTATATTTTTTAATGATATAACTTTTATGATATATAAGTTATATTTTATTGGTCAAATTAATAATCTAAATATGCGCGTAGGACCTATAATCCCGAACGGAAGGAGTATTAAGTCTACACCACACTCCCTTGTTTTGCTTTCAAAAAAAACTTCTGATTTAGTTCTTCTAAAAAAACTGATTTTGTGATGCTGCACTAAGTCTAGGCATCTCACTTCTCTTTTTCTAAATCACTTTCTTTTTAGCGTGTATCGGGTATAATTGTGGTATGCATATAGTCTCTTTTGTTCTGAAAACGTTATAGGATAGATTTAGGTTCTATTTGTTTGAATATTTTTGTCACATATGTTAACTGTTTGATTTGTGAGATTGAACTCATTTATATATTTTCCATAGAGAACAATGCAAATCGTCTAATTTCAGCTTCTCTTTCATTTTTAGATAATACATAGGAGTTGTAGATAATACATGCCGAATCACAGGAATTGACCTTGTCGAACTTCTCTTTGTTGTAACTATGAGATACACCTAATCTTTGTGAACAAATCGTACATTTTCTCCGTGACTCTTCAAAGAAACATATATCATGTATTCTAGTGTTATTGACTTTTGTAGGATCTAACTTGCCGGCCGGTGACAACCGGTTCACATGTATTTTTCCATTCCTCAATTTCGGTATCTTGCATGCCAAAGAAGCCGAGCAATAGAAACACTTCAACCACTGACGTCCTAGAAAGGTACCAGATATATATCATTGTGAGATTGTGACCCGGATTCTTATTTGGACAAAGTATAATACCTTTAAGAGAAAAAGAACAAATATGACATATGTACCCGATTCATCAATTGAATATGCTTCCACCGAATAGAAATATCAAGTTCATCATAGTTTTTATAAATCAAAATAGGGATGTATGAATTGGTGCGCATGCTAGTATACGGGTAGCCATGTTATTGATTGGTGGAGATATTGTTTGCAACCCAAAACGTCTTATTCGTCACCTCCATCTTCTTTTTTCATGTCCCAGCGGGTCTATCACCATCAGCTCACATGTTTCCTCTAAAACCTTTAGACTGCAATTATATCCTTGATCCTAAACCAGTAAACCCTAACGGCATCACTAACCGATCCCTAATCGGTTAGAGGAGTAAAATACTCCTCTAACTAATAGTCGTTCCTAACCGATCTCTTATAGTTAGCGGAGTAAATCAATTGAACACCTCCAAATTTGATCAAAATCAACCGAATTCAAACCGAATTTCAAACTAACACATATATTTAACACAATGTATACATACTACAACCAAAAGTTGGTCGAATTTGACAAAATTCAACCGAATTTGACCACCTTCTAACCCTACTCCCCGTCCAATGGTAGGAGTAATCGGAGTCGAGCTTGATCACCGTCGGCGTCGTCGACGGCGGCGCGTCCTCCCAGTCGTCCTCCTCCTCCTTCACCGTGGCCGGCATGTCCTCCCAGTCGTACTCCCAATCCTCCTCCTCCTTCACCGTGGTCGGCACCGAAGCTACCGATGGCCCCGCATCCTCCTCCTTCTTCACCTTGTTCCCCACCACGGAGTCGGCCTTCCGCTTGGCCTCGGCATACGCCCCCAGCAACTTCTGCTCCTCCTTGATGAGCTCTAGGTTGTGGTCGGTGAGCACGGCCGCCATCACCGCGTCGCGGCGCTCTGCGTCGAGGCGCTTGCGGGCCTCCCTGTCCTCCCGCCGCTCGTCGTTAGAGACGAAGCGGATCCCCCCCCGCCACCACGTTGATACGTCCAAAACGTATCTACTTTCCCGAACACTTTTTGCTATTGTTTCTCCTCTAAACTTGTGTGATTTGGATACAACTAACACGGACTGACGCTGTTTTCAGTAGAATTACCTTGGTGTCTAGTTTTTATGCAGAAAATCAACTATCAGGAAAAATGCCGGAAAATATGCCAAAAATCCTATTTTACCAAAAGACTCACGGAGCTAGAATACGAGACGGAGGGGAGGCCTGAGGGGCCCACACACCCCTGGTGTGCGGGTGGGCCCAGGCCGCACCTGGAGGGGGTGTGGCTGCCCCAGAAACCCCCGCTGCCTCCCTCTTAGCCTATAAGATGCCTCTTGACCTAAAAACCGAGGGGGGTTCGATGTTTTTCCAAAAAGAGTTCCGCTGCGCCGCCACCACCAGAAACCGTGATTCAGAACCAGAAACTCCGTTCTGGCACCCTGCCGGGACGGGGAATTTGGAGAGGATCATCGCCATCGTCATCACCAATGCCTCTCCATCAACTATCCATGTTTCTCTCATCCATGAGTGAGTAATCCCCCGTTGTAGGCTATGGGGATGGTAGGGATTGGATGAGTTCTATCATGTAATCGAATAAGATTGTTAGGGCATGGTGCCTAGTATCTCTATTAGTGCTATTTGACTTTGTTGCAACTTGTTGAGCTTAATGCTTGTCACTAGGGCCCGAGTGTCATGATCTCAGATATAAACTTATTATTGATTCATTATGATAGTATTGTTTGTGATCTTATCTGCAAGTTGGGTACACATATCATTGTCCGGATCCAAAGGCCCCGAAGTGACAGAAATTGGGACAACCTGAGGGGATGGATGTGATGTGAGGATCACGTGTGTTCACGGAGTGTTAATGCTTTGCTCCGATGCTCTATTAAAAGGAGCACCTTAATTGACAGTAGTTCCCTTAAGGCCCTGCTACAACGGGCTGGCAGGACAGAAGATGTTGTGCAAGTTCTCATTGCGAGCACGCATGACTATATAGGGAGCACATGCCTATGATTGTTTAATACTTGGATGCTTATCCTTTTTTATCTGCAATTGCCCTAAATCTTGAAGTTACAAGTTTAGACTCGTCCATGAAACACCCGTCCATCCATCCCTATGCCTACCACACTCATATCCTACTGTTTGCTAATACTGTTACTATTGCTTTCGTTCTACTGCTGCTGTTACTTTGTTGTTGCTACTACAAACTGTTTCTACTGATAAACTTCTGTGAGCAAGAATTATTTCCAGGTGCAGCTGAATTGACAACTCAGTTGTTAAGGCTTACAAGTATTCTTTGTATCCCTTGTGTCGAATCAATAAATTGGGTAATACTACCCTCGAAGACTGTTGCGATCCTCTATACTTGTGGGTCATCAAGACTATTTTTTGGCGTCGTTGCCGGGGAGTATAGCTTTATTTGTAAGTTCACTTGGGTCTATTATTGTTCACTGCTACTCCTTTCATCATGGGAAAGTCTCGTGATGGAAAGTTTCATGTTTTACCATCCACTACAAGAAGAGGTACAGTTCTAAACACCTCTGCTGCTCTTGATTCACCGTTTGTTATAAGTAAGCTTGTTACACCATCACCACATACACATGCTACACACCCTGCTACTACTGCTGAATCTGAAACTTCTTCTGATACTCATGATGTTACTTCTACTATGCTTGATGCGAGTGGTTCATTAGGTCCTTTCCTAGAAGCTACTATGGCTAGTCTAGGAAATTCTGAAACTCCTAGTGAAGAAACTGTTACACCTGTTAGCTCACCTGAGTCTAGAGAGAGATATGCTATTAATGATGGTTACATTGAGTTGACTGATGATTTTATTGAAGAGTGAAGAAACACACATGGTGCTAGTGCTATTAAGAGTCTCCTTGAGAGACATACCATTATTCCTAAATTGTCTTCCGATCCTAAGTTTGCCACTTCTACCATAGATATTAAAGATAAAGATTATGATTTCTCTCTTGATTTATCCTATTTAGACATTGTTGAGAAAGAACCTTTTTGTGGGACTGAAAGTGAGAGTGTTGTGGCACATATGAATGAGCTTTCCACTATGAGTGCCTTATTCTCTGATGATTTTAAGATGCGCGAGTACTTTGTTACTATGATCTTCCCTTTTTTTTACTAAAAGGAGAAGCTAAAGCTTGGTTTAATAGATTGCCACCTAAATCCATTGATAGCCCTGATTGCTTGATTGCTTCTTTCTTCCAGAAATATTTTTCTCCTAGTGCTAGACATGCTGCTTTGTAGAGACTTTTTGATTTTAAATGGGAAGAAGAAGAGAAATTGCCCGAGTCATGGACAAGGTTCTGTGCCTTGATTCATGCACATCCTGGATGTCCATTACCTAAAAATGAGCTTCTTGATATTTATTATAATGGACTAACTGATGATTCTAGGACATACCTAGATAGTTTTGCTGATTGTGTTTTCGGGAAAAGAACTCCTGCAGATGCTGAAGAATTAATGGCTAAAATAAGCAAGAATTATGATGATTGGACTTCAACTAAGCTAAATACACCTGAGCCTATTACTCCTGAACCAGATGTGCCTGAACCAGTTCCAACACCAACACCAAAGAAGAGGGGAGTTATTGCATTAAATGATGAAGTGATGAAGGAATCTAAGAAATGTCTAAAGGAGAAAGGTAGTAGAGCTGAAGATGTGAAGAATCTACCTCCTATAGAAGAATTATGCAAGCCAATTCCACACTCATCTACTATTGAGGTACACTCTCTCCACTTTGATGAAGGTGATATTCCCTATGGTAATCCTCCTGATCAATGCTTAGATGAACTTAACACATTTATTGTTAAACAAGGTAATTTTAATAAACAAGTTCAGAATCATTCATTAGAAAACTCTAGAGCTATTAATAAGTTGAAAGATATTGTGGAAAGAACTGCTAATGATATTAAAGTTCTTTGTAAACACTTTCAAATGGTTCAAACCCAAATTGATCAACTTGCTAAGGTACAAAAAGATATGCTAGTTAATGCCTCAAGAGATAAACATGCTTATGGAATTAGAACTAGGAGTGGTATAGATACTCAAGATCCTTTATATCCTGAAGGACACCCTAAAAGAATTGAGCAGGATTCTCAACAAGGTGAAAGTAGTGGTAGTCCTTGTAAGAGAAAGAAAAAGAAACACAAAATAGTTGAGGAATCCTCTGAACCTGCTGTAGATCCTAATGGTATATCTGTCTCTGATGCTGAAACTGAGAGTGGTAATGATAAAAATGATGCTTCTGATAAGGAGGAAGTTGAGGAAGAACCTGAGAAGCACACTAAGAACACTAGGTACACTAAGGAAGATTTTATTGCTAAGAAACATGGTAGTGAGAGAGAACCTTGGGTGCAGAAACCTATGCCTTTTCCCAATAAGAAACACAAGTCAAAGGAGGAAGAACACTATAACAAGTTTTGTGAGTGGATGAAACCTTTATTTTTGCAAATTCCTTTGACTGATGCTATTAAGTTGCCTCCTTATTCAAAGTATATGAAGGACATTGTCTCTAATAAAAGGAAGATTCCTAATGAGGAAATTTCTACTTTGATTGCTAATTATTCATTCAGTGGTAAAGTTCCAAAGAAACTTGGTGATCCAGGTATACCTACTATTCCTTTCTCTATTAAGAATAATTATGTTAGAACTGCTTTATGTGATCTGGGAGATAGAGTTAGTGTTATGCCTTTTTCTCTCTACAAGAGACTCCAGCTAGAAAAGTTGATACCAACTAATATATCTTTGCAAGTGGCTGATAAGTCAACTACTATTCCTGTTGGTATATGTGAGGATGTTCTTGTTCAAGTAGCTCATAATTGCTTTGTTTTAACTGATTTTGTTGTGCTTGAAATGCCTGAAGATGATAATATGTCTATTATTCTTGGGAGACCTTTTATTAATAATGCAGGTGTTGTCATCAATTGTAATCAAGGAAAAATAACTTTTAATATTAATGACAAAGAGCATACTGTCTATTTCCCCAAGAAGATTGATAAGAGCTATTGCCTGAATTCCATTGAAAATATTGAGAGCACCAAAGTTGGAGAAATATATTGTCCCATTCCACAAGAAAGCTTTGAAATATTATGATTGGGACTATTGCTATCAAGTCTGAGAAAAAAAGGGGTCATGTACAACCACACCTATGGTGAAATATTTGAGAGTGGTGCACCTAGGAGGAGGATGACGCCCAGTACTGTCGTGGGACGCTTTGTTGGAAACCTGTAACATCCCTAAAATCATATTTTCAAAGCTTTGCATATCATCCATGCATTCATAATCATTTAGGGTTCATTTTCAAAGTCATTACAAAAACAGAAGCATTTGAATGCTTATTATTTTATGTAAGCAAGGCAATGGCCATATTGCTACCTTCTAATAAGAAAAATACTTATTTTAATCAGTAAGGATTTGAGCTTGAGACTGAGTGTTGTTTCTAAGGTTTGGTCAAGGTTTTCAAAAACAAATTATGAATTATAAACCATTCATATACTAATTATAAACATTTAATTAAGGCATGGTTTAAATTTCTTTTTCAAACCCAATTTGAATTTGAGTGTGAATAGATGTGTTACACAACCCAAGATGCAAGATTCAATAAACAAATGTTTGGAGAAAATTTCATTTGAAACAGATTTGATTTGAGCATTTGAATTTAAACCAGAAATTCAATAAGAAAAATAAAAAGAGAAAGGGAGAAAAAATAAAGCAAACTAACTAATCTAACCCAACCCAGCCCAATCAGCCCATTTAGCCCAACAGCTTCTCCCCCACAGAAAACGTTTACGCACTGTATTAACCAGCGCAGTCATTTACTAGACCCCACCCCGTGTATCTCTCTCTCACTGAACGCCAGGCCCCACACGCCAGTCGTCGTCTCCACCCCGCGACCCCTTCTTCCCCCAAATCACGCCGACTATTTTCGGTGATTAAACCTCGCATCAATTCGATTGATTGCGTCAGTAATTCTCTCCCCCAACCTTGCGTACTTAATCACCTGTGTCCTCCCCTCCTTTTCCCCAGTCGCCTCCCTCTCTCTGCCCCTAGGCCGCTCGGAATCGGCCCCGAACCACCCACTGCTCCGACGAGCTCCAGCTCAAATTCCGGCCAACCACCGTCGCCCCTTGCCTTCTAGACACCGCGAGTGAGTTCCCCATCTCCCTCTGCACCTGCCAGTATCACCCACTCGCTCGCGCGCGCTCTCTATCATCGGCAACCTCAACGTCAAGCAAGCACCGCCGTCTATCTCGACTCCGGTGACGTCCCCTGGTAGTTCCTGACCTCCCTCGTCTCTCTTTTTGTTGCTCACGTATTCGCCAGACTAGTGCGCATCTAACACACCGCTTGTTTCACTCTGGCATGATCTACAACGTCGGCAACATCGACGAACAGTCGTGCCCAACGACAGGCTTCACTCCGACGAGCAATAGCAGTCGAGTTCGTGCGCCCCCCGAGTATCTGACCCCACCTTGAGCTTCACTGCAGTCTCACAAGCACGGTAAGCATCTCTGCTCCTTCCCGCGTGATATAAATCGCTGGCAACCTCTCTGACAGAGCGCGCCGCCGCCACTTGCCGCCGCCAGCGCCGCCCGTCTTTGACCAGTTGCTAGGAACCATAGGATTTAGATCGATCGGCTATGATAGATCCACTAGAAGAAGGGGTAAGTTTGTTTCTATACCGTGCGATGTACTTTAGATCTGACAGCTAGCATCTGTCGATCCACACGAAACGGTACCGGCGAATAGAAAACAGCCACGTGGCCAGAGTCTGTTCTAAATTGGAAATTTTGATCTATTAGATGCTAGATTTTGTAAAATCTATAACTTTTGATCCACACGTTCAAATTTTATAAATTTTATATCATTGGAATCAGGAGAAAGAATGCTATCTGTTTATGCAATGTGTTTAAGGTTTTGCTTCTGTAAAATTGGTTATTTTTGCAGAGACATTTATAGGCTTAATTTGAGTATAACAATTATTTGAAAAATGATTTAAAGATCAAATAAAGTTTATTTTGAGTATCTTGGTCTTGTTTTTGATTCAGTACTGGATGCTTGTCTTGTTTGGTGTAGAAAATCATCACATGCCATTTTTGCATGCATTCATATATTTTTGTTTGTATATTTCGTTATGTGATTTTGGTGCCATTATTTCATGTGTAGATTTTGGTGCTAATAGTGATTGTGGTTGTGAAGATTGTTACTACTCCCCAAACTACCAAGGCAAGTGGTGCTTCATGTTTTTGTTCCTATATTTGTACCTATGCATTAGAAATATTTTGTATAGGATTTGCATGGTTATTTTGCTAAGTATCTATATGATATGCTTGGGAAATCCTAGTAGTTGTAGAAATGTTAGAATTTCCTCTAAGTAAAAATACATGCTATTGCCATGCTTAGCCTAGCTAGTAGCAACCAAGGGTGGATTATATATTCATGCTATGAGAAATATTCTAAGTCATTGACTTGTGTTTTTTCTTAATAAAACAACTAAGTGAATGAAACACCTGGGTGGAATGGAAAGAATGGTTTGTGTTGAGTGGTTACACAAGGCCCATTTCTATGGTTTACCTTGTGTATCTCACTTGTGAAAGCCACCCAGGAACAAAGGGATTTGAGATGCCAAATGTTAAGAAGCTTCTAGTGCAGCCACATGGCATTATGGGCTCTGCCTGGATCACATAGGTTGCAATAACTTAGCCATTTGGACAGTTGGTGGTAGTGGGATGATAGGTTTGGAGCGCGTCCATTTGGTCTAAGGGAAGGCTTCTGAAAGGTCATGTCTTGGTGAAAATCAAGTCTTGTGGGGAAAGTGCACAACCTCTGCAGATGGAAGAACCTAAGTACTTAGTCATGTCCCTGGTATTAGACAACTTGAGCATCAAGACATGGAAGCTATCAAGAATCTCCTCATCCCAATTTTCTAAGTTAAAACTTGTGGTTGAACAAGGGTGAAGGTTCACCAATTTCTATTGGTGGTTCCTTGGGAAAAGTTTTGGTCAAAGAAAAACTTAGTGTTTTCAACTAATAGGTAAAACCTATTTTGAGCAAAGCAAGCCTAAGGTACACTTAGCCAAATTCATGTATTAACTAGATGTTAATATTCTACTAAGGTATCACTTGCCAATACTATTCCAAATGTATTGACCCACTATGGCTGTAACTTGTGATGTTGCAGGTTACTCTGATGATGATTAGGGGTTATGAGTCTACACTCAACATGCTTGCCTGTGGCACATGAAGATGAAGACTTATTTATGTTATTATATTTGAACTCTTGTATTAGGCCTATGGCCATGGAGTTGTAAAAGACTATGTTGTCTCTGGAATGATATGTAATAATGACCTTTGTATCTGTGTACTTCATCTTAAACTGTGGATGCTAGCATTGATCCAGGGACTAGCATTGCAATCACAGGGATCTTTACCTTTATAAAGGTGGGATCTTACAGATGGTATCAGAGCACTATGTTTCCTGTAGGATTATGACCCTAGGATTTGATTAGAAACCACTAAGGAAAAAATTTCAACAATTTCCACACTTGTCTTTTCTTATTGTAAACTTTTCTAATCTTCTTTCTCATCTCTATTTGTAGATGAACTCCATCAACGAAGCCGTAAGGAAGGGACCACTCATTACCATGACCCTAGAGTGTGAGACTGAATTTCCAAAGTCCCTCAAGAACCTTATGGTCACCATGGGGATACATGGTGCAGCTGTGTACAAAGGATTCCCTGTGATGGATGAAGGAGAAGAATATTGGTGGGTGCAACTTCACTTGTACAAAAACAAGGAAGACAACCACAAAGAGTCAGGATTCTGTATGGTCACCAACTCAGTGATGCACACCACATTCTTTGATTCTGCAAGGGATGCAGCTTGGAAGGCCATCAAAGAGCTTGGTGATAGACTCAAGTGCAGAATTCTCAACACCCAAAATGACCTTAGGGAAGAAAATAAGCATACCCAAGAGTTGGAGACTACCAACCAACAACTAAGGGAAGACATCATAGACTTGATTTGGGAATCTTGTGAACAGGATAGGCAGATGGCTACTAAGGATGCTTTGATAGCCATTTTGTCTAGTGAGTGAGAGTTGTAACATACTTTGTTAGTTGGACCACCACACTTATCATTTTATTTCCAAATTTTTTTCTAAGTTATGTTGAACCTTGGATGCTTGTAATGGATTTATGTATACCATGACTTGTGTGTTTATTTGCCAATGATATGCTTGTGACACCTTGTCTTGTGTATTTCTATTGATGTTGATTCTAACTTTTCTCTATCTTAAAAATAGATGCCTAATGTTACTATCAGCACGGCTGAAGAGTTCAAGGGAACTCGTTTTGGCACTCATCTTATTGAGCTCACTAGTGTGCTCAATCTTCCACTCCCTAGCATCATGATGCTTGCCCTCACCAAGTTTGATAGGAAGGACCTTTGGGGCTTCAAGGTTACTCAGCCAGGACGCCAGACTGAGCCAGCCATGGAGGCTATCACCTTCAAGCTTATGCATGACGACAAGGAGAGAGGCCTAGAGGTAGTCATGCAGGATTTACTTGGGCGTTTGTTAGGGAGACACTCTCGGGAGATTAGAGGTACTCACTTCCACGCGCTTTTGGTGAGACGCGAGGATGGTGAGGCTATTGAGTTTGAGGATACTGCTAGAGAGACGGCAGAGCCGATTCGTCTGTACCTTCAGGACTTAGAGGTTCTTCTTAGGCACCTAGATACTGATAGGACCAACGTCATGCTTAGCAATGACGAGCTCCAGGTGCTGACGAGGTTTGATCTCATCAATGCCCATTGTTATGGACTTGGGTTTTGGAGAAGATGGGGATGCTGGAGATCATGGAACGGTTAGCAAACAAGCAACACGGGGACACAAGGTTTACCCAGGTTCAGGCCCCCGGAGGGAAAACCCTACTCCTGCTTGTCTGCTCTTGATTACGGCGGAACCGAAGGTTACAGGGGTGCGCAGATGCAATCTGGCGTGGAGGTGTGTATGCGAAAGTATGAGTCGAGAGATATAGGTCGTGCCCTCCTGGCCTTTATATAGACTTAGGCAGGTCCCGGGCATAGACCTAGTCGTTTACAGGTTCTAGGGTTTTACCCCTTTGAATTTCCTATCTACTCTAGTCTTGCTCTCCAAGGATCCGAAGGCGTCGTGGGCCTGGGCCACCCGAAAGTCTTCATGAGCCAGCGTACATTTGCCGTGGGCCTTCCTTGGGCTGGACCAGGTATGCCGAGATCAAGCACCCGTGGGGTATAACCATGTCAGTAGCCCCCGAGTGATCAGTCGTCGTAGATTCGGCTGAGGACTCTTCAATCTTTCGGGTGCAGTTGTTTTTGTCCATCAAAGAATGATTTGAGTGTGTAGGGATTGTTGATGCGCGTGCCTGACTCTCCCGATGGATCGGGGCCAGTTAACTGTCTTAGGACAAAACAACACGATCTTCTTCAGGTTCGAGTCCCTCAACTTGAACCTGGAACATATGCTGGTGTAATTCGACTCAGGCCACGGAGGACTTACATGAGTGGAATTCCAGTGAATTTAATTGATGTACCCAACGCGTCCGTCAGGATTTTTCATCGCGCCTGCTGGAACGGGTTCATACTAGCAGAGCGCAGTCGTGTGCGTTGCCAGGCCATCAGATGATATCTGTAGGTCTTATCTTTGTGTCGCAGACACAACATCCGAATGTTTGTCACCGCGGAAGTGTTTCGGGTGGCCAAGAAGATCGTTGCTCACTCAGCGTTTTGTTGGGGCAGAGTTGCCGAGAAGTTTTTGCATGCTGATCCGAAAGATCGCAGTCGAAGAATACATAGGGTGCGCGACCAGCGCTCCCTATGGGAGTAGCCCCCGAGTGTCTGTTCGAGTCGTAGACTCGAGTGGAGACTTTAGTTCAAACATTGTTCAGTTGTTAAGTCCGTAGGACACAAAAAAATTCGGATGCTTAAATCCATCCTCCCTATGGGAGTAGCCCCCGAGTCCGTAGTGGAGTCGTAGACTCGACGTAGGACTCGAAGAAACAATTCGTTTTTATTCATCTTTCGGGTGCGCGTCCAGCGCTCCTAATCGGAGTAGCCACCGAGTATTTAGTCGAATCGTAGATTCGAGTGAGTACTCTTAGCTTTGAAGCCGGAGAACTTGTAGTTGTTGCTAGTATAGCTTTTGATGACATCAGTGCTGACGATCAATGACCTCAAGCGTCTGCTGCGCTAGAGATGACTTGACTGGACGAACTTGGGTCCCATTTGCTGACCTTGAATTGACCGGTCACGCGCGGCGTGGAGATAATTACGGCGTCTTCTCGATTTCCGCACGTAGTGGATGGCGTGGTAACGACGGTTCGTTGTGCTGCTGACACGTGTATGGCCAGATCTGCCGTTGGAATTAGGTCTTCTTGATGGACGGTTGTCGTGCATCGTCTTCGCCGTTATAATCATTGGGGAAAGCTGCAGTTTGTTTTCACCGCATCTACTCTTGTTTTCACTGCCTCCTTGTGCTCTAGCAGTTCTTTGCTGCGCACTGGAATTTCCTTCCACATTTCCTTCTTCCCTTCTATGCTCTCACCGCCGGCTCCGCCGTAGCGCGATGGGGAAACCGAAGAAGTCATCCTCTGCTGTTGGTACCAGCGCCGCCGGAGGGAAGAAAAGCGCCACCGCTACCCGCGTCACCGACGGTGGTTGGCGGCGATCAGAGACGCGGGAGAGTGACCTCCACAAACTTCATGTGCAGGGCTTGATCCCGCAGGATAGGGAGGCCGTCAGACTCCCCGGCAACGAGGTAATCCCCCGTCCCCCCGCTGGGTATCGGGTTATGTTTCTCGCCTTCGTTATGCGTGGGTTTTCCTTTCCAGTCCACAACTTCCTTCGTGGGCTGCTCTTTCTCTATGGCATCCGGCTGCATCATCTTTTGCCCAATTCTCTTCTTCACATTGCTTGTTTCATCACTTTCTGCAAGTGCTGGCTCGGCATTGAGCCGCACTTTGGCCTCTTCCGGAAACTTTATTCCGTGAAGAGGCAGTCTGGTTCGTATGGTGTTTATCCCATTGGGGGTTGCATCATATCCCTCAGGCCCAATCTGCTTTTCTTTTCCTTTTCCATGTCCGAATCTGTCCAGTACTGGCGGAGGCGATGGTTTTATATCCGCGACTCCGTAGTGCCTGGGCAAGATTTTGGTCTTGTTCCTCTTGACCCTTCCCAAAAGATTGAGCCGAAAAGGTCTTGGAAAAACAAGATCTTGGATGGCGAGGAGGCGGAGATAGAGGCGCTGTATCGTCGGGTGGAGGATCTCCAGTTGATTCCGGAGAAGGAAGTTAATGGTGTGGATATCATCCGCACCTTCCTCGAGCGTCGGGTGCAGCCACTCCAGGCTAGGGTGCACCCGTTGTTCCTTTATGCTGGCCGGCGTGATCCGACGAGGGTGTCGGCTGAGAAAATCTCCGAGGGGGATCTTGACAGGGCCCTT
This sequence comes from Avena insularis, assembly GCA_023614405.1. Taxonomy (NCBI): domain Eukaryota; kingdom Viridiplantae; phylum Streptophyta; class Magnoliopsida; order Poales; family Poaceae; genus Avena; species Avena insularis. The sequence goes on from CM042687.1 coordinate 337,251,456, forward strand.
CGCTCGCTCTGAAGTTCAAGGCCGGAGAGAAAATCCCGGGGAAATCGCTCACTCCGCCGTTTTCTTCGGCGTTGGCTGTTCCACAGGTGTAGATTCGTGCGCGTAGCGCTTTTTGTCGACTGCGTATTTATTTTCCTTTGTTTGCTAACAAAGTCCCTTTTTTTTGCAGAGCTTCAAGGTGTCGGGCATGGTGCCTCCATTGCCCGAATTATTTCCGGATGCGCCGGATAATGACGTGGTGGATTCCGTGTCCGAACTGCCTTCGGCACGATCGCCAGCTGAGGAGGCCAGCGAATCGAGCGAGGACCACACGCGCAAACGATCACAGAGCTCCAGCGAGTCTTCGGATGCTTCGACTCCTCCGACTCCCAGAAACCCTCTGTGCCTTGAGCGTCAAAGTGACGGGCATAGAGGCTCTTCCTCCCCTTTTCCTGCCATTCTTGTGCGGGCTGTAGCGCCGCACCTGCCAGCAAAGCGGAAGAAGGAAGAAAAGAAGGAAGAGAAGAAAGAAGAGAAGAAGGGGGAGAAGAGAGTCCGAAGGACTCCTCCTGTCTTCGACTTGAGCTCGCTGGACTCGTGAGTTTCCTTTATACTACTTTCTTTTTGCTGTTGACTTTTGTGCTTGTGCTAAATATTTCATGTGCAGTCACTCCTCCCACGACTCCTCCAGCGATGGTGCTCGGGAGATGATGGGAGAGTCGAAGGTTGCGTCTCCTCCTCCTTAGATGGTGGCAACTTCAGGGGGCGCTGCTCCGAACCCTCCTCTGCAGGAGGTGCAGGTGGTTGCGCCTCAGAATTTTGCCAGCGGGCCTTCAGCATCACCGTTGGATCATGTAAGTCGTCTATCACGGGGGGAGCCCCCGAGCGTGTGTAAAAGAGTTCTCTTAGTTTGTTCTTCGAGTCGCGGGGGGAGCCCCCGAGTGTTTTCGTGTGAGTCTTTTTCTTCTGCTTTCTCCTGTTGGGCGTAGCCCCCGAGTCCTTTTTCTGAATGGTGGTTCTTCTTCCTGCAGCCTTTTGTGCAGGAAGCCAAGCGACTGGTGCAGGAGGCCAACCTCCATCAGCTTCAAGGTACCCGTATGCTTTTGGTCCTTCTTTCCTTTATTCCTGTCCTGTTTTCTGACGTTTGATTGGTTTGAATGCAGAGGAGCATAATACTTCTCTCCGTGAGATCGACGCTCTCAAGAAGAGCCTTGGTCAATCGGAGAAGAAGGCCGAGCCGCTCGAAAAAGCGCCTGAGCGCTGGCTGAGCTGGAGGAGGTAGAAGCTAAAGAGCGTCTGCTGGGAGGCCACAGACCGCGAGGAGCAGCTTACCGCTAGCATCGCGCTGCGAAAGAGAGGTGGTGGGCAAGCTCATGGCTGCTGCCAAGGATGTTTCGGGTGAGTACCTTATTGTTGCTTCTGTCTTTTCGTTTCCTTGTCTTTCTTCTGTGTTACTTTCTTCATTCCTTCTCTTTTTGTCTCAGATGCCGCAGGCATCGAGTTTGACCGCCGCGCTCTGGAGCATGGGAGTGCTCTAGATGATGCTACTGCAGCGGTCGAAGATCGCTGCAGACGTGCCAACTCCTTGCCAAGGCGAAGGAGGTTCTTGGCCGCTTCTACAAGGAGCTTGTCCCCAAGGGCGCGACCCTTGATGATGTTGACGCCCTGGCGGAGGCTTTGTCACCAGCGCGCGCGCATAAGCGCAAGCGAAGGGCATCGGCGCTGCCGGGCTGGCGATGGCCTGGCGGCCGGAGCGAGCTGGACCTTCAGATCACCTCCGGATGCCGACGACCGCGGATGGATCCGAGGTAGCCTTTGCTGCCTATTCGCCGCCGCGTTTATATGGGCCAAAGTTCATTGATCCGCTATCGAGTATGCGCGGCAGCAGGGGAGGCCAAGGAGGCAATCTGCCCGAGGCTACCTGGTGCCGCGTCTTAGGCGTTGTAGATGTAGGATAGTTTGTAGTCTTCTTTTGCTGTAAATATTTTGAGGAACGCAATCATTGTGCTACGTAGTGGCCTTTATATGCTTAATGAACTCTTCTGAGTTGTGCTCTTCTCTATCTGAATGTTTATGTCCTTTGCTTTTCTGCTGTTCTAGATTCCTTGGTCTTCCCCGTTGACACCTTCGCTGCAGCGCTGGCCATCTTTTGGATGATTCCCGCAACTCGCTTTTCTTCGGGACCGTGTTCGTAGTCTTGAGAGGGAGTTGCTTGGGTGTATGGTCACGCGATGTTTGGAAGTCCAAGGCAGATGCGTGCGAGGAGGAGTACTTAATGGCGGAACTGCTTCGGCTGTCTAAGCAGCTTCAATGTAAGTTGTTCTTTGTTTCGGGCTACAGCTCAGATTTTCGGATGCGCCTACTGGCCTTTCGTCTTATTTTCTGTGAGTGTCGCAGGTGCTAACCTTGCTCCGAGGGAAGAGAAAGAGCATGTCGCTGTTCGGGTCAATTGCTTGACTCAACAATACATGGAGGCTGGCGGCTTATTCTGGATGGATCGTGACCGTGCCATTGCTCTGGCGAAGGTGCAGGATCGTGTGCACCAGGTTTCGTGGGTGCTTCGTCAGGTGCAGACATCGCTTGCATCGGTGTTGCATGTCATGTTTCCTTTGGATGCCGTGCCAACAAGCCTTGCGGGTCTTCTATCGAAGTTTCGGAGCGTGAGCAATGTCAAGGAGTTGGTGCGGCAACAGCTCGTCGCAGGAGTGAAGGCTGCTTTGTCCCTTGTGAGGCTGCACCGGCCTGATGTAGATTTGTCTGTTGTAGCAGCTGGGCCACCTCTTATCCTGATGGTGGCGAGTGGGATATGTGTCTGCATTATGCGGCTATAAGGCAGTATGCCGAACAGGTAGTAGATTTGTTTGAGCAGCGTGCTCAAGTTATTCTTCAGAATAGGTAGTACCTTTAAAAGAGATAGATGTAAAATTTGTATATTTCGACTGGGCGTGTTGTGCCCTTTGTTATAAAGGTTTGTTTATTGTGAGCACGTAGTGCTTTGTTTGATTACGTGTCCTTTTTGTTTGCCTGACGTTGTCAGCTACTCAGGTGTACACGTGTGATCCTCGTTGATGAAATCGTGAGGTGGGGGAGCCCCCAAGTGCGTTTGCAGCATAAAGTAAAGTTGCAAGTAGTGAACAAGATTTTGGGGTGGAACACTTAGCTTTATTTATATCGTAATGGAGGAAGTACATTGTTCGGCTGAATAGCCTTGGTTGAAAAGCCTTATTGAAAGTAAAAGGGGTAGGTAGCTATGGGTAGAATCGCCGCAAGTGTGCGATGTTCCATGGGTTGGAGTATGCGACTCCAGACTCCACGTGCTTGAGGCGATAGGCGCCACCTGGGATGACTTCGGTTATAACGTAGGGTCCTTTCCATGGCGACTCGAATTTCTTCGGTCGTTCTTGCTTGAGTCGCAAGACGAGGTCTCCTTTGACGAAGGACCTTGGGCGTAGCCGTCGGCTGTGGTAGTTGCGGAGACTCTGCTGGTACACCGCTGATCGAGCTGCTGCTACGTCTCTTGCTTCGTCGAGTGTGTCCACGGCGTCTTCGAGTGCAGCCGTGGATTCGGCTTCGCTGTAAGCGACGACCCGGGGGGCCTGGTGGCGTACTTCGGCTGGTAGCACGCGGCCCGCGGCACCATGAAGAACGGCGTGTAGCCGGTGGAGCTGTTTGGCGTAGTACGCAAACTCCATAGGACGGATGGCAGCTCTTTCGTCCAGGCTCCGGCCTTTCGTTCGAGTGGGCTCATGAGGCGCTTCTTGATGCCAACGCCGATTAGGCCGTTGGCCTTTTCCACTTGCCTGTTCGTTTGCGGGTGTGCCACTGAGGCGTACGTGATGTTGATCCCGAGGCCTTCGCAGAAGTCTTGGAATTCCTTGGAGATAAAGTTTGATCCATTGTCGGTGATGATGCTGTGCGGTATGCCGAACCTGTAGAAAATGGATTCGAAGAATTTGACGGCAGTCTTCCCTTTTGGTTGGTGACCGGCATGGCCTCGACCCACTTGGTGAATTTGTCGACTACGACCAAGAGGTAAACATGCCCCCCTTTCGAGGACTTTGGCAGTTTGCCGATCATGTCGAGGCCCCATTGAGCAAAGGGCCAAGCTATAGGTATGGGTCTGAGCTCTGACCCGGGTGCGTGTGGTTTGTCGGCGAACCGTTGGCACCCGTTTCATCTTCGGACGATGTCCTTTGCATCGCTCATGGCCGTTGGCCAGTAGAATCCGGCTCGTAGAGCTTTGGCGACAAGGGAGCGTCTGCCTGCGTGATGGCCGCAGATGCCCTCGTGGATGTCTTGGAGGATGGCTTTCCCGTCACCGATGGTGACGCACCTTTGTAGTACACCCGTAATACTGCGCTTGTACCGCTCGCCATTGATAATGGTGAAGGCTTTTGACCGACGAGATATGCGCCGGGCATCTATCGGGCTGTCAGGCAGTTCTCCGTTTATCAAGAATTGGAGGTACGATCGCGTCCAAGTTTCTTCGACTGCCATGACCTGCATCAGGTTGACCATAGCAACCTCTGTGTCCAGCTTCTCGGGTCCTTCGTGTCCTTCAGGCAGCGTAGCCTCCGAGTGTTCTGCTTCTTCGGGTGATCCCTTGGGGAATTTCCGCTTGATGGATGGCACGCAGATCTGTTCGAGGAACACACCCGGTGGTACCTTTGCGCAGGTGGAGCCGATGTTGGCGAGTCTGTCGGCTTCCTCGTTGCTTTCTCTTCCGACGCGTCAAGCTCGCAGGCCGAATTCTCCTTCGAGTGCATTGTAGAGCGCGCACGCGATCATGTTTTCGGCGTGCGGCCAGACTCGTTCATTGTCCGCTGACGACGAGGTTGGAGTCACCAGATGACCAGCGCTGGCGCCGCAGATCTTTGCCATCCTCATGCCGTGGATGAGGGCTTCAGATTCGCCTCGTTGTTGGAGGCTCGGAATTTCATCCGGCGACGACTTCATTTGGTCGCTCGCTGGGAGGTCAAGATGACTCGCCCGCTCCAGCTTCACGCTTGGAGCCGTCGAAGTGCATTGTCCATGACTGCGACATGTCTGGGGTGTCTGGCAGCTCCAGATCCATCCAATGTACGAGGAAGTCCGGGAGGACTTGAGATTTGATTGCAAGTCGCTTCTCGTAGATGATGTCCAAAGGTGACAGCTCAATGCCCCACAGGGCCACGTGTCCTGTGGCCTCAGGGTTATTCAGGATGCTGTTCAGGGGTGCCTCGTTGACGACCATCACCTGGTGCTCCTGGAAGTAATGGCTCAGTCGTCGAGCCGTCATGAACACGCTGTAGGCGATTTTCTGGTAGTGAGGGTATCACTGCTTTGTTGGCGTTAGTACCTCGCTGAGGTAGTAGATTGGGCGTTGGACACCGTGGGTCTTGCCTTCTTCGGTTCATTCGACCACTAGCACGGTGCTGACCACCTGGTGTATGGCTGCTATGTACATCAGTAGAGGCTCGCGTTCCTTTGGCGTGACTAGGACGGGCGAGGTGGAGAGTAGCCGTTTGAGGCTTTCGAATGCATCGTCGGCTTCGGGCGTCCACTCAAATTTATCTGCCTTGCGTAGCAGCTGGTAGAATGGCAGGGCCTTCTCGCCCATGCGGCTGATGAATCTGCTTAACGCCGCTATTCGTCCTGCGAGCTGCTGGACACCCTTGAGGTTTTTTGGCTTCTCCATTGCCATGATGGCTCTGATTTTCTTCGGGTTCGCCTCGATCCCTCGATGAGAGATGAAGTACCCAAGCAGCTGACCCGATGGGACGCCGAAGGCGCACTTTTCGGGGTTGAGTTTGATCCTGTAGCGATCGAGGTTGTCGAACGTCTCGCGGAGATCGTCCGTAAGTGTCCTCGCCTCCCTGGTTTTTATGACTATGTCGTCGACATAGACTTGAACGTTGCGACCGATCTGGTCCTTGAGGCATGCCTGCATGCATCGCTGGTACGTGGCACCTGCGTTCTTTAGCCCGAAGGGCATTGTGTTGTAGCAGAACACGCCGAACGGTGTGATAAACGCTGTTTTCTCCTGATCTTCGACCTTGAGTCGAATCTGATCGTAACCTGAGTAGGCGTCGAGGAAGGAGAGTTTTTCGCAACCTGCAGTCGAATCGATGATCTGATCGATCCGAGGAAGGGGGAAGTGGTCCTTTGGGCAGTGCTTGTTTAGCTACGTGAAATCCACGCACATCCGCAGGATGTCCGTGTCCTTTTTGGGACCATCACTGTATTTGCAAGCCACTCACTTTCTTTGATTTCCCTGATGAAGTCTGCAGCGAGTAGTCTGTTGATTTATTTGCCGATAGCTTCGGCTCGTGGCTCGGACAGTCTCCGTATGGACTGCTTGACGGGCTTGGTGTCTGGAAAGACGTTGAGTGCGTGCTCGGCGAATTCCCTGGGAACTCCTGGCATGTCCGCAGGACACCAGGCGAAGATTTCCCAGCGCTCACGAAGGAATTCGACGAGCGCGCCTTCCTATGCGGGGCTGAGGTCGTTGGCGATCAGCGCCATCTTGGAGGCATCCGTCGAATGGACTTGCACCTTCTTTGTGTTGACGGTGGAGTCGAAAGACATGTCAGGTGCGTTTTGTCATGCGACTGGGGGTGCCCCATTGTCCGTCACCTCGCGGAGCCTTAGGAGCTCCTCCTGCATGCCGAATGACTGGGAGATTCTGTTGAAATCTCTGTCGCATTGGTCCGATCGGGTGAAGATCCCGTGGATTGTGATGACGCCCTTTGGTCCTGGCATCTTGAGTAACAGGTATGCATAGTGTGGGACAGCCAAGAACCTTGCGAATGCTACACGCCCGAGGATGGCGTGGTACTGTGATGGCCAGTCCACCACTTCGAATTCGAGTCGCTCCAGCCAGAAGTTGTCCGGCTTGCCGAAGATGACGTCAAGCCATATTTTGCCCAGGGGGAATATGCCCTTCCCTGGAACGATGCCGTGGAACGTTGTGTCTGACTGTTCCAGGCTGCACTACGGGATCCGCATTGCTCCTAGAGTGCTTGCGAACATCAGGTTGATGCCGCTGCCGCCGTCCATGAAGACGCGACTCATCTCGAAACCTCCGATCTGCGCCTCCAGCACAGGCGCATGACTGGGCGAGGATCCGCAAGGTGATCTGAACGACTGAACGTGATGCAGGACTTCGATCCGCTGAGGTACTCAGGGATGGCGGGTGGAGTTGCCACGACCAGGTTGATCTGTCGGGTGATTTTCTTCTGCACCCTATTCGTGGGGCGCCCCTTCTGGATCATCAGTGCTCCTTTCGGCTGGGGATACCCGTTCCCAGCATTGTTCTGTGCTGGTGCGACTGGTTGGTTTGGGCCTCCAACGGGTGGCGGTGGAGGAGCTCCGTGCGCTATTTCACCTGGCGCGGGTGCGTTTCCGAACGCAGGGATTGGGGCTTGCTGCCTCATTTGCACCATGCTTTCGCTGAGTTTCTGGAACTCGCGGCAGTCCTTGAGCATGTGGCAGGCCTTCTTTTTGCCATCCTGCTTGTCGATGTAGAAGTGGATGGTGCATGGACCCGAAAGCTTTTCGTATGCTGAGGGTCCGTTATCGCGTTAACGGCGTTACCACGATCGCTACGGCCCCCCGTCGCGGAAGTTTCCTCCGCGATATCCTCCGCTGTTGCGGTTGGCATCGTTGCGGCGATCGCGTAGCCAGCCGCGACCATGTCGGGTCCGTCGTGATCGTCATAGACGCGCGATCTTCTCTTGCTACGGCGCTCTCGTCGTCGACCGTAGTCGTCTTCTTCTTCCGATTGTGCTTGGTGAATGGAGTCTTCGCCGTCAGCCCACCTGTTGGCGGTATCCATGAGGTGGTCGAGTGTTTTGGGCTTGACGCGCCCAAGTTCCTCCTTGAAGTCTTGGCGCTTGACACCGTCCCTGAAGGCGTCGATGGCCCTCTCTTCGGAGATGTGCGCTGCGGAGTTCTTTGTGTTGGACCAGCGTAGTATGTACGAGCGAATGGATTCGCCCGTTCGTTGAGTGCAGGCTCGCAACTCTTCGATTGAGGCGGGCCTCTTGCTGGTGCCCTTGAAGTTTTGGATGAAGCTGTAAGCTAGCTCATCCCAGCTTCGGATGGACCACGAAGATAGGTTCTTGAGCGATCCGGCCGCGCTGTACCTGCAACTGAAGGCATTGCATGGCAGTCTCCTTGTTTCCGCCGTGCAGTTTGACGGATGATAAGTGGTCGCTGAGCCAAGCCTTTGGGTCTTGAGTGCCATCGAACTTCGTAGTATCCGAAGGAAGCTTGAAATTTCGTGGCATCCGTGTCCGTCGGACGGATCTGCTAAAGCATCGGGCTCCGCAGAGTTCTCCTTCGTCTTTGTCCATCTCGGATTCAGACGAGCATGCGCGCTTGGCTCGCGCTTTGTCGATTTTGCGCTGTGTGAGCGCATCTCTGGCGTCGTAGTCGCGGTCGCGGCGGCACAAACTCTTCTTCCTTCGAGGAAGGTCATGTTCCTCTTCTTCGGATGAAGGGTGGGGCTGCGGTCGAACCTGACCGGAGCCTTCTTCTTCGGCTCTGTGGGAGCTTCCTGGTGGAGCGCAGCTCCGACGAGTCCGAGTCCGGTGAGTGCGGACTTGTGCATGGCTCTCTTCGGGTCCCCCTCCGGCGGTGGGTGGGCCACGAGGTACGCGGTGGCTGCCATGATCGCAGCCTGCGGCGTTTTTGGGATGACGTTGCCGTCGGCGTCCATATCCATGAAGGATGTGTGGAGGGTTCGGGTCACCTCACGGCGCTCCTTGGGGTCCATGTTCTCCACCCGAGAGCGGTGCTTGTTGCCTTGGTTGGCGTTCGAGCTGGAGCCGATGCCCATGGCGGAGAGCGCAGCTCGTCGCGCGCTGGACTCTGAGGCTGCTTGCTTGCGCTTGTCGAGCACCTCCTGCATCTTGACCTGCTTCTTGTGCTCCTCGATCAGGAGCAGGTGGTAGGCCATCAGCATATCCCGGGAGGCGTCTGCAGGCAGTACTATGTTGCCTACCACGGCGTTGCGGACCTGGGCCCATCCTTCTTTGCTAAGGCGGATGACATGGCCGCCGTTGTTTTCCCCTTAGGGTGGGGGGACTGACTTCTTCTGTTCCCGCCGTTTCGCACTGGCGGGTTGGGCAAGACGAGATAGTCAAGGAAATGGAGGCCAAGTTTGAGAGTTAGTATAGGAAGTTCAAGAGTCAAGAGAAAAGAGTCCAAGATAGGAACAAGAGGATTCGAGAGATGACTGCAGAACTAGAGGCCAAGGACTTCGAGCTCGAGCATCAACAGGGTGTGATTGAGAGACTTCGTTCACATAAGAGGGCTCTCAAGGCCAAGGTAGAGGCCTTGACTACCAATGTCGAGGAGTACAAGACTGCTATGGAGAATGCAGGTCTTACACTTGTCGATGAGGAGGTTGATGCATAGGAGTAGTGATGACTACTCATTTATTTATCATTTACCATGCTTAGGATTATTGAGTCGCAATGACCATCCAACATGTGGATGGCTTGCCATTGGTGTGTTTGCCTTTCAAACTTGTTGTTTATGTCGTTGAACTTTTGTTATTTTGATGCTTGTTTGGTGATTGTCTATGTGATGTATTGTGCATGTTAAGCATCTATGGGTATCTCATTCTTATCCTTATTGAAAACCACATATGCCTCCTCGACGTGCCAACCCCAACCCGAACAACAACAATGTCACCCCCGAGATGCAGCAGCTGATGACAACACAGGCACAGCTGATGCAGATGATGACTACTTTCATGCAGAATCAGAATAACAACAATAACAACAACAACAATAACAACGACAACAATCAGAACAACCCACCAGGATTTGACATGCTCACCAAATTCTTAAGATTGAGTCCTGCTAAGTTCTCAGGAACTACTGACCCCATGGTGGCCAATGATTGGATACGCTCAGTGAATAAGGATTTGGTAACAGTTGGCTGCATCGATGAGGAGAAAGTTAGATTTGTAGCACACTTGTTGGAAGGACCAGCAACTACTTGGTGGGATAACTTCCAGATCACCACTCCCATTGAGGATGTGACATGGGCTATCTTTGAAGATGGTTTCCGTACAACTCACATCTCATCCGGAGTGATGAGCTTGAAGAAGAACGAATTCCATAATCTGAAGCAGCGCCACCACAGTGTGGCTGAATATATTGAGGAGTTCAACAATCTGGCGCGTTATGCACCGGATGAAGTTGATACTGATGCCAAGAGGAAAGAGAAGTTCCTAGAAGGACTGAATGATGAACTGAATCTGCAGTTATCTGTGGCCTATGTCCCCACCTATCAATCTCTTTGTGACAAGGCTGCCATCTTGGAGAGCAAGATGAAACAGGTTGAAAGCAGAAAGAGGAAACACAACTCTGACAAGCACATCTCGTGATCGTCTCACAAGCGTTCCCATTGTGATGATAGTGGGAGTTCTAGATCCCACAAGCATGGGAAGTACAACAGCCACCACAACCACAACCGCCATCATGACAACAAGCATCACCGTAGTCATGATAATGACAAGTATAAGAACCACAAGGGTGGATATAAGAGCCACCACAATGGAAGTGGAAGTGTTAGTGGAAGCCAGCCTGTCAAGAAGGATCTCAGTCAGGTTGAATGCTTCAAGTGTAAGAAGATGGGGCATTATGCAAATGAATGCCCAGAAAAGAAAGTTGAAGGACCCAACAAGCCCAACCCTTTCTAGAAGGGACAAGTGAACCACATCAATGTGGAAGAGATTTATGAGGAGTCCGATGCTGTGGCTGGTAATTATCAAACTCAATTCTATTCCAGCACTTGTTCTTTTTGATACTGGTGCATCACATTCATTCATATCAAAAGCATTTGTTGATAGAAATGGGTTTCCAACTGAAAACATTGGGTGTCCAATAAAAGTAAGTTCTCCCGGTGGAGATATGATAGTAAGTCTTGGATGCCGTGATCTAGAGATAGAGTTTGGAAAGCATAAGTTTCCAGTGAGTCTAATAATCCTAGATTCCCAAGGACTAGATGTAATTTTGGGAATGGACTGGATGACCAGGTATGAAGGAGTACTAGATTGTGTTAATCGAACTGTCGCACTCACAACCCCGGAAAAGAAACGGATAAGATTCAAGTCTAACTTTGAATCAAAAGGAAGTAAGCTAAATTCTCTTAAGGGGGTTAGCATAGATAGTGTGCCAATTATAAGTGAATATCCGGATGTGTTTCCGGAAGAATTGCCGAGAATGCCACCAGATAGAGATGTGGAGTTTCTTATTGACTTACTGCCAGGATCAGGACCAATAGCAAAGAGACCTTACAAGATGTCAGTTGATGAGTTGAAAGAACTCAAGAAACAACTTGGAGAACAGTTGCAGAAAGGATTTATTCAACCAAGTTCTTCATCTTGGGGAGCACTAGTTTTGTTTGTGGAAAATAAAGATAGAAGTCAAAGGTTATGCATAGATTATCGTTCACTCAATGAGGTGACTATCAAGAATAAATACCCTTTGCCTAGAATCAATGACTTGTTTGATCAGTTAGAAGGAGCCTGTATGTTCTCAAAGATTGATCTTCGATCAGGTTATTTCCAGCTCAAGATAAGAGAACAAGACATACCTAAGACAGCTTTCACCACTAGGTATGGATTGTATGAGTACACCATGATGCCATTTGGTTTGACCAATGCACCAGCTTACTTCATGAATATGATGAACAAGGTGTTCATGGAGTTCCTTGACAAGTTTGTTGTCGTTTTCATCGATGACATTTTGATCTACTCCAAGAGCAAAGAAGAGCATGAAGGACATTTGTGTTTGATACTTGAGAAGCTTAGAGAGCATAAGCTGTATGCCAAATTCAGCAAGTGTGAATTCTGGTTGAATGAAGTTGGATTTCTTGGACACATTGTGTCAGGAGATGGTGTAGCAGTTGATCCCGCAAAAGTGTCAGCTGTAACTGAATGGGAATCTCCCAAGTCAGTGAAAGAGGTTCGTAGTTTCCTTGGATTAGCAGGTTACTACCGAAGGTTCATTGAAAATTTCTCTAAGGTAGCTAAGCCCATGACGGAATTGCTAAAGAAGGACAAGAAGTTTGCATGGTCTGAAGGTTGTGAACTCAGCTTTCAGGAATTGAAGAAGAGACTTGTGACAAGGTCTTGTGTTCCGCCATGATTTGGAAAAAGATTTCCAAGTATATTGTGATGCATCTCATCAGGGTTTGGGTGCAGTACTTATGCAAGACGGTAAACTTGTGGCTTATGCCTCGAGACAACTCAAAACTCATGAAGTGAACTATCCTACTCATGATTTAGAGTTAGCCTCTGTTGTCCATGCACTAAAAACATGGAGACATTATCTTTTGGAATAATGTTGTGAAGTGTTCACAGATCACAAGAGTTTGAAGTATATCTTCACCGAGAAGGAGATTAATATGAGACAAAGGAGATGGCTAGAACTCATGATTTAGAGTTAGCCTCTGTTGTCCATGCATTAAAAACATGGAGACTCCGATTTCGATGATCTTGGGCTCGTTTCGAAGAGGACAACAACCTCTATAAGATCATGCAAACAAACATCATAGTCCAGTAAGGAAGGATAGATCCAAATGATGAAGTAAAAAACCTTCTGCCGTGCTAGGTACTAAAATGCGGTACTACCGCTTTTTGGTACCTAGCCCGGCAGTGGATTTTGGCAACTTTCCAAAACCTTCTGCCTCGCTACCGCATTTTGGTACCTAGGAGACCAATAGATATTCAAACGAATATAACTTTTGATTGGTAACTCCGATCGACCCGATTCCAATTGCGTTGGAAAGAGGACGACATGAGCTTCCCTATAAAAGGTGAAAATATTGGTTATCACCAAGTGAGAATGTATCAAGTATAATAATGTGAGATACCTCACTTGGTGAGAAACTGAAAAACCGCATAGATCAAAATCACAATAAGATATAAAAGAGGGATCCGATTTTGATGAACAAGAGCTTGTTATGGAGATTACCACAAGCTCTATATCCTCACATGGATAAGACCAAATAACAACCAAATACTATGATGCAAGTATGCAAAGGTTTGAGCTCTCTCTGAACGATGTGATCGAGTTACTCATTCGAGAGCCCCTCTTGATAGTACGGTTATCTATCCTAAACCCGGTCTTCCACTAACAATATAAGACCAGCAAAAGGGAAAACCTATCAAGATTATACCTTTGCCTTGAGCATTCAACTTGAGCTCGATGTAGATGATCTTTCCCTTCTCAAGATGGAACGCATTTCTTGATTCCTCATCATCGATACATGATCACCGAGGATGGCAAGCATCAAACATGAGATCTTCTAAAGATTGCGCATTTTGAGCTTGCACAACATATCTTCTTCTCATTTCATCGACCATGAAGCCGACACAAGCTCCAAGCGATGCCAATGGACAATTCCTACAAGTATAACTTAATACACACATTAGTCCATAAAGATTGTCATTAATTACCAAAACCACACATGGGGGCCCACATGTTCTTTCAATCTCCCCCATTTTGGTAATTGATGACAATCCCTTTAAGAGGGTTTATATAAGGAATTTTAATGAATAAGATGGTAATACCAATATCAAATACTACAAAAGTATGTGGTATTGGTGCCACCACCATATATAGAGCAAAATCCCCCACAATCTATGCATGTGTGATGAACTTGAATTTCATTGCATATATTGCCAATCATTATCATTGGTGGAGTTTCCTCTATATATAACACATGCTAAGCAACAATAAAGATGCAAGAGCATGAAAGGCAAATGCTTAAGAACAAACTCAATTCATCAACCAACTTCCCTTAAACCCTCTAAAACTTCTCCCCCATTGGCATCGATTGCCGAAATGGGTGACAAGTTCTAGAAGGCAAATATAGTAATAATTCCTCCAAAGGTGTGCCTTCGCACATATCCAATGATGAAAACTTGGGAGGGAGTAGGACTATATCAAGGACCCGAAGATTGCCAACATAAATCCAAATGATGCAAGCAATTTCAAGGTCCGACAACCAATTGAAAACAACAAATGAGTCCAAATGGAAACAACAAGATGTTATGATATGAGCAAAAGAGTGTTTGAAATAGAAAATAGAGAAGCTCCCCAAGATTTGTGCATACTTTAAAATCGGTATATTTCAATAAAAAAATGCACAAATATGGAATCCTCACTCTTCCATAAACATTTAAAACACATCAAATGAAAGATCAAATAAATGCTTAAATAAAATAGAGAAGTTCCCCAAGATTTGTGCACACTTTAGAATCGTTGTATTTCAATACAAAAATGCACAAATATGGAATCCTCACTTCTCCATAAACATTTAAGGCACAATAAATGAGAAATAAGACAAATGAGCATTATTAAATGAATTAGATGAGCTCCCCAAAGATAATGCACCAATTATGATAATTGTATTTGGGAACAAGGTGCATAATCATGGAATCCTCACTCATCCAAGTTTATTTAACAATGCAAGGCATGAGAGAACAAATATGAGTGCCCAAATATGTAAACAAGAGGAACTAACACTCATAGGAAATTAAATTTGGAAGCCACTAAAGAATCAAAAGGAATAGAAAGGTGGTCTCCAAGGATTAAAAATCAACTAAAATTATCTTCTCATATGTGTATATGTCTATAAGTTGAAAACATCACAAAGACATATGCCAACAAATAAACATGCACACATAAAGAAGATATACAAGAAGCACATGGAAGCAAAAATGAAGTCATAACATATACCAATAAGATTTTTGCTTCAAAGCACGGCCAAAGGCTCAAATATATCTTATTATAGATTAATGAGCTTCAAACACTAACACACTACATATATTACAACTATCACCAAGGGAAAAGGAGAAAGTTGGAATATATGGAGAAAGGCAACAAGTATCATAAGAGAAAATGGACTAGCAAAATCTCACTATTGCACATGAGAGAAGTTGAGGAAATGATAGGCAATAAAATTACTAGATTGACATATTTGGGATTGGAGGATCATATGCATGATTTTGTATAGTCCCAATTATATGCACTCATCTAAACTTATACACATATACAATAGAGAGTCCTCTTAATAGCATGGCTAGAGATACAACAATAAATACAAAATCAAAGAAACCATGCCAAGATGCAACCTACAAAAGGTTGGAAGCAATATAAATATGCATGATAAAGAGATACTTGTTACCGAGATATAATTCGTAGGATGTAGAGGATATGAATTCATTGATCATCCTATAGCTTGCCTCCAATTTTCATTAACGCACCACTTCTTCAAGATTGAGAGACAAGCATCCAATCTATCTCCAATGTACCTAAAACACATTTAAGTACAAAATGGTCCCCAAACTTATTGGGTCCAATGTAGTTAGTGCAACTACAATACATAGGAGAGACTCCACATAAATATGTGCATATTGATATGAAATTGAATTTCATGCACAACTTAGCCGATGGGATTTGGTGGAGTTTCCCCTATATATTGGATCAAACAAAGCAAGCATGCCATAATATAGATATGTAGTAAATATGCATGCACAAGGCTTTCAAGAACCAAAAATGAGATACAATTTGAACAAAAACACCAAGTAAACCAAGATGGCACACACAAGAGTGTGACAAGACAAGCGGTGTACAAATTGTATCAAAGACCCAATTCAACACATGAAAGATCACAAGTTCAACAAATGAACTAGGCTAAGGACAAAAGATAAAAAATAGATAGAAATAAAAATGCTCAAGGATTTATCTCATTCTAAAAATGGTAAAATCAAGAAACAAGGAATGAGACAAAACCAACTCCCAAAAAGAGCAAGGTTCCAACAAGAAACCAAACTCCCCAAACTTCACATGATGGCACAAAATACCAAAACGAAAAGATTGAGGTTCCAAGCACATAAAACCCGTTATGGATCAAACAAAGAAGCATAAATATGAATGTTCTAAATAATATAGGAGAGCTCCCCCATGGATAGTGCATTATGTAGGATTTTCCTTTAGAATGCAAAATGCACACAAATGGGATCATCACTACTACCTACATTAACTAAAACACAAGAGGATATCAATAAAATAAGAAGATCCAAAAGAAGCAAGGAAGCTTGGGAGACAACATAAAACATTTTCTTGGCCAAAGATTGGATAAAATTAAACAAAGGCCAAAGTGAATATGATCAATAAATTCCACCTTAAATTGAGTACTCATTGTCCAAGGACAAGAAATATTGGGAATAATTTTCCCTAGGTAGTTCATACGGATATCCAAGATC
This sequence comes from Avena insularis, assembly GCA_023614405.1. Classification (NCBI taxonomy): domain Eukaryota; kingdom Viridiplantae; phylum Streptophyta; class Magnoliopsida; order Poales; family Poaceae; genus Avena; species Avena insularis. Next base: position 337,267,708 of record CM042687.1, read on the forward strand.
ATATACACACAACAAGAAGCATATAACTAAATATAAGAATTGAGCATGATACTTCAAACAAGATTCTTGGTAGCTTCCAATAGTCACACAATCACTAGTGATTAGAGTAACTTGAAGCAAATGGTTTCCATGCGAATATATATATCTAAATATGAGGAAACACATACCAAGAACCACTCTCATATACAAGATCCAAAATAAGATCAATAAAGCCATTCAAGCAAATTGGAAATTGTATGAGCAAATGTGTCACATAGGTGCTAGATAATTATCAATATCAATTCTAAGTGACATAACCTCGAATATCCACATTTTCTAGGATTTGTAATATGCACTAAGCATATGAATCCCCCATAATGTGATACTACCATAAAACCAACACGAGGCAAAAGGATACAAATAGAGATAATTAATGGACATTATAAAACTTAAATTTCTCATGAGAATTGTACCACATAGAGGCTAGACAATAATCCAATATAAATACTAGGTGGTATTCCTCATGTACACACAATTTTAGGATTGTGGAATGCCCAAGCATAACACTCCCCCAAAATGGGATAATCCATTAATCTCTCAAAAAGAGCCAAATAAGATACCAAATATAATCAAGAAAGGCTCAAACACAATAAACACACATACATGTTGTGCCACTTAATCATACACACATATGATTGATACCTCAAGATACTTAAGTGGAAAGCACAACTTGTACAAAAGCATGGAAGATACAAAACCAACACATGCACAAGGGGGCGAGTAACTTTCAATGAAATGCGTTAAGCATATGTTACCGCAAGGAGGAACATTGGAAATATAATAATAATAGGAGCAATATAAACCACATAACTTGGCTTGAAAAATATAATAATGAAGATCCCTTAATTCTTCATGATGTAGCCAAGTCTCCAATGCCCTCCAAAACACACCTATTGATCAAGTTTTGGCTTGTTGGTCCCCAACCAAGTTGGGTCCTAATAGGTTAGTCACAATAGGTTTGGCAACCCAAATGGTTCTTTTCTTGACACCACATTGAGCACCAACAAATTTGGCAAACACATTGCCAACCTCATCCTTACAAAGAGAATAAGAATCATCAATCAAGATAGGATGGGATGAGGAGTTACCAATAGTGCATGTGGAAGAAATGTGCCCCTTCTCATGGCATATGTAGCAAGTTCTTCTCTTGCCATATTTATTTTTGGATGAAGCAACAACTTGAGGAAGAGCTTGAGTCTTCTTGGGAGGAGGCCCATCTCTAACAAGATGTAGAGCTTGAGGCCGCTTCCCTTGTTGCTTCTTGCCAAGGAACTTCTTCTTTAATGGGCAATGTTTGACATGATGCCCTTCTTCCTTGCACTTGAAGCAAACAATGTTGGCCGGATAATTGACTTGATCTTGGTCATTATTCTTGTTGTCCTTGTGCTTCAACTTGATAGTGGACTTGTTCTTGACATTGGAGTTGAATCCAAGTCCACTCTTGTCATTGGAGTATTTTTGCACACTCAAGATTTTGTTGAGTGTGACCTTCCCTTGATGACCCTTTTTCAAGTCATTCTTCAAAGAAGTGACTTGAGCCTTGAGCTCTTTGATTTCCTCTACATGGTTAGTTTCAACAAAAACACTAGAGGAAGTAGATGCTACATTGTTAGAGCAACAAGGCACGGAGTGTAATTCATCACGAGATATATTATGGTTGTGAGAGGATGAACTACAAGGACTAGCACATGGCAATATAACATTTGGAGTAGATGTAGTGCTAATGTCCACATGAGGCCCACTAGATGTTACCTTTGACACGATGGCCTCATGAGCTAACTTTAGCCTATCATGGGAGACTAGAAGATCCTCATGCGAGCTTGAGAGCTTAACATGACTTTCTTCTAATTTCCCATAGTTGCTAGTTAGCAACGCAAGTTGAGCCTTTAGCTCAGCATTAACCTTTAAAGCAGATGCTTCACAAGAAATAGAGTTAGTAGCACAAGCATCATTATTATTAGCAAGAGGTGAGGGCAACTTGTCAAGCTCTTTTAAATATGAAGCTTTAAGTTGCTCATGTGACTCGGTGAGTTTGATGAGCTCCCTCTTAACGACCCGAGAGCCATTTTCGAGGTGCTTAAAATCCTCAACAAGTTTAGCATAAGAAACTTCAAGTTCATCATTTTTAATCTTGAAGGAATTAGCCACCGCAAGTTCTCTATCATGGTATTCCTTTACTCTAGATAATTCTAGAGTAAAAGTCTCCTCAAGAGATTCTTTGGTGGTTTGTTCTTCTTCAAGGGAGTCCTTTACTTGAGCAAGTTCATTAGCAAATTCACGCTCAAGTGCAAACTTTTCATCAGTTATGTTTTCTTGCTCCTCAATAAGATCATTGCCTTCTATAGCATAATTCAAGATTTCAAGAAGGTTGGAGGAAGCAATTTTATTCTTGTAGAGAGCACTATAGACAACCTCTCCCATTTTCTTAATAGAGTTAATATCATACTTACCTCGATAATCATCATTATCATTCTCAACCTCATCATCATCATGAGATACAATGGGATCCAAAGAGGTTACCTTTGTTCCCTTAGACATAAGGCACATGTGAGAACCGGAGGAAGGTGATGATGAGATTGCACTTGTAGCTCTATTCAAAACCTTGTCTTGGCCCATAGAATCTTCATTTTCCTCTACATGGTTAGCAACACAAGCACTAGAGGAAATAGAAGCATTTTTATCATGGCAACAAGACAACAAGAGCATATCATCATGAGATTTATTCAAGTCATTTCTACATGATATGCAAGGACTATTAACACAAGAATGTGAGGAATTTTGAGTGCTAGAAGTGTTAAGGTCCAAAGATAGATTATTGCAACTAGATAGATATGAGGGATTACAAATAGTGAACACACTATCCATATTGCAATTTCTATCACCACTCATCCTATCATTACCTTGTGAAAAGTCACATGTTGGTGAAGTGGTAGAGGATGAGAACTCATCTCGACCGGAAGTGGAAGCAACACAATCGTCCTCAATAATGTTGGACATAACATATTTATCTTGAAGTTTTGTCCATAACTCATGAGCGCTCCAAAAAGGAATGATTGAAGAGGTAACTACATAGATCAAAGCATTAACAAGCACATTAGAAGCTTGAGCATCGAGATATAAGTTTTTATCATCCCCACAAGATAGTTTTTTGAAATCCATAGGAGGAGAAAAACCTATATCTACAATACGCTCCAAATTTGGGTCCATGTCCCGAAAATGAATGAGCATGCGATTTTTCCATATATCATAATTTGTGCCATTGAATGTGAACATGTCATTATGCACTAATCCTCTAGCCGACATCTTTACTCTCAAGGCGGTGAAGCCTAAAATGAGATACCGGGCTCTGATACCAATTGAAAGGATACAGATGTCACCTAGAGGGGGGTGAATAGGCGATTAAAACTTTTCCTAGAGTGGCTCAACAAAGGCGGAATAAAACTAGTGTTTACTTTGTTAAGCACAACCTAGAACAACTAAGGTTCACCTATGTGCACCAACAACTTATGCTAAGCAATACAAGCAACAAAGTGATAGCAAGATATATATTACTTCAAGCACGAAGGCTATCACAATGTGCATAAGTAAAGAGCTCGGGTATAGAGATAACCGAGGCACGCGGGGACACCGATATTTTACCGAGTTCCTCCCAGCATGGAGTACGTCTCGTTTGGAGAGGGGGTGGTATCAAACCACCAACGCCACAAAAAGGCCTCCCTTATTCTCCGGTGAATCTCACCCCAACGGGATCGATCCACGCTTCCACTATCGGTGCACTTGTCGGTGGCAACCGGAACCTCTCACAAGGTTGGGGCACTTCTCCACAACTTAATTGGAGGCTCCCAACAAATGCCACAAAAGGCCACAATGCCACCAAGGCCACAAAACCGTCTAGGGTTCCAAGAACCCAAGAGGGACAAGCTCCAAAGAGTCACACAAACCAAATCCTCCGAGGAGAACTCAAACTGATGCACCAAATGCAAATGGGAAGAACACCACAAAGGTGTTCAAATCCTTCTCTCCCAAATTACACCAAAGCTACAAAAGCTTATGGGGGAATAAGATAGGAAGAACAATGGAGGAAATCCACAAAATACTCCAAGATCTAGATCCCAATATGTTCCCCTCACTTAGAGGAGAGATTGATTGGTGGGATTGTAGATCTAGATCTCCTCTTTCAAATCCCTCAAGAATATGCAAGAATCATCAGAGGGATTGAGAGAAAGCAAGCTCAAGAAGGTGAACAATGGAGGGGGAAACTTGCAAGAAAGGTTAAGGAACCATTGGGGAAGAAGGCCCCTTATATAGGTCCCTCCAAAATCCAACCGTTGCAGCCCAAAAACGCGATTCCCAGATTACGGACTTTTTCCCGGTACTACCGGACTTTCCCGGCACTACCGGACATTTCCTGGGGTTCCTGGGGCTCCAAACGCATTTTTTCTCTGTGCTCCCCGGTACCAAAATGCGGTACTACCGGATCCTGGTCTGGTACTACCGGTCATCACAGAACGAAAACAACCATAACTTTTGCATCCGGACTCCGATTTCGATGATCTTGGGCTCGTTTCGAAGAGGACAACAACCTCTATAAGATCATGCAAAGAAACATCATAGTCCAGTAAGTAAGGATATATCCAAATGATGAAGTAAAAAAACCTTCTGCCGCGCTAGGTACTAAAATGCGGTACTACCGCTTTTTGGTACCTAGCCCGGCAGTGGATTTTGGCAAATTTCCAAAACCTTCTGCCTCGCTACCGCATTTTGGTACCTAGGAGATCAACATATATTCAAACGACTATAACTTTTGATTGGTAACTCCGATCGACCCGATTCCAATTGCGTTGGAAAGAGGACGACATGAGCTTCCCTATAAAAGGTGAAAATATTGGTTATCACCAAGTGAGAATGTATCAAGTATAATAATGTGAGATACCTTACTTGGTGAGAAACCGAAAAACCGCATAGATCAAAATCACAATAAGATATAAAAGAGGGATCCGATTTTGATGAATAAGAGCTTGTTATCGAGATTACCACAAGCTCTATATCCTCACATGGATAAGACCAAATAACAACCAAATACGATGATGCAAGTATGCAAAGGTTTGAGCTCTCTCCGAACGATGTGATCGAGTTACTCATTCGAGAGCCCCTCTTGATAGTACGGTTATCTATCCTAAACCCGGTCTTCCACTAACAATATAAGACCGGCAAAAGGGAAAACCTATCAAGATTATACCTTTGCCTTGAGCATTCCACTTGAGCTCGATGTAGATGATCTTTCCCTTCTCAAGATGGAATGCCTTTCTTGATTCCTCATCATCAATCCATGATCACCGAGGATGGCAAGCATCAAACATGAGATCTTCTAAAGATTGCGCATTTTGATCTTGCACAACATATCTTATTCTCATTTCATCAACCTTGAAGCCGACACAAGCTCCAAGCGATGCCATACAAGTATAACTTAATACACACATTAGTCCATAAAGATTGTCATTAATTACCAAAACCACACATGGGGGGCCACATGTTCTTTCACACTTTGTTGGACAAAATCAAAGAAGCCCAAAAGACAGACAAGGAAATTGAAGAGATTAAAGAAAAGATCGGCAAAGGAAAAGCCAAAGGATTCCATGAAGACGAACAAGGTACTTTATGGTATGGAAAACGTGTCTGCGTTCCGCAAGATCTGGAGCTTCGGAAACTGATTTTACAGGAAGCACACAACTCACCATATTCCATTCATCCGGGTAACACCAAAATGTACATGGATATGAAAGAAAGATTTTGGTGGAATAATCTCAAGAAAGACATCGCCGAACATATTGCTTTGTGTGATGTGTGTAGTAGAGTGAAAGCGGAACATCAAAAACCAGCAGGATTGCTACAACCACTACTTATTCCTTATTGGAAGTGGGGCAAGATTGGCATGTATTTCATCACTGGATTGCCAAGGACCAGGTCAGGATATGATTCTATTTGGGTAATAGTGGATCGTCTCACTAAAGTGGCTCATTTCATACCCGTGAAGACAACCTATATAAGTGCTAAGTTAGCCAAGATCTATATGAGTAGGATTGTATGTCTGCATGGAGTACCCAAGAGTATTGTGTCTGATAGGGGAACACAATTCACTTCTCATTTTTGGAGGCAACTACATGAGTCATTAGGAACGATATTGTGCTTTTCATCCTCAGACTGATGGACAGACAGAAAGGACCAACCAGATTCTCGAAGATATGTTAAGAGCATGTGCTCTAGACTATGGAGATAGTTGGGATGAAAGTCTGCCTTACGCAGAATTCTCTTACAATAACAGCTATCAAGCCAGCATTGAGATGGCACCATTTTAGTTTCTCCATGGGAGAAAGTGTACCACCCCATTGCTATGGAATGGTGTGGGAGAAATAAATTTATTCAGGCCAGAACTAATCAAAGAGGCTGAAGAGAAAGTCAAGTTGGTAAAAGAAAAACTGAAGATAGCACAGTCCCGGCAGAAAAGCTACGCAGATCCTAAGCGTAGAGAAGTCACCTATGAAGTGGGTGATAGAGCTTATCTTAGAGTGTCACCACTTCGTGGAGTGAATATATTTGGAGTCAAAGGAAAATTGGCCCCAAGATATGTTGGACCATTCAAGATTCTAAGTCGTAAAGGAGAAGTGGCTTATGAAATTGAACTGCCAGAATATTTGCAGTTCACAATGTGTTTCATGTGAGTCAGTTAAAGAAATGCCATCCAGAGATGGAAGAGACTTCTTTGAAGGATACTATACCCTTGGAGGAGGTCCAATTGGAAAGTGATCTCACTTATGAGGAAAAACCCATCAAGATTCTTGAGACTGCAGAAAGAGTTACTCGGACTAAGATTATCAAATTCTGCAAAGTACAATGGAACCATCATTCCGAAGAAGAAGCAACATGGGAAAGAGAAGATGATCTTCGGAAAGACCACCCTCACCTATTTGCTAGCCAATCCGAATATCGAGGGCGAGATTCACCTTAAGGGGGTTAGATTTGTAACATCCCTAAAATCATGTTTTCAAAGCTTCGCATATCATCCATGCATTCATAATCATTTAGGGTTCATTTTCAAAGTCATTACAAAAACAGAAGCATTTGAATGCTTATTATTTTATGTAAGCAAGGCAATGGCCATATTGCTACCTTCTAATAAGAAAAATACTTATTTTAATCAGTAAGGATTTGAGCTTGAGCTTGAGTGTTGTTTCTAAGGTTTGGTAAAGGTTTTCAAAAACAAATTATGAATTATAAACCATTCATATACTAATAAACATTTAATTAAGGCATGGTTTAAATTTATTTTTCAAACCCAATTTGAATTTGAGTGTGAATAGATGTGTTACACAACCCAAGATGCAAGATTCAATAAACAAATGTTTGGAGAAAATTTCATTTGAAACAGATTTGATTTGAGCATTTAAATTCAAACCAGAAATTCAATAAGAAAAAGAAAAAGAGAAAGGGAGAAAAATAAAGCAAACTAACTAATCTAACCCAACCCAGCCCAATCAGCCCATTTAGCCCAACAGCTTCTCCCCCGCAGAAAACGTTTCGCACCGCAGGGCTAACCCGCGCAGTCGCTGACGACTAGACCCCACCCCGTGTATCTCTCTCTCACTGAACGCCAGGCCCCACACGCCAGTCGTCGTCTCCACCCCGCGACCCCTTCTTCCCCTAAATCACGCCGGCTGTTTCCGGTGATTAAACCTCGCATCAACTCAATTGATTGCGCTGCAAGAATTCTCCCCGACCTTGCATTTAATCGCATGCGGCCTCCCTCCTTTTCCCCGCCGCCTCCCTCTCGCCCCTAGGCTGCCGAATCGGCCCCAACCACCCATCGCCCGACGAGCTCCAGCTCAAATTCCGGCCAACCACCGTCGCCCCTTGCCTCCCAGACACCGCGAGTGAGTTCCCCATCTCCTCTCGCACCGCCAAGATCACCCACTCACCCTGCGCTTCTATCGCTTCAGAACCTCAATGTCAAGCAAGCACCACCGTCTGTCTCGACTCCGGTGACGTCCCCTGGTAGTTCCTGACCGCCCCGTCTCTCTTTTTGTTGCTCACGTATTCGCCAGACTAGTGCGCATCTTAACACACCGCTTGTTTCACTCTGGCATGATCTACAACGTCGGCAACATCGACGAACAACCGTGCCCGATGACAAGCTTCACTCCGACGAGCAATAGCAGCCGAGTTCGTGCGCCCCCCGTGTATCTAACCCCACCTTGAGATTCACTGCAGTCTCACGAGCACGGTAAGCATCTACGCTCCTACCCGCGCAATCTAAATTGCCGGCAACCTCTCTGACAGAGCGCGCCGCCGCCACTTGCCGCCGCCAGCGCCGCCCGTCTTTGACCAGTTGCTAGGAACCATAGGATTTAGATCGATCGGCTATGATAGATCCACTAGACGAAGGGGTAAGTTTGTTTTTGTACTGCGCGACGTACTTTAGATCTAATGGCTAGCATCTGTCGATCCACACGAAACGGTATCGGCGAATAGAAAACAGCCACGTGGCCAGAGTCTGTTCTAAATTAGAAATTTTGATCTATTAGATGCTAGATTTTGTAAAATCTATAACTTTTGATCCACATGTTCAAATTTTACAAATTTTATATCATTGGAATCAAGAGAAAGAATGCTATCTGTTTATGCAATGTGTTTAAGGTTTTGCTTCTATAAAATTGGTTATTTTTGCATATACATTTATAGGCTTAATTTGAGTATAACAATTATTTGAAAAATGATTTAAAGATCAAATAAAGTTTATTTTGAGTATCTTGGTCTTGTTTTTTATTCAGTACTGGATGCTTGTCTTGTTTGGTGTAGAAAATCATCACATGGCATTTTTGCATGCATTCATATATTTTTGTTTGTATATTTTGTTATGTGATTTTGGTGCCATTATTTCATGTGTAGATTTTGGTGCTAATAGTGATTGTGGTTGTGAAGATTGTTACTACTCCCCAAACTACGAAGGCAAGTTGTGCTTCATGTTTTTGTTCCTATATTTATACCTATGCATTAGAAATATTTTGTATAGGATTTGCATGGTTATTTTGCTAAGTATCTATATGCTATGCTTGGGAAATCCTAGTAGTTGTAGAAATGTTAGAATTTCCTCTAAGTAAAATACATGCTAATGCCATGCTTAGCCTAGCTAGTAGCAACCAAGGGTGGATTATATATTCATGCTATGAGAAATATTCTAAGTCATTGACTTGTGTTTTTGCTTAATAAAACAACTAAGGGAATGAAACACCTGGGTGGAATGGAAAGAATGGTTTGTGTTGAGTGGTTACACAAGGCCCATTTCTATGGTTTACCTTGTGTATCTCACTTGGGGAAAGCCACCCAGGAACAAAGGGATTTGAGATGCCAAATGTTAAGAATCTTCTAGTGCAGCCACATGGCATTATGGGCTCTGCCTGGATCACATAGGTTGCAATAACTTAGCCATTTGGACAGTTGGTGGTAGTGGGATGATAGGTTTGGAGCGCGTCCATTTGGTCTAAGGGAAGGCTTCTGAAAGGTCCTGTCTTGGTGAAATCAAATCTTGTGGGGAAAGTGCACAACCTCTGCAGATGGAAAAACCTAAGTACTTAGCCATGTCCCTGGTATTGGACAACTTCAGCATCAAGACATGGAAGCTATCAAGAATCTCCTCATCCCAATTTTCTAAGTTAAAACTTGTGGTTGAACAAGGGTGAAGGTTCACCAATTTCTATTGGTGGTTCCTTGGGAAAAGTTTTGGTCAAAGAAAAACTTAGTGTTTTCAACTAATAGGTAAAACGTATTTTGAGCAAAGCAAGCCTAAGCTACACTTAGCCAAATTCATGTAGTAACTAGATGTTAATATTCTACTAAGGTATCACTTGCCAATACTATTCCAAATGTATCAATTGACCGTGGTCAGAACTTGTGATGTTGCAGGTTACTCTGATGATGATTAGGGGTTATGAGTCTACACTCAACATGCTTGCCTGTGGCACATGAAGATGAAGACTTATTTATGTTATTATATTTGAACTCTTGTATTAGGCCTGTGTCCATGGAGTTGTAAAAGACTATGTTGTCTCTGGAATGATATGTAATAATGACCTTTGTATCTGTGTACTTCATCTTAAACTGTGGATGCTAGCATTGATCCAGGGACTAGCATTGCAATCACAGGGATCTTTACCTTTATAAAGGTGGGATCTTACAAAATCCCAAGAGCAAGGTGTGATGAGCACATCAGCAATTTTTCCCTCAGTAAGAAACCGAGGTTATCGAACCAGTAGGAGGAAGGAAACGTCTCAAAGGTGTTGCAAGCAACGTGGAAACCTGCACAACACAAACTCAAGACTTTGCCCCAATGAATCAGTGAGGTTGTCAAGCTCACCGGTTTGCTGTAACAAAGGATTAAACGTATGGTGTGGAAGGTAATGGTTTGCAACAAGTAACAGCGGAAGATGTATCAATGGTAAAGATTGGACCGGGGTCCATAGTTCACTAGAGGTGCTCTCCTTAGATAAACAACATGGCATGAAGGGTAAACAAATTATAGCAGGGCAATTGACATGAACTGAGCATGGCATAACAATGCAATACTAGACAAAAAGATCCTATGAGATTCGATTGGGCAATACAACAATATACATAGACCGCCATCCAACTGCATCTATGACTAGAAGTCCACCTTCAGGTTATCATCCGAACCCCTTCAGTATTAAGTTGCAAGCAATAGACAACTCCTTTAAGCAAAGTGTGTAAGGTAAACAATCCACTTGTTCCATGAACAAGAGACCGTTGTTTTCTCCCTAGTAGAAACAACACATCTACAACTGAAGAGATTTTTGTAACTTCCCTTGGAAACTAGAGGCATGAACCCACTATCGAGCATAAATACCCCCTCTTGGAGTCACTAGAAACTACTTGGCCAAGATAACTACTAACAACGGAGAGCATGCAAGATCACAAACAACACAGACATGATAGAATCAAATAGACTAAACCATTAATCAATCTGACATAGTAATCTCAATATCCATCGGATCCCCGCAAACACAACATGCATGATTACAAAGATTAGATCTTGATCATGAACAGAGCTCACAAGATCTATGCATGAAAGCATAAGGAGGAGATACAACCATCTAGCTACTACATGGACCCGTAGTCCAAGGTGGAACAACTCACGCTTCATACCGAAGAAGAAGGCCTCCGGGATGATCTCCCCTCTGGCAGGGTGCCGGGAAGAACTCCAGACCCCCCCGATCTAGGGACGATGGTGGTGGCGGCTACAGAAGGTTTCGTGGAGTTTTGATCGGGTGCCTAGGGTTTTTGCATCGGGGGCTTCTTATAGGCGAAGAGGCGAGGCTGGGAGGCGGCCGGAGGGCCCACACCCTACCCAGACACGGGGTGGGCCCACCCGCACCTAGGGGGTGTGGAGGCCCTGGCTTGCCTCTCCGTCTCTCCTCTAGACTTCGTGTCGGCCATGGTAAAATATTGACTTTGGCTTTTGTCCCGTCCAATTCCGAGAATATTGATTTCCTGCCTTTCTGGAACCAAAAACAGAAGAAAAGAGGCAATTGGCACCGTGGCAACTTGTTAATAGGTTAGTTCCAGAAAAGATATAAAAACACCTCAAAGTGTAGACAAAGCAAAGCAAAGTAGATACTAAACAAGCATGGAGCATCAAAAATTATAGATACGTTTCCGACGTATCAAGCATCCCCAAGCTTAACTCCTGCTCGTCCTCGAGTAGGTAAGTCATAAAAGAATAATTTTTTAGGTGACATGCACCGTCAAAACCAAGATCAAACCATTTGCAAGCATTGAAAGCTGGGATCAAAGAACTCTAAACATGTGCATGAAAGATGGAGTTTTAACAATAAGACAAAGTAACTATGCATGCAACATGAAAGGCTACAAACAAAGATCATGAATAACATGCATTGAAAAACGTTTGTTTGTTTCACATACAGAAAACATGGCATAGTGGCATTCAGCTTGTCCCTCATAGAGTAGCAAATAGATGCATAGGACACCTTCAAAGTTCATAAGATTGACTAGATATAAGTAGCACAAGAACAAGTAATATCACAATATACATCAATCAATAAGTTTTGGGACACTGCACACAGAATGGCAACTATGCTCTCTTAATGGTGCCTAAAGGTAGAAGGTGGAGACTCAAATAATGCTGGAAGAAAGGCCCTTCATAAAGGGAAGCAGGGATTTCAAGTTTCAAAAAGAGCTTCCAAAAATTATGGTACTTGTTAGCTTTCAGCCCTCATTGCCCCTATCATAAGCATCTTGAAGTGATTAAGGTTAAAGTGAACAAATATGGAGTATATGCTTGACAAAGTATAAGTTGGCAATCTCAAGTCCCTTGAATACGAGGGCCACACCTCATGCTACTCAACTTCAGTCACCTGTAAGTTCTTGTCATAGTAAGTACATGCGTATCATAGAGAATCGCTAACAGGGTACCCCTTGCACATGGTACATGAGCTATCCCATAACCAAAATGACAAGGAAAGCAGACAATGAGCATCTCCGTGATCTTTTTATTTACTATGTGCATAGCTTTTTATCGAGGATGCTTCACAGATAGCTTATTATGGTGATGCTGCAAGTTTCCACCATGATTAGGCATGGTTTAGGCTAGCGTCCCAGATGTTTATCTAACACAAAATACATAACTCCATGGACTTACAAGATCCCTCTTTATTTCACACTGGTGACATCCATAGACAAAAGAGCATGATATCAACCAATGTTAAGGAAATCGGAAATCGTTAGCTGCTCGGTTGGCTTGGGAGTAGCGATTAATCGGAATTCGGATGATTAACTGATTTAATCGGTCGACTATTAATCGGTGCAAACTACAAAAATTAGCACCTAATACACGTATGAATCCTTAGCCTTAAGCTCCCGGAGGAGATCCTCAAGGCTCTCGAGCTCTTGTATCTGAGGTCTGGTCGGCAACTACGAGGAACTGGTCAACAACGACAAGGAACTAGTTGGTGATGGCTGAAATCAAGCTCCTGGAGGCAGGGATCAAACGGGAGCTTCGCAAAACCTACTTCATTGGAGCGGTTTAGAATGGATGGGCGATATGTGTTGATAATTTTGCAACTTTTTTGACCAAGTGTAGTGGTTAATCGGGAACATACCTAGTAATCGGAGTGTCAGACCTATTAATCGGGCTAAATGATTAACACAAAGTATTAATGGTAATTGACACGGTCAGGTCCCTAGTAGCGATTAATCGGCCTAGTAATCGCTGATTCGGCCTATTTTTGGAACAGTGATATCAACTATGTACAAAGTACAAGTGCAATGTTGAAAACGTTCCCCGTGACGGCACGGTTCTGCTAATTCCAACGTATAAGTGCAAGCATATACAACATAGATGACACAATGGTTCAAGTTTATTAGGGACAAAGAATATAAAGTGTGCCATCAAGTTTCTGAGGGCTTTAATCACTAAGTTTTCACATAACAAAATACTTTTTAATTGGAAGATAGCTTAAAACAAGAATATACTTGGAATGGTGTAACACACCATGCATAGGAATTTATAGTGGACACTTTGGAATAACTTTGGTTTCTTGGGAGTTGGAAGCATGAGTATAACTTACTCATACAAGTGGAGGCTAGCAAAAGACTGGGAGCAACCAACTAAGAGAGCAGTAATGGCCATAATCATGCAGAGCAACAAAACATTACTAATCAAGCATATAATGGTACTACAAGTTAAGGACTATATGATCATAGAGGCTATGATGACTTGTTCATAGTCATAACATGGTGTGAGCATGTGCCAAGTCAACCCAAACAAAGCATCAAAGGAGAATACCATAATACTATGCTTTTGCATGCTAAAACAATGCATAATTATTTCAAGGCACAATAAGCAATCCCAATTGTTTGGAACAAGACATGCTACAGCAATAATCACTAAGCATAAGATCAAAACAAAACCTAGCATGTCATGCTAAAGTCTAAGTCACAGTCAATGCAAGCTCCTCTTGCACTTATCAAGCAAGAACTTTCTACTCCTTTCCAACACCAAGCAACTTATTTGAAACAACACAGCGAGAACGGGGGCCCAAACTACTTTATTCAAGCAAACTAAACAAACTAAGCAAAGCAAACGAAAACTAAGACGCTCCAAGAACAACAAAATAGTGCATGAAACAATAAAAACGAAGTGTCTAAAAAGATCTGAGCTTTTTATTGATGAAGAAGGGGATGCCTTGGGCATCCCCAAGCTTTGACGCTTGTACCTCTTGGATATTTCTTGGGGTGACACCATGGGTGGAATCCCAAATCTTGAGCTTTTTTCCATTCTTCATCTCATTACATCATTATCTCTCCACACCTAATTTTTTTTCCTTCATACAAAACGTCACACAATCTTCATTAGCAACATTAGTGTATTCAAAAGATAAAAGACCTTTGGATTTAGCTTTGTAACAGCAAAACTTTTCACTAAAAACACAAGATACTGTAGTAACTCCTTCAAAAAGCTCAATTCCTCAAAAGATAACTCAAAAAGGAATCAATAAGAAGCAAATGCAAATAATGGCAGAAATCTGTCAAAACAGACCAGCAGTTAGAAACCGATTTTTTAGAAAATTTTCTGTTGCTCAAATCAAAAAGTGTTGAACTAACGAAAGTTATATAACATACTGGGGGATTTATTCATAAATTTTAAGCTCAATCAGACTTACAGAGACTCCTCACGACTTTTTATGGTGGAGGACAGAAATCTGTTTCGGGACATCAACTCCCCAAATCTTACTTCCCTCTCATTAGAGGTCATTCTTGACACAAAAAAGCAAACAAAAAGGATAAGAAGAGGTTATTACTGAAGTAATAACTTACAATACTCAAGGAAATTCTTGGGTTATCTCCCAACAAGTATTTTTCTTTAACGCCTTTAAGTTAGGCACAAGAAGCAAGAAATCAAGTATTTTCAAATGAGGAATTGAGATCAATATTGCAAAGTCTTCAACTATGAGAGGTATCTCATCCAAATGAGTCTTGGAGGATCCCTTCTCATTTCTCTTTGGTTTACTACTTTCATCAAAAGGATTTTTAGGAACAATCCAATCAAAATTCTTTTCAAAGGCCTCATGCATCCCAACAAGCTTAAAGGGTATGGGTATCTTAAATTCATCTCTAGGCTTGGTTTTATCTAAAGTACCGACAACATCTACACATGATCCTAGCATATTAAAACACTCAAAGACCTTTTTGGCTTCCTTAGCAACATCATGGAACTCTTTGAGTAAAATTTCAAGAATAAACTCTCTCTTTTTAGCATTCTTTTCTTCTTTTAGTTTTAGGAACAAAATTTGCATCATGGGGTTAAGGATAACAAACCTAGCCTCCAACATATGAACTAAAGAAGCTGCAGCAAAATTAGGAGCAAGTTCTGCTATATATTTATACTCAATATCCTCATGCTTGCTAACATGATTAAAGAATTCTTCAATATTGACTTTCCCAATTATGGAGCCACTACCTATAGAAAGGTCCTTCATGGTGAACTTGGGGAGCAACATGGTGAGATAGAACAATGTGGAAACTATAGTAGGAACTATTTTTTTGTGTTTTTGAATAAAGAAAGCAAACCAAACTAAACTAAATTTTTTTGGAGTTTTTGATAAAAAAAGAGACAAACAAAACCAAGCAAAAGAAACTAAGCAATCTAAAAACAAAGTAAAGAGAAAGGTTGAGTAGGACTCCCCTTTAGAAGACGTCCTTAGCCTCCCCGGCAACGGCGCCAGAAAAGCTTGATGATGCCCAGCACTATCGTGGGACGCTTTGTTGGAAACCCCAAGAGCAAGGTGTGATGAGCACAACAACAAGTTTTTCCTCAGTAAGAAACCGAGTTTATCGAACCAGTAGGAGGAAGGAAACATCTCAAAGGTGTTGCAAGCAACATGGAAACCTGCACAACACAAACTCAAGACTTTTCTCCAACGAATCAGTGAGGTTGTCAAGCTCATCGGTTTGCTGTAACAAAGGATTAAATGTATGGTGTGGAAGGTAATGGTTTGTAGCAAGTAAACAAGTAACAACGGAAGATGTATCAATGGTAAAGATTGGACCGGGGTCCATAGTTCACTAGAGTGCTCTCCTTAGATAAACAACATGGCATGAAGGGTAAACAAATTACAGCAGTGCAATTGATAGGAACTGAGCATGGCATAACAATGCAATACTAGACAAAAATATCCTATGAGATTCGATTGGGCAATACAACAATATACATAGACCGCCATCCAACTGCATCTATGACTAGAAGTCCACCTTCAGGTTATCATCCGAACCCCCTCTAGTATTAAGTTGCAAGCAACAGACAACTTCTTTAAGCAAAGTGTGTAAGGTAAACAATCCACTTGTTCCATGAACAAGAGACCATTGTTTTCTCCCTAGTAGCAACAACACATCTACAACCGAAGAGATCTCTATCACTTCTCTTGGAAACTAGAGGCATGAACCCACTATCGAGCATAAATACCCCCTCTAGGAGTCACTGGCAACTACTTGGCCAAGATAGCTACTAACAACAGAGAGCATGCAAGATCACAAACAACACAGACACGATAGAATCAAATAGACTAAACCATTAATCAATCTGACATAGTAATCTCAATATCCATCGAATCCCCACAAACACAACATGCATGATTACAAATAGATTAGATCTTGATCATGAACGGATCTCAGAAGATATATACATGAAAGCACAAGGAGGAGATACAACCATCTAGATACTACATTGACCTGTAGTCCAAGGTGGGACTAATCACGCTTCGTACCAGAGAAGAAGGCCTCCAGGATGATCTCCCCTTTGGTAGGGTGCCGGGAAGAACTTCAGATCCCCCTGATCTAGGGACGATGGTGGTGGCGGCGGCTATAGAAGGTTTCGTGGAGTTTTGATCGGTGCCTATGATTTATGCATCGGGGGCTTCTTATAGGCGAAGAGGCGAGGCTGGGAGGCGGCCGGAGGGCCCACACCCTACCCAGGCACGGGATGGGCACCCCGCGCCTAGGGGGGTGTGGCAGCCCTGGCTCGCCTCTCCGTCTCTCCTCTGGACTTCGTGTTGCCCACGGTAAAATATTGACTTTGGCTTTTGTCCCATCCAATTCCGAGAATATTGATTTTCTGCCTTTCTGGAACCAAAAACAGAAGAAAACATTCAACTAGCACTGTGGCAACTTGTTAATAGGTTAGTTCCAGAAAAGATATAAAAACACCTCAAAGTGTAGACAAAGCAAAGCAAAGTAGATACTAAACAAGCATGGAGCATAAAAAATTATAGATACGTTTCCGACGTATCAGAGGACAAGGCCTTCAACATCATCCTCCCGAGCTAGGCCCTCATACAATGAGGATCTCATTACAACGTGATTTGGCGATGAGGTAGATGAGGGGATGCGCACCCTTCCACCTTTCCTTGTCCTTCCTTTTTGCGGGCTGTAGGGATTCTTAATGATTTTCTAACCTTGGTTCGGAGGGTTGGATGAACAAGTTATATGCGGGATGAGAGTGTGTAGTATGCTACGCTCACTAAAACCTTTGTGGAGAGTTTCTCTTTTTCTAACAGCACTTTCAAGCCAAATGTGCCTTTCAAAATCTATAACGGGCCTTTATCCAGGACACTGAAGAAATTTTGTAAAATCTTGGGTATTGGCACGGCTGGAAGGGTGAAGAATATTATAGCTCAACCCACTGATTTGTTGGAGCTCTACCGCGGGATAACTAATGATGATGACCGCAGAGCCCAGCGGGGAAAGATAAGAAATATTCAACTCCCAACTATTAGGTATTTTGCTTATTATCTTGCCACAAGTGTTTTTGGTAGGGAGAACACTAGCAATATTTCCAACTATCATTTGGTCTTCCTAGCTGCTGCACTCAACAATGAAACCAGGTACAATCTTGGTTCTCTCACTGCTCTTCGCTTAGCTTCTAAGGGACCAATTTATGGGGGAATTATTATTGCACGTGTTGTTGTTGCCTTAGACCTTTTTGTTGATCCAAATGATATAGTTTTGGCTCCTTAGAGGCTTGAATTAGCTGCCATGAAAGCGCATCACTTTGTCACTGCTGGCTCTACCCTTGAGAGTCTGGTTTATAGAATGTTGTTTACTGACGGGGAAGAGAGAGATTCCTATGCCCCAAACCACTTTGTTCAGTATTTCCCAGGGACCTTTGTCACGCTCCAAGTAGAAGATGGACGAGAAGCTACGCATTCTATGCTTCCATGGACACTATCAGGGGGACGCACCCTCGTACGACCCCTCTGTGCACTACACAGGGGAGTCCTCGAGCTCATACCAGGACGAAGGGGCCTCCTCGTCGTACTACGGAAGTGCACCTTCTTGGTCACCATGGAGTTGAGCCCTACTTAGGCCAAAAGCCTAAGCTTGGGGGGAGGTACACCGACATCACGCTCATCTGCATATCATGTTTCGTCGGTTCTTTGTATATCCATTGTTTCGCTTTGTTTTTGGTTTTTGTTTCTGCTTTCTCAAAACACAAAAATACCAAAAATATTTTTGTTGTTTCTCTTGGTTTGTTTCTTTTCTTTTTAGCTTTGGTTTGCCTTAAAGAAAAATCCAAAAAGATTTTGCTTTGTTTGGTTTTGCTTTGTGTGCTTGCTTTAAAAATCGAAAACACCAAAACTATTTGTTGTTCTTCTTTGGTTTTGTGAATTTCTTTGCAGGATTCAGCAGTCCTCAGTGGAGTTTGGTTTCATGTTATTATTCAAGTCACACAAGTGAAGGGCAATAATAAAGATTAAGAAAAATTGAGGTGTGGTAAGAGGCTGGTAACGAACTCTATTTGTTTTCATTTTTGTGCATATACTCATCATTGTGAGCATGCTTAGTCGGTTCATGTAAGATGTATGTTATTTATGGATGCTTAGTAGTTCTTGATTTGTTATGATTAGCTCCAGCTTGCTAATAGTTTGTAGCATGTCATATGAATGTTTGCTTGCATTGTTCTATTCATAACTTGGTATGATATTGTGGTATGCTCTCTGAATGTTTCATGTGAATCGACTTGGCACATGCCCACACATGCATATGGCTAAACAATAGTCAGTAAGCCTCGATGATTTATTTTGCCTCAGAGTTCTTGTATCACTTTCATGACATAGTTAGTCTTGTTTTGTTGCAAGCATGATTATGACAGTTATTGTTGTCTTGTTTGTCGCTCCCTCTCTATTGCTAGCCTTCACTTGCACTGAGTATGAGCTCTACTAGTGTTTCCAACTCCCCAAAACCAATATTGCCAACAGTGTCCACCATACCTACCTATTAGCATCATTTGCTATTTCAGTGCATATTCATTATGCCTTTTTTTTCAAATAAAATGTTTGACTATTTTGAGAAAGTTAGTTAGTAAAGCTCTCACGAACTTGATGGCACACTTTATTTCTTGCACTTAATAAACCTAAACCATTGTGACGTGTCCATGAAAGTTATATGATTGCAAATTATAGGGTGGGAGTTAGCAGAACCGTGCTGTCACGGGGAACGCTTTCAACACATGTAAATATTATACCCAGTTGATATCATGCTCTTTTGTTTGCGGATGTCGTCGGTGTGAAATAAAAGGGGAGCTTGTAAGTCCATGGAGTTATGTATATGTGTTAGAGAAACGCCTAGGCCGCTAGCCTAAGCCATGTCTAATCATGGTGGAAACTTGCAGCATAACCATAATGAGCAATCTATGAAGCTTTCTTCTTATAAAAAAGAGACATAATGAAAAGATGAAAGAGAGAAAAAGCGCCATTTTCCCATGGCAAATAAGAAGATTGCTGAGATGCTCATTGTCTGCTTGCCTTGTCATTTTGATTATGGGATAGCTCATGTATCATGTGCAAGGGGTACCCCGTTGGCGGTTCTCTATGATACGCATGTATTTACTATGACAAGAACTTACCGGTAACTAAAGTTGAGTAGCATGAGAAGCAGCCCTCGTACTCAAGGGACATGAGATTTCCAGTTTATGGTCTATCAAGCATATAACTCATATTGGACCTCACTTTCACCTTAACCATTTAAAGATGCCTATGATAGGGGCATGAGAGCTCAAAGCTAATGAGTACCTTACTTTCAACATTTGGAAGCCTTTCAAAGTTTCCAAAACCTTTTGACTTGTTGAGTCATCATTTATTCTATGAGCACCTTCTTGAGAGCATAGTTGTCATTCTTAGTTTAATGTGCTTGTCTCAAAACTTGGTTAATTATGTCATGACTTTGATGCTTGTATCTCTGGTATATTTACTTCTAGTCTTCACTTGAACTTCAGAGGTGCCTTGGCATTTATATTGTGCTCTACAAACAAATACAAGCGAGATACCACTCTATCATACCTTTTTATGAGAATTGCAATGTTGCTTATGTTTATGTTTCATGCTACTTATTATTGAGTTGGAATCTCTTCATAGCTTTCAATGACTATTGATTAGACTTAGTTGCATACTTCTTATTATGAATTGTCTAAGTATCTACTCCTGTGCTGAGAATATTTACATCATATGAAGCAAATGTGTTCGTGAAAGTTCTTTTATCGCACTCAGTTTTAACTGAATTGCTTGAGGACAAGCAATAAGCTAAGCTTGGGGGAGTTGATACGTCTGACACTGTGATTTGGATACAACTAACACGGACTGACGCTGTTTTCAGCAGAATTACCTTGATGTCTAGTTTTTGTGCAGAAAATCAACTATCAGGAAAAATCCCGGAAAATATGCCAAAAATCCTATTTCACCAGAAGACCCACAGAGCCAGAATACGAGACGGAGGGGAGTCCTGAGGGGCCCATACCCCCTGCCACGCGGGTGGGCCCAGTACGCGCCTGGAGGGGGTGTGGATGCCTCAGGCACCCCCTCGGCCTCCCTCTTCGCCTATAACATGCCTCTTGACCTAAAAACCGAGAGGGGTTCAACGTTTTTCTAGAAAGAGTTCCGTTACGCCACCACCATCAGAAACCGCGATTCAAAACCAGAAACTCCGTTCTGGCACCCTACCGGGACGGGGAATTAGGAGAGGATCATCATTAACAACGCCTCTCCATCAACCATCCATGTTTCCCTCATCCATGAGTGAGTAATCCTCGATGTAGGCTATGGAGATGGTAAGGATTGGATGAGTTCTATCATGTAATCGACTAAGATTGTTAGGGCATGGTGCCTAGTATATCTATTAGTGCTATTTGACTTTGTTGCAACTTGTTGTGCTTAATGCTTGTCACTAGGGCCCGAGTGCCATGATCTCAGATCTGAACTTACTATTGATTCATTATGATAGTATTGTTTGTGATCTTATCTGCAATTTGTGTACACATATCATTGTCCAGACCCAAAGGCCCCGAAGTGACAGAAATTGGGACAACCTGAGGGGATGGATGTGATGTGAGGATCACATGTGTTAATGTTTTGCTCCGATGCTCTATTAAAAGGAGCACCTTAATTGCTAGAAGTTCCCTTGAGGCCTCGCTGCAATGGGCTGGCGGGACAAAATATGTTGTGCAAGTTCTCATTGCGAGCACACATGACTATATATGGAGCACATGCCTATGATTGTTTAGTACTTGGATGCTTATCCTTATTTATCTGCAATTGCCCTAGATCTTGAAGTTACAAGTTTAGACTCGTCCATGCAACGCCCGTCCATCCATCTCTATGCCTACCGCACTCATATCCTACTGTTTGCTATTACTGTTACTATTTCTTTTGTTCTACTGCCGCTGTTACTTTGTTGTTGCTACTACAAACTGTTGCTAATGATAAACTTCTGTGAGCAAGAACTATTTTCAGGTGCAGCTGAATTGACAACTCTGTTGTTAAGGCTTGCAAGTATTATTTGTCTCCCCTTGTGTCGAATCAATAAATTGGGTAATACTAGCCTCGAAGACTGTTGTGATCCCCTATACTTGTGGGTCATCACACGTCTGGCACCGTCCCTTCCACCTCGAGGGGGAAATTGAGCTTGTCGCACTCGCTACCGTGGAGGCGCACGTTCTCGATGCCGTACGCCCGTGTATCCTGCTCCACCGACTGGAAGGACCTGACCCACACCTTCTTCTTGGTGTTGCAGTCGGTGATCTCCGCCACCCATGACCCCTAGGACCGCTGCCACATGCCACAGTATACCGGCATTGGCGGCACCAACAGGTCCAAGGTGCTGGCAGAGCGGCAGGGCTGCCTCCAGCGTTTGGGTGGCGCCAATCGAGGAGGGGAACAACGGCGGGAAGACAAGGAGGATCGACTCGCGGCGGGGGGCTGCAGGGCCGGCGAGCGCTCAGAATCGATGGCGGAGATGGCTTGCGGGAGGATCCAGCCATCGCGGGTAGCTGTCGTGCCGGCGGGAAGGCAGAATCAGTGGCGGTGGTGGCCAAAGACAGAGGAGAGATCGAGGTGGAAGGGGGGAAGTGGGTGTGAACCCGCTGGGAGGGGGGATCTTTTACTCATTGGTGCGTCCGATGAGTAAATTTAGGATTCGGCTACACCGATGAGTAAATTTTTTACTCCGCTAACGTGTTTTGACGATCAATTAGGTGCAGTTAGAAGAGTAAAAGAGCATCTTTTACTCCTCTAACCGATTTTTATACATCGGTTAGAGATTCCCTAAGTTGTTGCCTCACCTTCGATAGCTCACTCTGGTTGGGGAACTTTTCTCACCTCTATCAAGGCGCCAATGCTTCACCACATCGTTGGCTATGACTAGGGCTCGCCGAATTCGAAAAAAGATGGGAGAGAAAGACGAGTTCTCTTAGGCCTCGTTTTGGAATCAAGTAAACTAAATCATTGGTTAATTTGTCAACCGCTTATCACCATAAAAAGTCAGTGGTTTCGTCAATATTTTTTCAACCTAAAATCTATAGTTTGAAAGAGTTATAAACTAAAATGGAAAAAGCCATACAAGATGGCGCTGGATGCCGACGCGGGGCCCAAAGCGACAGTGCCTCCCTTTCCTTGTGGAAGCCCGGAAGGAGGCGGCAACATCGCCATAAAAGGGAAAGAGCCATACAAGATGGCGTGGGATGCCGACGCGGGCCCAAGACGATAGTGCTTCCCTTTTCTCGCGTGAGTCCCGAAGTAGGCGGCAAGAGCACCTTCGTTCTGCCTTATTCTTTGATAATTGTTGGACTGGGATTCCAGCCTGGGAGTGCGGTTTTTCTTTTTCGGGTGTAAATGGATATCCAACGGATTACCAGGGATGAAAATTTTGTTTCCAAACATGAAATTTCTGGCAGGAGGCATTTTTGGGGGGAGTGTAATGAACGTCGGTTTCTGCTTTGAAAGATCTCTTTCAAACGGGGCCTTAAAGTAAAATTCTGATTGTTGTTGTATTCAGGAACAGCAACCTTGAGTTAGCATGTCCCAAAAAACGAATCCTACCACTTGGAAGATGGTCCCTGTACAGCACTATTGAAGGTGTCGCATTTGCTCCACGCCAAAAGCTAAGAAAGGTATGGCACAAGTACGCACTCAGCAAAAAAAAAGGCATATCACCAAAACGGACATTTCTCGTTCGAGATCCAGAGCCTATCCAATTTCCACCCAGTGGCGGGATGGAGAAAGATATATACCGCATTAAAGAAAGACCACTTTGATCTCTCCTTTGTCCTCCACGGAGACAACAAAGTTGACAGACAAGTTAATCCGACTATTAAGACTAGTCACAGTAGAAATTATTATATACTCCTTCTGCTTTAAAATATAAGATGTTTTAGCTTTATGAATCAAATGTATCTAGACTATTTTTAGTCTGTAGGTTCACTAACATTTGGATTGAACCTACACACTAAAAATAGTCTAAATTTATTAACTTCACAAAGCTAAAACATCTTATATTTTAAATATATACTAGTATACGATATTATCTCCACATTGCATAATATCATTGTAACAGTACCATATTTTTAGTGTATTTATCGTAATGTAAAATTACAAGATTTATTTGAGATTAATATTTCTAGTTTTATGTGCTATGATAGCGTATCTACCTATGATAACAACACAATTTCTTTCGTCATTAATTATAATGACACACAAGCATTTTACATGCACGATATGATACCCGTTGGGCTAATCTAAAGCAGTGATGGGAAGGGTGCAGCAAGTTGGTGGCTACTCCGAATAGTAAACTAGGTGTACAAATGCGATTAGTTGCAGATTAGCCAGCTCGCAGTCATGATATAGTTCATGGGGAAAAAATACAGTGATGAGACAGAGGCATGGTAGTGGAAGTCCGGATCGCTTCCCGCGTAATCATACATACAGTTGATTAATTGATAATGCTACACGATCGTGCGCGTGAATGCAACAAAATTACAGCCCAATCAAAGGGAAGGGCGCCGCGCGCCGCGCCGGCGATCAGATCAGACCAAGATCGGCACGACGCCGTCGACGCCGTAGTCGTGGTCGGGGCCGCCGGGCGCCATGAGCGCGGCGACTGCAGCCGCGGCCGAGGAGTACATCTCCTCGTGTTCCTCCAGCGCGTCTACCTCCGCTCCCGCCGCGCCCGTGCGCTTGGCGAAGCGGCCCTTGACGCGGGGGCGTGTCTCCGCGTAGGCCTTCCGGGACGCGTACCGGATGGTCTTCTCGAACCGCCGGCTCTTGCGCTTCTCCCTGTACCGCATCAGCCGCGCCTCCCGCTCCTGGCCCCTACACACCACCGGCACGGCCGCCGCCGCGTCAGGAACTACCGCCGCCTCCGACGACGATACCTGCGTTGCGTCAGGAACCACACTTTCAGAACACTGTCTGAGGCTCTGATCCGCGAGCAGCTCGGCGCGGAGTATCACGTACTGCTAGTGCTAGGGTAGAATAGAGTGGCATCCTTACGCTGTGGTTCATGGAGTGGTCGGCGTAGAAGATCTTATTGCCGCCGTTGAGGTCGATCTCGGCTTGGCCGTTGAGCTGCACGCTGATGGCCTTGATGTCGTCCATGGACCGCGCAAAGTCGAGGTCGAGGTAATGGTCCGAGTCAGCATAGAACGCGTCGGCTGCGGTAGCACCGACGATAGCTCCATCTTTCTGGTCGGGCTCGGGGAGGAGCCACGACGCGGCCTCGGCGTCGTTGCTCCCGTCGTCGTCAGCCGCCGCCGCCACCGCGCCGTCCTGCTGGGCCCCCGACGCCGCGAAGGGCTTGGGCGCGTCGGCGATCGCGCCGAAGAAGGGCGCGACGGGGAGGCGCTCGTGGCGGCGCGCGAGCGGGTTGGCGGCGTGGATGTCGGCGTCGCAGGAGGTGCAGAGCGCGGCGGCGTCGGCCTTGCACGTGACGACGGCGGGCGCGTGCTCGCAGACCTCGCAGAGCCAGACCCGCGCGTGGCGGGACCCGGGCCCGTGCGCGTGCGCGTCGCAGCCGGCGCAGAGGAACGCGGCGTCGGCGCGGCAGAAGAGCCTGGCCGCCTCGGTGGCGCACGCGTCGCACGCCCTCGCGCCCACGCCCCAGTACGCCCCGCCCACCGCCGACTTCTCCTCCACCTCCATGGGCACACGCTCACTGCTCACTCACTCGCAGTCTCACACGATCGACCAGCTAGCTCCGGTGCACCACCACCGTGGTTGGTTGCAGTGAATAGGCGAATCTCAGCCAAGCTTTTCCCCTCGGCGCCCGGCAGCGGCTGGCTTTGAGCTCATTCGGATGAGGGTCGTGGGGTGTGGGGGGACTGAGGGCCGGGGTGCGCGGGCATTTGAGGCGAGCGCGCGACGTGGACGCCGTTCCGGCCACGGAAGTCGCTGTCCCGGCGGGCCGAGGCTCGGGGCCATGTTTGTTCGCCAGTGCCACCGCGCGCGCAGTCTACTCTTATCGGCGGAGGCCCTGCCCGTCTCCCTCGACGCGGACGTGCAAGCCGTGAAAGCTCCGGGGAAGAAAAAAAGGAGACGGTAAACGTGCTCGTCCTTGTCGTCGGAAAAATTAGGCCGGCGTCGTTACGCGGCTAGTTGGGGATGCGACGGCGACGGGACCGGGAACAGATGGCGCGCGCGGGTTGGCCGACGTGATCGCGCCCTTATCTCTTGGAGATGCAAAGCTCCCGATCCTGGCCAAGTGGCCATGTCGGCGACCCGTGGGTGGAAACACGGACTTGATTCTTCAGGCGGGAATAACGATCAAATCCAAGTCATGCGAGCACTCCGGGAAAAATACATTTTTTTTTCCATACTACTCACACGAGCCGGGTTTCGTTACCAGCAGATAACAGTAAAAGCAGAAGGGATTTCCCCAGCGTAGGAGGGGGCCGTTAGCTCAAGATTCGTGCAAAAGTTTACTAGTCAAATGATCCAATCCTTTTCTATTTTAGTCCACGTGGAAAGTTGATTTAATCTCTGCAACCCACCACTCCCAGGCTCCAGCATCGCCGTGTATGTGCCCCCACTCCACCTGCTCCCGCATCTCCCCCACACCCATCTCTCTCTCTCCAACCGCCGACGCCTCTAGATCGATGCAGCTCCTTCCGACCTCGCCGGCGGCCAACTCCACCTCCTCCTCCTCCTCCTCCTCCTCAAGCCTCCATCTCCTCCTCAAGTCCCGCCTCCTCCTCCTCGACGTGATCCCCAGCCCCCATGTGATCCCCGCCTCCTCCTTTTTCTTTGTTTTTTTTTCATGCTTGGATCGAGTTTGTGGTTGATTTTTTTGGCCGGATCTCTCTTTTAACTGGTTGGTTCTTGCTAGGAGTGGACGGATCCGGGGGCCCTCCTTTTTCTTTATTTTTCTTCATGCTTGGATCTTGACAGGTGTATGAAACGTGTATGATTATTTTCTTTTTCTTTATGTTTCTTGCATGATACCGTTATAAATACTCTAAGTTTCTTTCATATTTATTTCATGTTTCTTGCAACTTTCCTTTCCTATATCCGGAAATGTTGGATGTTATTTTTCTTGATACTTCTGTGAGTTGGGGTATGATCTGAGAGGGATTTAGTAACATATTCATGAATCTCCAATGAATTAGCCCTAGAGAAACCCGATCTAGGCATCATCTTTTTTGGATATTTTTTCATTCAGTCTGTGATGTATCTTGCTGATTCAGTTTTTCCCTATTAATACCGATCTAAAACTTTGTATTTTCATGTGAATGAAACTTTGTTGTAACTTTGATACGTGTATGCATCTTTATTAATCTTCATCAGAAGGCCAGATCTGATCCTCTTTTTCGTGTGTTGTGACAGCTACTGCCTAGGCGTGTTCATTAGAAGATTTATTTGTTCTATGGATTTGATGTCAACCTTGAATAAAACATGTATGATTTGATGTAAACTTTGATGGCTCATAGAATATACAGGAAGTAAATTAGATACCTCTTTCAGGAAACATGTGCAGAATCTTGTATGTGTCATGAATCTTGTATGAAAATGCTAAGAATCTGTAATGAAGCTTGTGTGTGTCAAGAATCTATAATGAATCTTGTTTGTACGAATTATGTATGTTTCTTGGATTCTTTGAAGAAACATGTGCAGAACTTGTGTGAATTTTTTAATATCCTATGAAACATCGTGTATGAAAATTATAGTTGAAACATATTCTTGAAAGAAAATAGTATAACAGATTCTTTGAAGAAACATATTCTTGAAAGAAAATATATGAATGAGATTAGATATTGTGAGTAATCTCGTGAATCTTGTGTGTATTTTGTATAAAACGTTCTTGGTATTAATCTTATTCAATGCAGATTACAGAAATTCAATTATTGAAAAATCTTGTATGT
The DNA here is from genome assembly GCA_023614405.1 of Avena insularis. Taxonomy (NCBI): domain Eukaryota; kingdom Viridiplantae; phylum Streptophyta; class Magnoliopsida; order Poales; family Poaceae; genus Avena; species Avena insularis. The sequence goes on from CM042687.1 coordinate 337,295,510, forward strand.
TAGGATTCTAGTATGTATCCGATATGAATATTATTGCCTATGAATCTATGTTGGAAGGTTTCAAATATTTAGAAAATATCCATACTTTCATAGAAATAATCAAAGAATACTCAACCTGCATATTGGCATGTTTCATATTTAGAATAAAAAATGTACATAAAAAATTGATGATTATTCCTGAAATTTTGCGAGAAAAAATGAGGTAAAAAAGAAACAGACATTATGCATGTATTCTGTGAAAAAATTATATGAATATCTCTTGGCAGAAACAAGTTTGTAAAAATATGTGAATCTTGTATAAAACTTCTGAATCTAGGATGAGACAAAGTAAGAGTGTCTAAATATTGTTAAGTAAAAAGTACAAAAATAAAAATTATCATATGAGATTGTTGAAAAAACAAATTATGCATGTTTCATTTTTAGAATAAAAAATGTACATAAAAAAATTGTTGAATATTCCTGAAATTTTACGAGAAAAAAAGAGGTGAAAAAGAAACATTAACGTGTAGAAGACTATCGAATTGTGAGGAGATAAACAAGCGACAAAAAATGGAGAATATTCGAAAATGCTAGGGGTTGGATAGAAAAACTGCAACACACCTAAGACATGAGGTGGGAGGGTTATTTTGTAAAAAGCATAGCACGAATCTCCAACAAATGAAGAGTAGAGATGGTGACGGGGTCCCTTCCTACGGGGAGATTTCATTTCTCCAAATAACAGAACATTGAGTCTTAAGTAACCAAATACAAGCAAACTAACGAAAAAGACTCAAGAAGTAGTCATTAACATAAAGCTCCAGGACTAGGAGAACACCCGGACAACCACAATTCACAGCTAAGATCACCAAACTTAGCACGGATTAGAGCCCAATAACAACTTGACATGTCGAAAATGTATCTATATTTTTTGATGCTTCATACTTGTTAGTATCTACTTTGCTTTGCTTTGTCTACACTTTTAGGTTCTTTTTACATGTTTTCTGGTACTAACCTATTAACAAGTTGCCACAGTGCCAGTTGCCTATTTTCTGTTGTTTTTGGTTCCAGAAAAGTTAGTAAAGAAATATTCTCGGAATTGGACGAGACAAACGTCAAAGTGAATTACTTTCCGTGGGGAACAAGAAGTCCAGAGGGGAGACGGAGAAGCGTGCCAGGGTGGCCAAACACCCCTAGGCGCGGCCAGGGGTGGGCCCGTGCCTGGGTAGGGTTTGACCCCCCTATCCACCGCCTTGGCCTCCCCCTTCTCCTATAAGAAGCCCCCGATGCAGAAACCCTAAGCACCCGATCAAATCTCCATGAAACCGTCTATAGCCGCCGCCACCATCGTCCCTAGATTGGGGGGATCTGAAGTTCTTCCCGGCACCCTGCCGGAGGGGAGATCATCCCGAAAGCCTTCTCTCCGGTATGATGCGTGAGTAGTTCCACCTTGGACTATAGGTCCATGTAGTAGCTAGATGGTTGTATCTCCTCCTTTGTGCTTTCATGTATAGATCTTGTGAGCTACGTTCATGATCAAGATCTAATCTATTTGTAATCATGCATGTTGTGTTTATGGGGATCCGATGGATATTGAGATTATTATGTTGGTTTGATTAATGGTTTTGTCTTTATGATTCTATCATGTCTGTGTTATTTGTGATCTTGCATGCTCTCTGTTGTTAGTAGCTATCTTGGCCAAGTAGTTGCTAGTGACTCCAAGAGGGGGTATTTATGCTCGATAGTGGGTTCATGCCTCAAGTTTCCTGTGGAAGTGATGAAATCTCTTGGTTGTAGATGTGATGTTGCCACTAGGGAGAAAACAATGGTCTCTTGTTCATGGAACATGTGGACTGTTTACCTTACACACTTTGGTTAAAGCGGTTATGTCGTTGCTTGCAACTTAATCTTGGAGGGGTTCGGATGATAAACTGAAGGTGGACTTCTAGTCATATATGAAGTTGGATGGCGGTCTATGTATCTTGTTGTATTGCCCAATCAAATCTCATAGGATCTTTCTGACTAATAATTTCAATGTTATGCCTTGCTCAGCCTCGCCAATTGCCTGCTTTGTAATTTGTTTATCCTTCATGCCATGTTGTTTATCTAAGGAGAGCACCTCTAGTGAACTATGGACCCCGATCCAATCTTTACCATTGATACATCTTCCACTGTTACTTGTTTACTTGCTGCAAACCATTACCTTCCACACCATACGTTTAATCCTTTGTTACAGCAAACCGGTGAGCTTGACAACCTCACTGATTCGTTGGGACAAAGTCTTGAGTTTGTGTTGTGCAGGTTTCCACGTTGCTTGCAACATCTTTGAGACGTTTCCTTCCTCCTTTAGGTTTGATAACCTCGGTCTCTACTGAGGGAAACTTGCTGATGTGCTCATCACACCTTGCTCTTGGGGTTCCAATGAAGTGTCCCACGTCAACACTGGGTGCACGCATCAAGATTTCTGGCGCTGTTGCCAGGGAGGCTAAGGACGTCTTCACAAGGGGAATCCTCCACTTCCTTTCTCTTTACTTTGTTTTTATTTTGCTTTGTTTCTTTTGCTTGGTTTTGTTTGCCTCTTTTCAAAAAAAACCCAAAAAATTAGTCTAGTTTGGTTTGCTTGATTTATTCAAAAACACAAAAAAATTAGTTCCTGCTCTAGTTGTTGCTGTTGTTTTTGGCTTGCCCACTTTTTGCCAAAATGAACTCTGCTGAGAATACCAAGTTGTGTGACTTCACTAGTGTAGGGGTTCGTAGCATGGAAAACAAAAAAATTCTACCGCATGAACACACAATCAAGATCTAATCTATGATCAAGCCAAGATCTATCTACTAGATTGTAGCGACGAGTCGATGGAATACTAACCCTCGAAGATCCAAAGCGGTTAACGAGAGCAGATTCTCGTGGGTGATGTAGTCGTACTCTTTCCGATCTCAAGATCGCGTAGACGATCCTTCCAAGGCCATGCTCCGTGCTTCCAATGATCGGTCACATGTTGACTCGATGAAGACCTTCCTCTCCCTTGTTCCAATGAGCGGAGGTTGTAGTACTCTCGCAATTCCGGCAGCACGACGGCGTGGTACCGGAAGTAGAGGGGAGATCTCGCAGGGCTTCGCCTTAAGCCGGAGCGAGTATGGTGGACTATGAGAGAGCCCTTGGCGAGCTAGGGTTTAGAGGCACCAAGGAGAGAGGGCTAGGCCGACGGCTAGGGCAAGGGGAGAGGCCAACTCGGCGGCTAGGCAAACCCTAGGGGCGGTGGCGACTTGGTGGAAGCCGGCGACTAGGGCTAGGGTTTAGAGGAGAGAGGTGTAGGTCTAGAGGGGCACCCCTGCCCCTCCTTTTATAGGTGGGAGGGCGCCGACCAGGGGAGGAGAGTCCTCCCCCAAGTCGGCCTCCTTGGCCGGTGGGTGGAGGGAGAGGAACTCCTCCCCAAGTAGGTTTGCTACTCTCCCTCCACCAAGCAAAACTGCCGTTTGACTTTTTCAAATTGGCGTTTGACTTTTCAAACTAGGATTTGATTTATCCCTTTATTTTGCCCAGCCATGATACCTAGTACATGATGCAACCATTACACATTGGTATGACACATTCATGTACCCTTCCCTTCCGGAGTGCCGGACCTTCCGGACCGTTCTAGAACATTCCCGGTGAAAACACCGGAATTATTCCCCAACTCCGAAACAGGACTTTCCTTATATGAATCTTATTCTCCGGACCATTCCGGATCTCCTCGTGATATCCCGGATCCCATCCGAGACTCCAAAAAACATTTGGTCTCTTACTCATTAGTCCATAACTACTCAACAACATCGAATCCTTAAGTGTGTCTCCCTACGGTTCGTGAATTATGCGGACATGATCGAGACACTTCTCCGATCAATAACCAATAGAGGAATCTGGAAATTCATATGGCTCCCACATATTTCTATGATTACTTTGCGATCGAATGAACCACTTACATACGATACCAATTTCCCTTTGTCTCACGATAGTTTACTTATCCGAGGTTTTGATCATCCAGATCTCGCATACCTAGTTCAACCTCGTATCGATAAGTACTCTTTTCTCGCTTCTGGTATGTGATCCCTTGTGAGCCAGTCACATGCTTGCAAGCTAATTGGATGACATTCCACCGAGAGGGCCCAGAGTATATCTATCCGTCATATGGATGGACAAATCCCACTCTTGATCCATGTGTCTCAACCCATACTTTCCGAACACTCAATGCCATCTTTATAGCCACCCAGTTACGGTGTGGTGTTTGATGTCATCAAAGCATCCTTCCGGTGATGGTGATAAGCATGATCTCATGGTCGAAGGAATTAGGTTACTATGTATCAGAAAGCTTATAGCAAATGAACTATATTAAATGACTTGATCTTTATGCTACGCTTAACTATAGGAGTATCTCCATCACATCATTCTCCTAATGATATGACCCTGTTGTTAATAACATCTCTATGTTCATGATCAGGAAATCATGATCATATATTAACCAACAAGCTAGTTTAATAAGAGGCTTTACTAGGGACTCTTTTATGTTTACAAATCACACAAGTATTAATGTTTCCGGTTAATACAATTATAGCATGGTATGTAAACATTTATCATAAGTATGAAGATATGATAATAACCACTTTATTATTGCCTCTAGGGCATATCTCCAACAGTCTCCCACTTGCACTAGAGTCAATAATCTAGTTTCAAACCTTTGTGTATTCAACACCTATGTCTTTCTGGTGTCGTATGTACATGATTGCTAGTGGTCAACTGATCTCCGGATCTGACACTTCCAGATCCGTGTGTAATTGCATGTCTTTGCGTCTCTACGCATCACTCATTCTCTAATGAGATGGCTTTGTACAAATTTGGTCCTTTGATGTGACCTTTAGTTCTTTGGGGTTAAAACATGTTGATAATATTATCGTACAATATATCTTCATAGCATTATCCCTGCTGTGAACTACACCTAGTTTGATAACAAACTACTTGACACAAATGCCCTCTTTTGCTACTATAATAGCAGTTATGTACTTAGCCATTTTGTTGTAGTATCTGTCACAATATCTTTAACTTTGGAACTCATCCAAATTCATTATGGAACTCTCATTCCATCATATTGTGCCACCCTTAGTTTAGATTGAGATAAACTTAATTTGTACTTTGTGACAAAACTAGTATCAATGTAATTCATTTACAATGAACTAACCATCTATTTGTCACTTCTACAAAATAATATATTCTTAGTTCTTTTACAAGATCATAAGAATATCGTTACTATCTGAAGGGTTTCGCAGCATAGTAAATCAAAATTTTCTACCGAAGCGAACAGAGGGAAAGCCAAGATCTAATCTAGGAGATGCAAACAACGAGAGAGATTGGATTAGATCTTCATACCCTTGAAGATTCGCACAGCGGAACATTCGTCGGAACATGGGTGATGTAGTCGTACTCGCTTCTCCTCCTCGCGATCTGATCCGATCTAGCACCACAAGTGGCGGTGCCTCCGTGAGATGCACACGGCAAAGACCTCGACGCCTCCTCCTTCCTGGACCAGCAAGTATGGTGGAGAGATGGATTGGATCTACAACACGACCAAGGTGTATATGGTGGAGAATTTCTGCAGCAGGCTTCGCCACAAACAAATGAGGGAGAGAGGAAGGGCAGCAGGGCGGCTAGGGTTGGAGGGGAAGGTGTGTGTGTTGGGGGAAGGGGGCGCACCAGCCCTCTATATATAGAGGGGGGGTGCGGCCAGCCCTTGCCCATCCTCCAAGCCTATCTCTAGTTTAAACGATTTAAACTTATCTAGGATCGGCTGGGCCCTATGGGTCCTTGTGCCCCTGGCCCAATGCGGCCAGGACACTCCCTCATAGAAACCCTATCTTATCTCTAGTTTAAACGATTTAAACTTATCTAGGATCGGCTGGGCCCTATGGGGCCTTGTGCCCCTGGCCCAATGCGGCCAGGACACTCCCTCATAGGACTATGCCCCCTCCTGGAAGGTGGGACCACGTTGGCCCCCTTCCGGAAGGTTCTAGAAGCTTCCGGTACAATACCGATTAATCTGGAACAATTCCGAACTCCAAAAACTGCACTGCCTTATATGAATCTTATTCTCCGGACTATTCCGGAACCTCTCGTGATGTCCCGGATCCCATCCGAGACTCCAAACAAAAATTCATAAACCAATTATCCAATCTATCCTAGTGTCGAGACACGTTAAGTGTGTGACCCTGCGGGTTCGAGAATATGCAGACATGATCTTCTATCAATAATCAATAGCGGGGTCTGAGCACCCATATTGACTCCCACACATTCATCGATGATCATATCGGATGAACCACGATGCCAGGATTCAATCAATCCCATATATATATTCCCTTCGTCTCGCGATATTTTACTTGCCCGAGATTCGATCGTCGGTATCGTCATACCTAGTTCAATCTCGTTCAAAGCAAGTACTTTACTCGTTCCGTAATCCAATATCACTTTGTGATCAACTCCTTAACCACATGCTTGCAAGCGGTGTTGATATCGATTACCGAGTGGGCCCGAAGTATATCTCTCCGACTTGGGAGGGACAAATTCCATCTCGATACATACAACCCAACAGATACTTTCCGAACACCTGAGAGACACCTTTATGATCACCCTCTCATAGGATGGCGTTTGATGACCTCAAAGCTTTCTTCCGATACCAGGGAGTTGTATTATCTCATGGTCTAAGGAATACAATATTTGACATGAGAAAAGCTTCGCAAAGACGAACACGATGAAACGATCTAATAGCTTTTCTTAGTTTGGGTCTGTCCACCACATCATTCTCCAATGATATGATCTCATTATCAATTGACAACTCATGTCTATGGTTAGGAAACCTTAACCATCATTGATCAATGAGCTAGTCCATAGAGGCGCATTAGGGACACGTGTTGTTCACAAACCACACAAGTATTAATGTTTCCGCTTAATACAATTCTAGCATGGAATATAAACTTTATCATGAACAAGAATTATAATAATAACATCTTTATTATTGCCTCTAGGGCATAATTCCAACAGTCTCCCACTTGCACTAGAGTCAATAATCTAGTTTACATTTGGCAACAATCTCACACCCATGGCACTGAGGTGCTGATCATGTTTTACACGTGGAAGAGGTTTAGTCAATGGATCTGCGACATTCAGATCTGTATGTACTTTGGTCGATCTTCGATCTCCATCCGCTATATAATCTCGGATTATATGAAACTTATGGTTGATATGCTTGGTCTTTGGATGATATCTTGGTTCCTTAGCGAGTGCTATGGCGCCGTGTTGTCACACAATATCTCCAAAGTGGGTCCAATGCACTTGAACCATGCCAAGCTCGATGAAGTTCTGATCCAAACTCCTTCACTTGACGCTCGCAGCAGCCATGTATTCCGCTTTCATCAGAGATCCCGCGATCACTCTTTGCTTGCCTTCTCCACTCACAGCTCCTCCATTCAAAATATACACGTATCCCGTTCGAGATTTAGAATCATCCTTGTCGGTGTCGAAACTAGCATCGACGTAACCTTTACGACGTTGTTCATCACCCCATAGACTAAGAACATTTCTTTAGTCCTATTTAGGTACCTTAGGATGTTCTTCACGGCTGTCCAAAGGTTCCACTCTGGATCACTTTGATATCTGCTCACAAACTAAGAGCATTGGACACATCCGTCTAGTACACAAGATGGCATACATGATGGAACCTATGGCCGAGGCATAAGGCACTTTGCTCATAGCTTCCCTATCATTTACCATAGGACACCGAGGCTTGCTCAATATCTTACTCGACAACATAGGCATTGAACCTTTCAATGCCTTATCCATTCGAACCTTTTCGTAACTTTGTCTAGGTATGTACTCGGCTTAAAGCTATCAAAGGCGCCTTTGTCTATCTCTATAGATTTTATGCCCAATATATAAGCAGCTTCACCTAGGTCTTTCATTGAAAAACACTTGTTCAAATAACTCTTCACATCGTTAAGCATGTCGATGTCATTTCCAATAATCAATATGTCATCCACATATAGTACCGTAAACGCCACCGAGCTCCCACTCACTTTCTTGTAGATGCAAGCTTCAGAGCAATTTGGAACAAATCCAAAGCTCTTGATCACTTGATCAAAACGAAGGTTCCAACTCCGAGATGCTTGCTTCACGATAAATGGAACGCTGAAGTTTGCATACTTTATCATCATCCTTAGGATCGACAAAACCTTCGTTGCATCATATACAACTCTTCATCAATGTTGCCATTGAGGAAACCAGTTGACATCCATTTGCCATATTTCATAATCATGAAACGCAGCAATTGCTAATAAAATCCGAATGGACTTAAACATCGCCACGGAGAGAAAGTCTCATCGTAGTCAACACCTTGAACTTGTCGAAAACCTTTCGCAACAAGCCGTGCTTTATATACGGTAACATTACCATCCGCCACCGCTTTCTTCTTCTTGAAGATCCATTTGCACTCAACGGCCTTTCGGTCGCTAGGAGGGTCCACCAAAGTCCATACTTGGTTTTCGCCATGGATCCCAATTCGGATTTCATGGCTTCTAGCCATTTCTAGTCCGGGCTCATCATCGCTTCCTCATAGTTCGTAGGTTCACCGCCTTCTACTAACAAGACAATCAAGACAGGGTTGCCGTACCACTCAGAGGGCACGCGACCTTGTCGACCGCGACGCTCAAGAGCAAGATCGTCCAAGCTTCATGATCCTTGTCATTTGCTTCCTCTATTGTTGGCGCAGCGTGACCGAATAATTTCAGGTGCTGCGCTACTCTCCAATTCAAGAGAAGGTTCAATAACCTCGCCTAGCTCTACTTTCCTCCCACTCACTTCTTTCGAGAGAAACTTCTTCAAGAAAGGAACCGTTCTTCATGATAAACACTTTGCCTTCAGTTCGTGATAGAAGGTATACCCAATAGTTTCCTTAGGGTATCCTATGAAGACGCATTTCTCCGCTTTGGTTCGAGCTTGTCCGCATCAACTTCGACGAAGCTTCAGATCCCCAAACTTTAAGAAACGACAACTTAGGTTTAGCACCAAACCACAGTTCATACGGTGTCGTCTCAACGGATTTAGATGGAGCCCTATTTAAAGTGAATGCAGCGGTTTCTAATGCATAACCCCAAAATGATAACGGCAAATCAGTAAGAGACATCATCGATCGGACCATATCTAATAGGGTTCGATTCCGCGCTCGTACACACCATTGCTACTGTGGTGTTCCGTGTTGAGTGATTTGCGAAACAATTCCGCTTGCTTTAAGATGCGTGAGAAAATCATAACTCAAATACTCGCCCCCACGATCGGATCGTAGAAACTTAATCTTTTTGTTATGATGGTTCTCCACCTCATTCTGAAATTCCTTGAACTTTTCAAATGTTTCAGATTTATGTTTCATTAAATAGATATACCCATATCTACTTAAGTCATCGGTAAAAGTGAGAAAATAGCGATATCCACCGCGCGTCGAAACACTCAACGGTCCGCATACATCGGTATGTATGATTTCCAACAAGTCCGTTGCTCGCCCATCATACCGAGAACGGGTTTTGATCATCTTGCCCATGAGGCATGGTTCGCATGTGTCAAATGATTCAAAATCAAGAGACTCCAAAAGTCCATCAGAATGGAGTTTCTTCATGCGCTTTACACCAATATGACCTAGACGACAGTGCCACAAATAAGCAGTATTATCACTATCTACTTTGCATCTCTTAGCCTCAATGTTATGGATGTGTGTTTCATCCCTTTCGAGATTTAGAAGAAATAAACCATTCATAAGAGGTGCATGACCATAAAAGATGTTACTCATATAAATAGAACAACCATTATTCTCCGATTTAAATGAATAACCGTCTTGCAATAAACACGATCCAGAAATAATGTTCATGCTCAACGCAGGCACATAATAAGATCTATTAAGGTTTAAAACTAATCCCGAAGGTAAAACTAAGGAGAGCGTGCCGACGGCCATCACATCAACTCTTGATCCGTTGCCAACGTGCATCGTCACCTCATCCCTCGCAAGCCGTCGTCTATTCCGTAGCTCCTGTTTCGAGTTACAAATATTAGCAACTGAACCAAGATCAAATACCTGTGCACTACAACGAGGGCTAGTAAGGAAAACATCAATAACATGTATATCAAATATACCTTTGATGGTGCCAAATTTCTTGTCCGCTAATTACTTTGACGCTATGCCCAAATGACCCTTGTCCTTGTAATAGAAGCACTCAAAGGTCCGCTTAGGACCAGACTTGAGCTTCTTCTCAGCAGGGGCAACGCGCTTGCCGCCGCTTTTCTTGAAGGGCTTCTTTGCACCTTTACCTTTCTTAAAGGAGGGCTTGTTGACCATGAACACATGATTATCCTTTTTGATGTCCACCTCCGCAGCCTTCAGCTTTGTGAAGAGCTCGGTGATCGTATCAGTGGAACCAATCTGATTGTGAGTCACTACAAAACTTTTGTAGCTGGGAGGAGTGATTGCAGAATCCCTCACAATCTTGAGCTCCTCCGAATCTTGCACCAGCTTGCTCACATGCTGAGTGTAGCCCGACATCTTAATGGCGTGCTCACTAACTAACTCCTTCCTCCATCTTGCAGTTAAAGAACTTCTCGGAGATCTCATATCTCTCAGAACGGTCCTGAGTCTGAAACATGGTTTTCAGCTCTTCGAGAATCTCAAAGGGCCCGGGATAGTTTTCAAAACGATTTTGAAGTTCCGGTTCCATAGCAAACAACATGGTGCTCTTAATCACACAATAATCATCTTTGCGCGATCGACAGATGCTTTCTCATCACCAACATGAGCAAAAGGGGGTCACCTAACGCTTTCCCAAGGACATAGTCCTTTTGACCGCCAGAGAGAATGATTCTTAAATTGCCGAACCAATTGGTGAAGTTAGACCCATTGTTCTTAAGCTTTTCTTTCTCAGAAAAAACGTTGAAGTTGAAGTTGGACTTAGCCATGTGATCTACAATATTTGCAAGTACAATTTAGACTATGTTCATGATAAATAGTTCAACTTAATCAAATTACTAGATGAACTCCCACTAAATTCAACATCCCTCAAGTTGTTTAGTGAACACGATCCAAATTCACCACATCTAATCCGATCATCACGAGAAGAGATGTGGTTTCAATGGTGGACAACGAAGTGTCGATCATATCATTCATATGACTCATGCTTAACCTTTCGGTTCTTGTGTTCCGAGGTCATGTCTGTACATGCTAGGCTCGTCAAGCTAGACCCAAGTATTTTCGCGTGTGCAAAACTGGCTTGCACCCGTTGTATGTGAGCGTAGAGTCTATAGCACCCGATCATCACGTGATGCTTGGACACGACGAACTTTCGCAACGGTGCATACTTGGGGAGAACACAGTTTTATCTTGATCTTTAAGTGAGGAATCATCTTATAATGCTACCGTCGCGATCTAAGCATAATAAGATACATAAAAGGATAAACATCACATGCATATAACTTTATGTGACATGGTATAGCCAATCTTCAAGAATGATCTCCATCTTGTGCTCCTAAGCATGATCTCCATCACTTCACCATGATTGCCTCCACCACGAATAGCAACTACAACTATTGCTAACTACTTAGCGATAAAATAAATCTATTACATGGCGTATAAGAAGTTGACTCACAGGTCATACACAATTATAAAGACAACCATATATTCTGCCGGTTGTGTACTCATCGACATGCAAGTCGTGAAACATTACAAAACATGATCATCGCATACAATATACACATCACATCTTGGGCCATACCATATCACGAAAACACTCCCGAAAAACAAGTTAGACGCCTCTACTTTGTTGTTGCATGTTTTACGTGGCTTATGGGAGTAGATGCTAAGAACGATTCTTACCTACGGAAAGCCACAACGGTGATATTATGGTTGCCAAACTCCGGTGTTAATCCCATGACAACTATAGTGAGAGAAACTTACATCCACCAGCCGCATGTATGGTACAAGCCACACGTCAAGTGCGGAGCCGGTCTCGCGAACGACGTCGCGTAAGGTTGGCCTGGACCGCTTCAATCTCACTATCCCGCATCATAAGAAGAACACAAACAAGAGGCTTGCAACAGAAAACATCAACGCCCGCAACAACCATGTTGCGTTCTACTCGTGAATCACATCTACGCATAGATCTAGCTCTGATACCACTGAAGGGTTTCGCAGCATATTAAATCAAAATTTTCTACCGAAGCGAACAAAGGGAAAGCCAAGATCTAATCTAGGAGATGCAAACAACGAGATAGATTGGATTAGATCTTCATACCCTTGAAGATTCAAGCAATGAACGCTCGTCGAACGTGGGTGATGTAGTCGCACTCGCTTCTCCTCCTCGCGATCTGATCCGATCTAGCACCACAAGTGGCGGTGCCTCCGTGAGATGCACACGCAGCACCTCGGCGCCTCCTCCTCGGACCAGCAAGTATGGTGGAGAGATGGATTGGATCTACAACACGACGGCGCAGTGTATATGGTGGAGAATTTCTGCAACAGGGCTTCGCCTACAAACAGTCAGGAGGGAGAGAGGAAGGGCAGCAGGGCGGCTAGGGTTGGAGGGGAAGGTGTGTGTGTTGGGGGAAGGGGGCGCACCAGCCCTCTATATATAGAGGGGGGGGTGCGGCCAGCCCTTGCCCATCCTCCAAGCCTATCTCTAGTTTAAACGATTTAAACTTATCTAGGATCGGCTGGGCCCTATGGGTCCTTGTGCCCCTGGCCCAATGCGGCCAGGACACTCCCTCATAGAAACCCTATCTTATCTCTAGTTTAAACGATTTAAACTTATCTAGGATCGGCTGGGCCCTATGGGGCCTTGTGCCCCTATCCAATGCGCCAAGACACTCCCTCATAGGCCCATGCCCCCTCCGGAAGGTGGGACCACGTTGGCCCCCTTCCGGAAGGTTCTAGAAGCTTCGGTACAATACCGATTAATGGAACAATTCAACTCCAAAACTGCCCGCCTTATATGAATCTTATTCTCGGACTATTCCTAACCTCTCGTGATGTTCGGATCCCATCCGAGACTCAACAAAAATTCATAAACCAATTATCCAATCTATCCTAGCGCCGAGACACGTTATGTGTGACCTGCGGGTTCGAGAATATGCGAGACATGATCTTCTATCAATAATCAACGGTGGTGCAGGCACCCATATTGACTCCCACACATTCATCGATGATCATATCGGATGAACCACGATGCCAGGATTCAATCAATCCCATATATATATTCCCTTCGTCTCGCGATATTTTACTTGCCCGAGATTCGATCGTCGGTATCATCATACCTAGTTCAATCTCGTTCACAGCAAGTACTTTACTCGTTCCGTAATCCAATATCACTTTGTGATCAACTCCTTAACCACATGCTTGCAAGCGGTGTTGATATCGATTACCGAGTGGGCCCGAAGTATATCTCTCCGACTTGGGAGGGACAAATTCCATCTCGATACATACAACCCAACAGATACTTTCCGATCACCTGAGAGACACCTTTATGATCACCCTCTCATAGGATGACGTTTGATGACCTCAAAGCTTTCTTCCGATACCAGGGAGTTGTATTATCTCATGGTCTAAGGAATACAATATTTGACATGAGAAAAGCTTCGCAAAGACGAACACGATGAAACGATCTAATAGCTTTGCTTAGTTTGGGTCTGTCCACCACATCATTCTCCAATGATATGATCTCATTATCAATTGACAACTCATGTCTATGGTTAGGAAACCTTAACCATCATTGATCAATGAGCTAGTCCATAGAGGCGTACTAGGGACACGGTGTTGTTCACAAACCACACAAGTATTAATGTTTCCGCTTAATACAATTCTAGCATGGAATATAAACTTTATCATGAACAAGAATTATAATAATAACATCTTTATTATTGCCTCTAGGGCATAATTCCAACACTATCGTCCAATAATCATCTTATGAATCATTCTAGTATATGCTCATAACATTTAGAGCATAGGACATATCTGGACTTATACATATCACAACATGATTGATATAAATACTCTTTGTGATTTCATACATCAAGTATCAATCTATACTTGAATCTTTGTTTCACTTACCAAGTGTCAATACACTTGAATATATCATCAATATTGAACTCATTCAATCTTTTCTGTGCGACAAGATCCTTTCTTGTAGTTTCTATATTGAACTCATTCAATATATCATCTATGTACTTTCGGCACAACCATATTAGCGTCTATTGATGCCAAATATTTGGGGTTTGCCTAAGTCTTTCATCGAGATGAATTTCTTATCCTGTGTTAATAAAAGATATATTATTTCCAATCAACAATATGTCTTCCACATAATGTATTAGAAACATGTCTTAGCGCTCCCACTTAACTTCTTGCAAATGCAAGCATCTTCATCATCTCCGATGAAATTAAACTCTTTTAACAGTTTCATCATCGTGAAGATTCCAACTCCGCGATGCTTACTTCAACCATTGAAGTTTTCATATGCTTTTAGCATACTTTGAATTAACAAAACTCTTTGGATTGTGTCATGCACATGTCCTTTGGTAACCATTCTATTAGAAGAACTTGTTTTGTTTATTCAACACATAACAAAATTATATGTCGTAGTTGCTACATTAATCTGTCTAGACTAAATATCGCTTAATGAAAGATCAGACCTTGTCATAGTCAACTCTTTGAACATTGTCGTGAACTCTTTCCCGACATGTCGATAATTTCATAGATGTGAAACATCCATGTCTATTTCTTTATAGATCCAAATACGACTGTAAGGTCTTGTACCTTTCCAGAGGGTCTTTCAAGTTCAAAGCTTGATCTCTCGTATATGGAACTATCACGGATTTTATGGCTTCAAGCCATTTGACGGAGTCAGGGCCCATCATCGCTTCTTTGCATGCAGTCGGATCATTATTGTCAAATAATGATTTAACTCTCAAATCTTGGTATTTGATTATTTACCCGACCTGCTTGTTTCAATAGGAACTTAGATCTCCGTGACCACAACCTTTGAGGCACGTGAGCCATGAGCATTGTTGCTGCCTCCGGAACACTTTTCGGCGCTGCGTAACCTTGCACATATAGCTAAGGTTCTTTTAACCTTATCAAAGTTCTATTGTCCTCCCACTTAACTTTTCACGAAAAATTCCTTCTCTAAGAAACTTGATGTTTTAAGCGACAAACATTTTTGTCTCCGATGTTATGGAGGAACAGTTATTCGAAATAACATACAAAGACAGGTTCATCCGACTTTGGTTGCAAACATCTTTCTTATGCATAGCATACCAATGTTTAAGAAAGGACAACTTGGGTTTTATCCCAAACCATAACTTTATATGGTGTCAATTCAACGGATTATGATGGATCTCTTTTCAGTGGAAAAACAGTAGTCTCTAAAGCTTTTAATCTTTAAAATATAATGACAGTTTTATGAATTACACCTTTGATCTTACCATGTCAAACAAGGTTTAATTACATATCTCGAATGCTCCATACTCTTATGGTGTTTCGGGAAATGTAAATCCACGGAACGATTACTTAAATCTTAGGTATTAAGCTAAACTCGTAACTCAAATATCTTCCTTTATGATTTTATCATAAACTATTTATATTCTTGTTACAATGATTTTGCACTTCATCTTGAAAATCTTTGAACTTTTCAATTGTTTCATAATTCATCCTTATTAAGTAAATATTCATATATTCACTCAAATTTTCAGAGGAAGCATATGAAGTTGAAATCCATCGCTCTTGACTACACATAATGGACTTCATACAACAATATGTACAAGTTCCAATAAGCTAGTCATTCGTTCCCTTTTGGCATATGAACGAAGTTTTAATTATCTCTAGGAAAGTTTCACAAGCGTCATTTGATCAAAAAATCAAAAGGCTCCAAAATTCCATCCACATTGAGTTTCTTCATGTTTTCTTTCCAATATAATTTAAACGGCGATGTCACTTCATAAGTGATTTTTCAATCAATTTGTCTTTCGACATTTTTAGCACTAGTTTTATGGATGTGATTTCTCCAACGAGATTTGTGAATCATCCATCTTTTATGGATTACGGCAATTAATTGAACAACCCTTTTGTTCTTATAATACCTGATAAAACAAATCTTGAAGGCAAGCTTTTAACGAGCAACACAATAAACCTTTATTTGTTCTCGATGAACACCATCACATATTCTTTTGCTAGTTACTTAGGCCATTGTAGTTCATGAATTCTGTTGTTTCATATGACGATTAATACCAACAAATTCAGTATCAAATACTTAAGAACCACATTGTTTAACAAGCAAAGAATATAGCCATAACATGTATATCCTTTATATACCTAAACTGAACAATTCTAGTCTTTTCTTTTCTGCCATATATTTATGAGATTCTCTTTTAGTATTTCTTTTTCTGTTTGAAAGAATCTATCAACATCAATAGTGGAGCCATACACATGACACATAGTCCAAAGCATGCATAGTTAAATACCAATGTCTTTGGACTTGCACTTTTGAAGTAGATTACCATCATCAAATGTTTGGTGTTCTTTCAAATTCCTTTCTTTAGTAATCTCTTGATGTAGTAAACATTTTACCTAGGACAACTAGTGTCGTGGGAATGGTCACAGCAGATGCTGCAATCGGCAGCGAGTAGTTGAACGAGGGGCAAGGGCGCCACCATCTCTGCGGTCTTGAGATGAGGCGGAGACTCAGGTTTTACCCAGGTTCGCCCCGAGGGTAAAGACCTACTCCGCTAGATTGTATTATGGAGGTGGTACAATGGGCGAGCTCATGGCTAGGCGGCAGTCGCTTGGGGGTATGATGGAACGATCTCTATCGCCCTCGGGGAGGTTTATATAGGCTCACCTCCCTAGGGTTTACATATCTTAACCGATTCAGTTAAAGCTTTACTCGCTTAACCTAATCCACTGGGCCTATCTACTACTTTGGGCCTTGACTTCGATCGCTTGGTTCCTCGTTGGGCTTCAATCCAGTCGCCGTCTTGCAGGCCCACTCGCCAATTCTTGGGTCAGTCGGAAACGGCCTGCTGGGTATACCCCGGTAGGCACATCCCCATCAGTAGTCCCCGAGGCCGGCGTCGATTAGGCGAGGGTGGTCTGGCAATCGAGCATCTGTGCTGAATAGACATCCAAATTAATCGTGGCGGGCTCCTGTATAAAGGAAAAACTAGTCATACTGCTCGCGGCTTTGGCGAGTCAAGTCGGTGAAACACTGTCATAGTGATTGGGTCGGCGAGCCGAGTGGCTGAAGCTAGACCGTTAAACGTGGTCAAACTAGCCGTTGGAGTAATCCAACGGTAACTTTTGACGTAATCATCGCGCGGTAACGGTTCCCTGATTTGGCGGGTAACAACCGCTATATAAGAGGAATGGCGATCAATCCACCTTCTCACCATTTCCTCCATTGCGCACCTTTCACCTCCCTCCGAATCGCGACCCAGCCAACGGAAATCCTCAGCCCCCACAAATCTTTCGCCATGGCCTCTCCACGAACCTTGGGGCAGATCAAAGTGCACCAGGCGCAGCTTCCTTCGAGGAGGCCGGATCCTGCAAGCCGCTGCTAAGCATCCCTGGCCGGAGGTGACTCGAACCCAGAGAGGAGTTCATCTGCTTCACCAGCCATCTTGAACGGGGGCTAGGGTTTCCCACGTCCCTATTCTTCCGTCGCTTCTGCGCCTACTATGGGATCCAGCCATCGGATCTGGGTCCCCACAGCGTCGAGCATCTCACCATCTTCGTGGCGTTCTGCGAGTGCTACTTGGGCTACCGGCCCTACTTCCCTCTGTGGCAAGATCTGTTTCATGGACGGATCAGCCGCGAGGAAGCGGGCGGCCCAATGCTAGCCGCGGGTGGCCTAACCTTCCAGCTGAAGTCGAAGGCTTCATTCTTGACGATCTTTGCCCGCCGAGGCGGCGACTAGAAGAAATCGTGGTTCTACGTAGCGGCGACCCGGAGGCGAGTCGGCGATTCGCGGTATTCCAACCGGTCGAGCAAGGCCGCCTTCAAATCGGCAAGCTCCCCAACGACCAGCGGATGGTCGTTGACGAAATGCTTCAGACCATCCGCGGTCTAAAGAAGAAGGGCCTCCAGACGATAAATCTGTACAACTGCTGGCTCGGGCGGCGGCTCGTCCCGTTGGCGCGGCGCGAGCACTACATGTACCAGTATACCGGTCGGGACGACTCGACAAAGGCCTGCCACGAAAGTGGAAGCTCAAGACTACCTCCAGCCGAAGAAAATCACTCAGCGGTGTACCGGACGCAGGCTGGGGTCGCCTTTACACCGCGTCCAGCCCCAACGGTAATCGCTTTACTTTGCTCGCAGTCGCAGTTTTTGCAGTCGCAGTAATTCTGATTTCATCTTGTGTTCTTTGCAGCTATTCCAAGTGGTGGAAGGATGGCTCCCGCCTTCAGACGACGAGAACTCGAGCTCGTCCGTCCAAGACATGGGCGAATCGCCTCCCGCCAAGGGTGATGCCGGGAGTGATGAGGGCGACAGCGACGATGAATCCGAAGAAGAAGTCGCCCCGCTGCTCCGCAAGACCCGTGGGCAGCGTCAACGCGAGCTCGAGGCAAGCAAAAGCCTCGAGCGCCATGACGATGACGACGAGCTTCCAGAAACCACCTCGCGCCGCCAGGCTACTCCATCGAAAAAGAAAAAGAAGGGAAAAGAAGTGAAGGCCCCTCCGAGGAAGGCGAAGACGAAGCCGACAAGGCCGGCCTCGCCACCGCATTCAGCGAGCAGTTCTGACGCCCCCAGCCCGGCCAAGGATGAGACGCCGCCGACGACGGCCGTGCTGGACACGACCACCATCGAGGTGCCCCTAGCAACGATGCCTCCGCCATTCGCCCCAGTCTCGGGGCTGGGGGATGCTCCTGCCGTGGCAACCGCCTCGCGAGGAAGCTCCTGTTGAAGAGGTTACAGAGGCTCCGGTTGCAGCCTCGACGACGAAGAAGCCGTCCGTGTCTTGGGAACGCGACGTCCTGGATATGGGGCTCAGCCGCCGACTGGGACCTGAACTAGAGAAGCCAGCCGGCCTCCGTACGGGGCTGCGCTTCATTCCAGTCGCCAAGTGAGTACACTCGCCTTCCTTCGTCTTCCAAAACCGCTTGAATTATCTTTCTTATACGATTGATGTACAAGACCGGAGTGAAGAGGATGGGTCACCCGACCGTGGCTAAGGTGCCGCCCGTTGTCAGCGAAGAGGATTCTTCCCGCAAGAGGAAGGCGGACGAGGTCACCGTCCCTGCGGATGGTGGCAAGAAGGCCAAGGGTGACACCGTCGTCACGATTTCTGACGACACGGCGGCCGCACCAGCTGGACCCGCAACAGAGGGGGCCGCGTCCACGAAGGAGGGCGCTCCCTTGCCTGGAACAGCCAAGCTGACCTCCTTTGGGGCGGGTGCCTCTATCGCCACCTTCCCGCGCTTTATGGCCATGGCGGCCGCGGCGAGTGGAACTTCGCCATCGAGCCATGCTCCTGGGATCGCCGATGCTGAAGTCGACCAACGTCGTGGGCATACGCCGGCTCTACTCGCGTCCGTGGATGCGATACAACTCCACGGCATGCTTGGCGCAGCCATCTAGGTACATCCAGTCCCCGAGGATCAGGTCGGTGCTTTGCAACGGCCTGATTCTTTTAGTGTCTTATATTTATTTTTCTTATCCAGTCCCCGAGTGCGTGCTCACTGAATTTTAGCGGGTGGGCACTTAGGAATTTTCTTGAATGCCAGTCCCCGAGTGCGCACTCGCTGAATTTCAGCGGGTGGGCACTTAGGAATTTTCTTGAATGCCATTCCCCGAGTGCGCACTCGCTGAATTTCAGCGGGTGGGCACTAAGGAATTTTCTTGAATGCCAGTCCCCGAGTGCGCACTCGCTGAATTTCAGCGGGTGGGCACTTCGGAATTTTGCTTCGATTAACCTTTTTTTTTTGGTGACGCGCAGGGTCTGCAGCTTGAATCGGCTGATCGATTGGCAGCAAAGCACCGCGCGGAGAAGGAACTGGCCCTCGTCCAGGAGGCGAACAAAGGGCTTCAGGCGGTTGCCGTGAAGGCAGAGGAGGCTCGTCAGGGACTTGTCCCCGCGGGTGAATTGGCAGTAGCGCAATCGGCTTTGAGTTCTGCTGAACAGCGGATCGCCGTCCTCGAGCGCGAGCTACGGGAGGCGAAGGAAGAAGCGAGCTCGGCTGATGGGCGAGCCAAGGCCGCCATTGCAGCCGCCGAAGAGGATCGCAAGGTGTCGGACGCCCTTGTTGCTGGGCTTCAGGACGACCACACTTCGCTTCAATGCTTCATCACGGATCTCGCCCGCCCGTTGATTGGTAAGTGCGTCTGCCTCTGCCAGTAGTTGTGCCTTTTGTGATATCCGTCGTATTTATTATTGTCTTCTACTCGCAGGTCGCATCATCAATAGCGCGGAAGAGGCAAGCTCGTTCGACGCGCGGCAGTGCGTAAGCACGCTTGTCGACTCGGCAACGTTGTCGGCGACGTGCATCCGTGCCTATCTCCAAGAGATATCGCCCACGGAAGTAATTCCCAGCGACCTCGTTGAGGTGTGGAAGTATTTGGAGAAGGCGCCCGCGGTCGTTGAGTTCATGACGCGGTCGGCGTTTCGGCGCGGAGCGGCGTCGGCGCTTAGTCTTGGGCTTGCCCACTTCTCCGAGGACTTCGACATCGACGATGTGACGAGTGGCTACCCATCGTCGACTGGCGCGGTGGAGCTTTCCGAGGTCCTCAAGTTGCAGGACCGCGCCGCCACGTACTCGGAGCGTGTCTGGGCAATGGGCGACCTCCTTCCGTACCAGGAGACGGTCGTCGCGCCTAGCGACCCTGAGCCGCCGCATCGTGACTTCAAGGTCGAGCAGCCCTTCCGCGCGGCGATGGCGGGTGAACTGACGACGTATCCGTCGAACCCGTACACGCCGTTCATCCGCAATCGCCGGGGTGTTGGCGAGTCGTCGACTAAGCCTGCAGAATAGGATAATTTGCCTTGTAGCATTAGCGGCAGGTCTGCCATGTGGGCATATTTTGTAATATGAGACAATGCAACATGCTATCGAATGAGACGTCATGTCTATTTTGGTATTTGTCAAGTGTTTGTGATTGATGTTTGAGCGAGTCCCCGAGCGCGTCCGCCCTTTTGTGGGGTTTACCTCGTGTGTGATATGTTTGTTGTTTTTGTGTGTTTTATTATTGTGGTCGACTCGCCCAGACTCGAAGAGCCAGTCGCTAGGCGACTCCCTTGAACGCTCTGTACTTCGCTGTTTTCCCGTGCGCGAACGAGGTCGGGTGGCCGAGTCCCCGAGCGTGGTACTTGGCTGTTCCAGGCGCGACTCGAGGGTGAGTGAGGACTTGGCGCGTTAGTTTGTGCGCGTCACTCCTGCCTGGCCTGTGGGGGTCATCGGCGTGGCAGTCTGGGCATGCTCTCCTACTTGGCGTTTTCCCGGACCGCTCGAGGTGAACTGGTCTGCAGTCCCCGAGTGTGGTACTTAGCCGTTCGAGTCGCTATGTCAAGGATGCGGAGGACCATGGTCGCTATAAGAAGCATAGGCAGTTGTCTTGGTTCGTAGAACCAGTCGGGCTAGGCGACTCCAATGGGGCTCCGGGTAGGCGTTTTTCGTGGACGATGCACGACCTGAGGTGACTCAGTGCTCTTGCACCGCACTACTTAGCCGTGCCGATCGCTGTACCAAAGGTTGACTTCTGTGGTTAGCGTAATGCTATTATTACGAGTGCGAGTGGCACAAGACATGGAGAGTAGGCGCAATTTGCGGTAACCGTTTCTTTTTATTTCATAGCGACCGGAGAATACATATTTGGGGTTCTAGGAGTAGAACTTCCGTAGGAGGTTTACATTCCATGGTCGCTTGACGTCGAGTTCGCCTTCCCCGCGGACGTCGATGAGGTAGTAGGCGTCGTTGCCGAGTACTCGCCCGATGGCGAATGGCCCTTCCCACGGAGGGGAGAGCTTGTGCATGCCCTTCTTGTCCTGGATGAGGCGTAACACCAGGTCGCCCTCTTGGAAGGTGCGAGTTTTCACCCGCCGGCTGTGGTAGCGGCGGAGTCCCTGTTGGTAGATAGCGGTGTGTGACCGAGCCAGGTCACGTGCCTCGTCGAGTTGGTCGACCCGGTTTTGGCGGGCGAGCTTGTTTGCGGCCTCCGTGTAGTGAACGATCCGCGGCGAGTCGTGCTCGAGGTCGGTAGGCATGACTGCCTCGGCGCCGTAGACCATGAAGAAGGGGGTGAAACCTGTCGACCTGTTGACCGAGGTGCGGATCCCCGGATGACAGAGAACTCCTCGACCCAGCACCCGACGGTGCGCCGAGTGGTACTTGGAGTCGGCTTGTGGCCATGGAGGATGCTCTGGTTGGCTCGTTCCGCCTGGCCGTTGGATTCGGGTGGGCGGCGATGCAGGTCGAGCCGAATGTGGTGCTCTTCGCAGAATTCGGCCATGGCTCCTTTGGCGAAGTTGGTGCCGTTGTCCGTGATGATGCTGTTTGGGAACCCGTAGCGATATATGATCTCGCGTAGGAATTTGGTGGCGGTCTTCCCATCGCATTTCGGCTTGGCGGCTTCCACCCACTTTGTGAATTTGTCGACCGCGACCAAGAGGTGGGTGTAGCAGAGGAGCCTTCTTGAAGGGCCTACCATGTCCATACCCACACAGCGAATGGCGGTGATGGGGATTGTTTTGGCGCCGAGCTCGGCGCGTGCGTCTGGTTGGCGTGCCGGCACCGGCGCGCTGGACAATGTCGACAGCGTCGGCGTGTCTGATGGGCGATAGAAGCCATGTCGCATAGCCTTGGCGACAAGAGAGCGGGCGTCGACGTGGTGGCCGCAGTCACCGGAGTGGATGTCGTGGAGGATCTTGCGTCCTTCGGCGGGTTGGACGCAGCGTTGGAACACGCCGGTGACACTGCGCTTGTGGAGCTCGCCGTCGATGATGGCGTAGGACTTGCATCGACGAGCAATCATACGAAGCTTGTCTCGCTGCCGGCAAGGCGCCGGCTTCCAGGTAGGCGATGTAGGGCTTGGTCCAGTCGTCTGGCTCGTTGACGAGTGCGACCAGGGCTGCCTCAGGTTGGAGCGGGACTCCGATGTCGATCTCCCTTAGGGGAGAGACTGATGGCTTGGGGATCGTGTCGAGGAAGACGCCGGCGGGTGGTGCGAGTCGAGCCGACCCGATGCGAGAGAGGGCGTCGGCCTCCTCGTTCTTCCGCCTGTCGATCCACTCGACGGAGTAGCCTGTGAAGTGTCCGCCCAAATTGTCCATCGCTTGGCGATGCCGCCATGGTGGGGAGACGTCGCAGTGCCAGCGACTTGCCTGCGGCGTCGAGGTCGCCGTAGCAGCGTAAGCGATTGACATTCATCTCCTTGGCCGCTCGCATGCCGTGGAGTAAGGCCTCGTACTCGGCCATGTTGTTGGTGCAAGGTGTGAAGTCGAGGCAGAGGATGTAGCGGAGCTTGTCGCCCTTTGGTGAAGTTAGCACGATCCCTGCGCCTGCGCCGTCCGCGTTCTTGGAGCCGTCGAAGTGCAGGCTCCAGTAATGAAGGTATGGCAGCTTCTCTGGCTGCTGGGCTTCTTCCCAGTCGGCGATGAAGTCCGCTAGGGCCTGCGACTTGATCGCTTTTCGTGGCTCGTATTTGATGTTGTGGATGCCTATCTCGATGGCCCACTTGGCGACCCGCCCGGTCGCCTCGCGGTTGCGGATGATGTCTTGTAGTGGTGCTGAGGACACGACAGTGATTGGGTGTTCCTGGAAGTAGTCTGGCGGGCCTTGGGCTCAACACCGTATACCAGCTTTTTGGTCTGGGGTACGCTGCGCGACTTCGGTGAGGACCTCGCTGATGTAGTAGACCGGTCATGTCTTTGGGCGCTCCTTTCCTTCCTCCGGTCGCCGACGACCATTACGGGCGCCGACGACGCTCGGAAGCCGCGACGTAAACCAGCATGGGTTCTTTGTCGGCGGGCGTGAGTAGCGGCGGCGTAGCACCTTTTGAGGTCGCGAGCGTCGTCTGCCTCCTTGTCCCCTTTGGAAGGTGGGGTTCTTCGCATCGAGCGGTATAGGGGCATCGCCTTTTAAGCGAGAATGAAGCGACGAGAGCCGCTACTCGCCCGACCAGTTTACGGGCGTCAGCTCGGTTTGCCGAGCGGGCGATCGTGTCGATCTTCGTGGGGTTCGCCTCGATCCCTCGTTTGGAGCAGCGTACCCGATGAGTTGTCCTGCAGTACACGAAGCTGCATTTGCCTGGGTTGAGCTTTATCTTGTATTTTCGCAAGTTGGCGAACGTTTCCGCCAGGTCGGCGAGTAGGTCGCCCTGGCGAGCGTACTTTACGACCACGTCGTCGATGTAGACGTGGATGTTGCGGCCAATTTGGCTCGCAAGGCATTCTTGCATGCACCGCTGGTAGGTCGCCCCGGCGTTCTTGAGGCCGAAGGTCATGGCGGTGTAGCAGAAGGCTCCGAATGGCGTGATGAACACCGTCTTCTCCTCGTCCTCGACAGCCATTTTGATCTGGTTGTAACCAGAGTAGGCGTCGAGGAAACACAGCGACTCCGAGCCCGCGGTGGAATCGATTATCTGGTCTATCCACGGGAGGACGAACTGCTCCTTTGGGCAGGTGCTGTTCAGGTTTGTGTAGTCGATACACATCCTCCAGGTCCCGTTTTTCTTCTAGACCAGGACTGGGTTTGCCAGTCACTTGGAGTATTTGATTGGCCGGATGAAGCCTGCAGCGAGTAGACGCTGCACCTCCTCGGCGATTGCCCGACGGCGCTCTTCATTGAAGGGCGGCGATCGCTTGACAGGTCGCACTTTGGGGTCGGCGTTTAGCTTGTGCTCAGCGAGCTCCCTGGGGACACCGGGCATGTCAGAGGGCTTCCATGCGAAGATGTCCCTGTTCTCACGGAGGAACTTGATGAGCGCGCCTTCCTAGGCCGGGCTCATGCCCGTCCCGATCGTCACCGTCTGGCTGGAGTCGCCTGGGACCAGCTCGACGGTACGGGTGTGCGTAGTGGCCTCAAAGGTTGAGGTGTTTGCGCCCTCCGAGTTGGGCTTCTTGAGTATGGTGGGGTCGTTGTTGTTGACCCCGCTCGCGTACTTGGCGAGCTCATCAGCGTGGTTGGTCTCCGCCGCGATGACGGCGTCAGCGAGCTCGGCACCTTTGGCCTCGCACTCGGCGGCCATGTCGGGGTCGCTGTTGATGGTGATGACGCCGCACGGCCCGGAGCTTCATCGCGTTATGCGTAGTGGGCGCTGCCATGAACTTGGCGAACGCTGGCGCCCAGGGCGCAATGGTAGGGCTGTTGAAGGCACGAGCTCTAAGACGATCCGCCGGTGCGGAAGTTTGCTGGTGTGCGAAGGTGGTGGCGTGACCTTGCCGATCGGGTACGCCTTCCGACCGGGGACGATGCCGTGGAACGTAGTGTGGGTTGTCTCGATCATCGACTGCGGGAGCCGCAGCCGCCTGAAGGTGTCCAGGTACAGGATGTTGATGGAGCTTCCGCCGTCCATCAATGTCTTGGGGAGCCAGTAGTCGCCGACCTTAGGCTTGACCACCAGGGCGACTCGACCTGGGTACTCGATGCGTGGCGAGTGGTCTTGTCGACTCCAGGTGATGGGCTGCTCCGACCAGTTGAGGAACTGGGGAACGTCCACCTGGGCCACCGCGTTGACGGCGACGGCGCGGGCGATGACCTTCTTCTCGCGCTTCGTGTTGAAGCCCGTGAAGGTGTGGAGCGAGCCGGCCACTTTGCCGAATTTTCCGCCGTTTGGCGGGTCGTTGTCGGGGTCCTCCCGTGCTCGCCGTGCCTTCTCGATCTCCCTGAGGGTGTGGCAGTCGGCGGTGGTGTGCGTTGCGGGCTTCCCTTCCCTGCTATGAAACGCACATGGTTGGTTAAGGAGGGCCGCGGGGTCGAACCTTGGCTTGGCCTTGTAGTTGCCGCCGTCGCGGCGTTGTCCTCCGTCGCGGCGGAAGCTCTTGGGCTCGCGTTGCGCGTGCCCGGCGTTGGCGAAGTCGACTCGCCCGTCACTGCGGCGCTTGCCGGTGAGGCGAGTGTTGCTGTAGCGTAGGTCGGATCGTCGTCCGCTGTCGTTGCCGCTCGTGCGGCGTTGACCTCCTGACTCGTCGTCAGTTTCCTGGTTTGGATCTTCCTCCGCGTACCGTTTGGCGATCTCGAGGAGGTCGGGGATGTTGTCGAGTGTGCGAGAGTGTCGCTTGAGCTTGGCGACCAGTGGCTCGTAGCGGCACGAAGTCTTGAAGCAATGGATCGCGGTGTCCGGGTGGATGCCGACCGCGTTGTACCAGAGTTCTTGCCACCGTTGGACCCAGTTGCGGGTCGACTCGCGGGGTCCCTGGACGCATCGCTCCAGGTCCTCAATGGTGGTGGCGCGGGTGTAGGAGCACTCGAAATGCCTGACGAAGGCGTCGCGCATCTCTTCCCAGGAGTCGATACTGTCCTGGGGGAGGGTGTTGATCCACTGCCTGCACGTCCCTTCCATCATCAGGGGGAGGTAACGGGCGGCTAGCAGGTCAGTGTGGCCTGCGATCCCCATTGCCATGAGGTATGTGTCGAGCCAGACGGGTCGTCGAGGTCATACTTTTCTATCTCCTTGGCGCCTTGAAGTTTGGCGGGTACTTCGCCTCGGATCATTGGTCCGGCACTTGGGGCGAGTCGTGGCGACCCCATGGGCTCGCCGTCGCGGCGATTGGTTAGGGTGTGTCATAGGTCGTCTGGCTGGCTGGCGCGCCAGCTTTGGTTGTTGATGATATGGGTGCGGGCGTCGATGGGTTGCCCGTTGGCGGCGACGAAGTTGGTCGCTGGCCTGGGGTCGTTGGTGGAGAGTGCCGCATTCACGGGTCGGTGTTGGAGCTGTAGTGGCTCTGGTGGCGGGCAGTTGAGGGTGTTTGCCGCTGCTGGGCGGCCGCTTGAGGCCGCACTGCTTCCCGACGAACGCGAGTATACTCGACCCTGCGAGTCGGCGCCCGCTCTTTGCTGCTCGACAGCCTTTGCGAGCAGGGCCCTGACGTATTGGATCTGCAGGGAGCCGTCGCCGGTGGCCGTGATGCTGTCGGCTGCTGCCCGGCCTGCCACGAGGTTGTCCATCGGGGTGGACAACAGTGGGAGGCCGTTTGCGTCTCGCTCCCGTGAGGAGACTACTATCCGCGGCTGGTCCCTGGGGGGTGTGCGGTTGGGTGGAGGCGGGGCGCCCATCGCCGTCGATCCTGGCGGGGGTCGGGCACTTCCTCCTGGGGGCGCGTTCTCGCAGATCGCGCGCTCGGCCACGCGGGACGGGTCGTTTTCGTCGTCAAAGTTCAGGGCGCGCCCCTGAATGGTGGGGTTCAGGCGCGACCTGATCCGCTGTTGGTGGTAGCGCGATAGCTCCTGCAC
Source organism: Avena insularis (assembly GCA_023614405.1). Classification (NCBI taxonomy): domain Eukaryota; kingdom Viridiplantae; phylum Streptophyta; class Magnoliopsida; order Poales; family Poaceae; genus Avena; species Avena insularis. The sequence continues at coordinate 337,322,970 of CM042687.1, forward strand.
CGTCACCTGCTCGAGGCGAAATTTTTCGCGCTCGGCTTGCTCCTTGCGCACTGCCTCCGCCAGTTTCAGGCGGAGTTCCTCGACCTCCGTCGCCATGGCGTTAGGAGGGATTGGGGTGGAGAATGGATCCTCCGGCGGATCGGTGCCGGTCGCCATGTAGGTCGCAGCGTGGCGGCCAGTTCCGTCACGGAGGTCAGCGGAGTTCTCCGACCCGGAGTCGAATTCGAAGATCCCGAGGATGGAGGGGTCCTCGAAGTCTCCCACGTTGGAGACCTGGGTGATGGAGCCCGCGGGTGAAGCCGCGGTGATGGACCCGGCGAGTGACGCCGGGGTCGCCGAGTCGGCGTTGTCGTTGAGGGTCGCGTCTTCCGCGGCAGCTAAGTTTTCGGCCACGTCGCTGTGGGCCGAATTGTACTCGGAGGCGAGGCGATGGATCATGCGGATCTGGCTCTCGGAGAGCCGATCGCATGGCGGCGACTCGCGGATGCGAGCCGAGTCCTCCGAGATGATGACGTCGATGAGGCCGGCGAAGAGGCTGATCGTGCCGACCGGCAGGATCACGTTGTGCGTGACGGGTCGCGCCGCCGGGACGTAGCTCCTCGGCAAGATTTGGAGCATCTCGTCGATCGCTATCATGCGGCCGGTGGCGACCGTCTCGTTGATGGGCGGATTGGATCTCGCCGCAGAACACCGGCCAGACCGGCCAGGCCCCATGGTGGGCGCCACTGTCGTGGGAATGGTCACGGCAGATGCTGCAATCGGCAGCGAGTAGTAGAACGAGGGGCAAGGGCGGCCAGCCATCTGCGGTGCGAGATGAGGGCGGAGACTCAGGGTTTTACCCAGGTTCGGCCCCCCAGAGGGTAAAGACCTACTCCTGCTAGATTGTATTATGGAGGTGGTACAATGGGCGAGCTCGGCGGCTAGGCGGCGAGTCGCTTGGGGGTATGATGGAACGTATCTCTACTCGCCCTCCAGGGAGGTTTATATAGGCTCACCTCCCCTAGGGTTTACATATCTTAACCGATTCAGTTAAAGCTTCGGTACTCGTTTAACCTAATCCGACTGGGCCTATCTACTCGCCTGGGCCTTCAGCTTCCAGTCGCTTGGTTCCTCGCTGGGCTTCAATCCAGTCGCCGTCTTGCAGGCCCACTCACCAATTCTTGGGTCAGTCGGAAACGGCCTGCTGGGTATACCCCGGTAGGCACATCCCCATCAACTAGTGTCTCCAATTTTTTGCAAATTCTCATCAAATATGAGAACATGACTTTTGCCATATTATACTCTATCATGTTGCAACCAAAACTTCGTTTCAGATATCAAAATATCTTCCACACATCATGGTTTCTGAAACAACTCTTTCAGATCCTAGATAACCTTGATATTAAGACAATTCTTTGAATATCAAGAATCAAGGAGACAAACATGATACTCATACACTAACTCTTGGAATTGTCACTCTCGATTTTAATACCAATTATTAAACTCCATGGAGTAACCGGAACTTACTGAAAGTTTGCAATAGGACTTTTAAACTTTAGATTAACACTTCAAAACAATACGATACCAGTTCGTAAAGTAACTAACCAAAATTCTATAGTTCTATCATCTCAATTATAACTAAGCGCAAGGTGGTAAACGGATGCCAATGACTACAACAACTATGCAAATTCACTTTGATTTAATTTATGATAAATAGTGTTCAACTTTTAATCATATTGCCGTTGAACTCCCACTCAAAACAATATCGCTCACATTGTTTTAGTGATCACACGAACCAAATCCACCACATCAAAACCAATCATCACGAGCGTTGATGTAGCTTCAATGGTGAACAATCAACATGTTCATCATATCTACTATATGACTCATGCTTTACCTTTCGGTGATCCGTGTTCCGAGACCATGTCTGTACATGCTAGGCTCGTCAAGATCAAACCTTAGCTTCCGCATGAGCAAATCTGGCTTGCTCATGTTGTATACACTTGCAGAATCTAACACACCCGATCATCACGTGGTGCTTCGAAACAACGAGCTTTAGCAACGGTGCTTACTAAGGATGAACACTTTAAAACTTGAAATTGTGTGCTTGAGGGGTCATCTTATAATGCTACCGTCGTTAACTAAGCAATACAAGATGCATAAAAGGATTAACATCACATGCAATTCATAATATGTGATATGATATGGCCTTTCTTCTTGTGCTTCTGATCTCCATCTTTAAGCACGAACATGATCTCCATCATCACCAAAGATGGCGTCCAAGGTCAATGGCGCCGCTTCATGGTTGTCGTCCACCAGCTTGAACTATTACAACTACTTTGAATAGACACGCGGATCTTAACAGAATTTAAAGACAACCATATGGCTCCTGCCGGTTGTCAACTTACAATAAGGAACATTGCATACATCAAATATAATCACAATCATGGCCATATCACATCACAACACACCCCTGCAAAACAAAGTTAGACGCCTCTAATTTTCTTTGCATGTTTTACGTGGTTTGGGGCTTTCAATAAGTGTCGTTCTAACTTACGAACAAGAACCACAACATTGATACTAGTATTGTCAATCACCCGTTGTAAATTGAATCTTAACTATGTTGGGCGAAACAGCACCAAGAAGCCGCTTATGCAATACAAGTTGCATGTGAAGCGTGGAGCAAGTCTCATGAATGATGTCATGTAAGGTTAGCCTGGGCCGCTTCATCCCACCATCCCGCAAGATGCAAAGTACACAAAAATCAATCGACAACAAAAGCATCAACGCCCACAATGACCATTGTGTTCTACTCGTGCAACAGATCTACATATAGACACGGCTCTGATACCACTGTAGTGGTTCGTAGCATGGAAAACAAAAAATTTCTACCGCATGAACACACAATCAAGATCTAATGTATGATCAAGCCAAGATCTATCTACTAGATTGTAGCAACGAGTCGATGGAATACTAACCCTCGAAGATCCAAAGCGGTTAACGAGAGCAGATTCTCGTGGGTGATGTAGTCGTACTCTTTCCGATCTCAAGATCGCGTAAACGATCCTTACGGCGCTGCGTTCCGGCAGCGCTTCCGAAGTCGGTCACACGTTCGGTACTCGATGAAGACCTTCCTCTCCCTTGTTCCAGCAGGCAGCGGAGGTTGTAGTACTCTCCTCGCAATTCCGGCAACACGACGGCGTGGTACCGGAAGTAGAGGGGAGATCTCGCAGGGCTTCGCCTTAAGCCGGAGCGAGTATGGTGGACTATGAGAGAGCCCTTGGCGATCTAGGGTTTAGAGGCACCAAGGATAGAGAGCTAGGCCGGCAGCTAGGGCAAGGGAAGAGCCCAAACTCGGCGGCTAGGCAAACCCTAGGGGCGGTGGCGACTTGGTGGAAGCCGGCGACTAGGGCTAGGGTTTAGAGGAGAGAGGTGTAGGTCTAGAGGGGCACCCCTGCCCCTCCTTTTATAGGTGGGAGGGCGCCAGCCAGGGGAGGAGAGTCCTCCCCCAAGTCGGCCTCCTTGGCCGGCGGGTGGAGGGAGAGGAACTCCTCCCCAAGTAGGTTTCCTACTCTCCCTCCACCAAGCAAAACTGCCGTTTGACTTTTCAAACTAGGATTTGATTTATCCCTTTATTTTGCCCAGCCATGATACCTAGTACATGATGCAACCATTACACATTGGTATGACACATTCATGTACCCTTCCCTTCCGGAGTGCCGGACCTTCCGGACCGTTCTAGAACATTCCTGGTGAAAACACCGGAATCATTCCCCAACTCCGAAACAGGACTTTCCTTAGATGAATCTTATTCTCCGGACCATTCTGGATCTCCTCGTGATATCCCGAATCCCATCCGAGACTCCGAACAACATTCGGTCTCTTACTCATCATTCCATAACTACTCAACAACATCGAATCCTTAAGTGTGTCTCCCTACGGTTCGTGAATTATGCGGACATGATCGAGACACTTCTCTGATCAATAACCAATAGAGGAATCTGGAAATTCATATGGCTCCCACATATTTCTACGATTACTCTGCGATCGAATGAACCACTTACATACGATACCAATTTCCCTTTGTCTCACGATAGTTTACTTATCCGAGGTTTTGATCGTCGGTATCTCTGCATACCTAGTTCAACCTCGTTACCGATAAGTACTCTTTTCTCGTTCCCGTGGTATGTGATCCCTTGTGAGCCAGTCACATGCTTGCAAGCTAATTGGATGACATTCCACCGAGAGGGCCCAGAGTATATCTATCCGTCATATGGATGGACAAATCCCACTCTTGATCCATGTGTCTCAACCCATACTTTCCGAACACTCAATGCCATCTTTATAGCCACCCAGTTACGGTGTGGTGTTTGATGTCATCAAAGCATCCTTCCGGTGATGGTGATAAGCATGATCTCATGGTCGAAGGAATTAGGTTACTATGTATCAGAAAGCTTATAGCAAATGAACTATATTAAATGACTTGATCTTTATGCTACGCTTAACTATAGGAGTATCTCCATCACATCATTCTCCTAATGATATGACCCTGTTGTTAATAACATCTCTATGTTCATGATTAGGAAACCATGATCATATATTAACCAACAAGCTAGTTTAACAAGAGGCTTTACTAGGGACTCTTTTATGTTTACAAATCACACAAGTATTAATGTTTCCGGTTAATACAATTATAGCATGGTATGTAAACATTTATCATAAGTATGAAGATATGATAATAACCACTTTATTATTGCCTCTTGGGCATATCTCCAACAACTAGCACCAACAACAATGATTTACTAAGCACTCCTATTGCTCCACCTGCTCCTGATGCTACCTTTTATGAAATTAAGCCTGCTTTGTTGAATCTTGTGATGAGAGAGCAGTTTTCTGGTGCTGGTTCTGATGATCCTGCTGACCATCTCAATAGCTTTGTTGAACTTTGTGAGATGCAAAAATATAAGGATGTAGATGGAGACATTATTAAGCTTAAGCTTTTTCCTTTCTACTCGAGAGGAAAAGCTAAAGAATGGTTGTTTTCCTTGCCTAAAAATAGTATTGATTCTTGGACTAAGTGCAAAGATGCTTTTATTGGAAAATACTATCCTCCTGCTAAGATTATATCTATGAGAAGTGACATTATGAAATTTAAACAACTTGATAGTGAACATGTTGCTCCATCTTGGGAAAGAATGAAATTTTTGGTTAAGAATTGACCTACTCATGGACTCACTGCTTGGATGATTATCCAGACTTTTTATCCAGGTTTGAACTTATCCTCAAGAAATCTGTTGGATTCAGCTGCTGGAGGTACTTTTATGGGCCTCACTTTGGGTTCTGCAACAAAGCTCCTTGATAATATGATGGTTAACTACTTTGAATGGCATGTTGAGAGATCTCTGCATGGTAAGAAGGTAAATTCTGTTGAGGAAACTTCCTCTTTGAGTGAAAAGATTGATGTTATTATGGCTATGCTTATTTATGGGAAAGCTCCCCTAGATCCTAATAGTGTTCCCTTAGCCTCTTGGGTTGCTCAAGAAGAGCAAGTTGATGTGAACTTCATTAGAAACAACAATTTCAACAACAATGCCTATAGGAATAATTTTGGTAGCAACTGTTAGGAATAGACAACTTGTATTCCTTAGGGGGCCAAAGGACACAATATATAATACATGTACAGGTGGAAATATGCAGGAAAACCCCCTAACAAGTGGGGACATACAATATACCAATATATATCTAACACCCCCCCCCCTCAAACTCATGGTGGCTCCATAACACTGAGTTTGGAGAGAAAGAAAGTATCTTTGCGAATGGTCTGCGTGCCTTCAGAAAGAAATATGCCAATCAGTAACTCAAGGCACATCTTGAAGCGCAACAACTGAGCTCGCGAGAGCACGTGTATAGAAAGCATCAACACCAATATGCTTGGTAAGCTCATGCTTTACCGGATCACATGCAATACTAATATCACCTGTACTGTCAGACAAAACCAGAGTGGGTGTGGTAATAGAGACCCCAAAATTCATAAGCAACCACCGTAACCAGGTCACCTCAGCAGTCAACAAGGCAATAGCATGCAACTCAGCCTCAACACTCGAACAAGAAACCGTTGTCTGTTTCTTCGTCTTCCGGGCAATGAGCGAACCACCAAGAAACACACAATAAGCAGAAAGTGAACGACGATCTGTAGGATAACTTGCCCATGTAGCATCCGAATAGCACTGGAGCTGGAGAGAGCTAGAACAAGGAAAGAAAAGGCGACGAGTGATCGTGCCACGAAGATAACGAAGAACACGAAGAAGATGACTATATTGAACAGTGGTAGGAGCAGAAACAAACTAGCTCAGAATATGAATAGGATAAGATATGCCAGGATGAGTGACAGCAAGATAAAGAAGACTCCCAACAAGATGGCAATAACGCGTCGGATCAGAAAGAGGATCACCATCAGTAGGACGAAGCTTGACATTAAGCTCCATAGGGGTCTCAATAGTGCGCTCATCCCCAAGAGCAACACGAGCAAGAAGATCCTGAATATACTTTTCCTAGGAGATGAAAAAGCCATCAGAAGTGGAGGAAACCTCAATCCCAATAAAGTATCAAAGTGGACCAAGATCAGTCATAAGAAACCGATCACGAAGACGAGCCTTAACAAAGGCGATATACTTAGGATCATCACCAGTAATGATCATATCATCAACATAGAGAAGAAGAAGAGTGCATCCACGAGGAGAAGTGTGAACAAACAGTGCTGGATCATGAGCACTAGGGGAGAAACCAGCAGTAGTCACCACAGAGGCAAAGCGCTCAAACCAGACACGAGGGGCTTGTTTCAGGCCATAAAGAGAATGCCGAAGACGACAAACCATCCAGCGGGAACAGAATACCCAGGAGGAGGCTGCATATAAACCTCCTCACTCAACTCGCCATTGAGGAATGCGTTCTAAACATCAAGCTGGGACATGCACTGACCGATGTAAGCACGAAGAAGAAGAAGAGTACGCACAGTGGTCATATGAGCCACAGGAGCAAAGGTCTCATCATAGTCACGACCGTGCTCCTGCTGAAAACCACGAGCCACAAGACGTGCTTTATAGCACTCAAGAGATCCATCAGAGCGGGTCTTAATTTTATAGACCCACTTACACGTGATAGGATGAACACCAGGAGGGAGAGAAACAAGATCTCAGGTGCCAGTGCGCTCAAGCGCAGCAATCTCCTCAGCCATGGCCAGCTGCCATTCAGGATGATGCTCAGCATCCCGATAAGAAGTCGGCTCGAAGGCAACAGAAAGACCATACTGACTAGGAGAGTAACGGTTGGGGTCACGACGCCGACAAACAGGACGAGTAGAGGGAAGCTCATCAGAGGAAGACGACTCAGGAGACGACAAAGAAGAAGAAGAGGGAATAGCAGAGGAAGGCTCTAGAGAAGGAGGAGAACTAGGGGAACTAGACGGAGCAGAGGAGGATGGTGTCGAAGAAGAGACATCAGAGAGAGTGGGTCCTGAAGAAGACGCAATAGGAGTAGAAGTAGGTGTGTTAGGAAAAAGAAGAAAAGAGATATCTTCCACCGGGTAGGTACCAGCGGTGGGACGAAGATAGAAAGGGCGTGTCTCATCAAAAGTAACATCGCGAGAGATACACATCCGACGACCAACGGGGTCCCAACAGCGATAGCCCTTATGCTCATCACTTTATCCAAGGAAGACACACTCGACGGACTGAGCGGTCAGTTTGGTGCGTTTGCGAGGGGCAAGGAGAACATAGCAAACACAACCAAATAAGCGAAGCATGAAGTAGTCTGGAGATGACCAGATAGGCGCTCAAGAGGGATACCACCCTGTAGAGCGGCAGAAGGCTGAATATTGGTGAGGTAAGCCGACGTAGCGACAGCCTCAGCCCAGAAATGTGGCGGAAGGGAATAAGCAATCATCATGGAATGAGTGGTCTCAAGAAGATGGTGATGCTTGCGCTCAGCAACGCCATTCGCATGTCTTGGACAGAGAGAAGGCGAAAGGGTACCTGCTCAGCAAGAACACCTCGCAACATTTGGGAGATATACTCACCAGCAGAGTCAGCACGAAACACACGAATGGGTGTAGAATATTGAGTATGGACCATGGCCGCAAAACGTTGATATATGAAGAGCACTTCACTGTGAGAGCGCATAAAATACAACCAAGTGTACCAAGAAAAATCATCTATGAATAAAATATAGTATCGATGGCCCCCTTTCGAAGCGAAAGGAGCCGGACCCCAAACATCGGAATGAACTAAATCAAAAGGTCGCTGAGATACAGATGCGCTAGTAGGATAGGGAAGCTGAACCTGTTTACCCAACCTACAACCCTGACAATGTAAAGACCCATCTCCTAAGACAGACCCTAGAAGACCATGATGAACTAATGACGACAGGCGAGAGTCACAAAGGTGACCAAGACGATGATGCCACTACTAAAAAGAGCTGGTAGTAGAGGCGACGACCGGAGAAGAACTGGAAGATGAAGTGGCAACAGAAGGAACGCGAAGCCAGTCTAACTCCCAAAGTCCTGAAGAGTCACGGCTGCGAGGGCCAGCTCTAACCAGGGCCTGTGTGCGACGGTCTTGGACAACACAAGAATCAGCATCAAGAATGACGCAATAACCAGAGTCAGTAAGCTGGCTAGCAGAGAACAGATTCATCTTAAGACGAGGAACATAAGAAATATCAGGAACTTAAAAAGAAGAAGTAGAAAGTGTGCCCTACTAGAAAAAGGAAGAGAGGTACCATCGGCCGTGAGAACACGGACAGGAGAAGGGAGAGAACGAATAGCGGACAGAAGAGAAGACTCAGAGGTCATATGAAAAGAAGCTCCAGAATTCAGATACCACGGGGACGTACCTAACTGTGTAGAAGGTGGTGGTCACGCAGTGCCTGAAGAATCAGTCACAAAATCAGCAGTGCCCGTCGAAGAAGAGCCTGTAGTAGCAAGCAGACCGCGAAGACTCCTGATAATGTCCTGATCAGAGAGAGCAACGGTTTAAGATACAGAAGGAGCAGACTTCCCGCGATCCTGATGATGTTGACGTAAACTGGGATGTATAATAGGTGGCCCAAGTGTGGCCATCCCTGCTACAGTAAGTGCAGTGACGAAGAGAACCACGGTGACCCTGACCACGAGCCTACTGGTGCTGACTCTGACCCTAAGACTGCTGGTGCTGACTCTGACCCTGACCTGGAGGAGTGGGTAGTATCAGCGGTGGCACAGAGGACCGCGGCTGAGTCGAGGGAGCAGACGGCAGAGGAGGACCACGATTAGCAAGCACAGACGGAACCGCAAGAAGGCCAGCACCACGGAGATGAGTCTCCTCAGCCCGAAGCTCAGACAACACCTCATAGAGCGGAACACGACCACGAGCATTCAACTGAGCACGACGGGGCTCGAACTCCTGGCGGAGCCGAGATAAAAACTCATAGATGCGGTGGAACTCCAAATCCGAGCACACAATCTGGCAGCACGAGCATGTGCCACAAACAGCAGTACAGAGAGAATCAAGCTGACGCCAGATAGCAGCACTCTGAGTATAGAACTCATTAATAGTGGAATCACCCTGCTGAAGAGCATGCTCCTGGCGGACCACAGACAGGTAAAGAGCATCTCCAGATGGCTGATAGCGCTGACGGAGATGTGCCCACTGAGCAGCAACAGTATGAAGACTCGTGAACTCAGCGGGAAACTGGCGTAACATCGAGGTGAGAACAAGAAAGACGAGCATCCTCATCTATCCACTGATTGTAGGCCGTCAGATCGAGGCGATAGGTCTTGAGATCAGCAGAGTATTATTTGAGCTTCAGCTCATATGCAGCAACAACAATATCATCGGCACCCTGAGCAGCATCCTTGGCCTCCTGAGAAGCATCAGCACCAAGGACAATCGACGGCGGCGGAAGAGGAGCCAGAGGAGCAGTGGGGCATGACGGACAGGAGACCTCGCTGGAGAGCACACCCCAGAGACGGAGACCGCGCATGTGAACGCGCATAAAGGCAGCGAAATCAGGATAATTCGCGCCATTGAAGATCACCGGGCAGCGAGGAATCACAACATAGCCCGATGCTAAAGACATCTCTCTCTCTCTCTCTCTCTCTCTTTGCAACCAGATCTGGTCAACCCGACTTATAGGCAGATGCCGGCCAAATTCCGGCCAGTCGGGGTGAGAGGCGGCGCCTAAGGGCCTAGGGAGGCCAATTTCGGCCGCCGGTGATCGATTCCCGGCGGTGATGACGGCCGGTGGCAGCAGAAGTCCGGTGAACTGTGAGCAACAGTGGGCGGCTGGGGAGAAACTCGGGGAGATCTGACAGCGGGCGGGCGGCAACAGGTCGACGACGGAGAGGACAACGGGCGGGCGGCAGCAGGTCGACGACGGAGAGGCTCGGGCGCGTGAATCGAGCAGAGGAGATCCCGCGAATGGTGTCTGGATCGATGGCCTGCGCGAGGCTCGGGGGTGACCCGAGCGAATCGAGCAGACGGCAGAGGAGACCCCGCGCGTGGTGTTAGGATCGATGACCCGCGCGTGGTGTCTGGATCGATCTGGGAAATTGAGCAGAGCAGAGGAGATCGATGGGTGGTGTCTGGGGATCGATCTGGGAAATCGATCTCGATCGGAACTGTCTGGATCGACGGGTGAAGTTGGGGCAGATCAAACAAAAATTGATCGGCGCAAAACGGGCGGCAGCGACAACGGCAAGGCCGCCGGCGACAGGGACGATGGCGGTTGCGGCGACGAAGTTTCGAGGAAGATGACGAGGCTAACGTGGCTCTGATACCATGTTAGGAATAGACAACTTGTATTCCTCAGGGGTCCAGAGGCCACAATACATAATACATGTACAGGTGGAAATATGCAGGAAAACCCCCTAACAAGTGGGGACATACACTATACAAATATATATATATATATCTAACAGAAACAACAATTATAGGCCTTATCCTCCTAATAATGGCAATTCCTATGGAAGCTCCTACAATAATGTTAGAAGTGCCCCCTCTGAACTTGAAGTCATGCTCAAGGACTTTATTAGTAAACAAACCACTTTCAATAAGACTATAGAGGAAAAGCTTTTATTTGTTGAGAAAAATATATCCTCTTTGTCCGAGGCTCAGTCTTCCCTGGTTAATAAAATGACTACTAAACCTGAAACTATGGAAAATACCTTTGCTACTGCTCATGCCATACAAGTTACTATTGATGAAAATGTTAGGCTGTTAGCTCAACTTCATGCCAAGTGGGAAAGGGAAGCTGAAATTGATAGAAACAATAGTGTGTGCACCATCACCACTAAACCACAAATAGTCCCTATTCCTCCTACTATGCCTAAGCCTATTGAGCCTACTACTAGTGATGCTAAGTTTGATTTTGATATTGATGGTTGCAATAATTTCTGAAGTGATTATGTTCTTGCAAAAGATTTCTAGAAGTCCTGATGCTAGTGATATGCATGTTGCCTTTACCAAACACATTACAAATGCTCTTGTTAAGATCAAGGAAGAGAAGCTAAAACACAAAGCTTCTATTCCTAGGAAAGTAGAAGATAGTTGGGAAACCATTATAAATATGCAAGTGAATGACTTTGATCTCAAAGCTTCATGTGATCTTGGTTCTAGTGTCTCTATTATGCCTAGGAAGATTTATGAAATGCTTGATTTGCCACCATTGGAAGATTGTTATTTAGATGTCCCACTCAATGATAATGCTAAGAAGAAACTCATGGGGAGTATTAATGATGTTATAATTATGGTTATCAATGCTTATGTCCCTGTTGATTTCTATGTTTTGGATGTTGAATACAATGCTTCTTGTCCTATTACTTTGGGAAGACCTTTTCTTAGAACAGTTGGTGCCATCATTGATATGAAGGAAGGCACCATTAAATATTATTTTCCATTCAAGAAAGGTATTGAACACTTCCCTATGAGGAGAGAGAAGTTGCTTTTTGCTCCTCCTTTGAAAGCAAGATTTGATGTTAATGTTTCATCATTTGAAAATACTTGATTCTTCTTGCTTCTTGTGCCTAACTTAAAGGCATTAAAGAAAAGTACTTGTTGGAAGATAATCCAAAATTTTCCTTGAGTCTTGGAAGTTATTACTTCAGTAATGACCTCTCCTTATCCTTTTTGTTTGCTTTTTGTGCCAAGAATGACCTCTAATGAGAGGGAAGTAAGATTTGGGGCGTTGTTGTCCCGAAACAGATTTTTGTCCTTCACCAAAAAAATCGTGAGGAGTCTATGTAACTCGGATTGAGCTCAAAATTTATGAATAAATCCTGCAGTATGTTAGCTAACTTTTGTTACATCAATTTTTTTTGATTTGAGCAACAGAAGATGTTCGAAAAAATCGATTTCTACCTGCTGGTCTGTTTTGACAGATTTCTGTCATTATTTGCATTTGCTTCTTATTGATTTCTTTTTGAGTTCTCTTTTGGGGAATTGAGATTTTTGAAAGAGTTACTACAGTAGCTTGTGTTTTTAGTGAAAATCCTTGTTGTTCCAAAGCTTTGCTAGAGGTCTAATATCTTTTGAATAAACTAATGTTGCTAATGAAGATTGTGTGAAGTTTTGTATGAAGGAAAAAAATTCAGGTGTAGAGAGAGAATGATGCAATGAGATGAAGAATGGACAAAATATCAAGCTTGGGATGCCAGCATGGTGTCACTCCAAGAAATATCCAAGAGTTACTAGCGTCAAAGCTTGGGGATGCCCAAGGCATCCCCTTCTTCATCAATAAAAAGCTCAGGTCTGTCTAGACACTTCGTTTTTATTGTTTCATGCACAGTTGTGTTATTCTTGGAGCGTCTTAGTTTTCGTTTGCTTTGCTTAGTTTGTTTAGTTTGCTTGAGTAGTTTGGACCCCCCCCTTCTCATTGTGATGTTTTGCAAATAAGTTTCTTGGTGTTGGAAAGGAGTAGTAAGTTCTTGCTTGAAGTGCAAGAGGAGTTGTCACATCCCAAGATTTTCCAAATCTTGTAATGTGAAAAATAAATGAATAAAATAAAACTTTATTTGATTTTCAGGGCCAGAAGAAACTTTTTGAATTCAATTGGAACTTCAAACCTATTTGGAATAAATAAAATCCTAAAGGGATTTAAAAAGATAAACATTTATTAAAGGAAAATAAAAATATTTAAAAATTACTATTTAGATCTTTTAAATAAAAAGTTTTGGTTTCCAAATGAAACAGAAGTTTTATTAATAAAGATTATTTTACAAAGCCAAAATAAAACTTGGCCAAGTCTTTAAAAGAAAAAATATTTCTATTTGAGAAAAGTGGTAAAGGATTATTTAAATAAAGTAATAAGGATTTAATATCCAAGTTTTTATTAATAAAGGTTTTACTATTTCCAAATCATCAAAACTTGTTTATTTGTTTTTCAAATAAGTTTTCTAAATATATTATATTCTTAAATAAAACCTACTGTTATGGTTTGAAGATGTTTAGTTTTCAAAATGGAGTTTAAAATAAAAATCAAATCCTATTTTGATTTATTAAAACAAGGCCTATTTATTTAATTAATAATGGACCCTAAAATAAAACTAGTTTATTTTAATCTTTTGAATTTTGGTTTTTACTACTGAACAGAACCAAGTTCAAAGTTACAAAGTTTGGTGGTTGTATGATTTGGTTTGAGTATTGTTTGATTGTTTGAATTTCAAAACAGGAAATAGTTTTAGAAAAAGAAAAGCGTGAGAGAGAAAAAATAGGATCTGGACCAGCCCAGTCGACAGAGCCCACAAGGCCCAGAACCAGCCCGGTTTTTCCTCCCCGAAGAAAAACGTTTCATACTCATTTTCGAACCCGTGTAGAGACTGACCGGTGGACCTCCTTTCCTTCTCGCATCCTCACTGACGACTGGACCCCACCTCCCTGTTCATCCTCCTCACCTGCGCGACCATTTCTCCCCCAAACCTCGCTACCGTTCACTGCCATTCAATCCGCGCGTAAATTCACGAATAATGGCTACGTTAATATCGCCCCTGACCATGCGTACAAAAGCATCTCTCCTCCCTCTGTCATTCCCCGCAAACACCAACTCCACCTCGCCACCAGGCTGCTCGGAATCATCTCCAAACCGCCGCTGCTCCGACGAGCTTCCACCTCCAATTCCGGCCAGTACTCGCCACCTCCTGCCCCCTTGAGCACGCGGGCACACTCACCACTCCCAGACGATTCTCCCAGTACCCTCCGTTCACCCGCGGGCGTCCCTGAGCGTCGAATCCGACCAAGCTCTGAGCGCCGCCGTCTGTCTCGCCTCCGCCGAGCTCCTCCGGTAAGTCCAGACCGCCCCAAGCTTCCTCCTTCACGCTCACGTCATCTCCGTGATCTCCTGCGTCTAACCATGCTTCTGGTTTGCCTTCTCGTGACCCGTAGCATCGTCTTCGACCTTGACCAGAGCCAACCGTCGCCAGACCGAACTCCGGCGAGGAATTCCTCCTGCCCTCGTGTGCCTCTTGCCACGCCGACCACACGACGAGCTTCCCCAGGCCTCTGCGAACGTGGTGAGCACCTTCCCTACTACTCTCGCTTCCTGTTCTCGCCGTTACGCCAGAAGCGAGCACCGCCGCCACAGCCGTCGCCGCCGCCAGTTCTTGGCCAGGCAGTAGCAACCGTTCGATTTAAATCGGAGAGACGAGATTAGATCACTTAAACTCGAAAAGGTACGCAGCCAGTGCCGTGCGATGCAACTTGATCTAACGGCCTACAGCACGCGATCCACCCGAACCGGTATCGGCGAATAGAAAAGTGTCGTGTGTCCCCTGTTCTGTTTAGAACTGATTTTGAAATCAGATTAGAATGTGATTTTCAAACCTTTGTAACTTTCGATCCACACATCCAAAAATTGCAAATTTGGTATCAATGGAATCAGTGGAACAAGCCCTAGCCAACCATGCCCTTGGTTTAGCAAACAGTATCCATTAGAGTGTTTGTTTTTGCAGATACTTTTGAATGCTTGTTTAGAGTAGAAAAATGATTCAAAAATGTTTTTAGGATTAAAACCTTTGCAAAATGGGTTGTTGTAAACTTACTGACCCTAGGAACCAACCCATGGATTTTAAAATGGTTTTTGTGAAAGTTTGGGAATAAAAACTTGATTTGGTCATTTCTAGCCATTTAAAAATAATGATTTTGTTATGAAAATGGTTTTGAGTAAAAACTTTGGAGAAAATGTTTTGGACCAAACCTACTGACCATAAACACCAAGTTATGGGAAACAACAACTTATTTGGTGAAACCACTTAAGGTTGTGGCATTGAGAAAAATGTTTTTCACCACATAAAATGATGAAAGGTTTTGAAAATAGTTTTTGGATAAAACCCTTTTGCAAATGACTTTGCCATTTTGGTAAATGACCACTTTGGACCTTACAAAGTTAGAAGCCTAGTGGAGACCACCTTTGCAAATAGAACCATCCCTTGCATGCTTACATGCATGACTTAGAATTCCATTGTTTTATGTGTGTGAAATTGTTTGATTGACTTTGGTTTGGAATGCTAGTTGATATTGTGTTTGCTTGATTGATTGTAGTGAAGTGTGAGACTAGCAAGATCAAGGAGTGAACCACCATTCCCTACCAAAAAGGCAAGTTACACTATCATCTAAAGTCCTACTATTTTTCATTATACTTAGTGGATTTTGAAACATGCATGAAAACAATTTTATACTTATGCTATGCTAAATCCTAATAGGATACCCTATACATTCCTTAGAGAAAACAATGTAGTGGTTACATGCTTAGCCATGCTATATTTTGAAAAGAGTTACATGTTGAGATTTTGTGGAATTGAGAAAAGGACTTGTGTTTTTATATAATAAAACAAGGACTCAATGAACCACCTGGGTGGCCAAGGATACTTTGAGTTTTGGAGAAGGTGGCAACAAAAGGAACCATGTCTATGGCAGTCTCTTTGTGTTGTGCTCCAAAGGAAACCACCCAGGAAACTTAGAGATTGAACATGTTTCTCCAATTGTGGCTTTCGTGTGCAACCACATGCTATTATGGCTCTGGCTTAGTCAACTACATTGGGAAGACCCATGCATTGTCTTCAGTTCTTGGACATGGGGATCTGGAATGCTTCATGGGTGCTGAAGACAAGCTAGCAATGGTGTATGGGAGGACCCTTTGGAAAGACTTCGTCACATTCTCAATCTGCCAGTACTCCATCTTGGTGAGCACTAATCCAGTGGCCACTGGTGGCAAAAGGATGGGATTGTGACATGTGGGTAAAGTGTACTCCTTCTGCAGAAGATAATAAAATCTAAGTACTTAGCCGTGTCCCCGGTTATGGACAATACTGAGCAACTAAAGTTTGAAGCTATGGGAAATCTCGACATTCCAATTTCTAAAACAAAAACTTGATGCACTTGGGGGTACCAAGGAGCTCAAGAGATTTGATAAAACTTGATGCACTTGGGGGTACCAAGGAGCTCAAGAGATTTGATAAAATTTGATGCACTTGGGGGTACCAAGGATCTCAAGAGATTTGATAAAACTTGATGCACTTGGGGTTACCAAGGAGCTCAAGAGATTTTGTTGAAAACTTGATACACTTGGGGTTACCAAGGTGTGCAAGGAGATTTTGTTAACAACTTAAACACTTGGGCTTTGCCAAGGGATTTTCAAAGATTTGATCAAAGATGAAAACCATTTTGAAAGATAGGATAAATTATTGCTTTATGCAAATAAGCCTCAACTCTACTTAGCCAAATATGCATGTAATGATAGGATCCACTTACATTCAACTTAGTAGTGAAACTTGCCAATACAATTCAAATGTATTGACCCTTGTGGCTGTAACTTATAATGTTGCAGGTTTGATTGATTTTAGTGAAGATTGATTGATTAGGATTACAAAGTCTACAACCAACATGTCTGCCTGTGGCACTTTGAAGATGAAGGACCCCATGACTATAGTTATTCTGCTGCAATGTAATGTAATAGCCAAATGAGCTATGTAAAGGTGTAATAAAATTATGTTGTTCCTGGTTATAAAGTTATATTATGACCTTTGTTTCTTGATATTACATCTAAACTGTGGATGCTAGCTATTGATCCAGGGACTAGCATTCTAAACACAAGGGACACCACCTTATGTTAATAAAGGTTGGGACACTCCCTCTTACAGGAGCTTGCATTGACTGTGACTTAGACTTTAGCATGACATGCTAGGTGTTGTTTTGGCATTATGCTTAGTAATTATTATTGTAGCATGTCTTGTTCCAAACAATTGGGATTGCTTAGTGTGCCTTGAAGAAATTATGCATTGTTTTAGCATGCAAAAGCATAGTATTGTGGTATTCTCCTTTGGTGCTTTGATTGGGTTGACTTGGCACATGCTCACACCATGTTATGACTATGACAAGTCACCATTAGCCTCTATGATCATTTAGTCCTTGACTTGTAGTACCATTCTATGCTTTGATTTGTAATGCTTTGTTGCTCTGCATGATTATGACCATGATGCTCTCTTAGGTGGTTGCTCCCAGTCTTTTGCTAGCATCCAATTGTATGAGTAAGCTCTACTCATGCTTCCAACTCCCAAGAAACCAGGTTATTCCAAAGTTTCCACTATAAACTCCTATGCATGGTGTGTTACACCATTCCAAGTATATTCTTGTTTTCAGCTATCTTCCAATTAAAAACTATTTTGTTATATGAAAACTTAGTGATTAAAGCCCTCACGAATTGGATGGCACACTTTATATTCTTTGTCCCTAATAAACTTGAACCATTGTGGCGCTATGTTGTATATGCTTGCACTTATACATTGGAATTAGCAGAACCTTGCTATCACGAGGAACGTTTTCAACATTGCACTTGTACTTTGTACTCGGTTGATATCATGCTCTTTTGTCTGTGGATGTCACTAAGTCCATGGAGCTTGTATTCTGTGTTAGAGAAACGCCTAGGCCGCTAGCCTAAGCCATGCCTAATCATGGTGGAAACTTGCAGCATCACCATAATGAGCTATCTATGGAACATCCACAATAAAAATCTATGCATATAGTAAATAAAAAGATTGCTGAGATGCTCATTGTCTGCTTGCCTTGTCATTTTGGTTATGGGAAAGCTCATGTACCATGTGAAAGGGGTACACCATTGGCGGTTCTCAATGATATGCAAATACTTACAATGACAAGAACTTACCTGTAACATCCCTAAAATCATATTTCAAACTCATGCATATCATCCATGCATCCATGATCATATAGAGTTCATTTCAAACAAATAAATTCAAAAACAGGAGCATATGAGCTCATTATACAAATGCTACTCTTCTATGAGAGATTGTTGTTCATGAAACCAAACCTTGTGCCTTATTGCTTTCAGAATGTGTTGCTAGATTGATAAGGTTTTAAACCAAGATTTCAAAGCAAATACAATTTAAAAACCAATTTCAAAATCAATATAAAACAAGTACTATGTCACTGTTTATTTTACTTTTCCAAATGACCAAGCCAATTCAAAGTGACCACTTGGTTTTATGCTTAGAATGGTGACTGTTGCACATTGCAGAAATCCTGAAAAGATTTGAATTCAAATAGAGTTTGAATTCATTTGAAAATCATTCCAGAAAATCAAATCAGAAATAGAAAAGGAATAAAGAAAAGGAAAAAGGCCAGCGCCAGGGTTTGAGCCCATCAGCAGATCCAGCCCAGCTAGCCCACCCCGGTTCCCCCTCTCTCTCTCACTCGCAGACGCACCCACAGAGCCGCTGACACCAGGACCCCACCCTCTCTCTGGTTCTCTCGTAGACAACTGGGCCCTCTCCACGTCGACTCCTTCTTCCCCAAATTGCGCCCGCAGACCACGTCGTCGCTGTCGTTGATGCCGGTAATTGCGCGGCGTAATTAGCCTTGATACTGCGAGCGTTTCCTGTCGCGCTTCGGCCTATTTAAACCACACCCCGCCGTCATTTCACATCGCATACTCTTCTCGCCACCAGGCTGCCTCAAATTCGCATTGCACCGCCGCAGTCAGAGCATCTCCGGCGATCGATTACGGTGAGCCCCATGCGCCCCTTCCCCTCTGGTTCATACGAGTCGCTTCGCAACTTCTTTGCGCACCTCCTGACCCCATCGGTTTGTCCCGTACTGCCCCAGGTCGTTGGTTCCGTTCGACACCGCAAGCACCCGACGACAACCCCGACTCCAGCGACCAAATTCCGTAAGCTCTTTGCGCCCTTTTCCCTCTGATTCACACGAAGTTGTTCGCCACTATCCTATGCGTCATCTGGTGCCGTTTGTTTGTGCTAGGGAGACCAGGAGCGTCGCCAACGTCGCCGTCTATTCGAACCCGACGTCTGCCTCTACTCCGACAAGGAATCCTCGCCGTGTCCGCGCGCCCCTTGACGAACCATCGCCACCTTGAGTATCAGCAGCTCCCTGCGATTCTGGTAAACCTCTTCTCCCTCTCCCGCGCGACCTAGAACACCAGCTCCGCCACTGACAGAAGCGCCGCCGCCAGTCGCCGCCGCTAGCGCCGCTCGACTTTGGTCGAAGCAACAGCAGTCGTTAGATCTGCATCGTAGGGATTAGATTAGAACAAGGATGAATCGTTTTCTTTAGATCTGGTGCATTGGATCTAAGTTGATCCTACAGCGCGGAAGCACGATCCGACGCGAAGCGGTATCGGCCAGTAAGATTAAGACGCGTGGCAGTGAGTTAGGTTTAAAACAGAATTTGAATCTGATTTATTTTCAAATTTGATTTGGCTATAACTTTTGATCCCCACGTTAGAATTTGACAAATTTTATACCGTTGGAATCAGGAGAGCAAGCCCTTTCTAAATATGCAATGTGTTTAAAGTTTTGCTTCTGTTAAAATAGTTTTATTTGCAGAAACATGTGTAGGGCTTATTTGAGTATATGAATTGTTTAGGAATTGTTTTTAGTGTTAAATAAATTTGGTTTGACAAGTTTTTGACTTTTTTAGGATTCAGTACTATGCACTTGCTTGGTTGAGTTTTAAAAATCATCACTTAGCATTTTGCATGCATGCATATATTTTTTGTTTATTTGTATATGTTTTGTGTGTAATTTGTTGCTACCAATCTTTGTGTAGATTTTGGTGCTAGTGATTGTGATTGTGAGGAGTGCTACTCTCTCAACTACCAAGGCAAGTGGTACTTCATGAATATTTCTATCCCTATGTTTTATACTAAGCATTAGAAATATTTTGCTAAGTCTTGCATGTTATTATTTTGCCTATATGCCATGATGGGAAATCCTAAGTAGTTGTAGAATTGCTAGGAAATTTCTAAGTTAAGTTACTATCTATGCCATGCTTAGCCTAGCTAGTAGCAAACAAAGGTTGGTGAAATATACATGCTATGATGAAAATATTCCTAAGTCTTTGGACTTTTGTTTTGCTTAATAAAACAACTAAGTCAATGAATCACCTGGGTGGAAAGGGACTTGAATGGTGGTTTGGGTTGAGTGGTTACACAAGGCCCATGGCTATGGTTTACCTTGTGTATCTCACTTGTGGTAAGCCACCCAGGAACAAAGGGATTTTAGAGGCCAAGTGTTAAGAAGCTTCTAGTGCAGCCACTTGGCAATATGGGCTCTGCCTGGATCACATAGGTTGCTAAAAATTAACCATTTGGATAGTTGGTGGTAGTGGGATGATAGGTTGGAACGCGTCCATTTGGTCTAAGGGAAGGCTTCTGAAAGGTCCTGTCTTGGTGAAACCAAGTCTGGTGGGGAAAGTGCACAACCTCTGCAGATGGAAAAATCTAAGTACTTAGCCAAGTCCATGGCAATGGACAACTTGAGCATCAAGACATGGAAGCTATCAAGAATCTCATCATCCCAATTTCTAAAGTAAAAACTTGTGGGTGAACAAGGGTGAAGGACCTCAATGTCTATTGGTGGTTCCTTGGGAAAGTTTTGACAAAAGAAAAACTTAGTGATTTCAACTAATAGGCAAAACCTATTTTTGAGCAAAGCAAGCCAAGCTACACTTAGTCAAATTTGCATATAGTAACTAGTCCACCTAAATAATACTAAGGTATCACTTGCCAATACTATTCCAAAGTATTGACCCACTTTGGCTGTAACTTGTGATGTTGCAGGTTATTCTGATGAGGATTAGGTGTCATGAGTCTACACTCAACATGTTTGCCTGTGGCAAATGAAGATGAAGACGTTTATATATTTACTTATTCAAACTCTTGTAATAGGCCTGTGGCCTTTGAGTTGTAAAGACTATGTTTATCTCTGGAATGGATGTAATAATGACCTTTGTATCTGTGTACTTCATCTTAAACTATGGATGCTAGCATTGATCCAGGGACTAGCATTGCAATCACAGGGATCCTTTTCCTTTATAAAGGAGGGATCTTACAGATGGTATAAGAGCACTGTGTTGCCTGTAGGATTATGACCCTAGGATTGGAAACCACTAAGGAAAATTTTTCAACAACTTCTACACTTGTCTATTCTTCTCGTAAACTTTTCTAATCTTCTTTCTCATCTGTATTTGTAGATGAACTCCATCAACGAAGCCGTAAGGAAAGGACCACTCATGACCATGACTTTGGAGTGTGAGACAGAATTTCCCAAAGCTCTCAAGGACCTCATGGTGGCAATGGAAATACATGGTGCAGCTGTGTACAAAGGCTTTCCTGTGATGGATGAAGGAGTTGAGTACTGGTGGGTGCAACTTCACTTGTACAAAAACAAGGAAGACAACCACAAGGGAACAGGATTCTGCATGTACACCAACACTGTGGTGCACACCACATTCTTTGAGTCAGCAAGGGATGCAGCTTGGAGGACTATCAAAGAACTTAGTGCTAGAGTCAAGTGCAGAATGCTCAACCTCCAAAATGACCTAAAGAAAGAGAAGGAACATACCCAAGAGTTGGAGGCTACCAACCAAACCATAAGAGGAGACATTATAGACTTAGTGATGGAATCATGTGAACAAGATAGGCTAATTGCTTCTAGAAATATTGTGTTAGCCAACAGATCCAGTGAGATAGGATTGTGAACGTACATCGTTAGTTGGACCACCACTTATCACCTTATTTTCCAAATATTGCTTTAAAATAAGATTGAACCTTGGTTGTTGTAATGGTTTCATGTATGCATGACTTGTGTGTTTTGCTTTCCAAGGATATGTATGTGATGTTTTGCCTTATATTGTAACTTGAATTGTGTTGTTCTAACTTTTCTATCTTATAAATAGATGCCTACTATTACCATCAACACTGTTGAGGAGTTCCAGGTTACTCGCTTTGGTCCTCGTATTGTTGAGCTTACTACTTTGCTCAATCTCCCTCTTCCCACCATCATGGTGCTTCCCCTCACCAAGTTTGAGAGGAAAGACCTTTGGGGATTCAAGGTCAACCAGCCCGGACGCCAGACAAAGCCTACCACGGAGGCCATCGTCTTCAAGCTCATGCATGATGACAGGGAGAGAGGCCTTGAGGTAGTTATGCAGGATCTGATAGGACGTCTGCTAGGGAGACACTCCCGATAGGTTAGAGGTACCCACTTCCACGTCTTCGGTAGACGTGATGAGGATGGAGAGTCCATTGACTTCGAGGACGATTCGAGGGACACAACAGAGCCGATTCGTCTGTACCTCCAGGACTTAGAGTCTCTCATTAGGCACGTGGACACCGACAGGACCAACGTCATGCTCAGCAATGACGAACTTCAGGTGCAGCTTCGTGAGAAGGACAAGCTCTTCGCGGAGCAAGATGAGATAGTCAAGGAGATGGAGACGAAGTTCGAGAACCAGAACAGAAAGTTCAAGAGTCAGGAGAAGCGAGTCCAGGATAGGAACAAGAAGATCCGGGACATGACTGAAGAACTGCAGGCCAAGGACTTCGAGCTCGAGCATCAGCAGACGGTGATTGAGAGGCTTCGTTCCCAGAAGAGGGCTCTCAAAGCCAAGATAGAGACCTTGACCACTAGTGTCGAGGAGTACAAGACCGCGATGGAGAACGCAGGTCTTACCTTTGTCGAGGAGGAGGTTGATGCGAGGAGTAGATTTGACCACTCATTTACCATTTATTATCGTACTTGTTGTTTGAGAACTTGTTATTTGACCATCCGACATGTGGATGGCTTGCTATTTGTGTGTTTTACTTTGTGAACTTGTTATGTTGTTGTTGAACCTTTATCATTGTGTTGCATGCCTTGTGTTTGCTGATGTGAAGTAATGTGCATGAAAGCATCTATGGGTATCTCATTCTTATCTCTATTGATCAAACCATAGATGCCTCCCCGTCGTGCAAACCCCAACCCCAACAACAACAAAAACATCACTCCAGAAATGCAACAAATGATGACCGCTCAAACTCATCTAATGCAGATGATGACGACGTTCATCCAGAACCAAAACAACAACAACAACAACAACAACAACAACAACAACAACAACAACAACAACAACCCACCGGGCTTTGACATGCTTACCAGATTCTTGAGATTGAGGCCAGCAAAGTTCTCAGGAACAACTGATCCCATGGTGACCAATGACTGGCTACGCTCTGTGAACAAGGACTTGGTGACTGTGGGTTGTACTGATGCTGAGAAGGTCAGATTTGCAGCACATTTGCTGGAAGGACCAGCCGCCACTTGGTGGGACAACTTCCAGATTACCACTCCCATAGAAGATGTGACATGGGAAATCTTTGAGGATGGCTTTCGTACTGCTCACATCTCATCCGGAGTGATGAGTCTGAAAAAGAAGGAGTTCCATAACTTGAAGCAACGCCACCGCAGCGTGGCGGAGTATATTGAAGAGTTCAACAATCTGGCGCGTTATGCACCGGATGAAGTTGACACTGATGCTAAGAGAAGGGAGAAATTCCTTGAAGGCCTGAATGATGAACTGAATCTGCAGCTATCAGTGGCCTATGTTCCCACTTATCAGTCTCTCTATGACAAGGCTGCTATTTTGGAGAACAAAATGAAGCAAGTTGAGAGTAGAAAGAGAAAGCACTCCGACAAGCACAACTCGGGATCGTCTCACAAACGATCTCATTATGATGACAGCGGAAGCTCAGGATCCCACAAACATGGGAGATTCAACAAGCACCACAACCACAACCGTCATGACAAACATCACCGTAGTCATGACAGTGACAAGTACAAAAACCACAAGGGTGGACATAAGAGCCAGCACAGTGGTAATGGAAGTGGAAGTGCAAGTCAGCCTGTTAAGAGAGACATTAGTCAGGTTGAATGCTTCAAATGCAAGAAGATGGGGCATTATGCAAATGACTGCCCAGAAAAGAAAGTTGAAGGACCCAACAAGCCCAACCCTTTTCAGAAGGGACAAGTAAACCACATCAATGTGGAGGAGGTCTATGAGGAGCACGATCTTTTTCTTTGGTAAGTTCAGACTCAATTCTATTCCAGCATTTGTACTCTTTAATACTGGTGCATCTCATTCATTCATATCAAGAGCATTTGTTGAAAGAAATGAACTACCGGTAGAAACTATTGGGTGTCCTATAAAAGTAAGTTCTCCAGGTGGAGAAATGATAGTGAATTCTGGATGTCATGATCTAGTCATTGAGTTTGGGAAGTATAAGTTTCCTGTTAACTTGATAATTCTAAACTCCCAAGGATTAGATGTCATTCTGGGAATGGACTGGATGACTAAGTACAAAGGAGTGATAGATTGTGCCAACCATACTGTCTCACTCACAACTCCAGAAAATAAAAGGATCAGATTCAAGACCAACTTTGAAACAAAAAGGAGTATGCTTAATTCCCTTAAGGGGGTTAGCATTGACAGTGTGCCAATTGTGAGTGAATATCCGGATGTGTTTCCGGAAGAATTGACGGGAATGCCACCAGATAGAGATGTGGAGTTTCTTATAGATTTGGTACCAGGGTCTGGACCAATAGCAAAGAGACCATATAAGATGTCAATTGATGAACTGAAGGAACTCAAGAAACAACTAGGAGAACAGTTGCAGAAAGGATTTATTCAACCAAGTTCTTCATCTTGGGGAGCCCCGGTTTTGTTTGTGGAGAAGAAAGATAGAAGTCAAAGGTTATGCATAGATTACCGTTCACTTAACGAGGTGATTATTAAGAACAAATACCCTTTGCCTAGAATCAATGACTTGTTTGATCAGCTTGAAGGAGCTTGTGTGTTCTCAAAGATTGATCTAAGGTCAGGCTATTTTCAACTCAAGATAAGAGAACAAGACATACCTAAGACAGCCTTCACTACTAGGTATGGATTGTATGAGTATACCGTGATGCCATTTGGTTTGACCAATGCTCCAGCATACTTCATGAATATGATGAACAAAGTGTTCATGGAATTCCTTGACAAGTTTGTTGTCGTTTTCATCGATGACATTTTAGTCTACTCCAAGAGCAAAGAAGAGCATGAAGGACATTTGCGTTTGATACTTGAGAAGTTAAGAGAGCATAAACTTTATGCCAAATTCAGCAAGTGTGAATTCTGGTTGAATGAAGTTGGTTTTCTTGGTCATGTTATGACAAAGGATGGTGTAGCAGTTGATCCTGCTAAAGTTTCAGCTGTAACTGAATGGGAATCTCCCAAGTCAGTGAAAGAGGTTCGTAGTTTCCTTGGATTAGCAGGTTACTACCGAAGGTTCATTGAAAATTTCTCTAAGGTAGCTAAGCCCATGATGGAATTGCTAAAGAAGGACAAGAAGTTTGCATGGTCTGAAGGTTGTGAACTCAGCTTTCAGGAATTGAAGAAGAGACTTGTGACAGCACCAGTCTTATGTCTGCCAGATTTGGAAAAAGATTTCCAAGTATATTGTGATGCATCTCATCAGGGTTTGGGTGCAGTACTTATGCAAGATGGTAAAGTTGTGGCTTATGCCTCGAGACAACTCAAAACTCATGAAGTGAACTATCCTACTCATGATTTAGAGTTAGCCTCTGTTGTCCATGCACTAAAAACATGGAGACATTATCTTTTGGAATAACGTTGTGAAGTGTTCACAGATCACAAGAGTTTGAAGTATATCTTCACCCAGAAGGAGATTAATATGAGACAAAGAAGATGGCTAGAACTCATGATTTAGAGTTAGCCTCTGTTGTCCATGCATTAAAAACATGGAGACACTATCTTTTGGGAAAATGTTGTGAAGTGTTCACAGATCACAAGAGTTTGAAATATATCTTCACCCAGAAGGAAATTAATATGAGACAAAGAAGATGGCTAGAACTCATCAAGGACTATGACTTAAGTTTGCAATACCATCCCGGTAAAGCGAATGTTGTAGCAGATGCTCTAAGTCGTAAGGTTTTTGTGAATGGCCTTACCAAAGGAGAATTGCCAGATGATTTGTGTACCCAATTCTTAAAACTCAGGTTGGAGATTGTGCCTGAAGGACATCTCATGTCTTTGGATGTTCAACCCACTTTGTTGGACAAAATCAAAGAAGCCCAGAAGATTGATAAGGAAATTGAAGAGATTAAAGAAAAGATTGGCAAAGGAAAAGCCAAATGATTCCATGAAGACGAACAGGGTACTTTATGACATGGGAAACGTATCTGTGTTCCACAAGATCCGGAACTTCGGAAACTGATTTTTCAAGAAGCACACAACTCACCGTATTCCATTCATCCGGGTAACACCAAAATGTACATGGACATGAAAGAAAGATTTTGGTGGAATAATCTCAAGAAGGACATCGCCGAACATATTGCTTTGGTGATGTGTGTAGTAGAGTGAAAGCGGAACATCAGAAACCAGCAGGTTTACTTCAACTACTACCTATTCCTGATTGGAAGTGGGACAAGATTGGTATGGATTTCATTACCGGATTACCAAGGACCCGGTCAGGATACAATTCTATTTGGGTAGTAGTGGATCGCCTAACTAAAGTGGCTCATTTCATACCCGTGAAGACAACCTACACAAGCGCTAAGTTGGCCAAAATCTATATGAGTAGGATTGTATGTCTACATGGAGTGCCCAAGAGTATTGTGTCCGATAGGGGAACTCAATTCACTTCCCATTTTTGGAGACAGCTACATGAATCATTGGGAACGAGGTTGGAATTCAGCACTGCTTTTCATCCTCAAACTGATGGACAGACAGAAAGAACTAACCAGATTCTTGAAGACATGTTGAGGGAAATGTGCTCTAGACTACGGAGCTAGTTGGGATGAAAGTCTGCCTTACGCAGAGTTTTCTTATAACAACAGCTATCAAGCCAGCATTGAGATGTCACCATTTGAGTTTCTCTACGGAAGAAAGTGTACCACCCCATTGTTATGGAATGGTGTGGGAGAAAGAAGTTTATTTGGACCAGATCTTATCAAAGAAGCTGAAGAGAAGGTCAAGTTGGTTAAGGACAGGTTGAAGATAGCACAGTCCCGACAGAAAAACTACGCGGATCCTAAGCGTAGAGAAGTCACCTACGAAGTTGGTGATAGAGCTTATCTCAGAGTGTCACCACTTCGTGAAGTGAAGAGGTTCGGAGTCAAAGGAAAATTGGCACCAAGATATGTTGGACCATTCAAGATTCTGAGTCGTAAAGGAGAAGTAGCTTATGAAATTGAACTACCAGAGTCCTTGTCAGCTGTTCATAATGTGTTTCATGTGAGTCAGCTTAAGAAATGTCATCCCGAAATGGAAGAGACTTCCTTGAAAGATACAATACCTTTGGAAGAAGTTCAATTGGAAAGTGATCTTACTTACGAGGAGAAGCCTATCAAGATTCTTGAGACTGCAGAAAGAGTCACACGGACTAAGACTATCAAGTTTTGCAAAGTTCAGTGGAACCATCATTCCGAAGAGGAAGCAACATGGGAAAGAGAAGATGATCTTCGGAAAGACCACCCTCACCTATTTGCTAGCCAATCCGAATCTCAAGGGCGAGATTCACCTTAAGGGGGTTAGATTTGTAACATCCCTAAAATCATATTTCAAACTCATGCATATCATCCATGCATCCATGATCATATAGAGTTCATTTCAAACAAATAAATTTAAAAACAGGAGCATATGAGCTCATTATTTTATGTGATCAGCATTTGAAACAAATGCTACTCTTCTATGAGAGATTGTTGTTCATGAAACCAAACCTTGTGCCTTATTGCTTTCAGAATGTGTTGCTAGATTGCTAAGGTTTTAAACCAAGATTTCAAAGCAAATACAATTTGAAAACCAATTTCAAAATCAATATAAAACAAGTACTATGTCACTGTTTATTTTACTTTTCCAAATGACCAAGCCAATTCAAAGTGACCACTTTGTTTTATGCTTAGAATGGTGACTGTTGCACACTGCAGAAATCCTGAAAAGGTTTGAATTCAAATAGAGTTTGAATTCATTTGAAAATCATTCCAGAAAATCAAATCAGAAATAGAAAAGGAAAAAGGCCAGCGCCAGGGTTTGAGCCCATCGGCAGATCCAGCCCAGCTAGCCCACCCGGGTTCCCCCTCTCTCTCACTCGCAGACGCCCCCACAGAGCCGCTGACACCAGGACCCCACCCTCTCTCTGGTTCTCTCGCAGACAACTGGGCCCTCTCCACGTCGACTCCTTCTTCCCCAAATCGCGCCCACAGACCACGTCGTCGCTGCCGTTGATGCCGGTAATGGCGCGGCGTAATTAGCCTTGATACTGCGAGCGTTTCCTGTCGCGCTTCGGCCTATTTAAACCACACCCCGCCGCGGTCATTTCCCCCCACACTGCATACTCTTCTCGCCACCAGGCTGCCTCAAATTTGCATTGCACCGCCGCAGTCAGAGCATTTCCGGCGATCGATTACGGTGAGCCCCGTGCGCCCCTTCCCCTCTGGTTCATACGAGTCGCTTCGCAACTTCTTTGCGCACCTCCTGACCCCACTGGTTTGTCCCGTACTGCCCCAGGTCGTCGGTTCCGTTCGACACCGTAAGCACCCGACGACAACCCGACTCCGGCGACCAAATTTCGTAAGCTCTTTGCGCCCCTTTCCCTCTGATTCACACGAAGTTGTTCGCCACTGTCCTGTGCGTCATCTGGTGCCGTTTGTTTGTGCTAGGGAGACCAGGAGCGTCGCCAACGTCGCCGTCTATTCGAACCCGACGTCTGCCTCTACTCCGGGAAAAGGATCCATGTGATTGCAATGCTAGTCCCTGGATCAATGCTAGCATCCATAGTTTAAGATGAAGTACACAAATACAAAGGTCATTATTACATCCATTCCAGAGATAAACATAGTCTTTACAACTCAAAGGCCACAGGCCTATTACAAGAGTTTGAATAAGTAAATATATAAACGTCTTCATCTTCATGTGCCACAGGCAAACATGTTGAGTGTAGACTCATGACACCTAATCCTCATCAGAATAACCTGCAACATCACAAGTTACAGCCAAAGTGGGTCAATACTTTGGAATAGTATTGGCAAGTGATACCTTAGTATTATTTAGGTGGACTAGTTACTATATGCAAATTTGACTAAGTGTAGCTTGGCTTGCTTTGCTCAAAAATAGGTTTTGCCTATTAGTTGAAATCACTAAGTTTTTCTTTTGTCAAAACTTTCCCAAGGAACCACCAATAGACATTGAGGTCCTTCACCCTTGTTCACCCACAAGTTTTTACTTTAGAAATTGGGATGATGAGATTCTTGATAGCTTCCATGTCTTGATGCTCAAGTTGTCCATTGCCATGGACTTGGCTAAGTACTTAGATTTTTCCATCTGCAGAGGTTGTGCACTTTCCCCACCAGACTTGGTTTCACCAAGACAGGACCTTTCAGAAGCCTTCCCTTAGACCAAATGGACGCGTTCCAACCTATCATCCCACTACCACCAACTGTCCAAGTGGCTAAGTTCTAGCAACCTATGTGATCCAGGCAGAGCCCATATTGCCAAGTGGCTGCACTAGAAGCTTCTTAACACTTGGCCGCTAAAATCACTTTGTTCCCGGATGGCTTACCACAAGTGAGATACACAAGGTAAACCATAGCCATGGACCTTGTGTAACCACTCAACCCAAACCACCATTCAAGTCCCTTTCCACCCAGGTGATTCATTGACTTAGTTGTTTTATTAAGCAAAACAAAAGTCCAAAGACTTAGGAATATTTTCATCATAGCATGTATATTTCACCAACCCTTGTTTGCTACTAGCTAGGCTAAGCATGGCATAGATAGTAACTTAACTTAGAAATTTCCTAGCAATTCTACAACTACTTAGGATTTCCCATCATGGCATATAGGCAAAATAATAACATGCAAGACGTAGCAAAATATTTCTAATGCTTAGTATAAAACATAGGGATAGAAATATTCATGAAGTACCACTTGCCTTGGTAGTTGGGAGAGTAGCACTCCTCACAATCACAATCACTAGCACCAAAATCTACACAAAGATTGGTAGCAACAAATTACACACAAAACATATACAAACAAACAAAAAATATATGCATGCATGCAAAAATGCTAAGTGATGATTTTTAAAACTCAACCAAGCAAGTGTATAGTACTGAATCCTAAACAAGTCAAAAACTTGCCAAACAATATTTATTTAACCCTTAAAACAATTTCCTAAACATTTCATATACTCAAATAAGCCCTACACATGTTTCTGCAAATAAAACCATTTTAACAGAGGCAAAACATTAAACACATTGCATATTTAGAAAGGGCTTGTTCTCCTGATTCCAACGGTATAAAATTTGTCAAATTCTAACATGGGGATCAAAAGTTATAGCCAAATCAAATTCAAATAATAATCAGATTCAAATCGTGTTTTTAAACTCTAACAGGTGCCGCGTGTCTTAATCTTATTGGCGCGTACCGGTTCGCGTTGGATCACGCTCGGCTACCGTTGGATCTAACTAAACACGCACGGCTCAGATCTAAACTTACCTCTTCGTCATAGATCTAATCTCATACGCTAGATCTAAATCCTACGGCCCCAATCGAGTTGACCATAGACGGGCGGCGTTAGCGGCGGCGACTGGCGGCGGCGTCTCTGTCAGAGCTGCTGCCGGCGTTCTAGGTCGCGTGGGAGAGGGGGAAGGGTCTTACCGTGTTCGCCGTGTGCTGCTGATGCTCAAGGTGTGCTTTGTTGGCGAAGGGGCGCGCAGAGGTGGTCGCTGGAGCTCGTCGAAGTCGTGCACGGCGTCAGGTGGTTGAAGAAAAAGTTGTTGCCGACGCTCTGGGCCTTCCTAGTATCGACTAGAGGCATCAGTAGCTGCGCAAGGGCAAGGCGAACCTAGTCGTATGCGAGAGAGGTCAAGGGGCGCTCAGTGCTTACCGCAATCAATCGCCGGAGAAGAAGAAAGCGCCAGGCACTTGCGGTCGACGTCGTTGGCGAGTCTCTAGACGGTCCTAGCATGCACCAATAGGATGAGAAGATGCGCATGGATGTTGTGATCATTCTGGCAAACTTAGACAGCAAGGGGCAACAGGGTCTTACCGGAATCGCACGCCGGAGGTCGTCGGAGCTGCGGCGGTATGGGCAGGACTACGGGCAGCCTGGTGGCGTGGAGAGGAAATTGAGTGAGGGGAAATGGTCGCGGTGCAGTGGGGGTTAAATAGCCAGGAGGGGGGCGGCGATTACGCGATGTATCAATGGCAATTACGTGAGCGATGGTAACGGCGAAGTAACAATGAGCGCTGCTGCGTTGATTGGGGACGACGCTGACGTGGTCGCGGGGTCCACTCGTCAGCGGGTTTAAACAGCGAGGGGGTGGGGTCCTGACGTCAGTGAACTGTTGGGTTCGTTCGCGAGTGAGAAGGAGAGAGAGGGGGAACCCGGGTGGGCTAACTGGGTTGGTTTCTCTGTTGGGCTAGAATAGTAGCGCCGGCCCTTTTCCTTTTCTTTATTCCTTTTCTATTTCTGTTTGCATTTTCAGAAATCATTTTCAAATGGTTTCAAAAGCTATTTGAATTCAAACCTTTTCAGGATTTTTGTAGAGTGCAATACTCACAATTCTGGGCATAAAACCAAGTGGTCACTTTGAATTGGCTTGGTCATTTAGAAGAAAATAAAATAAGCAGTGGCATAGCCTTAGTTTGAATAGGTTTTTGAAATTGGTTTTTAAATCATATTTGTTTTGAAATTTTGGTTTAAACCTTAGCAATCTAGCAAAACAACCTGAGATCAATAAGACAACAAAGTTTGGTTTCATGAACAAAAATCTCTCATTAGAGAGTAGCATTTGTTTCAATGCTGATCACATAAAATAATGAGCTCATATGCTCCTGTTTTTGAATGATTTGTTTGAGATGAACTCTATATGATCATGGATGCATGGATGATATGCATGGGTTTGAAACATGATTTTTGGGATGTTACATCAAATCTCCACGAAACCATCTGTAGCCGCCGCCACCATCTTCCCTAGATCAGGGGGATTTGAAGTTCTTCCCGGCACCGTGCCGGAGGGAAGATCATCCCGGAGGCCTTCTCTCCGGTATGATGCGTGAGTAGTTCCACCTTGGACTATGGGTCCATGTAGTAGCTAGATGGTTGTATATCCTCCTTTGTGCTTTCATGTATAGATCTTGTGAGCTACATTCATGATCAAGATCTAATCTATTTGTAATCATGCATGTTGTGTTCGAGGGGATCTGATGGATATTGAGATTATTATGTTGGTTTGATTAATGCTTTAGTCTTTATGATTCTATCATGTCTATGTTGTTTGTGATCTTGCCTGCTCTCCGTTGTTAGCGGCTATCTTGGCCAAGTAGTTGCTAGTGACTCCAAGAGGGGGTATTTATGCTCGATAGTTGGTTCATGCCTCTAGTTTCCAAGGGAAGTGACAGAAATCTCTTCGGTTGTAGATGTGATGTTGCCACTAGGGAGAAAACAATGGTCTCCTGTTCATGGAACATATGGACTGTTTACCCTACACACTTTGCTTAAAGTAGTTGTCTGTTGCTTGCAACTTAATACTGGAGGGGGTTCAGATGATAACCTGAAGGTGGACTTCTAGTCATAAATGCAGTTGGATGGCGGTCTATGTATCTTGTTGTATTGCTCAATCGAATATCATAGGATCTTTCTGACTAGTAATTGCATTGTTATGCCTTGCTCAGTTCCTGTCAATTGCCTTGCTGTAATTTGTTTACCCTTCATGCCATGTTGTTTATCTAAGGAGAGCACATCTAGTGAACTATGGACCCCGGTCCAATCTTTACCATTGATACATCTTCCATCATTACTGCTTACTTGCTGCAAACCATTACCTTCCACACCATACGTTTAATCCTTTGTTACAGCAAACCGGTGAGCTTGACAACCTCACTGATTCGTTGGGACAAAGTCTTGAGTTTGTGTTGTGCAGGTTTTCACGTTGCTTGCAACACCTCTGAGACGTTTCCTTCCTCCTTCAGGTTGGATAACCTCGGTCTCTACTAAGGGAAACTTGTTGTTGTGCTCATCACACCTTGCTCTTGGGGTTCCGACGAAGTGTCCCACGTCAACACTGGGTGCACACATCACAACTCCATAGCAAAAGCACACCCTGACACACCCCTAAGGTACCCTAACATTCTCCAAGATGATCTAAGCATCCTTTCCCTCGCCCACCCTATTAGGGGCAACGGTTTCTACTTTAGCATCAGCAGTCTTAATCCTCCTCATGGATGCTCTACTTGCCATATCATGTACCTGGGTGGCCAAATTCTGTAGGCGATTGGCACCTTCCTCCAGAGTAGCCCTATCATGTTCATTCTGCAGGCCTGCTAAATATCGTAGGAACGCACACATGTAGCAAATTAGTCCCAGAGGGGAAGATGGCAACTTCCCTTCAAAACAAGCACTATTCCCACTCTTCCATAATGCCCAACATAAGGCAGCAATACAAATGATGTGAAAATTAAATCCAAAGGGAAGAAACTTCACAATCCACCAAAAATATTGAGTAAAACAAGAAGGTCTAGTTTGTGCACCCAGAACCCAAGCCACCGAACTCCACGTATATACAGCAGCAGGGCAAGTAAAAAATCGATGGTTGATCGTTTCGTCAAGAGGGCAAAAACGACACACATAACTACCCACTCATTTCCTTTTCTTCATATTATCTTTGGTCGCAATAGCATTATGCCAGATTAACCACAACTAGATTTTAATTTTCAAGGGGAGTTTAGCTTTCTAGAGATGTCGAAAGGATCTATCACGACCTACATCAGACAACTTATTATACAAGGATTTTACAGAGAACACCCTAGATTTGCAATATCTCCACTTAGGCTTGTCAATCTCATCATTAAGTCTGAGACCGCCCAACAAACTTCTTAATTCTTGCCATTGATTAGTCAGTCTAGGGGATAACCATCTCCTAAAAGTGAAAAACCAACTCAGGTCACTCATCTCTCTAACTGTACCAATTTGTTGATTGCACACATCAAATAACTCAGAGAATTTCTCACAAAGGGAGAAATCACCAAGCCATTGATCATGCCAAAAGTCAGTTTCCCTTCCCCCACACACTTCCATTTTTCTACCAGACAGATAAATCTGCCTAATTTTCATCAGATCCTTCCAAGCAGCAGAATCATTTTGTTTAACTTTTATTCTCAAAATACCATGTGAAATTCCATATTTTGTCTTACATTTTTTTTGCCATAAACCGTCTTCTTCTTCCAATTTCCACCACCATTTGCACATTAAACAAATATTAATCAGCTTCAGGTTTTAACTCCCAAACCCCCTTTCTTTTTTGGTCTGCACACCAAGGACCATCTCACCACATGATACTTCTTTCTATCACTTGATCCCTCCCAAAAGAACTTCCTAATGATCTTAGTGTACTCTTCCAGGTTAGTATCTGCCATAAGATACATGGACATATGGTAGATAAGTAGAATGCTAAGAGAAGACTGAATAAGAGTAACTCTACCCCCAATTAAGGAGGAGTTGCCAACCCAACCATCAAGCTTTTTCCGAAGCTTATCAGCTAAAGGCCGAAGATCTGCCACATGAAGTCTGGTGCCACAAACAGGGACACCAAGATACTTAATGGGCCAGTGCCCAGGTTGACATCGAAACATATCATCATATAACACTCCTTTAACACTGTCCTCCAAAACCATCATAAATCTCACTCTTGGCAAAGTTGATTTTTAAACCCGATATTGCCTCAAACATATAAAGGATCAATTTCAAATGAATCAACTGATTCAAATCATCTTGAATCAGCAAAATAGTGTCATTTGTGTACTGCATAATAGTTACCCCATGATTTACAAGATGAGGGATCAAACCTGTCACAAACCCAGCGTTTTGTGCTTGATTAATAATTTTAGCCAAACTTTCCACCGCTAAATTAAAAAGGAAGGGTAAGAAGGGATCACCCTGTATCACCCCTCTTTAGCTTCCAAAGTCACACCCTCTCTTGTCATTGATCTTAACACACAAGGTACCATCTTTCAATATCGTACTAATCATCTTACACCAAAGATCACTAAACCCTTTCAGAGAAACACATTTGAGCAAATAATTCCAAACAACTTTATCATAAGCCTTTTCAAAATCTAATTTCAAAACCATGCCCTGGCTTTTACTCCTACGAGTTTCATGCAAGATTTCATGCAGAGACATTTCCATCCATAATGTTCCTTCCTTTAATAAAAGTCGTTTGGCATCCAAAAATTAGCTTATGCATAAACGTCTCAACTCTAACAGTAATGACTTTAGTGATTCACTTATACAAAACCTAAAGTAAGCAAATAGGTCTATACTTAGAAATAACATCAGCATCAGGGATTTTTTGAAAAAGGATTATCATGCCAAAGTTGATTCTAAACAAGTCCAAATTACCAGAATCTCACAATCCAGAAAATATAGCTGCAAATCCACCTACGGAAATACCTTTTGGGCATCAAATGCTAAATAACCTAGTTGGAAAGGGCGATTTTTACTACCCTTCACATTTTAAGTAAGGTTTGTGTTTTTTTCTTCAAAAATTCCACCGATCTATTAATAACCATCAACAGTAATACAAAGAGTCAGAAAGATACTAAGAATTATAATTAGATCCTTAGACCACCTAGCGACGTCTACCTACACTAGCACGAGCTAAAGGCGTCATCGGCCTTGCCCCTACATCACCCGAGCCACACAAAACTTGGCATATTAGAGCTTATTATAGTACAAAGATGGAAATATGTCGTGCTAAGGACCAAAGGACCAACACACTAGAGCAGCAATCCTTGCTAATTATGACAATTATAAATCAGAAGAGACCGATCTGAAACCACGCCAGCGAACATGAAAGACGACTAGATTCGCCGGACACATGACTCCACGCGCCTTCCTTCGGTGTTAGACACACCTGACTTCACGATGTAGCTGCCGCCCCACCATACCGAAGAAGACGTTGAAAACAGACTAAACAAAGACCGAAACCTCCCACCATCGAGGGGCTATGGTCCGCCACGCCTCCAAAGACCTAAGGCCACCGGAGACAGAGCGAGCCGACAACGTCGTCGGCGAGATGGAAGGAACCCTAGATGGGTTTTTAGGAGTGCCACCGAACGCCTCTCTTTCTTCCTCACGTCACGTACCGGTTCAAGTGAGGTCTGTGTTGACTACCCAAATTCAAAACTAGTTTAGTAATGTATGGATTGTGCCAGGTATTTTTTTTACATCAAGCCTTTTTGTATGACTTTTTGTAACTATAACCAAACTATTGTACTTTATTTAAGCCCATACTTGGAATCTTGGACAATCAAAATGGGTAACACAATACAAAAATGAGAGTATTATTATATTTTCTCCAAAGCATTGTTGCTCAAAACTAGTAACTCTTCATTGAAATGGATAGATCGCACACATTTATCTTTGCCCCTCACGTAGCCCCCTTCCGACTCCCCTGGCCGTCCTCTTTCAGGCGATCGGGGAGTCCTCCCCAAATCGCTCTGCCGGCAGCCTCCCCTTCTCCCTCCGCCCCTCCTCGCCACTCCTATAGGCCACTGGCAAAGCCCTAGTGACATGGATATGCCCTACGGTTGCCTAATGTTAGCCTACCCAGTCTGGCCCGGCAAAATCCCATACAATCGCCTGCTTCAGATGGCAAAGTCCAAGAAGGATTCAGGTAACCCAGGCCCATGAAGGTTGCGACTCCTTGGAGAACACGGCTAGCTTTAAATAAAAATTCAAAGGGACAAACCCTAACTTGTAACCAACTCGACCTACACCCCGAGACCTGGCCTCCCCATATAAAGGCCAGGAGGGCACGACGAGGAGGACGATCCAGAACCCTAGAACACAACTCGCCAGATCTCATATGCGCACCCCTGTAACCTTCGGCATCGCCATCAATCAAGAACATATAATAAGGAGTAGGGTTTTCCCTCCAGGGGCCTGAACCTGGGTAAACCTCGTGTCCCTGTGTTGCGAATCTGTTAGCCATTCCGCGATCTCCAACGTCCCCTCCTTCTCCAAAACCCAAGTCCATAACGATGGGCATTGACGAGTTGAAACCTCATCACCTAGCCACTGATGAAAGGGGGCGGGGTCCTGGTGTTGTTGCTTCAAGATACCGACAATGAGCTCGACAGAGGAGGTGAGGGCGATGTGCACGATGGTCGGCACCAACAGGTCACCGGCGGCGGTGTCAAATCCTTGGCCGGCGCGTCGGGATCTTCCTCCTATCAGCGGCGGCTACTTTGGTTGGGTTGGGCCTCGGCTTGACATGGCCTCTCTTTCTATGTCGGTGGACGCTTCCAACGGATATCTACAGCTAGAGATCTCATGATTACGGAACAACCACCGGGGAGAAATCCTATGCTCGGCTTTGCCATCACAGATGATGCAGTGGCGTTTGTGGGCGCTGCTAGCCTTCCTGGAGGTGATACGTTGGAAACGTATCTGTAATTTTTGATGCTCCATGCTTGTTTAGTATCTACTTTGCTTTACTTGTCTGCACTTTGAGGTGCTTTTTACATGTTTTTCTGGTACTAACCTATTAACAAGTTGCAACCATGCCAGATGCCTGTTTTCTGCTGTTTTTGGTTTCAGAAAAGTTAGTAAAGAAATAATCTTGGAATTGGACGGGACAAACGTCAAAGTCAATTACTTTCCGTGGGGAACAAGAAGTCTAGAGGGGAGCCGGAGGGGCCAGCCAGGGGGGCTAGACCCACCCTAGGTGCGGGTGGGCCCTGCCCTGCGCCTAGCTAGGGTTTGGGGCCCCTGGCCGCCGCCTCGGCCTCCCCCTTCGCCTATAAGAAGCCCCCGATGCAGAAACCCTAAGCACCCGATCAAATCTCCATCAAACCGTCTGTAGCCGCCGCCACCATCGTCCCTAGATCAGGGGGATCTGAAGTTCTTCCCAGCACCCTACAGGAGGGGAGATCATCCCGGAGGCCTTCTCTCCGGTATGATGCGTGAGTAGTTCCACCTTGGACTATGGGTCCATGTAGTAGCTAGATGGTTGTATCTCCTCCTTTGTGCTTTCATGTATAGATCTTATGAACTCCGTTCATGATCAAGATCTAATCTATTTGTAATCATGCATGTTGTGTTTGCAGGGATCCGATGGATATTGAGATTATTATGTTGGTTTGATTAATGGTTCTGTCTTTATGATTCTACATGTATGTGTTGTTTGTGATCTTGCATGCTCTCCATTGTTAGTAGCTATCTTGGCCAAGTAGTTGCTAGTGACTCCAAGAGGGGGTATTTATGCTCGATAGTGGGTTCATGCCTCTAGTTTCCAAGGGAAGTGACAGAAATCTCTTCGGTTGTAGATGTGCTGTTGCCACTAGGGAGAAAACAACGGTCTCTTGTTCATGGAACATATGGACTGTTTACCTTACACACTTTGCTTAAAGTAGTTGTCTATTGCTTGCAACTTAATATCGGAGAGGGTTCAGATGATAACCTGAAGGTGGACTTCTAGTCATAGATGTAGTTGGATGGCGGTCTATGTATCTTGTTGTATTGCCTAATCGAATCTCATGGGATCTTTCTAACTAGTAATTGCATTGTTATGCCTTGCTTAGTTCCTGTCAATTGCCCTGCTGTAATTTGTTTACCCTTCATGCCATGTTGTTTATCTAAGGAGAGCACCTCTAGGGAACTATGGACCCCGGTCCAATATTTACCATTGATACATCTTCCACTGTTACTTGTTTACTTGCTACAAACCATTACCTTCCACACCATACGTTTAATCCTTTGTTACAGCAAACCGATGAGCTTGACAACCTCACTGATTCGTTGGGGCAAAGTCTTGAGTTTGTGTTGTGCAGGTCTCCGTGTTGCTTGCAACACCTGTGTCACGTTTCCTTCCTCCTACTGGTTCGATAACCTCGGTTTCTTACTGAGGGAAACTTGCTGCTGTGCTTCTTCATACCTTGATCTTAGGGTTTCCAACGAAGCATCTCACGACAAGTGGTGGGCGCCATTAAGCTATTTTCTGGCGCTGTTGCCGGGGAGGCTAAGGATGTCTTCACTAGGGGAGTCCTTCACTTCCTTTCTCTTTACTTTGTTTTTAGTTTGCTTTGTTTCTTTTGTTTGGTTTTGTTTGCCTCTTTTCAAAAAAACCAAAAAAATAGTCTAGTTTGGTTTGCTTGCTTTATTCAAAAACACAAAAAAATTAGTTCCTGCTCTAGCTGTTGTTGTTGTTTTTGGCTTGCCCACCTTTGCCAAAATGAACTCTGCTGAGAACACCAAGTTGTGTGACTTCACTAGCACCGACAACAATGATTTCCTATGCACTCTTATTGCTCCACCTGCTCCTGATGCTACCTTTTGTGAAATTAAGCCTACTTTGTTAAACCTTGTGATGAGAGAGCAATTTTCTGGTGCTGGTTCTGATGATCCTGCTGCTCATCTCAATAGCTTTGTTGAACTTTGTGAGATGGAAAAATATAAGGATGTAGATGGAGATATTATTAAGCTCAAGCTTTTTCCTTTCTCCTTGAGGGGAAAAGCTAAAGAATGGTTGCTTTATTTGCCTAAAAATAGTATTGATTCTTGGACTAAGTGCAAAGATGCTTTTATTGGAAAGTATTATCCTCCTGCTAAGATTATATCTATGAGAAGTGATATTATGAAATTTAAACAGCTTGATAGTGAACATGTTGCTCCAGCTTGGGAAAGAATGAAATCTTTGGTTAAAAATTGCCCTACTCATGGACTCACTGCTTGGATGATTATCCAGACTTTTTATGCAGGTTTGAACTTCTCCTCAAGAAATATGTTGGATTCAGCTGCTGGAGGTACCTTTATGGGCCTCACTTTGGGTGTTGCAACAAGGCTCCTTGATAATATGATGGTTAACTACTCTGAATGGCATGTCGAGAGAGCTCCACATGGTAAGAAGGTAAATTCTATTGAGGAAACTTCCTCTTTGAGTGAAAAGATCGATGTTATTATGGCTATGCTTGTTAATGGGAAACTCCTTTAGATCCTAATAGTGTTCCCTTAGCCTCTTTGGTTGCCCAAGAAGAGCAAGTTGATGTGAACTTCATTAGAAACAACAATTTCAACAAAATTGCCTATAGGAACAATTTTGGTAGCAACAACAATTATAGGCCTTATCCTCCTAATAATGGCAATTCCTATGGAAACTCTTACAATAATGCTATAAGTGCCCCCTCTGAACATGAATTCATGCTCAAAGACTTTATTAGTAAACAAACCACTTTCAATAAGACTATAGAGGAAAAGCTTTTAACTGTTGAGAAAAATATATCCTCTTTGTCTAAAGCTCAGTCCTCCTTGATTAATAAAATGGCTGCTAAACCTGAAACTATGGAAAATACCTTTGTTACTGCTCATGCCATATAAGTTACTATTGACGAAAATGTTAGGCTGTTAGCTCAACTTCATGCTAAGTGGGAAAGGGAAGCTAAAATTGATAGAAATAATAGTGTGTGCACCATCACCACTAAACCACAAGTAGTCCCTATTTCTCCTCCTACTATGCCTAAGCCTATTGAGCCTACTACTAGTGATGCTAAGTTTGACTTTGATATTGATGGTTGCAATGTTTCTGAAGTGATTACGTTCTTGCAAAAGCTTGCTAGAAGTCCTAATGCTAGTGATATGCATGTTGCCTTTACCAAACACATTACAGATGCTCTTATTAAGATTAAGGAACATAAGCTAAAACACAAAGCTTTCATTCCTAGGAAAGTA
The DNA here is from genome assembly GCA_023614405.1 of Avena insularis. Classification (NCBI taxonomy): domain Eukaryota; kingdom Viridiplantae; phylum Streptophyta; class Magnoliopsida; order Poales; family Poaceae; genus Avena; species Avena insularis. The sequence goes on from CM042687.1 coordinate 337,364,042, forward strand.
GAAGATAGTTGGGAACCCATTATTAATATGCAAGTGAATGACTTTGACCTCAAAGCTTCACGTGATCTTGGTTCTAGTGTCTCTATTATGCCTAGGAAGATTTATTTAATGCTTGATTTTCACCACTGGAAGATTGTTATTTAGATGTCCCACTCAATGATAATGCTAAGAAGAAACTCATGGGGAGTATTAATGATGTTTTCATTATGGTTAATAATGATTATGTCCCAGTAGATTTTTATGTTTTGGATGTTGAATACAATGCTTCTTGTCCTATTACTTTGGGAAAACCTTTTCTTAGAACAGTTGGTGCCATCGTTGATATGAAAGAAGGCACCATTAAATATCATTTTCCATTCAAGAAAGGTATTGAACACTTCCCAATGAGAAGAGAGAAGTTTCTCTTTGCTCCCCTTTTGAAAGCAAGGTTTGATGTTAATGCTTCCTCATTTGAAAATACTTGATTCTTCTTGCTTCTTGTGCCTAACTTAAAGGCGTTAAATAAAAGTACTTGTTGGGAGATAACCCAAGAGTTTCCTTATCCTTTTTGTTTGCTTTTTGTGCCAAGAATGACCTCTAATGAGAGGGAAGTAAGATTTGGGGAGTTGCTGTCCCGAAACAGATTTCTGTCCTCCACAAAAAAAATCATGAGGAGTCTCTGTAACTCAGATTGAGCTCAAAAATTATGAATAAATCCCCCAGTATGGTAGCTAACTTTCGTTTGTTCAACACTTTTTTATTTGAGCAACAAAAGATGTTCGAAAAAATCGGTTTCTACCTGTTGGTCTGTTTTGACAGATTTCTGCCATTATTTGCATTTTCTTCTTATTGATTCCTTTTTGAGTTCTCTTTAGGTAAATTGAGCTTTTTGAAGGAGTTACTACAGTATCTTGTGTTTTTAGTGAAAAGCCTTGCTGTTTCAAAGCTTTGCCAGAGGTCTAATATCTTTTGAATACACTAATGTTGCTAATGAAGATTGTGTGAAGTTTTGTATGAAAGAAAAATTTCAGGTGTAGGGAGAGAATGCTGCAATGAGATGAAGAATGGACAAAAGCTCAAACTTGGGGGTGCCACCATGGTGTCACCTCAAGAAATATCCAAGAGGTACAAGTGTCAAAGCTTGGGGATGCCGAAGGCATCCCCTTCTTCATCAATAAAAAGCTCAGGTCTGTCTAGACACTTCATTTTTATTGTTTCATGCACATTTGTGTTGTTCTTGGAGTGTCTTAGTTTTTGTTTGATTTGCTTAGGTTGTTTAGTTTGCTTGAATAAAGTGGTTTAGACCCCCGTTCTCGCTGTGTTGTTTTGCAAATAAGTTTGCTTGGTGTTTGGAAAGGAGTAGTAAGTTCTTGCTTGAAGTGCAAGAGGAGCTTGCATTGACTGTAATTAGACTTTAGCATGACATGCTAGGTGTTGTTTTAGCATTATGCTTACTGATTATTGTTGTAGCATGTATTGTTCCAAACAATTGAGATTGCTTAGTGTGCCTTGAAGAAATTATGCGTTGTTTTAGCATGCAAAAGCATAGTATTGTGGTATTCTCCTTTGATGCTTTGCTTGGGTTGACTTGGCACATGCTTACACCATGTTATGACTATGACAAGTCACCATTAGCCTCTATGATCATTTAGTACTTGACTTGTAGTACCACTCTTTACTTTGATTAGTATGCTTTGTTGCACTGCATGATTATGGCCATTATTGCTCTCTTAGTTAGTTGCTCCCAGTCTTTTGCTAGCCTCCACTTGTATGAGTAAGCTCTACTCATGCTTCCAACTCCCAAAAAACCAAGTTATTCCAAAGTGTCCACTATAAACTCCTATGCATGGTGTGTTACACCATTCCAAGTATATTCTTGTTTTCATCTATCTTCCAATTAAAAATATTTTGTTATGTGAAAACTTAGTGTATAAAGCCCTCACGAACTTGATGGCACACTTTATATTCTTTGCCCCTAATAAACTTGAACCATTGTGACAACTTTGTTGTATATGCTTGCACTTATAAGTTGGAATTAGCAGAACCGTGCTGCCATGGGGAACGTTTTCAACATTGCACTTGTACATTGTACTCAGTTGATATCATGTTCTTTTGTCTATGGATGTCACCGGTGTGAAATAAAGAGGGAACTTGTAAGTCCATGGAGTTTGTATCCTGTGTTAGAGAAACGCCTAGGACGCTAGCCTAAGCCATGCCTAATCATGGTGGAAACTTGCAGCATCACCATAATGAGCTATCTATGAAGCATCCTCAATAAAAAGCTATGCATATGGTAAATAAAAAGATTGTTGAGATGCTCATTGTCTGCTTGCCTTGTCATTTTGGTTATGGGAAAGCTCCTATACCATGTGCAAGGGGTACCCCGTTGGCGGTTCTCAATGATATGCAAATACTTACAATGACAAGAACTTACCTGGGCCCGAAGTTGAGTATGCATGAGGTGTGGCCCCTCGTATTCAAGGGACTTGAGATTGCCAACTTATACTTCGTCAAGCATATACTTCAGCTTTGCCACTTTAACCTTAACCACTTCAAGATGCTTATGATAGGGGCAATGAGGGCTGAAAGCTAACAAGTACCATAATTTTTGGAAGCTCTTTTTGAAACTTGTAATCCCTGCTTCCTTTACAAAAAGGCCTATCTTACATCATTATTTGAGTCTCCACCTTCTACCTTTAGGCACCATTAAGAGAGAATAGTTGTCATTCTGTGTGCAGTGTTCCAAAGCTTATTAATTGATGCATATTGTGATATTACTTGTTCTTGTGCTATTTGTTTCTAGTCACCCTTGTGAACTTTGAAGGTGTCCTATGCATCTATATTGCTACTCTACGAGGGACAAGCAGATTGTCAGTATGCTATGTTTTCTGTATGTGAAACAAACAAACATTTTTCAATGCATGTTATTCATGATCTTTGTTTGTAGCCTTTCATGCTGCATGCATAGTTACTATGTCCTATTGTTAGAACTCCATCTTTCATGCACATGTTTAGAGTTTTTTTTATCCCAGCTTTCAATGCTTGCAAATGGTTGGATCTTTATTGTGAGGGTGCATGTCACCTCAAAATTATTCTTTTTATCACTTAACTACTCGAGGACGAGCAGGAATTAAGCTTGGGGATGTTGATACGTCGAAAACGTATCTATAAATTTTGATGCTCCATGCTTGTTTAGTATCTACTTTGCTTTACTTGTCTACACTTTGAGGTGCTTTTACATGTTTTTCTGGTAGTAACCTATTAACAAGTTGCAACAGTGCCAGATGCCTGTTTTCTGCTATTTTTGGTTTCAAAAAAGTTAGTAAAGAAATATTCTCGGAATTGGACGGGACAAACGTCAAAGTCAATTACTTTCCGTGGGGAACAAGAAGACCAGAGGGGAGCCGGAGGGGCCAGCCCCACCCTAGGCACGGGTGGGCCATGCCCCATGCCTGGCTAGGGTTTGGGGCCCCTGGCCGCTGCCTCGGCCTCCCACTTCGCCTATAAGAAGCCCCCGATGCAGAAACCCTAAGCACCCGATCAAATCTCCACGAAACCGTTTGTAGCCACCGCCACTATCATCCCTATATGGGGGGATCTGAAGTTCTTCTCGGCACCCTACCGGAGGGGAGATCATCCCGAAGGCCTTCTCTCCGGTATGATGCGTGAGTAGTTCCACCTTGGACTATGCGTCCATGTAGTAGCTAGATGGTTGTATCTCCTCCTTTGTGCTTTCATGTATAGATCTTGTGAGATCCGTTCATGATCAAGATCTAATCTATTTGTAATCATGCATGTTGTGTTTGCGGGGATCCGATGGATATTGAGATTATTATGTTGGTTTGATTAATGGTTTTGTCTTTATGATTCTATCATGTCTGTGTTGTTTGTGATCTTGCATGATCTCCGTTGTTAGTAGCTATCTTAGCCAAGTAGTTGCTAGTGACTCCAAGAGGGGGTATTTATGCTCGATAGTGGGTTCATGCCTCTAGTTTCCAAGGGAAGTGACATGAATCTCTTCGGTTGTAGATGTGCTGTTGCCATTAGGGAGAAAACAACGGTCTCTTGTTCATGGAACATGTGGACTGTTTACCTTACACACTTTGCTTAAAGTAGTTGTCTGTTGCTTGCAACTTAATACTGGAGGGGGTTCGGATGATAACTTGAAGGTGGACTTCTAGTCATAGATGCAGTTGGATGGCGGTCTATGTATCTTGTTGTATTGCCCAATCGAATCTCATGGGATCTTTCTGACTAGTAATTGCATTGTTATGCCTTGCTCAGTTCCTATCAATTACCCTGCTGTAATTTTTTTACCCTTCATGCCATGTTGTTTATCTAAGGAGAGCACCTCTAGTGAACTATGGACCCCGGTCCAATCTTTACCATTGATACATCTTCCACTGTTACTTGTTTACTTGCTGCAAACCATTACCTTCCACACCATATGTTTAATCCTTTGTTACAACAAACCGGTGAGCTTGACAACCTCACTGATTCGTTGGGGCAAAGTCTTGAGTTTGTGTTGTGTAGGTCTCCACGTTGCTTGCAACACCCATGTGACATTTCCTTCCTCCTACTAGTTTGATAACCTCGGTTTCTTACTGAGGGAAACTTGCTGATGTGCTGCTTCATACCTTGCTCTTGGGGTTTCCAACGAAGCGTCCCACGACAAGTGGTGGGCGCCATCAGGAGGGCATCATCACGATGAAAGTTCGGTCGGGCTTCGAGGGAAACCTCAAGCTATTCCGGATAGTGGAGGCACATGGCGTCGTCTTCCTTGTTGGAGGCATTGGTTTGGAGCTCATATCGTCGGTGGGATATCGAAGGTGTGGAGGCCATAGGAAGGGTCATCTGCTCTAGGGGAAACCTTAGACCCGGGTCTCCCGGTTCGGATGATGATGATGTGAGGTATCTCTTCCCTACGCGGACATCTTTTTTGGAGCTGATGTCGGCTAGAGGGGCCCTGTGGCAGAGCGGCTTACATTGATCTCAACGTCGATGGCAAGTCTTGGTGGTGTGGATCTGCGGAGTCTTGGTATCAAATGGGGCTTGATGGACTCGGGCCGAGTGGAGGCGTTGTCTGGCATCATGATGGCATTGTCGACAGGACATGCAAAGTCTGTACTTATCTTAACATTGAAGATTGCTCAGAGGCTAGATGGTGGTGATGGCTTCTTTAGTATGTACATGAGGTGCTTGCTACAAGTCTGCTAAACCAGATGCGCGCTCTCGTTTCTCCTAGAGGGCGTCTCGGGGTATGCGATATGTTCCCGGTTCATAGCTTATGGTGGAATTTTGTTGTTTTCAGGGCATAGGCCCTTTTGACATGATCTTCACCCAATGTTGGGTTTGTATGTGTTGTCTAGAGGCTTTGGGTTTTGTAATGTATGTTCCGTGTCAGTCTTTTGTTGAATAATTAATAAAACAGGTTGTATGCATCTCTTTGATGCAGAGATTGGGGGACAACCATCATTTAAAAAAACTGAAATCGAAGGGATAAAATAAAAAATTCCAAGTCACCATTGGCCACGTGTCTTCATTCAATAATTACAAAATGTGAGGTCAAACAGATGTTCAAAGTATTTCCGCAAGGTTAAAAAATGTTATGGTATTTGTAGTTGGCACAATTTGCAGTGCCACATCAGTAATCGTACCAAGAAAATAAATTGTGATAAGATCTATGTTGATGTGTTATTTATTGATGACACGACATATTTATGTTTCTCTTGACTAGATCATTCTTTGCCGGCATGTAATGTAAAATTACGAGGAATAGTTTTTCATAGGATAAAACAATATGATCAACAATATGTGATGTGCACCATCCACATTTTTTTCCATTTAATCATTCCATTCATAGACATATCAACAAAAACATGTAATTTGGATTGTAATATTTTACACGATTTTATATCTTACTCATATGTTTTTGATAAATCTACCGCTAGTTGCATGTGCGTCGATTTTTCAAACCCACTAATGTAGAAGATTTTTGTTGGAAAAAAATCTTCAAAGATAATAGAGTGTGTGAATTACATGTTTTTATGATATATTTAAGAACAAGTTACACAACAAACATATGTTTTTTGAAAGGTTTATTTGCATGTACACATGACATGTCATCTAAAGTAGTTTTCTGAAATGCCAAAAGAGCTAAGTTTGATGCATTAACTGTAGGTCTACATAGTGTTTCATGTTTTCGCTTGTTTTTATGAAAATATGATGTCTGTGTTTTGGAAAAATCATCGTCTGACCTTTAGTCAATTCAAAGAGAAAAGCACATGATAAACATGCTTTGTGTCAAAACAATAAAGATATATCATGCTATCATCAACTACACAAATCAACCTCTACTTTTAAATGGAGTTTTTAAAGGACATCATTGGGGAGAACACTACAAGGATCATGCTTCTCAAATAATATGAAGCGAACACACATTAGTGAGCTTGAACCAAAGTGGTGAGTGTTGTGCATTCACTTCTGAAAGCAAAGCAATATAGGCATCATCCTCAAACAGAGAATTAGCTCTATCTAATACCTCCAGTTCTAGGCATGGCAAGGGATGGGTCGGTGAAAGAAGAGTGTCACGGTGAGGGATGGTTGACCCCAACGCAACGTAAGGTGCTGAATGATGCAAATCATTTTGGTCATGACTAGAAGGCGAATACATGTGTCTAACAATGTCTTGCCAAGAGGGGCTATGTCAGCAATGTTAGTTAGATGAGTGACACCGCTTGGATTGACACTAAAGCACGTTGGACACAGTCGCATAGACATGTTAGGGGATGGCGCGTGTCGAACGATGTCATTGGTTTCTTCCGTAAAGGAGGAATGAGGAGTGAAGTGCACACTTAGCGAAGATATTTACAATATAAGTATAGCTTATACGAGATAGATCACGTGGGATAATATCGAAAGAATCAATGTCATAAGATTGACACGGTTTGACTTTGAGATTTTGGTTGCCGCTACCGTGGAGGCACATGAAGCATCGGGATGTCATCTATCTCCTCTTCCATAGGGCAGATCCGAAATTGGTTTTGTACCTCCAAATACGATGCATGTAGATGTTCCGACACGAGCTCCGCGTCCGCTTCACTTAGCCCGCCATGGGGGGGCAGACTCATCACCTACCTCCTCTTCCGAGGTAGCAAGGGTGGGGACGAGCTCACACAGAGAGTTGGCTCCCAGGGTAGGAATCGCTGAAAGTTAGAATATGATGGGGAAGGGGAAATCGGGAAGGTGATGGAGCGGCGGCGGTGGTTGGGTCATGCAACGGCCGAAACCTAGGGTGCTCGGGGTGAGAGAAGACCATGAAGTTTTTCCGTTCATGACTCATTCGATGGATCTCGACCCAATCAACAGCGCCGGACCAAAAACAAAAAAACAAAAACAAGAAGAAGCAAACTAACCTCGAAGAAGAAAGAAATACTCCGCAATGACGCGGCGTCAACTCAAGGCGAGACCAAGAACAACGCCCCGCCTCAAATCCCACGAAGGAACAACGCCGGCGCCTCGAATCCCCAAGTCTCCAATCCCACGGAGGAAGAAGAGGAGAAAAAACAGCACCTCCTCTCCAGTCCCACAACCGAAAAACACCACCTCCTCTCCAATCCCACACCGTTTCCAATCCTGTCCCCAATCCTCCACCGGCAAGAAAAGCAAGAAACTAAGCAGTCAAACCCACGAGACAACAAGGCAACACCGTACTCTATCCCCACGACCAAACAAAACCACAAAAAAACCCACCCAAACTACAAAGCGGCTGACAAATAGGGCCCTAAAGAAGCGGTCCACATGTCAGCCATGAAAAAAAAACAGCACGCGCAAGGCAACATCGTACATACTCTATCCCCACGACCGAACAAACCCACAAAAAAACCCACCCAAACTACAAAATGGCTGACAAACCGGGCCCTAAAGAAGCGGTCCACTTGTCAGCCAGGGAAAAAAAATAGCACGCATGCTCCGGCCGAACTCTCGTCCTCAACAACTGTCCAAGCCTAGCAGCGTCACAAGGCCCACATTCAGCGAGAAAAAAAACAGACCCACACGCAGAGAGAAGGAATGCGTACGATGCTACTCAAATCGCTAAGAATCCGTCCTTTATCTCACGCTTAAGTCAGAGAATAAATTGTGTGAAGTGTGACATCATCACTTTGCTTATAATAATAAAGAAGTGTGACACAGTGTGACACCATCACTTTATTTTTAATAGTAAAGATAAAAGAGAAGCCAATGAAACTAGGACTCGAAAAATTCTCAGTCTGACATAGGATTGGCAAAATCGTTATAACTCGTCATTATAATACTTCCTTTGTCCCAAATTAACTGACAAATTAAGATGAATCTAAACATATTTTAGTACAAGGATGTCAGTTATTTTGGGACTCGGATGTAGTGTATAAAAAAGGAAATATAAACTCGTCGATTTTTTTTAGCACACCATGGCTTCGACTTGATAATAAGCTAATTTTTTTTAAATAATACATTTTTTAATTCAATTTCACAAATAATACACAAAACGGGCAAATTGCAAATTTGTTGGTCGGTCGGCCGTTCAACGAATTTAAACATTGCTTTCGTCGTTCAACGAACGACGACCGTTGCCTCGTCCGTTCAGCAGACGACACACCTACAAACCCGGCGAGGGTGTCGTCCGTTGAACGGACGAAGGCAGTGTTGAACGGACGAAACGAGTCTGTCGTCTGTCGAACGATCGACCGACCAACAAATTTGCAATTTGTCCGTTTTGTGTATTATTTATGCAATTCAATAAAAAAGTATTATTTAAAAAAAATTAGCTGATAATAATGTAATAGAGGCTGGCCCAGGTCCAGTTTTCCCATTTCGGCCCGTATCTTTTCGAAGTTAGACCCAGAAAATCATGTACAGGTACAGAAAACAACGGGCCTGCAACCCACGGCTTCTGGTCCAACTCAAATTATAGAAGGAAAAAGCCCTAATCCGTGGAAGACGTGGATGCCCACACGATGACACGAGCCCACACCGTCTATTTCCCCACGTCTCCTTCTCACAGACGGATCCTTCTTCTATTTCGTCGCAGTTAAACAACCCTAAACCCGAATAGTACCCGCCATCCTCCTAAACCCTAGCGCCTCCGCCCCTGCCCCCGGCCCAAACCCGCTAGCCATGGCGACCGACGCCGCCGCCGCCGTCCCCTCCGTTTCGCTCGACGAAACCAAGGCAAAGAATGTCCTCCGGCAGGTACGAAGCTCCTTCCCCGTCCCTGACCCCAGCCGTGTCGCGCGCCCCACTGAAATTCCCGGGATCGAGGTTGCTTAATTTCCCCCCCTCTCCTCTTTTTGTGTGCCGCAGGTGGAGTTCTACTTCAGCGACAGCAATCTCCCCCGCGACGGGTTCCTGCGGACGACCGTCGAGGAGAGCGAGGATGGATGTACGAATTCCTCTCGTCTCCGAGGATCATGCTGCTTTGCTTTATGTAGTTCTGGTGCTAATCTTGTGCTGTAATTTTTTTGTGGGGTTGGGATTGGGCAGTGGTCAGCTTGGCTCTCATCTGCTCCTTCGCAAAGATGAGGTCGCACCTTGGCTTAGATGCCACCGTGAAAGAGGACAGCGTGCCTGAGACGACGGTGCTTGCGGTCGCCAAGGTGCTGCGATGTTCCGCCGCCCTCCGTGTCTCTGAGGACGGTAAGCAGTTGTTTCCCATTATAAGCCTGCGAGTCCTGTGACATGGTATTCCTATTTTGGTGGCTAATAAGCTTAAAAACCGATGGGGAAGCGAATATTCCATTTTCAGTTTTATGTTGAGACTGACAGGGTGAATTTGGTAGTTCACAGGAGATGATTTAATTCACGGCTCTTAATGTTATATCAAATCCACATGATAAAACTAGCTAAATCACCTGGTAAAATGGCAGTTGATGCATGGTGCAAATTAGGCCAACATGAACATGTCTTACTTCAGTTGCTGTTATAGAAGTGTGCCAGCGATTTGGATCGGTAACCATTGTTTCTTTTTGTGTTTATACAGGGAAGAGAGTCGGTAGAGCTAGTGAGTTGTTGAAGCCAGATGAGATTATAGAACAGATTGACTCTAGGTCAATCGCTGTGTCACCACTTCCTTACAATGTAAAGCTGGAAGATGTTCAATCTTTCTTTGCTCAGCATGGCAAGGTATGTTATTATCTGTATATAGCCCACTTGACAGGTTTGACTAGACTACATAGCGCTTGTTGCTTCAAGGTTCAGTATCACATAACAGCTACAATGAACTGGAAATGTTATATCAGATCCACTGGATGGATATGGCAAACTCACAAGTTAAAGGAACATTACTATAATTGCATGAATCCTGGTGCTAGGTTGTTTCTGATCTGTGTGCATCACAGGTGAACAGTGTAAGGCTACCAAAACATGTTTCGGACAAGAGGCACTTCTGTGGCACAGCTTTAGTCGAATTCTCAGAAGAAGAGGAAGCAAACAATGTTGTGGAGAAGAAACTTAGTTTTGCAGGAGCGGATCTGGAAATAAAGCCAAAGTAAGTTAACAACCGATTCAAGCTTCTTTTTCATGCTTACCATTTACCAGTGAGAATTTATTTTTCATTACTTTAGCTTATTCTCAATGTTTTTTGTTTCCTCTTTCTGTATCTGTTGATTATTGCATTTTACTTACATGCAAAGTCTTAATTGTTTCTTCACAATGATTGATCCCAAGTCAGTTCCTCTTAGTTTCAGAATCAGGAGTTGAGGGACTCATAGGTTTAACAGTATTGCCTTTATTCATATCTTTATATCAATAATATGTAATCGAATGCTTACATAATACAGGAAGGAGTTTGACACTGAAAGAAAGGCTAAGCAAGAAGCTTATGAAAAATCAAACACTAATGGATCCAACACTAATAAGAATGGCCGCGACGAAGGGTAAACTTTTTTTTACTAGCAGTATGAAACATCCTCTTTTTGTTTCCTAGAGTTTGACTTAACTCTATATATAATTGTTATTTGGTTGTAGATATCCAAAAGGTTTGATTCTGGCTTTCAAGCTGAAGAAAATTCTTGCTGATGGTGATTCGGAACAAAATGGTGGGGACAAGAAGGAAGGGGCTTCCAGTTCTGCCGAGGAATCGACGGTAGGTCATGAAGAGAAGGTCCCTGAGAACGCTGATGTCATGGAAGAGAAGTCAGATGCCGCTGAGGAGTCAAAAGCGGCAGATGCCGCTGAGGAGTCGAAAGCGGCAGATGCACAGTCTCTGAACAAGGATGGTAAAAGCCCTTCGGAAAATAACAAGGAACCAATTACAAGGGAGGATTTCAAAGAATATTTCGCAAAATTTGGCACAGTTCGGGTAATTTGATTTCCAGTGACTTCTTTTTCTTTTCATATTGTTCTCATATCACTAGCAATATTGTTTACATACCAGTACTAGGATAGTAAATGACTTATTAGATACCCTATTTCCTGTGAGGCAATTGCAAAACTCTCAAGGTAACTGAAATAATAAGCAAAGAAATTAGAAGTGTTCACTTAGCTATCAAGATTTTTAATTCACATGTACCTCAACTTAGATTTCGTAGTCACGAAAATCTAGCTCTCAAACTGCTTGTAAAAGTAGAAAAACCAGAAAGTTCAAATGTCACTATCATGATATTCAATTCAAATGCACCTCCGCCATTAGATTTTCTCAGTATTTGAATTCAAAACTGGAACAGGAACATTTCATTTGCAATTCCAACTACGGTTTACACCAGATTGTTTAACTTCTTTAAAACATGAAGCTTAGCTTTTGTATTAGAAATTTGTCGAATCATGTAGTTTTATAAATCACAAAATATTGTTGTACACAACCAGTTCATCTAATTGTTGGCTGCTGCCAAGCATGCATGATTTTTATATTTAGGTTACTGTTTTAGGAATGGTTTTGAGGGTTGCAAATGTTTTTAAAAAGTTCAGCCCATTTTTTGCTAGATTTTGCACATAACCTATCTAACTGGATAATTCCAAGAGTAATGTCCAACCGTGTTTAGCAATACTAAGGTGATTCATTATTATTCTAATGGAGAATGTTATGTATCCCCTAAAAAAGTCTGTTACACATGAACTTGTAAGTTCTTATATTCGTTTTTTTTTCTGTTTCTGTATGGTCTTCAATTAAAAACATAATTCTTTTGATTTTTCCCATCTTGAAGTATGTGGACTTCAGTAAGGGGGACGATTCAGGGTATCTTAGGTTTGAGGAATCGAAGGCAGCGGAAAAGGCCCGTGCATTGGCAGCTCTTTCGGATGAAGGCGGTTTGATTATGAAGGGCCACCTTGTTACTTTGGAACCTGTGTCTGGTAAAAACTTCATTTCTATCAGTTTTTTTTTGGTTTTTGTTGAGTAAAGTAACAAACTCACCGTGCAAGTTGATGCCTGGTAGTGTAATTTAGCAGATTTGAGCATTATGATTAATGTCTAGTCTGATGACTATTCCAATGCAGGACAAGCTGAGAAGGATTATTGGAGTGAAATAAAGGGTGGCCAAGGGAAGTATAAAGACAACAACAGAAATAACAGGGGAGGAAGGTACTATAGATTTGTTACATTTGATTGTTGTTTCTGTTTTCACATTGGTTCCCTACCTGTTTTACTCCTATAAGGTGTCCGAAATTACATGTCATGTCAAAATTGGATCACATATATTGAAATTTAAAAAGAAGAAAAGCCTACTCCTATGCAATGAAGGAGCTATAGTTATTTCTGGAATAATCTCCTTAAACTGCTGACAAAATTGTTATCCACCATCAGTTTTTCATCTTTAAATTGGTCCAGTGCATTATTCCTTTCTTCTGCACTTAGCTGAAGACATTGCATGCTTGTGTTGCAACACAAAATTAGTGGTAGGACACCTTATGCAGTGCTGTTCAGGAGATAACACAGTTGTTGCTTTGGTGTGGACTTTCCAGGGACTGGAAGAACAACAGAGGTGGTGGTGGAAGGCACTTCGGTGGTGGGAGGCGGGGTCGCCACTCTGACTCCTATGAAAGGGCTAGTAAAGTTCAAAAGGTCGATGCGTCTGCTTAGAGGCTTGATCGGTTTAGCTCCAGCGGGGAAAAGGAAGGCATATATACCTATGATATGTATCCGCTGCCTGTTGCCTCCAAAGCTTTGGAGGCAGGCTTTTCTGTCTGTTTTAAATTTTACTTGTGCTGAATGATGTATGGTGAGCCATGTTGACAATGCGAAGAAAAGAAAGAAAACTTTATGTGGCTAAAGCTTATTTAACCAGTTTTGTGTTGATGTGAGATGATCTCATCGGTGATCCTGTGATTATGTGTTTTCTATGGGAATTTGTGATGGACTTCGTGTGAGAGTGAGAGGGGCCTTGTGGAGGAAATCTGATTTAGTTTTGTGTTCTGAAGAGTAAGCTTACAAAATTCCCTTGCAGACTGGAAAGTATGCTGCAATTTTGCCATCAAACCTGGCTGACCCGGCACTAGCCTAGCAGCCATTTTTGTGATAATATTCGTGTAACTCGCGTGTCCTCACGGGCCAAAACCTAAATGGGCCATCTTGTGCTAGTCCGTGTGCTTAAGACCGTGGCCTGACACGGTCTGGCCCTGTACCGAGCTTTTTTTTTCATGGGCCACGGGCCAGCTCGCGCTTGCCTCTCGATGGCCTGTGCCTGCTGGATGTTGGCGTGGAGCACCCACTGGCCACTGGTCGATTGGCTCCTCGACCTGCTTGTAATAGTCGCTGAAGCTGACTTCGGGGCGACATCCTCCTCCGCCTCTTTCTTCCGTGTCTTCTTCGATAATGGGTAGCGAGCACGAGTGGTTGCTGAGAGCTGAGCTCAGGTGGTTGGAAGGTGGCAAGACATGGTGAGCTGTGTGGTGAGTTGTCTCCACCATGACGGCCTTCTTTTATAGCCAACGACACGAAGTGAGCAGGAACTCACTTGAAGCGGCGTGAACCGGCTGGAACTAACGGGAACCATGGGCTGGAAACAAATCTAGCGGCATGAAGATAGGTGGCTGAGGCAACACGGTGCCATTTCGCCAATGTCGGAAGGCGAGCCGTCACAGTCGCACGCGATCTGTCGACCACACACAACCAATCCAACATGGCGCGGGTTATCGATAGCCTTAGCCACCCCTATTTGATAGAGATGACAAAGGAGTACCGGGAGGCAGTCCAATCTAGGGTTTGTGTGAGTGTAGAACTTTTTCGACCGGACCCAAAAAAACCCGTCTCTGGGACCGGGTTTGGGGGGCCGAGCATCGCCACAAAGTTTGGTAGGGCAACCGGGCGGCTTCTGGCACAGACCCTCCCCAATGCACCACTCCTACCATCCTACGGACATGTTGACCAAAATGCCACGGTAAAGCGCACCCATCTGTACAGGTGAAAAGGAAAGACACACATCTTTGACATCCCCACGACCTCGACACCCACCCACTGGCGGCGATGGCGATGGCGGCTTCACCAGCGACATCATCCACGGTCTCGAGAGCCGCCTCCTACGCCCGTCCATCCAACGCTCCCATCCGTGCGCCGGGAGCCGCCGCCGTCTCGTTCCCTTCGCGTCACTCCGGTACGCGCCCGCCCGTTACCATCTCGACCGCCGCTCTTTCGGCGGCGTGCTGCCTCTGATTTCTTCTGTTTGTCTCGTGCAGCTCGCCCGACAGCGCTGGTCGCAGATGTTCGGGCTTCAAGGCTCCCCGTCGTGGCCGCGGCCGCTCCAGGGCACCAGCGGCTGATGGGGTCGCTGACCAACACCGAGGGACTCAGATTCGGCGTGGTGAGTCACTGTTCCTTCTGTCGCCGCTCCTTTGGCCTGTGTGTCGTTGTGCTTAATTAAGTAATGTTAGCTAGTAGTAGTTCCCTAGATACAAAATCGTTGGAGATAAAGTGTTATTACTGCTTTCGAGTGGCTGTACTAAATACCGAATCAGATGCTGTTTCATTGGAACTTTGGAAGGCTGTTGTGTCTAACTCTGTGGTTTATTATTAACATGCAGGTTGTGGCGCGGTTCAATGAGATAGTGACCAATTTGCTTCTGCAGGGGGCTCTAGAGGCATTCGAGAGATACAACATCAAAGGAGAGAATATTACAGTGCGTATTGTTATTCATCTTGTTAAATCGACCATGTTGAAATGCAGATCTTTCTCACTAGTCTATACTAATCTTGAACCATTGCTTACCACCACTAATGTGCATTTAAAAAAAAAATCGTTTAGTGCCTTCCTGACTGATGTTGGGGGCAAAACACTTGTTTCATGAACTACCGCCCATGAATTCATCATGCAAACACTCTTGTTGGATGACGTAACTACTTGGCTGGGTTAATATGTTGTGTACATCTATTAATTAGTTTCCTGTTGTTTTGACAGCTTATATAATTTATGGTTTGTGTATTTTTATCTCACTTTTTGATGAATTTTTAACGTGTGGACTGTACAATTACTTGGGGGTCACTAATATATTTCACTCAACAGAATCTTTTGCATGATATGTACTCCCTCCGTCCAGAAATAAGTGACTTCGATATGTCTAGATTCACATGTATCTACACACTAAAACAAGTCTAGATACATGTGAATCTAGATAAATACAGATCACTTTTTTCTGGACGGAGGGAGTACTATTTATGAAGAAATGATATCTATGTAAAATTCTCCTACAAATTTCAAATGCAAATGAATTTACACCATACAATAAATAGTGCATGATACTTCATCTGCACAGTGATTAAAAATAACCTCAATCCTAAATAAGTTTGCAACCTGTTCTCCATGCATCACTCTGATTCAATTTCTTTTTAGGTTGTTAGTGTTCCTGGCAGCTTTGAAATTCCTGTTGCAGCACAGAAGCTGGGGAAGTCTGGAAAGTATGATGCAATTTTGTGCATCGGGGCTGTGGTAAGTTTTCTTTTTATAACCACCATATTAGATGTATATGTTAATTATTCTTTACGCTCCTTTTGGTTCTATTGATAATGTAGCTTCTGCATATTGTTAAGGTAAGGTTTACCCTAAGGTTCTTCGCAGATATGACACATATAGGTATAGTCCATCTAGTTCAATACCAAGCAGCCCAGTGAACATTGTCAGATGAGTAATTGTCAAAAGTTTAATAGACCTGATACTTATGTATAATGTGCGTAAGTCAGTAAATTTATGCCTTCCTTTTCTCTTCCACTGCAAATGAGGTAGATGCTATCACTTCTATCTGTAATATAGAAATCAGAAAATCGCAATAAGAATATAGATAAGCTGTATGCTGCTGGCAAGATGTTTCTTTGCCTGTATATCCGTCTTTAAGAGTGGAGGCTTTCACATATCTTGACCATGATTCTTTAACTCGTGGCAAGTTATCTATTAAACAATGTAAGGCTAGCTTATGGCAAGGTTGCCAAGTATTTCTCCTCTTTTAATCCTGCTGGTCGTGCTGTTGTTGTCATAGCATGCTTTGAAGACCAATAGTTATCAAGCTGATGATATTTGATTTTGAAGGGTTTTTTTAAATTGATTTGCAGATTAGAGGTGACACAACCCATTATGATGCTGTTGCAAACTCAGCTGCATCAGGTGTACTCTCTGCTGGATTGTCTGCCGGTATGTTGCTTTCATCTCTTAGCCTCCTTGTATCAAGACAGTTGGGTCGTAGAACTTATTCTCTAACCTCATTTCTGCTTCACTTGGAGTATTTTTATTATTAATACTGATGTCGTCATGTCAATAAGGGGTGCATATAGACATGGGTTCATATTTAATTTTCCAGCTGTTCATAATAACTACATGGGAGCATTTTGATAACAAACAAAGCTAAGAAGTTACAGATCAAGGCATGTCTCACATAACTTACATAATTGTATTCCCAATTACCAGTGAGTAAATATTGCTGGGTTCGAAATTGTTGCATCCAAAGAAAGTTGCTCGTGTTCTCCTTTTGTCTGGTGATTATAGTTTATAGCTAATCAAAATTCAGAATGTGGCTGATTGTTTTTTTTATAATGTTACCACAGGTGTCCCTTGCATATTTGGTGTTCTGACCTGTGATGACATGGACCAGGTAATTGATGGTTCAGTAACATATATGACTTTTCGTATGTTCCATAAGAGCATAAGGCTGTATCCACTTTGGTTACTGTTTACACCCATTTCTCTAGCCTAGGTAGTTATGCTGTACTGTGAATGAAAGTGCAATCAGAAGATTAGCATGTTTGGAGGATGCAACTTGAATGTTATGTTCATGTTCCTAAACCATTTGCCAACTCAAATGCAAGATGCCCTCTCCTCTTGCACATGTTGATAAGTGAAATAATTCTGTGCTATGCATTCGATAAATTAATCTCAGTAGTAATGACGCAGAAGTGTCATACTGGTGTAATATGGTCGTTTGCTTCTGTCTGCTTCGATCCTTAACCAATCTTATCACACCCTTGCAGGCGCTAAATCGTGCTGGTGGCAAGGCTGGGAACAAGGGCGCTGAAACCGCTATAACTGCTGTAAGTACCATTTGTTTGGCAAGTGAAATAAACCCGAGTCGAATTCTACAGTTTAGCTGACGAGCTCCCTTCTCCTGTAGATTGAGATGGCCTCGCTGTGTCGGCATCACTTAAGCTGATGACACCAGATGCCGTTTTCGATGAGCGAGCAAGCTTTTCTCCCATCCAGGGCTATCAGAGTTTTCTTTTATGGTTGTTCAAACTTCTTTTTTATTGCTGCAGGCTAGTGTCTGATTTGTCGTTCCAAATTATTTGGGTCTGTAACTCTGGTTTCTCGTCCAACTGTCACGTGCTTCAGGCCTTTGCCTGCAAGAAAGTTTAGAGCATGAATAAACATATATGGTCATGAATGAATGAAATGAATAAACGCTGCATCATTTTACGTTTTCATGGATGAATAATCAGAGGTGAACTTTTTCACTGCCTTTTTTTTTTGTTTCGTGATGATCGGAATCTACTGCGATACGAAGTACTTTTTTTTTTGAACGGGCGATACGAAGTACTTGAGGGGCTGTTTCCTAAACATGCACTTCTCCTCCCGGACTCCCGGTGCGGTTTCCAATTTACTTAAGGATTCTTTCAAAAAGTATGCAAAACCGTACACCTCTGCACTCTTCCGTCGGAGTCGCTTCGCCGACGAGCCAACGCAGCCGCACCTCTCGTCCCGCCGCCGCCGCCGTCCCAGCCGCGATCCTTGTTCCCTTCCCGATCCGCCCGCGCGGACCACCACTAGTCCAATTCCAGACGGAGTAGGCTTGTCTCCGAGCACAACAACACCGCGACCCGTGGGACACCGGATCGGCGGCGGAATCTCGGTTGATCAATCGATTGGTTCAACCACCGGAATCAGCACGCCTCCTCCATCCAGAGATCTCCATCCAAACAGAAGCACAGGAATTGTTAGCCCTGTCGATTGTTGATACCGATGGGGGGCTCCTCCGTCTGGGATGGGACTCTGTCTCCCGACGAGTTCAACGCCTCGGCGAAGGCTCTGCTCACCAAGTGGGGGGAGACCGACGTCGACGACTCTCTTCCCGACTGGGCATGGAGGCCTTCCTGCATAATGGGGGTGCCATCTGAGGTTGCGACCAATCGACTTGATTTCCTCTCTCTCTGTGTTGCCCCTGTTATGTTTTTCTTTTCGTCAGTAGATTGTGAATTTCTGACAACCTGTGATCTGTCTCTTTTTTTTTGTATGTGTGCAGACAGAGGGCTTTCTGGCTCTCGAAGGAGTGTACCACACCGGCGCAGTAAGCAAGGTGGGTGGACGGTGTAGTTCTTTGCTTGAATGATTGTAATGCGAAGTTGCAGATTACTAATTTACTGAATCTTTCCTTCTGGGACAGACTGATGACAGCAACGACCTTGGTGATGAAGGCATTGTAGAGTATGATACTTGGGTAAGTTTTTCAGTGGGCATTCTTGATTGTATTGCTCCTACCTGAATGTCGGTACACCGCCATGCTCTGAACCCCTGGCGTTTCATGTGTTCAGCATATTTATCCTATATAAAAGAACATAACAGTTTCGACATAGCTTGTGTGAGGCAGCAGTTTGAATTGATCGTACCCTAGAAGCTCAGAGACATGTATTGGAGGGACATACTGACTATTGGAAATCTAGATATCTAGTAGTAGCAATTGATAGTGATGGACATCATGGAGTTCCAAATCTAGTTACTATTTCATTTTGTGCCTGTATGGTTGTGGGTTATGAACCCCAACTTTATAAGCATCACCTTGGTCTCATATCATACACTAGCCACTATAGTGTACATACTAGTTCTCCTTTTTTTGACAAGGGAGGTAACTATGATCTTCTTCTGCGATGAACTTCAAAAAAATCTTTGAAAAGAACAAACAAAAAAAAATCTGAAGTTCTTAATTCACGTATGCGCCAGTCCTGATTTCCTTTTCTTTGCAGGTCCAGAGCTCTTGTGATAATGTTCATGTTTATGATTTCCATATTGCCTACAGCTTTTCTTACAAGGTTCCGGTGCTATACTTTCAAGGTCATCAGGCTGGTATGCATATTAAAGAACATTATTGAATATTTACTTCCCTTATTCGTCATTTTTTGATAGCCAACGCCTGCAACTTGTCCTTAGATGGTCAGCTACTAACTATAGATGAGATTAAGAAGGACCTTCCTTCTCACTCACTTAAAATATTAAGTGAATCGAAGTGGACATTTATAACTCGAGAGGTAAGGATGGTTAATAGCTGATTCTTCATGATGCTATGCTTTCTCGTTCTCTAATTGCTGGAAAGCTTAGAGTCACTCAAAATTATTGACTGCTCTTGCACCCCTGCAGGAGCATCCCCACCTAAGTTGTCCATGGTTCACCTTGCATCCATGTGGAACCAGTGACTGGATGAAGCTGCTGCTTGATAAACTGGGAGATAAGGATCGATCTCTGCAGTACCTGTCAGCATGGTTATCTGTGGTTGGCCAGGCAGTAGGATTGAAAATCCCGCTTAAGCTTCACTGCAGTTCATAGGTTCACCCTTATTCAGTATGTAGTATTACTGTCAAGTGGCTGTGCCCGTGACAATTATGGCGACTGAACCGGGGATTGCTCACCTCTTGTTTATTTTTGTGTAGGTTCAAATATTCTCATACTGGTTGCGCTTGAAAATTTCACCACTGTGTAATGTGTAAATGCCCACTTATTTCGTCTGTTAGAATGTCATGATTGCATTCGCCTTTGGCTTCCCAGGAGTGCAAGGCCTTGCGTTGAACTTCTGCTTTCAACCATTCCTTCGTTGCCACCTTTGACGAGTTATGCTTGGTTTGAGTGAAAAATGAGCATCTATAGTTGAAAATAACTGACATTCTAGAACCTTTGTATCAGCAAAGTAAACACCAGGCGAAGGAAACAGATGATGTTGCCGGTCCATTGATGTACTTGGCCATCATGTTTGCTGGTGGGTTCTGCGAAATAGATTAAAGCTATTGGCAGTACATTGGTACGATTCTAATGGATAGAATGAAGCAGCAGGTAGTATGAATAAACGTCCTAAGTTCGCTGCATATATATGAGATGTCTGTGTGCTTAATTCCAACGTGTTCGCTCTGCATACATCATGGTATGTTTTCACTGAGACAGAATGGAAAAGGCCAAGGGGTAGGTCAATCTGCAATGCACCCATCCGGGGATATGTACCAATGTTTCCATCTTACTGTTCCATACATGAATCTATCAGATGATCTACGATCAACATCAATGGTGTCATCTGGACCATACTGGATTAATAAGTTCTGTGATCTGATCTGCACTTGCATCTACGAGGTCGGATGTGCTTGGTTGGACTGGAATTGCGATGCAAGGGACTTCTCCAACATCCATGCGTTGCGGTGCGAGCAGCCTACAGTCGAGCGTTACATGTTGATAACGAGTTATTTTCTTTTTCTAATTTTCAATGCAATCAGGAGCGTGGTAAGGGATCTGAACTTGGGAATTGAAACGGAAATCAAGAAAGGGGATAAACGTCCTATACAAAAGTCCTCCTCCCGTAAGAAAAGAGAGGCGGCGGCTAGGGTGAAAATCCTAGCAGCCGCCGCAATCTCCTTCATCCTTGTCGTCTACGTCTGGGAATCGACGGGTTCCCGCCTCCTTTGCTTGTCGCTCCGGCGACGGAAGGGGGTGGGGACCTCGGACCTATGCTCGGCGTTATAGAAGGTCTCTAAAGTTAGAGTTTGGTCAACCGACATCGACGCTATGGTGGCTATGGTGGCGTTGAGCGGGACAAGAATAAGGTATACCCGTCTCCTCTTCCACCTCGTCTGCGACGATCTTGCCGCTGGCGTTGAGGAGGGCGGAGATTCGTCTGATCACCGCTTCCATGGAGTGGTGGATCTCGTCCAGTCTACGTGTGTTCCATGTTTGGTGTTACAAGTTTCAGATCAATTTAAGGGTTCAATGACGACTGACTTCCTGACTGTCATCAACAACGTCAGGTCGGCTCCGGTAAGAGAGCGGCGACAGCGGCGCGTCGGCGGCTCGCTCTGGCGGCAGTAGTGGCCGTTAGGTGGTCCAAAGACCTCGATGTAATTTTTATTATGTTTGGGGTGCTTTGTACTTCTTGTGAATTCATGAAATAGATCTGGGTCTTCTCAAAAAAAAGGAAGGGCTTTACTTTCCCTCCGAGGGTAGGAAAATCATGATCAGGATAGCAGACGTAAAGCTATTGAACTAGGTATGTCGCTCTCACTATACACGCATATAATATGTATTAGCATATGAATGGTTCTATTTAAGAATAAATAGGTATGCCATACATCCCGCGGGGATTGTAGTTCAATTGGTGAGAGCACCGCCCTGTCAAGGTGGAAGCTGCGGGTTTGAGCCTCGTCAGTCGTACCAATTGAAGTATTTTGAGTACCAACTGTATGTATTTATTTTTGAACTGAATTGAATGAAGAAGAATTGGAAGAAAAAAAGCTTTCTCAACATGGGAAAGAAGGGAGAGAAGAACCTATAATTAGCTTTTAGGAAAACTTCCAAACAAACAATTTAAACGGAATCTTTGAATTTCCCATTTTATTAAGTTTCACTTTATGTATTCCTCTATCCGTAGAGTACATTGAATATACATAAATGGCTATAATAGAGTTTCTGTTATTCGTATTAACAGCTACTCTAGGGGAAATGTTTTTATGTGGTGCTAACGATTTAATAACTATATTTGTAGCTCCAGAATGTTTCAGTTTATGTTCCTACCTAGTCATGTGGTAAACGGAATGGGGTTGTTAGACCTGATCGTGTATGAATCATTTTGAGAGGTTTAGGGTGTGTTTTTAAAATGGGAGTGTCTAGATCCCAGGCGCCTGAGAATTAGTTATGTCTAAGTCGCTGATGTCATCCTAATATTTGTGCTAATTCTCAGTTGCAACCTAGTTGCAACTCATAAGATTATGTACTAGTTCTCAGTTACAACCTAGCTACAACTTATTAAATTCTCAGTTACACCCGAGTTGCAACTTATGTGTAGCACAAATCACGAGGTAAATCAAACGGTGAAGAAGACGACTGAGATTTAAGAAGTTCTCGGGCGCCTGAGAACTAGCAAATCCGTTTTAAAATAATCATCCCACGCCTTTCAGCTGCTGCTGCTGTTAACTAAGCACTTAGCTACGCACTTATGCAGTTAATCTCTAGCAGCCAAGATGGAATCAACCAAATTGCCGCACCCGGCCCTCCAGGGAATCAAATTTGGGAGGCCCGTGGCTGTAGTAGTCATGTAGCCTCTCTTTGATGGAACTGCGCGATGTTTTTGAGAATTCTTATGAAAAACACCAACCATTAATCACCCTATTCGTTTCAAAGCAGACGATTGTTTTAATTCTGCAATCTATTACTAATACTTCCTCCGTTTCGGTTTACAAGTCCTACGCGTATATCTAGGTTATCAATTTGACCTATATAATATAAAAATTATATCATTGGAAAATACAAAGTCTAAAGTTTTCGGTGATATATTTTTTATAATATATACATCATACTAAGTTGCTCAATTTGGCGACATAGAACTACATGCAGGACTTGTAAACCGAAACAGAGGGAGTATTATTTTTATTAGCTTAATGGTAAAAAAATAGATATTCTAAAGAGCAAAATAAGAAATGATTGAAGTCATAAATAAAAATCATATGTATAATACAATGTAACAAACGGTACTAGTGAGATTAAATATGCAACTGCGAAGTAAATTAAGTGAACCGACTGATTTTACATAAAATTCTGGTCGACTGATTAGAAAATTCAGTCGTCTGAGCCAAAGCAAATCCATTTGAATTTTAATCTGTTTTTGGAGCCGACTCAGCAAATAATGTCATCAAATTTTAAAAAAGAAAGGGAATCCCATCACATCTTTGTTTATCCTACACGCTGGAGCGGGAGGAGGTGGGGTCTCGCTCCCCATCCCCAGACCCTTCCGTGCACCGCCGCGAGCCCGGAGATGGGGGAGATGATCGCTCCAGTGAGGAGGACTCGGAGGACGACCCGGACCACTCCGCGCCGGCCCCGTCTCCCCCTGCCCGCGGAGGGGGGGACGGGTCCTCCCGCCACTACTCTATCTCTGGGGCCTGTCCTCACTCTGTCCCTCCCCCCAGTGGACGTCCCCAGGTGTATGCGCCCAGATCCTCTGATCTCAGAGGAGATGGACGTTGCCCCCTACGGGTCGAACATGGGTGAGGGGCTGGAGTATCTCGGGCTCTCGGGATGGGCCGCGCTACAGTCCTCCCCTCCACGCAGCCCGTTGGTGCCTGGTTCCTCTCCCAGCGAGGGGATGGTGGTGGCTCCGCCGCTGTCCCCTCGTTCCCCCGGGGCGGTGTGCTACACCCTCTCCCCGGGCTCTCCCCCCGCTCCACCCCGGAAGCTGCTGACCGGGGCGCCGGCAACCCCGCCCACGTCGGCTGGTCTGTCACTCTCGGTCTTCCCCGACACTCCCGAGGCGACGGCCAAGGGCCCCCTCCAGGCGCACGCGTCCACCTCCTCCCCTGCCCTCCCGTGCTAGTGCCAGGATTGCTACCGCGAGAGCCAGGACTAGCGGGGAGGGGCGGGAGCCGTCCGTCCTCGAGCAGGCGGAGGCGCTGGCGGCTTCACGCAACCTTGACCCTGGTATGTCTCGTCCCCCATGCTCTCCATCTTCTATTCTCTCTCCCCCCTCCGGGTCTAGGTTCTTGGTTTTGGCAGAGGTACCAGAGGAGCAATTAGATACTGTGGCCAGGGACTGCGGGATCGCGTTCCGTGGGGAGCGTGGCCCTCGCTTGGAGCATATTGCGGCACTAAAGGCGAAGGAGGTCTACGATGGAGTATTGGCGGCCTCTCATGCTCAAAGCGGAGGAGAAGCTGCACTCGTGCCACCTCTAGCACTGGGTTACAGGGCCCGGTGACTAGGGGAGGTAGCCCACCTCGCCCGTTGTTTGGGGAGACCTCCCTCACGACTCCCCAGGTGGGGGGGAAGCGAGGAAGGCCTCCCAAGCCGGTGTCCAGGCCCTCGACAGGAGGTAGGGCCCGATCTGTCCCCCGTAAGGGGATCCCCCCTGATAGTATTCCCCAATGAATCGCCCGATCTTCCTCCTAGATTGGAACATCCGGGGATTCGGGAATGCTGGCCGTAGGCAGCAACTGCGGGACTATTTGAGACAGGAAGATGTCGACATTGTGGGTCTCCAGGAGACGATTAGACAAGACTTCTCGATCCCTGAGTTGCAGGGATTGTGCCGCCTAAGTTTGCACGGCTGGTTGCCGGCCGGTGCCACTCGGGGGTATCCTCTTAGGGGCTAAAGAGGACACCTTTGAGGTAGATGATATGGACAGTGGGGAATTCTTTGTGAGTATGCTACTCACCCATAGACGATCTCATCTTAGTTGGGAGGTGATCATCGTCTATGGCCCTGCGGATCATCGCCGCTCCCCTGCTTTCCTGGCTGAACTCTCAACTAAGGTGGGGAGTTGCTCCAGTCTAGTGGTGGTGGCTGGGGACTTTAATCTTATTCGGTCCCCAGAAGAGAAGAGCTCGGATAATGTGGATCTTTCCAGGATGCGTATGTTCAACGACTGCATTGCTGACCTCGCCCTACGGGAGATCACCCGTGTGGGGGGCCGTTTTACCTGGTCGAACAACCGGGTAGACCCGATCAGGAGTGTGCTTGATCGGGTCTTAGTTTCAGTAGAATGGGAAATGGCCTATCCCTTGTGTTCGCTTCGGACGGTCACGAGGGTGGGTTCGGACCATTGCCCACTCCTACTCTCGACGGGTGAGGGCTCCCTCCCAAAACCCAGCCGGTTCCACTTCGAGAATTTCTGGCTTCAACAGCCGGGGTTTGTGGAGATGGTTCAGGCCAAGTGGAGTGCAGCGATAGGGACGGTTCAGAGGGCGCACACGGCGGTTGATGTTTGGCACCGCTGCGCTCTGATGGCCCGTAAGTTCATGCGTGGGTGGGGGGCGAACCTTGGCGCCGAGCTGCGGCGCAGAAAAGGGGACCTTCTCACGTCCATCCAGGATCTCGATAGGGCTGCAGATACGGTAGGCCTCTCTATGGAGGAATGGCTCCAACGCTATGCATTGGAGGATTCCCTCATGGAGATTTTTCGGTGCGAGGAGACGTTCTGGCGGCAAAGGAGCCGCCAAAACTGGCTCCTCAAAGGGGATGCGAACACGGCCTACTTCCATGCCATCGCTAATGGCAGGCGTAGGAAATGTTCCATCCCCTGCCTCTGGGATGGTGGACGTCCCCTGGAGGAGGCCAGAGACATCACCTCCCATATCTACTCCTTCTATAAGGGGCTATTCTCGGCTGGCCCCCAGACTGGGGTCGCATTAGCCGGTGACTTCTGGTCAGAGAGGGCCAGGGTCTCCGATGCGGAGAACGTTGAGCTCACGCTCCCGTTCCTGCCAGCGGAGGTGGAACTGGCCATTATGGAGATGAAGGCTAACTCGACCTCGGGCCCGGACGGCCTTCCTGTCGTGTTCTTTCAGAAATTTTGGAACTGCATACAGGGGGCTGTTATGCCTATGTTTCAGGAGTTATATGTCGGGACCCTCGTGATGTCGCGGTTAAACTTTGGCGTGATTACCTTGATCCCCAAGGTGGTGGGGGCCACGGATATTCGGCAGTTTAGGCCGATCACGGTAATCAATGTCATCCAAAGGATTATGTCCAAGGTTTGTGCGCGTAGGTTGGCGCCTCTAATGGAACGCTGGCCTTTTCCCGTACCAGTTCGCCTTTCTTAAGGCAGATTCATCCATGATGGGATCCACTCCATGAGATTATTCACGAAGTAAAGGTGGGGCCGCCGTATGGCGTCTTCTGAGCTTGACTTCCAGAAGGCGTATGATAGGCTAGATTGGGCCTTTCTTTGTCAAGTCCTCCAACGCAGGGGCCTCGATGATCGCATGATAGGGTGGATCATGCAGATCTTCATGAGCGGGAACACGGCGATTAACATAAATGGGGAGGTAGGCCCCTATTTCAAACCCACGTGTGGGGTTAGACAAGGGGACCCGATCTCCCCAATCCTGTTCAATGCCGCGGTGGATGCCCTGGCAGAAATCATGGAGAAAGCCAAGATCTCTGGCCACATCTCTGGTGTGGTAGGGCATCTGATCCCGGGAGGGGGGGTCACTCACCTCCAATATGCCGATGATACCATGCTTATGGTAGAAGGGTCGGAGCAGGATATCAGAAACCTGAAATTCTTGCTTCTTTGTTTTGAGGCCATGTCTGGCCTCAAAATCAATTTCGACAAGAGTGAGGTGATGGTGTTGGGGTATCCCGTGGAAGCTCAGCAGCGGATTGCTGATAACTTGAACTGTCGACTGGCATCGTTCCCCATGAACTACCTGGGGATGCCAGTCAGGGACACCAGGCTTTTGTCTAGGGACCTGGAGCCCCTTATGGGTCGGGTTAAGGCGAGATCCGAACCATGGCAGGGCAGGTTTACCTCCAAAGGGAGTAAGACCATCCTTATTGACGCATGCTTATCCAGCCTCCCCATGTACATCATGGGGTTGTATATCCTGCAGGAAGGTGTGCACGCCAACCTTGATAAGGAGCTATCTAGGTTCTTTTGGATGGCAAACGATGGTCACCAAAAGTACCACATGGTTAAGTGGGCGGACATTTGCGCCCCAAAGATATGGGGGGCATAGGGATCATTTCCTCTCGTCACATGAATGTGGCCCTCATGCTTCGTTGGGTCTGGCGGATCCTGACGGACGACGGGGGCCTGTGGCTAAGGTTGATCAAAGCTAAGTATCTGCGCGGGTGCCCTCTCCTAGCCTATGATCATCGGGAGGGCTCTCAGTTTTGGAGAGCCATCCAGGACATCAAGCCAGCGATCCGGAAGGGGCTTGTTATTTCCACTGGGAATGGGAAAAACACCATCTTCTGGATCGACCCTTGGATGGGCGGGCGCCCCCTGCGTCTTCTGACGCCCGAGCTTTTCGCGATATGCACAGATCCCTTGCTCTTGGTGGCTGATGCCTTCCGGGGAATGAGTCTATGCGTTGCGTTCGCCGAGCCTTGGGGCCTGAGCGGCGACACAGGAGGACAGTCTTTCATTGCCCCACTCCCAATCCCCGGATGGTATGTCCTGGCACCTTTCGCCCTCGGGCGTGTTTTCTGTGGGGTCCATGTACCGGGCCCTCTTCGGTGGGCCCTCCGCTTCTTGGACATCCCCTCTTTGGAAGGCCCCCCTCCCTCTGAAGATTAAGATCTTCCTTTGGCAGTTGTTACGTGATCGGCTTCCTTCCGGGGTGGAGGTGGCCAAGCGGCAGGGCCCGGGGAATGGCCTGTGTGCGCTTTGTGCGGTCCGGGAAACGGGGCATCACATCTTCTTTTCCTGTCCCGCAGCTCGCTTCCTTTGGAACTTTTCCCATGAGGCTCTGGGGCCATCGTGGCAGGCCGCGGACCTGGAGGAATTCCTGGATGCCAATGCAAACCAGACCGGTAGGAGGAGGCGCCTCTTCTGGTTCCTGTTCGCAGGGATGACCTGGACATTATGGAACATCCGGAACAAGATGGTCATCGAGCGTGTCTTTCTTCGCAGGGCCTCTGACTCGATCTTCAAATTTCTCGCTTTTTTGCAGCAGTGGTACCCGTTGAGTAGACAGCGGGACAGGGCGCGGCTGGACGGGATGATTGAGCACCTCATCGTGGCGGCACGCCAAATTGCTTCTCCCTCCGGGTCCTGAGTACGCCCTTGGGGCGTGTTTGTATCCGTGTGTGCTAGACTGTGTGGGTGTTAAGTGTGTTGCGTGGTCTGTGTGTTTGGTGTTGAACTGTGTCGCGTGGTCTGGATCTTGTATGGTTGTTGCTTTATTTATAAAGCTGGACGTATGCCTGTTTCGAGATAATTACATACTTACATACATAAGAAGAGCAAAAGCATAACCGAGTTGTAGCAGAGTGAAGCACATGCATCACAAGCAGCGCTGATGTATATATAGAACTATGAAAAGCAGATGACAAGTGCACTTGTTTCTAAAAGACGGATAATAACATAAGTAGATGATAGCCGTAGCAATTTTTAGCCGGAGGAGGTGCTTGCATGGTCCGAAAAGAGAGATCTACGTGCAGACGTCGTTGGGAGTCCATCCTGCCTGCTCCGTGGAGACACTTATTCAAAACAATTGACCAAGGAAAAAAACTGAAGGTACAGTCAATATATTGGTGGCGCAATTTTTACCTGTTTGAAGCATCACCAAGTGTTCTGACATGTGTACTTTTAGGAGCGACGGCAGTCAGGTTCTAATTGAATGAAATCAGAGACTTATTAGCCATGGATGATGCTTGAAAGTAAGAAGCTCTATGTGAATGAGTGTGACGTACCTCGGATATAACCGTGTCGTGCAGAGGGGTGAGTTGATCTTGAGGAGAAAGCGGTGTTTGCAAACTTATGAGCCAGATATGTTCAGCCATGGCGGAAATCTGAGTTTTCTGAGAAGCACACTTCGTTTCAAATAGGTCTGCCCAAGTCGTGGCACGCATCAAGGCACGCTTACACTCCGTAAGCTCGTTTAAGTTAGCATCATCAACGAAAATTATGTCTGCACTCTGTAGGTAGCGTAGAGCAGAATCATACGCTGATTCAATGGCTTTATCTCTTGCCTTGCATGGTTCTCCATAGAACCTTTCTTTCTTCGGAAATGGGTAGTCCCCGTGTGGTGGCATCTCAAAGGAAATGGCAGCTATGATTTCGTCGTCGAGATAGTCGTGCGTCGTGGCTTCGTGATCACTAGGTCCGTAATTCCTCAGCGGTTGTGCTCTTAACCCGCTCCTCCCACCAGAAAGATGCACCACAGTTACGGCATTGGTATTCATGTGCTCCCTGGTACGACCGGTCTGCATAAGACGCTGAGCGGGCAAGGCACATGCAATCAAATTTAGCTACACAGGAAAAATAATCTCTAGAAAGATGTAAAAAGAAGCACGTATCTACGGACCTAGTACCTTTTATACTCTCAGCGAGCTGACCAGGAAAACCCTCCCAATCAGTGCCCAGTGGCTCTCGAACAGAATGCTCTACATTAATGGACAGGGCCAACCAAGTAAAACACCTCCTCCCGAAAGACAAGGGGAAAAAGAAACCTAAGACAGAGGACTGAACCCCACACCTGCATAACCGGTACGCATCAAGGCAATCACAAGCCTCCTCCTCTTACGATAGTAGCGTGAAACAGGAGTGGCAAGAAACGGAAGCCAGCCATCGCCTAGTTAGCACAAGAGTAGAGAACGTTCTGAAGGCGACCTCAAGAGTACAAAGAACCAAAAAAGAAGCTATAGAAACCGGAACATACGCTTCCTCTTGTAAGACGGTTGGCCATCCGGAGGAGGTGGGACCCAATGAGGAGTTACCCAGAAAGCTGGCTTTTTGGGGGGCATCGCAGCCTCTAAAACACAGTTTGAAACTGGCGTTGCATCTAACACAAGGCGGATCCGGCACGAAGGAAAAAGAGCTAAAGCACTGAGCAGAAGGAGGAAAAAGAAACCAAGAACATAAAGATGTAAGTAGACGACATAACCAGATCACCCGAATGAAAGCGCAGGAGGCAAGAGGAAAACATTCAAAAAAGGCCAACGAACGCACGAACCACACATTTATTCAGCAACACATCGGCATAAAGGAGTAGAAAACGCACATAGCAGCAAAGGTAGATTCATTCAGGAGATTTATTAGGCAGTACATCAGGAAGGAAATATCCTTTCACACCTAAGAAGAAACAAATAGAGCGTACACAGTAGGCGCTAGATGTTACACACAGAAAGAACCAGCTGGTTACATATAGCCTGTCACTGGGATGCTTCACCCAGAGAATCTATGGTACTGGCAGCAGCAGCAAATGACACAGGGCTAACCGATCTAGCAAGGGAAACAGTTAGTACAATAGCCGACCGAGCGAGTTCCCTATAAGCTGCCATCCCCTCGTAATTAAAGTCTCGTACAACAAACCCATACATGCACTGCAGGTAACAGACAGCTTGGTAGGCAGGCTCCTCGAAAGGACAACGCGAGCCAGCAGACAAAGATGACCAAAAAAAAAACACAGGCGGGCATAGCTCCTTCTTGGATGACATCAATCCCAAGTTCCACGCCGCCAAGGACGGAACCATCCCCGCCCACCTCACGCAGGTACGAATGGTAGGACAGCCGGCCCCGGTTTGCAACAAGCTCGAGCAAATGAACGAATGAATAGCGGACAGCAAACATCCTGGAGCAGCACAGGCAAAAACGACACTAACACACACACACAAGCACAGCACAAGGAGCACACATATATCAGAAGACAAAAAATACAGTATAAGAAGCAAAACGCAGCACAACAGGGTATAGGAAGCCCAACCTGAAACAGAGGTAGAGGATATCCCGTAGCACAAACCAACCTGAAAGGAAACAAAAAAAATAAGACATCCACAATACGTACAACGCAACAGATTCAAACATTGTACAGACTAAGAAAGAATGCAGCAGAGGAAAAGATGTATATCAGAAGACAAAAAATACAGTATAAGAAGCAAAACGCAGCACAACAGGGTATAGGAAGCCCAACCTGAAACAGAGGTAGAGGATACCCCGTAGCACAAACCAACCTGAAAGGAAACAAAAAAAATAAGACATCCACAATACGTACAACGCAACAGATTCAAACATTGTACAGACTAAGAAAGAATGCAGCTGAGGAAAAGATGTTAAAGGTACCCTGGAACAAAGAAAGAGCACCACCACTGGAAAGGAGAGCGACGTTGGTAGGTTCTACAACAGCAGGCAGCCTTAGGAAAAGAACAATGTAAAGTAAATACCCCTCTATAACGCACGTGAACTTTCATTAAGATAAGAACCACGACCAACCGCCAAGATGATTAATTGGCTAATGCTAACAACCAGTCAAAACCTAAATGGGTAAACCTAAAGACATGACAATGATAAAACCCCACAGAGAGCACACACACATCAGAGCCAGACACAGCCAACGTCGCCGCAACCAGATGAACTAAACCCTAGGCGCGAGGAATAGAGGAGTGGATCTTACAGAAAACCTCAGCAGAGCAGAGGCGACGAGCCGACCGAGCAACCGTCCAGCGAGCGAAGCACCTGCAGAATAGAAGAGGGGAAAAAGTTAAGCAAGCCGGCAGCGCAGTACGCAAAAAAAACCACGAACCACCAAGGGCAACCGAAACGCCCGCTCACAACGTAGATCCCAACAATGGTGAAAGCAACCAACCAAAAGAGAAGCAGGAATAAAGGGGGAACAGCCAACCCAGAAGGCAAACAAAAGGAATAAAAGGAGAAAAACAGATCGGGAAAGTTGAATATGGCCAAACCATAGATCCC
Source organism: Avena insularis (assembly GCA_023614405.1). Taxonomy (NCBI): domain Eukaryota; kingdom Viridiplantae; phylum Streptophyta; class Magnoliopsida; order Poales; family Poaceae; genus Avena; species Avena insularis. Next base: position 337,395,844 of record CM042687.1, read on the forward strand.
ACCGAACCGAAAGCGTCCAAAACCAAAAGGCGAGCAAAAGAATAAAGGGGAGAAAACCAAACTGGGAAGACAACACATGGCCAAACCCCAGATCCCGCCAAACCCCAGATCCCAACCGAGACGAAATAAAGGGAGAAAAACAGATCGGGAAAGTTGAATATGGCCAAACCGTAGATCCCACCGAACCGAAAGCGTCCAAAACCAAAAGGCGAGCAAAAGAATAAAGGGGAGAAAACCAAACTGGGAAGACAAGACATGGCCAAACCCCAGATCCCGCCAAACCCCAGATCCCAACCGAGACGAAAGCGACCAAACCCAAAAGCGAGCAGCGAGCACAGACACGTCGACCGCCAAAACAAGGGAAGACGAAGCCGCGTTGAGGAAGAAAACAAGCAGACCCCCCCACCCCCCAAAACAAGGAGCGACTCACCCTAACCAAAATCCCCATAAAGAGTATCCATGGCGAGGGGACGGCGTGGCCGGCGAGACAGGGGAAAGCAGCCGGTGACCAGCCCAGCGCAAAGAACCGTCAGAGCCGAGGGAGCGAAGCGGAACAAGCGAGTGAAGGAGAGAAAGCGGGAGGGGATTGCGAGGGGCGGAAGCAGCCAGCTGCTGGGAAGGAGGATAGGCACCGTCCGGGTGATGGGAACCCAATCCTGCCCCGGAGCGACCAGATATTTCACGCGTCGAAGCGGCAGCCCTGACGCCGTCTCCTCCCGTGGTAGGTCGCTGACGACTGGGGGCAAAAAGAAGGGGGGGGCACGACCAGTGAGTGGAGCAGAGGCCTGGCGGGTAGAAATTGGCCACTCCACGTGAGGGGCTGAACCGTAACCCGCACAAGAAAGCAGGAACGGACGCTGCCCCCGCCAAGCGAGTGACACCCGCCCATGGGCCAACGAAAACGACGGCAACGAGGCCGACGCGTGGGGCCATCCGTTTCCTGGCAGAAACCAAAGGGTCCTGGGGAGAGAACAGCACGAGGCTGGGTAGGAATTTCGGGGAATCGCACCGGAACAGCTTTTTACTGCAGTGTTGGGCAAAATGGTCTTTCCAACTTCCAGCGGCCCAGATGTCCTCCTGCAGCCAGATCCGACGGCCCACAACAGCAAACCAGCCTGGGAGCCCCATGGGGGGGCACCAATTACACCTTTGGATGCCACAACGATAACAAACTTCTCATTTTCGCCCTCTATATTAATATAGCAATCACACTGATATATGAGTTCGAATCGAAGAAAACGCTGGAGCAACAACACATACACGCCCAAAAGAAAAGGAATGAAAACAAAAGCAAATTACTAGGCGATGAAGACACGCAATTGCTGTGCCCTCCGACTTTGGTCCACCACGCTCCAAGCGAACCGAATCGCCGAGTACCTAGCAGCCCCTTCTCGATAGAAGCACAGTCGACACAATATTGCTGACCGGACCATGGTTCTAAGGTTTCCCCAGGTACTCCGAGTAAAGTGGAGACAAAGGCTTCCCTCCACGTCCTCCTGGAAGGAATGGTGCCACCCGGAGGCAGCACCGGATCAGGGTCGGAGAAACCGACATAGATTTCTCCCGACCTTCGCCCCACACAAACTGTGACGCAACGAAACACTACCACCCAGCTTTTCCACCAACCAGCATGCCACCATGACCTTGAAATCACCATCGTCGTATCTTCATGGACACCGACACGTGCCCTGAACGGAGGAGGCACACTACATAGACAGAACAAGGGACAGTAGTCCTGCAGCCCGTGGGAGGAACCCACCTCCAACGCCGAGAGGCAGTCATTGACCGGACAGAGCAACCAGAGCACACCAGGCCCAGGCAGGCCTAGACGGGCCCGTAATGCCCTAGCCACCACTGGTGCAATGGGAAGGCCATAGCTCTGCATCCCCAATCCTAGCTAGTCGTTGCCGCCTTCACAAAGCCCCATGGAGGCAGCACTTGGCCCGCCCGAGCCTGCCCGAGCCCATCTATGGCCGATGTGACCAGATCCGGTCAGGGATGGCAGCCGACGGCGCTCCCAGTCATGTCCCCCGCTGCCCGTGGGCAGCACCACCGCCAAGGCTACCCGGATGCGCCAGACCTTAGTCTCCCGGAGTGCATCTCCACCATGAAGAAGAAGGGCCCCAACTGCATCTCCTTAGCACGGGAAAGGACATTCTGCCGGCACCGGTGCCGCCAGGGCTTCGCCTGCAACCTAGGCTGGCAACGACGAAGGAGGAGGGGAAGTGGAGGGGGTAGGGGCGGCCGAAGGTGGGTAGGGCGCCCGTCGCCATAGTTTTAAAAACCGGACCGGTTCACTGGTTAAACCGGAAAAACCTGGAACCAGAGGCCTCATCGGATTTTTAAGCGCACTAGACCGTCTAGCTAACGAACCAGGAAAAACCAGACAAAAAGCAGTTGAACCAGCGGTTTAGTGGAAAACCAGATCGTGAATTCAATCCCAAGACCTCATATCTCGCCCTAACAAATACTTCAATGGGCTAGCCAACTGGGTCGACCAGTGTTTGTATCAAAGTACTTCATGTATACTTTAAATATATTTCTATTTTCTAACATATTAGTACTTTCCCATCCATATTATTTTTATTAATAAACCAGCATCGAACCGGTTTGAACCAGCGATCCAACCAGTGAACCGCGAACCGAGGATCTCACCAGTTCGATCGCCGGTCCGGTTTTTTAAACTATGCCTGTCGCCCTCAAGGGAGGAGGGCACACGCGTGGTCCGATTTTTGTTTCCTATCGGACTAATACTTGGTTGTCCAAAGATAGCAAACTCGATAATCCAATATATATAAGGAAAGGGGCGTGTTTTCTGCCAACGTGGCTTGCTATCTGTTGAAATAATTAGCAACTTTCGAATTGATGTAATCGAGTTTAAAAACATCATGATACTAATTTAAACATTATAACTACTAGCACAATGTCTATGCGTTGCCATGCATGCTAGTGTCGGTTAAACTTTTCTTGCCACAAATATAAATATACACATGAACATTCATGTCGAGAGAGTCACACGATAATTTTAAAACAAATATCCGCAAATATAAATATATGCATGAACATTCATGTCGAGAGAGCCACACAATATTTTTAAACCAAATATTAGCTTGATGAAATTGTATATTATGTTCTTTCTATCAAAACATGTAGTCATCTCGATGTGCAGAGTCAATTTTGCATATTATATCCAATCATTTCCTGATGATATTGGACAAATTGTTTACAGATATATTTAACCGACCGTATTATAGCAATGGCAGAATATCGAACAAATCAAATAGACCAGAAGATTAAATTTGGTACCAAATAGAGTACAGTCTATACAACATTAGACGAGTGAGGAAAATAGATAAGTAACAGTTTGAAGAATAAGTCGTAATGCAACAAAAACTACCGATAGAGTGCATGCAGAGTATAGATGCCACAACCAATCGTATTATGAAATATTGAGAGAAATACCACTTTAGAAACAAGAACAAGAGGAAAGCGGAAGATCAACCGAGACTGCTGGCCTCCTCTAGTTCTTGACTGAACTTGGTGGTGACATTCAAAACTGCAGACTTCACAGATTTACTCTGGTCAGCTCCGGTTTAGATTCTTGAACACTACCAACGCTGCCGATAAAACAAGTCAAGTTATTGTTTTCAACATGACGTCGTTATTCAAGATAAAACAAGCTAAGGATCCTTGTGATATGAGTGGTGAGAGAGTAAACCACAGTCACGTGAGTGCCACAAGCCTCAAATGAGTGGAAAAATCATGAGTGTTGTGTCAGATGCCACCAAAAGTGAGAAGAGTTATTAGAGTGTGACCCATACTAACAATCCATCATACAACACACACACACACACACTCTCTCTCTCTCTATTATCGTTTTATAAGGTACCCAAGATAGATCACCCTCTACAAGTAACACGCTACAAGATCTCCAACCACAACTTGATAACAAGCTCACCTTTAAGATCTTCAACAACCTTGACCAAGGATATGACACCGAAGACCCAACCCCATACAAGCACAAGACCGTGGGTCCATCTCTCTCCTTACATGAGGACGGAACTTCGTCGAAGACGACTCGTTTTCAAGCGGGGGGAGATGATGCAGCCCAACACATGGCATTCACCATTGGTCCACATCATGCTACACCAACATTCCCGCAAAGGTGAATCCTTTCCATATTTCGCCCTTGAAAGGGTCGTACGGGAACCTAGAGGGGGGGTGAATAGGTGCTAATTCAAATTTTCTTCTTTTTCAAATTAAGTTTTGACAAGAAAGGTAAATTCTCTAGATTATGCAACTAAGGTGAATTTACCTATATGTCAACTAGCACCAACAAGCACAACACTAAGCAAGAACAAGTAAAGTAAAGTGCGGTAAATGATAGAAGTAACCAAAGTGGTGGACGCAGAGACACAATGATTTGTTTCTCGTAGTTCCTTCCTTTTGAGGGGAAGTACGTCTACCTTTGGAGAGGGGGTGGTTTCAAACCACCAACACCACCCGATGAACCTCACCCCAAAGGGTTCGATTCACCTCTTCCACTATATCGGCAACCTTCGAGATGGAAGCCGGCACCTTTACAACAAGTTCAGGGCAAAGACAAGATTGTAAGAACCAAATCAAAAGCTAGGGTTTCCAAAGAAACACTAGAGCATGGGGGCCCTCAAGTGAATGAGGGGGAAATGAAGATCTCTCTTGGTGAAGCTGTAGATCAAGGCCTCCTCCATCGATTCTCCAAAGATCAATGACTTCGGATGGTTGGATGAAGAGATATTGTTGATTTGGTGGCTCAAATGGGGTTGGTGTTCTTGAGTGGGTCGAGCAGCTGGAGGAAGGGGATAAGGTCCCTTATTTACAAGCAGCCCCTCCACTGAACTGTTTTCTGACCATTGGAGAAAAGTCAGACCGGAGACTCCGGTCTACACCGGAGATTCCGGCCCATCTCCGTACCAGCCTCCGGACCAGCAACCAGACTGTCCTAGCCCTGATGCGAGCCAAGTGGGTCGGAGACTCCGGTACAGCGGCACCAAAGACTCTGGTCTAAGGTCCACACCGGAGACTTCGGACTAGTCTCCGGACCTTGCTTCGGACCCCCTATCAAACTGTCCTAGCAAGAAATCTGTAGCCCCCTCCGGGGATTCCTGCGGAAACTCCGGTCCACACCGAAGACTCCGGTCCAGCCAGACCAGAGACTCCAGTCTGGAATTCCCAGAAACATGTAAATCTTGCAGGAAACTTACCGTAGAGTAAGGGCCCTTTTCACTTTTTATTATATCAACATGTAGACAGTAGCATACTATAAAATGATCTACTTGTTGTTAATGAACACCAAAAGTGATTATGACAGTAAATGTTCTTTCAATCTCCCCCTTTTTGGTGTTCGATGACAACAAGAGATTTTGCATGGAATAATTTGCATTAAGATAATAAACCTCCCCTGACTACGTGCATTAAGGTAAACAAGTAAATCATGCATGACGGGTGGTACATGGATAAATCACATAGTTCTCACATGAGTTACAATAATATAGGTGCAACCACATAGTCACACACAAATAGCAAATAGTCTCGCAAGCACATAAGGCAAATAAAAGGCGAAGTTCAAGATAGCAAATAAAACATCAAATCCAAGCCCAAACCCATGCAAATACTGATGATAATGTCTTCTCCCCCTTTGGCATTGAAATGTCGAAAAGGGAAAAGACCTAAGCTAGCGCCCCAAGGGATTAGTAGTCCTCGTCGTCATCATCCTCATCCTCCTCATCCCTGTCCTGATCCTCATCACCCTCATCATCCTCTGGAGCTGCAGGTCCTTTGCCATGAGGGCGAGAATAGGAGGTACCCTGGTACCCATATCCAGAGGTGACATCAGAAAAGGTCTTCCAGTCCACCAAGCTGTCATGTTGGGCATTCCATGCCCCAAAGGAAAGAGTGTAGTCTGACTCAGTGGATTGTTGAGCGCCATGCTCATCATTGTACTCATCCTCTCCTTCCTCATCATCCTCTTCACCCTGAGCCTTAATCTCCTTGAGAAGCTTCTCAATGCGCCTATTGCTCTTGTAGAAGGCATGTTGTTGCTTGCGGATGTCTACATTCATGCAACAAAGGGTCCTCTCCCAGAATGGGGCCTTCTTGACCTTCTCATGTACATAGTCATGTGTCATGGGAGGTAGAGGTGCATTGGAGGCACTCTTCCTCCGAGCCCTAGTAGGAGAGGGGGCTCTCTCAGTCTCAGTGATCTCCTCCTCCTCATTGCCATAAGAGCGTCTAGGAGGAGGCCCCATGTGCCCCTTCTGCTGCAGTGATACTAGAGTGTGCTCGGTAAGGTTGGGGGCCAAGGCAAGTGGGGAACCATGCTCCTGTGAGTTGATGAGTCTCATGACAAGTGGTGCAAATGGAGGATACTTCTTGAACAGTATAGCATGGAACATCTCCTCAAATATGAAATCCATCACATCAATAGGATTTGCATCTGCCTCGGGGCCAACCATGTGAATTCTATGTGTATGATATAGCAAGTTGACTAGACCACATATGATGGCATCATCATTTCCAGCACTTGGGGAAATGGTATGGCGGAATATCCTCAACATCATATTGTAGAGGGGCTTGAGTCCTTTGGACCCCCTACAACACCTCGCTTCCATACAGAGGGGCAAGCTTGTTCTTGTTCTCCCCAAGAGCTGCAGAGTGCATGCGCATCCCAACATGAGTGGACACCCCATGGAAGGTCTCGAAGATAAGATTAGCAAAGTCGTAGAACGTTGCCAAGCAACGGGTGGTTCCAGTCATCCAAGTCATGGTCCTGGCTTGGTCAGATCCAAACACAATAGTGGCGTAGAACTGTTGCACAAGTGTGATGTTGTAGTCTTCACGTAGCTCCATCAAGTTGAACAGCCCCAACTTCTCACAAATCCACAATGCATCGGAGAATTAGGGGTTGATCCTCATCTGCTCAACACTCATATATTTCTGGGGGCACACATGTGACTTCTTGAGCACACCGTAAATGTTTGTCATGAACACAGCCTGCTCCTTCCTCCAAAAGCGTGGATCATCGTTGGTACGTGGCAAGTCATTGGAATCAGTCTTCCGCAGCTCATGGTACTCTTTCTTTGACATGTGGGCCAAAGACTGAAGGTTGTCATACTTTGCCCTCTTGTCATGCCTCTCATCCTCAGCCTTTTCCTGCTCCCTCTTCAAGTAAGCTGCATCACGGGCCTGCTGTCTCATGTTGGATGGTGGCACAACATACTGCCCTTCTGACTCATCAAACCACGGAGTAGCCCGCCTTGTTGAGGACTTAGTGCGAGGAGGACGACAAGAACCAACACCTGTGAAAAGCAATGAGGGAGATAGCATGGAGGTAAGCATACATGTCCCAAGAATGCAGCACAAGAGCCTTGAGGCATTACTAAACCTGTTTGAGTCACCCCACACCGGAGTCTCCGGCTCAGACCGAAGTATCCAACCCTGGGGCTAGAATCTCCGCTCGGGAGGCTCAAGCATGACCTGGGAGGCTGCTGGAGGGGGTGAATCTAACAGATCGGGCAAGTCAACAAGACTAATGTACCAGTGTGCACACATACAAGTGATTCCAATGGACAAAACAGCACCAATCCTCAAAAACAAATCAAGGGATGAACCCTAGGATAAAAAGAGGAGAGGTACCATATCTATCCATGGGATTGATTCCACCGGTGGGAATGGCCCAATGGAGGAGAGGAGGAGGTTGGCCGGCGACACGGCGAATCCCGGGGGCTTCTTGACCTCCGGGGAGGAGTTTTGTAGGAGGGGGCGACGTGTTTGAGAGTGGGAAACGAGGGTGGATAAATGAAAATGATGTTTTAGTTCACCCTGTCCTCCCTTTAAGTGGCAAAAACCTTCTGGACCGGAGACTCCGGTCTACACCGGAGACTCCGGTGCGAGCGCACCAAAGATTTCGGTCCTCCTCGACCAAAAACTCCAGGTTTTGTGTTTGGGGACATATATGAGATAAAGAGTGTTTTTAGGACAAGAATAGGCTTGGGTTCAGATGACATACTGTGAAGAATCAATAAGAACCATAGAAATCCACAAAAATATTCAATAAAGCTCCAAATAGACACGAACCAAGACCCAAATCTTCATTAAGAATAGGGAGGTGGCCGAGGCCACCATTTAAGAGTTTGTGGCATGACACCGCAAAGAATTATCCTTGGGTTCATAGACACTACTCATCAATGAAGCTCACATAACACAAAATGATATTAAGAGAATTGGATTTCTTAATTTTGGCATTATGGGGGGAGGGGTAGTCCAATGTATTAGGACCGCACTCTCCTTATCTCCATGCCTGCACCTAAACCAAATAAGAGTCAAGACGTAGGTGAATATGCAAGGTGGTCAAGTCAAGCTCCTTGAACCTATGATATTTAGTTCATTCCTCAAAATAACAAAACCTTGCTTCATCAAGTGGCTTCATGAAGATGTCGGCAAGTTGGTCTTTGGTTGACACATATGATAGCTCAATATCACCTCGAGCAACATGATCCCTAATAAAGTGATGACGAATCTCAATATGCTTTGTCCTTGTGTGATCCACCGGGTTGTAGGCAATCTTGATAGTGCTTTAATTGTCACATAGAAGATGCACTTTGTCACAATGGACACCGTATTCCTTTAAAGTTTTCCTCATCCATAGCAATTGAGGGCAAGTACTAGTAGCTGCCACATACTCGGCTTCGGCGGTGGAGACAGATATACAATTTTCTTTTTAGAAGACCAACATACCAAGGACCTACCAAGGAATTGGAAAGCCCCGGATGTTGATTTTCTATCACCTTATCACCAGCCCAATCCGAGTCCGTGTACCCACAAAGAGCAAATGTTGACCCTCGAGGATACCAAAGACCATAGTGTGGGGGGTATGAACCAAATATCGAAAGATTCTCTTGACCACAATCAAATGTCTTTCTTTAGGAGCCGCTTGATATCTTGCACATACTCATACACTCAACACAATATCGGGTCTAGATGCACAAAGGTAAAGCAGAGAACCAATCATAGACCGGTATACCTTTTGATCCACATCTTTACCATTTGGATTTAGTTCAAGACGAGTCTTTGTAGCCATGGGGGTAGGAGCACCATTTAAATCTTTCATGCTGAATCTTTTGAGCATATCTTGAGTGTACTTGGCTTGGTTGAAGAATGTTCCTCCTCTTACTTGCTTGATCTCAAAATCAAGAAATACTCTCAACTCCCCCATCATAGACATCCGGAACCTATTAGTCATAAGCTTTGAGAATTCATCATTAAAAGCTTTGTTAGATGAACCAAAGATAATATCATCAACATATATTTGGCATACAAAAAGCTCCCCATTGACCTTCTTAGTAAAAAGAGTGAGATCGATTTTCCCAACCTCAAACCCACGGTCAAACAACAACTCTCTAAGGTGCTTATACCACATGCGTGGGGCTTGTTTGAGCCCATAGAGCGCCTTATCAAGTTTGTAGACATGGTTTAGGAAGTTGGGATCCTCAAATCCCGGGGGTTGCTTTACATATACCAACTCATTCAATGGACCATAAGAAATGCACTTTCTACATCCATTTGTTGCAACTTAAAGTTATGATGTGTCGCATAAGCAAGAAGGATACGAATGGACTCAAGGAGAGCCACGGGTGCATATGTCTCTCCATAGTCAATGCCTTCAATTTGAGAGAACCCTTGTGCAACCAATATTGCCTTGTTCCTTACTATAATTCCATGCTCATCTTGCTTATTCTTGAATATCCACTTAGTGCCTATAACATTGCGGCAATCCTTTGGCTTCTCAACTAACTTCCATACTTTATTTCTCTCAAAGTTGTTGAGCTCTTTGTGCATTGCTTCCAACCAATTTGAATCTTCAAGAGCTCCCTACACTTTCTTTGGTTCAATCATGGATTGGGGGGTGGTTGGTGTTCACTAAACCTCTTAAATTGCACTCTTGTGGATATTCCTCTCCTTATATCTCCAACCACATTCTCTAGAGAGTGGTCTCTTAATTCCAACATCCTATCCATTCTAGCTTCGCGATGAGCGTGGATCTCCTTGTTGTTTATTGGGGGGACCTCTTCATCATTTTGGTCCTCGTCTTGACCATCAACTTAACCTTGATCATCATTGGAATTATTCTCTTCATTAAGAGACAAATGTTGACCTTGGTCTTGATCATGTACATTACTAGATTAGAGTTGAGCTGCTCTCACGGCAGATTGTATAGATCTTCCTTGTGTAATAGACCAAGCATCAATTGACATTCTAGAGAATGGTGACTCAAGCTCCTCCTCAATAGAGATATCACCTTGATCAACATGTTGAGGGTCCACATCTTGTCTTTGGATTGGGTCATTGTCCTCCTCGATGGATGGAGCTTGTTGTTGTGAAGATGAGGGCTCCACTTGAGTATAGCATAGTTCTTCTCGATCCGCCATAAGGGGTTCCTCAACGGGGCGGATATATCCCACACCCATTCTTACTATGGCATCCTGAGGCATTTCATCATGTGCATCACAACCATCAACACGCCCCCCTTGGGGACCATCATATTCTTCGAAGGTCACACTACAAGATTCTATGACGGCTCCGGAGATCTTATCATAGAGTGTGGGATTCGAGACCATACCCAACAAAAATACCCTCTAATGCTTTGGAATCGAATTTGGACAAACGAACACCCTTTATGAGGTAGAAACACTTACAACCGAACACCCGGAAATAAGATATGGTTGGCTTGTTACTGGTAAGTATTTCATATGGAGTCTTGTTCAATTCTTTGCGGAGGTAGAGCCGGTTTGATGCATGACAAGCAATGGAGATTGCTTTGGCCCAAAAGTTGTATGGAGATTTAAACTCCGCCAACATGGTCCTTGCCATCTCAATGAGAGTCTGGTTCTTCCTCTCGGCTACACCATTTTGTTGAGGGGTATATGTAGCGGAATATTGGTGTTTTATCCCCTCGTCACTAAGAAATCCATTCAAGGTGTAGTTCTTGAACTCGGTGCCGTTGTCACTTCTTATAATCAACACGGGAAGATTGTATTAACGTTGAACCATGTTGATGAAGTTATTTTGGGTCTCACTTTTCAACTTGAAGAAATATACCCATGAGTATCTTGAATAGTCATCAATAATCACCAAACAATATTTCATCCCACCAAGACTTCCATGAGATGGATGACCAAAAATATCCACATAAAGGAGCTCCACGATCCTCGCTGACTTGATGCGGTTCTTTGGCTTGTGGGGAGAATCATGCATCTTTCCTTGAACACATGCCCGCAAACACGATCTTTGGCAAAGGAAACATTTTCTTTTAGTTCAACAATATGGACATCCTTATGGAGACTCTGCAAAGTTCTCATATTGACATGGGCTAGTCGGTGATGCCATAACCAACCCACATCGGCCTTTCCGAATAAGCACATCACACTTGTAGTGGTTTGCCCCGAAAAGTCCACCACATACAAGTCATTTTTGACGTACCCAATGAAAGTGACCTTGAGAGACTTGCTCCACATGAGTACCACAATATCATCATCAATAAAGACGGCAAAGCCCATCTTTCCAAGAGCACGGACTGAAAGTAAATTATAACCAAGGGTCTCAACAAGCATGACATCCACGAGTGTAATATCGTGGGCAACCACTACCTTGCCAAGACCCATTACCTTAGACTTTGACTTGTTGGCATATGTCACGAATATTTGATCATCATTTGGCCTTAATTCCTTGACAATAGAAGAGCTTCCGGTCATATGAATTGTGCAACCACTATCAAGCACCCACTTTGACCCTCCGGAAGCATAGGTCTACAAAAGATCAAGTTAGTTTTTAGGTACCCATCTTTCAATGGGTCCTCTTTTGTTAGCAACAAGGGTCTTGGGGACCCAAATAAACCACGCAATATAACCATAAAATGGGACAACATATTGTGCATACACATCACCATAATAATCACGCATTAAAACATAGTGAGGGTTAGCACTTCCCGCAAAATCATCATGAGACATAGTTTTTCCACTTGTGGTCTTACTACCCCCAATGGCCTTGTCCTTTTCTTGTGCGGGCTTGGCCTTCTTCTTCTTGTTGTTCTTCTTCTTGGATTTGGAGACAAAGCCAATGCCCCCTTTCTCACCATTTGACCTTTTCTTATTCAAGAGGTCATCAATGGACTTGTTTCCTTTTGGAAAGGTGGCCTTAGCTATCTCTCCCTTCAACCTAGAATTTTCTTCAAGGATAGTTGTACTACTAGAGGGAATGAAATTACTAGGTGAAGGAATATTGTTCAATTGAGTTTGAAGCTTTTCATGGGACTTTGTGAGTGACAAGAGTTCACTTTCCAAAGCCTTGTGAGCCTTGTCAAGCAAACTAAAGTCCTTGGAAAGTTTTTCGTGAACTACACCAAACTCAATCTTGTCCTTTTTAGCCCTTTTATATTTAGCAATAGCATGGTCTCGTTCCTTAACGAGTTTATTCACAATGAAATCATTAGTCCCATCAAGCCCTTCAAGTTTTAGTTCATGGGACATCCTAGTCTCTTGTTCTTCTTCTAGAGCATTATTTAGGGATTCTACCTCAATCATGTGTTCTCTTCCTAGTTTACATCTTTCATCAAGAAGCTCTTGGGTGTGAGAAAGTTGATCGAAGAGGTCCACAAAATGTCTCTTGTGTTCCCCTTGCAAGTTATTCATGAACTCATCAAAAGAAATTATTTCCTTTTTGACCTCAAGATACATCTCATCAATTTCATTATTAACTAAGGAATTGGCAAGCCCCAGATGTTGATTTTCTATCATCCTTATCACCAGCCCAATCCGAGTCCGTGTACCCACAAAGAGCAAATGTTGACCCTCGAGGATACCAAAGACCATAGTGTGGGGGTAAGAACCAAATATCGAAAGATTCTCTTGACCACAATCACATGTCTTTATTTAGGAGCCGCTTGATATCTTGCACATACTCCTACACTCAACACAATATCGGGTCTAGATGCACAAAGGTAAAGCAGAGAACCAATCATAGACCGGTATACCTTTTGATCCACATCTTTACCATTTGGATTTAGTTCAAGACGAGTCTTTGTAGCCATGGGGGTAGGAGCACCATTTAAATCTTTCATGTTGAATCTTTTGAGCATATCTTGAGTGTACTTGGCTTGGTTGAAGAATGTTCCTCCTCTTACTTGCTTGATCTCAAAACCAAGAAATACTCTCAACTCCCCCATCATAGACATCCGGAACCTATTAGTCATAAGCTTTGAGAATTCAGCATTAAAAGCTTTGTTAGATGAACCAAAGATAATATCATCAACATATATTTGGCATACAAAAAGCTCCCCATTGACCTTCTTAGTAAAAAGAGTGAGATCGATTTTCCCAACCTCAAACCCACGGTCAAACAACAACTCTCTAAGGTGCTCATACCACATGCGTGGGGCTTGTTTGAGCCCATAGAGCGCCTTATCAAGTTTGTAGACATGGTTTGGGAAGTTGGGATCCTCAAATCCCGGGGGTTGCTTTACATATACCAACTCATTCAATGGACCATTAAGAAATGCACTTTCTACATCCATTTGTTGCAACTTAAAGTTATGATGTGCCGCATAAGCAAGAAGGATACAAATGGACTCAAGGAGAGCCACGGGTGCATATGTCTCTCCATAGTCAATGCCTTCAATTTAAGAGAACCCTTGTGCAACCAATCTTGCCTTGTTCCTTACTATAATTCCATGCTCATCTTGCTTATTCTTGAATATCCACTTAGTGCCTATAACATTGCGGCAATCCTTTGGCTTCTCAACTAACTTTCATACTTTATTTCTCTCAAAGTTGTTGAGCTCTTTGTGCATTGCTTCCAACCAATTTGAATCTTCAAGAGCTCCCTACACTTTATTTGGTTCAATCATGGAGATATGTGCTTGGTGTTCACTAAACCTCTTAAATTGCACTCTTGTGGATATTCCTCTCCTTAGATCTCCAACCACATTCTCTAGAGAGAGGTCTCTTAATTCCAACATCCTATCCATTCTAGCTTTGCGATGAGCGTGGATCTCCTTGTTGTTTATTGGGGGGACCTCTTCATCATTTTGGTCCTCGTATTGACCATCAACTTAACCTTGATCATCATTGGAATTATTCTCTTCATTAAGAGCCAAATGTAGACCTTGGTCTTGATCATGTACATTACTAGATTGGAGTTGAGCTGCTCTCACGGCAGATTGTATAGATCTTCCTTGTGTAATAGACCAAGCATCAATTGACATTCTAGAGAATGGTGACTCAAGCTCCTCCTCACTAGAGATATCACCTTGATCAACATGTTGAGGGTCCACATCTTGTCTTTGGATTGGGTCATTGTCCTCCTCGATAGATGGAGATTGTTGTTGTTGTGAAGATGGGGGCTCCACTTGAGTAGATCATAGTTCTTCTCGATCCGCCATAAGGGGTTCCTCAACGGGGCGGATATATCCCACACCCATTCTTACTATGGCATCCTGAGGCATTTCATCATGTGCATCACAACCATCAACACGCCCCCCTTGGGGACCATCATATTCTTCGAAGGTCACACTACAAGATTCTATGACGGCTCCGGAGATCTTATCATAGAGTGTGAGATTCGAGACCATACGCAACAAAAATACCCTCTAATGCTTTCGAATCGAATTTGGACAAACGAACACCCTTTATGAGGTAGAAACACTTACAACCGAACACCCGGAAGTAAGATATGGTTGGCTTGTTACTGGTAAGTATTTCATATGGAGTCTTGTTCAATTCTTTGCGGAGGTAGAGCCGGTTTGATGCATGACAAGCAATGGAGATTGCTTCGGCCCAAAATTTGTATGGAGATTTAAACTCCGCCAACATGGTCCTTGCCATCTCAATGAGAGTCTGGTTCTTCCTCTCGGCTACACCATTTTGTTGAGGGGTATATGTAGCGGAATATTGGTGTTTTATCCCCTCGTCACTAAGAAATCCATTCAAGGTGTAGTTCTTGAACTCGGTGCCGTTGTCACTTCTTATAATCAACACGGGAAGATTGTATGGACGTTGAACCATGTTGATGAAGTCGATGAAGTTCTTTTGGGTCTCACTTTTCAACTTGAAGAAATATACCCATGAGTATCTTTAATAGTCATCAATAATCACCAAACAATATTTCATCCCACCAAGACTTCCATGAGATGGATGACCAAAAAGATCCACATAAAGGAGCTCCAAGATCCTCGTTGACTTGATGCGGTTCTTTGGCTTGTGGGGAGAATCATGCATCTTTCCTTGAACACATGCCCTGCAAACACGATCTTTGGCAAAGGAAACATTTTCTTTTAGTTCAACAATATGGCCATCCTTATGGAGACTCTGCAAAGTTCTCATATTGACATGGGCTAGTCGTTGATGCCATAACCAACCCACATCAGCCTTTCCGAATAAGCACATCACACTTGTAGTGGTTTGCCCCGAAAAGTCCACCACATACAAGTCATTTTCGACGTACCCAACGAAAGCGACCTTGAGAGACTTGCTCCACATGAGTACCACAATATCATCATCAATAAAGACGGCAAAGTCCATCTTTCCAAGAGCATGGACTGAAAGTAAATTATAACCAAGGGTCTCAACAAGCATGACGTCCACGAGTGTAATATCGTGGGCAACCACTACCTTGCCAAGACCCATTACCTTAGACTTTGACTTGTTGGCATATGTCATGAATATTTGATCATCATTTGGACTGAATTCCTTGACAATAGAAGAGCTTCCGGTCATATGAATTGTGCAACCACTATCAAGCACCCACTTTGACCCTCCGGAAGCATAGGTCTACAAAAGATCAAGTTAGTTTTTAGGTACCCATCTTTCAATGGGTCCTCTTTTGTTAGCAACAAGGGTCTTGGGGACCCAAATAAACCACGCAATATAACCATAAAATGGGACAACATATTGTGCATACACATCACCATAATAATCACGCATTAAAACATAGTGAGGGTTAGCACTTCCCGCAAAATCATCATGATACATAGTTTTGCCACTTGTGGTCTTACTACCCCCAGTGGCCTTGTCCTTTTCTTGTGCGGGCTTGGCCTTCTTCTTGTTGTTGTTCTTCTTCTTGGATTTGGAGACAAAGCCAATGCCCCCTTTCTCACCATTTGACCTTTGCTTATTCAAGAGGTCATCAATGGAATTGTTTCCTTTTAGAAAGGTGGCCTTAGCTATATCCCCCTTCAACCTAGAATTTTCTTCAAGGATAGTTGTACTACTAGAGGGAATGAAATTACTAGGTGAAGGAATATTGTTCAACTGAGTTTGAAGCTTTTCATGGGACTTTGTGAGTGACAAGAGTTCACTTTCCAAAGCCTTGTGAGCCTTGTCAAGCAAACTAAAGTCCTTGGAAAGTTTTTCATGAACTACACCAAACTCAATCTTGTCCTTTTTAGCCCTTTTATATTTATCAATAGCATGGTCTCGTTCCTTAACGAGTTTATTCACAATGAAATCATTAGTCCCATCAAGCCCTTCAAGTTTTAGTTCAAGGGACATCCTAGTCTCTTGTTCTTCTTCTAGAGCATTATTTAGAAATTCTACCTCAATCATGTGTTCTCTTCCTAGTTTACATCTTTCATCAAGAAGCTCTTGGGTGTGAGAAAGTTGATCGAAGAGGTCCACAAAATGTCTCTTGTGTTCCCCTTGCAAGTTATTCATGAACTCATCAAAAGAAATTATTTCCTTTTTGACCTCAAGATACATCTCATCAATTTCATTATTAACTAAGGAATTGGCAAGCCTCGGATGTTGATTTTCTATCATCCTTATCACCAACCCAATCCGAGTCCGTGTACCCACAAAGAGCAAATGTTGACCCTCGAGGATACCAAAGACCATAGTGTGGGGGTATGAACCAAATATCGAAAGATTCTCTTGACCACAATCAAATGTCTTTATTTAGGAGCCGCTTGATATCTTGCACATACTCCTACACTCAACACAATATCGGGTCTAGATGCACAAAGGTAAAGCAGAGAACCAATCATAGACCGGTATACCTTTTGATCCACATCTTTACCATTTGGATTTAGTTCAAGACGAGTCTTTGTAGCCATGGGGGTAGGATCACCATTTAAATATTTCATGTTGAATCTTTTGAGCATATCTTGAGTGTACTTGGCTTGGTTGAAGAATGTTCCTCCTCTTACTTGCTTGATCTCAAAACCAAGAAATACTCTCAACTCCCCCATCATAGACATCCGGAACCTATTAGTCATAAGCTTTGAGAATTCATCATTAAAAGCTTTGTTAGATGAACCAAAGATAATATCATCAACATATATTTGGCATACAAAAAGCTCCCCATTGACCTTCTTAGTAAAAAGAGTGAGATCGATTTTCCCAACCTCAAACCCACGGTCAAACAACAACTCTCTAAGGTGCTCATACCACATGTGTGGGGCTTGTTTGAGCCCATAGAGCGCCTTATCAAGTTTGTAGACATGGTTTGGGAAGTTGGGATCCTCAAATCCCGGGGGTTGCTTTACATATACCAACTCATTCAATGGACCATTAAGAAATGCAATTTCTACATCCATTTGTTGCAACTTAAAGTTATGATGTGCCGCATAAGCAAGAAGGATACGAATGGACTCAAGGAGAGCCACGGGTGCATATGTCTCTCCATAGTCAATGCCTTCAATTTGAGAGAACCCTTGTGCAACCAATCTTTCCTTGTTCCTTACTATAATTCCATGCTCATCTTGCTTATTCTTGAATATACACTTAGTGCCTATAACATTGCGGCAATCCTTTGTCTTCTCAACTAACTTCCATACTTTATTTCTCTCAAAGTTGTTGAGCTCTTTGTGCATTGCTTCCAACCAATTTGAATCTTCAAGAGCTCCCTACACTTTCTTTGGTTCAATCATGGAGATGTGTGCTTGGTGTTCACTAAACCTCTTAAATTGCACTCTTGTGGATATTACTCTCCTTAGATCTCCAACCACATTCTCTAGAGAGTGGTCTCTTAGTTCCAACATCCTATCCATTCTAGCTTCGCGATGAGCGTGGATCTCCTTGTTGTTTATTGGGGGACCTCTTCATCATTTTGGTCCTCGTCTTGACCATCAACTTAACCTTGATCATCATTGGAATTATTCTCTTCATTAAGAGCCAAATGTTGGCATTGGTCTTGATCATGTACATTACTAGATTGGAGTTGAGCTGCTCTCACGGCAGATTGTATAGATCTTCCTTGTGTAATAGACCAAGAATCAATTGACATTCTAGAGAATGGTGACTCAAGCTCCTCCTCACTAGAGATATCACCTTGATCAACATGTTGATGGTCCACATCTTGTCTTTGGATTGGGTCATTGTCCTCCTCGATAGATGGAGCTTGTTGTTGTTGTGAAGATGAGGGCTCCACTTGAGTAGAGCATAGTTCTTCTCGATCCGCCATAAGGGGTTCCTCAACGGGGCGGATATATCCCACACCCATTCTTACTATGGCATCCTGAGGCATTTCATCATGTGTATCACAACCATCAACACGCCCCCCTTGGGGACCATCATATTCTTCGAAGGTCACACTACAAGATTCTATGACGGCTCCGGAGATCTTATCATAGAGTTTGAGATTCGAGACCATACCCAACAAAAATACCCTCTAATGCTTTGGAATCGAATTTGGACAAAAGAACACCCTTTATGAGGTAGAAACACTTACAACCGAACACCCGGAAGTAAGATATGGTTGGCTTGTTACCGGTAAGTATTTCATATGGAGTCTTGTTCAATTCTTTGCGGAGGTAGAGCCGGTTTGATGCATGACAAGCAATGGAGATTGCTTCGGCCCAAAAGTTGTATGGAGATTTAAACTCCGCCAACATGGTCCTTGCCATCTCAATGAGAGTCTGGTTCTTCCTCTCAGCTACACCATTTTGTTGAGGGGTATATGTAGCGGAATATTGGTGTTTTATCCCCTCGTCACTAAGAAATCCATTCAAGGTGTAGTTCTTGAACTCGGTGCCGTTGTCACTTCTTATAATCAACACGGGAAGATTGTATGGACGTTGAACCATGTTGATGAAGTCGATGAAGTTCTTTTGGGTCTCACTTTTCAACTTGAAGAAATATACCCATGAGTATCTTTAATAGTCATCAATAATCACCAAACAATATTTCATCCCACCAAGACTTCCATGAGATGGATGACCAAAAAGATCCACATAAAGGAGCTACAAGATCCTCGTTGACTTGATGCGGTTCTTTGGCTTGTGGGGAGAATCATGCATCTTTCCTTGAACACATGCCCTGCAAACACGATCTTTGGCAAAGGAAACATTTTCTTTTAGTTCAACAATATGGCCATCCTTATGGAGACTCTGCAAAGTTCTCATATTGACATGGGCTAGTCGTTGATGCCATAACCAACCCACATCGGCCTTTCCGAATAAGCACATCACACTTGTAGTGGTTTGCCCCGAAAAGTCCACCACATACAAGTCATTTTCGACGTACCCAACGAAAGCGACCTTGAGAGACTTGCTCCACATGAGTACCACAATATCATCATCAATAAAGACGGCAAAGTCCATCTTTCCAAGAGCACGGACTGAAAGTAAATTATAACCAAGGGTCTCAACAAGCATGACTTCCACGAGTGTAATATCGTGGGCAACCACTACCTTGCCAAGACCCATTACCTTAGACTTTGACTTGTTGGCATATGTCACGAATATTTGATCATCATTTGGCCTTAATTCCTCGACAATAGAAGACCTTTCGGTCATATAAATTGTGCAACCACTATCAAACACCCACTTTGACCCTCCGGAAGCATAGGTCTACAAAATTTCAAGTTAGTTTTTAGGTACCCATCTTTCAATGGGTCCTCTTTTGTTAGCAACAAGGGTCTTGGGGACCCAAATAAACCACGCAATATAACCATAAAATGGGCCAACATATTGTGCATACACATCACCATAATAATCACGCATTAAAACATAGTGAGGGTTAGCACTTCCCGCAAAATCATCATGAGACATAGTTTTGCCACTTGTGGTCTTACTACCCCCAATGGCCTTGTCCTTTTCTTGTGCGGGCTTGGCCTTCTTCTTCTTCTTCTTCTTGTTCTTCTTCTTGGATTTGGAGACAAAGCCAATGCCCCCTTTCTCACCATTTGACCTTTGCTTATTCAAGAGGTCATCAATGGACTTGTTTCCTTTTGGAAAGGTGGCCTTAGCTATCTCCCCCTTCAACCTAGAATTTTCTTCAAGGATAGTTGTACTACTATAGGGAATGAAATTACTAGGTGAAGGAATATTGGTCAATTGAGTTTGAAGCTTTTCATGGGACTTTGTGAGTGACAAGAGTTCACTTTCCAAAGCCTTGTGAGCCTTGTCAAGCAAACTAAAGTCCTTGGCAAGTTTTTCATGAACTACACCAAACTCAATCTTGTCCTTTTTATCCCTTTTATATTTAGCAATAGCATGGTCTCGTTCCTTAACGAGTTTATTCACAATTAAATCATTAGTCCCATCAAGCCCTTCAAGTTTTAGTTCAAGGGACATCCTAGTCTCTTGTTCTTCTTCTAGAGCATTATTTAGGGATTCTACCTCAATCATGTGTTCACTTCCTAGTTTACATCTTTTATCAAGAAGCTCTTGGGTGTGAGAAAGTTGATCGAAGAGGTCCACAAAATGTCTCTTGTGTTCCCCTTGCAAGTTATTCATGAACTCATCAAAAGAAATTATTTCCTTTTTGACCTCAGGATACATCTCATCAATTTCATTATTAACTAAGGAAGTGAGGTGAGATGATGATGATACCCACGTTCCTCTTGCCATAAGGCAAGTGACGTTATTGTTGGAGTATTCTCATTTGGAGAATCGAAGAGGGAGAATGTGGTAGTAGAAGTAGTGGCTAGAGCAGCCACACCACTTGATGTTTCTTCTTCATCATCTTCATCATCTTCATTGTCGGAGGAGAACTCTTCATGAGTGATCAATACAATTTCACCCGACTTCTTATTGATGGGATTCTTCTTGATGAAGGGTTTCTTGTAAGGAGCTTTGGAAGTTTTCTTCAACACAAGTTTACCCCCATGATCTTCTCTCTTCTCATAGGGACAAACCGCCACAAAGTGATAGCGGTCACCACAATTGAAGCAAGTTCTCAATTTAGTGACATTGTCTCTTCTTCCATTTGGGTTGCTTTTTCATTGCATTTCCATCTTGGACTTGGCGAGGTTCTTCCAAAAGTTCTTTGCATAGAAAGCCATATATTCACCATGAGCAATCTTAACATCATAGGGGTGGCTCATGGAGAGGCCTTCATCACTATCATCTTCATCCCCATGTTCCACAACTTTTGCCTTTAATGCAAGGTTGACAACATTGCTCATTCCAAGGGCTCGAGCATGAGCATCTTTGGCATTCTTGGCGGCAACCTTGAAAGAGGCCATCTCTTGCATAACTTCATTGGAGGTCATGAGGTGATAGTTGTGTCTTCCTTGTAGGCTCTTCAAGTCGGTAGGCTCAAAAGGCATGAGTGCACTCACATATTTCCTTTTTATCCAAGAATCATCCACATGTGAGGCACCCACATTCCTAAAGGCGGTGGCGGTGGACTTGAGCCTACGATACATATAAATTTTGCAGGATACTTCCCGTAGAGTAAGGGTCCTTTTCACTTTGCATTATATCAACCTGTAGATAGTAGCATACTATAAAATGATCTACTTGTTGTTAACGAACACAAAATGTGATTATGACAGTAAATGTCCTTTCAGCCCTCTTTTGGTTATCATGTGAATGGGATCCTACTTGAGACAAATGTTTATGATATGACTAGGTCCTTGACCATGAAACCAAGAGGAGACGACAAGAAGACCCCAGAAACCGATACCCCCAAGAAAGAGGCCTGGAAGCGAAGGAAGAAGAAAGCAGCTGAAGCAGACTCGGAGTCTCCGGCCCCTCTAGACCAGAGTCTCCGCCGAGCCTGGAGTCTCCGCCCCTAGGCATCCGGAGTCTCCGCCCGAGCCTCAACCCGCCCCGGCTTCAAGGTTCTGGAGTCCACCCGGAGTCTCCGCCATCCAAATGGAGTTCCCGCCCTGACCCGGAGTCTCCTCCCACATGACGCCGGAGTCTCCGCCCCAAGTGAATAGGCCTAGGAGCCTAGCAGCTGGGACTGGCCCATGTAACGGCTAGAACTTCTTGTTTATGTCTAAACTACCCCTATCTAGTGGATGGACTATAAATAAGCCCCCACTCCCTCCTTGAAACCTTAGAGTTGAATATGAATGAAGGCTTATGCCTAACCCTAGATGGGAACCCCTCTCTATAGTTAATGTATGAATTGTACAAGGCCTTAGAGTTTGGTGTTCGTCTCCAAGTCGTCAAGACCCTCCTCAAGTGTTTGGTCTCTCCCTATCAAGGATTCTAGTAGTGTTAGGTCTCTCCCTTTGGGATTCTACTTGGTTGCTACTCTATCCTATTGATTGGGATTCTATCATCCGCTTGTCGATCTCTCCTATGGTGATTCTACCTCACGGTATCTCGCTGAGGATTCTATTGGATTTGTTGTTTGAACCAAAGGGAGCAAATCGAATCGGGTGTGTTTGCATGCGTTTGTATCTTTACCTTGTATTTGTGTTGCGTTCATCATGTTTCTCCTTGCTTTCCACCTCAAATCCATGAAGATCGGGCCACCCTAGGGTCAATCCTACAAGGGATGCCATATCAATATCAAAGGGTGTCGATTTTAGATTGACATATTAATAGTTTTTTGTAAATAATTGATCAAACTTACATAGTTTGACTTTAAGAAAAATATAAGCCTTATTCACTGGAATAGAGGTAGTAGTACTTCATGAGACCAAATTTGGTCCAAAAATGATAGCAAAGTCTCCAGTGAAATGTCAGTCATCAAGACAACTTTACGAATCTGCATCTAATAAATCACTAAGCAAGCTAGAAGAGGATTTCTAAAAAGTAATACCAATTGTAGGAGAGCAAGATCGGGCTGCAGATTGCACGCCTTGATCGTTTCATTATTTGAGTATATTTATACACATTAGAACTTGGAGACTAAATTAGCCTAGGTTGTTTTTAATCTATACATAGAAACCAATGGTAAAACTTGATCTTTTTCTCTTGATTGATTTAAACACGAACTTGTGGAGATATACGACATGCCTTCGCAGTCTGAACGTGGGAACACGCCATCACTGATATGATGTCTTGTCCTAAACTCCATGAACATGGGCATCGGCAAGTGTTGGGGGGATGACCCCAGGTAGGGTCAAGATAGCGGAAAGAAGGAATGAGCCTTTCTTACCACAGGCCGAATTATAAGCTAAGTCGTCTGAGTCATGTAAGAATCAGCCGAATGAGCCATGGCATGGCAAGAATCGAGTGATTAACACCTTACTCGGCCGACGTGTGAATTGAGTCGGCCGAATATGATTGATCAGTTCGTATGCAGGTGAAGGCCGAGCCGAGTTATGCAAGATGAGGCCGAGTAACGGGAAACTTGCAGGAGAAGGAGAAGGATCCCAGAGTCAAACCCTAGTTACTGGTAAGGAGGAATCTACACAGGGCCAAGCACTAAGGACAAAGAGCAGAGTTGTAGAGGGGCAGATAATGGCCTCATTCTTTGCATCATTGGCAGGGGCACAAGAAGAAAATCATACCATCGTGGGATTACCACTATGCACACTCCAATAAGGAGGCCCCACAGTGGTCATCTCAAATACAAAGGCCACAAAATTACAAAGAGCACAAATAGAAGATTGTAAGTAAGCCAATAGAGCAATAAATCATAACATATGACTAACATGTCCATAGTGTCACAAACCAAAGTAAACCATCATCTTTCTAAATCATCTGCTAACATAAAAGGTACCCAGAGATTTTATATTAAAGATACAGACGGACTAGTGGAGATCCATAGCGATGGACATCATGGAGTTATGGTTTTTGATCTTTCATTTTTGCCTTTGTGGTTTGGGTTATAAAGCATGAACTTAAAAAGGATCACCCTGATTTCACATCACACTAGCTACTGTAGTGTACATACTAGTTCTCAGTTTTTTTACAAGAATAAACATATCTATTATCCTTCTTCTGCGATAAACTTAAGTAGTATTAAAAAGGAAAAAAAATCTAAAGTTCTTAATTCACATTTGCGCCGATGATGAATTATTTCTCTTGGCAGGTCCAGAGCTTTTGTGATAGTGTTCATGTTCATGACTTCCATATTGTCTACAGCTTTTTTTTACAAGGTTCCGGTGCTATACTTTCAAGGTCATCAGGCTGGTATGCATATTAGTGAACATTATTGAATATGTACTTCCCTTATTCGTCCTTTTTGATAGCCAACGCCCTGCAACTTGTACTTAGATGGGCAGCTACTAACTATAGATGAGATTAAAAAGGACCTTCCTTCTCAAATATTAAGTGGTCAATTCCTAATTCTCGACAACGCTATGCTTTCTTGTTCACTAATTGGTGGAAAGCTTAGACTCACTCAAAATTATTGACTGCTCGTGCACCCTGCAGGAGCAACCCCACCTAAGTTGTCCATGGTTCACCTTGCATCCCTATGGAACCAGTGACTGGATGAAGCTACTTCTTGATAAATCGGGAGATAAGGATCGATCTCTGCAGTACCTGTCAGCATGGTTATCTGTGGTTGGCCAGGCAGTAGGATTGAAAATCCCGCCTAAACTTTACTGCAGTTCATAGATTCACCGTTATTCAGTATGTAGCATTACTGTCAAGTGGCTGTGGCTGTGCCCATGAAAATTATGGCGACCGAACTGGATATTGATCACCTCTTATTGTGTAGGTTCAATCGTTTCTCATATTGGCTACGCTTGAAAATTTCACCACTATGTAATGTATAAATGCCTACTTTTATTTCGTCTGTTAGAGTGTCATGATTGCATAGCCTTTAATAACTTCCCAGGAGTGCAAGGGCTTGCGTTGAACTTATGTTGCCTTAAACCATTCCTTCGTTGCCTTGCCACCCTTTGGCGCATACTTGGTTTCAGTGAAAAATGAGTATCTATAGTTGAAAATAACTGACATTCTAGAAAGTAACAGCAGGCGAAGGAAACAGATGGTGCGAAATAGATTAAGCTATTGGTATTAGTACATTGGCACGATTCTAGTACTTAATAGATACGGAGTAGAATGTAACAGCAGGTAGTATGAATAACGTCCTAAGTTCGCTGCATATATATGAGATGTCTGTGTGCTTCATTACGACGTGTTCACTCTACATACATCATATGTTTTCACTTAGAGAAAGAGTGGAAAAGGCCAAGGGGGCATGTCAATCTGCAATGCACCAAAACCCATCCAGGGATATATACCAATGCTTCTTTTTAGGAAGGGGGGATATAAGTGTTCAACACCTGGAGATGTATATGAGATCTCCATCTTACTGTTCCATTCCTACATGAATCCATCAGATGATCTACGAGCAACATCAATGGTGTCATCTGGACCATCCCCTTGGCGTTCTTCCGGGAAGAACCATCACCTACTCATGGCCTCCTGTTTTTTTTTCCGAGAGTACCGTAATTTTATAGAAGGCCAGCCAGTATACTGTGGGGGATGCACGACAAGTCAGGATTAATAGGTTCTGTGATCTGATCTGCACTTGCATATATGAGCTCGGATATGCTTGGTTGGAAAGGAACTGCGATGCAAGGGGCTTTTGCGGAGTCTAGAGTTGAGCGTCACAGTTTCTCTCTCTCACACACACACACGCACACACACGCACCCACACACGCACACGCACGCACGCACATACACACACGCACCCACACACACGCACGTATCCACGCACGCACGCACGCACATATATATATATATATATATATATATATATATATATATATATATGGAAAATAGCCAGCTAAACACAGGCATAGCTGCGCATAGCCTATCCACCGTTGATTCTCTCTCCTTTTGATATAGGGAGCACATGTATCCAGACTCAGGATGTTGGCTCAATAGTAACGTCGTTAGTGTTCCTTTGATGCATGCATGAAGCCCTAGCAAAACAAAGCTTATCAAATTTTATTTAGGTGAGGTAAACCCTAATATACAACATGCGGTAAACCCTAACCCTAATATACTACATGGTAAACCCTAATATACTACATGCATGAAGCCCTAGCAAAACAAAGCTTACCAAATTTCATTTAGGTGAGGCAAAACAATATTTGTTTCGTTTTCTTCACATTCTCATGGATGCATGCGGCCACCAAACACATACTAAAACAACCTTTGTTAGGGCACTCTTTTGCAGGGCACATAGTCTAAAGCTTCTGCATGCAAAACCTGTTTTAATTATTGTTCTCAATCCCTTCTCATTTTAGATGCTAAAACTTTTGTATCCAAAACAGTGTGCTAAATTGGAACCCATGCCAAACCCTAGATTCTTGCATGCATGCACAAAACTAACACCGTTATCTCAGCCATGTTCCACCCCACTTCCATCTAGAGGTTGCATGCATTTGATCCCTAAATCCAACGGTGTTTCTGCCTTTACAAGTTATTTTCAGTGAGTAGCAAATCCGCATCGATATATATATATATATATCAACGCGGATTTGCTACCCACCATGCTAACTGCGCACGCATGCATTGTCATCCGATATAGGTACCATATGATTCCATAATATCCACGTCGTTGCTTTGCTGGTATTATTCTGCTAACGGCGTCCTTTGCCATCCATCCAAATAGCTGAGCAGAGGACGTATAAAATGTCATTTGTATTTTTCTTTTATGTATTTCACTTCACAAACACATGTCTATGGTATGCAATTTCCTTCGCGTCTTGCACCACAATCACACGTATGTGGTTTGCAAATTCCTTTGTATCTTGAACTCCACAATCACATGTATGTGGTTTTACAAAAAAAAAACAGCTTGTACCAATGGATGCCATAACAGTGTGTTTGTGGATTTCTGTACTTTTCTATCTTCGTTCTCGCGACACGATACCATAGCCACATGTTCGTGGTTTCCCGCGTGCTTCTATCATGATTCCTGTGAGGCAGCTGCAAGGCAATAACCTGAGCGCAAAATGACTCCGTGGGGCAGAAAACTTCTCCATAAGAATATGTGCCTTCTCATTGCCGATTTTTTGGTCTGGTTGGTTCGGCATGTGGAATATGGTATCACTGTATGACGCTGTTGTACCTCTCGTGCACGTAGACCATACAACTACACCAAACTTGGAGGTGGTCTCGTGTGGTGTTAGCATTGTGATAGTATATTCTTTATTTAAAACTTCTAATTTGGTGTGAGCATGTTGAATATGTGGTGAAAGCAAAATATCCCAAAACAATTATAGTGATA
This sequence comes from Avena insularis, assembly GCA_023614405.1. NCBI lineage: Eukaryota > Viridiplantae > Streptophyta > Magnoliopsida > Poales > Poaceae > Avena > Avena insularis. The sequence continues at coordinate 337,423,254 of CM042687.1, forward strand.
AAAATTATTTAAAAGGTGAAAACTTGATAGTTCTACGAAGCCACTAAGATGGAAAGTTGAAGATACCGAGGAGGTGTAACAAGGCGTGAACATAAAAATAGTCACTAACGTCGAGACAATGATATGGACTCAACCGACCAGTTCAATCTGCATACTCACTTCAAATGCCACTGTGCATATTTTACGCGCATAATCGGCAAGTTAGTTAATATTTTATTTTTCTTTGACAGCCAAAAAAATCCACACGTTTGTTCGACACATATATAGTGTATTTCAGACAGAATATTTTATAAATATTTTTGTCTCTTTCGAAGAATTTTTCATCCGTAAGTGATGTTATCATGGAGTGATACATATCCTACTAGAGACATTATTGGCCAATAGAAAGTTTACAGGATTATTATAGACTAACGTATATAAATACCAACAAGTGGGTATTTATTAGATAGTAGTAGTGCTATTTATTAGAAGCGCGGGATATTGAAAGGTGATTTACTAGGCTGGTTGTAGCCATGTGGACGACGATAAACAAGGGGAACTAAAGATTGAATTTAAATGGGAAATTTAAACAGACATGAGGGGCACAATTCCCCTCGTAGCACGGGCATGTATCGTCATTGTCAGAGATGTCGATGATGACAACGTTCTTCCCATTATCATCGCCTTCCGGTATGTTGCTGGTTTACTTGACTTTGACAGATGGCCCTCCCATTTCGTAGTCTGTGACGTTGTGGATGGCTTCGAGCCAACAAACCGGTGTTGTCGGATGAGTGAACCTGCGTCCATAAAGATTAGTCAATTATTTTTAAAAATGGACGGCTTCAAGCAATGTGTTGTCGGATGAGTGGAACCTACACCCATAAAGATTAGTTAGAATTTTTTAAACAGAAATGGATATGCTCAAATAGACGTATGCGGTGAAAAATATCAAATGTCATACCTGCCTCACGCTCTCGATAAGTTCCCGATGAATAAAAATATGCGCGAGTTGTGTTAACAGAACAAGAATGTGCTCTCTCTCTCCCTATGTTGGAGAGGACACCAGTTCTTGGTTTGTATGTTGGTGGGTGTGAAAGGTAAAGAACACACGCTATGGCAAATGACAAGGACGACGGAAGAATTTGTGCTTATAGATGCATTCATCCTTTGCATGTAAAGCCGACACCATTCTCCTGATACAACGGCCGTTAGTTTTCTACTAGCTCTGTAATGCAACCGTTAATCTCTTTATGCTCTCGTTAGACTAATCCTACGGTGGTGCGGGTATGCACAGCTAGCCCCATAGACAGTCGCGTATCTATATCTATATCTATATCTATAGAGAGAGAGAGAATTGAGCGTTTCAGTTTCTCAAAAAATAAATAACAGTGCTAGCGCGACACGGTTCGTGCCCGCGACGGCACCAAAGAGGTGCCAGGCCAAAGCAATATGTGTAGGGTCTGGCAATTTTATCCTTTTTCCTTTTTTTTTGGAAGTTGCCTTTCCAATAAGATCGTGTCGCGTGAGAGCCCTAAAACCTCACGATTCACGCGATAGATTGAACTAGAAAAAAGTTGAGTGTTACATGTTGATAACGAGTTTCTCTCCCCCCCACCCCACCCCCTCCCCCAATTTTCAGTGCAATCAGGAGCGTGGTAAGAGCAAGTTTAATAGTATAGTCGATTGTTGGCTATAAGGTGTTGCCACATCATCTATAGTCAGCCATATAACTAACATGTACAATAAGTAAACAAAAGGATGTACTACTTTATTAAAGTGTGGCTCATCTTTCATTTTACAAAACATCTAGGACCATGTGCTAAAACTGGCTTTTTATTTTACAGTCGGCTTATCTTCTCTCTCCTCTTTTCTCTTCTAACTTAGCACAAATACTATAATTTATTTTTTATAGCCAACTGATAGGCTCTATTATACTTGCTCTAAGGGATCTGAACTTGGCAATTGAAACGGAAATCAAGAAAGGGAATAAAGTGACTAATGGGGACTAAAACCGTGTGGTAAACGGGATGAGGTTGTTAGACCTGATCGTGTATGAATCATTTTGAGAGGTTTAGGGTGTGTTTTTAAAATAATCGTCCCACGCCTTTCAGCAGCTGCTGTTAACTAAGCACTTAGCTACTTAAATGGTGTCATGTTCTTGAAAAAATCACCCACAACTCATCAGTTTATGATAACGTGCAGTTGATCGCTAGCAGCCAAGATGGAATCAACCAAATTGCCGCACCTGGTCACAGGGAATCAATTTTGGGAGGTCCGTTGCTGCAGTCCGATGTTTTTGACAACTTAGTTGAATGTGTGTGCTGTCACGGGCTCTTAAATACTTTTGCTCATCGCACATATAAAAATAAATAATGTGAAAATTATAGTGTATGAAAAATATGGTCCAAAAACATTAAAATAACACATTTTAAATTATATTTGATTAAAAAAATACTACCACCTCCGTTTTATTCAATATTATACTATCTCTGTACCAAAATAGATGTCTCAGATAGATTCATCTAATTTTTAACAAATATGAGACATCTATTTTAGAACGGAGGGAGTAGAATGTTGGATGAATCTATCTGAGACATCTATTAAACCATTCTATGATATGGAAAAGATCAAGTATATATAATTGGATGTTGCACAGAAAGCAATGATCTTACAAATCGTCTTTGTATTTTTGTTGGAAATAAGCGTTTTTATTACCCTGAGTAATATTTACACCCGGCATCTGTAGGGGTTCGTAGCATGGAAAACAAAAATTTTCTATCGCATACAAACAAACAAGCCAAGATCTATCTACTAGATTGTAGCAACGAGTCGATGGAATAACTCACCCTCGAAGATTCCAAAGTGTTTAACGAGAGCAGATTCTCGTGGGTGATGTAGTCGTACTCTTTCCGATCTCAAGATCGCGTGAGCGATCCTTCGGCGCCAGCGTTCCTCAGCGCTCCCGCAGTCGGTCACACGTTCGGGACTCGACGAAGCCCTTCCTCTCCCTTGTTCCAGCAGGCAGCGGAGGGTGTAGCACTCTCCTCGCGATTCCGGCAACGTGGCGTGGTCTGGGAGGTAGAGGGAGATCCTGCAGGCTTCGCCTTAAGCGGTGCAGTATGGTGGAGCTTATGAGAGAGGCTATTAGTGGTCTAGTAATTAGACACACCAATTAGAGGGCTCTAAACCAATTAGAAGGCTCTAAACCGAAACAGCTCTAAACCGGGGTCTAGGTCTAGTTTCTAGTTTAGAGGATAGGAACTTGTGTGTGTCTAGAGGGGAGGCCCTGCCCCTCCCTTTATAGGTGGGAGGGCTGGCGCGCCAGGAGGAGGAGTCCTCCCCAACTCGCCTAGGGCTGGCCAAGCTTGGGGAGGAGGACTCTCCCCAAGTCGGTTTCCAACTTCTCCTCTTTCCGAAAATCGGCAGTGACCAAACCGCAGCTTGACTTTTCCAATTTAGGAATTAACTAAACCCTTTATTGTGGCCCGCGAGAACACTTCGTACATGATGCAATCATTCCATCTTGCCCTGACACATTCATGTACCCTTCCCCGGAGTGCCGGACATTCGGGACCTTCTAGAATGTTCCCGATGAAAACACTAACCATTCCCCAACTCCAAATGGGACTTTCCTTATATGAATCTTATTCTCCGGACCATTCCGGATCACCTCGTGATATCCCGGATCCCATCCGAGACCAACAACATTCGGTCTCTTTCATAATACCATAACTACTCAAACAACGTCAATCCTTATGTGTCTCCCTACGGTTCGTGAATTATGCGGACATGATCGAGACACTACTCCGAACAATAACCAAAAGAGGAATCTGGAAATTCATACGGCTCCCACATATTTCTACGATTACTTAGCGATCGAATGAACCACTTACATACGATACCAATTTCCCATTGTCTCACGATATGTTACTTATCCGAGGTCATGATCGCTTGGATCTCTGCATACCTAGTTCAACCTCACATCGATAAGTACTCTTTCTCGCTCCTGATATGTGATCCCTTGTGACCAAGTCACATGCTTGCAAGCTAATTGGATGACATTTCACCGAGAGGGCCCAGAATATCTATCCGTCATGTGGATGGACAAATCCCACTCTTGATCCATGTGTTTCAACCAATACTTTCCGAACACCCAATGCCACTTTTATAGCCACCTCATACGGTGTGGTGTTTGATGACATCAAAGCATCCATCCAAGAAAGGCAATATGCATGATCTCATGGTCAAGGAATTAGGTTACTATGTATCGTAAAGCATATAGCAATTGAACTATTGAAATGACTTGATCTTTATGCTACGCTTGTCTATAGGAGTATGTCCACCATATCATTCTCCTAACGATATGATCTTGTTGTTGATAACATCTCAATGTTCATGACAAAGAAACCACATCATCAATCAACCAACAAGCTAGTGAAGTATAGAGGCCATACTAGGGACTTCAAATTAAGTTTACAAATCACACAAGTATTAATGGTTTCCTTGTTAATACTATTACAGCATGAATGTAAACATTTATCATAAACACAAAGATATATAATAATAACTACATTTATTATTACCTCTAGGGCATATCTCCAACAGTCTCCCACTTGCACTAGAGTCATCTAATCTAGATTACATGGTAATATACCGAACACCCATGGCAGTTTGGTGTTGGTCATGTTTTGCCCTTGGGAGAGGTTTAGTCAACGGATCCGCCACATTCAGATCTGTGTGTACTTTGCAAATCTTTATATCCCCATCCTGGATATGTTCTCGAATAGCGTGAAAACGCAGCTTGATATGCTTCAGCTTCTTGTGTGACCTTGGTTCTTAGCATTGGCTATGGCGCCATGTTATCACAAGAGATAGACATTGGGTCCAGCGACTAGGAACCACACCCAGTGTAATGAACTCTTTCATCCATATCGCTTCTTGTGAAGCCTCAAGCAGCCATGTATTCCGATTCAGTTGAAGATCTCGCCACAACGCTTTGCTTTGCACCTCCAGCTAATCGCTGCACCATTCAAAATAAATACGTATCCAGATTGTGATTTAGAATCATCCGGATCGGTGTTCCAACTAGCATCGGTGTAACCATTAACAACGAGCTGTTCATCACCTCCATAAGAAAGAACCATATCCTTAGTTCTTCTCAAGTACTTAAGGATGGTTTTGATCACGTCCAATGATCCACTCTGGATCACTTTGATATCTGCTAGTTAGACTAACAACATATGCGATGTCGGGTCTAGTACATAGCATGGCATACATTAGAGATCCTATGGCTGAGGCATAGGGAGTCTTACTCATCTTTTCTCTATCTTCTGCCGATGTCGGACTTTGAGTTTTACTCAACGTCGTATTGAGCAACATGGGCAAGAACCCTTTCTTGCTATCTTCCATTCCAAACCTCTTTAGAACTTTGTCCAAATATGTACTTTGTGACAATGATATTTGGCGTTTCGATCTATCTCTATAAATCTTTATGCCTAATATGTAAGCTGCTTCGCCAAGATCCTTCATTGAAAAACTATTATTCAAATACTCTTTGACACTATTAAGAAGGTCTACATCATTCCCAATCAACAATATGTCATCCACATACAGTATTAAGAATGCTACAGAGCTCCCACTCACTTTCTTGTAAATACAAGCTTCTCCATAAGTTTGTATAAAACCAAAACTTTTGATTACCTTATCAAAACGTTGATTCCAACTTCGGATGCTTGCTTCAATCCATAGATGGACCGTTGAAGTTTGCATACCTTGTTAGCATCTTTAGGATCGACAAAACCTTTGGGTTGCATCATATACAACTCTTCATCAATGTCTCCATTGAGGAATGCTGTTTTGACATCCATCCGCCATATCTCATAATCATAATATGCAGCGATTGCTAACATAATCCTCACAGACTTTAGCTTCGCTACCGTGAGAAAGTCTCATCGTAGTCAACTCCTTGAATTTGTCGAAACCCTTTTGCGACAAGTCGAGCTTTATAGACAGAACATTACCATCAGATCTGCTTTCTTCTTGAAAATCCATCTGTTCTCGACAGCCTTCCGCCATCCGTAAGTCCACCAAAGTCCATACTTGGTTTTCGTGACATGGATCCAATCTCGGATTTCATGGCTTCTTGCCATTTATTGGAATCTGGGCTCATCATTGCTTCCTCATATGTCTCGGGTCATCGGTGTTGTCCACCAACATGACATTCATAACGGAATCATACCAACTGGAGTGGTACGATTTCGCTGACCTCCGAGGCTCAGAGCAACTTCAACCAAGTTTCATGATCACCATCACTAGCTTCCTCTCTTATTGGTGCAGGCACCACAGAACTTCTTCCGTGCGCGCTACTCGCAATTTCGAGAGAAGGTTCGACAACCTCGTCGAAGTTCTACTTTCCTTCCAAATACTTCTTTCGAGAGAAATTCCTTCTCTAGAAAGGATCCATTCTTGGCAACAAAGATTTTGCCTTCGGATCTATGATAGAAGGTATACCCAATAGTTTCCTTCGTATCCTATGAAGACGCATTTTCCGCTTTGGGTTCAAGCTTGTCCGCTGTAACTTCTTTACATAGGCTTCAGATCCCCAAACTTTAAGGAACGACAATTTAGGTTTCTTCCCAAACCATAATTCATACGGTGTCGTTTCAACGGATTTAGACGGTGCCCTATTTAAAGTGAATGCGGCTGTTTCTAATGCATAACCCCAAAATGATAGTGGCAAATCTGTAAGTGACATCATAGAACGAACCATATCTAAGAGAGTTCGACACTGACGTTCGACACACCATTACTGTGGTGTTCCGGCGTGTCAATCGCGAAAGTATTCCACATTTCTTCAAATGCTCGCCAAACTCGTAACTTAGATATTCACCTCCACGATCGTAACGTAGAAATTTAATCTTCTTGTTACGTTGATTCTCTACCTCACTTTGAAACTCCTTAAACTTCTCGAAAGTTTCGGACTTATGTTTCATGAAATAGATATACCCATATCTACTCAAGTCATCCGTGAAGGTAAGAACATAACGATAACCATCACATGATGCTACACTCATTGGACCACACACATCGGTATGTATGATTTCCAATAAGTCTGTAGCTCGCTCCATCATACCGTAAAATGGAGTCTTAGTCATTTTACCCATCGACATGCTTCAGATCTTTCAAGTGATTCAAAATCAAGTGATTCAAGAAGTCCATCGAATGGAGTTTCTTCATACGCTTCACTCCAATGTGACCAAGACGATGCCACATATAGGTCAAATTATCGCTTGATTTCAAACGTTTAGCCTCAATGTTATTAATATGTGTATTTCTACTATCGAGATTCAATATGAATAGACCATCTATCAAAGGTGCATGTGCATAAAACACATTACTCATATAAATCGAACAACCATTATTCTCGGATTTAAACAAGTAACGCCTCGCAATAAACAAGATCCCGATATAATGTTCATGCTCAACGCAGCACCAAATAACAATTATTTAAGTATAAAACTAATCCCGATGGTAGATCAAGAGGTAGTGTGCCGACATGCGATCACATCAACCTTTGATCCGCTTCCCACGCCGCATCGTCACCTCGTTCTTTACTAGCTTCCGCTTATTCTGTAGCTCTGCTTCGAAAGTTACAAATATGAGCAACCGAACCAGTATCAAATACCCGCACTACTACGAATACTAGTGAGATACACATCAATAACATGTATATCAGATATACCTTTCTTCTTGATGTTGCCGTTCTTCAAATCTGCCAAGTACTTTGGGCAATTCCGCTCAAAGGACCTTCTCCCTTGCAAGAAAAGCACTCGTTTCAGGCTTGTCCAGCCTTGGTCCTCTTCGCGGTATGGTAACTTTCTTACCACCCTTCTTGAAGTGTCCCTTCTGCTTAGACTTGCCTTTCTTGAATTTGGTGGTCTTATTGACCATCAACACTTGGTGCTCTTTCTTGATCTCCACTTCGCAGATTTTAACATAGCAAATAGTTCGCAACTCTTTGTTCATGTTCGCATGTTGTAGTTCATCACAAAGTTCTTGTAACTTGGTGGTAGTGATTGGAGGATGCGGTAAACCCCAAAGTATTAGGAATCACTATACCCAAACTTTGAAGTTTATTTGCGTGCCTGCACATCTTAAGCACATGCTCACCGACGGAGCTACCTCTTCCATCTTGCGCTTAAAGAACTTTTCGAAGCTTCATAACTTTCAATTGCCGCATGAGTCTCAAAGATTAATTTGAGATCCTCGACAATATCATATGGGTCCGACTCTTCAAACCTTTTCTCAAGCTCCGATTCTAAACCATACAAGATAGCACATCGAACTATGGAGTACTGATTCTTCCGAGCGAGGTAAACATTCTTTACTTCATCGGTAGCATCAGCTGCAGTGGGTCACCTAGCGTGCATCCAGACATAGGTCAAATTACCACTGTGAGGACAATCCTCAAATTGCGGAACCAATCCGAAGTTGCTTCCATTGTTTTTCAACTTTTCTTTCTAGGAACGCATTAAAATTGATGGTAGGGCTGCCATTGATCTACAACATATTTGCAATAGTTTAGACTAAGTTTATGACAAATTGAGTTCAAATTAATTAATGAAATTAAACTAGGTGAACTCCCACCAAAACAACATCCCTTACATTGTTTTAGTGATCACACGAACCAAATCCACTACATCAACACCGATCATCACGAGAGTTGATATAGTTTCAATGGCGAACAATCATCATGTTCATCATATCTACTATATGATTCATGCTTTGCCTTCGCCATCCGTGTTCCCGAGGCCATGTCTGTACATGCTAGGCTCACAAGACAAACCTTAGCTTCCGTGATAATCTGGCTTGCTTACGTTAGAGTCACGCTGAATCAAAGACACCCGATCATCACGTGGTGCTTCAAGCAGCAAGCTTTGGCAACGGTGCATACTAAGGGTGAACACTTTAGAACTTGAAATTTATGTGCATGAGGGATCATCTTATAATGCTACCGCCTACTAAGCAATACAAGATGCATAAAGGATTAACATCACATGCAATTCATAATATGTGATATGATATGGCCTTTCTTCTTTGTGCTTCCGATCTCCATCTTCAAGCACCTAACATGATCTCCATCATCTCGGCATAGCATCAAGGTCAATGACGCTTCTTCATGGTTGTCGCCCACCAGCTTCAACTATTACAACTATTTTGAATAGACACGCAGTCTTAACAGAAATTAAAGACAACCATATGGCTCTCGCCGGTTGCCAACTTACAATAAGGAACATTGCATACATCAAATATAATCACAATCATGGCCATATCACATCATCAAGACACCCTCGCAAAACAAAGTTAGACGCCTCTACTTTCTTTGCATATTTTACGTGGTTTGGGGCTTTCAATAAGTGTCGTTCTAACTTACGAACAAGAACCACAACATTGATACTAGCATTGTTGATCACCCGTTGTAAATTGGATCTTTACTATGCTAGGAGAAACAGGCACCCGCAAAGCCACTTATGCAATACAAGTTGCATGTTAAGCGTGGAGCAAGTCTCATGAACGATGTCATGTAAGGTTAGCCCGGGCCGCTTCATCCCAACATACCGCAAGATGCAAAGTACACAAAAGGCAATCTACAATAAAGCATCAATGCCCACAATGATCATTGTGTTCTACTCGCAACAGATCTACATATAGACACGGCTCGATACCCTTTGAGGGGTTCGTAGCATGGAAAACAAAAATTTTCTATCGCATACAAACAAACAAGCCAAGATCTATCTACTAGATTGTAGCAACGAGTCGATGGAATAACTCACCCTCGAAGATTCCAAAGTGTTTAACGAGAGCAGATTCTCGTGGGTGATGTAGTCGCATTCTTCCGATCTCAAGATCGCAGACGATCCTTCCGGCCAAGGTTTCCCGCAGCGCCCGCAGTCGGTCACACGCTCGGATTGACGAAGACCTTCCTCTCCCTTGTTCCAGCAGGCAGCGGAGGTTGTAGCACTCTCTCGCGATTCCTAAAGACAACGGCGTGGTACCGAGGTAGAGGGAGATCCCAGGCTTCGCTTAAGCCAAGTGCAGTATGGTGGAGCTTATGAGAGAGGCTATTAGTGGTCTAGTAATTAGACACACCAATTAGAGGGCTCTAAACCATTAGAAGGCTCTAAACCAAACAGCTCTAAACCGGGGTCTAGGTCTAGTTTCTAGTTTAGAGGATAGGAACTTGTGTGTGTCTAGAGGGGAGGCCCTGCCCCTCCCTTTATAGGTGGGAGGGCTGGCGCGCCAGGGGAGGGAGGGAGTCCCTCCCCAACTCGGCCTAGGGCTGGCCGCCGGCTTGGGGAGGAGGACTCCTCCCCCAAGTCGGTTTCCAACTTCTCTTTTCCTAAATCGGCGGTTGACCGAAAACTGGCGCTTGACTTTTCCAATTTAGGAATTAAATAAACCCTTTATTTTGGACAGCGAGAACACTTAGTACATGATGCAATCATTCCATCTTGCAATGACACATTCATGTACCCCTTCCCCCCCGGAGTGCCGGACATTCCGGGACCTTCTAGAATGTTCCCGATGAAAACACCGGAACCATCCCCCAACTCCGAAATGGGACTTTCCTTATATGAATATTATTCTCCGTACCATTCCGGATCACATCGTGATATCCCGGATCACATACGAGACTCCGAACAAAATTCGTTCTCTTTCTCATAATACCATAAGTACTCAAACAACGTCGAATCCTTAAGTGTGTCTCACGGTTCGTGAATTATGCGGACATGATCGAGACACTTCTCCGAACAATAACCAATAGAGGAATCTGGAAATTCATACGGCTCCCACATATTTCTACGATTACTTTGCGATCGAATGAACCACTTACATACGATACCAATTTCCCTTTGTCTCACGATATGTTACTTATCCGAGGTCATGATCGCTTCGGTATCTCTCGCATACCTAGTTCAACCTCACATCGATAAGTACTCTTTTCTCGCTCCTGATATGTGATCCCTTGTGACCAAGTCACATGCTTGCAAGCTAATTGGATGACATTTCACCGAGAGGGCCCAGAGAATATCTATCCGTCATGTGGATGGACAAATCCCACTCTTGATCCATGTGTTTCAACCAATACTTTCCAACACCCAATGCCACTTTTATAGCCACCGTTACGGTGTGGTGTTTGATGACATCAAAGCATCCATCCAAGAAAGGCAATATGCATGATCTCATGGTCAAGGAATTAGGTTACTATGTATCGTAAAGCATATAGCAATTGAACTATTGAAATGACTTGATCTTTATGCTACGCTTGTCTATAGGAGTATGTCCACCATATCATTCTCCTAACGATATGATCTTGTTGTTGATAACATCTCAATGTTCATGACAAAGAAACCACATCATCAATCAACCAACAAGCTAGTGAAGTATAGAGGCCATACTAGGGACTTCAAATTAAGTTTACAAATCACACAAGTATTAATGGTTTCCTTGTTAATACTATTACAGCATGAATGTAAACATTTATCATAAACACAAAGATATATAATAATAACTACATTTATTATTACCTCTAGGGCATATCTCCAACAGCATCTACATAACTAAGATACACACAGCTTCACAAACCACACAACTAGAGAATAAAGAAAATAGACTAATATTACAAATATTGCTAAAGAAAACAGCCTAAAGCTATGGAAGATCAATCCGTAAATCACGTGGCCATCCATGTCAGAGAAAATATGCCTCGCCGTGTCCTCCAATCGCGTACACCCCTCTACAAACAAGTCGCAAAACTCCATACATAGCCATAGCGACCAAATAAATGCAAGTGCTTCCACCCTAAACAAAATCCTGTATTTATCATCTATCCCATGTGAAAGAACATGTTGGGCCCCCATGTGTGGTTTTGGTAATTAATGACAATCTTTATGGACTAATGTGTGTATTAAGTTATACTTGTAGGATTTGTCCATTGGCATCGCTTGGAGCATGTGTTGGCTTCAAGGTCGATGAAATGCAAAGAAGATATGTTGTACAAGCTCAATATGCGAGGTCGATGATGAGGAATTAAGAAAGGCGTTCCATCTTGAGAAGGGCAAGATCTTCTACATCGAGCTCAAGTGGAATGCTCAAGGCAAAGGTATAATCTCCCTTTTGCCGGTCTCATGTTTTGTGTGGGAGACCGGGTTTAGGATAGATAACCGTACTATCAAGAGAGGCTCTCGAATAAGTAATTCGGTCACATCGTTCGGAGAGAGCTCAAACCTTTGCATACTTGCATCATCGTATTTGGTTGTTATTTGGTCTTATCCATGTGAGGATATAGAGCTTGTGGTAATCTCCACAACAAGCTCTTGTTCATCAAAATTGGATCTCCCATATGTATCTTATTGCGATTTTGATTTATACGGCTTTTCGATTTCTCACCAAGTGAGGTATCTCACATTATATTAATTGATACACTCTCACATTATATTATTGGGAAGCCCTTGTCGTCCTCTATCCAACGCAATTGGAATCGGGTCAATCGGAGCTTCCAGTCAAAAGTTATGACCGTTTGAATATTCGCCGATTTGATTTATAAAAGGAAAAAGAAAAACTGCTCTCCGGGCTGAACGGTAGTACCGCCCGCCCTGGGCGTCCCATAATATCTTACTGCCTCGCTAGGTAGTCAAATCCGGTATTACTAGCCGGCCCGGTAGTACCGGCCGACCCAGATATTTTCCCGAGGAGCTTTTCAGCCCAGATCTCCCACGCGCCCGCTCTTCTTGCTCTCGATCTGATCCCCGCGCGCACCTGCCCCGCCATTTGGATTATCATGATTATAGTATAATTCCAATGTTTATCCTTGCGATAACATATGCTAAACTCTTTACATTGAAAGTTACTCGCCCCCTTGTGCATGAGTTGGTTTTGTATCTTCCATGTGTTTGTACATGTTGTGCTATCCACTTAATTATCTTGAGGTATCAAGAATATTTGTGTATGATTAGGTGGCACTCCATGTATGTGTGTTTCTTGTAGTTGAGCCCTTCTTGATTATATTTGATATCTTATTTGGCTCTTGTGAGAAATTAATGGATTATCCCATTTTTGGGGAGTGTTATGCTTGGGCATTCTACAATCCTAAAATTGTGTGTATATGAGGAATACCACCTAGTATTTATATTGGATTATTGTCTAATCTCTATATGGTATAATTATCATGAGAAATTTAAGTTTTATACTATCCATTAATTATCTCTATATGTATCATTTTGCCTCGTGTTGGTTTTATGGTAGTATCACGTTATGGGGGAGTCATATGTTTAGTGCATATTACAAATCCTAGAAAATATGAATATTCGAGGTTGTGTCACTTAGAATTGATATTGATTATTATCTAGCTCCTATGTGACGCATTTGCTCATACAAGTTCCAATTTGCTTGAATGCCTTTATTGATCTTATTTTGGATCTTGTATATGAGAATGTTTCTTGGTATGTGTTTCCTCATATTTAGATATATATCCTCATGGAAACCATTTGCTTCAAGTTACTCTAATCACTAGTGATTGTGTGACTATTGGAAGCTACCAAGAATCTTGTTTGAAGTATCATGCTTAATTTCTCATATTTAGTTATATGCTTCTTGTTGTGACTATGATCTTGGATATCCATGCAATCTACCTTGGGAACATTATTTTCAATATTTCTTGTCCTTGGACAATGAGTACCCAACTTATGGTAGAATTTATTGATCATATTCACTTTGGCCCTTGCTTAATTTTATCCTATCTTTGGCCAAGAAAATGTTTTGTGTTGTCTGCCAAGCCTTCTTTGCTTCTTGTGGATCTTCTTATTTTATTAATATCCTCTTCTGTTTTACTTATTGTAGGTACTAGTGATGATCCCATTTGTGTGCATTTTGCATTTAAAAGGAAAATCCTATACAATGCACTATCCATTGGGGAACTCTCCTATATTATTTAGAACACTCATATTTACGCTTCTTTGTTTGATCCATATCGGGTTTTATGTATTTGGAACCTCAATATTTTCGTTTTGGTATTTTGTGCCATCATGAGAAGTTTGAGGAGTTTGGTTTCTTGTTGGAACAGTACTCTTTTTGGGAGTTAGTTTTGTCTCATTCCTTATTTCATGATTCGACCATTTTAGAATGAGATAAATCATTGAGCATTTTTATTTCTATATATATTTTGCTCTTTTGGTCTTAGCCTAAGTTTATTTGTTGAACTTGTGATCTTGTCGTCCTCTATCCAACGCAATTGGAATCGGATCAATCAGAGCTTCCAGTCAAAAGTTATGACCGTTTGAATATTCGCCGATTTGATTTATAAAAAAAAAAAGAAAAACTGCTCTCTGGGCTGAACGGTAGTACCGCCCAGGCGGGCCGGTAATACTGCCCGTTCCTGGGCGTCCCGTAATATCTTACTGCCTCGCTAGGTAGTCAAATCCGGTACTACCGGCCGGCCCGATAGTACCGCCCGGGTGGGCCGGTAGTACCGGCCGACCCAGATATTTTCCCAGGAGCTTTTTAGCCTAGATCTCCCATGCGCCCGCTCGTCTTGCTGTCGATCTCATCCCCGCGCGCACCTGCCCCGTGTTGAACCCGCTGCTGCCGGTTCCCACGTGCTGCCTCATTGTCTGTGGCCGCTTGGTCCCGTACTGTGCGCTGTCGCTGCCACGCCACGCAGACGCCTCGCTTTTGCATCCAGATGCGCTGACTACTTCAGCCAGCCATCTGCCGCCGCTTTCTACTTGGTCCCATCACCGCTGCATTGGCCGCTGTTGCCTAGTTGTTGTTGCTGCCGCTTGAGCTAGCAGTAGCTGCTGCATCGCGTGTGCTGCAACGCGCTGGCCCCTGTTTGTCTTCGCTCGCTGCCATGATTCATTCGCTGGGCCTGGAACTGGTGCGGTACTACCGTTAAAACCGGTACTACCGGACCGTCCAGAAAAACAAACACCCCAACGGCCATATTTTGTCTAGCCCTATATAAGTCTTTTGTCCTTTTTCGTTTATGGTTGCTTCTTTCTCCTCCTTTTGTCTAAGCTTTGTCCCCATTTGCCTTACTCTTTGAGCTTGATTTCTACACACCCCTCCAGTGATTCTTGCATATATTTGAGGGGTTGTTGGAGGTGATCTAGATCTACGTTTTGACCTAACCGATTCATCTCTTTGTGAGTGTATCTTTGGGGATCTAGATTTTGGGGAATTTTATGTCTCTCTTTGATTCCTCCTCTATTGTTCCCCCAATAGCTTTAGTAGCTTTGTTGGAACTTGAGAGTGAGGGATTTGAGCATCTTTGTGGTGTTCTTGCCATTTGCATTTGGTGCATCGGTTTGAGTTCTCCTCGGAGGATTTTGTTTGAGTTGCTCATTGGAGCTTGTCCCTCTTGGGTTCTTGGAACCCTAGATGGTTTTGTGGCCTTGGTGGCATTTGTTGAGGCCTTTTGTGGCGTTTGTTGGGAGCCTCCAATTAAGTTGTGGAGAAGTGCCCAACCTTGTGAGAGGTTCCGGTTGCCACCGACAAGTGCACCGATAGTGGAAGCGTGGATCGATCTCGTTGGGGTGAGATTCACCGGAGAATAAGGGAGGCCTTTTGTGGCGTTGGTGGTTTGATACCACCCCCTCTCCAAACAAGACGTACTCCATGTTGGGAGGAACTCGGTAAAATATCGGTGTCCCCGCGTGCCTCGGTTATCTCTATACCCGAGCTCTTTACTTATGCACTTTACATTGTGATAGCCTTCGTGCTTGAAGTAATATATATCTTGCTATCACTTTGTTGCTTGTATTGTTTAGCATAAGTTGTTGGTGCACATAGGTGAACCTTAGTTGTTCTAGGTTGTGCTTAACAAAGTAAACACTAGTTTTATTCCGCCTTTGTTGAGCCACTCTAGGAAAAGTTTTAATCGCCTATTCACCCCCCTCTAGGCGACATCTGTATCCTTTCACCATGTAGCCAGTTACCAAGAACATTGGCCACCGAACGTGGGGGAGATAAACTCGAAGCAATTTGGATGAATGCCAATATAGAGCGAGAAAATTTATAATGAAAGAATAAATGCTTGATTCATCATGATGACAAAAACGCATTGTGCACTTTCATGCCAATTCCTCTTCACAAGATTATCTTTAGTAAGAATTACTCCCTTACGAAGATAATAGGCAAAAATCTTCGTCTTTAATATTTTTATTCTTCAAATTTTACTATTATCATCGACCGGAATATCAGGTTGAATCAATGCTCTATACAATGAGTCAACTGAAAATTTACCACTTACTAATAATTTCCATTTGAACTCATCCACACCGTTCGACAGTTGTATCATAGATAATCGTAAAAAAATATTATTCCAAGATACTAGTCTAGGACCTATGCGACTTCTTCTGAAAGACACATTAGGATGATTAGATTTCATTACTATGGAAAGAGAATCCCCTTTGTGTCTAACATTCGAATATAGATCCGGATATTGTTCACGAAGAGAAGTTTTCCAAGCCACTTATCTTCTCAGAATCTAATATGTGATCTATCCTTAATATTAAAAGCACCAAAACGGAAGAAATATTTTTTGGACGCCATTAGGCCTGCCAAAGATGTGAGTCGCCAGGTTTCCAAACCACTTGAGACACAACTTTGAAACCCACATATTTCCTCCATATAATGGTTTGCTACACACTATCTTCAGTCAGTAGTTTGAAAATCCATTTAACCAGAAGCGTGGTGTTTTGGACTTGCAAATCATGTATGTCAAGTCCACCATGTTCTTTTGGTCGGCAAACCATATTCCATTTGTCTAGTTGATATTTCTTTTTTACTATCTCCTGCCAAAAAAAATTGAGCGGAAATAATCCACTTTAGTCAAGACACCTTTTGGTAACTGGAAGAACGAGAATTATATATAGTACCATGTTGGTGAGTACTGAATTTATGAGTATAAGTCTTTCCCCAAGGGATAAAAATTTACCTTTCCAACTATTAAGGCATTTTTGGAGTCTTTTCTCAACGAGTTTCCATTCAGCAATTGTGAGACGCCGATAGTAAATCGGTATTCCTACATAGTTGATTGGAAATTGCCCCTGGCCACAGCCGAAAAGTTTAGCATAGAGGTGGGCATCGTTTTGAGCCTCGCCAAAACAATACAAAACACTCTTATGAAAGTTAATTTTCAGTCCAGATAGTTGCTCGAATGATGTTAATATTAATTTCAGATTCTTAGTTTTCTCCAGATCATGTTCCATAAACAAAATTGTATCATCATCATATTGAAGAATAGAGAGTCAACAAGGTGGGGAACAAGTCCTTCAATTTGGCCATCATCCTTGGCTCTCTCGATAAGGATAGCCCACATATCAACCACTATATTAAATAGTATAGGCGACAGTGCCCCCCTGTCTCAGTCCCTTCTTGGTCTGGAAGTAATTATCAGTGTCATTGTTTACTTTTATGGCAACACTACCACCAGACACAAAATACTATATGAGAGCACGCCACTCCTCCAAAAAAACTTTCATACATAATGTTTGCTGGAGGAAAGACCAATTAACTTTGTCATACGCTTTCTCAAAGTCAATCTTGAACAATACACCATTTAGTTTTTTTGAGTGTAGTTCATGGATTGTTTCATGCAGGATTACTACACCATCTAGAATGTTTCTACCTTGCATGAACGTAGTCTGAGAAGGATGGACAACATGACCAGCCACTAAATTTAGTCTAATCGTGGCAACTTTTGTAAATTTTTTAAAACTAATGTTAAGAAGGCAGATTGGACGATATTGTTGTACACGTTCTGCATTATTAACCTTATATAGCAAATTTATGTTGCCAAAATTTAGTCTAAAAATATCCAATTGACCGACCTGCAAAAATCCAAACAAATTCAACAGGTCCTCCTTGATGACACCCCAGCAGGTAGAATTCCGATGGGAAACCATCCGGCCTTGGGGCTTTGTTATGTGTCATTTGAAAAACAGTTTTTTTAACCTCCTCCTCAGTGTAAGACGATTAGGAAATTATTTTCCTCAATGAAGCCTGTGGGATATCCGCCGTTTGGGACTCATCAAAGAAAAGGAATTTTTCGATGGAGCCTCAAACAAGGATTTATAATAAGTAGTACAAGACTTAAGTTTCTCCTGTCCCTCAATCATACATTTATCCTGATTCAGAGAGTGAATAAATTTCTTTTTATACTTGCCATTGGCAATAGCATGAAAGTATCTTATATTTGCACCAAACCAAACATCACAACATCACTCAAAGCATAATCCATGACAACATGCAAAAGTTATTATCTAGTGAGATCATAGAGCATGTAATATGTCATGAAACAAGTCGTCAAACATAACACAAACATTGAGTTGGCAAACATTTCCGGTACATCTCCTTTCTCTATAATATAATGTCATACATGTTGAAAGATATCTTCTCTTCTCAAATTATGCTACCTAACTAAAGTTCTCTCTTTAAAACAATAGCATTCTGAAGATTTGTAAACCAAAAAATGGTTTTCCATGTGCATGGACCACTAATCTCAAATATCACACAAACTCAACAAACCATAAGATTACATGGGTACTTATCCCTAGTTTAAGTAGAGGAAGTAGATGTACGACCAATGGCGTAGCATAGGAACGGAGGCGATCAGTCATGCCAAGACGCTCTCCCACATTGCAGCATCTCAACAAATGGGGCTTCAGAGGTATTCTCTCTTGGACGGCCATGCACGGAGTTGCCGGGATGAAGAAGCCTAAAGAGCAACGCAACAAAAGAAACTTGGGAAAGTGAGAGACAAACCAGAGCAGTAATACTTACATATGTTCTACTTCTCTCCTATAGCCTAGGAGGAGGGCTTACCAAACCGCCAAGCTATGGAAAACGAGGACATGCGTCAAGTATGCACAAATACGATTGACACATACATATTTTGTTCCTGCACCAAGTAAATATTTAGTTTTTCACAAAACGAGATATGAGCCAAAACAATTATATCTCAATGTGGTGTATCTGGCTTTTGAGATTTCAGAAGTTTTTAGTCTACATGGGAGAACGTATCCAGTGCACCGGGGCTTGTGGCACCCGGCAGGGGCGGACCCAAGTAGAGGCTAGTGAGGGCCAATGCCCCCACTCAAATTTCAAATTCTATGAGATTTCCTTCGAAGTTTTAAAGAAAGTTGCCAAATTTTGTTAGATTTAATCAACATGTGCCCCTACTCCAATGATTTGCCCCCACTCTAATTTGTTTCTGGGTCCGCCCCTGGCACCCGGTGCATCCAACTTTTGTACACAAATATTTAAGCTTCAAAAAAAATATTTAAAAAAAATTCTGTGTACATAATACTCAGATCTAACATGTCGCAAAGTTTCAAATCAAAATTCATAACACAGATCAAGAAACAGAAAAGACAAATCGGACAATAAACAGTGTCAAAATGCAACGTTGGGTGAAAAGTTTGTCTTATTATCCCTCTAGATTGGAAATTTGTCTTTTTTTGTTTCTTGATCTGTGTTATGAATTTTGATTTGAAACTTTGCGACATGTTAGATCTGAGTATTATGTACACACAAAAATTTTCAAATAATTTTTTTAAAGCTTAGAGATTTGTGTACTAGAGTTGGGTGCATCGGGTGCACTGGAAGCTCGTCTACATGGCTGGCCACATGGGACACAACTCATATAAATCCAACAATCTCTACAAGATCTTATAGGCACATCGTATGACAGGATAGTTCCATTCACTCTTTAATACTACCTCTGTTCCTTAGAATAAGGCCTATAAATTTAGTCAAAAGTCAAAGAGTGCAAACTTTGACCAAGTTTATAAGAAAAACTATCAATAACTATGATAATAGATAGCTATAGTACGAAAATATATTTCATAATATATCTAATAAAATTGATTTGACTGTATAGAGGTTTGTAATTTTTTCTAAAAATTTAGTCAAACTTTACAATGTTTGACTTTTGACTAAATTTATAGGCCTTATTCTAAAAAACGGAGGGAGTATACATGTAATCAAGCGAAGGCAGCTAAGTTGGTCATCCACCTAGAGAAATAGGTACACTTGAACTATAACCGAAATGGATTATGCCTCGAATTGTCATTCTTGTGCAACATGTTCCACTCTATTCTGTTATTGGTACTAGGATGTGATAGGCTATCTCTCGGTTGGAGCTTATAAGTCATATTTCTGAACCTTAATTAGCGTTCTAGAGATTTATCCAAATCTCATATACCTTGACCGGTTGTTTGGCTCACATGGGTATGTTTTTTTCAAGATCGCCCTATAGAACGGGCCTTTGCTCAACAAGAGTCAAATACAACATATTAAGATATAATCAACCTGCTAACAGGCTGTGTGCATCTCTGGCACGCAGAGGCCGAGATGATCTTTCCCATTTTGAAAACAAAATCAGCCTGCTAACATTAGGCTACAAGAATTGCAGATGCAGCGGTGCTAGAGTAATAAAAGTTTATCTGAAATAACTCAGTTACCCCGTATGTTTTTCTAGATCTTAGTTCACGGATCTCTAGTTACATTTGGGTTACCCACTTGAAAACTCAGATGGGTCACGAACTCATTTTCCTCGATGCGTTATCTATCAAGTTTCTTATTAAAATGGATAGTACTAGGTAAGATGATTAAGACACATGATATTATGACTATCATGTCAACTGTTGAGCTAGCAGCCCCCAACGGCCCCACCCCATGCTGACGGAACGGAAACTGACTTTGGCAGCATCGTCATCCCACGACGGCCAATATAATCTAGTAGGAGTATTTTGGAAGGGAGTCAGTAAAACAATGTCACCACATCTTTGTTTATCCTGAAAAGGATGGGTTCAGTGTGCAAATACTGATATATACTGTTGGCTTGTTGGCTGCATCTTCAGCAAGCCATAGCAACATGTACCTCCTCTTCGCCGCCATCCTACTGCTGCTCCCTCTTCTCGTTCTCGCTCGCAAAGCCAGGACACGCAGGCACGGCTTGACGAACCCACCTCCAGGGCCATGGCAACTGCCGGTCATAGGCAGCATGCACCACCTCGTTGGAGCGCTCCCGCACCGCGCCATGCGGGACCTCGCTCTCCGGCACGGCCCGCTCATGCTGCTCCGCATGGGTGAGCTCCCCGTCGTGGTGGCTTCATCGGCCGAGGCCGCGAGGGAGGTCATGCAGACCCAGGACCTCGCGTTCGCCACCCGGCCACGCACACACACTTTCGCCACGCTCGCGGGCGACAGCGTCGGCATCATCCTCGCGGAGCACGGCGAGCACTGGCGCCAGCTCCGCAAGCTCTGCGTCACCGAGCTGCTCAGCGCGCGGCGGGTCCGCTCCTTGAGTGGATCCCGCGAGGCCGAGGCCGCCAGACTAGTCGCGTCACTCGCGTCGGAGGCGCCGGTGAACGTCAGCTCCCTAATCGCCACTTACGGTGCCGACACCGTGGTGCGCGCCGTGGCGGGCGACCGCATCGCGAACCGTGATGCCTTCTTGGAGGGCCTGGACGAGGGACTCAAGGTGTCCGTCGGGTTCAGCCTCGCTGACCTGTTCCCGTCGTCGAGCCTCGCACGCGCGCTCAGCGGGACGGCGCGCCGGGTGGAGGGTATGGCCCGCAAGATGGTCCGGCTCATGGACGACGTCATCGAGGAGAAGCGCGCGAGGTCAGCAGCATCCGGCACCGGTGGTGGTGAGGACAAAGACATGCTCGACGTGCTACTGCGGATCCATGCGGACGACGGGACTCTCGACATAGGAACCATCCGTGCTGTGATCAGGGATCTTTTCGGGGCCGGGAGCGAGACCTCGTCGACGACGCTCCACTGGGCCATGGCAGAGCTCATGCGGAACCCGGAGGTGCTCCGGAAGGTGCAGGCCGAGGTGCGCGGCGCGCTCGCCGGACAGAGTCGCGTCCGGGAGGACGCCCTGGCCGAGCTACCCTACCTGAAGCTGGTGATCAAGGAGACGCTCCGGCTGCACGCGCCACTGCCACTGCTCCTCCCGAGGGCGTGCCGGGAGCCCTGCCGCGTTCTTGGCTACGACGTGCCACAGGGGGCCATGGTGCTCGTTAACGCGTGGGCGATCGGGCGGGACGCTGCGACCTGGGGCCCCGACGCCGAGGAGTTCAGGCCGGAGAGGTTCGAGGAGGCCGCCGCGGTAGACTTCAGGGGGGCGGACTTCGAGTTCGTGCCGTTCGGGGCGGGCCGGAGGATGTGTCCCGGGATATCGTTCGGCCTCGCCGTTATTGAGCTCGCGCTGGCGAGCCTCCTCTTCCATTTCGACTGGGAGCTTCCAGCAGGCGCGGGTGAGCTGGACATGGCGGAGGCGCACGCGATCACCGCTAGCAGGAAGGCAGACTTGTGGTTGCATGCCACCGTGCGTGTTCCTCTTCCACCTCCTAAAATATAAAATCACACCTAGTTGCCCGCTCCCGACCTATCCACATCGCATATTTTGTCAAGAACTCAAGATTCTTGCTATGTTGTGACAGAAAAATCCTCAATTCTACATGCAAATCTCGCCTTAAGTCCCTCTCACTTTGCAAAAGCCACCTCATGTTTTTCAGATTCCCCAAGTATGTATATCCGTTCAATCCACACATTACTTGGTTGAAATCATGATTCTTATGCATTAGCAACTCTTATATGTTTTATGGTTGCAATCATGATATTTGATGCATTATTAACTGTTGAAACTTATTTTGGGCTAGTAACCAGCTAAACGATGAGTCCAGTTGTGACGAATGACCTAGGTGAGGCGCACATGGAAAAGAACTCGACACATGAAAAAAGACAGCAGGAGACAAGCATGTAACACTCGGGAGAAAGGCGTATAGAGGACAATCAGATCCAATTCTCCTGGGATAGCATACCAGCACAGCCGGTTCAACAACTGACATAATCTACTAGGATACCACCACTAACTGTCAAGCTAGCTCTGCGCGCGCTGGGGGGGGGGGGGGGGGCTCTACCTGAGGTCATCTATGTTTTTATTCACTTGCTTTACTGATATGCCTTGTGAATCCCGTAAGGGAATAATAAGGAAGTTCAGTTCCTTAATTGAATTGGGGAGAGGAGCCGAAGGCGAGCTCGAGCCATAAGCAGGTGGAATGTCGAACCCAAAAGGGTGACATGACACCGAATCCTGAAGACAAGAGTGAACACACAAGTTTTGACCCATAACACGGCTTTCCCAACCTGTTGCTTCTAAAGGCTGCCCTCTCTCGGCTAGATTTTGGTCCAGCCTACTGCGAGGATCCCGTATCCCGTACATCGTCTTTCTCCCTCCTGGGTTCCCGTGGTTCCTATGCCGCCGCGTTTCCCGGTCCTTTTCTTTTAGTGCTTCGACCCGAAGCGATAGCTTGACGCGTTTTCCGTGGATAATATGGCAGCGCTCTAGCTCACTAAAGAATGGGACGACAGTGGTCCGCCGGCAAGCTCGTTCTGATCTTGGACGCAGTACATTGGAATCCTGAAGCACCACCACGAACGCTATCACAGGCGTCAAGGGCGCGTAAGGCACCACCTGTTGTGCGGCGAAGAACTCCGGCGTGTCGACTTAGTTATCCTCATCAAGCCACAACCTTGATATCTAGCTTCCCAACCGGTAGACGGTTCCCTTTCCCGGATCAATGAAGAAGGGAGAAGTCATTGATTCTTCCAAGAACCGAAGCGGCGCTATGCCGGGCGAGGGACGGAAAAGAAACAGCTCCGAAGAAAGATATTGGGGTTCCCAATGCTTCTCCACGCCCAACGAGATGCGCCAACCTCGGGATGCTTTACTCCTAACCCCACGGCGGTTCCGAGACGGATCTTAACCTGAGTCTCGGTTAAGAACGACGATGATCTACGTTTCACACGGCGCACGATTCCATGGATAGTTTCATTCGAGATCGTGATGGAGGACATAGCTTACGATCGTCGGATTTGATCATGCCACTAGGCATTTGATTAGGACATTGCACAATGATCCGAACACTTTGTCGCGTCTCTTCGATACGGATACAATAAAGATCATAGCGATCTCCTCTAGTACCTACTGGTACGTCAAGATCCGATTGGTCATGAACATCGTAAGGTGCTGCTCTTCGCGAATCCCAGCATACCCCAGGTTGGGATGGGTAGGCCCACCACTTCACTTTCACTTAGGCCCGGGCCAAGTCGTTTGGGGACTTCGCTGGCTCCTCCCCCAAAATAAATCGACGTGGGAGTTTCCCTTCATATGGCTCGAATCATTCTTAGATGCCCCGAGAGGCATCTTTACTTATGATCTGGTGGTTCACACGCGCGCAAACGAGCACCGGCCGCAACAGCAAGGAACTATGACCAATAGAGTCAGACACAGAGCGTCACGAAGTGCCCTGCAGCCAGGCCGACTTATGGGAGGCCGGAAGGGGGAATAGAAGCATGTATCTTTAAATGAACTGATCGAACGGAGGGTAGGGTAGGGAGCGGAAGACCGAACAAACGGAGAGACGCCCGGTTTTCTAGTTCATTTTATCAACTAGTCCGGGCCCGGGCCAGCCGCAGGCGTCAAGTCAAGCCAGGGAATACCGGTTATTATCCCTTTCAGAGCCCCTTGCTAGGGGTAGGGGTAGACCAGTTCCAGTCCAAGTAGAAGGCAAAGCTAGTCACTTGTCAAAGAATAGATCTAGCTTTAGCCGTTCCAGTCCTTTGGAAGGGGGGAATGAGGGGAAGGCCGATAGGCCGATCCTCATGGGGGGAAACCTTTTCCCCTTCATCAGTATCTTTAGATTCCTAAGTATAGTAGTATCTTTAGATCTGGTACCTTTAGTTAAGTAAGGCCGAAGGCGCCCCTTAAGATTTATGTACTTAAAAAGAATAAGTACAAATCCAATAAAGGAGTCACTTTAGCTTTATTTTAGTGTTCCTGAAATCGTCGTGGTAACCACGAGGATTTTATTTGCGGTCTATTTTGGGAAGATTTCGCTATAAAAGTAGGGTCTGTGAACACCCCCTCAAACTGGCAGTGAAAACTACTTTTCGATAGATAGTACGCGCGAGGAGCCCCCTCGGGTATAGAGTACTTTTTTTATAGTGAAAATCCCTTTTTTTGTTTTTCAGGATGTGTGACTTTTTGGTTTGGGCTTGCATTTCGTTTAGCCGAGGAAATACATTTGAATCGATAAACTGATTTCAGAGTGCGGGTTCCCTCATCGGATTAGTGTAGTCCGCAGAGATGGATGTTCCTGGATGAGGAAAAAGCATCTTGTATAGTCCAATCCTCATTCAAATAGGACTTGAAGTAGGATCGCACATGAGACAGGTGAAAAAAGCGATTTAAGAATGATTAGTTTAGTGAGAATTCTGTTTTTGTTGAATTCGTATAACACAATTGGACAAGTTCCTCAGGGACATGCCAATCAAATAATCGGAATGTTGGGTTTACCCAACTACCCAATCAATAAAAAGATAAGAAACGACTTCATTGATCCGATGGATCAATTCAATAGGTATTTGCCAAGCATCTAACACGGGGCTAAGGTAACTCCAGTGGGAGAGCCGTGTTATGGGTGACCTTATTGCACGGTTCAGAGAGCACTTGTGTATGTGATGCAAGTGAACGTGTACGAAAAAACTGTCGTAAAGTTTCGTTGTTCGTTCCGTCATTGACCCTATCTATGTTTCTACGATGGCCCAAGAACACGCTCATTCTTCAGCCGTAGAGAGACTTTTGAATTGTGAGGTACCATTACGAGCTCAATATATAAGAGTGTTATTCTGTGATTCTCTGCCATATCCTAGTTGGCAAGAAGGCTCATGGATCACCAAGATTCCGCAAGCATGGTATGCCCAACCGGCATGAGGATCACATACTATAGCCAGCGCATACGCCGCCAATTCTAGCCGATAGAGAGATTTCATCCGACATGATGTACTTTCTACTTGGTAAACTAGCACAACCCACTCTACCATGACCCAGGTGGCAGTCATGTCTACTTAGCACCAAGTTATCATACCATAATCCGCCTTGCTAGCCAATTATGTTGGTAATGACATGGATAACTTACAAAGGTTTGCATGCCTCCATGATGATCGCATATGGAAGTATGCCCAATATAGATGTTGTCTGTACCGTTAACACGTACAACTTTGATTTTAGAATCATCCAGGTTAGTATGCAACATGTGGAGTAAGAGCAAGAGCCGGATAGAAGGTTGCCTGATGTACTCCAATCTAATATCAAAGATAGGCCTGTGTATGCATCAAGATGGCCTTAGATGAAAACGTGATCAACACGAGAGTTGTTCCTTTCATCGAGACGAACAAGTTTGCCTTTTTGGAGCATCTCCATCTAAGTTACAATGTGATTTCCACAAGCAGTGCAAGAGAGAGGACAGAAGCATAGTTGATTCCGAACTGTGTCTGAGTTAGGCTAGAACTAGGCTATTGTGGACATGATTGCAAGTTATTTTATTGTAAGGAAAGTGTAGAAGAGTACTAAACTTGTAACAGAAGACTAGACACCTCATATGAGAGGTGCACTACAAAAATATCCCCTTGTGCCTGACACTGTTTTGGGCGACCCAAGTCAAAAGTTCATGCAAACTTTTTTACCCAACAGATAAGCATTCACAACACCTTTTTAGGTAGCGAACACGTATACGCCATGACATAGTTGATAACGGAACATATTAGTGTCGTGATAGCTGGTAGGCAAGAGTGACATTTTGTTATGTCGTGCTTGGCAAACATAGATATTCCCATGTTATGTCATCCATTGCAAGCGCCACTAATTATTGGTCATACGCTGGAGAATGGTCAAGCATATTCCACTGATTTGTTAGGCTTGTCTTGCTTACTAGTGTGGCTCACCACTACCCAATAAAAGCATTATGTACCTTTTCTTAGGGTTTTTTAGGGTTCGAAAGTCTGTAACTTTTTAACAAAATTAACCATGTAGACCTAGTTGTAGGAAACCAACATAGCTGCTGGAGACCGAGGTATGGGTCTTTTATGCAAATGCGGCCCACGTGAGTGGCAGCACTTGTTCTACAAACCTTAGATCTTACTAATTTCCTGTCATCGTTGGTAATCCCCACTCTACACTCCTTATCCCAGTGACGCACTCCTTGTTTTAGATCTAAATATCGTCGTTTTCAAAAATATCCTAGATCTCACCAACTCCCGTATTTTCTACTATCGGTCATCCCAACTCTGGTCATGCGTCGGATGCTTAAGACATGTAGGTGGATACTTTCTGCCAATCCGTCACAACCTCCGTGCGAAAGTCCTCTACATGCTTTTCCGAGTCTAAGGTATCTTCATCAGGTTTATCTTATCTACAAATCTACCGTTTTTCTTCTTGTTATTTCTTTAATCTACCTATTGTCGCTTTCATATCGATGGCGAAATTGTCAGTGTCAAGCACGCATAGGACGGTGGGCCTGTAGATGCAATCGACACTATGGGTGTGTCGCTGTGGCCATGCTGGAAGGATGGTGAGCGTGTCGCTACGGCCATCACAGTTTTGTGCACACATGACAACCGACGCGTCGCTGCGGCCATCACAATACATTACTCGGAGGATGGCGAGCCCACAGCCCGCACGGAGAGTGATGTGAATATCGTCGCAGATGTCTCAGTGGCATGCGAGCAGAATAGAGAGACGCTCAAGAATAGATTTGGGTAAATTTCTCCACTTATTATCCTTGAGATAAGTGGAGAAATGAAAGGTTAGGATAAGTGGACAAACCTTACATTAGTTCTAATTTTATTTTCCTTTCTTTTAGAGTTGCACGGGACTCGAAAAATATAATGAATAGAAAGAGGCTATAATTTTGTAATAGAAACAAAATTATATCTCAATGTCATGGTAATGGTATTAATGTGATAATTAGTTTATCGTTGATTATAACTAATATTTTTTTGTTGTTGAAAGTACACAAGCATAGCAAATTATTATAGCATATCGAGGCACTAATTGTAACACCGAGTTGAAATCAACGAGGCACATCCCCGTATGGTGCCGCAAAAGTACCAACTCAGCGAATGACCATGCGCCGAGAGGGGAAAAAAGCGTCTCCTATGCACTTTTTCCATGCATTTATCCCTGGCGGTTATTTTTATTGTGCTAGCAGGAACCCGGTGATTAGGTGTGTGACTCAGCATTTATAACCGCCGTGTTGTAGTGGTGATGGACGATTGCCAATCCAATCTATCACACTTTTCTTATTGATATACTTTTACCCCTATCCTTGTACCTATGCTTATTGTTCCTCCACAGTTCTCCATTCCAGGGACATGTGAATCCATGAGGATTTAGAGGCGGTCAAGACGACCGGGAGCAGTCCATGGCCGCTCAGTTTACCAAATTATTTTTTTACAAATTGTTTTTACAACAATGTTGTTACCGTTTCGTCTTTTCTATTCGTGATTGGTGATTCGTTTCCACAACTTCCCGACCATTAGTTTAACATCTCATTTTACCCTTTTTATGGTAATTTTCTGCATGTCTTGTCCGTCCTAATTTTCTGATGGTAGTTCGAATCTAACCTTCCAATCACAACTTTCCTGTGATTGTTATACTACTGTAATTCTTCGATGTACCTTTCCGGTCGTCATTTACTTACAATAGTTAGCCTACGTCTATGGTATTATTTTTTGCTCATTTTCCAACTACTTGGCAATAATTTTTTGGTGCAGCTTTACGACTATAATTTCCAACTACTTGGGATTAATCACCCTACATTGATGGTGGTATATCTTTTACACCCCTTTTTTAACTACTTGATAGTAATTCTTCTATGCATCTTCTTAGCCGTTATTTTCCGACGGTAGTTAGTCTAGCGTTAAGAATACTATTTTTTAGCTCCCTTCTTTTACTACTTGATGGTAATTTCTCGACACAACTTTCCGAGTGTAATTTCCTACCAATAGTTACCTCATGGTTTCTACGGCAGGTGAATATTCTCTAACCGCATTTCATCAACAATATTTTTTTATGTTTTTTTCACATTCTTGGTTAGTAATTTTTGTCATACTTTATCGGTCGTAATTTCCGATAACTACCTAACGGTAAGTTTTTGACTCTTAGTAATTTCTGGACTGCAATTTGTCAATAGTAATTCAATTTAGTGTAATTATTTTTCATCACTAATTTCACCATCCGCGCCTCTTTTGTATGGGAAATATGCTACTCCTTCCGATCCATACTAGTTGTTCCTGAATCGGATGTATCTAATACTAAAACATGTCTATATATATCCAATTCAGCGACAATCAATATGAATCGGAGGATGGATTGTTGTCTTTTGTAGTAACTTCAGACAACAATATTACACTATTTACGGCGTAATCTCCTGTAGTACTTGTAACCGATTATTTGAAGATATTGTCTCATCATAGGTGCGGTGTGACACGTGCCACATTGCCTAGTATGTATTAAACTTCA
Source organism: Avena insularis (assembly GCA_023614405.1). NCBI lineage: Eukaryota > Viridiplantae > Streptophyta > Magnoliopsida > Poales > Poaceae > Avena > Avena insularis. The sequence goes on from CM042687.1 coordinate 337,452,673, forward strand.
ATGTTATCTTGGCTAGTTATCTTATTCATTTTGCAAATATTATCGCACTTGGGCTAATAATTTTTTTCGAGTGTTCCCGCACTCCAGTTTTTCCAGCGCTGAACACTGCATATAGCAAACATCTCCTGTATTTTTTTGGCTGAATCTCCTGTTCTCTTAACTGGAGCGACGAGACCCTCATACCATCCATTCGTCATGGTAACGTGGTCAGCTCGTCACCGATCAACTGCCGAGAGACCGCCGCTGCGTTACTTCCTACTATTCTCGACAGGAGCCATCTCTCACTCTCTATGGGGTCTTAACTCTTAACTTTTTTTTTTTGACGGTCGGTCTTAACTCTTAACTACGGTCTCCGTTTGGCCCATGACTTATCCAGATGGTTTATTCTCGGGAATATGCTCTCTGTTTCCTCTTGCGTGTGGCATCATTCCAAGCATATACCCTGCATTAGTCTTCTCCGTCTTCCAGCTCTGGCTTAGCGACCATGTTTCTTCCCTTCTCATCCCTTCTCGCTCCTAAACCCATGATTACAATCCAATCTCGCTGTGCTCTAGTCCGCTCATGCAGCTCTGAACTTGTTTTGTTGGTTGTCATCTAACCTCGGTCGATCCCATGTTTTGCTCGAAACAAGATTAGATCAGACCGGTGATGGTTAGATGACCATCAGCAAACATGTTCATGTGACATGCGTACTGAGTTGGTCATATAGTCTTTTACTTCTGCGCTAATGAATTTTCCATGCATGTTTTGTTCTTTTATCTTGGATGATCGACGGAAGTCGCCGAGCGAATCAAGTGATAGGTAAACCACATGATGCGGATGCAGGTCAGGTCAGGTTTCGTGAGTTTTCGCTTTCCTGCTTATCTTATCGTATGTAAAATATGTGCTCTATGGCCATGAATCTGCTCATGTGTTTTCCTATCCACCATTTTTTTATGTGCGACGCCGGGAACAGGGCGGAAATTCCATGTGATTCAGCTGGTGCACGAAACTCCGGAGTTTCAAATGGTCTCGAACTTGAAATTGCAGTCCTACAAAGATGGTTTGCGATACGCAAAAGCAGAAAAATTAATTGGTTCGAATTGAGTAAATCTGGAGAGAGGAACTTAATTCAGATTATTCCACCCTATGCACACCATATTTGTGTTCAGATTCCTAAGCACACCCGGTGTCACCTTGCCATTCTTATGACGTGTTTGGCTTATCAGATTCAGACGATCCCGTAGGGATCATATCACTTTACCGCAGAAACTTTTGATCCCTGATAGAATAATTACAGATGATGCGCTTGTTGCTTTTGAATACTTCTATGTATTGCATTCCACAAAACATGACCGGGTACGTTTTTCCCCTATAAGTTTGGTATATTATGGCCAAGGGCGCCTATGATTTTGTGAACGACAGTTTTCTCAAACGAATGTTTTTTATTTTGAGTTTCTGGCAATCTGGGTAGTGAGTGTGATGTCGTTAATAGTTTATGTTCCCCGTTGAATTTTATGTCTGCTTTAAGTTTTTCTTTTCCGAAATGAGGTTGAGATCTCGATATCTTCATCGAAATAACACATACAATCTTTTTTATTATACTATTCAAAAAAATCTTGCAATTTGAAAAAACCCTGGCTGCTTCTTCTAGTACGTTGCATTTTTACAAAAAGAGAATATAATTCTGGCCGCTGCATCAATTGGTGCATACAACCATATTTGTTATGAACTTCATAATTCAAGTCATTACAAATCAAGATCATATAAGGTCGTTATATGAATCAACCAGTGGAAAAGATTTGCCATAAAACTGTAGGGTTCGTTGCATGAAAAACAAAAACAAAATTACCACAAGAACGAACAAAACTAAGATTCAATCTATGACAAAGCCAAGATCTAATCTACGAGATAGGTGTAACGAGATTTGAGAGAACTAACCCTCGTAGATCCAAAGCGTTAACGAGATCGGATCTCGTGGTTGATGTAGTCGATCACTTGCCGATCTCAAGATCGCGATGACGATCCTTCCGACGACAGCGTTAAAGCCAAGACTCGGGTCACACGATGGAGTTGATGAAGACCTTCCTCCCCTGTTCCAGGGCAGTGGAGGTAGTAGATCACCTCGGATCAAAGACGACGCAAGGCGTGGTGGAGGAGAGAATCCTACAGGGCTTCGCCTAAGCCGGAGCAGAGGAGGAGGGTGGCTAGGGTTGGGAGCAAGGGGCAAGGGTGGCGCCCTACCCTCCCCTCTTTATATAGAGGGGGCGGCCAGGGCTGCCCCCTTGGTCCTCCCCTCCTAGGGTCGGAGCACATAGGGAGAGGGGGGAAAACTTGCCCCTCCCCCAGTTTCACCTTTCCTATTTAGGGTTTTGCCCTAAATCCTTTGGGCTGGCCGGTTGGGCCCCTTGGGTCTTGGTGTGGCTGGCCCATGGGCCCCGCAGCATCCCTCTGACCAATTTGGCCCCTCCTAGGGTGGTGGGCCCACTGGTGGCCCCTTCTAGAACATTCTAGAAGCTCCGGTCAAATACCGAAAACTTTTCTGAACCCCAAAAAATGGCTTTCGCTATATGAATCATATTCTCCGGATCATTCCGGATCTCCTCGTGATGTCCTGGATCCAACCCGAGACTCCGAACAACATTCGGTCTCCAACTCATATTCCATATCTACTTAAACTACATCGAACCTTAAGTCTGTCACCCTATGGTTCACGAACTATGCAGACCTGATCGAGACACCTCTCCGATCAATAGCCAATAGCGGGACCTGGAGATCCATAATGGCTCCTACATATTTAACGATGACTTCGTGATCGAATGGGCCATTAACATACGAAACCAATTCACTTTGTCGTGCGATGCTTTACTTATTCGAGATTCGATCGTCGGTATCTCCATACCTAGTTCAACCTCGTTACCGATAAGTATTCTTTTCTCATTTCGTGATATGACATCCCTTAGGACCTAGTCACATGCTTGCAAGCTAATTGGATGACATTCCACCGAGAGGGCCCAGAGCGTATCTATCCGTCATTTGGATGGACAAATCCCACTCTTGATCCATGTGCTTCAACACATACTTTCAGAATACCCAATGTCACATTTATAACCACCTAGTTACGGAAGTGGCGTTTGATATCATCAAAGCACTCATCCAGTGATGGTGATTAACATGATCTTATGATCGAAGGATTAGGTTACTATGTATTTAAAAGCTTGTAGCAAAACAAACTTAATGACTTGATCTTATGCTATGCTTACTTTGGGTGTGTGTCCATCATATCATTCTTCTAATGATATGATCTTGTTATTAATAACATCCAATGTCCATGACTAGAAAAGCATGATCATCTATAAATCAACAAGCTAGTTTAACAAGAGGCTTACTAGGACTCTTTTATGTTTACAAAACACACAAGTATTAATGTTTCCTCTTAATACAATTATAGCATGGGATGTAAACATTTATCATCAACATAAAGATATAATAATGATCACTTTATTATTGTCTCTTGGGCATATCTCCAACAAAAATGCCATGCAGTATGTAGTCTACTAACAAGCCGCCACCTAAACGAGCGTTATCACATCGCGCCATCTGGAAACCATAAGCTCACGCCGGATCGAAGGGAGAAGAAAGGTCTGCAGCTGAATCGAATTTGTGGCCATATAGATATCCTGTAAAAAAAAGAAATGCTCTAGTTGTTAAAATGATACTATAATTTCTATAATATCGACCAACATAAAGTTAAAACTCCTATGTGCAACCTTTGTTTTTTGTAGATCCCATTCAACCAATTCCTATACATATTGGTTGGTAGAATAAGATTGCACATGATATGCACAATACACATTTAACACTAGCAAGAAGGCACGATATAATCCAATGTTTAATGGTCTCATCTAAATCACATTTTTTTACATCAATTATAATTTTTTTACCCTGATTATTCTTAGTTAGTAAACCTTTAATTTTAAAGGATAATATAAATATTTTGTCTTTAGTGATATTTTAAATTCCCACATATATTTATGAATAAACCTATTATGACCATTCACGAGGACAACATACATAGATTTCACCAATACCTACGGTCATTAGTTTCTAAATAAACTTATCTAGATCATTAGATGAATGGACCATCATCAATCTTTAGCATAAGTGCAACCAAGCAATCCGTTTATTACTAGTTAGGATCCTTCAAAAACCTGTTGAGTGGAACATGTGATAAACATTATGGACAAAAACATTTTTCCGTTGCATTATGTTGTACAATGAGATGTAGTGTTGATGTGGTAAATGTAGGGGTTCGTAGCATGGAAAACAAAAAAAATCTACCGCATGCACACAAACAAGCCAAGATCTATCTACTAGATTGTAGCAACGAGTCGATGAAAGCACTCATCCTCGAAGATTCCAAAGCGGTTAACGAGAGCAGATTCTCGTGGGTGATGTAGTCGCACACTTGTCGATCTCAAGATCGCGTAGACGATCCTTCCGGCGCTGCGTTCCGGCAGCGCTTCCGCAGTCGGTCACACATTCGGTACTCGATGAAGACCTTCCTCTCCCTTGTTCCAGCAGACAGCGGAGGTTGTAGTTCTCCCCTCGTGATTCCGGCAGCACGATGGCGTGGTGTCGGAAGTAGAGGGAAGATCCCGCAGGGCTTCGCCTAAGCCGATGCGAGTTATGGTGGATCTAGGGTTTCCCGGTGATCTAGGGTTTAGAAGACCGGGAGGAGGAGGAGGTGTCGGCAACGGCTAGGGCGACGACGACATGGCATGGCCAAGGCAAGTGGAGAGGGGCTGGGCTTGGTGCTTTGGGGCAGCCCTCCCCCTCTATTTATGAGAGGGGGGCAGCCTTGGGAGGGGTGAGTTTGAATCCACTTCGAAACCCAAGTTGGAAGGACTCTCTCCTACTTCCACTAGGAAACTATTGTTCCAGTTTGACTTTTCAAACCTCCCGTTTGACTTTCAATTTAGAGCTTTAATTCTCTCTCACAAATGACCACACCAAGTGACCTAGGATATGATCTAATCATTCCACTTACCCATGACACATTCATGGACCATTCTCCTTCCGGACCGGTGAACCTTCTAGAACCTTCTAGAACCTCTTCGATGAAAACATCGGAATGTTTCCCGAACTCTGGAAACGGACTTTCCTTATATGAATCTTATTCTCCGGACCATTATGGATATCCTCGTGGTATCCCGGATCCCATCCGAGACTCCGAACAATATTGGGTATCCCTTATTAACATTCCATATCTACTAAACAACATCGAATCCTTAAGTGTGTCTCTCTATGGTTCGTGAATTATGCGGACATGATCGAGACACTTCTCCGATCAATAACCAATAGAGGAATCTCGAAATTCATATGGCTCCCACATATTTCTACGATTACTTTGCGATCGAATGAACCACTTACATACGATACCAATTTCCCTTTGTCTCACGATAGTTTACTTATCCGAGGTTTTGATCGTCGGTATCTCTGCATACCTAGTTCAACATTGTTACCGATAAGTACTCTTTTCTCGTTCCCGTGATATGTGATCCCTTGTGAGCCAGTCACGTGCTTGTAAGCTAATTGGATGATATTCCACCGAGAGGGCCCATAGTATATCTATCTGTCATATGGATGGACAAATCCCACTCTTGATCCATGTGCCTCAACCCATACTTTCCGAACACTCAATGTCACCTTTATAGCCACCCAGTTACGGTGTGGTGTTTGATGTCATCAAAGCATCCTTCCGGTGATGGTGATTAGCATGATCTCATGGTCGAAGGAATTAGGTTACTATGTATCAGAAAGCGTATAGCAAACAAACTATTGAAATAACTTGATCTTTATGCTACGCTTATCTATAGGAGTATGTCCATCATACCATTCTCCTAATAATATGATCTCGTTGTTAACAACATCTCAATGTTCATGATCGAGAAACCACGATCATCTATTAACCAACAAGCTAGTATTATTAAAGAGGCTTTACTAGGGACTCTAATTTAGTTCATAAATCAAACAAGTATTAATGTTTCCGGTTAATACTGTTATAGCATGAATGTAAACATTTATCATAAACACAAAGATATAATAATAACCACTTTTATTATTGCCTCTAGGGCATATCTCCAACAGTAAAAACGATGGGTAAATCTTCCACGTGATAAGGACGATAATAAATTTGTTTCATATGCTAAATACTATTAAACCTGCCACACTAGACACAATATAACAACATCTTACATAAAAAAGTATGATCTTATATACATACAATGAGACAAGTATATAACATGGTATACCGAAGAAAGAAGTTGAGATGCCTTCTAAACCGTCCACATGTTGGTCGACATGATTCAAAATTTTTATATTTATCCGCAGGGGATGTACCCACATTGAGCTTCCAGGGTGCCTAGGACACCGGGTCAAATACCATTTTTTTTGTATTTTTCATCCATGATATAGTGTGTGACACCCCATATCTAAGTGAAAATTTGTGTGATTTACAAAGTGGATGCCCTCTAATTTTCTTCCTGGGTTCGCCCATGTTTATCTGTTGGTAGGTAAAATCCTCACGGATTTGCAAGAAACGAGGATGTCGAGAAGGGTAGCTACACATGCCCGCTTTAGGAGGATTTCAGCTTGAAGCTAGTAACCTTTGACAATTTCCCAAAATAAAATATATAGTACTTCCTCTGTCTTAAAATAGATGTTGTAGATTTATCAAAATTTGGATGAGTCTAAATCTATCTACTAATTTCTCTTGAGGTAGGTTGGTCAAATACGTTTTCGTTTACCGAAAATACGTTTTCAACCTTGTCTGCTAATTTTTTGGTTCCGATTTTTATTTTGGACAATTTTGCCCCTGACTGTTTGAAGAAACTAAGAGGGATGCCACCGCCAAGTACCTGTTCGGTGAAAAAAAGGGGTTCGTCCAATTCTTTCGTAGCCACCCACTATCGACATGGTGGATGCGGGAGTCGCGCAGTGGCCGCGGGCGTCGATGAGGCCAGGTCGAGGACGCGCGCAACGCAGATGGCAGGGACGAAGTGGACATGCGGGCGGGTGTCGACGAGTCCAGGTCGAGGACGCGCGCGTCGCAGATGGTAGGGAAGAAGTGGACGGGCGCGACCATCGGCGGTGGAGACAGGGCGTCGCGAGCATGCGGGAGCGACAGCCGCTGCATGAAGCGGAGATGAACGGCCGGCGTATCGAGGTAGAGAGGAGGCGGGACTTCGCGGGTCTCCAAGGAGAGCTAGGCGGCGGGGTCCGGGTCGACAAGGACGGCCATGAGAGGGCACGGGCCACGACGAGGAATAGAGGGTAGCGGACGTCGCGTTCGTTGCAGGAGCGGACACCAGCGGCGGGGTGCCCACGGGGAACAGCGCGGCGGCGGCGCTCACAGAGGAAGAGGGCGAGGCCTCGAGCTCGCGTCTGGCGTCGGGTGGAGTGCGAGCAGAGAGGAGAGGGAAGCGAAGCGCGCTGATTAGGGATCGATCTGGAGGGGGCTATTAACAGCAGTATCCGCGCGACGGCTTCCGAAAGGCAAGAGGCCGAGGTGGTTCTGCGGAAGGTAGTGGATGCTGATGACCGCGCGGTGTTCCTGGTGCAGTAGGCAGCTGGGGAAGTGGTGTGCAGCTAACCTCCATTGCAGGCCATGTGTTTGTTTAAACGCGTGAGCTGATTCAAAATGATCATTCCATCTTGCATTCACTCCTCTCAAGTACCGATATTTCCTGTAACGTTGTGTTGGTTCATTATCTGAACATAATCAAGTATAGCAGGTAAGCTCTTAGTTCAACACTTGATACACCCTATCTTAATATATAGTAGAGGGATTTGTCATGCAATAGTTAGGGAAGTGTTTACTGAAGGGAATATATCATCCAAGCATGATTTATTCAATTACCTCTAGGATCAGGGTAAGCAATGACTTTCCATGTTTTTTCTTGAATCAAATTTTAACAATCCCATTTGAACTTAAATCTAAATTGGACCTTACGATGTCATTTTACACAAAGTTGCAACCGGTATGCATCCCTTTCAGCTTTCTGCCATCACTCTTCCATAATCGAAGCCATCACATATTTGTAAGAATTTATGTAGGTTAGGAGTTGGAATGATAGATGGTCATCCATAATCGCGAGGAAACTTCTAATGTCATGTTACAGCAGACCAGGCAAGCATGTCCGAGGGGAAGACGACTATCGCTCTGTACTCAATGTTTTCTTTGCAGGCCTTCTGCGTTTTTAGGAAATTGATGGCAATTGGGGCCTTAAGTCTAATCCTTGTAAGGCTTTTCCTTGTAAATGGTAAATTTCGATATGTGTAATACACACTTATTTATGGAATATATTTTTTTTTCAAAAGAACTGGTGCAATATATCTACTTAATACGAAAGCGACTTCAAATTACATAAAAATTATAGTTAACTAGTAAAATGCACGTGCGTTGCTACGGGCGAACAATATATAGCCTAAGTAATAAGCACTTTGCACAAACCATAAAGTTTTTGATTATCCGGTAGATATTGATGTATACTTGGTGATATAGGTCAACCATCTTTTTCTCTCGGCGAACAATATAGTAACCGATAAAAACACGCCAAACTGAATTCAACAAGCAAGTCTATAAGCACTTGAACAGCCCATGAGGTTTTCTATTGATGTATACTTGGTGATATCGGTCAACCATCTTTTTCTCTCCCTACCACACAAGCCCACGTCATGGAAACCTATCAGCCTTAATGCACTCAATAAACTATTCGGACCAATTAAACAACTATTTCCATTTTCTCTAACTCGATGTGCCACACGACCAACACCCTTCATTCACAAGCCGACACTCTCCTTAGCGTTGCCTTCTTCAATGTTCAGCGCCCCTCTTCTCCAAATGTTGCTCCATTGTTCCACATAGTTGACACTAATTTCTTCTGATACAACATCAAGCAACACGAATAACTATTTCATTAAAAAATAGAATCCTCATAAAACCTAGCTATCAAGTAAGGTAGGTTTGTTCTATATCCAGAAACATATTAAGTCGCTAGAGTTTTAGAAAATTACCTCTAGATCAGAAAAGACACACTAATGATAGCATACGAACTAAGATTATCATACAAATTGTTCTTACAAACCAAAAAAAATGATAAGAAATACTTGCTTCAGAGATAAGATGCAATTTGCACTGCAATACCAAAAAGTTCTACCTCCTAAATAGTGCATCATAAGGATCCGATAATTCCAAGTTGTTTACTACACTGAGGAAAACATCATTAGTATTACTACCTTGAATATATAGAGCAACATCATTAGTATTACTACCTTGAATATATAGAGCAGAAAGCTTACTTTTTTCCATATGAACCATTACTTATTTTGTACTTCCATGCCACCAGGCATCTGGTCCAACTTGCCTCTCCTCCATTGGTCATCTGGCAGTGAGAATGATAGAATTACTTGAGAAAAATTTAAGGCAATGGAGTAAGTGGGAATCAGAAAGATAAATAGAAGACGCCCTTGTATTACTTAAAGTATGAAGACTTCAGTACTAATAAATCAAATACATATAGTTTGTCGGTGAATGAATAATACTTTGGCCCAAAGGTCGATCAACCTGACTCTTGAAAATACAACGGAAGAAAAACCCGACTCTCGAAAGAAAAACACCAGCGCAGCCCAAACTTTGTCCCAAAGGTCGCTCAACCCGCCAAACCCTACCATTAGTTCACCCCCTTGTTGTCCCTTTGCAACACATGTAAAATACTAGTTAAATGCCCGTGCATTGCCACGGTGCAAAGATGATGTGACATTCGGTGTTTGAAAGGTTAAGCGACCATATTTCATGTATGTCTCTCCTTCATCATATGCTTTAAACGTTGCCAAGCAACCAATGTAAAGATAATGCATGTTACCCGCAAAAAAAAATCCCAACTAACATGGAAGATATGACAAAACCTCACACGTTAACCACCATGTACACAACAAAAAGGCAGCTAATTCCTAGCATGTCTGAACATCTCAATGTCAGCTCGAATTAACGTTGCAACCTCATAAGCGATTAGGCTCTTCCTCTGAAAAATTCTCCTTTCTGTGTCAAGAAGTATAAACAACATGGAGGGCTTCATTTTTCTTAATGGTGTTTCTCCCTCGATTTAGTGATCACCGGCAGTTCTTGATCGTGGTTATTTTTGGATTGATGTGGCCACTCTTGTGCTATACAGGCTTAGATAGTGCCACACCTCTTTTGCGTTAATTGCCCGTGCGTTGCCGCGGGTGCAAAAATATTTTAATGGTTTCACATTAATTAGGAGAAAAACTTGTTGTGAACAAGTTGTTTGTCACCCCCAACGTACATTGATCACGTATGCCTTAACAAAATATTTTTTTATAAAATTTCCTGTATAGTTTATGCTAGTGAATGGAAGTAAAAGAAATTTAAGGATGCACACCATATTTTATTTTGGAGTATATTAGTTTCTCTACAACTCAATCATGGGTGAAAAGGTTGTACATTCCCAATCTGCTACTCTTCTTTCCTTTTTTTTCTAGCCTACGGGTTCACCATGTAGCTATAAGGTAGAGGTTTCGATCAATAAAACATGGATAAATCATAACAAGATAGACAGAAATGTTTTCTACTCAAATGCTCTATTTTTAAAGACAAACACAAGCATTAATCTCTTACCGACACTTATGTTTAGAAAGCAATAAAACCATAGAAATTCCTTCAGACAGTCACAATCTTATTTCTGCCTTAGTCCGGCAACATAATGTCTCTGATGATTTAAATGAAACGCTTTACCCCCTTCTAAGAAGTTGTCACATTTTACCCCTTCTAAGATTTTCTCATTTCAGTGTCACCCGGATCTCAGCTTCAATTTCTGAAACGAATTTCCTGCGCTCTCCTATTGCAGAAACTCTGCCAGGAAAGAAACACTTAATCAATAGTGCCACTGCATACATTCAGTAACCTTCAGAGACCTTAGTTTTTACAGCACTCTCTTGCAAAAAATAAATACTAATTAAACAATAAATAAATACCTCAAGCCTCAAGAATGAAAAATAGAAAGCCATCAATTGAAATAAATACTGTAGTAACAACCTGGTGTTTTATGGATGATTTTGACAGAAATGGAAGGATTCCGCATCGTGTAAATTCCAATTTAAAACCTTCACATGGTTCATGGACAAATAGCACCTATGTAAGAACTCATTAATTACCCGGTATTTCTCTTGGTAAAGTGGCATTGGTTCTGCACGGGCAAACAGCTAGCAGTGTTGTCTTGTGTAAGGCTCGCCTGACAAAACCCAAAAATTGCATGTCCTTGCATAGCTTGTAAAGAAAAAGATCCAAGGACTCGTCACCAACCAGATTCAATGTTTTATCTCTCACTAAAATCTCAGGAATTAACTTCATATCGTTCTTGTTATAATTCAGATTTTAAGTAGCTGTAGCACATATATAAACTGCAGATAGATATTGCTAAGTAGACATCGCATTCAGCCATTAATATATATCGAAAATTCAAAATAGTTGATGTTAAACACTTTGCACAATCTACGTACCCGTGTAGAACTATCTCGTCTGCCATAACACTTTCACTATACCGTCAGTCAGCGATATTTAATGAAGTGGATGTGCAAAGGTTAGTTAATCTAGCAAAATGTGAATTACTTCAAGCTACAGTCAAAGAGTACCAGGTGAATCTTGTTTGGGCTTCTAATTAACAGATAAGTAAAACTGAACGACACATGAGGATGTCATGAAGGTCTGTTCATTTTCTAATATCATGAAGCAAATGGTCAGAATTGGCTTGCTTTTGACTCCTTGGTGTAGTACACAAGAAAAACAATAACAAAATAAATCAATCAAGAGTTATACAAATTAGGGGCATGTTAGATAAGCCAAATTCAAAAAAAATCTTATCATAGCTGTCACATTAAGTGGAACATACCATATGTAAGCCTTTCCTTCAGTTGGTCTTATCTTCCTTATCTTCAATTGCTTGTTCAAGCAGTGAGCAAATGCTTTACACCTTTGCCTGCACCATGTGCACTGTCCATGGCATGTCGCGCTTGTAGCTGTTGCCAACACCGTCCTAGTGAACCTATATATTTTGATCTTATGATGCATTATAGTACTCAATTTAGAATATGCATAGACAAAAAGATATATCAACTCCAAAATCAATAAGACAATCAGGCTTACACGTTAACAACACAAAAACTTCGGAAGGCTATCAGCCTATCATGATGCATCACCAAAAATTAACAGTAATTTAGCTAATAAGATTTTCATATGTTTAGAAATCAAGAAAAGGCAATATTTACATTGTTTCCCGCTCGAGCTCCTCTAGATCATGTGCCACTCCTTGCGCCTGGCAAGGCCTTGTGAGAATAGTACATATGGTATACATGCTAATCATTTCCCCATGGTTCAGTATAGTAAGAAGAGAATCCACATGAATCCCAAACAAACAGAGCACTCTGCTAACATGCTAGATATGCATAAGAGAAGCCAACAAAAGATACAAATATTGGAAAAGCATGGTATCAAAGTGCAACGCTAACAGTTTTCTTCTACTTGCAATATCTGGAGCAACATTACTGATGTTTGCTTCTATCTTTCGCTTGCACAAACGTTTAATATATTTGACAAGCTTGCAACAGTCAAGACACATGGAACATATGCCATGATCTATTTGAAGCAGTGCCTGCAAAGTGGATATATTTAACAAGCAGAAACTTCATTGCGTATAGTTCGCGATTTTGTTTAAATATGAAAATAATAGAAGATGAAGAAGTCATACCTGTTGCAGGTTACCACGGAGGTAACCACGGCTAGTTCTCAATCTATATACCCGGAAGCAAGCAAGTAAAGGTTTAGTTACACCGCAAAAATGTTAAGACAATTCTTAGTCAAGATGATTTCAAAAGAATGCTGCTGAAGTAACGAATTTTCTTGTGTCCAGTATGAGTTGCTTATACAAGAAAACTCTATGTATTTATAGCAGATCATAATCTAAATTAGTAACTACCAGAACGTCTAGGATCAGAAACGGTGAGGTATGTGTCAGGGACATAGTTGCAAGTGAATGAATTGTAATATTTCCAAACTCAAAATATACACCTCCCAAATCGCAAGTCATTGGCGTTGAAGTGGGCCTCCATGTATCATGTTTTTGAGATAAATGAAGATGTTGAAGTGGGCGATAGCCCTCCATTGTTTCCCTAAAAAGAAACATATTTATTTCTTTTTGTTAGCTATGATTTGAAGAGAGGTGGTGGATAAGGTGATGAAGGAGGCCGTTGCAACTATGAGATTGCTCTGCCATCCACATGGACAAATCAAACCTTGCATATCACATGATTTGAGACACCAGCCTCAAAAGGCTATACAAAATCATACATCTTGGCTACTGAAGATAGTACTTTTAGTCTAAGACACCAGTTAAGCGGATAATATCTTAATTCTAAGACATCAATTAAGCGTAGCAACATTCTCTTGGAATATCAGAGTCTATGTCACCAAGAGAATCAAGATATTTAAAAGTTTTTGTTTCGTCATTTTAATAACTGTCAAGCAACAACGTACATGTGTATGTATAATGTATTGGAATAAATATGTTCACACTAAATTCTAACAGTTCACACCAAATTCTGACAGTAAGTGAACATGAGAAATAAACATGTAAAAGAGAAAAGGCTATTGACAGAAAAAGCGGACCCATCTTCTGACAAATGTTCAGAAAGTGTTCATTGTTGATCTCACAAGCCAGGTGTTGCACAACAGCACAAGCAGGCTGAACAAGAATTCAGAAAGTGTTAATTGTTCAGTGCAAAAAACCCACTAAGCCATAATACTCCATCCGTCCGAAACAAGTGACTTGGATTATCTAGATTCGTATGTATTTAGTCGTACGTAAATACATGCGGATCTAGACAAATCCAAGTCACTTATTTTCGGACGAAGGGACTAATAAGATCACATAGAAGTCTTAACCAATATCACTCAACGAAGCTTACCTGGAGGAGATTGACCTCTAAACCCTCAAATTTGTGCGCTTTCACGGAATGCATAAATACACAAAATGAAAGACGAATGTCCCTTGGAGAAGGGATCAAGCTTTTCAAAGCACAAATATAACCATGAGTGAAGCAGGTTTCAAAACCATAGGAAAATGAACAATAGAGTGTCATGCGTAGGCCAATTAGATCACATACCTCAATAGCGTGACATGATAAAGTATCAGGTGGTACCCCCAAGTCCCCTTAACACTATGTCCGGTAGGCAAAGTTTTCTATACATATTATAATAGTCATTTTGCAACTATAAATGGGAAGGCTTGTTACTAAATTTTAGCTCTAGGCTGATCAATTCATGTCAGATTCGTCCAAAATTAAATTATATCCCTGTCAGTTGGTATACAAATACACCATCGAGCAAGTTGAATGCATTGACCAAGTTTGATCGATTGAACGTTCATTATCATCTATACAATGAAAAAATCATGTACAAGACTGTAGGTCGTATGTCTCGCTACTGACAGCTACATCATAGTACCTTGTTTCGACTCTTTCCGCTACCAGCCGCTAGTTCACATCCCATAAAGTTTTCCTAACAACTAATAACAATGAACTTAACCTGTCAAACAGAGGATATGACAAATCACAGAGTAATCTGGGAGGAAGAGAGTATACACATGTGGTTGCAGGCTTGCAGCAATGATCTCCAACGGACAACATTTGTTGTTCAGGATCCTATAGTTTTAAAAGAACCAATTTGTTGGTCTTGCCCAATTTAGTTGGATCAAGCAGATTGTCTTAGAAATTAAATCTGATAAAAATGAAACGAAATATGTTCATCTATGGATGAAGGGGATGTTAAGGTGATCATCGACCAACCTGGGCGTCCACACGCTGCAAGGTGCAGTCTCCACTCTCCACCACCGAACCTCACCGGGAACCCATGTGCGGCTCTGCCGCAGTAGTGCCCACACTCAAGAGTAATATATGAGAGTACAGGGATGAACGACGCAGCGGCTGCTTCGCCATCTGTATGGAAGATTGGCGACAACCGCGTGTAGAGTTTGGCCGTGCCGAGAAGCAGCGGCGGCTCCGACATCCCAGAGCCGCGAAGGTGCAGCTACGCCGCACTGTGGAAAAGGGGCAACGCTGCATGAGGAACGGTGGCGGTGAGTTCAAAGCCAGCGTGTCAGGCAGCTTCGTGCGAGGAGCCTTGGTGGGTCAATTGTGTGTGCCCATATCAAAATTTGCTACTCCCTTCGATCCATATTACTTGTCACTGAAATGGATATATCTAAACATGTTTTAGTGCTAGATACATCAGTTTCAACGACAAGTAATATATATGGATCGGAGGGAGTAAGAGGAATTTTCCTTTCCACCTTAAGCTTTAGGAAAATTAAAGCACATCGTAAGAAAATAATCCAAAGTAAGCAAGATACACTAACCATATGCTGGTGGATTAGCAATAATCAGATCCAGTTTCAACGGGAGAAAAACCCGACTCTCGAAAGAAAAACACCAGCGCAGCCCAAACTTTGTCCCAAAGGTCGCTCAACCCGCCAAACCCTACCCTTAGTTCACCCCCTTGTTGTCCCTTTGCAACACATGTAAAATATACTAAACATTTAGGTTTGAGGTATATCCTGTATGCTGTATTATTATATAGCGATATAAGTATGTCAGGTTTCAATTCCATGGCCGTGGCCGCTACTTCTTCCGCCCACAGGCTGTCAAAACAAAGCATAACTCCATTCAGACAAGCTCAAGTCTAAAGGTGTATTTAAAAAAAACAAGACTTGATGCCGAAATACTTTAAATTTCTCACTCAATATTTCATTAGTTGGCCCAAACTACTCTTCAATTTCACTTGCCCTTCCACCGCAAATGCTGCATGACCAACAAAAGTTTCAGAAAATGCTCCAATCGACAAGCCTAAAATGCAAATTCTAGTTGTAGCAAGCAGCTAGGCTATTATTTTGAATTGGCTTATTCGTTTGCTGCTATTGTTACTGAAGGAGTGAATGTCTAATAGAGCTAGCGTGCATCAACTTGTGCATCAGCTCCATTTGCAGACCGTGCAAACTTCTTGCTCTTGAGCCCATTATCCCTCATTAAGTGCTGCAAAAAAAAGCTGTTGTGGTAAAAAGAGAAGATTGAATCCAAAACTGAGTCTTTTGTAGTCTCCAAAACTGAGCTTCTATCATAAGAGATTTCTACTGTAGAACACTTATTTTATATGATATATTAGCTCTCTGGAGAAATTTCTCTACAAGGCCACCTAAAAATCATAAGAGAAGGTTAAAAAAGGATAGTGGTAATTACACATGCTCAATATATCCATCTAAATAGTGTGTGCCTCTCTCGCACTGCCGTTGCTGACCCATTGCAGTTGGGTGAGCACTTTGCCGGTGAGCCATCTAGGAGCTGCGTATTGTGAAGGTGGTGGCGCTCGTGGTCGTCATGCTTCATGTTCTCGACATCCTCATGGCTCAGGAAGAAGGGCTGGTTCGTCAAGCATAGCACCCTCGCTCACATCCTATCAGTGATCACAACATTTTTCTGCTTCTCGGTGATTCTCTCCAGAGGTAACCAAAAGTTTTAGACTATTAGCATAAGGTTGATAGGACTAAGACTGAACGCAGGATTGATTGCAGTTTCATGGACTTATGTAGAATGTAGTGTAAGTGCATATATGTGGTTTACAGGCGTGATGGTGTAGCCAGTGTACCCTGCAATGGCGCCATGGAGGGCGTTGTGCGTAACCAGAGTGCGGTACACGTTGTCGGAGGAGTTTGGCTGAACTGTAGGGATCATGCATGCTGGATCCATGTACTTGAGAGTTATGGGGAATTTGGTCTTCTTGATATGATATTGCATGATGAAGAAATACAAGAAGTTCCGAGGTGGAATAAGTTCAGGACTTGCAAACTTTCAAGCCTCGTTCAAACCATACCCAGGACTGCCCCATCGTCAGTCTTTGAGACAACAATTTTGACAGTAGTGAAGGTTTGCTGCCTTCGACAACTTGTCGCTACCTACGGGGCACAAATCTAGCGAGCTGCACCGTCTTGGACCAATTTCTCGCGGCCAGACCCTCCCTGCCGGCTTTCGCATCGATTCTCGTCGAAGACCGGCAGTATTCCAGGGCCCCGTCGACGCGCACCATGCGAGGGACAGTGGAAGCTCCACCGAACGCGTGCGATGTAGGGGGGGATGGGACGTCACCGTCAGCGAATCTCGAGGCAGAGAGGGCGCCACCGGTTGATTGACACACGGCGTGGGTGGCGGGGGCGTGCGAGCAACACCACGATCTGGTGTGTCGCCACACCCATGCAGTGTCGCAGTCCGCCAGGAAAGTGGCACAATCATGGGAGGAACTATGGCCCACATGTCACTGCCGTTAACGCGGACATAGTGGTATTTATAAACTGTATTATTTTTTTAGATTATATTAGAGAGAGAGGAGCAATGAGCCATACCTTGAGTTAGACCTTGTTGCGCGGTGGTTGGACTCGATGACTGCGTATGAGATGGCGTTCATTTTGCCATGGACATTTCTCAAAGGCCCCCAATTTGGTTGACCAGATCAGCAAGGTCATCTGCCCCTTGAGCCTGGAGGTTCATCTGCTAGCAAGGCTGAGCTACCAACAAATGGAGGTCAAATCTGAGAGCAGTCCACGAATCAACTAAAAGCAGTTCTAGTGGATCAAAAACTTCTGAATCCTTTTTCAAAATCAAACTCTATTGACAAAAACATCATTATTAAGTCTTCAATGTTGCCACTGAAGTATCAAACGGAAAGTTGGCACAAAAAATATGCAACCGGACCAATTACCAGTATCCTACACTGAAGATCAAATGCACTAAGTTGTTCTCTTTTCTTACCCTATTTATTTCTTTCCACATATGAATCGTAAAAATTACTGCATCTGACTATTTTTTCTGCTCGACACATCCATTTGTATGCTGCATTCCCGCAATGGGTGAACCCAAAAAATTTCACAATAACCAATGACTAAACAAAAGAAGGGCAAGGTCAGATAGCTCACCACACGTCAGTGGTACGCACTGATGAAGACACTGGTTCTTCTCCTTCCATGTTTCCCATTGCAAAAGCAAAAAATAGCACCTGACGTGAAATCATATTTTGGTAGCATATATGCCTCTGAATAGACCTGCAAGTTAAATCAAATTCTCATCACATGAATAGGATCTACAAGGGATATAGTGCAGGTTAAAAGGAAATATGAAGGCCCACCCTCTCTCCATAGAAATGTACTTCTTATGGCTCAGACTAATATTCCATCACAAGAAGAATAGTATATAGCACAGGAAGAGGCAAGGCAACACATACATGCTAGCAATAAGAACCAACATTGTAAGAACTTACATAGATTTCTAATGGTATTAAAAGAGATGCCTCGATATTTCCCTGGGTGTTAGCACTTAAGTAGGGATTAGGTAACACATATATAGGAAAGAAATATAAGTGTTGAGGATTAGATAGCACGACACACATAACAAACAAGAAGAGGAATAACTACCATCCTTTGGTAGGAAAAAGGCACGGAGTGCCTCTTCACTAAAAAGAAGGGACACATAAAAAATCCCTAAGAAATAGACATGACCAAACAAACCAAGCAAAACTAATCACCTTCGTATCCATGAAGCTTTCCTATCTATCTGATCTGGATTCGTATCATTTACCATATCTCTATGGTTAATCTCACCCAGTCGCTCTAGACAGCATACAATTATTCACAGATGTATTTAACAAATGCATAGAATACAATCACAAGGGCTCCACTTACATCAGGGATCTGAGATTCTGAATGCATCAGGGAGCCGACACCCTGAAAGGATTCGACCCTACTGCAATTAAGAGGACGCCATTGCTCGAGGTAGAAGACAAGATCAATGAAGGCCATGCCCACCACAGGGATCTCCATATTCCAGATCTGACCAATCCTATAATCTTGGGTATGGGCAGCAGCGGCCTCCCCATACTCCTGAGAGAGAGAGGGAGTTGTGGGGATCGAGGACGGAGAAGGAGAAGTCCGAGAAGATTCTTACATCAGTAGCGCATATCGCGTCGCGTCGTTAAGCACCCGATGGTGCTCGCTGGCCGGACAGCCGCGTCCATCGCAGGTTCACGGTCGCCCGACGATGGAGGAGAAAATAACGGGGATTGATTGATGGTTGAGGTTGACTGAGCAAAACTTCACGAGGAAACAACATGTGTTGGGCTTGGCCCATTTGAGCGTATGGGGGCAGTACGAGCGGGGCAGTGGAGAGAAGCGCGACGAAGGAATTCGACGTAGTGCGAGGAAGCAGAAAACGGAACACCTATTTCTTTTTTAATATATACTAATTTAAACGCCTCAAGGCGTCACAGATAAAAAACGCATCAACATGCTAGGCGAAAGTAAAATAATTTTTTGAAAAGGGTCATCTTGCATATGGTAGTTGATTATGAAATTATTAGTGACAAACCATTGGCGGAGCTTATTGAGGCATTACAATACGGACCTCGCATATAGATGGCAAAACACACGTCTAATCGTCGTGCTCGTGCTGGCACGACATTAAAAGAACCCGCCAGAGATAACATGTAGTCTACCGCTTCTCCTCCCATAATCATATTGTTCAAATGCATAAAGTGTGATATTGCTAACATGTGAGGATTAACAATATGTAATTTCACCACCAATTTTTCTCTTTCTTTAACATAACAATGTAACAATTAACAAGCATATACATATCTCTAGGTTAATATCCTACTGGCAGGCTAAATAGTATTACAATAAATGGAACAACATCGCACCAGTACTCCTATATGATAGACACAAACTCTGCTTGAAGGTCCAAGGCAACTTCCACATATTTTCCAATCATTTGGCTATCAGTTTTGTCTTCGCGACGACTGTCCAGTGCCAGTTGGTCATGCAAGTTTCCCAGAGCTTGTTTGGTTACTAACATAAAACTTGTGACCTACATGAAGCCTTTAATCATCATAATGAAACTTGTACAAAGACTAAGCGAGTTTTGGTTACATGGAAATTGATGATGATTCCGATAGTGGCGGATGTAGAACTTCAGGCTAGTGTGGGCAACTTAAATAATTCTTTACCACACGGCAATTACAAATCAGCTCATCAGCTTCCAATTACGATCAGTTCAAAAATTCTTTATTTACAATGAATAAAGTTCTATATTTTCTGATCTTGTAATGAACCAACGTTGTAATTATATAATTCAAAAGTCTATTCATAATAGAAAGAGGCAAAAGGCTAGAACCTGAACAAGAGAGAGGAAGGCAAGGATATCTTGAGAATAAGATACAAGATAGTCGTTGACACTGCAACTTGCAGCCAGAGGCAGAGCCGAAGCTCAACACCTCAAACACGAGCATTGCGACAACAGTCCTCCATCTATCACGAGCTATGGCACAAGACTCATCCGCACTTTGATCTCAGCAGCGAATCTAACCTCTGTAGTATTTAATTCACATAAGACGATTTTGGTACCTTCCTAAATGCACAAGATCAATTGGCGTTCCTTCTGAATGCAAAGACAACAAATAGAATGGATGAACAATCTCTTCTCTCGTGATCGATCCATTTCCACTTGAGAAATTAGAGACGAACAAACAATTATTAGACAGGGTTGAAAAGTCTTAATCGAATTCTCGCTGGTGATGGTCGCGATCTAGGCCGAACCGGCGCTGTGTCAGCCTTCGCTGCTGGTTGCCGCTTCCTCTTCCGGCCGCTAATCGCATTGGGTTCCGCCGCCTCTTCGGATCTCAAATCAAAAAGGGACCTAGATCCATGCACAATCGAAACTCAAACAAGAAAAATTGGTCCGAAAGAATAAAATGACCATGGATTCCCGGCCATTATAACAAAAGCAGCCGCGGCGCTTCCTCATTCGTCAGGGCACATGGGAAGATCGACCGCCGACGGCGCTGGCTTCGCTGTGGTTGACGCCATGATTCCAGCGAGGAACCCATCCCGCTCAGGCTCTAATCTTGCAACTTGGTTGGCATCAGGGTCGTGGAGGTTGAAGAAGATGGTGGCTACGGCTGGTGGGGTAGGGGTGGGCTCACGGTGGGAAGGGTGTGCTTGGTGGCGCGGTCAAGGCGAGCTAGGGCATAGCGGGCGCCATGTCCAAGACGCCAAAGCGAGTCCTCCTCTCGGGTTCGTGAGCCGCATTAGGCGCCATGTCGTGGAGCCCGTGAGCCACCGCTGTTTGCCGACGGGCACGAAGGATACAGATGGAGCTCGAAGCCCGCAGGGGACCAGGAGGAAGGCGAGGAGATTGATTTTTTGGGACAGTATCACTTGGCGTGGCAAGGGGTAATAACTCCAAACTTTTAGGGTAATAACCGTCCAATAAAAATCGGAAATTAAATTTGGAGGCAGAATAACCTCCTTTGTATAAATTAGTAGATATATATATATATATATATATATATATATATATATAGAAAAGATGGCTACGCGATATTTAAAAAAATTATATTTGAATAAATCAAGATCATATGTACAGAGTAAATATAGAAATAAACTCTAAAAGGGAATCTGTCTATAAATCCATCGCAAGTGTGCACCAAGACATTTTAAACCAGAATCTCGGTCAGCTAGCAGACCCACATTCTGGCAAATATATCTTGCATTTGCATGCCTTTCTTTTTGGAGGCATATAACAATAAGTTCGAGAACTGCCTGCGCGTTGCTGGGGACAAAATAATATAAAAAACATTATGGCCGCATTGTGATAAATATATTGTGATTAATCTTTGCATTTGGCTTATGAACCCATATTTCTAAGTTTATTGAAGTTCAGATAGGCATATTATTTGAGTTGAAAACACAAGTTAAAATAGTAGTATCTAGTCCTAGTTCCTTGTATAAAATTAACATAAGCTCTAAAATTTAAATTAACCTTACAAAGTTCATATAATGGTGTGGATTGTCAAGATGCTTATATTTTTCCTATATCGGTGACACAATCGCAGTGACGTATGAGATTCAGTTAATGATAACTGTGTAACTAAGGGTACACAATTTAATAGGAATATTGCAACTTCAAGATCCCCGTAGTCCGATAGACGCCAATGTTGATACTAAGGTTGCCACACCTTTGAGCTGTATTTGACGACAAGGGATGTGGTGCTTTGATTTTATCACCGTAACAAGACAAAAGGTAACTTCTCCATATGCACGTGCCATTAGTTTGCTACTACCTAGACTTTTATGAAGCTGCTATGGGACCCGTCGGGTAAATCTGATGATAAACCAGCACATGGAAGTCA
This sequence comes from Avena insularis, assembly GCA_023614405.1. NCBI lineage: Eukaryota > Viridiplantae > Streptophyta > Magnoliopsida > Poales > Poaceae > Avena > Avena insularis. Next base: position 337,475,009 of record CM042687.1, read on the forward strand.
TCAAGATGTAAAAGCATGAATTTCACCTGTGCAATTCATGCCGGTCCTTGACATGCTAGTTGTGATTCTTCCTCTTAAAACTGTTTTCCTGCTCAATTAAGCGGAAGCACAAGAAAGAAAAGATCGATTTACATCGTTATTTGTTGCAGCAGAGGTCGGCCGCAATTGCACTGAGGATCAAGAGGACAGGGCTATGCCAATTTCTTCCATCGGTCAGCGACACGAGACTAATGGGGTCGGAATGGTTCTCGCCGCCGATGATGGGGAAAGACAGCTCGCCTGTGTTGGGTGGAATCAAACCGGTGGAGGGCCGCAAGTGGTCGCAAAGACGGGTGGCGTTGGTCCTCGCCGGAAATATGGAGCACCGCACCCATCGGAAATCAGCCGGGCGTAGGAGGCCGGAGGAGTATCGCCTGTTCCTGAGCTTGCTAGACTCTTCCTCATGAGGCTCCCCAAGCTCGTTGTACTCTTCGTGACCCCTCTAGCCCGATGTACTCGCACGGCTCCACTGTCAACCCCATCGACTCCTCCTCCGCGACCAATTAATCTCGCATGTACGCGGACCTCCTCCGCATGTTATAGATTTTTGATGGGCTACGGCCGGTAGATCTGGCCTCACGCGTTTGCGTGGTTGCTGTACGAAGGAAATAGATCGGATGGCCCCGATAACAGCCAGCTATGGTAGAGGTGGGCGGCAGTCTGTGGTGGAGCGAGCTCGCTGGGAAGTGCTTGGGCAGGTCCTGGTCGGCGGCGCCGTTCCAATCGGTGGAGGCGACGAGGAGGCCATGGAGGAAGGGAACAACGGTCGAGGGCATAGCGGTGGCGCTTAGAAGATGACGGAGGGGATAAGGCTGGGTTCTCCTCGGTGTCACTCGGCGGTGGCAGTCATTGTAAATACCTTAACGCAAGAGGGCAAAATCGTTCATAGAAAATCGGAACGAAAAAACTGGTCGGACGAACCTACCTTTGTATAAATTAGTAGATAGATATATATATAGTAGAGATGAGGTTGTGCTTTTGTATTTATTTTAAACAGGCAGAGAGAAAAGAAACTTAAAGAGTAAGAGGTCAACGGTGAATCTTTGACAACGGACTATTTTATATAATTTATATGGAGTATAATCGACAGTTTTCCTTGTGGCGACCCCTAGGTTAGCCCTGGAAGCTTCGTCACCTGGTGAGGTGATCTCCGTTGGGAGGAAATAAATGTACAATAATAGTTGTGTCACATCCCAAATTTTAAATTTGATTCTGTATATCATTCATAGCATTGCATCATACTCTTCCATGTAAAACCATCGATTGAAAAGATTCGGCAAAACACTATTTTCTAAACCCTACTCTATTTTTTTACTACGAGGCTCCTTCAGAAGGCTTTAGTAGGACTTCTGTTGTCCACCCTTGTAGCCTAGTGGTTTCACTCAACCCTTGACCCTAGGTTGTTCCCCTCGATTTTACAAAAATTTAGGAACAAAAATCGCCCGATTCGAAACTCGTACGGAAAAGTTACGGAGGTTTTACAAAAGGCAAAAAGGGAAAAGAAACGGACCAAAATCTGGACCCGTGTCCGCGTGTGTGGATTGTTCTTCCGACCGCTACAACCAAGGCAAGTAGATGCTACTTTGTTCATGATATCGTCCTACTATTTTCAATGCATTGTCGTGTATTTTGTAGATGCATGTGTAGGATGATACTATCGCTATGCTATGACCTATTATGTGGTAGGGCTTTCCTTGTAGATGAACCACCGTTGGTAGATGTGCTTAGCCATGCTATGATGAACGAGGGCTGGGTTACATTACTGAAAGTTGTTTCTAAATGAGTTGGTTTGCAAAAACTAAAACAACTTAATCAATAAATTTCCTGGGTATGATGGGATTGATAATTTTTGGTGGTTTCATTATGAAAGGCACCTGTATCAAGAGAGAATGATTGGCTTATTTATTGTGTAGCTTACGGTACAACCATGTGCCAATAATGAAATGGGCGGTTGGTTGGACTTAGTAGGTTGTGGTAACTCGAACCCGCGATCCAGAGATGTAGAATTTGGTAGGTTGGACCGGTGCTGCCGGGATTGGGGTGCTACTTCCCGAACAGTCTCTTCTTGGACTTCTCCCTATCATCACCCAAAATGAGAGTGATGGTACGAGCTGGGCTGGCCAAGTCACATGGATAAAGTGTACTAACCCCTGTAGGGTGTATAATCTAATCGATTAGCCGTGTCCCCGGTTATGGACAACTGAGTTGCTTGATATTGATTCCATGACATGTTTCTCGCTCATTCCAATTTCTTAATTGTTTTAATGTTGTTGAGTTAACTTAATTGGGATCTTTTCAAAGAAAATCAAAAACTGTTTATAAAAGTAGGACAAAATTATTTTGCAAATGCAAGCCAGACACAGCTCCACTTGCCAAATATGCATGTAGATGTTAGTACTGTTGTCTCCATTACTAGCTCTACTTGCCATACATTCCATGTATTGACCCTTCGGGGCTGCTACGTTTCATGTTGCAGGATTTTCCGATTCTGAGTAATCGATATAGGCCACGGTACTCCACTCGGCACTTGTTCACTTGTGGGCAATTTGAAGAATGGAGGATTTGCTTTATTTATGTTGCTACCTGAATAATTTGAGCTAGCTTTGGCTAAGCTTTTATTGTAATAATGGTACTCTGGATCTTCGTTATTTATGATACACGGATATTTTGATATGTTATTCATCTCATTCTATTGTGGGCCAATGAACCGATCCAGGGATTGGCATGTCACATAGAAGCCATGGTCTTTTCAGAACCGCGGTGTTACAAGATGGTATCAGAGCCCGTGTGTCGACTATAGGATCGTGACCTAGGATTGGATTAGGAAGCCATAGATTTATTAAAACCTATATTAACTCTGTCTTTCGTCTTATGCCTTTCACCCTCGTAAATTCTTACCATATGCTATTCTCACACTTTCCTCTTTTACTTGATAGATGGGTGAAGTCAGGACTGAGTATGCAACCATGGAGTCACCAAGGCCCTTTGCAAGGCAGTTAGCACAGCTCTCGCAGTCATTGGGATTGCCACTGCCCATGTTCAAGGCAAGAAGGTTGTACACCTATAGATATGGAGAGGATGCATGGGAGATCACTACCTTCATATTCAGGGATGCCGCCTTGCAAATCCAGTGCATTTGATCTACACCAAGACATACTGCAACTGGGGACTTGGTATCAACTTGGCCATACATGAAGCCCTGTCTCGCCAGTGCCATCAAGTCCGACATCATCGCCCAGACTCACCCTACCGTGACTATGGGAGGCGGATGAAGATGGGCACATTGTGGTTACCTCATGACAGAACAACATGCCGCCCCGTCGAAGGCACATAGAGGACTTGGAAAGGGAGAATGGAGCTCTAGCTGAGAAAGTGATGATGGTGAAGGAGATTGCAGATTTTGCCAGCAATACTATGGCAGCCCAAGGACAGGAAATTGATACCTTGCATGAAGCTGTGGGAGTTATGGAGAATAACCTGATAGCCAGAGATGCAACTATAGCTCACCTTCATGGCACTGTGCAGGAGAACACCCAGAACATACAACAGCTGCAAGGGACCGTCCAGGAAAGGGATCAAACTATTGAAGCTATGGCAGCCCAGATTGCCGCTCTCCAAGCGCAGCTGAATCCATCCTCTGATGATGACAATGGAGATGGTGGCAACAATGATGATGACAGCGGGAACGATGATGATGATGAGGACGAGGATGATGATGATGGAAACGACGATGGTGGAGGAGATGAGGTCATGCTTGCAGAGAGTGAAGAAGAAGAGGAGGATCCAGAAGAGGTGGAGTTTGAGATCTCAAGTGATAATTCAGGAGAGGTGTACACTCCGCTGCCATGATTGAACCGTGAACCAAAGCGCCAACGCATGACAGCAAGGATCTACCGCAATCTCTTCAAGAAGTAGATAGTAGTCCACCAGTTAAACCTCGTTAGGTAAAATCGTTAGGATTAATCTCGATCGTTGTGAAACTTAGTTGTTGTTAGTTTGAGAGTTATTAGTTGCTTATTTGTGTACTCCAATATCCTAGGAATTATTTGTGCAAAATTTTATGAAAGAGTTATGGCAAGTTTGGTTACTATCTGTGTTATTTTCACTGCAGTTTTTCTGCTGATACAGCAGTACTGTACGATTTTTTATATTTTCTGGTAACTGGGAAAAATCTGAAAAAAAATAGGGCTGGTGCGAAACTCTCTGTACTGTATGTGCAAAAATCAGCTTATTTTTCTGACGAGTTTAAGTCAGGTGTAAAAATTCGCGAACGCTGCTGGACTGTTCTGGCAGATTGCTGTTTTGTTGCTTAGTTGATCAACTGTTTAGTTAACCATTGCCAACTCTTGTAAAACTATTTCAGTAGGTATATACTGCTAGGATAACCCCTGGGATGTTGCTGGATCACTTGTTTGTTGATGTGTTGCTTGCTTGTGATTGTCTGCTATTGTTTGTTGTTGATTGATCATATGCATGGGTAGAATACTATTGTCGTAGTTGATTCTTTCTAAACTTACCTCTGCTGAACCGCAGATGCCTCCCCGCCGTCAACCCACTGAGTTGGAACAGCTCATGGCAGCTCAGGCACAGCTGACCCAAGTAATGACTCAGTTCATGGCAGCTCAGAACAACAACAATGGAAACAACCAGCCTCAGGGAGATGCTCTCACCAGATTTCTGAGGCTAAGGCCAGCTAAGTTCTCATCGCAACGGAACCAATGGTTGCTCTCGATGTTGCGTTTCACAACAAGGATCCGTAAATGTTGGATGCCGATGCTGAGAAGGTTGAGGTTTGCCGCTCACTTATCGGAGGGACCAGCCGCTTCTTGGTGGGACTCTTTTCAGATCACCCACCATGGACAATCGTGGACTTGGGCAATGTTCGAGGAAGGTTTCAGGACCAACCACGTGTCTTCGTGGAGTTCTAAGCTCAAGAGGAAGGAGTTCTGCAACTTGCGCCAAACCAATCGCACTGCGGAGTACATTGAGGAGTTCAACAACCTGTCCCGTTATGCACTGAGGATGTTGACACCGATGCAAAAAGGAGGAGAGATTCTGGATGGCCTCGGATGAGCTTTCCGCAGCCATCGGTGGTTTATTGCCCCACTTTCCAGAGCTTATGGACAAGTCCAGGATCTTGGAAGGAATCACAAGGTGGAAAGCAAGAGAAAGAGCAACAATCATCACTCGTTCACATCACAAGTCTCGCACTTCATATGATGGATACTCCAAGCATGGAGGGAGTGACCATGGGAGCCATGACCGCCACCACCATGGGGGCGATGGGCATCATGACAACCATAGGAGTAGCCACCACAGCCACAAGGGAGGACACTCTCATCACTGGAGGACACGGTGGACATGACCGCAACCGTGATCGCAGCTTTGTGAAGAAGGATCTGAGTGAGGTGACGTGCTTCAAGTGTAAAATGTAAGGGACACTATGCCGATAACCGTCCGAAAGGAAGGGATTGAAGCCAACCAACAACGAGAAGGTTACAGTGAACCACATGAATGTGGAGGAGATCCAGATGAGCCGACCTTGTGATTGGTAAGTTTCAATCAACACTCACCCTGCACTTATACTTTTCGACACGGTGCATCGCATTCATTCATATCAAGGGCATTTGTGGATAAGTATAAGCTACCTACGAGTCTATGAAAGGGTCTATTAGAGTGAGTTCACCGAGGAGATATGATAGCTAGCGGATGCCGCAACTTAACTGTGAGGATTGGAACACAGAACTTCAAAGTGCACATTTGGTAGTGTTGGAATCACGGGGGTTAGACGTTATTCGGTATGGATTGGATGTCTATGCATGAGGGACACATAGATTGTGCACAGCGAAATGTTTCACTCAAAACCCGGATGGTAAGAGGATTAGATTCAAGTCACCGTATGCACCGCCGGTTGTAAGTTGAATTCTCTTAAGGGGTTAGCATGGATATCGTGCTGATTAGGGATTACCCGACGCAGTTTTAAGAGCTGTGGATGCCACCGACAGAAGTAGAGTTTCTTATCGACCGATGGCGAACAGACCTATAGCAAAGAGACCATATAAGATGGATGTGGATGAGTGAAGGAATTGAAGAAGCAAAGAGCATTGGACAAGGGATTCATTCATCCTAGTTCGCCGTCATGGGGTGCACCTGCTCGCTTTGTGGAGAAGAAAGACAATGAAGAGATTAGTAGTGGACTATCGTCATTGAATGAAGTGACCATCAAGAACAAGTACCCTCTAACATAAATGACTTGTTTGATCAACTGGAAGGAGCAAGGTGTTCAAGAAGATTGATCTCGATCGCTACTTCCAATTGAAGATCCGGAGGAGGACGCACTAAAACCGCCTTCACCACTAGGTATGGTTTATATGAGTATACGGTTATGTCTTTTGGATTAACGAATGCCCCGGCATATTTCATGACCATGATGAACAAGGTATTTATGGAGTACTTGGACAAGTTCATGGTGGTGTTTATTGATGATATACTAATATATTCCAAGGATGATGCTGAGCATGAGAAACTTCTGCGACTGATTATGGAGAAACTGAGGGAACACCAGTTGTATGCCAAATTCAGCAAGTGTGAATTCTGGCTTAACACCATTGGGTTTCTTGGACACGTAGTGTCAGGAGAAGGAGTCGCTGTTGATCCAAGCAAAGTGACTGCAGTAATTGAGTGGGAAGCGCCCAAGAATGCAGGAGAGATACGAAGCTTTTTGGGACTTGCTGGATATTACAGGAGGTTCATTGAAAACTTTTCCAAGATTGCTAAACCGATGACTGAACTTCTGAAGAAGGAGAGGAAGTTCGAATGGTCGGATGTGTGTGAAGCTAGCTTTCAGGAACTAAAGCGTCGACTAGTAACCGCACCTGTTCTGTGTTTACCAGACCTTCAGAAGGATTTCCAAGTGTACTGTGATGCTTCTCGACAGGGACTTGGGAGTGTGCTGATGCAAGATGGGAGAGTAGTGTCATATGCCTCGCGGCAACTCAAGCACCATGAGCGGAATTACCCCACACACGACTTGGAGTTAGCGTGAGTGGTTCATGCGCTCAAGGTATGGAGGCATTACTTAATGGGAAAACACTGTGATGTATACACCGACCACAAGAGCCTGAAGTACATATTCACGCAGAAGGAACTGAATATGAGGTAAAGGAGATGGTTGGAGCTTATCAAGGACTACGATATGAATCTACAATACCACCCAGGAAAGGCCAATGTAGTAGCAGATGCTCTGAGCCGGAAGGTTTACGCCAATGGACTGACAATTGGGGAATTGCCGGAGGATTTGTGCAAACAGTTCAAGGACCTTAGACTGGAGGTAGTATCGGAAGGATACTTGGCAACAATGGAAGTCCAACCAACGCTACAGGACAGAATTAGGAAGGCTCAAGTGGGAGACAAAGAGATAGATGAAGTTAAGGAAAATATGAAGGAAGGTCGAGCAAGGGAATTCCGCGAGGATGAGCAAGGAACCTTGTGGTATGGAGGTCGTTTGTGCGTTCCCAACGATCCAGAGTTAAGGAAGTTGATTCTGCAGGAAGCTCATGACTCGTCGTATTCCATACATCCGAGCAATACGAAGATGTATATGGACCTAAATGACAGATTCTGGTGGAACAACATGAAGGGGGACATCGCAGAGCATATTGCCCTATGTGATGTATGCAGCCGAGTAAAGGCAGAACACCAGAAGCCCGCAGGATCTGACCATTGCCCGTGCCGGATTGGAAGTGGGATAGAGTGGGAATGGATTTTATCACAGGATTGCCCAGGACCAGGTCAGGATATGACTCCATTTGGGTAGTGGTCGACCATTTGACCAAGGTAGCCCACTTTATTCCGGTGAAGACGACCAATACGAGTCCAAAGTTGGCCAAGATTTATATGGACAGAATTGTGTGCCTACACGGAGTTCCCAAGAGTATTATATCTGATAGAGGCACCCAATTTACCTCACACTTCTGGCGCCAGCTGCACGAGTCGCTTGGTACTAGATTGGAGTTTAGCACGGCGTTTCACCCGCAGACTGATGGACAGACCGAGAGGGTGAATCAGATTTTGGAGGACATGCTGAGAGCTTGCGCTTTGGCTCATGGCTCTAGTTGGGATGAGAATTTGCCGTATGCTGAGTTTTCCTACAACAACAGCTATCAAACCAGATCAAGACGTCACCGCTCGATGTCTTTGTATGGGAAACGGTGCAAACACCATTGCTATGGGATGGAGTAGGAGAACGCCGCTTGTTTGGACCTGATTTGATCAAGGACGCCGAGGAAAAAGTCGCTTGATTAGGGACAAAGGTAGCACAATCAAGGTAAGAGCTACGCTGACGCCAAGCGCAAGGAAGTGGTGTACGAGATAGGTGATAGAGCATACCTCAGAGTGTCGCCACTTCGTGGAATCAAGAGATTTGGAATTAAGGGTAAGCTGGCACCTCGGTTTATTGGACCATATCGGGTCTCAGCACGCAAAGGAAAAGTTGCTTATCAGTTGGAGTTGCCAGAGGCTCTATCCGCTGTTCACAATGTGTTCCACGTATCCCAGCTGAAGAAGTGCCATCCGGAGATGGTGGATACACCATTAAGAGACACTGTACCGCTAGAGGAGGTTCAGCTTGAGAACGACTTGACCTATGAGGAGAAACTGGTCAAGATTCTGGAGACAAATGGAGAGGACCGCCTGCATCAAGACAATCAAGTTTTGCAAGGTGCAGTGGAGCCACCACACTGAAGAGGAAGCCACTTGGGAGCGTGAGGATGACATCCGAGAGGACTACCCACACCTATTTGCTAGCCGCGCCGAATCTCGAGGACGAGATTCATCTTAAGGGGGTTAGTCTTGTCACATCCCCAATTTTAGATTTGGTTCTGTATATCAATCATGCCATTGCATCATACTCTTCCATGCAAAACCATTGATTGAAAAGATTCGGCAAAACACTATTTTCTAAACCCTACTCTATTTTACTACGAGGCTCCTGCGGGAGGCTTTAGTAGGACTTGTGTTGTCCACCCTTGTAACCTAGTGGTTTCACTCAACCCTTGACCCTAGGTTGTTCCCCTCATTTTTACAAAAACTTAGGAGGACCCAGCCTCTGGACCCACCGCCGCCCGGATCGCTTGCATCGCCACGCGTCCACGCCTCCTCCTCCTGCTCCGCCCCTTTCGCCTCTCT